>CASHTG010000003.1:0-1373456 GCA_949357655.1 Parascedosporium putredinis
TTATTAGCTTCTAAGGTTTATATTTAATACTATCTTATTATAGATTATATTTATCTTTTATAATATTAAAGCTATAAATACTATTAATATTTATTAATATTTATAAAAATACTAGTATTTATAGAGTTATTAATATTTATTATATAACTATTATTTACTACTTTATCTATCTTATTATTACCTCTACTATTTATCTAAAGCTTTCCCTTTCCTCCTTAATATTATTTACTATTAGATAATCTCTATAGTAATTATATCTTAGATCTTATAACTTTTTATAATCTTAAAAATAAGTTAATTACTAATATCTATAATTTAAATTACTAATATATCTATCTTTATTAATATTAATTATATTTAATTAAAAATAAGGTTTATTACCTATTCTTAGATTACTTAACTAATAGCTATAATATTACTTATAGATCTAAATATTATATATAAGTTTTATTTAGCTTTTAAATATTATATAGTTAGTTAACTTTTATTAATTATAATTACTATTTATTTAATAGGTTTATTATATTATAGTTTATTATAATCTATCTATTTATTATATATTATAATATTTATTTTAATTATCTTAACTTTTTTAGCTACTTATTATTATTATAATAATATTTAGTTATTAATTAAATAATTATTATATATTATCTTATTTATTTATTATTATTATTTTTCTTATTATAAATATTATTAACCTTTTTATTACTTTAATATTTACTTTATCTTTTTTATATAAAATATATAATATAATATAATAGGGATAAGATAAAAAGAAAATTTTACTTCTTTTAAAAGTTATTTTTACTAACTACCTATAATTATATAGTAGTATACCTTTTAACCTTTCCTCTCTTTCTTTAATATTTCTTCTTTTTTAATCTTCTTTTTAACTTCTCTAACCTATACTTTTTTCTTATATTCCTTATTATCTCTTCTATATTTCTAAACTTATTTACCTTTCTACTATTTATTATCTTTATATAATAGCTTTTCTATTTTATTATATACTTCTTCTAAAGTATCTATCTTTATAGTTTAGAATTTACTAATCTTAAATTCCTTTACTATTTATTTAGATTAATTCTAATAGGTTTACTTCTTTAATAAAGGTTACTCCTTTATTTTAGTTTAAATATTATTACTAATATTATAAAGTATATTTTCTATAACTTTAAAGAAGTTTAGCTTAACTATAAGTTTATATATATATCTTACTATTTTAAATAGTCTTACTTTATTTAATAACTATTTTTTCTTTAACTTTTTAAAGAGATAATAACTATTATATAATTCTAAATATATAATATCTCTTTTTTAAAACTTATTAGCTAATATTTCTTATTATATTAATATTTTTAATATTATATTTATAATTACTATTAGTATTTTTTAGCCTCTTTTTATTATAGGTCTTCTTATAGATTAAATCTAATATAAAAGCTATCTTTTATTTTCTAATATTAATTATATTAATAATACCTTTAAGATTTTTTAATAAACTAAATATAAAGGTATTTAGATTATAGCTAATTAGGCTAGAATAGGTAGCTTTTATTTAAAATTAAATTAAAATATAAAGATAGTTCTATTTAGCTTTCAAGAAGTTAGCTATATAATATTAAATTATAATTTTAATTATCTTTAGATCTTTTATTTTAAGATCTTATTTATTTATAAATAGTATATTATTATTATTAGTAAGCTTATTTATAATAGCTTATATACCTTTATTTAAATCTATAGGTAAACTTAAGATCTTTATTATTAATAATCTATACTAATAGACTTAGTTATAATAAAAGATTATTCTTAATAAGATCTATATTTATTTTATCTACTTTCCTATATTTACTTTTACTATTATTAGTATTTTTATTAAAGATATAGTTAATATTAATAAGATATCTAATATTTTATAGCTTAATATTATCTATCTAGAGTTTATTATAGATATTATAAATATATTAATAATAAAGCTTATTATAATTATATAAAAATAATATTAAGATTATTATAATCTACTTTAGCTCTCTAATTAGCTTCTATTTATTTTTCTAGTTTTATAGGTATATTAGATAATATTTATAATATTTTTAACTTTATTAACTTTCTTATATATATAGAATATTTTTATATTTTCTAATATTCTCTTTTCTCCTTATATATTATTAGTTATTATAAACTATTTTTAGAATTATCTATATTATTAGATATAATATATATAACTTATAGTTACCTTATATATTAATAAAATATAATAATCTTTTATTTTTTTAAATAACCTAATTAAGATTATCTATTTCTTACTTATTTCTTATATTCTTCTTATACTTATTTTTAGAATATTTATAAGATTTTTAAAAGTCTATTATCTTTTTTTATACTTTTATTAGAATTTCTAATATATATTATCTATTATCTAAATAGAGGTTATAATTACTTCTATCTAACTTAACTTTAATTATATATATTTACTTCTCTATTATATCTATATTTATATTATATAGTTTATCTAACTATAGGTATTCTAATTAGTTATCTATTATAACTACTATTAAGAGGTATAAAAGTATATCTAATATTATATTTAGTATTTTTAGAATATAGAATATTTCTAAGTTAAACTAAGATAACTAGTTTATAATATTTACTAGTTTTAAGTTAGCTTTACTAAGGTTAGTAGTTTTAGAGAAGTATATTTAATAATCCTTTTAATAATATATAGTTAGTAAATATTACTATAGATATCTAGTTTACTTTAACTATCTTCTTAAGCTTCTTTACTTTTATATTACTATTACTAGTTCTATTTTTATAGATTATATTTCTTCTCTATATTTAAATATATTCTTAATAGGAAGTAGAGTAGCTTTAAGTTCTTTATAAATATATCTTTACTTAAGATTACCTCTTAGTTTTATTCCTTTTCTTAAAGTTAGAATATATATACTTTAAAAGCTATCTTACTTATATCTACTTTTAAAATAGTAGTCTTTTAAGGTCTATATAGTAAAGTAGTAATTATTTATAGAGGAATAACTATATATCTTTAAAAGCCTTTTCTCTTCTTTTATAAAAATAAATTTCTTTTATTAGTTAATTTTTTTTCTATTATTTACTATTTTTTCCTAAGATTATCTCTTAATTATCTTATATTACTATTAACTTTATAGTTTTTTATATCTATAGTAATATAATCTTAATATTAAATATAAGATTATTATCTTTATAAAGGTTATTATTCTAATATAGTTTTTAAGTTTTTCTAAGTTATTTAGATATTTAGTAATCTTTTAGAATCTTAGTAAGTAGTTATTAGTTTTCTATTTTCCTTTACTATTAACTATATAACTTAGAATATAATATATAAAAATCTTATAAATAATTTCTAAGCTAAAATATAGATTTAGTTTTTACTAAATATTTCTAATATCTTTTTAAGATAATTAATATATTCTTCTTAGCTATTATTAAAGATAACTATATTATTAATATATATTTTAATAAAATATTAATATTTAAAAATAGTTTATCTATATATTATTAAATAAATATTAATAAGTTTTTAAATCTTATTAATATTATATTTAACTATTCTAACCTTTTTAGATTAATTACTACTATTTAATCTTAATATTTATAGTAAATTAGTAATTAATAAAAGAACTTCTTTATATCTAAGTTTATAAATATTTTCTTATTATAAAGTAATTTAATAATATCTTTTTAGTTTAGTAATAGATATATATCTAAGATTACCTATTTATTTAATAGTTTTAGGTTAGTAATTATTCTCTTATTATATTTTTCTATATCTATTAGTTAATAAATAATAAATAATAAATAAATAATTATTACTAATTTTCTACTATTTTATTTTACTAACCTAATAAAAAAGGTTATAAGTTTTATCTAAAATCTTTCTCTTATTATTTACTAATAGATATATTTAGATATTTTATTTCTAATTTTACTATCTATCTATTAGGTTAATTCTTATTTTATCTTCTTCTTATATTAATATAATACCTCTATTTTTATAAATAATATTATACTTTTATAATAAGTCTTTTATTTAGTAAGTAAATATCTTATTAATATTAGTAATTATTACTCCTCTATAAGTTTTTCTATCTTTATATTCTCTAATATATTAATTCTATAATTTAAAATTTAATAGTCTCTATTTAGAAATATTTACTATCTATTAACCTACTATTTATATTCTATTTATTTAAACTAGTCTTTACTTATTAGTTATATAGTAGGTTTTCTTAGTTTAATTAGTATATTATCTATTATTATATATACCTCTTTAAATATTTTACTATTATTAATCTATCTTAGCTAATCTCCTCTTTTAATTAATAGCTATTATTTACTTTAGTTATTAATAATAGTTATCTTAGAGGTTTTTTAGTTAACCTTAATATATTAGATATTCTTATAGTATAAAATAAAAAATATATTTATCTACTTTTACTTTTTATATTAGCTATTATTTTTTACTCTATTATAGTAGGTTACTATAGTAGATTAAGATATATATCTCTATCTATAGAGGAATCTTTAAAATAAGGAATATTATTACTTTCTTCTTTACTTTATTTTTTCTCTTTAGGATTTATAATTTTATTTTTATCTTTTAATATATTTAGAATTTAACTAATCTAATATATAAGTTAATTATAATATTTATCTAAAGTAGGAAATTATTTCCTAATAATAACTTTAAGTTTAGCTTTCTAATTATATTAGCTTTTATTATTATATAAGTATTTATTTATATCTTATTAATATCCTCTAAAATATAGAAGTTAAAATTAGCTTCTAAAGGATATTAAAGTTTACTTTTATATCTATTATAAATATTAGTTTCTTCTTTATAGTAATTACTATATTTAGGGAGTTATTTATTAGCTATTATTTATCTATTAGGATAGAATTTACTTTAATATCTAAGTAAACTTTTATTTCTAAGCCCCTTTTCTTAAACTTAGCTATTATTTAGAAATATATTATCTATTAATTATATAATATTAAGCTTAGTAAAGTTACTAGGTTAATTATTTACTTTATTTAGTATAATAGCTTATAATTATTAATATCTTTTAATAGTTTAGTTTTATTTATTTTTTACTTATTATTATATCTTCTCTAATAATAGAGGACTAATTACTTTTTAAAAGGTATACTTTTATATATTATATATTTATTTAAAAGACTTCTAATCTCTTTAGCTAAATATATAAGTTATATTTATTTTCTTCTTTTATATTAGAGGGTTCTAGTTTTCTAATAGTAATATATATTATATCTTTTTCTAACTCTTTAAGTTTATTAGGGATTTCTTCCTCTCTTATTATAATATAGGAATATCTTTTTTTCTATAGCTTTTATTCTTTTTCTTTTATATCTAGATTATCTTTATATACTCTCTTTACTATATATCTTATCCTTTAATACCCTCTTAGCTATTTATACTTTCTAAATTACTAAGGTAGCTTTACTATCTTTAATTACCTTATTAATTCCCTTCTT
This sequence comes from Parascedosporium putredinis, assembly GCA_949357655.1. NCBI lineage: Eukaryota > Fungi > Ascomycota > Sordariomycetes > Microascales > Microascaceae > Parascedosporium > Parascedosporium putredinis. Next base: position 5,548 of record CASHTG010000003.1, read on the forward strand.
AATATTATAATATTATATTTATTATATATAGTAAGGTATAGTTATTCTTTTATTAGAGCTAGGGCTAAATATTCTCTTTCCTCTATTATAAAAGTATATCTATATAAGTAACTTTTCCCTATCTTTATATTTAAAAGTTTCTTATAAGTATTTATTACTTTACTAATACTTATTATCTTTCTACTAACTAATAATAATATTAATTCTAGTTTATATTCTATTTTTTATTTTATCTTTTATCTATCTTATCTTAAAAGTTAATAAGTTATATAGATCTTTTTATTTCTTTTATCTTTATAATTAATAATTAACTATTATTATTATTATTATACTATTTTACTATCTCTATATAATATATAGTCTTTCTACTCTTATAATAATAAAGTAAAAACCTTAAAAGTAATAAAACCCTTATCCCCTATTATCTACTTACCTTTATAATATCTTTATTATACTCTTAATTTATTATAAATCTACTTTTATTAATAATATATAGTTATAAGTTTACTATACCCCTTCCCCCTCTAGTTAAATAGTAATCTATTTAAAGTCTTATTATTATATTATATCTATTATCTTTTTACTATTATTTATTTATTATATATTATATTAGTTTTCTAATCTCTAATCTTTTAATAACTTTATTAGGTTTAATAGCTTATTTATTTATTTTAGTTAAATATAGCTATTTATAATTACTTCTTTTATATTTTTTATCTTTAAACTATAGCTTATTTAAAAGTCTTCTTTATAATTATACTTTCCTTATCTTTTTATAGTTATTCTTTTTACTAGTTATCTTATAATTATACTTTTTACTAATCTTTTTATATTATTTCTCCTCTTTAAATAAACTAAATAACTTCTTTACTTCTTTTACTTCTCTATTTTATATCTTTTTACTTTTTTTATTTTATATCTTTTACTTTTTATCTTTATTTAATATTAATAATCCTCTTTTCTATATAAAATACTTTTCCTTTTATCTTTAGCTCTTTTCTATTTCTTATTTCTTTCTTTTTCTTTTTAGTTTTTCTTTTACCCCTCTTTTTTAGATAAGGTAGGTTTAATTTTCTACCCTCTAGTTTTATAGTTTTATAATTCTACTTCTCCTTACTAATAGGCTTATTACTATTAACCTATTTAATAATTATATTTATCTTTTTTATATAATAAAAGTTATTTATAAAAATAAGTTTAATTTATTATTTTTAGTTTTTATAGTTATAATAATTATAATTATAATATTTATAATTATAATAACTATAAATATATTATTTATAAATATAAATATATAAGTTACTTTTCTCTTATAGCTTTTAGTTATTTATCTTTTTCTCTTTCTATTATCTTTTTCTTTAAGTTAATAGTAATATTAATAATATAGATAATAACTTTAATATAGATTTTAATAGTAAGATTAGTAATATCTTTATAAATATTCTCTTTATTATCTATATTATAATTCCTATTATTATTAATCTATTTACTTTTATTATCTCTTTTATATTAAAGCCTATTATTATTAATAAGAAAGTTACTATTAGTAAAAAAGGTATTATTAATAGAGAGTATTATTAGTAAAAGGCTTTTACTAATAAAAAGTTTATTATTAAAAAAGATTATTACTTTTTATTATATTAATCTATTTTATTATTATTACTTTTAGATATAGTTTTATATTAACTAAAAGCTTTAATATTATATATTCTTTATAAGTTATAAATATTTTATAGTTTTTTATTATTTTATCTTTTTATTAATTAAATTATAATTAACTTAAATTATTATATTATTTATAATAAATTATAAATATCTTATTATATTTTACTTATTATTATTAAATTATATATAGTTATCTAATCTTTTATTTATTATATATAAAGTTAACTTTATTTAAGCTAATATTATTATTTATAATAACCCTTTTTACTTTTTCTATTTTATTTATATTAACTTTTATTAAGCTAATAATATTATTTTTATTAATATAGATTAAGCTATTAAGATTTATAATTAATATAAGAAGCTATATTTTACTTTTTCTAGCTTTACTATATTTAACCTTCCTTTTATAACTAAGACTACTATTATTACTTTTACTAATAAAGTTATTATATTACTTTTATATCCTTACTATTATAGCTATTACTATTATTATTATAGCTACTACTATTATTATATCTCCTACTACCCCCTTTACTTTTATTACCTCTCTTACCCTTATTACCCTTTTTACCCCTATTATCTTAGCCCCTACTATCTTTACTTATAGTAGGCTATCTACTAAAGAGCTTATAATTATCTCTAAGCTCTACTAACTATATATTAAAATAGTAGTCTCTTATATTAAGCTCCTAATAACCTTATTAGACCTCTAAGCTATTTTAGAGGAGGTATTAGGTAGTTCTACTACTAGTAGGTTATCTTAAGTCTTCCTTTAGATTACCTACTAGTTATCTACCTTTTATACCTCTTATATATATATTATCCCCCCTTATTTATAGCTTCCTAATTAAATAGCTTTATAAGTTTCCTTTATATTACCTTTTATAGATATATCTATATATATATATTATATATATAGCTTATATATATTTTATAAGTATTAGTTATATTACTCCTATCTCTTTTACTCTTCTTCTTTAGTAGTAATTAATTAAGTAATTCTATTTTATCTTCTACTTTTAAAATCTATTTATCTATATCTTTTATATTTAGGTTTATAGATAACTATTTAAAATATTAGATTAAATTAGTTATAAGTAATAATTAGGTATTAATAAAGGTCTAATTTATATCTTACCTAGATATATCTTATATATTATATAATAAAATCCCTAACTAACTTATATATTTATATATCTTTAATAGAGTATTAGTTAATAGATAGTTATATCTCTACTTTATCTAAAGTAATATTAAACTTTTCTTAAAGAGTTTTTACTTATTTTACTAAGTCTTTTTCTTATAAATATTATCTTTTATAAATAAAGATAATCTTACTTTATTATATTAAAGCTCTTCCTCTTAATAGTTTATATATTTTATAAATAATATAATATCTTTTCTCTATATTTTTAGTAGTTTCTATTTTTAAGATATTAATAAATAGCTTTATATTATAAAAGTAAATCTTACTACTATCTATATATCTTTAAAACCTATATTTCTTTTTATCTATATTAAGTTAAAAGAAACTAATCTACTTTATTTTTTATTTTTAATTAATAGTTATCTCTAATATTTTTAATATTTTACTTATATAGTTTATTATAATATTTTCTATTATAATATCTATAATAATATTAATAAACTTAGTTATAATAAAAGTAAATCTTTTAAAATCTAGTTAAAATAACCTCTATTAATTTAATATAAAAGTAGAGGTAAGAATAAAGTTTAATAAGTTATTATTTACTATTATTTTTTAGTTTTTATTAATAACTAGATATTTAGTTTTATATAATATTATTATTATAGAAATCTTTAAGTTCCCCTTTTATTATCTTATAATTTTTATCTTTAATATCTTTAGAATTATTAACCTTTTATCTTACTTTCTTATAATTTTAAATATAAGATATTCTAATATTACTATTTTTCTATATCCTCTTTTAGACCTTTTATATTTTTTATTAGTTATAAGGTCTTAATTACTAAGAGGTAGAGGTCTCTTTATATTAACCTCCTTATTATACTTTTTAGATTAATAGTTAATAATTACTATTTATATTTTTAAAAAGATAGGTTATCTTTTAATTTTTATCTCTTTTTAAGGTAAATCTTATTAAGAGTAAGTCTCTTTTTTAATAGTAGATTACTATCTAATCTAAGCTATTATCTTTTTCTATTTCTCTTATATTAATATTTTTTATATAATAAGGGTTTTATATTATTTTTATTATTTATCTTATTATTAAGAGGTTAGCTATTTAAATATTATTTCTTATAGCTAGCTCTCCTCTTATAGTTATTAGTTAGAAGTTATTTCTAATAAAGGTTCTTTTATAGTTAATTATAGGGGTAAAGTTTTTTATTTAAGTAAAAATTAGCTTATTTAATTAATAGGTTAGTTTTTTATTTTAACTTTAGGAAGTTTTTAAGAGTATTTCTTATTAATAAAGATATTATTAATAGTTATTAAGATTATAATTATTTATAGGTAATAACTTCTTTTTTTCTTTTAATAATATCTATAGGTTATTATAGTTTATATTCTAACTAAAAATAGTTCTCTTTTATTATAGCTTATTAGGGTTTTAATATTCTTAGGAAGAGAGTTCTCTTTAGGAATTATTAAGGTTTATAAGCTTTACTTAATTAACTAAGGTCTTTCTAAATAATAATACTACTATTATAATAAAATATTATATTATTTATTTATAGTTAGTTAAACTATCTATAAGTAAGTTAATAAATAAGATAATACTATTTATCTTTTTAAAGTAATTATAAATAACTTAGTTCTATATATATTATACCTATTTATATTATAATAAAGTAAGGTAGATATTAGTATATTTAGAGGTAAGTTCTTATCTTTTCTATCTAGGGGATTATTATCTTTTTATATCTTCTATTAGCTAGCTCTTATTTACTAGTATCTAATAGTAATCCCTTCCCTAGGTTATTAGCTATAGTAGTAATTACTTACTATTATATTTTACTAGTGATCACTTATTATAGTAGTAGTTCCTTACTTAAGTAGGGGTTTACTAGCTATTACTAGTATTTATAACTTAGTAAGTATCTATTAGTATAATAAAAATATTCTAATAAGTTTTAATATTTTATATATATAATATTTTCTTATATTAATATTAGTAAGATTAAAGAATTATTTTAGTTTAGTTTAATTATTATTATTATAATAAAAAGTTATATTAACTAGCTTACTAATAACTAAACTATTAAGAAGCTATTAGAGAGATAATAATATCTTTAAAGAGAGCTAGAGATCTTTTAATTACTATAAAAGTTATTAATCTTTAAAAAGTTATTAGATATTACTTTCTTATAAGATATAATAGTTATAATAGAAGCTATAATATCTAATATAAAGTAGTAAAAAGTTAATTTCTTCTCTCTAGCTAGTAAAGGATTCCTTCCCTTTATATCTAATATATCTTTATCTACTATTTATAATCCCTTTCTTATTTACCTTTAATTCTACTTATAATTACTATTTTAGAGGATAGTTTATATATAATATATATAAGCTAGTAGTAAGGTAGTAGGGGATAGTAAGTAGAGAGTAAGGTAGGTATATATTTAGGCTTTCACTAATCACTACCCCCTTTTTCTAACCTCTTCCTTTCTCTCCTTTTATAACTAGTCTTATTTAGTCTACTATCCCTTTACTTTTCTTTTCCCCTCCTTTTAATTATTAATTTCCCCTCTTTTTACTTTTCCTTACTTATATCTAGCTAAGAGGTCTCTATAGGTTTACTTAGATATAGGAGCTTACTAGCTAACTTATCCTTAGCCTGCTATTCCTATAGGTAGACCTCTAGGGAGCCCTTAGTTAACTCTTTTTAGGGCTATTTCTTAGTTTATTCCCTAAGAGAGCTATTAGTAGTTACTTAGGCTTCTCTTTATCCTGATAGTTTACTATTAAGGGTAGCTCTTATTTACTTATTAGTATTTACTAACTAAGCTAGGATTATAAGCTAGTACTAAGGTTATAGTTCTTAATAGGTTAGAATTATTAACTTCTAGGGTCTATTATCTCTTTATACTACTAGCTAGGTAGTAGCTTTAGTTAATATAATAATAATAAATACTTTTTATAGTTTATAAGGGTACTTTATATTAAAATATACCTTTACTAAGTTTAAATCCTTAGCTTAGAGTTAAAAGGTTAACTATATATAAAGTATACTAGGTAGTAAAAAGTACTATATTATATAGTAATACTTTATTATAATAATCTTTTAATTTTTTAAAAATATCTCTTATTAAAATATAGATTTTTATAATAGATTAGTTAATTATTATTTTTAACTTAACTAATAAGTATTTAAACCTATATAGCTTTTAATACTAAACCTTTTAAAGAATAATTAACTATATAATGTTAGCTTAGTAAATACTTATGTTTATCTTATATAGTTTACTTACCTTAATAAGCTTCTCTGTTAGTGTGAAATATAGTAGGTCAGGCTCCCATACTTTATTCAAAGAGCACATATGCCACAATCCCCGAAAACCGAGCTCCTCGAAGATCTCTACTAAGCTGCGTGGCTTCTCCCCACCTGATATATACCCATTGATAGACTTAGCGCCTGTAAAAGACTATATGCGCATTCGAGGGCCGCCGAGTTTTGGGAATGCATGAGAAGGTCGTCTAAAATTGAGATAATCGGTTCTTGCCTGCATTCTTATTAGTGTCTGTGCCTCGGATGGGTTCTGACTACTCACAGATGTTGCAAAACTCCAGGCCTTGTGGAACTCAGTTTATTCAGCCATTGTAAAGTTCTAATCTGAACGGTGTCCTCCAAATATTGGAAGTCAACCAACTCAATTGTTGTATTCAGGAGAAGATCCTTGTCCTTGACGGCAGCTACATCTTGTAGGTCGCGAATATCCGCGAGGGGGCTGACATGCAAGGAGGTTGTATTTACACCAGCAAACCAAAGGTGATCTTTGAGCTCTTCCCGGCTTGATGTGCGTGCGAGTATGAGAGCGAAGTACGGAGAGTTTGATATTTCGTCGATTTCCAGTGGCTCACCTGTGGATGATGTTCTTGACATGCCAAGAAAGGCGGATAAGACTCGCAAGGCGATGGGCCGCGAGATAGTGTCAGTTAGACCTCTTGCCAAGCAGGAGCAGACCGCAAAATGGAAGTTCTCTTGGCTAAATCGGACCCCATATAGCTCATCAAGAGACTCGGCGGCCTCCTCGAGTGAAGACCTTCCCTGCATGAGGGTGAAGCACATCTTTTCTCCCTTTAGCTCTGAGATTGTGCTTGTATTGGCTAGAACGGCTTCTAGAAACTGAGCTGCACAGTTGAATAGCGCGGCGGGAACGAGGCGGAGGATGGAAATTGCAAGCCAGAAGAGCTGGATGCCATACCTAGATGCTGTTCGCAATTTGGAGAGCATTCTTGAAAGCGATGTGAGAATTGAGACCAACATCTCACTATTTCCTTCCTCACCGAACCTAGCCACACTACTACGAAGGGCAACGAGAACTTGATAGAGCAAGTCGTCATCGACCTCCTCACGAGCGAGGCAGCCCATGACTGCGAAGGCCCTCGGCTGTATAGCTGGGTTGTTTTGGAAAGCGGTGCTGGCGACAAGGCTCATCCATCGTGATCGCCACGAGTTTGACAGGTCGGTGGCTGGTGCGGCAGTGGCACAGACATCAAAGAGGAGGGTTGCTAGGCTCTCCGTGGCGGCTAGATTTTGGTTGGATTCCTGATCGCTAGACGTTGAGTTTTCATCTCTTCCTAAGACTACCCGATTCGAGAACAAGTCTCCCCTTAGGTCGCTCAAAATATCCAAGATACCACGTAATTTAGATAAGCGATGTTCTTCAAGAGGGAAGGAAGTACACATAGAGTGGATGGAGTTGACAAGTAGTCTCTGGACCGAGCATCGGAATTCCATGGGACCGGTATTTGCGAGCATGGTTGCGATATGAAATATTTCTGGAACGTAGAGCTGGACTTGGACGCCACTGTCGAACGAGAGAGAAAGACAGAATTGGAGAAGAAGGCGTATCTCAGACCAGACGGCATTTTCGGTTATTAGTTTTGTTGGCCTCAAAGAGGACCGGTTAAGTGCCTTGCGTAACCGAGAAATGACTTTACCTCGCAGGCTGATGCTACCAATGGCTGCGACAATGGAGCAAAGCACATCGAACTTTCCATCATGGGGGCGGAATGGAACATCCATCTTGACCAGTTCATCGAGGAGGATCTCTGAGAGTAGGTCGTCTGTGGAGATGACGGACCATACGGCCTGGCCAATTATGTAGGCTTGAGAGTGATCGGCTAAGATCACTTCGATGAGTTTCCGAAAGATAACAGCAATTTTATCGCGGCCTTTCTCCGCATCCGTTTCTGCTACCAAGACAAAGGTTCTCAGGCCTGTGAGCCAAGGAGCCATATAACTGAGGCTGAACGGCTTCTGGTCATCCGAGAAGCTGTCCCAACCAACGAAAAATTCTGTCAAGAAGTCATATGTGAGTTGTGGCTCTGTGCGCGCCAGATGCTCGCTCATGCTGATAACAAAGGCGGATGGGTCGGATGGAATGCATAACGCTGGATTGTAGTTTGTTAGTTCGATCTATTTTTGGACACAAGGCTAAAGTGAGCAGTGTACCTTTACTACACATCAACCTGGAGGCAGAATTAAAGTTGAATGCTCTGCATAATGCCCCCAGTAGATTGTACGATGAACAGCGTAGTGCGCTGTTTGGGCTTGAAACATTGGCAAATGCTAAATTGAGCAGCGTGCCTGGTACATCCTGCGGGCGGATGAGCCGATCCAGGGCTTTGTGGGAGCGATTATCCTTTCCATATTTTGCCTTGGCTGCCCTGATGCTTTGGAGAATATCAATCTTTTGGGGGCTCGTGAAGTACATGATGATCTTTCCGTTGTCTGCGCGGAGACCGAAGGCGGAGTCGTCTTCCGTCTGAATCGAAGTCTGAGCTTCGTCGATATCGCCGAGTCTGAAAATATCGTTCACTGTGGTGTAAAGACGAAAGCCCGGGAATACTTCCGTTGTGTTAGCCGTTGTTACCTGGACAAACTGACTGCCGACCTTGATGATGACCTCTATTTTCCCTTTCGTTTTAGACAACCTCGTTATTGGTTGGAAGACATATCTTGTGTCTGTGACGACGCTGATTGTTTCAGGGGGTAAGTTGAGCTGGCTCAGATGAAAGTGGGTTTGTAGCTCTTGAAGGCTGCCAACTAGATGGTACTCGACATTCTTAGGATGGAAAAGACTATTGCTGCTTTTCGAAGAGACACGAAGCATCCTCCTGAAGCATTTACTAGTAATAAAACTATTGTCAAAAGATTATTGGGCCAACAGGGTGAAAAGTACCCAGTCAGATATATTGAAACCTACCGAAAGGCATTGTTCATGTTGTAGACATATACGCGGGAGAGTGAGCGCGATAGTTCGGTAGGCGCTAGAAGTTCAAGCTTTTTGAATAGATCGTCCTGCGGCTCTGTATTGCCTCCGTAACATGTTGCGTCAATAAGGAGTCCAAAGGGGCGCTGCCACAAGCGACTGGCAATCTACCAATACATTAGTCGTAAGCTAGTTGAATTAAGACATAAAGAGGTGGAACTTGGCTTAGGCCGCGAACCTTAAGGTAGCAATATAGTATGGTATCGTAGTCTATATTTTCGGCATCAATATGCCGTAGGATGACGCACACGATGGAAAGGCCGTCCTGGGATTAAGTTAGTTTGTGGTTCATGAATGGGTAATAAGACGAAGGGTTTTTGTGCGTACCTTGCTTTCCCCGCCGTCATATACAGCCCTGGCGGTCAGAAATGACTCCATACCACGGGAGGCATTGCGCAACATGAAATTTTGGAACCTAGAGTAGATAGGGAGGGTGTTTGCGGAGATTTGTGGGCGGTTCCACGTTACTGCAAGAGGTGGAGGTCCCAAATTTGTGATAAGATTTCTCAACGGCTCAAGGACGGGAGAACGACCTCGAGAAGCATCCCCGGGAGAACGAACGTATTCTCTTCTCTCTAGCGAAGTGAGTCGTTGCTGAACATGGTCCCAATGATCATACAGAAAGCGGTGTATCGAGACGCAGGACCCGAAGTCGAACGATTCTACTTCCGCATGTTTTTCAGGATGAGAGGGTGGCACCTTGGAGATAGTTAGGGCTCGCGGAACAAGTAGCTAGAGATAGATACCTTCCTTGACTTACCGAGATTTCACGGAGAAACGTTGTGACTTTATATATATTTTGCGTGAGAAAATCGTTGAGAGAAAACATATATGGTTCTTTTGCTCCAAAGAGAACGTTGTTTGCTAGGTTTTGAATTACTTTGGCAATAAGTAGAAGTCCTCGACGCATCTCCTTTGATGGGGTTGTTGTAACGAGCCCCTCGACTTCTGGAGCAACAATTGCAGGGCAGAAAAATCTTAAGAATATGAAAGCGCCCACTGCAGTGTATTTAGCTTCTTGGAAACGCGGAAGCACCGCCGTAGAAATCTATAGTTACTATGTGAGCGGGCAAGTCACATAGAGGGAATCAATTGGTCGTCTCACGATGCTACATATTTTCCGGAATGAGGGGGCATATTGGCGGTCGAGGAACAGATGTCATCGATGAATACTTTGGCTACGATTCGTAGCTGGAGAGCGTTTTTGAAGTTCGTCTGGTGAACTCACCCGCGCAGGATCGAGTTCGAGGTCAAGGTCGTTTGAAGTTAGCATCAAACGCTCAACAACCTTTTGCAGTGTTGACTTTAAGTAGGATGCACCTTTCCATTTTGCATATATGGACAGCATTTTCGTAGCCACACAGTTGCGGCGAAGCAGCTCTGATTCATTTTCTAAACCAAGGAAGGGTGTTATTAGTTTTGTTCTGGAGTGTGGTCTTGAAAGAAAGAGATACGTACCAGTGTTGTCAACCTCATGTTTAACAAGGGCCTCGAGCAGATGGAAACTCAGGCCACGCTGTTCGAATATGGTTAGGAGAGAAACAGTAAGTTCATCAACCTCGCTACTCGGGCAAACTGCCCCCATTGCTGCTGCTAGCGGTACGTCCCTTGTAAGAAGCTGTTGAGGGATGTCAATGATAGGCCGCCGTCATTGCTGTACAGGTTGAGGTTGTACTTACCTCTAGTAGCTCTTCGTATTTCTCGCTTACCACCGTATCGCTTAGATTGCCGAACTCAGTGCCTTGAATGAGAATATTGTACAGGACCTTAACAAACGCCGTCCGTATTTCGATATTCTCATGATAGCCTATATTGAGCGAATGTTTCAGTCCAACATCTATATTGGCACTGAGAAGATTAGATAGAATAATGATAGTAAGCTCCGGAGTTGAGCCACCCTCATCACGGAGGGCAACCACGGGCTGAGGAATTTCTTTTGTCCCTAGTTCCGACGTTTCGTGGTTTAAAAGGGACAAGAAGCGTGTAAAATATTGAAGAAACATCTGAGATTTTAGTTCGCTCGCGCCAGCATCACTCTGGCCCTCTGCTGGTTGAAGAGGTAATCGTAATGTTAGTTCAGCCAAGGCACGGAGACATGCTTTATCTAAGTCTCTTTGGATCCGGAGGGACTCGTCAGGGCGGACTTGCGACCCGGTATCGTGGCGTGTACCTCGAGGGTCTGCTAACCAACCAAATATCGACTCGAGGAGCTGGTTACGGATCCTAACGTCGTCTCGTAGATTGAGATATTCTTTTCTCTTTGTGACGGCTTCGCACAGATGGCAGACTTTTATCTTCACCCTCTGTACAGCTGTGGTTTCATTTAATGAATCAAGAAACCTCGCGAAATCAAGAGTTAGAGCCCCAAGGTGGACAGAAGAAGCGGCCCCAAGATCGGCGGGTGTATCTAGCCGTTCGATAAGTCCTCGTAAAAGGGATGCAGTTTGTTCCGCAAAAATCACTTCTATGTCACGTCCACTCTCTGATAAGGCAAGACTGCCTGCGAAGAGGATCTCAAGCTCAGATTCTAGGGCCCGAAAGAGAGGTTGAAATAGGGCGGGAGAAACTTCAGTTGTAAGAATTTCCCGAGTCGCCTCACGAACGCGTACGTCCGAGCACGCTAACAGGCGGATGCTGAGCCTTAGGTACCTTGTGAGGAGAGGCTCTTCGTGGTTCTCAGAGGACAGCCTATCAATCCAACGTAAGCCGCTGATTGTCGGCTCCTCTAGCGAGGTTGCTTGGGCTGTTGTGCAGATCCCGCCCAAGGATGCTAAGAATCCCGAAAAGTTGCGCCACTCAGCAAGGGTTTGGCTCTCTAAAGAAATCGACAAAGACGTCGATATCTCCCTCGAAAGTGTGACCCATTTTTCGAATGCTAGCTCCCATGCATACAAAATTCCACTTGTCGGATATTGCAGGCGACGTAGTAGGCTCCTCACGCGCTTTTGGAAGGCGACTAGGCCTGTTAGACGAAAGTCTCGAGAGGCCAGCTCATGGAATACTACAGAGTTCCGGAGCATACTTGCAACTTGTTTTGCCGAGGTCAACGAGGTCTCAAGAATAGTGCACTCTCGAAGAAAGTATCGGATGCAGGTAGTAACTTGTTCGCAAGTCTCGAGGTCCGCTGAGCATAGAGACACAAGAAGGGCCGTTTCGACCTTGGAAGCAACTGAAGACAAGTCGTTGATCTCATCGTGTAGACGCGCCGGCTCCTAAAAACATTGAGTGCCTGAAAATGTAAAAGAAATGACACATATCTAGCTTACTGGAATTGATGTCAAGAGCAATACCCGGGCCTCGAGATAGTTTTTGATATCAGAGAGTCCTGAGTTACTTGGGTTATGTGCGATCTTATTGGCCATGGAAGAAAGTATCAAGGTGCTGCTCGACGGGGTTAGAGACTACATCAGACTACCCGGAGATTTCACAGGTAGACAAACCTACGCCCCCAAAACTCCTCTTTCAAAGCTAGCGACCTAGATCTCTGTAAAACCTTTAATTTGTCTGCTGTAGAAGGGTTGGAAAATAATCGCCTGACGACGTTGCAAGTCTGGCGCAAGATCTCATCATCGGGAGACGTCATGCAGAGTAGGAACCACTCAAAGATATGACTGTCTGCAAGATCCTCAATGTCTTGACTAGCGGCCTCGAATAGCAAGCTTGGGCATGTGTCTAGAAAGCGCAATATATCACAGGCGATCGCTACTGAGGGGTTAATCTCTGATGTGGCTGGACTCGCTTGCCGACCTTGTGGGCTAGAGGGGTCGAACGTAGCAGCAACCTGTTTGGCAGTAAGAATACATGATGGTCACACGGGTATGTGTACTTACCTCCAGCTGCTTCTGCATGAAGGGCCCTGCGGCAGCGAATATTTGCTCGTATTTTGCTGAGTTATTTTGTTTGGCGAAGTAATAGCAGCCTTGAACGACAGCTTTTTAAAGCTAAGGGGCGCGGATGGGGCTAGGCATGCCTGGATAAGGGAGTCTACAGAGCTATCGAGATTAAGCTGAGATATACTTACGAAAGCAGCGGTCATCATGTCTTGTTCGAAGATTGGAGCATCCACACCCGCTGGGAAGCGTCGGAATACTGCGTCTCGGACCTCATCCTGGACATCCATGGCGAAGCCCATTAATGCGGCATCGCTTTCCGCGTCAAAATGCCGTGCAACTCGCAATAACGACACTAAGCAGTAGCAGGCATGTTCGTTTCTGTTGCGAAGTGACTTCCTAAGCGCATCAAGAAAGGCGACCTTCTTCGACATGCTAGTGCTCTTAACTTGGCGTAGATTGCTCGCAACCTCGAAGACGTCCGGTATCAAGAATAAAAGAGCTGTTTGCAATGGGTAGATTACTGCTTTTCTTCTTCCATTGTCGATAGCAGCCTGGGTCATATCGAAGATTGTATCCGCACCACCATCAAGTCGCTTGCGCTGGTTGTGGAGCTCTACAAACGAACTTGAAAACGATCAATCCACCGCGTGATCAGCAGCGATGTAGTGAGGGAGACGTTATTCTGAAACTGTTTCCTAAAGTGCAGGAAACTGGAGCAAATTTCTTGTAGGATCAAGCCCAGCTTTTGGCCATTGACCCAGAAAAAGGCCAGCAGGCGTAGGAAGGCTAACGCATGACTTTCTTCATCGCTTATCAAGAGCGGCTGCGCCTGATTTATCTGAGATTGTGGTGCAGCAGGCCGGAGGATGTAGAGGACTTTCCTGAAATACTCAAATGAGGACGACCAATTCGACGAGGTTATATATTCTACGATAACTCTGATGTCTGCCTCAATCTGTGATGATTCAGTATCGAGTTGCGCAGAATGCCCGTGTCCTTTGGTAGTTGTGAATATTAAAGGGGCCACCCCAGACTCGGGATCCCTTGGCATTGTATCTTCAAGAATCATGCGAGTGGGAAGAATGAATCCCTCAGGTAGGGGGTCAAGTAGGCACCGTAAGACATCTAGAAATCGTACAACTATACCGTCGCCCAGAGGCGATGGGTCAACGGTAGAGCTATCCCTCGATCGAGATGCGGCGTTGTCATCTTCGCCACTTATTAGACTGTCAGATTTGGGATGGTTTGACCCCCAATGAATTGAACAGCAATCGGCTGCGAGGGAAAGAAGGAACCGCACCGAAAGCAGTACATGGGGTGGATGCTTGCTGATCGAGTTATAAGATGTTGTGAGATCCTCGATATGGGGTAATATGGATTCTAGTACTAGGGGAGATTTCCTGTGCTGACTCGAATCGCAGTGGACCTGGAGAGGGATACTAGATCATCCTGAAGCAAGTCTTGGCCATTTGTGCCAGTTCGATGTGGAAGCTAAGGATGACGATCGAACTGTTAGTTGTGCTGTTCCGGTTCAGCATGGGGTGGGTGGGGTGAAGCACAGATACCCTGGTGACAAGTCGGTCAATGAGGCAGGCAATGAGGACTGCGTCTCCATTGCTAGACACCATATCCGGATGGTAACTTCGACTTCAGTAATAGAAAATAATACAGAGGTATCTGATCGAGATCTTAGATTGTTGTGGGGAGTGTATTCATGTGCGGTCTAATGATAGGGAGTGGGCGTAAGTTCGAAGCTTTGGGGGCCGGCTGTTGTCAAATGGTAATGGCAAGGGTAACACAGATCTCCAATCGCCGCCTCACAAATGTTCAGTCATAACTTGAGCAAGAGGAATATTATCTAGCGGATACGGATCAGAATAGTCATCGAGGGGTTTTCCCCTTTTCTTTCAAATCTTTGACTGGAATTGATTTCGAAAACCCGATCGACACATATGTAGCAGGGACATGGCCATGGAATTATAACTTTCAGCTTTGTCGATCTGAGGACATAAACCTTTTACGGACATTTTGAACACATGCCCGAGAGTGGCAATGAACATCATGGATTCACTTGACGTAGACCGCTGCATGGGTTTCCTTACCAGCGTTATCTATGTTTATTACATGGCTCCTACGATGATAATAGTTTTAGACATTTTTTTCTGATTTTGCTACCTACGTGGACACTGAGATTTCTAGGAATAGCGAGCTATCAGCATCGTGGAGGACACGGTTGAACTAAGAGAGTAAGGTTTGCCTCTGGTCAAACAGTTGGTTGCGGTAACCTGAAACCACAGTCTCTTAAGCCTTTTAATACCTGCGGCCACTGCTGCTAGAGCCCCGATAATTACCGCGACTTCCGGAGTGGTGGCTATGGAAGCCTCCACGGTCTGTACCCGGAGGAGGTTGTTGACGTTGCTCGTGATTCCATGAGGGAGCATCCACATAGTTGGCAGCATACTGATGTCTTGCCCATCGATTATCGCCGGTATACGGCGGCGGTGTTGGTGGCAACCCCATCCCGAATCCTGGGTGTCCTGGAGCGGGCGCCCTACGATACTGAGATCTAGAAGACTGGTGGTGGTGGCCGCTATAACGATCCGCAAACTCACTGCTGAAGGTGTTGCGTGACTCTTGAGGTGCGAAGTTATTGTTGCGTGGATCTCTACCCGGACCGTAGTTGATGCGGTCGCGATGGCCTCTTGATTCATACCCGCCCCTGCCTAACGGGGCACCTCCGTAGCTGCGTCCAGCGGTGTCGAGTGTCCTTTGAGGGTTTCAATATCACCACGATTAAGGTAAGGTTTAGGCATTTCGACCCCGCGTAGTAGCATAGATTTATGACTCTGCGCGGAGTGCGATAACTCATATCCGACACTAAGTTAAGTTAGAGCTAGCGCCTGTATGTGAGAAATTGCAAAGGTAGAACGTACACTAGTGAGCGATCATATTCGAGGCTCGGCATTGCCTTGCGTTGCAATGGGTATTCGAGACAGCCATGCGGGAGGTAATCGTCCAGTTTCTCGACTCTGCCTGCCAACCCTCCGCTGATCCTAGGGTCGAGATCGAAATTAGGGGTGTCGCGTTTTTGGTGTAAAAATGACTTGTGATGTCGCTGTATAGGCTAGAGTTTGCATCGGAGAGAAGGAGAACGACCTTGCCAAGTTTGTTACGGTCTGCGTCCTCGGGACTTAGCAGGGGATATCTCTGCTCAACAGCAGTCAGAAGTCTAGGCATTTCAATGAAGGGTAGCAGTGCTACGCCTTGCCACGCCATTTTCTTTCCATTCAAGTCGATTTCAAACTCTTCGGGATAGAAGTCAATGATCTCGCTATCCTCGTTCGTCATTAGATCATGGAATATAACTGGGATTGCATGGCGAGAGGCTGCGGGAAGAACACTCATAAGTTGCTCGAAAGGTCTTGATATACGTCCTTTCTCGAAGTGGATCTTCATCTTATCAAGCCCAACAAAATCTTTCGCGAATGGGGCATAATGATAAGGGTAATACCAATCCCATGAGGGACAACCCTGGAAATAGTATAAAAGAACCCACGAAAGTCCCTCAACGTATGCCTGGGCGACTTTGTTCCGGAAGGCTACATCGCGAGGACTAGCTTGAAATTTTTGCTCGTAGTACCGGTCTGCGTATCCCTCTTCCCAGAGCCGCACAGTATCCACTGGGCCCTCGAGAGGAGGGGGCACGGGTCGCGAGCCGGTATCGATTGATCCTATGTTCGGAGTGGTGGGAGACGGCTCCTCGAATGCAGCGTCTGCATTACGTTTTCTTAGGCTAGAATTCGAGGTTTTGGGCGTTGAAAATTCCGATGTTGTGTCATGGGGTGGGCCAGGAGGTGGAGGCGAACTAGTGGGCGGAGGCGGTTTAGAGGTTATCATGTCTTTCAAAACGCTAGCCGCACTTCGATTCGCAATGCTCGCATCGGTGGCGCTTTTCTGAGTAATGATTGAATCATGGTTTAGAGCGTGGCCTCGTGAATAATTGGAGATTGGCTGAAGAGATGTAAGGCCTGATGGTGCGGTATCAACATTGTGTCGCTTCGCCTTCGGTTCTTGAAGCACAAGTTTGTTTGATCCTTGATCCTGTAGCTTCCTCCGCTTTGCATTTGCCTCACGCCTATCTTCTTGTTGCTTCCTCCGCTTAAAGATGGCATCTTCTTGTTTTGCGAGACCGTCCATGATGACCTGGGCACGGCCGAGGTCAATATGACCATCCCGCGTGACATAGCCCCCATATACGGTAGGTTGTCCCTCCATATTGCGGTTAAGGTCTGGATGCCGTTTTCCCTGATTTCGAGCGCTGGAAGGTGGGGTAAAAAGTCGTTGCCCACAAAACAGCAAAGAAAAATCCAGTCATCAATGACCCGTTCAAGGTCAAACCGAAAGGGTAGATTGGGAATGTAAAGCTCGACTGCAAGGTACTCCCTCAAAGCTGCGATGTGGAGCCAAATGAAAGGTTTGAGACGGCTTTGGCCCTCTTTCTCATCGAACTCGCCGATTTTTTGTTTTACTTCGCCTTTACAGTGGTATGCATCGTGGCCTGTTTGCCCGCAAAGTTTGCACAAGCGAGTCTGCGCTTCTTGGAAGAACACGTCTTCACGAAGTACACGAAAATGAGGTTCATGTGTAGCTAAGGCTAGCATAATCAAGTCGGCATCGAGGCCATAAATGACGTGGCGGGTATTAGGGTCGTAATCTGGACATGCTCTCTGAGACCGCACGAAGTCCATAATCTTGTGCTCGCCCTCGCCCGGTACTGTGGCGTCGGAGATTATGACTTTTAGATTCGCCCAGGCTGCATCTGTGTTGAGCTTGTATGCACACCAGTAACGAAGACTGGTAGCGAGGATATCCATGAATGGTGTGCCAGGCGTGATTGAGTTCGAATCGAAGGCCTTTTTCACAGCGTCCTCTGAAGATGTAATCGCGGTATCGCTGCCTTGTTGCTGGAGAAGGGTTCGAAGTTCTGCTTTGGCTGCTTCCTTTTCTTTAGCTTCTTGAGCCGAGCGGAATCTCCGTGATCGCTGCTGGTTCATCTTTGCTCGAGGAGCAACGCCGTCTTCTTAAATTAGTCGATTAGTATTCTAGATTGCGACGGGAGCAAACATACCGACGGCAATGACAAGCACCTTGCGGGGTCGAACCATATTAACGACTCGGTCTGTGTACTTAAAGATCTCTAGCATCATCTCCTCCTCGTCTCTAGGCGCAGGGCGGTCTTCAGGATGAGAACAGGGATGAACGATTCCATTCATATCAAGGTACAGGTTGTCAAACTCTTCGCCGTTTGGGTTCGGTTGCGTCGCGTCCACAGGAATGACTGTGCCGTCATCAAAAGATTTCGGCACATCTTCAATTACTGGAGAAATAATTTTGGGATACTTTTGCTCAACCAACGAAAAGCTGCGGGGATACCCATCGCGAGGCTTGAGGGATCCTTGATTTTAGGGAGGGCGAGGCGGAATGGCTCGGCAAAGTTGATTTAGAAGAGGTCGAAACTAACTGAGTTGAAGCTGTCGGCGACTGCGTTATTGGTATGATGAATTTCACTCGCTAGCCATGCTTGTTTATTATTATGATCCACTTCACACTACTTGTCGCTGTGTGTCGGCTTATACTCTTTCACGGTTGTCGCAGGTTGAGAATTTGTCGGACGTGAAGAGATGACCCGGGACGATGGACGACATGTAGGCTCATTTGAACTTGAACTGAGGCGGTGTCACGTGCCATAATTTCGGGCCTAAGTTCCGTCCGCGGTGATAGCATATCCAGCCATGTGGGGCGGGCAACGTTGAAGTTATAGAACCATTCCGAGCAATGATGAGATTGCATGCCCACGGACGAAGCATTTATCTAATTAACGGGGAGTTCTTGGAGCTGAGCCTCAAGATCGCATCGCCGCGAAAGATCTTGCTTTTAATAACAATCGCAAGCTGTTAAACCTTCGACTCAACCTTTGACGACCTCGGCCTCTGTGTCACTCCTCTCCCCGAATCTGATACATTCAGCGATATAACCCGAGCTCCCCTTAATATGCGTCATCATTAGTCAAGGACAGGCATTTTATAAGTCAGCTGAGGTCTTCAACATCACACAGCTTGTAGACGGCATCATGTTTTCACTGCCATCTACACCTGCTAAGCAGTCTGTTAGTGAGACCATCACTATCCTTAGTGGCCGCTTAAGTTCAGCAACATTGCTTGAGGACCGACGTGCAGCCATATTAGGGCTACGCAGCTTTGCGAAAGATTACCCGGCGTCGGTGGCATCTGGCGCCCTTCGGAGCTTAATCGGGTGTCTTTCAAAAGATGGAGAGGATGTAGACACGGTGAAGGTAGTCCTAGAGACTCTTTTAATGTTGTTCAGGCCAAGCGAAGACAGCCCCGAGGCTTCGGAAGAGATTGTCCTCTGGCTTGCCGACGAATTTACACAGCGACAAGAAAACATCGCTCTCCTTCTTGGGTTTCTTCAGACTACTGATTTCTACTTCAGGCTCTATATCCTCCAACTTCTGGGCGCCATTCTATCAGCTCGTGTTGAAAGAACGGAAGAATGCATACTTTCGGCCCCTCTTGGTATCTCAACCCTCGTTCAACTTCTCGACGACCAGCGCGAGGTAGTGCGGAACGAGGCTCTCGGGCTGTTGATATATCTCACCCCAACCTCATTAGAAATACAAAAACTTGTCGCTTTTGAAAATGCGTTCGAACGCATATTTGCAATTATAACCCTTGAGGGTTCTTTGTTAGAGGGTGGTCAGACAGTAGAGGATTGTTTGATCTTGCTTGCAAACCTTCTCCGTCAAAACCAATCCAACCAGTCCCTGTTTCGAGAATCGGGCTGCGTTGTCAAGCTAGCTTTTCTTCTCGAAAGTGCAAGTACTCTCGGTGGCCAGGAGGAGTTGGCTACGTGGGCCCAGGAGCAGAGAAGCCGAAATATCTATGCTTTATTATCTGTCATACGTCTTTTTCTTGCCCCGGGGTCGATACTCGCTCAAAACCAGGCCACCTTCTGGAAAACAAAGGTACTTAACCACGCTCTACAGTTAGGGTTTCAGTATCTGGCAGAAGGTCAGATTCGTGCGGAGGTGCGTAGTCAACCATTCTTCAACAATCTGCACCACATATCGATGGAAGCTTATTTCACTGGCCTAGGCACTCGCTGCATGCGCGGATATGATCCGGGGAAATGCAGACATACAAGGAAAATTTGCGCAACTTACTGTGTCTACCCCTTCTCCCGATGCTCGTGACACTGCGCAGAAGAATGGAAGTGGGGGAGACCTAGTCTATGTGATTGACGGACTACTAGATTTAACCCTAGAAGGGCACCCATCTCCCGAATTCAACCTGCGTATGGCGGCCTTTGAATGTATCAAGGCCTACTTCTACCTTCATACGGAAATACGTCGACATTTTCTATCCCGAGCGGTTGAAGGCCACGAAGCAGACCGGAATGAAACTGGCAATATCCTCACGCTTCTTCTCAACACCTTACCCAACCAAGTATCCTCAGACCCCTACGCAACCTGGTTTGCGGCCCTAATCATGTTTCATCTCTTATATAATGACCCAGCCGCTAAAGCCACCGCCTTGTCGGTGACTGACGGGGACACAGCGGACGGTGAGGAGGTTGTCACGAGTCTGCAAGCGATTGGCTCACATCTTGCTTGTGGATTAGCCCGCGGCGATGATCCCCGCGTTCTAGTCGCATACCTAATGCTGCTCATCGGCTGGCTTTTGACGATCGCTCCAGTGTGGATGACTTCCTTAGTGAAGGCAGTCATGTACAAGCCTTGATACACTCTGTTATGAAATATCCAGGCCGTGAGTATGATATCGTCCAGGGTCTTTGTGCATTTTTGCTTGGCGTTATATACGAGTTTTCGACGAAAGACTCCCCTGTTCCAAGAGCAACTCTCCAGCACATCCTATTGACAACCATGGGTCGGGATAAGTATCTTGAGCGGCTAACGAGACTTCGAGCCCATCATCTTATCCGTGACTTTGAAATCACGGCCCAGAAGCTGGACGGCTCAATCACAAGCAAGCTTCCCGACGTTTTCTTTGACAGCGCCTTTGTGGAACTGCTCAAAGACAATTATAGTACAATTTCCCGAGCCATCGACAGGGATCCCGATCTAGAAACCCCAACAATTGGCAATAGCGTAGAGAGGGGCGTTTCTCGGGGCTTGTTGACTCTTTAAGAAAACAGCTCCTAGAACGGGACAACGCGCTAGAAGATTCACGCTCAGCCTTAGAGCTGCTCAGGAGCTCACTTTCCCTCGAGAAACAAAGCCATGAAGCGTCGCGGAAAGCGGCTGCGGAAGATTTGACTAAGCTCAGAAATACTGATCAAAGACTCCGGAAAGAGCACGAGGCTGCGCTCCAGTATGTTGGCCAGACTCTCTCCGCAGATCTTCATCATATCTTGCATCACTAGCTAAATAGAGACCGACTAATGCGTATGTGTCCAATAGGAGGCTTGATGCCGAACACCAAACGGAACACGAGAAATACAGACGCGAGGCTGCGATTTCGAGACAAGGCTATGACGAAGAAATGCGGTATGCACTTGACTTTTCCAAGGTCCTTGAGCAAGGCAAGCTAACCTGACTTGTAACAGACAGCTACGACTCGCTCAGCAACGCATGGAAGACGAACATAAGCGACAGATAGAACAACTTCGACACTTGGCAGACGTTGAAACCGAGCGGCACCGCCGTCGAGCCGAAGCGGAAATTGCTGACCTGCGCGCAGCCATAAGCCGGCTAGAAGTGGATCTATTACGGGTGAGGCGAAGCCCATGATTGAAGACTTTCTGATGACATACTAATCTTGAAGCAGACAACCAAAGTCAATGCCCAGGAAATTCAAGCCTTGCGAGAAACGCAAGCAAAGCGTCTTGCCGACAAGAGTCTTGCATTAGACCAAGCCGTAATCCAAATCGAGAAATTGAAATCCGATATCGAAGCCGAACGTGAGGAGCGTAAAAGGGTGAGATTGCCCGAAGTTACAGGCTAAGACAGAGGCTAACTTCGTACAGGTGGAGGCACTTACTAGCTCAGCTGTCGCAGCAAAGGCTACACTGCAAAGCGAGCTCGATGACCTCCTAATGGTTTTAGGTGACACTGAAGAGAACCTCAATAAGTATAAAGCTCGCTTGATTGAGCTTGGTGAAGAAGTTTCAGATATTGGCGAGGAAGTCGCCGACGAAGATGACGAAGGTGATGATGAGTAGACAGTAGTTGCACACGTATAATCGTCGTTACGAAGGGAATCTACACAATTGAATCTAATCATTTCCATCAATAATTCCTACTTCCCCCACAAGCATCATTCATGGAACCCCGCCTCCGTTTCGAAGCCGCCTTGGTCACATTCCGATAGGAAAGGTAAGCCGTCGAAAGTACACACACTCCATGGCCTAGCTTTCCCACTCCAAACCCACCCCCACAATTGATATTTGATCCCCAGCATTACAGTGGCTCACCCACCCACTTACTTCGTAGTATTAGTTCGTGTGTGGACTTACCTCATCGGCGAACATTGCCCCAGTGGTTAGGTTTTTCTAATCTCGAACCCAACAAAAAGAAACCTCGAAAACATTTGGGGGAAAAATTTCCTCCCAGAATCCGAATTTCACCTTTTGTCGCACCCCTACTGTTGGATCCAGTTTAGACCAGATCCAGCGTACTTACCTCAGGTCCCTCATCACGCATTATTTAGGTGCACGGCTATATCCAAGTTTCCATGGATCCTACTCCAACCATGTCCATAGCATACTCTTCTACATCTTCTGAAGAAGGGTGGCAAGATATCGAGCCGGACGGTGAGGATGTATTAGTCGTTTCACTTTTTGATGATACTACTTTCTCGGATGCCCGCTCGATGCTGGATTACTGCCGCGACCAATATGGGTTTGACTTTCTGGAGACACGGCGGCGCCTCGGCCTTGACTTCCTTGGAGCTGTGAAGCTATGCAATTTCGGTATGATATATTTTTGCGAATCTCGTCTCTTACGACCTCCTCTGTAAAACTCGACTAAGATCAGGCTCTAACGCGCCATATATCTATCAGTTCGGGGCTGTGTTCGTTCGAAGCAGCAATTGCCTGACATCATTTCACACCAGCATATCGAGAGCGATGACCTCTTAAAGCCAGCGCTTGATGACGATGGACTTATTATCCAGCTGGGCGAGCTGCTAGAAGAGCTCGTGGAGGCTCCATCCGACCACCCTCATCCGAGTGTAGATGGACTAGCCCAACGAAATAAGTTGTTAGAGGAGGAATTGGGCCAGCTCCAAGAGCAATTCCAAAGTTACAGGCTGACAGTAGCTGAGACCCTTGATCGCCGATGGGGGTCCGATATTGCACCCCCTTCAGAAGACATTAGGAGGAACGCTCGCCGTCAGCGTCAAGACACCGTCGACACGGACTATTGGGAGTCGTATGCTGGCCGAGGTGCGTTATTCTCCGGATTGCAAAAGAACTGAACTTATCTCATACGGATTAGATATCCATGAAACTATGTTGAAGGATGCTGTCCGAACCGATGCATACAGAGATTTTGTTTACGGCAATAAGGACCTTTTTCCGGCAAGGTTATCCTTGATATTGGTTGCGGCACCGGTATGTCCAGGGTCATCTCTTCATCGACAATATCTACTATAGAGCTTGAACATTGCTAAACGAAAATCTAGGAATACTGAGCATGTTCTGTGCTCGGGCTGGGGCAAAACAGGTTATCGCCGTCGATAACTCTACAATCATTGAAAAGGCACGTCAGAACGTAGTTGACAATGAACTTTCTGACGTGATCACGCTTATATCCGGGCGGATAGAAGATGTTGTCCTTCCAGTCGCAGAGGTAGATGTGATCATAAGTGAGTGGATGGGGTATTGTCTTCTATATGAGGCCATGCTGCCGAGTGTTCTATGGGCCCGCGATAAGTATCTTAAACCCGACGGCCTACTTGTTCCTAGCGTTGCAACCATTTGGGCGGCTCCCGTATCTGATGATGACTATATCACCGATAATGTATCATTTTGGGACGATGTATATGGCTTCAAGATGAAGGCCATGCAAGAGGGAATGTTCGACGAAGCTATAGTTCAAACTCTGCCCCCAACATCTCTTTGTGGTGAGCCCTTCGTCTTGGCTGAACTTCAATTGCATGAAGTCAAGGTGGAAGAGTTGAATTTTACCAAGCAATGGACCTCCCAATTCAGCCGCGATGTTGAGAGGCTAGACGGGTTTCTCATTTGGTTCGATATATTCTTCACACGATCTCAATATGATCCGACCACATCGCTTTCTTCATCCGCCAAAGCATGGAAATCTAGCGATGAAGCTCGAGTTGCCTTTACAACAGGGCCGGATGGGATTGAGACTCATTGGAAACAAGGGCTGCTACTTATGCCACCGGTTGGATACGAGTCAAATATCGAGGCCGGGGCTCGTATCGTGGGGAGACGAAGTTCGCAGCGCTTGCAACCGACTCTAGGGCCTTGTCGATTGAGGCCAGCTGGACAATCTCGAGTCGCAATCCTCAGTCTAGGATTTGGAGGCTCCAGTGACCGAAACAGCCCGCCGTGTCTAGCTGGCCTTTCTATGAAGAACATTGAATTGTCTTGGTCCCCAGGGACGAGCTATAGTACAGAAATCGAACAACTTGGCCCATAAGATTAGCTTAGACATTGTCATATACCATAGCATCGACCTAGTTTAAAGGCTCATAGGCTACGGTCACTGGATCAAAGTAACGACCGAGTAAGGCTGCGTCAGATCCGACTTGTCCAACTGCTACTTTTCAATATCTCACCTCTCTAGAGGTTACTTGAGATTACACAAGGCGATGTAATACGAAATTTCTAGGATACAGAGTTCGAATGAGGTTCGTGACTGAGGATGTCCAAGGAGCGTAACTCGGCGCTGTGAGAGCGATCGTTCACTTTTGTCAACCCAAGACTGTAATATCTAGGAACGATACGCTATTGGCAGTTGATGATCTAGAAGATGCATGTAGAAGGTGTACGATCCCCCAAACCAATTGTCAAGAACCTGGACCCCAGACCTCAGAGCCAGTTTAATTCCGACCACGTCTAACTCCTTCAAGTATGAGGTTAACGATGCTAAAAACCCCTCCCCAAGAATGAAACCCTAGAATAAGGTATTAGCGACGAGAAATGAGACGAGAAAGAAGGCGGGCCGAATACCGATGCTAAGATGATCAATGGAGTGCGAGGTTTATCACGGGCAGTTTGCCAGTACCAAGAAAGTACTCCGCCAAGAGTCCTTGCTAAAGTAAAGGAGGGAACATTATACATGCCTAAGGTCCGCAGTCAGTAAAGAAAATCAGAACATAGCACCGAAGGGTGGAAGTTGGAGACTTGCCCACGGCTACTGCAACGCCTCCAGGAATTAAAGTGCGCCATTTCTTGCCAAGGCAAAGAGTCCTTAATATAGTAATGGCCGAGAATAATAGGCCAGCCCCAATAGCCCATTCCATCGCCATGGTTGGCAGCCCCTTTCCAGTTACAAGCCTAGCTGTAAATATCCAGACGTAGGCGGTGGGTACCTGGAATAGATCACCCGGTACTGGGTATATTCTTTAGTTCCATTAGCTCCGGTCTGATGGCAAGTTGGTTTCACTTCAACGCTGCTGAGCGAGACTCACGATGTGTAAAGTTGATAGATGAAAGCACTCACAACGGCGCCAACGGTAGCACCGATAATCTGGCCCCAGAATTGTGCTTTAGGTGCGGCGCCTAGGAGATGGCCAGTCTTTAAATCCTGCATGAGCTCACCTGCCTGGAGTGCACCCTTTATTCGCTCAAACCCCATATCAGTATAATCTTCAAGTGGGATACGTATATGTGGAGGTTGCACAAGAAATACATACAGCTTCTGACTACGAAATGTTAGTAGGATGCCCTCCTATAGATATCTTGAGTAAACGGTACAGTGGACTCACTATGGCCCCAGAAATGAGGTTGATGAGGATTGTTGCCTTATTTGAGGCGGGGATTGCAAGGGCAAAGAAAAGCTGAGCCAATTTACTGATACCAGAAACCGGGTTCAGATCTGTTTCGCCAAGAGCGCGAACACCCATGACACTTAAAAGGAGCGCCATAGCAACAGCAAGGACAGTAGCGTATGCTGGAATAAGATCACCAAACACGACATGAATACTGACAATACAAAATATTATAGATGCGAAAAGGCCAACCCATATAACGCGATCGGAGACCTGTTGATCGGCTGGGGCGTCAACGAGTCCCTCCTCGTTTTCGTCTCGATCGATTTCGAGCGATGGCGCAGTCGCCGACTCGCTAGTATGGTCGCCCCTAAACGTCGATGCCGTCGCAGTCTGTGCGCTTTCGTTATCGTCAACGGGCACTCGCATATAACGTATCGACGTATCATCCGTGTTCATCGATGGCCTCAGTCGAGATGTCATAGGTTTAAGTAACGCCGATCCTAGTAAGATTCGTGAGGAAACGAAGCCTAGGCTAACAATAGCATCTGAGAGCATGATAGAGAGCGAAACCCAGACTATCCACCCCTTACTCCCCGTATCCCAATCCCCGACTGGGCCGGGTGCCCATCCCTGATGGCGCGCTAAAGGAGAGAGAAACGCCCAGCCGATAAGCGCGCCAAGGGCCATGTGAAGGGTGGTCTCAGGACCCATGATTATGCCCTGCCCGACATAAGCGGGACTCGGATTTAACGTCCATAGCCATATCTCGGCCGCCCTATGTCCGAAAATTGGTACGTTGCGCAAACCCGGGTGAAAATACGTTGTTAACGTGAACAAGCCAGACAAGGTGAAACACAACAGGAGAAGCCGTATATTTTCTCCCCAACGATGGGCCATAGGCGCATCGTTTTGAGCAGGTTGACTCGAGTCGGTCGCTGTGGTACATGGGTCACGTTTCGGTACAAGACTAGCGAAAGATCCAGAAGTAAAATCACTTGAGGTTGAGGCACTAGATTCCGGTGCCTGGCCATGGAGAATCCCTATTAGCACTGCCGTGCTGAATCCGCTTGGGAAAGGCAGGCGTTCGCGAATTATGACTTGTCGGCGCCTGTGTATATTAGTAACTGCTCAGAAAGACATGTAGGTATGGGCTTGCCTGGGGAGGCTTTGGGTTAACCTTACAGGGGAACGGCAAAAACAACACCAAAGTAGCAAAGTCCAAGAGACCATATCACGAGCTTCCAGCGGCTGAGCTGTATGGGGCCCATCTCCTCAGTGGAGAGCAGATAGTTCATGGCAGGGAGCTGCGGCAATTAGCAAGTGATTTTTGCTTCGGGATGGGGTGCACTTAAGGGTAGGTATGTAATGAGGATAGACACACAACTCCAACGAACCCACAACCTAGAGGCATGAGAGCCATGCTACCTGCGACCGTCTGTACGAGAACGTTTTCCACGGGCGTGAACGGATATTCTAGGTGGTTTGAGAGTAGCCTAAACACCCCAAACCCTAGGAGACTTGCAGGAAGTGTCATCGGAGAAACCCTACATCATAGGATAGAAACAGTCAATGAGCAGGCCAGTTATGATACTATCTGCAATATCATGACTTACCACCCAGTCTGCAGCCCGAAATACATATTCGAGAAACAGATAACAAGTCCAACTGATAAACCCACTAGGATCCCTCGCAAAGTGAGGCTCCGCCCACGCGATGCCGATAGCGGGATATGTTCCCGGGCGTTGGCATCTTCTTCGAGCGACATTTCAGACAAATTTGTAAATAAAATTCAGGGTGGGCCTTGTAGAGAGGGTGAGGAGGCATCGCAGCCAGCACCTCCGTTCGCGCACTGATGGGGCTGGACTCGACACCACAGTTTTAGTCTGAAGTGCCTACTGGAACTAGATAGATAAATATATATATATATAAAGTCGGGTTATCGCAATGTGTAACGCAGGAACTCGCACTTACACGATTGTAGCACGTTTCAGTAATGAGAGCTTCAGTTTTAAAGTAATGAGAGACAAAAGGCTCTAGAGTATTAAGTACTGAGTGAGTGGGAGTTTCTTCTGCTGGTTGGGTGACTAATACTTCACTGAGCAGTCCCACAATTAGTTGTTAAGGAATTCTTGCAGTGAAGGAAAGCGGCAATAGGTAACGTGCCAGAGTGGTTAATGGGTGGGACTTGAATTACCACAAAATCCCATAGCTTCGGCTTCGTAGGTTCGAATCCTGCCGTTATCGAGCTTTTTGTACCTTTTTCTCATTTTAACTTCACGATTCTCCAATAAAGTTTTTGCGGAGGAGGAAACAAAAACCGGTGTATATACTTCGTACATATATGCCTCGGTAACATTTATTATATAAATATCTATGTATGTATTTGTGCATGATAGACTACACGGTCGGATGCTCATGGTGTTGCTGGTATTAGTTGGGATATGGCTTTGATTCAAACGAACTCGGTATTGCTGAGGTAGATGAGCCTGGATTCTCTACATGTTGATTCAAAATCATATCACATCCGGCATCTCTTAGAAATTCTTCATCTTCTCCAGCCCGAAGAAAGCATACCTGCAAGACTCTATAGTTTCGGGAACCCCTGTGGTATATGTTAGGGAGCAATATCGGGAGATTCCCCTTGTTGGACTTCTAAAACACAACCAGTGCCGCACTTTATCTTGAGCACTAGCAGCGTTGAATGCTCTGTCATTCTAGGCATATGGATCCTCACCTTCGAGCGGAATCTCCTAATGGTACGATCTCTTGTTTCTGGATAGACTAATAATTTTCACGATTTGAAATCTGGGTTTAGTAAGGGTAAGACAAAGCCGAGTAGCTAAAACCCGAAGGAGTCAAGGAAGGAGTTGACGTCTGGCTCTTCTCTGTGACTTAATTGTGTTTTATGCGTGTCGTCCGTGGTCTCTGGGGCTTGGGGCTTATTCTGCCGCCCGCTCCCTAGAGTCATATCGGCGATGACAACAGAACTTCTCCGTCTAAGGAGGGCAGAGGGGCTAGCGCTCTTTTCCAAAATTGCAGACAGACCGCTTGAATGACGTAGGAAATGCCAATTCCGAACTACCTCAACGTTAGTTCGTTGGCCCAGAGCCGACTTTAAGTCGTAGACGAACTCACCAAGATCTAGGCCAAGAAGGTCACAACCCATACGGTCATATATCCTGGCGCTATGAAGCACAAATTCCCACTCAGTACGAGGAGAGACTTGCGAGGCACCATGGAGTGTTTGCAATGTCTGTTGTCGTAGGTGAGAATACATAACCACAAGCGCTGGGTCGTCCGTCAAGAAAATTTGAGACTGGATGTCGGGTATCTGAAAGTTACCGAGGAGGTGGTAAACAGGAGTCTAGAGAATAGGATGTCAGCAGCAGCGACCCAGCGCTATTCACATAACATCGTCAGGGGCTCGATGTTACAGACAATCAATGCGCGCACCGCCATATCCCTCCGGCCAAGCATCCAAAATGCCCATGATGCCAGCCACCGGTCGCCTTCTCGAGCAGCTTGCGGGAGAATTTCATTTTCTAATAGTTTTTGGAAAACTAGGCTTTCGTCTCCACCGTAAACCCTAGCTACCGCTATTGCGAGTTGGATATCGCCGAGTTGCTCGATACAAACGTTGACTGCATCTTGCAAACTGTCACCTAACAAAAGAAAGCAGCAGCATATGCTGTAGCGATTTCGCGCGTTAGGTACGTCTTAGAAAGCTGTGGATATCCATATTCTGCAGGTGGGCCTACCAAAGCGTCGCCGGCTCATCAAGGCATAAGCATTTTTCAGTGCGATCATCTTCCATTTGGGATTTTCGAAGTCATTAGACAGGAGTTTGTATGTTGCTCTTTGTTCTGGGTGCCACGTCGAGAGCCTCCATAAAGTTCGTAAAACCCCTTTCTGTCTTAATGCCAAGTAAAACAGACTGCAGTTGACTGGGTCCTTAGTGTCGTTTATCGAGTATTCAGTTCGGGCAATTTGTTCAAACTGAGATCGCTACAATCATCAGGTCAATATAAGTACGCCGAGATAAGAAGAGAAGGAAAAATGATCTCACTATGGATCTATGATCTGAAAGCCAAGAGAATATCCCACTGTGCCTCGCATTTTCCCAGCATAGGGGTGCTTGGAATTGCCTTGTCACAAAATCTATTAGGATATCTTGCGTCTTAGAGTGGAATGCCCAATTGACGTTTCTCCACGACGTTGATCCCTTGTTAGTATAACCGCGTGGGAGCATGCCTTGTCTAAATGAGAGTAAGAAGCGGGCACCATTCTCATCTAAGGATCTGCGATGTCTTTCAACCATTCCCAAGCACTCTACAAGATCTGCAAGTTGAATTTGCTCAAGTCCAGAAAGTTGAACAATGTTAATGCGCGTTAGCTTCTCATTCAGCAATTGTGCAGCCTCTTCTGAGAACGCCTCCTCAGAGCTTGGGGCCACTCCGCTTGCCCCAAGGTAGCTACCGAGGTTACCGAACTTATGATTATCCAGACCCTGAGCGATGATTAGCAGGGCACACAACTAAACGATACTGGACTAGTGACTCCCGGTCTTACCGCAATGGGTTCATAAAACCTGGAGAGGTCTAAATCAAGATACTTGTCGAGAATCTCGCCTTCGGAGAGATATTTGAGAGCAGTATGCAAGGTGGCAAGTATATCCTGGACAAGTTGAAATTTCCCAGATAGGATACATTGACTTAAGAATTGGGGATGGAAGATAGGTAAGGGTCCATTCAATCTCTGAACGGTATCAAACATATCCCAGGTTCCGTCCTTCCCTGGGGCAAGCTTAAGCTTTGAGACGAGGGAGCTGGAGATGTCATATTGCCGACTAAACGTTAAAATTTGGTTTCCAGCCCCAACAACTAGGTGTCCATCGGCGAGCCATGTAGAATCACCGATGGAATGAGGCGTAAGGTTCACGAGGGATATTTCCCGGATGGGAGCCCATGCCGGGCCCCTGTTGAGATAGTCAAATCTCATCTGCGAGACGAGTACCACACGTGATTGATGGCCAACCGCAAGTATTGACTGTGAATCTGGCGTTGATGTCCAATCAAGATCTTGAATAGTGTTTTCTCCAGGAAAGTCTTGGGAATATTCTAGACGGCGGCCGCCGATATCCCATATAGTGAATTGCGAGCGCGTTGAGTTCACTAAGGCGGCTTTTTTCAGTGTGCTTCCGCTAACCAATGCAGGTTTTGATATTCCAGTATCTGTCCAAGACGTTGATAGCCATCCAACATTACCGTGGCCTATATCTACCCGCGCAGTCCAAAAACAACCCGGCCTGAGTCGGTGTAAGAGATGGCTACATCTCGCGCGAATACGTCAAGAAAGCCAGCAACAATGGGTGATGAGCCTGCAGGGTCCACGGGCAAAACATAGGCGAGATCCTCAGCGCCACGCAGGTTGAATGTACAAAATTCACGTATGGAACCTTGGGGCCTCCGTGGTAGTTGGCTATCGCTTCGTTCGTCCCGTCCTGTGGAGGTCGTAGCGTTTTCTTTGGGTGATGGGTTATACTGAGGAAGGGAGACTTCCCACACCAACCCCTCTTGGCTTGAAGTCACCGTAGCAATGTGCGCAACAAGATTGTCCTCTACCCGCTGACGAGGGAGAATTAAAAGGCATAGCGGTTTACCAGAGACGGTGAACTTCTGGGAGTCTAGAAGCTTAGCTGTTTGTTGGCGGCAATCCCAGAGCGATATCGTCTCGTGTCTAAGGAAGACAACAAATCGACCCTTTCTCAGAACACAAATACGGTGGATGGGTCCATCCTCAGGTATGATGCTTTGGCGATCAAAATCTTGAGGGCAAGGTAGGGTTGCGTAATGCTTCCAAACGAAGCTTTCACCGGCGGCTGTCCGTGATACCACGGCGTTTCCGCTGTAGTTCCGAACCATTTTTTATTGCTGCAGAGTGTCCCATCCAGAGAGCTGCAAGAGACAACCTTTGTTGACGCGCTGTGGGACTCAATAGATCGACTACGTCGGAATTGTAAACTGCAACTCTGCCATCAAAATGCTCGAAAAGTAGGGTTAGCTTATGATCGAATTGATCGTAATAGGTGCGTATTTGGGTGTACTGGTGCATCTCGGATGTAAGCGCAATTGCGAAATCTTTTGATTGGATATATGCGATATTGAAAGCCGTGTTGAACGGCCTATTATGCGCGCTGGTAGGAAGAAACTCGAGAGCCCAAGCAGACATGGTACCTGTTCCGTTGAAAACTAGACAGATATCTGGACTCTTTGTGGCGACAGATATGACGTGGTCAAGAGGCATAATTCCCTCGTCTCTGAAATCTGCCCGGAGCTGCACAGCTCTTTCAACTGCTGACGAGAAGTCCCTTCCGTCTATAATCGCAAACCAGCGGTGAACACCCGGAGGTTTCAATCCATCCTGTATGGAGGCTACGACATCAAGCTTACCACAGACCCGGAGTCGGGACTGGCCCGAGTTGTCAGCCGCGGCCCAGAGTCGGATAGTACCGTCGGCACAGCACGTGTAGAGGACATTCTCGATTGTTTGGCTGGGGTAAAATGGCTTCCGCCACCGAATTCCAGTAACCTCGCCTGGATGGACAACATATGAGAGGTCAAAATGGGTCTCTTGCGATCCAAAAGCTAGGCGTCGCCAGATCTGAACGGCACAGTCGCCCCAGCCAGTAGAGGCGATGTAAGTCGAGTCGTATGAGACGCACGCAGCAGAGACGGGGCATGGAAGAGACACTCTCCAGACACAATGGGGTCGTCCCGTACAGAATATAGGGCTAGGTCATGCGTTCCTACAAGGAGGTCACCTGATGCGCCCCATGAAAGTGATGGTGAAACTGGGGACGTCGGCGAGTTTCCTAAAGGGAAGCTTGAATAAATCGCCCACTACTTAGCGGTTAATGAGACTGCGTTTTGCATAAAGGAGTGCATGGTGATTGCGGACCTTGGGAATAGTGGAATGAGCTGCTTCATATGGCCGATAAAGATGAACAGCAAAGTGACTGGCCACAGCAATGATACCGTAGCTCTCATCAAATGCGATGGAATCTAGCGCTTCATCTCCTGCACTGTACACGGTCTGTACGGTAGTTTGAGGGTTCTGGAGGATAGTGAACGCGAACCCGGTAACATAGGCCTACCTTTCGCGTCAGCTGAGAATCCAAATCGTGTGGGCAACTTTACAGTAAAATGCCGACCCTCCCAATATCCAGTTGTAAGGGCCTGGCGGCGACAATTAGGTCGCCCGGGAAGAACACCGCTCATGCTTTTGGAATTGATCGTTCGGTCGCATGCCCATAGAGGTGTCAAAGCGGAGGCGGGTTGACGAGTTGCGCGTTACCTTCATCGCTCGCCGTCTAGCGTCGAGCACTGAGACAGTTATTAGGGGACTGAGAAAGCAGTCGAGTGGGATCGGTTCTGGGCCCTTCCCCAAAATGCTGACGAACTTCAATGACCTAAAAGGTCGTGTAAGTACTATTTGCGTTAAATGCATACTTTACCGAAGAACAGGCACCATCCCTTATGTATTAGCCATATCTGCCTGGCTGGGCGCACTACCAACAACCACATACACGTAATGAGGCAACAGTATTTTCTAAGCCCCAAAGCTGGCCATCTTGTGTGGACCCAGAGTCAAGACGTGGGTTCGTTGGTCTACGAAAGCTTCGATCTTGATAAAGGCTTGATAAATCTCACCACTTCCTGAACAAATTACGGGGTTCCTTCTGAAGTATAAGCCCTAGCGCTACCTCTTCCTCTTTTACTACTGACCGGGAGGCTTCTCGGGCTGATGTGGGCGACTGCATTGTGTGATCCTCATCAAGGTCGGAGTGTTGGCAGCAGAGGTGAATGTGGGGAGTTAATGGAATGGATAATTAATTGATGCTATTATTAAGCACTGTCAAGGCTGAAGTAATTCGATGACCTGCAACTACATGTAATAATTGTACGTGCTCATGCGTTCTGGAGCTCGCCCCTCTAGTCTCTGTAAGTGTTTATCCTCGCATCTCCCGCATTGTATCTTTGACGCAGTTCGCGCTCGTACGGTGTTGGTAATGGGGCTGAAGGCGTTGTAGATGGCAAATCATTGAGATGTCGGCTTATACTATTCCACCTTGTTGGGGTCATGACCGTGCCATCAGTACTTTCAATGCTCTCTAAGTCGTGGTCGGAGCTACCGGCATGCGGCCGGGTAGCCGAGGGGTGTAGTCAAGGATACTAGGTTTTAGCCGTATAAAGCTAGCCCTTGGGGTCTGTTGATGGCGCCAATATCCCTCCCTCGGCGCCGCTCTGTTCTGGTCGGGGGCAAGACCGATGCCTTGTCGATCTGCCCCCTGGCGCTATCGCGAGGCTGAAACTGTTTCCAGCTTAAAAGAAATGTGGCGAGCGTCTGTTTGCGACGTCTCCTTGTCATGTTCTCCGCATTGTAGTTCTGACCTTCAGCCCAGCGCAAGGCAATATCCCACCGATCCCAACATGAACCATAAATACGCAGGCCCCATGCGTGACGCGCTTCAATATCTCCCTCGGCGTAGGCTTCAGCGAGCTCACGCCAGCCATACAACAAGATCTCATGTAGTATCTGTAGGCTATGTCTATGAAGCCCTGCGAAGTACCGTGTCGTCCACACCCAGCTCTCCATCCACACAGTTATCAATTCCAGGTGACGAGTGAAGGCGCGGCTGGTCACCACGTCATGCATTGTGGCGGTAAATGCGTGGGAAGCCTGCCATATCCCCCAGCAGCCCACAACAAGGCTGTCGTTGACGTGATGTTTCGCAGCCGTATACGCTTGGCGTAGTTTCCGCTCCTTTTCGCACCTTGCCCAAAGTCTCCATTCACTAAAGTTTCGATGGACCGTAAAATAGAACAACCCCGCTTTGCCCACCTCTCCATCTCTACATTATGGCCAGGCAAATCGAGCCATTGATCCAAATGGGTTAAGAAAACTCTGTCACGGTATTGAAAAAGAACCGAGGTATTGCCTAAGGTGTTTTTAGTAGACACTGAGAGCCACGTTTGGAACAGTGTAGCGGCTCTAGCCTGGTGGACATGAAGTGCAGAAGAGCGCGTCTGAATTCGTGTTGCGGCCTCCTCGCGTTCCCTGTATATGCTCAACATTAACGAAAAGCAAGACTCTTTAGATTGCATTCGGCATTGGTGTTGGAATGAACCTATTTTCTGAAAAAGGGCCCATATCGCAAAGGACTCCGTTAACAGGCGACGATCATGTTGTGCTTCGAGATTCTTAGATCTTGTTTCAAAATCCCAGATCCGAAACAACCTCTCTCGCTGGTGTTGGCTAAAAACCTGGCCAACGTTTCGACATTTCGTCGAGCACTCGAGGCTGCGCG
The DNA here is from genome assembly GCA_949357655.1 of Parascedosporium putredinis. Lineage (NCBI taxonomy): Eukaryota > Fungi > Ascomycota > Sordariomycetes > Microascales > Microascaceae > Parascedosporium > Parascedosporium putredinis. The sequence continues at coordinate 40,899 of CASHTG010000003.1, forward strand.
CCATAAAGAGAAGGCAGTTGAGAAGGCGTACTGGTAATACCGGGGTGGCGGGCGAAGGGTTGTCTTGCGGGGTGATAGACCAACTCGCCCAGTCACTAAAAACCCTGATCACCATTGTTTGGCGGTACTTGGAATCTAACTGTAAAGAGACTTCTGCAGTCTGCTTACTCGTCTGCTGCCAGGCAAGTAAAACAGACACCTTGGTGGCCCAGGATCTTTGCAAATTGATGGCTTTGTCTAGAGCTAGCCGCTTCCAAGTTAAAAAGACACTTGGCAGGACAGTTTGGACATGGGATTCTAGCGCCTCTTGCTCTTGCCTGGCAGAGACAGACAGCTCCCCTACCCATATCGGTAGATACTTTGCATAGCTGAGAGCGCGATTAGCGCGGTATTCCGCAATAGCAACTTGCCTCCAGGAGTCGAAGTGCCTCATACGCAAAATGTGCCTTCGTGCAACTGCAGTTCGTTCGGCTGCCGAGGCAGAAAAATGGTGCCATAAGCTGAACCTAGTAGTTAAAACGTAGATCTGACGTGTCCTTCCAGCCATTCTTTCACACCGATCATTGTGTGATTTGAGGAATGATACCATGGGTGTCGTTTTATCACCGCAAGTAAGTGATTTCCACCGCATTAAGAACTTTTCGGCCATAGAATGATCGCGGAGAACCAAGGCCTTTTCCGCCCTTGACTCTCCTTCATTCGCTAAAAATCCGGCATGAGTTATCCAAGAAGTGAACCAACCATGCTGCACAGAGGTTGAAATGGTCTTAAAAGATGATTGCGTAGCGGGGAGTATCTCTTTCAAGAAAGAAGGGCTCAACACATCAAAATTGTCAGGTGGCGCGACGAATGTGGGCTTCATTTCAATCCCGGTGGCCAGGTGTTGTGTGACGTGGCTATAATCTGGTTGTATCTCCGCCGTGTCGTGAAGACGAGGCGGCGAATGGTTAAACACGCCTAATCGGGCGGATCCGGGTCTGGGCCTTGGAATTGTATCAATATGTTGGAGGGGTGAGAGGGTTTGAAGCAACGTATGACGTGCGCTGACCACATTGTTTGGGTGCTTGGTGAGGCGGTCAGCAACTTGTGACTTTGGAGAAGCTGAAGTTGGCGTTTTAGATATCCGAGCAGGGTCCGGGTCGGCCAGAATGGAGCTACTATCGAACTCAAGCTCAATTCCCATACGAGATAGAACCGACCCAAGCTTGTCCAGAAGGGTTCCTTCTCCACGTTCGCCTCCAATCCGGAAAAGGAGCCTCGAAATGTGTTGATCATCCTCTGGATCGATGCCATGCACGGGTAGGATGGCGTCATAAGCTTGAAATAGAGCACTAGTGGGAACTGGATCCGCCTCATATCGATTATCGAGGCACGCCTGGGCGGCAACTACAATTTCGTGAACGACGCTGATTTCTGAGGCGAGAGAATCCAAGAAAGTGATATTAGCAGATGTTATGGTTTCAGCAAGGACCTAACCCTCAGTCAAGATGCATACCTTCGTTAGTGTAATACGCTTCGGGGGTGTAACTTGAATTTTCAAGCCCAAGTTTGCCGTAATATGAGGCTGATCCTGGACGAGGCGACGAGGAAGGCATGTGAGGCCTTGCTACTTCTTTTGCATACTAAAACGATGTGCATTTCAGACCAGAGGCGCTGATGTTTAGCATCTCATGGGGATTGTTGAATGCCTCAAAGATGTCAGAATCTCATGTCGCGTCTAGCGTATTGAAAGGTAGTTAATAAAGAGAGTGGTTCTAAATCCATGGGGGTACACTGAAGGAGAAGTGCAAGTGCACGAAACATACTAGGTTTGGCAGCAGTGCCATTTTCCACGTCGCAATTTCTCTTAGGGTGAATGGAGGTGTCGCGAGATGGTTTTGTTGTCAAAGGCGCAGGCGCGTCGCATACTCCAGTCATCCGTCTCCCCAGCCCTTGATGACAAAGACAATCCTGAGTTCGAGGTCAACTGAAGCTTCAGCATTTCTTTCTCTATCCTTCACACCACCGCATCGAGTTGAGTGATGTTATTCTCAACGTTCAATTGATTTCTAACGCGTTTTGCACTGAACGCGTTTATTTCCGCGGTCGTTATATTATGACTCGACTCGTCAACAGTGGGCGGATTGAAAGACTCGCCTCAGGCCTGTCGCGATGCTCGCCTGAGGTACGATCCGACTTCCCCCAATTCAATCCTCGACCCTGCTACTCACCAAACACCAGGTAACTACTTATGGCCGATGCATCATGACAGACTACACCTCGATCCACAAAGATAAATGCCTCAAGGAGTTTTTAAAACTGAAGAACTGTTGTTTAGTGGGTGTTCCTCCGACCCGTTTTGCCACCACTGGCGCCCGTGACCTATTCAGGCAATGCTGATTTACGACAGGCTGCCTCACGCAGACGTTCTTGACGTTGAGAAGGCTAGCATGGCTAGGAGCACAATTAAGGAAGGCGAAAATGGATGGAAGCAGTCCTTGCGGATGTTGATGGACGGCAGCGTCTGATTATGTAAACACAAACGGTTGTTGCCGGGGTGGCTGGCTGAGGGGTGATGCATTGCTCTCTCACTCAGAGTCAACAGAGAATGTTTTGGAATATACTGTTCTCAGTACCCGTAATCAACGGCCTATCCACCTCTTGGTGATTGACAACCGTTGCCTCAATACCCAATTGATCACTGAACACCCAATATCATACTGTACCTTACCGTACAAGGTCACAACGGCTCCGTATTTCCAAGCTCCTGCATTGAGGCAATACTATTCGCCTTTGCCCTTCCACCTCTGCTCTTCTGCAGCCTTTCCTCTCCTCCGCAAACCGAAGATTCAAATCCTGGGTTGGCTCATATTAGGCATGTGAAACCAGGCAACGACGTTGGTCCTTGACAAGCCCCCACCCCCTTCTTCCACGACCCCACCTACACCTTTCGAAGGTTCACATTGATCCCAACGCTTGGTTGCTAGACTTTTGAGGCAGTTGAAGGGGAACTTCTTTAAATCAAAGTCCATCGATCATCGTCCTCACGCCAACATCTTGACATCTGGAAGTTCTTCAGAGATAACCATCTGCATGAAAATACAAACTTCCCACCTACTAACATAGTACTCTTGGCGAGGCCGATCACATCACTACCTCACTTACCGTAAAATGTCCTTTTGTTTGGTCGTGCTCGTTCTCGGACGGCGGTCGACCTAGCCAAGCAGGCGAAGGAGTTTCTAAGGAGTGGGTCAGCGAAAACGGATGAACTTTCCAAGGCGTTGTCCCAGATGAAAACGATGCTTCAAGGCGAGCCCGACACAAGTCCAGACCAAATCTACCAGCTTGTCACCACCGTCATCGAAGAGGACCTTTTATATCACCTTGCCATACACCTACACAAGCTCCCATTTGAATCTCGAAAAGATACCCAGGTCATCTTCTCATATATCTTTCGGTTTCGTCCAGCGGGTGCATCCCCTAAGTCCGATCCGGTAGCATTATCCTATGTTGTCAACCAGCGACCACAGGTGCTCATTGAGCTTTGTCGCGGATACGACTACAAAGAAAGCGCTACAGCTGCAGGTGCTGTTTTGCGGGAGGTCTTGAAGGTTGAGGCTGCAGCTGCCGTTATCCTATATGATGATGCTGAGAAAGAGGGCTCCAGTGCTTACGGGCTTGCAGGCATTGAGAGGGATAAGCCGCAAAGCGGAAATGGAGTGTTTTGGAGGTTTTTCGAGTGGATAGACAAAAGCTCTTTCGAAGTTGCTGCGGACGCCTTCACTACCTTTAGGGTAAGTGGCCATTCACTAATACCTGTCCTTCGATATCATAACCCTTCCGACTTACTGGAGAACCGGATCTGTTGTTACATACTTACTTGCCATTTCTTTGATACCAGGAACTTCTGACGAAGCATAAAGAACTCGTACCAAGGTATCTTACGATCAACTTCGACTTGTTTTTCACCCGGTATAACTCCACCCTCGTCCAGTCCAACAGCTATGTTACGAAACGACAATCGATCAAACTCCTTGGAGAGATCCTCCTTGACCGCTCTAATTACAGCGTTATGACGGCATACGTTGACAGCGGAGAGCATTTGAAGATTTGCATGAATCTTCTCCGAGATGATCGGAAAATGGTTCAATATGAGGGTTTCCATGTTTTCAAAGTTTTTGTCGCCAATCCTCACAAATCGGTTGCCGTGCAGAAAATCCTGATCATGAACCGAGAGAAACTTCTGGCTTTTCTATCGAATTTCCTCAGTGACAGAACTGACGATGAGCAATTCATTGACGAGCGCGAATTTTTGATTAAGCAAATAAAGAATCTACCATCTCAGCCAACCCCATCCCAAAGGTAACCAGGGCTTCATCGAATATCAGCCGTGTGCTTAAACGCCCTCGTACTCTTAGTATCAGTCAGTGTTTAGCATCGACCCTCCGAATGAGAATGGGATCCGTGTCTAAAGCCTGCAAACGGCCACTCCAGCCTAAAGCCACGGCAACGAACTCAAGGCAACCTTGGTTATTGGGGCACTGTCTGGTCTCACAACCAGTCATGAGGCAAGGAGCTATCACATGTATAAGAAAGGGAAAAATTTGCTGGGCGCAGAATGCGGCCTCGAGTACCAATGGCACCGCCGTTAGGTGGCAAGCTGGCGTGGAGAAGAAAAGACTGCACGAAACAGACGTGTGCAAGCAAAATTTTATGTTCCCATGAAAAAATCGAACTTGCAGCAAACTATCGAACATCCGCTTCTATAACGCCTTTCCCAGAGTTACAATTATGGCACCTTGAGGCAGTCCGTGGTGAATTGATCAGCTTTGGCGGGGCTGGGGCTGGGGCTGTGGCCTTGGGCGTGAAAGAATAGTATTTACAGTCTCCCGCGCATTCTCAGTTGTCCAAACGCTGCCGTCACCGCCTCTTCTCCACTCATCCCCATCCGCATGTTCACCCCCTCTCGGAGCCTCACCATCAATGACTTCAAGGTCTCTCTTTGAGAGCTGAGCCAATTTCGGAAAAAGTTTACTGGATCCTCACCTAAAGAGGAGAAGAAAGCATGTTTTGACTTGGACATTGAAATTGCCTGCACAAGTCGCGCAAGCTGATCATCCAGTCCAGCTACATCTTTGAGCATGCCTGCGTAGCCAGGGTCAGTGATGAATGCGATCATTTTGGCCCGAAGAGGGTTCTCAACAGCGACTTGGATGTCATAAATGGTTGGTTTTGGGTTCTTATGGAAATCCTCGTCAACCCGAATGGTATAGGGCAAGGAAATAGGGGCAAGGGCCGCAGATGGGGGCTATGTATTCGCCCAAAAGGGGATGTGGCCAATATCGCCCCGGTTGATAACCTAATCAATGAAAGGCTTGTTAGTTTGCAGGGACAGGCGGGTTCTACGTGGTATGATCGAACAAACCCTCTTCAAAAAGTCGTCGCATCGAAAATTGCGTTTTTCTTCATCCTCTTGAAGTCCCGCATATCTGATGTACTCCCATATGCCCATCATGGCTTCTTGGCGCGTTGCCTCATCCATGTCCACAACTGCAGCAAGCTCCGGGCTTAGAAGGAATCGCTCTGGCTCATCATGTCGCGCGAGATTGATTGTGATATTCATGTTGTCATCGCCGTTTCGTTTGAAGGTGAACTCGTCAAAATCCGTAGTGTGCGGTAGATTCGAGGATGTTGTGCTGCGCTCCGCTTTCTTCCATTCTACACTTTGATCAGGGCGGCATGCGGGGTTATGAAAATCGACGCTTATTGATTTAAAAAATGTGAAAGCCTGTATGTCTCCCCTGGTGGGCTAGAATGGTCCGCGCTGTTTAGGACTCCACGATCGTCCCCTTCACCATATTTCAGAGATTGCTGAAACTCGTCATTAAGAAGGCGGCCCTCCATGCGAACGGTGTATGTAGACTCTAAGTTATTGCTAAAATCGAAGGTATCCACGTTCAGGTCGCTGCTTTGCCATGGTTGGTCTTGGATGGTATTGCTGATCCAAAGGCGCAGAGTCCGGCGATGCTGCATTCTTGGTTAGCAAACGTTGTTCAATGCTAAGGTGTGAAAGGAGCGACAATACCTTCAGATACCGGCTAGCATTGTCGATAATGTCTAGTCTCTTTCGAGCCAATGTAGCATCAAGACGACGCTCATACGCACGAAGACTACTATATAATGCGACGAGCTCCGGATCTATAGTTGTGTCTTCAATTCCCTCAGGCATTGCCTTGTCTGTTGGTTTTCTACTCCTCCTTTTCGCCAGCTCATTAGCTTGTGCCTGCGCTTGCTGCTGCTGGGCAATCTGAGCCTGAGTTAAAGGTACGGAGGGGTGGGGTCCGGCCGACATCATAGGGCCTGCAGAGTAGCGAGTCAATACATTAAGTCCATAGACCTATGCGAACAGGGTCTTCAAGTAGCCTACCAATTCCTCCTCTCCGCTGGCTCGCGGTTTGCCCCTGCCTTTGAGGCGTTTGGGGGTACTGGCGGTATTGACCCTGCATTGTGTTCTGCGATGAGCCCAGCCTTTCAAAAGCCGATTGTTACTACAACTAGCACAGAAACAAACTTCTTCAAAGCTGTCGTGCGTTGTGATAGGTTCGGCGGAATTTGCAATGGTGCGATCAGGAGAAGATGATGGTTTCATCCCAGAATGAAGTCAAGAACGCGACGATGGTTGACGCGTGGAGTCGACGGTCAGAAATCGCCAAAATTTATTGGGGCTGGGCCAGGACATGGGGCCAGTGGGCGACGTCGCTTGAGGCTCGGTAAAAAAGTGGATGAAAGTGGATGAGTGCAAGGGTCACCTCTCCATCCTAATCAGGGATCCAAGTCAGAAGACCCGCGACCCCTTGACCAGGTCAACCGATTGCAGCTGATTCCAAGCTTAGTCAAGTATCACGTGGTGTCCGAGCGGACCGACGGCAGCCAGCTGATAATAACAAACCTTACACTTGGCTTTCCAACCTCAATGAACACGTTCAACTATTTCAAATGTGAATGATGAGTTACAATTACCATTTTTCGGTTTAAATTAGGTATCTAATATAGTGCTAAAATGCAGAGCCGAGGCCACTTTTTGACTGTCGTTTGCTAAAACGATTCTTTTTAGCTGTGTGCTCATCGGCATTCGACTGTGACTTGCTAAGATGACTTCGGCCAGACTTGTCGCCGACCATGAAACCCTCCGAATACGGATTTCTTCCACCCAGCGTACTAGTGGGGCTTGATCTTCTGGAGGATGAGTCGCCAAAGTCGATATCGCCTCCGGACGAGCCAAGGATGCTTTGAGAAAGTGCAAGTTCCCTTGCACGCTGTAGAGTATCAATCCATTCTTCAACGGAGGCGGCATTTGCCGTGCCGGCCGAGTTGGCAGGAATTCTAGGCTCTTCGAATGTATAATGAATACCGGCCTATCGAGATGGGTTAAGCACCACCATACTACAGCAGAAGGGGGATTTGGCATGCTTCACTTACTGTATCAACACACCAAACAGGTTGCCCTTTCGCATCAACCTGGCTACGCCATACACAGTCCGGAGAAAGAAGCGATATCTCCTGCTTGGCTCTTTTTCTTCACCGCCAGAAGGAGCTAAAATGATGCGCCCCCAGAGGTTATTAGAACCAGTCTCTGCCTTTTTTAGTTGTGCTTCCTCCAAAAATCTCGATAGCTTCTTGTGTCCTTCGGTGTGGTCACCATTTTTCCCTGACCATTATTGGGCAATGGCGCCGAGATGACCAAGAGGTCACCAAGTTTTAGAATTCTTTCATTTGCTCTAGTTAAGACACTTGACCATTCAAAGTCAAGTTGGGTGGGAGGGGCAATTCCGCAATAGGCAAAGAAGGACGAGAGGCTCCGGTGGGCGTTGGTTGGGCGTTTTGATGAGTGTGGGACAGCTGCCGAGAGCCAGCGGCAGGGCTTGAAGTGTTGGCATATCCATTTAGTTGAATGATCCGAGGTTCCTGAGTTGGGGGACAAACGGGCGCAGCCTCGGTGCTTTGCTCCTCCAGAGTAGTTTCCCGAACTGCTGGCCATCGAAGAATTCGTGATTCCTGATGTGCTCAATCGTAAGACGGCGTGCAGGATCTAAGACTAAGAGTCGCTCAACGAGGTCTTGGGCAGCTGGAGGGAAGCCCATGGGAAACTCGTAGTCGAGGCCCACAATTTTTGAAATGTGAGATATTCTGAGCCCGCCTTAAATGGGGGCCTCCCAGCAAGGAGCTGGTAAATAATACAGCCGAATGCCCAAAGATCACTCGCTTTACAAGAGTTTTGCTGGTCAGTAGCTCCGGGCTAACATATTCTGCTGTTCCGACAAACGAGGGGGCTCGGCCATCCTCATCTTTCTCTAGCTGGGAGCGTTCGGGAAGCCCGCGGTCTCTTCCATCATGAGGCTTGGATGCTCTGGGATCTGGAAGCATTTTAGCAGTACCAAAATCGGTGATCTTAATATGCATGTGATCGTCAAGAAGTACATTCTCGGGTTTGAGATCACGGTGCAACACGCCGCGTGAGTGCATATATTCGATAGCGTCCAAAATTTGGGCACCGTAGAACCGTACGCACTCAACATCGAAAGTGCCGGTTCGTTTAAGAGCGCCAAGAAGCTCTCCACCACTGCAGAAATCGAGGGCATAATAGAGGCAGGTCTCGTCCTGAAATGTATAGTAGAGACGGACTATTCCGGGATGTTCGGTGAGACGGTTCAGCGTATTCTTTTCGATGTTGACGTACTTGATTTTCTTCTCTTTAATAATATGCTTCTTCTCTAAGACCTTGATTGCATATTCCTTGAGTGTCTGCCGGTCGGTGGCCAGATATACAGTACTGTACGAACCCTCTCCGAGAACTCGACCAAAGGTGAAATCTCTCACGCCTTTTTCACATGCCGGAGAACTGTATGGCCGTTTGCGTCAATCTCCTCCTAATTCCAACGGCAGCACCTCGTTCTTGCCACTCTTGTGTGCTGATCGGAACAAATGTGTCAGGGTTCTGGCTCCGTTGATAATTGTGTGCCCGGCTACTAGAGCTAGGCTCTGTTTCGACCCTTCCCCTTGAGCTTCGTCGAAGGTGTAAAGAGTCGCTGGACGGGGGTAACGATGGATTGGTAGTAGCGGAGAGTTGTGTATTATCCTGTTTCGAGCTGTGCGCGGCGTTCGCGGCTGGCTGTCGCTCATTGTAACTAGGAGGTATTCCTTCCGATCTGACAAAACTCTCTGAGGTCCACGGGGCAGACATGCCAGGACGGGGGCGTATGGTGGAATCGTATAGTAAAGAGCTGGGGGTTGCTTCCAAAGCTTTTCCAGCAATGGTAGTTATAGACGAAGCTTTAGATTCTGAATTTGACTCGCCGTTATCATGGACCGGTTGTAAACTTTGCATGGCTCGTTGTGACGGCGAAAGGGCATAATGTCCCAAGTTTGCGTTGATTGGCATTTTCTCGGGATCCGTAGACATTGAGAGTTTGTCTCTGGTTGGAAAATGAGAACTTGCATCAGGGTGGCCGCTCGCGCTGTTCAAAGGCATCGGCAACTTCTCAAGAGTATGCTCGGGAGGGGCGTCATCCGGGTTCGCGATTCGCAAGCCACCCAGTGCTCTCGACAGGCTCAAGTCGCTAACCATTGTAAATGTGAAGACGTGAGGAGAACTATACCGGTGCTACCACAGTCTAGTTTGCGGCGGTACGCCTTGGCCTAAAGTTGCGTCGTGATAATTAGAGGACGGGTCACAGCAGAACGAAGTCAGGACAGGGGCGGGTCTCGATGAGTCGCCTTGGGTTAGGTAATATTAGGACGCCTTGGAGCCCGCATTGGGCAGGTGCAGTCTGTCGTTCCCTCCCCACCTCTCCACGCCTTTCGTCAACCTCAATCCTGTCCACTTCGAGTCCAATGTGCGACGACGTCCACACAAAAACGCCGTGCTCTTGCCGAAATAGATTGGGATTCGCAGCTCTATTTTTTTCTTCTTTTTCTTTTTTTCAGAATTGTTTGATGCGAAGCAGTATTCCCAGTGACTAATCACCCAACACATCGGTTAGAAACCCTGGTCCTAACTCTTACTGACGCTTGAGAGCACGCAAGTGAACACCATGCTTCAACATGGCAACAACTCGGGCATTTATGTCACTAAGATCCAACTACGAAGTAGAAACGGTCGTTAAGTATTATGGCCTTCACTGTACTTCCTAATCCAAGGTCGTTCATTTGATTCCGGAATACTGAGGTACTCATCGTGAGGAAACAGGCACCTCAGGCAATGGGGCCCAGTTTGTCCTTGCGGTACGTACCTTCTAGCGAGGCGCATACGTATTTACAGCGACACCTCCCCTTCGTAAAATTCTTCTTCTAAACATCGAGAACCCAACATTCCCGTTCACTATGAGCCGTATCGCATCCAGTCGATTAAGCTTTCGCAGAAATATTTCTTTAGTCCACTTGAATTTGCGCGCCGGACACCTTTCAATAAGCATTCGTCAAGCGTCCTCTGATTCTCGTCAAAACCCCCAAATGCATCAACCAGACACTCAAGGAACCAGCGAGACCACAAGGTCGACAACAGCACTCCCCTCCCTACATCAACATCTGATCCCGGACATCATCGAAGGACCCTGGATGTGCGTGGCCAGGGTACAACCATGAAGCTTGACCACCTCGGGCCCCTCGTTGTTAATCAAGATGGAACTTTGTCCCGCATCGCGAACTGGGCCGAGATGACCGAAGGAGAGAGATAACACCCTCCGGGTTCTAGGAAAACGGAATCAAGCACGTCTACGGGCTCTACAATCCCCGAATGATAGCACTGGACCATAACTCATAGCGCATCCAGAAACTAGTAATACGGAGCACGCACAACGCATCATGCATTTATGTTCGTTGTCCTTCAAAGCAACTGTTAAATACAATCAATAACCGTCTTCGTCTAAACTTCCCTTCACAGAAGAGCGCGCAGAAAGTTTCTGCTGCCTATCTATGCCAACTCCTCTTCCAAGTACGATTTGGCAAAGAACCGCCAAAAAAAAAAAAAAAAAAAACCCTCCATATGAAACGCCCTCCCCCGAATCAGAAATCATCCAAACTGATATCCTTTACCCCTAGAAGATCCATTGCCACCGGAAGCCGCTTCTACGTACATGATATTCGCTAAATAGAGCTGGTTTTCCTTAATTCTCTGGTTTGAGAGCCTCCGCAGATTTCGCGTCGGGTTTGTCTCTGGAGCCAAGTTCCTTGTCTAGTAAAGTTGATATTTGCTCGTTGCCACCATTCTTTTCAAGAATCATGTTCTTAAGCCACTTGTTCTCTGTCTCCAATTGCTGAATACGACCTTCAAGAGCTGTAACTTTTTCCGACATGTCCTTTGCCGTCCGCTCTAACGCCTGCTCACGTTGCTTCTTCTTAATTCGAAATCGCGCGCTAGCGGCTGTGTTGCGTCTCCTTTTATCTTCCTCAGCAGCAAGACGAGACGCATCTTCGAAGTTAATCTGAGTTGGTGTGTCTAAGGATTCAGACTTCCTTTTATCCCCCACATGGTTCGATTGGGAGGAGCTGAAAGTACCAGGCTGCTGCTGCTGTGGTTGTTGAGTTACACTGGTTGGGAAAATTTGAGGCGCGTTTTGGAGGGGTTGAATCGGAAGGGCGTCGGTAAAACTGGGGTTTAAAGCAGGGGCTTGGTATTGGGCAAAGTCGGGGAAGCTGAAATCTGAAGCCATGTCATCTCAGTTAGCCAACAGAATTGGATGATTAGGCAGCTTCTTCATTTGGGCGTTTATCAGGACAGCGAAATAATCCAGAAGACATTTTGGAATTGAGGTATAAGTGAAAGGGAGAAGCAAAGAGGAGTCTTGAGCGATTCCTCTAAACCATGACCTTGCATGATTTCGTGATTCGGGGAAAGGCCGAGGTGGGGGTCGGAGATCACGGGATATTGCACCATCACTTGATGGACAAGCCATTTGTAAGCACGTTCGACCAAGAAGAGGGACGCGTTTTACCCTCCAAAAGACCCCCAATCCCGTTAAAATGGAAGAAAAGTGATGAGCGTCAAGGAGGGGTTTGGCTTGGTTATGAATCGAATATTTGAATGATAGACAGAGAAACGGGACCTCGTTCACCAAAGTATTCGGGGGCGGAAGGGTTGGGCAAAGCAATACGTATATCACCACCTTCATCCAACCAAATCACGCTCTACTCACCTGCGATGAAATCGAGACCTCCCAGGTCCGTAACAGGCGAAGTTGTGGTTCCACTTTCAGTGGAAGGAGATATCTGTTCGCTCTCTGGTTTGGCAGCCGGAGCCTGGAAGTCTGTTGTTTGTCCAGACTCGAAGTCAAAAACGGGTATTTGTGAAGAGGCTCAGGTCGTCATCGATAAAGGAATCCTCATTCGTAGTCTCAGTAGGAATAGTATTGAGATGTCGAAGATATTGGGAGACGTTTGGGCCCCGGCGGCCACCGTAGGTTGACATCCTGCTGTAGCGATCCACGTCGTCGCAGAGTGAAAGACTACAAGAGAGTAAGACTGGGTTATAAACACCGCTGGCTCGTCCCTATTTAGACGTCGGTAAGATGAAGGGAATAAGCTGGGCAAGTTGGGTTTGGCGAAGCGAGAAGAGGATTTATTATATCAATCGACGGTGATGAAAATGCATGGAGAAGAGAAACGAGGGGAGGCAGGGTTATCAACGAGGGGATGCTTCGAGGGGGCTCATGTACCCTGGAGTGGGGCAGTGGCAAGTGGGTTGCTCAAACTCTGTCAGCCATGGGGTTGTTTATTACCCACAAAGCGGGCTTCCTCTCCCCATCAATCAGCCCAAGAAAATTTTGAAAAGCTGGTACTGCAGGTCCCACGAATAGTACTTGTACCAAAGAGTACACCACGCCGATGTGCGAGCTCTCAAAAGACAGTTATTGGTAGAGGGGACAAAATTCAAGAACCCGAAGGCCCTCGAATCATTTATCCATCTAACAACGTCGCCAAAATTATCGCACAATGAGAGGCGTTTACGAAGACTTCAGGAGGGAAGACTCGGTTGATCGAGCCAGGTACGACTTCACAAGGTCTCTCACAAAATTCCTCCTTCGCTACTTGGATATTTATCGGCTGTGCCTTGTGTCTGTGAATTATCGCGCCACTAATTCTAAGGACTATTATCAAAGAAACGAAATGAGATTGTATGCCGAGGTTTGCCAGACATGGTGACTGGTAAATTTAGGGTGTCATCATCATTGGAGTGACAAACCCCTCACCGCACCCCACGTTATCTTTCTCCGAGTCTAAACATGTCCGAATTCCCAAATCCAGATCGTGGTGATCAGACCGGCATGTGGCGTTGCAACCTGCCGAAGTGGGCACAAAGGACGTGGCTTGATAGGTTCCCAGCCAGGCTTGCCAAGCTGTCACCAGATTGATCATTGAAGTTGATGAATACCACGTGACCCAGAAGTTTGGCGGTGACCAAGAACGCGAAAGTCGCTCCGCCAGGAATTCGCAACCGCTATCAGCCGGTCTATCTAAAACATGACTCCAGGGTAGACGCGTCAAAGGGCATAACAGTCCTCAAACAACGAGTTTTGGCTTTGCCTTCATTTCATTACTATCCAGAGAAGAAATGTCAACGTTTTCCATTCCGACCCAAGGAGGGCTTCCTCCTTCCTTAAGATTAAGTGCTGATAACCCTATCGTTTATAATACATTGTATCGGCTTTCCCGTTCCTCTCTGCTCGCCCTTATTCTTGACTGGCTAGATGACAAAAACATCGAAGTCTCGCAGCCTTACCTGTACCCAACCAAAGGTCTCGCGTTAAGTTCCAACTCTTCGGACCTCTATCCCGCTGTTGGATCTGTGGAGCAACTAAGGGCTCTATACACAGGACTTCAAGACCGTAAAGGTTCAAAGCGAGAGGTACTCAACCGACTGCTAGAAGGAGATTGGCGACATGGACTTACGCTTTACCAATTGTCAATGGCTGGTCTCCAATACCTCTATGATCATCCCGCTTCTGAGAAATGGATGGCATATCGCATTTTACCTTCCAAAGTTGCCGCTACATTAGACGTCAAAGGCATCCAGGATGGTAATAGAGACTCAACCCACATTCCACGCATACACCCATCAACATTTCTAGAACGTCTACAAAGCTATGTTTTGCCTGATGCAAAGGTCCACTTCCAGCTTGACAGACCACACAGCCTTGGGCTAGTGATCCTGCGCATTTTTATTATCGACTCTCCCTACAATACCCATTTAGCCCCCTCTCCAGACAGGGACCCTTCGCCTGGCTCTAGTGCTGACGCCGGTTGGACCCTGCATGTCGCATTTCCTGACGGGGCCCCGTTTATCTACATATCAAGCGTTAATACTGCCAAATCCTCGACGCCTTCCGAGACTAAGAATGTTAGACAATTTCTTTTCAATGCGATTCAAGCATCTCTTTCCTCCCAAGGAAGACGATATTCGCTCGTTGCCACCAACATTATAGCTCGGAGCCTAGATACCCTTACTCAACTTAGGGGTCCGGTCGTGGAAATGTCACTGGAGGAGGTTGGTCAACTTATTCGGCCAGTACTATCTTAGACACACCATTTGAGACATTGGGCTTAAATAAGCCTCCTCTCACCACCGTACGCTTAGTTGGTGCTCCTGCTCCAGCAGGGAAATTGGCAGGAGTCGGCCGCTACAGTACTTCAGAACGTGAAAGAGTAATAGCTAAGGCAAGATTTGGCGTCAGTGGCAAAGTAAGTGATGGGAAGGGTCTAGAGCGGGTCGATATAGCTATCCAGGATCCGTATCCCTCTACCTTTGGACAAGCCTCGACGTCGAGTGAAGTAATGTTCTCCCGCGACAAAATAGCATTAGCTATACAGCGAAGGCCGGAAAATCTTTCTTTTAATCAACCAGCCCAAAGCGCCACGCAACACGTCAACATCCGGCCTATTCAAGACATAGCAACAAATCTTGGCCGTGAGACATCGTGGGAACCCAAACTCAAGCTGGTGTTCCGTGGCCCACATGTTTTCGCCGGCGTCAGGCAGCTCGCTGAGTGTGGGGTTGTTGATGGAGTGAGGATGCCGGGTTGGCTAACGGGTGAAGATGGCGTGACACTTGGGATTATACAAAATGGAAGAATAGCGAACAGTGAGGCTACTGTTTAAGATGAACAGATCTATTACGGCAGCGAAGCGGAGGCGGTTTGATAACTGCAGCCAGGCCTTAAGAAGGTGAAATTCAGAGGCCAAAGACTTGGATGGCATTCGCCCATGCAGCTTCGGTCACGACTTCTACCCTAACACCCTTGATGGCGGCAACAATCCTTGCAACATTTTCAATCATGCAGGGCTCGTTACGTCCCTTGACCAACGCACCTTGTTGCCACCTCTCCTTCTTCACGCTCTTATATCGTGTAACGAGTGGTGGGTGCTCGGCGTTAGTCGCCTGGCATAACGGACTAGCTTGGAGCCGTTTCCATCCCTCATGGCTCTGTCTTATCTCGCACCAGGGACCGTCCGTTTCGAGCATAATGAGGTCTAAAGGAACGGCCTCGACAACCTTGCAGTTCGCTGCTGTTTTGAGGCTACACCCATTGATTCCGATGTATAGTCCAAGATCAATTAGTTCCTTCAATTCCTCCATGGAGCCTGTAAAACTATGGACAACCGCGCCCGCCTTTAGACGATCCAACTTCTCACCAAAAGCGGCTTTCAACAATGATAGGAAGTCATGGTGAGCAGCGCGTGAGTGTAGGAATAGCGGTAGTTGTGGCGTTAGTGAGGCTGCAAGCCCGAGCTGAGCTTTGAAGGAATGTAGTTGAACTCTCTGAGAGCAGTAATGAAGCCTGTCATAATCTAACCCGAATTCTCCAAATGCAACAATACTCCCAGGCTGCGTTGCTCTTGCTGTCGTGAGGAATTGGGCCAGTTCAGATATGATCTCTTTCGTCTTAATCAGGCAGGGCTCGACATCTTCAGAAAGAGGTCTCTCAGGATTGGGGTAGTCATGGCTGTGGCCGTCGCCTCCTGTGCTGGTGCCGAACACGCTACTGCTACAAGGATGGATGCCGGCAGTCGAGAAGACAATACCAGCTTTGCATGGTTGTCAGTATCTCGGTGGAAACCTAAGGCAGCCTCAACAGATTGACTGAATTAGTGAACTTACGGTATGATTGAGCAAGCGTCACGGATTTCGACGAGCTCTCAAGATCAGAGCCGGTCACGAGAAGATACTGGCAACCCACTGCTTGGGCACGTTTAACCACGTCCTGTAAATCATCTGGGTGCCTTTGTATACCATGATACAGGCCCTGGTATATCGGGTCTGTTAGGTTGATGCCAATCTGCCCAAAGGATTAGACGCTTCCCATAGAGATCATATGCTAGGAGTACCTACATCGATGAATCTAAGTGGCCTCCGGCAAGCACCATCATTCCCCTCATCTCCCGGAGCCTCCGGTCCGCTAGACATTCCACGGCTAACAACTGAGTTTAAAATTCGCCGGAAGTTTCTGTTGGAAGGGGAAAGGGCGGAGTAGAAGGATAACCGTGGGGCCAACATGCAATATGGCCTGTTTTAAAAGGACAGCTGGCTGTAGGAGATGTTCTTATCGCCTACATCAATCGATATCGTCAGTCTTCTGTATTGGATGACTCCATATATGGCGCCTCTGCCTCTGCCCAGCAGTGGCCCAGGTGAGCGAGGGAGCAGCTCGGATCCCGTACCGATGTCGATGTTTATTATCACGTGACCGGTGAGCAGTGCCAACGTCGCCGCTTGCGGTTTATGATTGATCTGCCTTGGATTAACACCAATCCTGATCTTACATCCAAATGCCGAGGCAGTTTGCACTTAATAAGAGAAATCTTTCACTTTTCCAAAATTTAAGAAGTCATTAAAAAATAATAATAATAATAATAAAAATAAATACTAATGCTGCCAGAATTCGCGGAAAAGGAAATATCCATGCACAGCTGCTGTTACAACAGGATGGAGCAACCAGGGAGTATGGAACCTAACATGTCTCGCCATAGACCGGCCCATAATGGACCCAGGCACACCCTCACTAAAGAAATAATCCTTTCGAAGCTCATCTGTCAGTCTCTGTGTCATTTTGGCCCTGGCAAACAAGTTTTTCGTAGACCTGAACCTGCTCGTTGAGAGTCGTCATATTGCTGTCTCCTTTCGTAACATCGAGAATCCTGGTGGCTAATATGCGGGCATCTTCCATCCCAATGTTAACGCCCTCACCAGCAAAAGGTGTCATTAAATGCGCCGAGTCCCCAGCTAGCGTGACCCCTTCCCGGTGCACCCAGCTAGAGCCTACGGGTAGTTGATAGAGGGAGCGCGCCATGAAAGATTCCGACTTAGCAATACCCTCCGTGTACACAGAAGCCCAGCCATCTAGTTTCTTGAGGGCCTCCTGCTGCGCCTCCTCTAAAGTCCAAGCCGGATCCATCCACTTATCCGAGTCTGTAACGAACGCCACGCTCATTGAGAGCCCACCATCGCCGAGCTCTTGCATCGAGGTTCGAATTCCATCAGCGTGGGAAAAGACGCTACCATGGTTGACAAATCTGTAAGCATCGGGAATCGTATCCTTCAGGTTTTCTGTTTTAAAAGCAAACATACCCACTTGGGCGAATTGAGGCTTAAGGTGGGGGTCGAGAAAATCCCTAACTTTGCTCCACGCACCATCCGCTCCAACGATTAAATCAAACCCATCAGCAGTTGTGCCGTCCATAAAATGAAGAACCTTGTTGTCATCAACTTCCGCGAGACGATGACCCCATTTAATCATATCCGCAGGAAGTGACTCGAGAAGAATCCGCCTCAGCGTCACGCGGTCAATCTCAGGCCTTTCTTCCAACTTGTCTGCCGCTCCAGAAGGCGCTCTCTTCAGATAGGCTTTACAATGCTTATCAGCAATGACCATCGACTGGCCTTCGTAGCGCGCGTGCTCAAGAAATTCTTGCCAGAGGTCGGCTTCCTTCATGGCAAGCAGACCGGTTGTGGTATGGAGGTCGAGGGTGCCACCCTGATCCCGAAAGTTGAAAGAAGCCTCGCCTTCAAATACTATAACGTCCACGCCACCCCTGAAGAGAAGGCGGGCGAGGATACAGCCTAGAGTGTTGGTCAGCAGCGGTCTCCCTTTGTTTTCATCCGTCAGCTACCTACCAACTGGCCCAGCACCAATGATAGCCACCTTCAAAGGGGGCATAGCTATAACGTATAAAGGTTGGGATATATCATCACAGTTTTGCCATGAAGTAAACGAACACCACTGTCCATTTGAAGAAGTAGAGCCTTTCGGCTAGCTGATGCTTGACGGTTGAGGTAATCACGGATCTGGTGAACCTCACACCATGCTCAGCCCATGCCGGTTGAATATCGGATAAACGATGAGTTGGCGAATGCTGCCCCACTTGCACTTTCCCGAACGCGATTAACTATTCAGCTATTATGAGGAAATAATTTTATGAGTTCTTTTTTGGGATGCAAAAATGGCTGCATCCAAATTTTAGTAAGGTGTAGGCAGAGTGAACTCTACTTTTAGAAGATATTTTGATATGGTGCTAGTGGACGCTTTTTTACTGGACTTTGAAGTCATCTCGCGTTTGAACCTGGATGTGCTTATGTAAGGCATGGTCTGGAGGAGGTGGTCTGGTGGTGTGTCGTAGAGGACTATTATTGGATAGCCATCCCAAATGCAAATAATTAAAGACGCGTCCGTCGTCTGTTTCGTGACAAGGCCATGTACGAGTATGATTGGAACGATATAAAAATTATTCCTATCATTATTATTTAGGGAAAAATTCTAAATTTTCAAAAGATTGAATCAAATTAAAAGTGGACCCTGCTAATGCTTTAGTTATAATTTAAGGTTTACTACCCCTAAAACCCCTGATCTTATATGTAATGACTTTAAGGGGCTTCGAGAGCATAGAGTCATCCGGCCATTGCTGAGTAATGTTCGGATTGGTAAAATGGTGCTCGCGTCACGCTAAGGTCAATAGTCGCGTCTGGACGCGTAACTCATAAAACATCAATGCCCCTCAATGAAGGGGCGAGTTCAGTTAATACCGATTTTCACACCTTGCATCCAAACGACCCTCTCTCCATCTTGTCATACATGCATTATTCAACGTCTCTGCCCTTCCCCTATCTGTCTCTGTATCAAACCATCAAATCTTGAAATTCGACGTAGATCTATCCCATCCTCTTAACTACCGAAGATCGCCACTTCAGATTAGACGTGTCCGCCACGTTGCAACCAGCATGTTCGTCAGGAAGCGTGGTCAGTATCAGCGAATTAATTTTACTTTCCATCAAACGCACACTGACAACTATGTAGATGGCCGCCAGGAGCGCGTGCAATTCGACAAGATCACTGCGCGAGTATCGCGTTTGTGTTACGGCTTAGATACAGATCACATTGATCCAGTAGCCATCACCCAGAAGGTTATTTCGGGTGTTTATGGTGGTGTCACTACTGTTCAGCTAGACGACCTCGTAAGTGGCTGGCACATCCCAACCAAGGCACATGATTTTAACAGTTGGGCCCCCAGGCTGCTGAAACCGCGGCTTACATGACTGTCACCCATCCCGACTATGCGATCCTCGCCGCTCGTATTGCGGTGTCTAACCTCCATAAACAAACAAAAAACAATGGTCATCGGTAGTTTCTGATCTCTATCATTATGTGAACCCGAAGAATGGTACCCCATCTCCGATGATTGCCAAAGAAACATACGAGTGCGTGATGCGCCACAAGGAGGAACTCGACTCGGCTATCGTGTACGACCGAGACTTCAATTATCAATATTTTGGCTTCAAAACACTGGAGCGCTCCTATCTCCTTAAGCTTGATGGACAGATTGTCGAACGGCCACAACACATGATTATGCGCGTTTCCGTTGGAATTTGGGGCGACAATGTCGAGCGCGTTATCGAGACGTACAATCTCATGTCTGCCAAATTCTTTACGCATGCCTCCCCAACTCTGTTTAATGCCGGTACGCCCCAGGCTCAGCTATCGTCTTGCTTCCTTGTTGATATGAAAGATGATAGCATTGAGGGAATTTATGATACCCTCAAGACCTGCGCTATGATTTCAAAAATGGCTGGCGGAATCGGCTTGAATATCCACCGTATACGGGCAACCGGCTCTTATATCGCTGGGACTAATGGAACATCCAACGGTGTCATCCCTATGCTCCGTGTCTTCAACAATACGGCCCGATACGTCGATCAAGGCGGAAACAAACGACCAGGCGCATTTGCCATCTATCTCGAGCCATGGCATGCAGATGTCTTTGAGTTTCTAGATCTGCGAAAGAACCACGGCAAAGAGGAGATTCGAGCTCGAGATCTATTCCTCGCCCTTTGGATTCCGGATCTTTTATGAAGCGGGTTGAAAAGAACGGGGAATGGACGCTTATGTGTCCTAATGAATGTCCTGGCCTTGCAGATTGCTATGGTGAGGAGTTTGAAATCTTATATGAGCGTTACGAAAAAGAAGGGCGCGGTCGCAAAACTATCAAAGCCCAAAAGCTCTGGTACGCTATCCTGGAGGCACAAACAGAGACCGGAAACCCATTTATGCTATACAAGGATCACTGCAACCGCAAGAGCAACCAGAAGAACCTCGGTACCATTCGCAGTTCCAATCTGTGCACCGAAATCATCGAATACTCAGCACCAGATGAAGTTGCAGTCTGTAACTTGGCCTCATTAGCTCTGCCATCTTATGTCGACTACGGCAAGGGTGTGTACGACTTTGAGAAGCTTCACGACGTAACAAAGGTGGTGGTTCGGAACCTTAACAAAATCATTGATGTCAACTACTACCCAGTCCAAGAGGCGCGTAATAGCAACATGCGACACCGACCCATAGGCGTTGGTGTTCAAGGCTTGGCCGACGCTTTTCTTGCGCTCCGTATGCCTTTCGAGTCGCCGGAAGCTCGCCAGCTAAACATACAAATATTTGAGACGATATATCATGCTGCCCTAGAGGCATCAATGGAACTAGCCAAAGAGCAGGGTACCTATTCTACATACAAAGGGTCCCCTGTCTCTCAAGGAATCCTCCAGTACGATATGTGGAACGTCAAACCTTCTGACTTGTGGAATTGGGAGGCTCTTAAGGAACAGATCAAGCAGCATGGCGTCAGAAATAGCCTCCTTCTCGCACCCATGCCAACCGCAAGCACGTCTCAAATTCTCGGAAACAATGAGTGTTTCGAGCCATACACATCGAACATTTATCAAAGGCGTGTTTTGGCAGGCGAGTTCCAGGTCGTCAATCCTTGGCTGCTCCGAGATCTGGTCGACCTTGGCCTTTGGTCCGACGCTATGAAGAATCGCATCATAGCTGAGGGCGGTTCCATTCAAAACATACCAAGTATTCCCGATGATATCAAGGCTTTGTATAAAACGGTGTGGGAAATCTCACAACGTACCGTAGTCCAGATGGCGGCTGATCGAGGCGCCTTCATCGATCAGTCACAGTCACTCAACATCCATATGCGGGAACCCTCCATGGGCAAAATCACAAGCATGCACTTCACTGGGTGGAAACTCGGTCTGAAAACTGGGATGTACTACTTACGAACCCAAGCCGCCGCCGCCCCCATTCAATTTACCGTTGATCAAGAGGCGCTTCGGGTCGCGGATCCTAATGTGGCCAAAGATCGATCTCAGTTGAAGAAGCGTGCTCCACCCTCTGGTGGCTATTCCTCATCCAACCCAACTGCCAGGCGCTCCGTTCCTGGTACAAGGAATGAATCCGCTAGGAACTCCGATGACGCCCCGGGACAGAGCGTAACTGAGTCTCCAACAGCTGCGCAATCGGAACTTAAACGCCAAGTACCTCTAGTTAAGGCAGACGCTGCTGAGGGAGGTAGTCCCAAGAATCTAGCGACAGAGCCCAACGGGGCTATGCCTTCGGAAGAGCTCCCTAACCTCAATGGGAAAACGGACCCTCAAGATGAAGACCTCGATGAGGATAGCAAAGAGCGCGAAATGGATATTTACTCAGAGGCAGTCATTGCGTGTAAGTTGGCTCGAGTATCGCCCACAGAATAATCTGCTGACAATGCCTGCTCTTATTATAGGCAGCATCGAGAATCCCGAGGCTTGTGTCATGTGCAGTGGCTAGACGAGGTGGGATTGCAGCAAGTGTAAGGATGCATCGGTTGTATTTATAGAAACACAGTGGGAATCAGCTTCGCTTCTTCAAGGGCCGGTCAACAACGAGAATTCAGGTGATGTCCTTTGAACAGGCGAGCAGCCCTATTATATTCAGCTCTAAAATCATTGAGAACTTGGTCCCAGTTAAAAGCTATTGTAGATACAGGCAGTGCCCGACCAGCCTTGCAGTGAAGCGTGATGGCGTCCCCCAAAGAAACAAATATTTGTGACAAATAATTTCCTGTTCTGCTTCCCCAGAACTGGTGATCTAAATGAAGAGTGCCAGAATACCCGCTGCAACCAACAGGCTCACATGGGACGGAGTTTTCTGTAACTTGGCCGAAATTTTAGTTGAATGATCTCCCGTTCATAAATTGATAAAACTTACCGCGCCTGAACTTTCCCCACCACCATTGCTGGTGCTTTCCCCGCCGCCTTCACCAGTCTCAGTAGCAGTAGCAGTCGCAGTAGCAACTGCGGTCGCGTCACCGGAGTTTCCTGCTCCGTTGGCTCCGCCGCTGCTATCGCCATTTGTCACGGTGGCTGTGGCAGTTGCCGTGCCCTCAGCTGCGCCGCCAGCGCCGGCAGCACCGCCAGAATCCCCAGTCGGCTCGCCGGTGGACGTATCCGGAGGGGCAGTGTTGTCCCCAGAGCCACCCTAAGTTGAGTTAGAGAGTACCCTTTCGCTTTCACGGATGATGTCTTACCTGAGCGCCACCAGAATTGCCAGCACCGGACCCGCTGCCAGCTTCGCCGGATCCGCTACCACCACCCTCGCCGGATCCGCTACCACTGCCCTCGCCGGATCCGCTACCACCACCCTCGCCAGATCCGCTACCGCCACCCTCACCGGATCCGCTACCACCACCCTCGCCGGATCCGCTACCACTGCCCTCGCCAGATCCGCTACCACCACCCTCGCCGGATCCGCTACCACCTCCCTCGCCTGTTCCGGATGTGGAGCCTCCGACATCGATATCTACACCTTGGCCTGCTGCTCTGTAAGAACCGGGACACGGAAGGATGGAGGTCACGGGGTGGTTTACGCACCACGACAAAAGCCAACGCCGTACTGGATGACTTCCTCGGCGTCACTCGCACACGACTCAAGAGAGCAATCGCGAATACCGTAAATGAAGTCTTCAGATCTGCAGAGACAAGGAATATCAGTAGCTTGGCAGTTAAACTGTTCTGCCTGGGCCAACATGTTGCTAATGCACACTTGCTGAAGAGGTTGTTAGTATCCAGTACTATAGGGGCAATGGAAGATGTGGGCCAACGTACACCGCAGGCAGGAAGACTGGAAGCGCCAGCTATATCCTGTGCGCCAATACCGACAGCACCTGCTGCTAGAATGAAAGAAATAGCACTCTTCATGGTGACAATTGGTGAATAGCTAGGAGAAAGCGACATCGTTAGCATGTAAGAATGTTGGCGCTCAAGGCGAAGAGAGAGTAGTCGGCGCTCAAGGCGAAGAGAGAGTAGTCGAGCTTAGGAATACAGTAAGGCAGGTGCGGACCTACAAGTACGGTAGCGATGGGGCAAGAGAGTCTACTACTTGCGCTCAGGTAGAGTCGGGGCAATCAGATAAGGTTGTGACGAAGTTTGGAGAATGGTTGATGGTGATGAGAGTGAGCATAGTGGAGGAATTGAAGAAGAAAGGAAGGGGAGAACGTGGGAATTTAAAGACAACCGAAGTGGTGAGATTCAAAAGGTCGTCATACTAGGAGAGTAGCTATCAAATCCCAAGGGAGGGTACTACCTAGGAATCGATACAGGCTCTCCATCTGGGTTGTAGCTGTAGCTGCCACAAAACAAGCGTAAGGCCAAGCGTTGGAAGGCCGGAAGGGGGCAAAAGAAGGGATAAACTACTTGATGTCATAGATGGATCAGGAATAAGAACTAGTTTTGGGTGAGTACCACAGTTGCCGGGTGTCAACAAGCTGAAGTGCGTTGACGTCGCTAGCTCTAAGCATTACAACGGCCAGCTGGGCCGTATTGCGGAACAAGTGGGAGTAGGAATCCTAGCAAGGACTGGTCAAGACTCAAAGGACTGGTCAAGACTCAAAGGACTGGTCAAGACTCAAAAATGATTGACTTCTGCGCTGGCCTGTATCCAAGGTGGAGATGAGACATGATAATCAAGGTCCCAAAAGAAAAGAAAAAAAAAAAGGAAAGACAGAAGGACGGCCATCAAGGCAGTGGCTCTACGAAAGAGAGGCAAGGGGCACCTTGACTATACTCGCGCGTGGCATAGTATCCCCTAACTTGTGTTTTCTTCTCCACACTCAGTGTCCAGTTGGTCGATGGGGCGCTGATGAGCGATCGGCTTGGCCCGTCCAGGTGAGGTACGAGACTATAAGGTGCATGGTGCCTTTCTTCAGACTATGTCATCAATGAGAGCTGTTTAGCTATGATAAAGATGAGGTCACAGGGCCGTAGCTATAACTTCCCGCCAGCTACCAACGGTCTTCTTAGCATAAACCATCTACTCCTCCGTAGCCTGCCACGGAGGTCGGCAACTGCCCCACTTGGCGGGGAGGAACCTTCCAAGCGGTCGAGTTGGGTGGCGCCAAGTGAATGCAGAGCCTCGGCTGGAGGCTGGAGTCTCGCGGCAATATATCCATAATGTAGTGTATTAGTGGGATGCCACGCAGCCCATTGAAGCACATGGACCACTTCGAGGGACGAGGCGGCCTTAAATATCACACTTTTGACATCAAAGGGCAGGAAGAGGCCGCCAACGAGTGCATGAGCAAACCAACAACTCCAAGAATTTCCTATCTGGTCCCCATTCCAACCACTCTCAAGAGACAGGATTTATCCTTCATGCAAAAAGATGGTGGCGCGCGCTAGCCGCTGATACTCAAACGCCTAAAAAAATTCTATGACGGTACCGTGAAATGACACGGCTATGCTCGCATCAGAACATCAAAACCTAATGCGCCGATAGGTCGAGGCAGGAAGGAAAGCATTTAACAGGCATTCTCTTGGCAACACTGCTTGCTATGCTGCAAGAGGTGCGGCGGTTTTAGTACAATTCATCAAAGGTTTTTGACCATGCAGCCGCCGCTCAGGTGTCAATCAGGGAATCATTTTCCGAAATAAATGGATTCTTGATGGATCTATACCTACCGAGGTATATCACGCTTCACTTCGCGCTAAATGACGTAAGGTGCTTTGGGGCCCAAGCCGTTCTTCTGCCGCTTGTCCCACACCTCATGCTTCCTACCATCCCAGCCTCTCACCATTTTAACTCCTCGAGCAATTGTCTACATACGGGTTCCGGCTCGCTTTGCTTACCTGGTATTACGCGCAGAACCTTATATGTAGACTTCACCTGGCCCAGAGCTAAAGGTGTCCGGACTGTTGTCGCCAGATACTTGTAATCTGCTATGCTGTATTGCCTCACTTTTGTCAACCGAGAAACAAATCGTCTCGTCGATGTACCACCATAATGATGGGAATTTGATGTTCTTCATCTATTGCCGTATAAAGACTGGGTTGACGCGGGGACGATCAGCCGCACCTTGAGGTACTGCCGGATCCGCTTACACTGAATAATACACGGTGGATGTATTGATCACTAGGCAGCTAGCTAGGTGACCGCAAGCTTCCGAGAAATTCCAAAACAACATACCCACACCATAACCCTCTCACTAACACTTCTGAAGTTGTCCAAACCTTTCTCTCTCTCTCTCTCTTTCTCTCATCCCTTTAAAAACCATCCCTTGACAATCACTCCGCCCATGAAAGGCTATCTTCAGCTCTTGCTACGAGCGCTACTTTCTTGACTTTTTATTTTGCGAAGGCAACGCGTTCGTCCCCGTAGTAACTCCATTTCCTAAATTGTCAGGTTCACAAGGATTGGATGAGACTAGTGTCTCATCGATTTACCGATCTCGCTCTTCCAATCTCGGCCTCTCTCGAATCCGTTTTCGAATCCTTGAAAGTCCATGATGGCTTTGTAAACCTCATCCTTTGAGTTAAGGACAAACGGCCCGTACTGAACAACCGGTTGGTCTAACGGAGTCCCGGCAACAAGGACTAGTAGAAAACAAAATTCTGTTGTTAGTGGCAAGCCTAGAAGATAGTGGCCCTTGCCGGTAGGTCATGGGAGTGAAAACATACCAAATCTAGCATCCCCTTCCGCGGAGGGTTCCACCTCAGCCTTAATCGTCTGGCCTTCTGGCTCAAAAACGATATTGTGATACTGCTTTACGTGCTCTTTGACGTCTCCTCTCCAAACCAAGCGCCACCTTCAAGCATGTACGCAAATGCATTCCACCCCTCGGGTAAGGGTTGAGTGACCTTGCCACCTGGCTTCACCCTCACATCCAAAATCCACACAGGTGTATATGCGAGGTCCTTGACGGAGTCGACGCCATGGCTCTGCCCTGAGATAATTTTGATTGTGACTTTGTCGTCGTCAACGGTTACTTCGGGAATCTCGGAGGCGCGGAGATCACGGTACCGCGGCTCGCACAGCTTGAGCTCTGAAGGAAGGTCAACCCAGAGCTGTAGACCTACGTTGGCGGAGCCATCCACGTTCTGCCGGGGCATTTCGGCATGCATGATACCTCGACCCGCGGTCATAAACTGCAAGTCACCTGGGCCGATAGTACCGGAATTTCCGGCAAAATCCTCATGATCAACTCCACCTTGAAGAAGGTAGGTTATGGTTTCTTGTCCCCGGTGCGGACTTAAGTGGGAGAAGTGTATATGTTAGTCCTTGTTGCACCTTACCGATGAACATCGATCCCCTCGAGACGCCCCGCAAAGGAGGAAATTGAGAGTACTTACTGATCTGGAAATCCAGCGCCAGGTTTAATGGAGAAGTGGTCGAGCATAAGGAATGGCGAGAAATTGCGGAGCTGGGGAGTGCCAATAGAGCGACGCACTCTTGCACCAGCACCTTCGGCCTGTTCCACGGCTAGGAAGATCTTGCGTATCGCACGGGAGGTAGACATAGCCACTTCTTCTTGATCTCTGGAGTCTGGTTCTTCCTTATCAATAAAGAGCCTGTGCCAGTGCCGGCTTATGGTATCGATGATGTTAGCGTGGGATTGTGCAGTGCAAGACCTGCTCAAGGTGTCTGAGAGCGGCTCGACAAAATTGCGGAAGGCCGAAAATACCCGAATCGGCCCAAGAGATAAAGAGAATATGGCGATTATAATTGCGATCAGGACCGAAAAGCTCTTCATCGAATTGGGGGTCGATACGCTCTTATATAGGATAAAAGGTGTTGTAGATGCTCAGCTTAATGGAAGGATGAGCGAGGCCACCTTAAGGGATGTTCTTCTAGTCACCAAAGGCTCATTATGTAGTATGATGTAAGAGGAGGATGTGAACGAGAAGCTTCTACTGGAATTTTAGTCCTAGATCGAACCTGAAAACGATTATACTATCATCCTATCTATATTTGTAGTTATAATCTCAGCGCCTGCTTTAGGATTAGAAACCTCTGGTCCTTCCTTAAACGGGCGGAGTGGGAGCGGGGAAAACCTCAATGGCTGATCTCCTTCAGCATTAGTCACCATCACATCAGCGAACAAACTAATAGCAGCTACCTCGGTAGACTTCTATGTAATTGCTGACCTACTATTATTGTATTTTCGTAACTGGTAGGTTAGCATTTGTATTGAAGTGAGAACTAACACTGATAATATCAAATGGATTTGAAGCATCGCCACAAGTGGAGATATAACTAAAGACTTTTTTTTTTTCCCCTAGGTCAAAAGTTACTCTAGAAAATAAGAAAGGGTATAAAAATATCTTAGTAGCTAAGGGAGCGAGGCTGCTTTAAAAGAATTGTGTCATAGCTAATTAATCCATTGCCCTTGTGCGATCCCTCGGTAAATGCGTACAAAGGAGGGGATGATGTTATAGCTTCTGTTGAATAGACTCTATGAAGTTATTGTTGGCCAACTCTAACCAGCTGGCAATTATATACCCTAGATTCTGTTCTCAAGAAGGGAATGAAGAAAAGACTACCCAACTGTGCGACGACGTGGTATGATATAGGGCTAGGAAACCCCTCCTCCCCAAGAAGAAAGAGAAGAAAAAGAAGAAAAAGGAATAGATATTTTAATGAAAGAAAACGCAGTAAAAATACCGAGGTAGAAACGGTGTAAAAGCTGCAAATGATAAATGGGGGCAATATACCCTACTAAGATCCATCAATGGATCGAATGGATCCTTGGATCTGGATGCTTGCCGTCGCTCTCTCTGTAGGAGCTGTGCAGAGCTTGTTAGCTGAGACCATACGCCACACCAGCTAGGCAAACCACATAGAGAGCTAATACCCACATGAGGTTCCGACCGAGGGCGGGCGGTAGCCTAAGCCGTTGGAGGCTTCAATGTTGCTAGTTGTTGGCCTTCTCGTTTATAAAATCCTTGATTTCCTCTCGTTTGGCCCCAAGGAGGTTGCCAACCCAGTGGATTGTCTCCCCACTGATAGTGAAAACCGTGCTCACAAGCGCCTTGCTGTACGCCACCAAGCTCTCCCCACCAACTTTCTTGCACTCCGCCGAGTATATTCCCAAAACATGATCCTTGCCCTCCATGCCCTTGCTGTAAGGAAGTAGCACCAGGCTCTTAGCATCCGCGTAGAGTTCATCTGTCGGCTTTTTAATGGCGGGAAATCGCAAATCGACCTTGGACAGAGTCTGGTCCCCGAGATGATCGGCCTTTTCGAGATAAGGCCAAACATATCCGTAGGGTTTGTGGAGGTAGGGGAGGACAGGTCCGGCAAGGTTCCTGTAAGCGGTATCGCTAATTTGAATTGATTTCCGGCCCAACTGGTTGTTCTGGAAGACAGTAACTCCGTCCTTGACAACCGGGTAGGTGAGGAGATGCTGGGGGCTCTCGCGTTAGCTCAACTCTTTATGATTAGGTGCGGGAAAGGGGAAGAGATGATATAAAAGGGGTGAGGCGGAGGTGGAGATAGCACGTTAGTGACGAGCGAAAGACACGGGGCACCATACCTCAACAAATAATGAGGTGGCGGGCTGGGGAGCGGTATCCCCGTTTACTTGGGCCATGGTCATGGAGCGGAAAGGAGAAAGGCGGGAGAACTAGAGACGACAACTCTTTCGAAAGATAGAGAACTGAAAAGAAAGTTGATCGCGTTCTGCGGTTGTTGGTGAGAGTCGCGGGGAGCTAAAGATATCTCTAAGATATTGAAGTCACTGTTTGCAGGTCGAGAGGGAGTGAGAGTGCCCATTGAACAGGAGGGCGGACTAGGCTGAGCTTTTGTACGTTAGTTTTTAGTCCCGAAAGACTCAGCCAGCTACTCCGGGCAAGATAATGGAAAAAAAAAAACCGGGCGACATCGGGTTTCCGGGAGGTATGAGAGACTCCGGGTAGCACTAGTGTTTGGCTGCGCGGGACTGTGAAGTCTACAAGGAGACTTCTTGGAACTAACCTACGCATAGGCATAGAGGCACCTTCACTCCATCAGGAGAGGTGTACTTTCTATGGGCACCTCCCACAACATGGTACCGCAAGCTAAGAAAAGGAGGGGCACTGGCATGATGGTGCCTTCGCGATAAGGGAAGCACATGCTTTCTTTGGCCTCGAAAGCTTCTTATTCGTCCATGGTGTGTCGCAGCACGTGGAAATGTGGGAGGACGAGACGTATTTCAACCGACGAGGGAGCGAATAGCATGGGGTTTTGTGGTGGGGGCGGGGATCAAGCTTGTGTGGAAGTGGATGTGATGGGTCAATGACTGGGTAGACTCGCTGCGAAAACTGCAGCTTTTTTTCCGCTCTCGTTTATTTACAATATTAATGTATTTTGACATGTGAAAGTCCAAATGCAGCCTCAGTCGCTGACCTCGCGCGAAGGTTAACAGTTCCCAACCGGGTCATTCAGCCCAACGCAACATACCACCTTGAAAGATTTTCGATCAGGGATCGCTCACTCTTCCGTCTCGCTCGATTATGAACCCATAAGGGCACTGAATTGACACCTTTTCTTATCATATTTTTCATGCAATGGAAAACGGGCGCCGTCACGATATTCTTCGGTTGCCCCAATGGCATTCTTTACTGTTTTCCCTCGTAGCTTTGTAACTGAGAACCGTGCGGGAGCAAAACCAGAGAACTCGCATCCTCGGGTATCGGCCCAGGGCCGGATGTCTCATAAATATGACATTGAATCAATAGAGCTAACGAATAGATCAGTCAAAACCCGCCCTGTACTTGGTAATAATCAATCCAGCTGCCATTGATGTAATCACACCTTTAGAGAGTAAGAGTAAATCTGGCTTTGATGATGGCCATATCACTGGGTGTCTCCATCATTATATTAGGATTGCTACCTTTCTAGGAAGCTTCCAGGGTCCCGTCCTTTCTCACCACTTAGGTTCTCATGCTTAACACCAGCTACCCTTTATTAGTTCCATCTCTATGATATATTCCGCACTCGCCCAATATTGCTAAATACCAGTTACCCCTGTCGGCAGCATGCTTAGAGACCAGACTCCACCTTATCTTGACAATTAATAGTCGGTATTCAGCGGCTTTGAAGCTGTCTCTGGCGACTAGCTTCGTCTAGCTATCACATGCCAAATTACATGTGAGTCGCCTACTGTCCCAAGGCACGTTGATACGAGCTTACACAGGCCAATCGGAGGGTTAAGCCGTGTCTTAACGCCATTCCGCCTTTCGCCGTTGACCAAATCCACCGAGTGCCCACTGACTTTCAAATTGGGAGCCTGTCACGGTGGCTGGAATCAAGCTTGACGGAATCAGCATTTGCTGCATCATCTCTAGTAATTGACGTGGTTACATCCCATCCTAGCAGCATTTCTACTTCTATATCCTAGATGGAGATCCTATCGCTTGGTATTTACTTTCCTGTTGAACCGTACCTACTTGCACACTCGCCTTCTCCAAATCGTCACGATCCGTCGAAAGAGACATGAGGTCGCGCTCGAAGCCTGTGCTAATTACAGCTTTCTTCCTTGGGTATAGGGACTCACGGCTTGAATTACTATCCTCCTCGGGAAGATATCGATCGAGGGTGGGGGAAGCCCAATGCCTCTGAAGACACGACAGTCATCGATCAGCACTGGCACTACAACTCTACCTGGTAGCAGTTATTGGTAGGGCCTCAACCAGCATTGATAATGCGACACCGTAACAAAGCTAGGTCACCAACCGGTGCATGGGCGGGTTTATCAATCCTAAGAGGCGGCGGTATGTAAAGAAAAGTTTGGACTCTCCCAGATATAGATGATGACTATACGTTGTTATCTAATGCGACTTTGATATCCTCAGGCAGCCGAGGAGCGAGCTGGAACCGGGTGAGGATATGGTAGACGAACTCAGTTCTCTCGAGTACATCTCTGGATGTTATAGCTTTTTCTTCTGGTAGGCACTTGGTTAACCTTGTAGAGTGCCTACAACCTACGGCCTTAAAACGCTAGACAGGCGCATCACGAGAAGGGAAACGCAAATAACCAAGGCCCTCACGTTGACTTTTAACCGCCAAACCTCTCTATGGCAGATACCGAGAAGGATGATGGGATTTGATAGAGGTTTCTTTTTCTTCTCTTTTTGTGGAAACTTCATTTATATTGGCAACTTCCGGCAGCATATCAAATGAGGGGTTAAGCGATTTTACACCCAGATTCTTATTCGCTCAAAAGCCTGGAAGAAACGCCTGATTGAGGTGTGGAAGGGATGGAGAACTTCGGCCAAAATATCGAAGCGCGTGAGTCTTTGGGTCCTCCTGCCCCAGGGATGTCGGCACTTTGAACTGTCATGAGAGCCTGGGAGAGCCACGATCTAGAAATAATATCTAGAAGTGACTGCCCTGAGGCTAAAAGGCTGAGGGACTACCAAAGAGTTAAGGCTTGCCATCCCGAAAACCTTGCATCTTGAAAAGGGGACGGTTGCTAATTACTCAGAGTTGGTGTCTTGTTTATGAAATCGCAAGGTAGACACTGTAGACATCGACATTCCGCGGTCTTCAACACATCGCTATCCCTCAGAACCAGCTGGACTGGTGTCCTTCAGAAAGTGCTCATCCTTGGAGCGGAGAAGTTACGATCTGGCCCTCGGGATCTGGCCGAACAGTAGATCGGGCCAACACCGAGGCCTCTGGCGTCACTGTTACAACCAAGATCACGCTGGTTGTGGACTTTGGTGTGATCCTTGGGCGACACTTCCTGCGGCCCGGGAATTGCTGGGTCGATCATAGCGGGTTGCTTATCTTTAACACTCCCGTCCCCAGGTCTGCGGACACTCAATCATGGGAGCTGCGGCCCTGGCTCTGTACGCCGGTTTTGCAACCTGATGGATCTTTGTCCCACGGCATGTAGCCCATGCTTACCGGACCTCGACTGTTTAACCGCCTTATCAGCCGAGCCGTCCAAGAATGGGACTCGCTTGTAAGCAAGCAGCAAAGTGCAAAAGCGCCCCTGTGATAATCAACTTGTTACCCGGACTCGACACAGCCACCTTCTTTTTCCACTCCTCGAGAGGAGGACTTTCTAGCTCTTCTCAAGGACACCTTTATGAGGTGTTGTCTAAACACGTCGAGGGGAGATCCGCAGTTGTGGTGGAAAATTCCGTTAGCCAATTCTGGAAAGATGTGGGACCTCTCTCCCCGTCCGTACCTGTTTCAGATGATCTTGGGTTCCGAGTTTCGTATCCTGCGGGAAATCTCACCGCTAACCCATGTCGCGATCATTCTGAGTCCCTTGGTGCGGTGCCTTTGGCCTGTTGACGACATTCTCAATGGATAGGAACCCCCCTTCCTCCTTCCCGCCACTCAGGCAAATGTGCAGCCGATCGTTACTCAATGCTCAATGGTCTCGTCGGCTTAGGTTGGTTCAATTGTCGAGTCTTTCGCTCCCTACCAGCCCTCCCGTTCGACTCAAGGTGGCGATCGATAGAATCACGCTTGGCGAGCCGGACCAGGTAGGACAGCCTATGTTCTGTCAAGGAGGTGATTTGGGCAGGGTATGTGATGGGCGCCATGCGGATGAAGATGGCAGGTAGATTGAGCGAGGCGAGATGGCAAAGTTCAAAGTAGGTTACGGCAGAGATCGAAGGTTTGAACATTTTAGGGGACCAATTTATTCTTTTTGGCTATGATAGTTGAACCTCAAGATGAGCCGTTGACGCGACTAGTGGGTCTTCAGAGGTGGCGAAAAGCGAGACTTGTGCCGCCACCGAGTGAGCATTCAAAGCTTGCTTCGAAGGACACATGGATGGCGGAGAGGCCGGCGGCTGGAAGGTTATCAAGGCTCCATGTTTCCCAGCCTTCACCTCACTTTTGCCCCTCTCGCCCCGCTCCGGATTACCGTTTGCTCCACTCTTTCGAGCGGGAACACGATGCACCATGCCTCCGCGAGCCGCCGAGAGCACGGGCGAAGTAGGGGCTGTTGTCTGCACCAAATGGAGGTTCATCGGGTCAAGGCGAGGCGGGACAAGTTCTTGCGAAGGACCAATGGAAAAGATGCCATGGCAGCGTGGTTCACCGCAGGACAACCCACTCCAAGCTCAAGCTCTTCAGGGCTCTAATTGGATGAAAAGGGAATGTGGACGCTTAGGCTAATTTTGGACAACACTCAATCTGAAACCCGACCCAGTGATTTTCAGAGGTTGGAGCGCCCATCCCATGGATACAGGCTCCATGGACCTCCCACTTTTCTCCAAAGGGGAGAAACGACGCCACAAATTCGGACGTTGCTCGGTAAAGCATTGGCTGGCCATCAAGATACCGGGATGCCTGGATGGGCAAGGATGTGGTCCGTTACCCACGCTCCTCGATTCGTTTCTTTGTTTCGCTTTAAGCTCTTTGTTTCTTTGGAGACCCGTGCGAGTTCTTGAGAGATAGCATACGCTGATGCTACGATGCCGAGTTCTATTCAGATATCATTCGGACTTAGGGCGTCAAAGTGGACATGAGATAATATGACTGATAACCTCCAGCCCCTTAGCGATATTTCTAGGGCGCGATGGGATAGACGCTCTCTTTGTATTTTGTGAAAGCGTGTTTATCTGAGTGAGAGGGGGAATGCTGCATTGTGATGGTGTCTCCCGACGTGCTTGTACTAAGTAGAATCTCTGGTCGAGGTGGACTTCCCGTGTGTGGAACGTGACTTGGTATTTCTTCCCCACAACGATGACCAAGTTTCAGAAATGCTGAAGGAAGATCAAACATGCACTGTGAGCCACGCCCCTCTTCTCTAGCTCAAGCATGGCCGAGAGTGAATGAGAGGGTGGGAAGCTTTGGCTGCTTGCCACAAGGATTCGTTTTCGTCCCGTTTCCTCGTCGTCTAGCGTTGATAGGTTGGCTCGGGCATAAAATCAGCATCCCCTTTTGGGAGGCTGCATATTGCTTTGGACGGCTCCCGCGCTAAATGTGACTTGTGCCCAAAAATACTTCGTTTCTTCGAGGGATTGACAAGGAGCTCTCAGCATTTGGTGGCAACGCCTTTTTGGGACGAGGGGGTTTGGCAAGAGTGAGGGTAATACTCAAGTTTTTGCCCTGGATTTATTGAGCGTACTGAGAGCGTCTCGTTAGTTGTGCCGGCATACTTAATACTTGTCGGTCATGTTAAGTCTGGCGGCGCGATGACTGGGGAATATCTGCTTGAGAGGAGGGACGACGCGAAATTCCCCAAGCACTGCTTTTCCTCAACCAGAGTTTGTAGCCAGAAAGCGTCCAAGGGTACATCTAATTTACGGATGGCACTGTAAATTCTTTACCCAACTTCATGAGCGAAGCCAAAGATCACGGCGATCATGCTTGTAAGGAGATGCAGAAGGAAAAGAGAGTAGTAAGTGAGGACGAAGGGGGTTGGCAAAAAGGGGGGAGGAGAGGAACCGCAGCTTTCTTACAAATGCTCCCTGGTGTGGCCACGAGCTAGAGGTACCAAGGTACATCTGAAGCCTGAGCCCTTAGCGCTATTCTGAAGCAATGTGCCAGGGGCGTTTCAAAATTTCAGGGATTAGTGGCTGCATCAGGGCGATTTTGGCGGTGATGGCTGCGAGAGCGAAGTGTGCCCGAAGAGAGGGAGTGGACCTATCTATCCATGGATCCATCTGTTGTCATGCGACCAGCCTCCATCCCTCAAGGTTGGGCAAGAATAGGCTGTTCCATTGAAGCCCACAAAAAGCCCGAATATTTCAAAGGAGAGGAGAAAGAGTTGGCGGGCTTCGCCTCTCAGCTGGCAAGCCGCTTTACATATCATTCACTAGTGGAATTAGTGGGCTGGGATAAAAAAAAAAAGACAGTGTCCTTGAACGTTCTTGAGTTTTCGGAGGGACACAGAAAGATAAAACCTTCTTGCCGACACGCTCTCATGCGCTTGTGTCGTGGACCTCGCTGGTGAGGGTGGGGTGATCGGCAGACGATGGCCTCCATTGCCGGTTCCTGGCGCTTAAAGAAAAGAGCCCAAAAGCTTGAGCCGAGAAGAATGCCCGTCTTAGGCGGTTCAAGGCTCGTGGGGATAGGAGGTCCCAGCTAATAGGTCGTAAGATGATTGAAAACTCCCTAGTCGTGCGTCGAGTCCGGGCACGAAAAGTAATTTCGATTATGCGTGACACGGACAGGCTCGAGCCGCAACAGCGCCGATGAAGTATCGATGACCTCTTGAGAGACAATGTCCATCACCTCTGTCGAATGTGACGCGATCAATAACAGCTTGGCAGGCGCACTAAATTCTCGTTTCTGGGGTTGTGCCTGGAGTGGAAGGAGAAGCGGTAATCAGTACGAGTTTGCCTCCTGCGGCCTTTTGCAATTGCGCTTTTGTTGAAGAGAGCAGTGTTGAATGATTGTTGAACTGATTGATTCTCGCTGGGGATCTCGTAAGGGGCCTGTTCAGTACGACTTTAGGTGGGAAACACGACGAAATAAGATGAGAAAAAGGTAGAGTTACACTCGGCTGCAACAGCTTCAATGTCGGCCATCTTGAACTGTATTAAGAATGGTTGATTTCCTTCTCTTCACAGGCAAGAAGAACAAATGTGTCTCTAGTAATAGAGGGTCGGTCGGTAGAGAATCGGTAGAGAGTTAGTAGAGGGGAGGACATATATGTAATAAATGAACTTCGGGGTTTGTTATGATTGAAGCCGCTTGCAACATCTCGTCAACGTCTTGCAACTCGAGCCAAGGATATGGTACCTTGGCTAATGAGGATACTTTTGTACGAAGTATTATTATGATTATTACTCCCTTCCCTGGGAAACTCGTCTTGGCCCCACACGCTCTTGTTCTGCCACCTGGAAGGATTCCAAAAGAACAAGCATGGCGGCTTGGGGTGGATGACGGTCAGAATTCTCGTGGCCTGTGCTGGGTTGAAGAGGAGCACTGAGCCTTCATTGCGAGCACCGGCCCCTCGCACGGTCCTCGCACGGTCCCCCTTTGGTAGCATTTGACCTGACCATGTTGATTATTGTGGGATTCCTTGATTATTTGTAAGTCGTGAGAAACACTGCTTGGTGTTCAATGAATAATACTGGATGGATGCATCCATGGATCGATGTATACCTCGGTACTCGATGGATACGATGGGTGATTAAGCCATCAGCCTGCATCGAGCTGCAGTTGTCTGATCGCACTCACCAACAAGTAGGAGATTTTTGTACTTGTTAATGGCGGCAGCGAGGCTACTTCCCTTGATTGTAAAAGTGTGCTTCAAAGGATGTGATCCCCAATAATAATACTCTTCCCTCGGCTCGCCGGAAACTCTGGTTGCACTCTTGACCAGACGTCGGTGCCAAATCGACCACACAATACCGGCGAAGCCAAAAGCTGAGGAAAATGATACTGAGGCATGCTTACGAAGACATCAATATTGTACTTGTAGTCTCTAATGATGTCTTTGTCTTCGAACAATTTGCCCTGATTAATAAGGTCGAAGAGCAAACATGTCTCCTGGCGGTGCAAGCTCACCACGATTTGCTGGCCGTGTGGCGGAACTTCGCTTCTCGGCGAATCGCGGGGTGGGGTGGAGAGCGGTCTTGCTTTCTTCGAATATCCACCTCAAGATAATAGCTCCATCTGATTTCAGGCCATCGTATGCCTTTCGAGACCCGGATGCGGGCCCGTAGAGTGGGCGGCGTGGAATCATCCATGGATCTTCTCTGGGAGGTTGGTGTGGTGAGATTGCACCTCACTGAAAAGAATATGTTGATCTTGTGTCTCTTCAAATGTTCCCTTCTTCGTTTCCACCAGCCTTTGTCTAGTACCTTGTACTTTTGTTTGCCTCAGGGGTTTTGCTTCCTTTATTCACTACACGAACGCCCTCTTGATAGCCTCACACCAAGCCCCTTGCTTCACCCCCACCTGGAGAACTCTTTTACCCACCTCTCTATTTCCCCATTGTCTTTTATCCTCCACCTCACACCCTCGACTCAGCTTGGCCTCCTTCCTTCCCTTCTCCATCTCTGAAAATCATTAAACCCCCAGGTCTCCCGCCGATTCTCAAACTCTCCTGAAATCCCTCTTTCCTGTCTCAAACCTCCCCTTCCCCAGTCTGCTTCTCCCCTCCCTTTCCCCTCTTCCATTTCTTTTTCTTTTTCTTTTTTGCTCCCCGGCCTTTGGCGCTGTGCTTCATTCATCGGAGCCTAGTTGTTTCTTTTCTCATCTCACACTCTCTGCCCGGGGCATACCACTCGTGTCTCTCATCCCATCAATATCTCAGACATTGTTCGTCGCATACTGTTAATCACCCTCGATTGCAACGAACCTGGCTGTGGTAATTGATCAACTACACACGGGATTCCCTACGTCGCCTTTTTCTTTTGTCCATAACATATTCGTTTCGATAATTGCTTTAATCCATTCGTCGATTGTTTCTCGCCTCGTGGATCCCGTCAGCAGCGATCCTTTGAACCCCAACGCTCATCATTGCGGCCTGCAGGCTGTCGTTCTCGCTTGGATCAGGTTGGACTGGCATCGATCATCACGGCACTTTGATTGTTTTATTTTCGCTTTTCCCCGGGCTGGACTCGAGGTTCACTGTCGTCTTTGCAATCCTATCAACGCTTGTCAAGTATAGGCCGCGCCTAACAGAACCGACTCGCACCGCTGCGTATTTTCCCTCGACTGTCTGAAGTTTCACGCGCGCCCTTACAAGAGACATCAACCAACGGTTACCGGCGAGCGCAACCTCTCTCGACGGCTGCCGTCTGGCGAGTTGTATGCTCGATATCTCGCCATCGCGTTGACACACCGCCCTGATGTACTCACAGAATGCAGCGATGGCTGCCCCCAGAAACCCGAAACCTTCATGCTGAGCACCGAGGCCCAGCAGGCGCTTCCACATGATGCACAGGTCGCTCTTCAACAAGTGGATAATTGTGAGACTCGTTCCTTCCTGTCCTATCCGGCTCTGTACTAATTGACCAACTGTAGTGAAATATTTCCTCATATCTGCTCCTGTTGACTGGCAACCCGATCAGTATATTCGCCGCTTCCTTCTTCCCACCGGCGAATATGTTTCTTGTGTGCTTTGGAACACGCTCTTCCACATTTCAGGTACCGATATCGTACGGTGCCTATCCTTTAGGTTCCAAGCCTTCGGCCGGCCCGTAAAGAACCCAAAGAAGTTTGAGGAAGGCATCTTTTCAGACTTGAGAAACCTGAAGTCTGGTACAGATGCCTCGCTTGAAGAGCCCAAAAGCCCCTTTCTCGACTTCCTGTATAAGAACAACTGCATCCGTACCCAGAAGAAACAAAAGTGTTCTACTGGTACAGCGTTCCACATGACAGACTCTTCCTAGACGCACTCGAACGCGACTTGAAGCGCGAGAAAATGGGACAGGAAGCCACCACTGTTGCTGTGAGCGAGCCTGCGCTCTCCTTCCAGTACGACTCGTCTCAGTCGCTCTATGAACAGTTGACGAAGGCTCAGCAGGTGAACTCATCTTCTTTCAACGCCCAACAGGTGAATTTCTCTCAAGCCCAAGCAACCTCGCCCGTCATGCGTGCTATGGATTCTATGCCTCCTCCCCAGATGCTCCCTCAGTCGGTCGCCCCTTTAGTGGATGGAATGGACCCCATGGCTACATATGGCGCGATGAATATGGGTCCAGTCATGAATCAACAGGTTATCAAACGAGAGCCTGATATGACCCGGGTGCAATACAATCAGAATGGAGTCCCTGTGGCGCAAGCTCATCAGCGTCATGCCTCCATGCCTGCATATGGCCTAGAGTACTCCCCTGCCCCTTCGTTTGTTTCATCACACTATGAAGACTATAGCAATCGTGGAATCTCCTTTGAGCCCATCACACCTCCCCAGCAAGCTCTGGCGATTAGTGCCGAACCAGCATATATTGCTAATGAGGAGACGGGGCTTTACACCGCCATCCCTGACCATTTGGCGAGCGTGAATGGACTCAATGGCATGATCCAGCTTCCGCCTTCTAACCTAGCGGGCAATCAATTCACTCGTGCCTATGGTACCAACAATGTGTATTCCGTCATTGAAGGCTCCCCAACCTACAAGCAACGGAGAAGGCGGTCTTCCATTCCTCCCTCGATGTCGGCTATAAGTACCGCTCCTGGAGGGGCTGCTGTTGTTGCTCCAAACGCCCACCGCCCTTCGGATCTGCGGAGGTCTGTCTCTGTCTCCGTCGGTCCTGTTCCTGAGGGAGAGGAGTCTGCCGATAATTCTCCTCCTGGGTTGACGTACAGCACCATGTCCATCAGCAGCCAGCAACATAAAGAGATGCTTGAACTCTCTCGCCATGGAACCCCTTTGTCAGCTGTTGAGGGAAGCCCCGCCCTGAATCCTATGTCACTTCAGCAAGATTTTTCGCAATTAACTGGGGAAGAACTCACTGGAGAAACAACGATTAAGGGACTCCAAGGACCGAATGGTGTTGTGCGCCGTGCGCGCTCCGCTACTGTGATGGAGCTTGGTCCCTATCCCCAGAAGTCGCATTCTTGCCCCATCCCCACGTGCGGGCGTCTCTTTAAGCGCCTGGAGCACCTCAAGCGGTAAGCCCCAATACCCCTCGGCATGCTAGCCGCCCTTCTTGTCATTAAATCTGACCATGATTCCAGACATGTGAGAACACACACACAAGAAAGACCCTATATCTGCCCACATTGTAGCAAGGCATTTTCTAGATCAGATAACCTGGCACAGTAAGCTTCCCCTTGTCAACTTTGTTTCATTTATATTTTCTCGTCCGTGGCGGTATTGGCTCTGGCCGGCCGCCCCTCTGGTCATTTTTTTTTTAGATCGACCAAGCTGACTCATCTTCGCTTCCTTAGACATAAACGGACCCATGACCGCCCTGAAGGAGCTGGCGATGGTTCCGGCTACAACCTCTCAGGCGAGGATGAAGAGGAGTATTCTGGCGAAGACCAGCTAGGCTCCGTAGAAGAAGCTTCTCCTACCTCCGAGAATGCCTACGTTTCAACTTCCCTCAATGCTATTGCCAATGGGTCGGTGACGGGCCCCGGTGGGGTTCTGCCAGCGACGAGTATGCCCCCTCGGCGTACAACAGTCTTCAGACGCTCAGTATGCCGATGACGATGAGCACACCCCAGTCCATCAATGCGGGTAGCATGCTGTAATGCGTCTTTCATGACCTTATGACGTGCATCCCCCTGCAGCACGCGTTCTTCTGTCTCTTCTGTTGTCGACTTTGAGGGCTTTTCTCTTGGTCTGGGCCTTTCTGGAACCAAGTTACTATTCTCACTTCACTCGATTTCTGTTCTTGACTCTT
Source organism: Parascedosporium putredinis (assembly GCA_949357655.1). Taxonomy (NCBI): domain Eukaryota; kingdom Fungi; phylum Ascomycota; class Sordariomycetes; order Microascales; family Microascaceae; genus Parascedosporium; species Parascedosporium putredinis. The sequence goes on from CASHTG010000003.1 coordinate 81,763, forward strand.
GTGTCATATTACCCATTATATTCTTTTCGGCTTTTTGCTCATTTTTCAGATATCTATCTCTTTTGTTAAGCCAGTTGAGCTAGTTCGGGGTGGGGCGGATAGCAACATCTTGATACGTTTGACTCATAGAAGGGGGTCTTGGCTGGAAAAACAGGATGGTGTAGTTTTCCTACCTTGGAACGGGACGGATAGGGGTAACTTTTTTCTCTTGTTTTTTAGCATTCGCAACATTTGGGGGCCATGAGACCCATGTGTGGTGTACATATATATCTATAACTATATCCATATTCTTCTTCTATGATTATATTCTGTATTCACTGTTGTGAATTCGAAGTACGCCGGCTGCTTGATTCCTTGCCTCCCGAGCACTGGTTCACGAACGCAGCTCTGGGCGGAACCCAGTGTGCTGTTGTATGTGATAGGCTAATTGTTCACCTTCGTTTTACAGTCGACGGAGCGATGATGGGATGAGGGTGCAATAGAGCGCCGATGACATAGGCGATCCCGGCACGCTCAAGATGTAATATGATTGCTTCCTTACCCCCGTCTTTGGACTGTTGAACGCCGCAAACCTGGACTACCCTTCGTGCGCGCGTCCCCCATGCTTCTTAGATCGCTTTCGCTTAACCTAAGTTCTGCCCCTCTTAGTCTCCCAACACTAGGGAGATCTACACTAGCAGGTCTTTTGCGCTTTCTGTTCGTGCTTTGGGAAGTCCTCCTTTCCTCTCCAGGACTATACCGTTTTCCCAGGCCTCCTTTCTCCGTTTGTCCTCACGCCCTTTCTTTGCGGCTTTGATGCCCTTCCTCATAGTCATGGGCATCTTATCCTGTGCAAGAATACTCTTGGTACCAGTAGGTGCAAGGGAGGTGATGCGGAGATCTGTGGCATGCATGCGGATGCGGCCTTGAGAAAACGGCTTGGTATGTAATTTGGACGAAGGGTTGAGAAGGTGAGATTCGGTGATTAGGCGGTGGAGAGCTAGATCTTGGGCGAGGAGTGTTCGAGAGTCTTCGGGGAGGGACTGCGAGGGCAGGCTTGGTTTCGAGGTAGAGGTCTTGGAGGGTCGAGGGCCGGATTCTAAATAGTCGGAGGGTGGGCGAGAAGACTTTGGGGCAAGCGAAGCTGGTCAATATTCAATTCGCTCCACTGGAGGGGAATGTGTGCCTTACCATGAATGCCTTCAGCTCACGTTTTCCCATGGCCTGAGTCGGAGGAGTGGCCTTGGAGGCGTGATCGACAACTTCTACCGTGTCTTGCTCGTCACCAGAGATTCCGCTCCACTCATCCTCGCTGCTATCTGAAGATTGGGCAGCGTTGGCACGATTTTGGGTGGTCAAGCCTTCTTCCTGTGCTTGTGGCAGAGGCTCAAAATGTGATTCAAAGTGTTTTTGAAAGACGTGATGGGCGGCATTGAGCTCGCTATTGCAGGGTGCAAGATATTTGGCTTTGCGGGATCCCGACATCCTCGAGAGCAAATAGCCTAACGTTTGTCTGGAACCGCAGCGCCCAGGTTTTTTTTCCTTCCCTCTCTCCTTTCTCTTGTTTATTTATTGGTGACTTGTCTAATATTGTTTCTTCTTCCTCGGTTTACTCGGGCTGAATTGGTCGCAGAAGCTCAATGAGGGGTATCGCAAGATGAGGCAGAGAGTGAGAACTACCTTGGTCCTTGGTAGAGGGAACTTGAAGGCTAGGCGGGGAAAAAAATCAATCCGAGAAGAAAAAGATTGAGGGCAGGCGGGCGCGCGTGGTTGGTGGTGACCCACGCTTCCCACTCACAGCTGTCTGCTTCGAGATCACCAAAGTTTGATTCCTCCTAGGCCCACTGGGGATCGAACCCAGGACCTTCCGTGTTCTGACAGTGCTGTACACTGTGAGACGGACGCGATAGCCACTACGCCATGAGCCTTGGCTGTCTGATTGGAGGGTCACAGCGCTAATTCAGCACTATCACGGAGACCGCAGCGGTCCAACGACTGTCCTGCAGAGGGAAGGAAAACAGTCGGCTAAAGCGAATATGGAGCCATCGAGCGTGAGCGCCGCCTGCGGTTGTTGGTGACAGCGCGGTCCCTGAAAATAGCGCTGGTAAGATTGAATTGATCTTTGTCACCTCGACAAACGATGCGCCGTGCTGGCATTGAAATCGTGAGCTTGATGGTACGAGTAGGGACTCAGCTTGAGCACTGCATTTGGGAGAGCAACATTTTCTGGTATCTCCACTAAGAGACACAGCACAGTAGGTGCCGCTGCCGTGGATGATAATTTGTCCTTGGGCGAATTTCGACAAAACTTAGGGATGGGCCTGGTGGCCCCAAGGCTGGCTTGCATTCTCCAGTTTGAGTGTCTGACCAAGAGTACTGGGAGTTGCGGTGGGAGTCGTTGACGTGACCATGTGGCTTAGATGCTGCACTTAACAGGTGTCGTCGGCTACCGAGATAGGAACTCTACCTTCTAATTTACTGCGATTATTATTAACTCCCTATGCCTATGCTGCGGAGGAAGCCTCATTGACCCATTTGCTCACGTCCAGAGAGGATGGATCCATTGCACTCACAGGGCGCGAAGACGCCGCTCACGGGCTCAGCCTCCTTTGTCATTTCCCACCTTTCATCTCAAATCCTTTGACCCTTCACCACGATATGACCCTTCAAATTGCTTTTGTATTAGCATCCAAACATAAGGGCTGACTGTGTGTCCTACACACCTCGAGTTAATGCATCTCGCGCCCTTGGCTCTTAGCTTTGGTCTGCCGCCCGCGACTCAATCCACAGTTTCTTTTTGTTGTTGTTTTTGCGCGCGCATCTCAGCTGCCCGTCCCCACCTGTCCCGACAGGCAAGACCCTGCTTAAACCACGATAAGTCCTCAGAGTAGTCACAATTCAATTCAGAACATCCCTCCCTGGACCCGGTCAAGCGCCATGTCCCCATCGCCGACTCGAAATCGAAGCGATGATGACGAGCCACCGTCGCCACTCTCCCCCTCCCTGAAGCTCCGCCACCGCCTCCACCTCCTGCCGGCGCACACGAGAGGCGCTCATCGTACTTTGAACCTCGACAAAAAGACAGGGACTACGAACGAGACAGGGATAGAGATAGAGATAGAGATAGGGAGAGAGATAGGGACAGGGCTCGAGACCGGGACCGCGATCGCGATCGCGATGCGGACCGGGGCCGGTACAAGGAGAAGGACAGAGAGGGTAGGCCGGACGAAGGGCGCCATCGCCGTCCTACAGACCCTGAGAAGATGCCCGGTAACGGCGAGCCGCGCTATCGCACAACTCCTGCCGCCGCCGCCGCCGCCGCCCCCGGCTCCGCGATCCGCGCAAACCCCATGCGAGTCCTTCTCGCCGACAGAGCCTAACGGAAAAGCTCAAGTCCTCCTGGGGCGGCATTCTTCGCGATAATAATGTATCCAGACGAGCATCTACCGCGCCGTCCTCCAAAAGCGACCCCATTGGCAAAATTCGGGGTTGGGTAGAGCGATGTAACGCAGAGCATGGGAGGCATTGCCATGATGCAGGAGTCAAAGATCTCACGTTTCTCCCTGTTTGGCTTATCGATTGCAGTGGCCCCGAGGCTAAGCTTGTCCGGGCACATCCGGATGACGACTACGTAGCCTTGAGTTATGTTTGGGAACCCCACGGCCGCCGTGCCCCCTCATGGCGTCGGCGAGCAATGTCTCGAGGTTGGAGCAACATATTCCAGCGGACGAACTACCGCAGACGATTACCGATGCTATGTGGCTTACACGGAGGCTCGGCCTATCGTTTCTGTGGGTAGACCGCCTCTGCATCGTTCAAGACGACGAGGCGGAGAAGGATGAGCACGTTCGCAACATGGCCTACGTCTTTGCAAATGCGTACCTCACAATCATCGCCGCCTGTGGGAACGCGAATGCGCGGCTCGGCGGACTTGATAAAAAGTCGGTCCCGAAGACAAACAATAAAACGCCGAGCGCGTCACACCTCGATCTCGTAGCTGAGTCGAAATGGAACTCCCGAGCGTGGACCGTGGAGGAAGCCTTGTATGCTAGGAGGATGGTCTATGTTTTTAGCGACTCTGTATCGTGGGAATGCCATTGTGACACCTTTGAAGGGGCACCGCAAAGCCGGCTGAAGATTGGGCGGGCAGCATCCAGCGGGAAATGCACAACCCGTTTAGGCAGTGCCCACCTCGCATTCCAGCATTCCCCTTGGCCCGACCTCGATGACTACGCCAGGATTGTCATGGACTACACTATGCGACAGCTTTCATTTATTCAAGATACCCCCGAGCTTTTGCTGGCGTCACCTCCATCCTCTCCAAAGTTTTCACGGGCGGGTTAGTCTGGGGCCTGCCAGTCATGTTCTTGGAGGCTGCTCTGTTGTGGCAGCCGCAGGTGTCGATCCGGCGCAAAGTCCTCCCGTTGGGGGCTTCCCAACTCAATGCCCTACCGTCGTGGTCGTGGATGGGCTGGTATTTCGACGGCATACCTGTCGATATCCTCTTGTGGAGGGCCGCCGGCGACTATGTGGAGTCATCTGCGCCGGTCAAGCGCGGTACTCCTTCTAGGCGGTTTCAATCCCCAATCATTTCAGACTCCGATCGCTCGCAATAGATTGGAAGTTGACAGATCGGTCTATAGTGACCCGCCTCGCTTCAAACGGGCTCCAGTACCGAGGCAAGTCGTCTCGAAGGTTAAATCCCTTGCCCGACGGCTGGTCGCGTGTCGGCGCCGACTTCAAGCATGAATCGGATCCCACCACCATCTTCCGCTATCCAGTGGTAGTGCCGCCCACCAAAGGTCCGGAGCAGCTTGTCATGGCCCCCTCCCTGCCTGGAACCTTTCTCTCCTTCTCGACGACTCGCGGTTTCTTCGACGTAAAGATTAGCCGTAATCAGGAATTCCAGGGGCGCTCAAACCCACCCATAGCCATTGGAAATATATATGATCGGAGCGGGCGCTGGGCTGGCCAATTCCGCGGCCATGATTCCTGGCTAGGTATCCAATCCTCAAACCACGATGGTAACGAGAAGCTTGAGTTCATCGCCGTGTCTGAGGCATCCGAGCGCGGTGGCTCACACGTGTTTGACCCCGAATATCTAAAGGACGTCCAGGATTCGAACGGGAACATTGATTACGTCAATGTGTTATGGATCGAGCGCGTAGGGGAGATCGCGTACCGGCGTGGCCTTGGTCACATTTCCGTGCAGACATGGGAAGTGCAAGCTAAAGAGCAGGTTCCTATATTACTTGGTTAGATTTCTCAGGGAATTTATATTGGGATGGTATTTGTGTGGGAGGCCTTTCATCTTTTCTCTTGTGTGTTACTAGGATTTCTTTCCAGAGGGAGCTGGTATGGTATAGCGAGTCTTTTCTTTTTTTTTCACTGCGCTCCCCTCTAGAACTTAGCAGACATAGTCGATCTAGCACCCCGGAGATTGTTGAGTACTATTAGTGCACAATATTAAGAACATAGCCAACATTCCATCTAGCCCGGTGACAAACATGTTAGGACCTGAGAACGCTTTCCCCGTAGCCAGAGCATCATGCATGTATCTCGACATCACGAACAGTACCAGCGGACCACGGAAGACCGAAATTTTATTTTCCCATCCATTAAAATACAAGGGTTCTTCGCTAATCTAGACAATGAAGAGATACACAAGACAATCCAAACAGAATATTAGCAGCTAGGGCGAGGTGAAAGTAGGGGAGCGGATCAAGAGCACATCTTCTCCATCATAATGTGCCTTCCCGAACCTTCCATCACCACATCCATGAGACGCGAGACAGGCCTTCCCTCATACGAAACGAGACATGAAGGTTGCGCCTTGGATCAAGAGGCTGATTGGGCGTGGATGGCCGAGGATTGGTAGAATAATCTGGCCGAGCGGAATAGGGAAGTAGGTGAAGATCGCGAGAAAGAGAAAAAAAGGGTGGGGGAGAAAAAAAAAGAGACAGAAAGGCCCCCGGGAGAAGCCATTGAGGCCAGTAATACACATGTGCTCATCACCTGAGCAATCCTCTCACATCCTCCCAGTCCAAAACGCCAAAATAGACACGGATCCCTCACCGCAAATCACCAACGCGCCTGGAGTTTACTCTTCGGTTTTGTCCCCATTCGGCGTCTCCTTCACGCTTGAAGAGATCAAACGAATCCGAGTTCCGGATGCCGCCGGTTGTGGGGTGTCGCCAGCACCGGACTCTGGAGCAGACCCTTCTTTCTCGAAAAGATCCTCTAGTTCTTTGAGCTCGGGTATCTTCTCGAGCGCCGACTCGAGTTCCTTATTGAAATAATCCTATATAACGAGTCAGTCAGCTACCGGCCTGATGAAGTCGATTTGAACGGGGAGACGGGACGCAATACTAACCTCCATAATCGCAGCGTCCTTCCACAACATGCTGCCATCCTCGTTGTATGTCCGGCAGTTTCGAATCATCAAGTCGAAGTCCTTACGCATATCGCCCAGGCACTTGTACTCTCCCTTCTTGATCTTCGCCTCCATCATCTTCATGCATATAGGAGATTGGATGATGAGGTAGTAGTCGGCGTAGTCTCGTTTATGCGGCAGCTTGACAAACGGCCCTATTATAAGCCTCTTCGGGGGTTCGGAGTCGTCTTCGTCAACCGGTTCAACGAGGTCATCTGATTCCAAATTCATCAAACCATCGTAGAGCGACCGGAGACTCTTCTGCAAAGCTTCGCGTTGCTGAGGGCTCACGCGGGAATCGCCGTTCGCGGTGGCGATCGCTTTCGGCCGGCCCTGGGGCCCACGGCGCTTTTTCGGCGGGGGCTCTTCGTCGCCGTCCTCTGCTTTGCGCTTCTCAACCTTCGTCCCGGGTTTGCGACCGCGCTTCTTAGGGGTCTCCACTGCCTCCACCTCTTCAGTGCTTGCGCGGCTCGGAACAGGAGAGTCCTGCTCCTGGGAGACACCCAGTTTACTTCTTTTCGCCTCCCTCTTTTCTCGGCGCGCTAGCTTCCTGGCGGCGGCGGCTTCAGGGCTATCCTCGTCGTCGTCCACAGCCATCAGCCATTGCTCTTCGGTGAGGCCATCGTCATACTTGACCTTGGTTCTCTCACGGGCGCCGCGACCAAGCACAACTTCCTCCTCTTCTTCTACAGGGATACCCTCGTTTAGGTAGATATCCGGTAGCTCGTCTTCCGTCATTAGTCTAGGCTTGCCTGTACAGCCAGGACCTGAGCCATATACGGGGTCCTTTGCTCTCTCCTCGTCCATCTTCTGGAATATGGAGAATTCATGGTCACCGCGAGCTAATATCATGTTCAACTCCTCGTCGTTCATCTCCTCCTGCTCGCCCGCTTCTGCCATATCAGCAGCTTCAAGGAGCGTTCTCAACATGGCATCTCGATCCGTCTCGGAAGACTTGTTGTCGAATCTACCAGCCTGGATGACCTTTCCATCCATGTCGAGCTTGAATCTGGCGCGCTCTAGGATCCTTTCCTCGACCGAGTTAGAACTAATCAAGCGAAGAATTCTAACCTCGTTCTTCTGGCCGATACGATGAGCACGGTCCTGGGCCTGGAGATCCTGGTGAGGGTTCCAATCAGAATCGTAGATGATGACGGTGTCGGCAGTCTGCAGGTTCAACCCAAGACCACCAGCGCGGGTTGAAAGGAGGAACATGAAGTACTTCGAGTTGGGTTCGTTGAACAATCTGAGGAGCTCCGATCGATCTTCCGACTTGGTCATACCATCGAGACGCAAGAACTCAAATTTTCTATACCTTAGGTAATCTTCCATGATATCCATGATGGCTGTCATTTGGAAAAACATGAGGACACGATGCCCCGTGGCTTGGTATTTAGGAAGAATGCGATCCAGAAGCTCAAATTTACCAGCAGTGCGCCATAGGAGATCGTTGCTGACGCTGAGCGGATTCAGAATGTTCTCAACTTCGTCGAAAACAAACGGATGATTGCAGAGTTTCCTCAGCTGCATGATCATGTTGCTCAAGCCACGGGCGCCACTCTTGCCACCCTTGCCATCGCCGACTATGATCTTGTTCGTAGTAGCCATTTGCTTATGAAGCTTGGACTGCAGAGCAGAGAACTTGCACTTGATAACCTTTTCAGTCTTGTCGGGAAGGTCTTTCTCAACATCCTTCTTCAGACGCCGAAGAAGGAATGGCCGAAGAACCTTGTGCAGGCGCCTAATGACTAGGATCTGTTCTTCTTCTGTCAAATCCATCTTGTCCTGGCCACCCGTATTCGCAAAAGGTGTGTTGAACCATTCGTCAAATGTCTTTGCTGACTTGAAGATGTTGGGGAGGACGAAATTGAGCATGGCCCAGAGTTCGCCGAGATTATTCTGCAGAGGCGTACCAGTGAGAATGAGCCTGAACCTAGTGTGGTAGTAGCCTTGGATCGTCGCCGTGAGCTTCGATTGGGTGTTCTTCATGCGGTGACCCTCGTCGATAATCATGTGGAACCACTTAATCTTGCTAAGTATAGGGCGGTCCTTGATGATGTACTCGTAAGTAGTCAGCAAAACTTGGAATTTGCCCTGGCGGATCTTTTCTTGGTGCTGTTTTCGGGCGTTTGGCGGGCCCTTGTAAACGATGCGCGAGACGGAAGGAGCCCACTTCTCGAACTCAAGGTTCCAGTTTGTGAGGGTACTAAGGGGCACAATGACCAAGTAAGGCCCAGACTGTTGCTTCCGCTCGATGAGGTAGGTGATGAGACTGATGGTTTGAATTGTTTTTCCGAGACCCATTTCATCGGCAAGGATACCATTTAGGTTGTTGTTGTACAGCGATATCATCCACTGAAGACCCTTGACTTGGTATTCCTTAAGCTTGCCGCCAACCAGGATATCAGCCTGTTCGGTGACTTCTTCCTTAATGCGATGCGCGACAGCATAGTAATCAATCTTGCGGCTGCTATCCTCGTCATCTTCATCCTCAGACCCAACCTCGCTCTCCTCCTCTTCCTGGTCGAAAGCACCACTATCATCGCCATACCTCTCCGCAGCTTGGCGTTGCTGAACTTTGACGGACGATGCGAGTTGCTTGAGGAAGCCGTCAGTCTGCCGGAGAAGATGTGTGATACGGGTATCCTTGGCTTGGTCGAGCAGCTTAAGATAGGCTTCTTCGTCGTTAGCCTTAAGGGCTTGGAGACGCTGTTTAGCAGTTCTCTCCAGGCGCTTCTGCTCCTCTTTCTCGATGTTGTAGTGCTGGTTGTACATGACTCGGCTAAGCTTGTGCGACTTGTTCCTCTGCGATTCCGCTGCGCCGATGATTTCAGACCGATGGTTACAGATGGCTCGTAGGAAGTCGACGTGCTTCTTCTTCTCACGGTTCTCCCGCGCATCACGCTGCTGTTTCTCGAGTTTCTCCGTGATTCTTGCCTCGCGAACACTCTGCTTCTTCATACGCCGGTAGTTGCTGCGGTTGGTCGTCATCGCCAGGTTGTCGTAAGACATCATCATTTGGCCCACCTTCTCCCGCAATTTGCGCTGTCTAGCATACTGCTCCAGCGCCTTCATTTCGATGATGGCTTTCAGGCGCAGCCTTTCGTCTGCCTCGGTCGCCTCCTGGGTCGAATCCCAGTGAGCCATATTGGCGGGCAGAGCCTTTAGCTGCTGATATCTATGGCTCATACGATTGAATAACGAGCGCTCCTGTTCGAGGCGCAACTGATCGGTGTCAACACCAGTTGGGAAGATACTAGGAATAATCCAACGGTTCTTGCGTTGATTGTGGTCGTAATAGCTGATGCTATTTTTCACCATGGCATATGGTGACTTGGCGCTTTTCGGCCCTGGCTCGGTCGCCACAGTATCACCATGGACGGTTGTATCAGCTCCATTTATCGATTTCTTACCCAAGTCCTGCGCGGACTGGGCGGCAGCTGGGACGCCTTGTGTCGACTCGGAAAGGGAGAGTTGTCGCCTCTGTCGCTGGGAGAAGAGTGCCTGGCGGATGTTCTGGGACAGGCCAGCATTTCGCGAGAGCAGCTTAAAGGCGCTAATCTGCTGTCTCAGCATGGTGAGTTGCTGCTGAGAAAAGAGGCCCATTGCGTTGTTGTTCTGACTGGAAGGAGAGGAAGTCGAGCCTGAGGGGGCAGCTGGGCCAGCCGCATTCGCATTCGACGGAGTTTGGCTCGCCAGCGGTTGAGGTCGAGAAATTGAAGTTCCATTTGCAGGTCCATTTGGGGAGCCATGTGCTTGTTGCTGTCGCATCAAATTTTGCTGCTGTTGTTGCTGCTTACGCAGATGAGCTTGCTGAACATTCATCAGAAACTGTTGGGTTTTAATGAACTCGGGGTCGGAAGTGGGCACGCCAGAGTCCTTCATTTGCTTGAATTTCTATACACAACACGTTAATACGTTCTAGTCGCGAGGGGAGAGCACAAGGGGGAATGCCGGCGGAAAGAGGACGGGAAATTAGCGCCGACTGTATATTTATTCGGACGTACCCGATAGATCTCCTCGATTTCTTGTTTACCGAATGCCGCAGGCATTGAGGCACCGGGATGTTGGACAGCCGGCGTAGGCTGGACGGAAGCCATGATGGCAGTCGAAATAACCACCTCGCAAAGCGCGATCTAAGATTATGTCCTGAAGTGCTTCTATATGATGGATGGTCTCAGGCTCATAGCGAGAAATGGTACTAGGCGTATAAACCGATCGCGCGATGCAATAAAGAGGCGCGGTGATGGATAACTCGACGCGTCGGGCGAGTCCAATCTTCGAGTGGAGAGATGGATGATGGAAAAGCGCGGTTGTTCGACAAGGCGCAGAAATGAGGTACACAAACAGAGATTTGGCAAGCCAGCAAAGCAGGACAGGAATTGATGGACGATTGGAATCTAGTATGATCAGGTGTGTGGTGGGAAACAAAGATTATTTCGTGTCCTTCTTGGGGCTGCTGGCCTTTTTTTTTCTCCTTCCAGCTTTCAGGAGGCGCGGCGCAACTCGCGAGGAATGGGCGTGGGGTGGAGGGAAAAAAAAATAGACACGAGATTTGGGGGCAAAAAGAAAGAGAAAAGAAAAGGGAGGGGGACAAAAACGCCTAGGAAAATGCGCCTTCGGGTGTGGTGGAAGCGAAGGGGGTCGTGTGGCGGCAATTCCCTATGTCGAGATGCGCGACAAAATCGCGTGGGGATGGAATTTTGTCGATATTGGGATGGAATTGATGGCGACTCAACTGACCTGGCGATTTTCGATGCGCGGTCGGCGGTTGATGATGGGGAGGTGAAGAACCACAACGAACAAGATTCAGCGCGATGGTTGGTGCGGTCTGCAAATACGCGAGCCACCGTAATTTCCAGCACGACCACAGGCAACAAGGGGGCCATGTTCTGCTTAGTCATTTTGCAACTCCTTGCTCTGCTTAGTAACATGAACAAAAATTGAGTATGCACTGCGACAAGGCTGCAGTGCCAGATATTCGTTCATCGAGCCTGGATGGTCACTCCTATTAGTGTATCACGTGATGGTACATGGATCACACCCGGAAATCATAGGTCCAATTGGCGGCAAAGGCATTCATTTATCCGATCGTTATGGTTTGACCATTGATTTTCCAGAATCCTACGTTTAACCAGCATTTGCAGTTTGACCGCAAACCCACATTTAACCATTACTAAGATTTAACCATAAAGTTCCACCAAATCCACCTTCGATATAGTAATATAAGTTAGAATCCAGGCCAAAAGTCCATAGTATGCCATAGTGGTAAATAGCTCCTGAATAAAAAAAAAAATTTAAGTGCCCTCTGTTCAATTCCAGTGATATGTTAAGAGAAAAAAACGTTGCGATCAGTAAATAAAACGGCGAAAACGGAAAAATAAGAAAGGCAGGAAGAAGGGAGAGGTCCTTCCTTATATTTTCCCTAGGATCCACTTTTCTTTTTGACGGCAAACCCCCGTTTGACCGCAAACGAAGTTTTGACCACATAAATATTTTTCCGCTAGAAGAGCTGATTCGCGTTTGACGGCAAATATGTATTTACTGGGAAGATCGGGGAAATTCCTGGATAAATCAACCTATATTCTGACGGGTGGGATCCATGGATCATTGATAATGGATGGATACCTTGGTACGTGGTACAATCATTGACACCACATCACCCTCGTAGCGGAACGAACCTGGATCAATTGACAACCAAGACGGCACAGTGACTGGTCCAGCTTCTTCACCTCGTTGATTCCTCGATATGCCTAAATATATAATACACCACAGAACCCTTTTGTGAAACCTTGTCCTAGCCTCCCGCTCTTACACAAATAAAGTAGCCTATCACGATTGACCTTCCAAATGATGAACAACCCAACAGAGGTAGCTCTAACTTTTGTCACATCTTGGTCCTCTTCTTGGCTGGCCCTTCACCGTCCTCGTCACTCAAATCTTGATATTGAGTCTCCGGCTGGGTACCCTGCCAGGCCTTTGTAAACATGGGATCTTTCTTTGCCACCTCCGCATACTTCAGTAGCGCTTCACGGGGTCTTCGTGAAGCATGCGGGCAAGCGGGATATTTTCAGTAATGTGCTTCTCATCCGGCGCATTTTTCATAAAGGGTGTCTGCTGCGGAATATGGGGTCGACGGGGGTCCTTTGACTTGCCCGTCCCCGTGATACCGGCCCTCCGTGAGCCGGGAAGAATGCCTCCAGGGGTGATGATGGAATCGGCGGACATGCCCGCAGTCTGGTCCATGGTGAATTCGGGGTTGTCGTCGACGTGGCGTTTCTTCGGGGCCCGAGACATGGTTTCCACTGCACCGCGAGATGACCTTGCTGGGTGGAAGAGAACATGAATCTCAGAGTTTGCTGACCCCGTCACAATTTGATTAATCTTGGGATGCCAGTTGACAGTGATAAGGGGGAACCGGGCGTCACTGGCGTCACGAGCTCGGGTCGCAGATTGGCAGGATTCAGTATGTGAAGATCTCCATTCGGCGAACCGGTAACGATGCTGGTCGACGCTGGTGAATATTTGATAGACGACATAGGGTAATGGTCCGAGCTTGATGGGTGTACAACGGTAACGAGAGGCTCCTTGAACTTTCGAGTGTCCCATAGCTTCACCGTATCGTCACCACCTCGCGTGACTACCATCCTTCCATCTGAGGATATGTCTAGCCCGCCTGTCCAAGCGTTTGGCCTGTGAGCCTCCCGTATCTCTGCCGCGGGACGAGTAAAAGGCCCATTTCCGCTATACATGACGAGCGTGCCATCCAGTGCCGCGGCGACAATGATGTTGTTACCGCCTTGAGCCTGAGAGCTCCATGCGACAGCCGTCATCCGAGTCCTGCCACCAGCGCCGGGGGCTTTCGACTTAAAGACGATGACTTCCTTCTGTTTCCGCTTATTATTAACATCCCATATCCGAAGGGTGCTATCGGTACCCGCCGTTAAGCAAACGTTTCGATCGGAAGGATGCCACGTTCCGGTGGTGATTTCAGAGATGTGGCCCTTGGTATTGTGCATGTCCCGCAGATACATATCTCCTTGACAAACTCGGTGAGGATGTCGCCGTCTCGCGAAATGATTTTAGCTTGTGGGTGGGCCGAGACACAGAGGAAGACGCCTCCAGAGAGATGATTAAACTCGACGTGGTGGACTGGATGTGAATCAGAACTCGCCGTCGCTGATCGTTTTGACTCGTAAGGGTCGACGCTCCGAAAGGCGCGCAGGGTTGTCGGGGTCATGGCTGCGAAGTCGTGGAGCTTCAGGGTGCAGTCGATGGAACCTGACACCAACCTCCCTCCAGATGGATCGAGGGAGACTGTGGTGACGGCTCGTTCGTGCGTCTTAAGTACCAGTTCGTGTGATATGGGATATTCGTCATCGTCGTCGTCGCTCTCGCTGTCGCTGTCGCTGTCGCTGTCGCTGTCATTGCTGGCGGATGTGGCTGCCTTCTTCGCAGCAGGGCCCTGCTGTCCATCTCTAGCGCCAGGCGGCGCGACAGCTCTCCGACATCGTTCGATTTGGGCGGCTATGTCTGGTGCCCTCGAGGTTGACCCAAAGGACTTGGGCAAGAAAGTCTGAAGAGCGTCGTCTTCAGAGAGGTTGAAATGCCCTTGGTCGGGTTCTAGCTCACCCATGGCGTCTACAACTGCCGGCACAATTTTTGGAGCGAAAGAGAAGGAAGTGGCCCACCTGCTACATTTATTGAGCTAGCAGGTGGTAGAAACGGTGTGTTCTCGGACCAGAAGCTAGATATGTAAAATAAAAAAGCAGCAGTCTGGGTTAGCTGCGGGGCGGGATGGGAGATCAAATGGCAATACTTTCGTCATCCATTTTCTCTGGGGGTGTCAATCGTCACAGGTGTGTGCCCCAAGCTTCTAAATTTGAGGCTAAGCGCGCCAAGTGCCATCCATTAACTGATGTAAATTTCCGTGCAGCCTCTCATCACGAAACTGGATGACACGAGTTAATATGACCAAGCCCTTGCTGAGAGCACACTACCATCTAGAATTGAATGAGGTGGTACATATAAAATGGAAGGGGGAGCCAGTCTTCCGATTACAATGGGGGATTTCCGTAGTCATAGGGTGTATACATGTAGGCTTTAAAAGGCAAAGCATCGGGCCCCACAGTTAAAACACTCTCGCCATTAACTCCGGGCCCCCAAGGCGAATACTGTTCTCGCAGGGAAGCCAAATCCCAAGCATTACTATTCATCTACGTGTGCTCTATTTCCTTTTCGGAATAATGACTTTCATTTCGCTTTCACTTTACCCTAATCCGCGTTGGAGGCCCAGTTTGAGTAGCATCCTCGGACAAGAGACGTGTTGAAACTCCAGAGAGCGCTCCTCGGGATTTAGACACTCACGATGCATTGATCCCATAGTCTCGCACAGATATAAGCCCTCTGGTATGAGGGCTGGAAATGGTACCTAGGCCCCGGCAATAGGAGCAGCGGCGGCCTCGCGAGCCTGCAGCCGTTCAAGCTCCTCCTGCTTTATCCTCTCTTGAATCTTGACCCTCTCCGGCACAACCTCCTGCCTCGGGCCCGTAATCTCCCACCCTCCCAAGTCTTCTTTCCCCAGGGCTTTTAGGGTGGCCCTTTCGACGAGCGTGTAGTTGCCATCTGGTCGATTAAAGCAGAACGGTTCGTTGAGACCAATCGGGGGTTGGTAATGATACGCACGTGGCGGAGCATGTTGTTGGATGCGGCGTGAAGCATGAGGGGGTGCAACAAGAAAACGTCGCCGCACTGCCCGTGGGTCTCGATGAATTCGCTGCAGCCTTGAGCCAACTCGTTGAACCAGTCGGTTCCCCGACTGAATGGCGTTTCAGGGAAGTTGGGGTGCCCGCGGGGTTGCATGATGGGAGAGACGCCTGCTGGATTCTGATAGAGATACTTGGCCACCTTGGGCATGGCCTCGGGGCAGATGTAGGTCCCGCCACCGCCAGGTACGATATCAGTGAAGAGGGGAATGACCAAGAGGCCCTGCTCGGGGCTGTCGAGGTAGTGGACGAAGAAATCACCATCTACGTGCCAAAGGCGAAGGTCCTTGGGGTGCACGGTCTTTCCTCGCCCTCCGTAGTGCCAAGGTTCACGATAAAGGTGTCCCGCCACTGCTTAGTCCAGCTGAGGATTTTATCCTCGCCGCCACACAGCTCACATATCGCAGCCCACGCCCTTGGTGCGAACTGGGAGGCGTCGAACTCGCGGTGGTGCGGCATATGAATACGTTCCTTGCTCCAGGTGGACTTGTCTTTAGGGTCCATCCCAAGCCGGACCCAGACATCAGATGTGGCCGCTTCCGCTTGCTCTCGTGTAAAGCAGTTCTTCAGGTGGAGCCAGCCATGGTCGACGAAATGATCACGTTCCTCGGCCGTGAGTGGAGTTGCCCGCGCGGCCATGATTTAGAAGATGTGGTTTTGCGAGCCCAGGGGAACAATCTGAGAACAAGTCGAATTTGATGCGAGTATTGGCCGGTGGGTGCTGCGCATGTGATAGGGAAGATGCTGGGATGGGTGGGCGAAAGATAGAGGTCAGAGAAACGGCACTGGTCGACCTTTTATGAAGGCGGGCTCCTCTCTACGTACATGAATAAGAGGCCCTAATAAGTGAGGTCGGCACGACAAACGTCTGTGCCGGCCGACTTATAGCCCGGCTCCATCCATGTTGGTGGGTTGGTCACTTCTGTCCCTAGCCCAATGCCACCCTCGGAATGCAGATTATTGTGCGGGGAACCCACCTCGGTCGTTTCTAGACCGCTGAGGCAAGGGGTTGAGAGCACTGTACGGGTGTGGGGGCCAGTCGCGAGGAAAGGGAAGCAGTTGGTAAGAAGGGGGTGGTCACTTGATGGCCCTTTTGTCCAGTGGGCGTGGCGGAAAAGGCAAGATGCCGCTAAGACCAAAGTGCATGGAGGACACAAAGCGATGGATTCCGGTGTTAATTTTCCGGCCCAGTTCGGACGGGGATGCGGAGGTCGTGGGGCACTCTCGTGGCAGGCCGTTCAGGGCGCTCACGCTCAACGCCCGTAGGCGGATGGAGAAGGGAAGGGCTAATGCTGAGAGTTTGGCTCTAGGTGCCAATCGTATCAATCGATGTGCGTGCACCTCGTAATGGTGCATCCATGCATGTCAAGAGTAGCCAGCTTCACTCAATGGATAGAAGCTGTCGTCTGTAAACGTCCAAGGGTGTGTGTGTGTGTTTACTTGAACAGAAATCGAAGGCTGCTTTCTCTACGCCCACGTAGGAACGAGTTGAGACCCATGGCCACTCAGATAGATGAATCTCGGGCAAAGCTGAGATGCCTTTTTCGCCTGCCAAGTAAAATGGATCTGATGGTTATTATCTGCGTATACATCAATCCATAGTGATCCATTGCAGTGATCTCATTTGCGTCCAACCGTGATACATATCTTTGATGTCAACATCCACTAATTGGTCCTGGACGGGTTAGAAACTTCCGACTTGAAGAGTGGGTAATCCAGGCTTCAAATCCTCCCAGTTTCCCCATGTGGCGGGGCAGGGGCCGATTGCCTGTGCTGGTGGGGTGCGTCAAAAGCACACTCATCAGTTACGCCGTTGCGCCGCCAAGAGCGGCAAGTAGGCCACGCCACCTCGAAAATTCAATATTCACAAACCTCGATTTCAGCTCTTTATCAACGACACGAAACAACAGCCACAACTCGTCGGCGCACACGGTGTTTCCTGAGCCCGCCACACTCGACACAGCTGCACATTTGCATCCCCTTGGGTACCTTGACGCGCCGAATCAGCGTCCCGCCCGCCATACTGTCGGCATGCCTGACAATCACCCCATCGACGATGACGACAATGCCGAGCAGTACGCGTCCTCTGAAGACTCCGACTTCGCGCCCGAGACCGCAGATGCTGCTGAGCGCGAGTCCCTAGGCGACTCAGACTCGGACGACAACGACGATGATAAGAAGACCGCGACCCCTCGTCACAAGAGGGACGCTGCCGAGACCGCTGCAGAAGACGTAGACCTTGACAACTCGGGCGACGAAACTGTCATCCGAAAGGCTGAGAAGAAGCGCAAGAAGAAGAGGAAGGATAAGGGGGCGAACGTCTAGATGACTCCGACCAAGGCGGCGACGGCGGTCTCATCAAGACCCGGAGCATGCGGGCCGCCGAGTAAGCTGCTCTTCCCTTCATGACTAGACACTAGTCTAGGTATATTTCGCTAACCCAAAACCTCCCCGCTCGTAGAAAAGCCGAGAAAAATTCACCGCTAGTTCCGGCCCTGTCACGATCGATGTCGACGCGCTCTGGGAGCAGATGAAGAGCGGAGCCACCCCTACCACGACCCAAGCCGCGCCCAAAGATGGAGAAGCGAAGGCTTTAGAGAATGGCGATAGTAAAGATGAGGAGGCTTTCCCAGAAATATCAGGTCTACCCTCTGAAGATACGGCCGTTAATCCTCCCGCCATGATCCGTATCAAACGGAAATATAATTTCGCCGGCAAAGTGCATACTGAAGAGAAACTCGTACCGCGAGACTCGGCAGAAGCGAAGCTCTATCTCGCCTCCCAGGGCGGGGATACCTTGCCCGAGGACGACACATCGGCCGGTCCTTCGAAGCGGGCGCCCCGTAAGGCGTTCCGATCCGCCTTCGAGCCCGTCCTCGAACCGCTCCAACGCCGTGGCGACCTCAACCTAGGCATGGCAGCAAGGCTAGAGGCTAGAGAATCCGGTGCCAAGAAGCTCAACACGGTTGAGAAAAGCAGAATGGACTGGGCTGGGTTTGTGGACAAGGAAGGCATCAAAGACGACTTGGAGTTGGCAGGCAAATCCAAGGGTTCTTATGCGGAGAGGCAAGATTTCTTGGCTCGGAGTGAGGCACGGAGGGAAGAGGAAGCAAGACGAGCTCGAGTTGTTGCGAGGTGAGCAGTGCCGGATGATAATGGCTTTCTCCTGTGTGACCTGGCAAACCATTAACGTTGCGTTTGCGGGTGGGTGGAGCGCTGCCCATTTCTCCGTTTCGGTTCTTGGATAGAGAGAAGTGGCCGATGATGTATTTTTACTAGATAGATACCCCCAATCAAAGTTACAGTTTTCATGCACGTACTTGGAATCTCCATCCGTCTCAAAGTGGCCTAAGCGAAGACCACACTTTCGGCAATATCAACAAAGTACGAGATTTCATCAACCTACGGCTTTCTTCTTCCCTGAACCCGTAGCAGCCTCTTCTCGGACATTATCCGTTTCCCCATCTTTCCCCTCCCCTTTTAAAGCTTGCCCTTGCTGCTAGGGGCAAGAGTTCAACGTCATGGTAAGGCAAGCCGAGGAACTTGTACACAAACGCAAACCTATCGCTCCCAAAGAAGCACTCCTCCTTGCCGTTGGCGTCAACCACGACGAGCCAAGGCGCACCAAAGGCCTTCTTTGAGATGGCCAAGTTAGTAGCCGCCTTCAGCGCCTCCTTGATCTCAGGGGTCTCGGTACCCGCCATGATAGCGCGGACCTCCTCGGCGGAGAAGAGGGGATTTCCAGCAGGGTACTGCTTGTCGCTGCCGGTAAAGTCGCGGGGACAGCGGGCGAGGGTGGTGGCGAGCTCTTCAGGGCGGGAGACGTTGGGGTGAGGCGGGGTGAAGAAGCAGTCCAGGAGGTAGTGCAGGGCCGTGACGTAGGTCTCGGTGGGGTAGTTCTTCTTGATGAAGTGAAGAGCGCGCTGCGGCACGAGGGTCTTGCTGCGGGCGAAGAAGTCCGGGGGAACCTCATGTTGGACTTGCCGACACGGGCAGCGGCGCGGGAGCCATCGACGTTGAGGTACTCGCCCTTGAGAGGGATCATCATGGGTGGTTGATTGCCTTGCGCGCACCCTGAGTGAGCTTTGAAACGTGGGGAGACAGGGAGGGGGGCGTGCTGCGGGTTTAAACCTACCTGCAGCCTTCATGACGCCGCCGATAGAGATAGGATGAAATCTGTTAGGAGGCCCAAGGTGTCAGGACTAAAGATCAAGTGAGACCAGGATAGAGAGTTGCGCTCTGCTTCGCGCTCGGAAGGGAGGCGGCTCTCACTCTACGCTGACTCCATGGGCAGCAAGGGACCTCAGGTTACGGTAGAGATCCGCAAACCCGACATAGCTATACCACGACGCTAGAATTTAGGCCATTTCATGTAAGCTTTGAGGATTCGCATACATCGTTAAGACATGAAGCAAGGGCTGGGAGAGGCAGGAGTAGGGAAGGGGGAGGAAGAGGTAAAGGTATCGAGGAACGTGAAGTTCTTTGACCGCGAAGAGGATCTTGACATGTCGTTGAAAAAATCAATGTGGAGTGTGAAGAGCTCCAACTCACCGATATCGTAATAGAAACCGATCTTGCCAGCCATATTTTCTAAGATCAATATGGCCAAGTCCGAATATATATTTGTATGCAGCTCTTCAGTAAACCTCTTTCCAAGGGCAGAGTGATGCGTACAAAGGGGGTGAGAACAAGGTAGAAAAAAGTAAGGGAGTTCGTGTTTCCAGCTGTTCTAAAGCCCTTTTCCGCTCTTCGTCTGTTTCTCGTTGAGGATACACACGTATTTCTTGTTTCTTGGAATTCCCTTCTAGCTGTAGATGGAGAGAAGTGGTATAGAAACAGCTCCGGGGCGGACCAGTGAGGGTTGCCAGTATCCATCCGACCCGGAGACCAGTGCTTTCCCACCTGCTCAAGTGTCAGTGGAGTCGGTGGCTTTAATCGTTGAACCTCGGCATCCCCCTCCAAGGGACGGCGGATTTAAGCAGGCGACACTGGAGGCTCCATTCCTCACACACACACACAAATCCACACGGGCAATCATAATACAGGCAATTGACACCGGCTAGGCCGACGACGCCCTTTCGGCATGTCTGATAAAGCTTGATACGACATCAATTGATCTTAGATGCAAGGGTTCCCCAGCTGCCCCCTTCCCCGGGCCCGAAAAAGGCACCACCAATGCACCCCGCAACTCTTAGTCTTGGCTTCAATTCCTTTCGTTGCCGAATCATCAAGGTCAATGGTCTCGGGTAACTTATGAACTTTCCGAAGCTTGATCTAGAGTGATGCTCCGTGAGCCAATCTAGTACCGCTCTCCATACCTACCTACACTACACTCCTCCGTATCTAGGATATTTACGCATGTTCAGGAAACCGCACGCGGCGATGAATTGGAATGCTTGCACCTGGTTATCCATACCAGTGCAGTTGGCCTACATGTAGCCCGGTGGGGGAAAGAGGACGAAAAAGGGCGAAGAACGGGCGAAAAGAAACTCAATCCATTGATATTACGTTATTGTACAGGCCGAGAAGGAAAGGGAAGAGAGAATAATGATAACAAATTGCAACTGATGCTCCCCGACTGTTCGCCCTGGATGCCTAGAGTTCTCCTCTCGCCATCAATGACGACAATAAGAAACCCAAAATTCTCAAGCTAAAAATAAATAAAGAAAGCGCCACACAAGATATAACAAAAATGCTGGTGGAAAGACTCGGCCTAGCCAACTAGAATATGGACAAGTCAACGCAGATGGTTGGCGGTCTAAAGGGGCAAGTTGGAGCAGGCAATGGGTGGCGACACAAGACGATCCTCGCAAGGCGCCCTCCTCCCTTACTGCCAGGCGAGTAGCAGATGGAAGCAAGTGCTCTTACTCTATAGCCTTTCCTGGTCCTGGCTCGACTGAAGGAGCCCCTGCGTGCTCTCGATATCTCCAATGGTGTCATTGAAAACGTTGGTAACGCTGTTCAGCACTAGCATCCTGTTCCATTCGCTTCGCGTCCTCCAGATCTCTTCCATCAGCTCCCGATTAATCTGCTCTAGTTGCTCTATTGTGCATCCCGATGTCCGCTCCGTTAGGTCGGCAAGAAAGTCGTTTACTTGGCCCTCGGGGAGGATGGTGGGCTGCTGAGACGACGACCCAGAGTGTCTAACCGACTGTGATGCATCCTCACCCTGTGTTTCGTTGGTGTTGGTGTTGGAACTTAGGTGATTGGGTTTGCGCACCAGCGAGACACGGGATCCCGAAGACGTGGGGCTCTCCGTCAGAATCGAATTGACCCGCAGCACCTCGGAACCCATCGCTTGCACCTGGGAGTGCATCCACGACTCGCCACTCGAAGGGCCCTGACTAACCGGGAGCGTATCGGGCATCTGCGAGTTCTCATGTTCGCCTGCTCCTGATGATTGGTCGTGGTATCCGTTGGTCAGCTGGGTGCTCCAGTTGGATGACTTGTTTGAAGGGTCGGATGTTTTGGTCGTCGACGCATCGTTAATTATGGCCGACGGAGAGACACCTGGCGGCACCGACGTGACTGCCGACAGTTGCGATACCTGCGTAGCTACTACACCCGCGCTGGCACTTTCTGTCTGGATCGAGCGCCGCGCCGATGGCGGAGGCGGCTGCATCTGCGGGACGTCTGTGAATGGCTGCGTATCCTCATCGATACCACCCATTTGCACATCACTTCCCGCCTTGCAGTTTCGACTGGTTCCGTGGCTGACGTCACACCGTTACCGTTGGGCCCGGGGCTCATGACCTGGAATCGGGCCATGGTGGTTCGGCTCCCCGGAACAGGCTCTCCTGCAAGGACAGGCCCTTGCATTGGGGAGTTGCTATCAGTTGTGATATCCGATTGAACGACATCTACAATCGATTGGAGTGCTAGCCTCTTCCGCTCCCTCTCCGAGGTTCGTTTAGCGCGGTGCACTTGTCTTTGGTAGAGTCCTTCCCAGTCGACATTGCTAGTCGCGTGCTCGACATTGGCTACGTCAACCTCGACATTCGAAACAAGCTCGTTTGCCTTTAGTGTCCGCTCCTTGTCTCCAATATTTCGCGAATCTTTCGCCAGGGCTTTAATATCGAACAAGAAGTCTTTGGGCCGGCAGTAGAAACCGTTCGAGAGCCTTTCCTCAATGGTTGTCGTCTCAAGATTGTAAAAGATGTTCCCCGTTGTAGTCTCCTGGAGGACATCGTTTCCATGCTTATCTTTGACAATCTCGAATGGCCGCACCTCGCCTTCCGCCAGGTCCGGTCGTACGTAGTTCGGATCCGCCTCGGCATATAGATATGTGAGCTGGGCAAAGGGAATGACTGGTTGCCTGAATTTCTTGTACTTTCTGTTGATTTGGTCCATGATCGGCTGCAGCTGCACTTTAAGAATATTGAGTAGCTGACGATCGCGCTTCTCAAGCGCCTTCATTTCCGCCTTGGACGGTACCTTGGGAGGTGGGGGTGGCGCGACCTGGAGCTCCTCAAGAACGCGCCGCTTCCGGTTAGCAGGATCGGGGAACTCGCTGGGGTTCATCCTGACATAATTGATAATGGCAGAGAAGTATTCTCGTCGGTTTGGCTATCCGCGAATTAGTATGCCTGGCTTTCGCGTTTCCTTTTATAACTCCAATGGCTGAGGGCATGATGCTGCTTACCTGTTCGGGGCGCTCGATTTCAATCCGGTTCTTCCGTGAATACCCGAAGAGATCTTTGAGAAGCTCTCGGGGTAGATCCTCAACCTCGCTCTCAGAGGTAGCGAGAAGTAAAACAGGGTCTGTTGGTGGGATCGCCCGGAGCATAGTCTGGAATGTGATCATGGCTAGGCTATCTCGTAGCGAAGCGTACCATGTCTCAATATTAGGAATAAATATGACGCTCGGCTTGTGTCTCTTGATTTCTGTGAACTGGCCAACGATGACTTGTTCCATAGGCTACGAAGAGAATTCCAAAAGTTAATACGGTGAAACTCTTTTAAAAATAAAAAATAAAAAAAGAGTGAAAGAAAAAGAGTGTCAGGCCTATTTGGCCAAGGTGAAGGAGGGGGCAAAGACTTACACGACCATCAGCTAAGAGGCTTGGCAAATCAAAGGTCTGGACATGTACGCCCTCAAGATAATGTAGAACGGCGGAGGCAAGGTATCCTTGGCCCATTCCACTCGGTCCATGGATCAAGAACCGCGGGCGGAAAACTCGGCATCTCTCAAATTCTTGATGAAGTGCTTCTCGGCCAAAGCCATGGTCTCCGTCGGTAAACTGCTCGAACATGGCTTCTTCGAGGGCTGTAATCTTCTTTTTCTGGGGAGGACCTCGTCAAGGGCTACTTTGACGGCGGCAAATTGTTCACGAAGTAGAGGTTCGATGCCCTGGGGGAGAGGGGCGGCTCCGGAAGTGGTAGAGCGCTCAGAGGAGGGTACCATCTGCTTAATAGAGAGCATAAAATCTGTGGCGTGGACAGCGATCTTATCAGGGTCGACAATCAGCTTTTCCTGAGAGGAGTAGATCTGCGGGTAGGCGCGCTGAATCGAGTTCAAGGCAGCCTCAGTACAGAGGGCGCGGAGGTCAGCACCGCCATAACCCTTGGTCCGCTCGGCGAGGGCATTTCTAAAGGTATCCGCAAGTCCCCAGTCCTTTGTATGGATGTCGATGATGGCACGTCTGCCGTCCTTGTCGGGAAGAGGGAAGTAGAACTCCCGATCAAAACGGCCGGGACGTCGAAGAGCCGGATCAATGTTGTCAGGTCGATTCGTGGCGCCAATCACAATGACTTGTCCACGCCCATCCATGCCGTCCATCAGGGCAAGGAGGGTAGAGACGATACTAGCATGGATCTGCTCCTGCTTACTCGACCTGACGGGGGCGAGACCGTCGATCTCATCAAAGAAAATGATGCTTGGCTGCGTGCGGCGAGCCTCTTCGAATAACAGTCGCAGCTGCCTCTCTGCTTCACCAACCCATTTACTCAGAGCATCTGCGCCCTTGCGCATGTAAAACGAGATTTTCTTGCCTCCTGAACTTACCGAATTGGCTAGGGCTCGGGCGAGGAGAGTTTTACCAGTGCCAGGGGGTCCATGAAAGAGAACTCCGCGAGGGGGTGTGACATGAAACTTGAGGAAGAGTTCGGGGTACAAGAGCGGCAGCTGTACCATCTCCTTGAGTTTATCGATGTGCCCCTCAAGGCCGCCAACCTGGCTGAAGTTGACGTTCATGTTCACCCCGAGAGGGTCAGCGTCGGCAAAGGCCTTTGGTTCTTAATTTTGCCCACATTAGGTGTGGCTCCCACGCCTCCTAAGCCGTCCACGTTCATGGCTCCACCCATGCCTCCCATCATTCCGGGGGTGCAGCTGTGGTAGGTGTCATGCCAACATTGCCAGCCACGTTGGAACGCATCACCATCTCGTCGTCACTGCTATCAGAGTCAACACCACCGGCAGCTCCAGTCCCCCAGGGCCCATTAAGCAGGGAGCCGGCTCCGCCACCCCCACCAAAGGGGCCGTACGCGGTGTTGAGCGGTCGTTCCCACGCTAAGCCAGCACCTCCACGAGCGCCCCGGCGGCGGGCTGGAGTCGGTGCAGGGTCTTCGGGCTCGTCTTCTTCGATGGCTGCGGCAGTGAGGGGCGGAAGATAGTAGCTGACGGGCTTGGCTGTCGCGCGGCGTCTCTTGGGTTCTTGATAAACGATGGACGGGGAGCGACGCCGCCGACGAGGCCTGGAGTCTTGCCGAAGCTCTTGCAACTCCTCGGCGAGCTCGTCCTGATCAAGTTCCACCTCATCTGCTGAATCATCTCGTACCGAAGATTTGGCGGGTCTGCGCTTGTTACGGCTAGACCGGCGTCCCCTTGGTGTTGGACTATCGTAACCGGCATCCTCTGCATCGCCGCCAGCAGCAACGGACTCCGCGCCGTCTGACTCATCGCCAGGCTCAAAATCGCTACTGGGCTCCTGAACGGATTTTCGCCGGCTGGATCTCCGCCGTAGCCGTCGCATTCCTGAATTGTCCTCGGGTGTCTGCTCAAGTTCTTGAGCGGTGGTGGTGGAGTTCTTGCGGCGAGTCGATCTTGTGCGCATTACAGGACCATCATCGTCATCTTCATCTTCTGCGTCATCTCCGTCTTCTGCGCCATCTTCTGCTACATTCACCTCAGCATCTAGCGGCTCAGCTAGGACCTCAGCTTTCTCTTCGAGGGCTGGCTCTTCAGCCTGTTCTTGTATCTCTTCCCCGATATCCTTGCCCTCCACAGACTCTCGAGGTTCGTCCTTATCTTCAACCTGAGTCTCGCGAGAGCTGCTCTCCTGAGTAGCCTCTTCAATCGGCTCAGGCATTTTCTTCAACCCCTTCATAGCGCGCGAGGATCGAATGGCCCGGGCAGCAGTCTCGGGACTAACGCTTCTGGAGCCACGGGCAGGGACAGCATGATGCCCTGAATTCGACAACTCAACAAGCTCTTCCTGAAACTCTTCCGTCCGTGCCCGAGTTGCCCTTCGGGTAGGTCGCGTCGAGGGGGATCTTAGGGACCTTGAGGCGTATGATTTTGGATTTAGCTTTGCCGCGTGGTGTCTTTGCCAGCTCATCGGCGTCATCGTCGGCAGCATCGCCTTCATCTTGCTCGCTGCTTTCTGCATAACTTATTTGTTTGGTTACCTTGCGCGCTCGACGCCCAGCGGCGTTCACGGGCTGGTCTTCGTCATCATCATCTACCTCAGATTCTTCATCGAAAGAGCCGTCGTCCTGGCTATCTTGAAGAACCTCTTCATCATCATCAATATCGGTGCCCTCGTAACGGCCAATCCTTCGTTTGCCAGTGCCCGAGCCCCGCCTGGTCCGCCCTTGAAGATGTCGCGATCGTTTCTTGCCCCGGCGAGTCTCTACCTCAGGCTCAAAGTTCTCGTCTTCTGAATCAGATTTGTTGTGGTCGAAATCCAACAATTCCCTCTTCCTTTTACTCGTCATTGTGTATGTGGGGGTGGGTTTTCAAGTGGAAGCTGTACTCAGGAGTCGGATAATGCGACAAGTCGTCGTTAATACTATCTGGATGGGACTGAAAAGAATTGTCGATGGCTGCAAATGCTGAGGTAGTTGGGCTTTCGTGTATCTATAGTAGTCCCGAAACATCGAGTGTCAGATTAGAACGTGCGGGTTCTTTGTAGTGGGCTTCTAGCCGATAGCGAGAGATGGGGGAGGGTATGAGGGCGTGTGAAGATAAGTGAATGAATAGTTGGAAACGTTCAAGGGAAGGAGTGGGCAACCTGCCCAGACAAAACAGAGGCATCCTAACCGAGGATGCCAGGGATTCACATACTATGAGTGACCAAGTCGGCTTATTTCTCTTTAGTCTTAATGATGTTGGAATGTGAAGATGCTCCGGAGATGCAAAGTGCGCAAAGGAGGAAGAGAAGGGTGGCTCGACCGGGAAGGCGCGATTGGCGTCGGCGACACGAACGTGCAAAATGCGGGCGTCAAGGATTGACAAGAACGAGAAGCAAAGGAAACCAACAAAATGGAAAATTTAATCAAATCCCATCCCTCGAGGTGGATGTGAAACGATGGATGAGGTTCTCCTTCCCTTCAAGATCGCGCGTCATCGAAAGCGCGGTGCTCCCTTTTTTTCCCTTTCCTTTCCGAGGGCAGAGGTTGGCGCGAATCCGAAGCGTGCATCCTGGCGTAATGGGCTGTCTGTCGCGCTGGGTGGGATTGCAGACTGGAGACCAGTGGTTGGAGCTCGGTATTTTCATCACGTGATACAACACGGTCCCAACCAATGCAGCCAGCCAACTTGGGTCAAAGCTGTCCAATCGCCCAATCCACGCGTGGATGGAGCTCTATTGATGTGTAAACGGAAATCCATCAATTGAGTTCCCTTCGACAACTGCAGTGAACCTACTCGCAACGAGACCCATTAAGCACCTTCTGATAGGTCAACCGCATCATTCCTAGAGCCCTACAGAGGCTTTATGAATTGGATGAAGTCGGATTCAATAAACAGCTCGTTGAAGCTGACGGATGGGCGTGCAAGGCAGGATTTACACTATTAGATTTGATTTCCAAGTGGCTTCACATAAGGGAGCAACAAGAATCCATGGAGAGCTCGTAAATTCCGAGGTCCGTCGAATGCAAAGTATCTCTAATAGCTTACGATGTTCGAGCAGTGTGACGTCCTGCCCACCATTCCAAGTTTCAAACGTGCTATCTTCTTGTCCGCCCTCCTAGCCCTACCAACCCTGGCGCCACTCCATAACCCCCGCGAAACGAAGCTCCCTGATTTGGTAGCGGAGCCGGTGGTCCAATCCCCTTCTTTGGCCTAGCCAGAGCGATGGAGGGTGTGGAGGCTCGAGATTGTGGGGTTTGGAGGGGCAAGGACGACGGGGAGCCAGAGGGCGAAGACGCCTTTTTCGAATCCTTTTGTTTTCAATTGAAAAAGGGGATCAGTTGATGTTCATTGACACATCGCTATTGAGCCTACTACAAGCGGGTCGGTCTTTCTTGGCCTGTTCCTTAACATTGACATTGATCTATAGATGATGTGTGCATCAATTAAGCGGAATTGGAAAATTCCTGGTCGAACCTGAGGGACATGGACGCAAAGAACCCGGAAGGGCCTCATAAAGGCCCAATCCAACCCATTTTCCGAGCTCGCCCGATCGCTCAACCCTCGATAGATCAAACCTTTCGTCAGTCATGAAACATGACGACAAGGACGATTGAATTTGGGGATTGCGTCGTGGGTGCCTTCCCAAACCACGTGCCCGATTGCAGAATGAGTCGGTGACTCGAACACGAAGCTGTCTTCAGTTCACACTTTCCTCCACACTCTCCTCCACGTGCATACGTCCTAGGTGTCAAGGAAGCTCAATTCGTCTAAACTTTCCTTGCAATGGTCCCTCGGAACGTCGTCGCTCCCCGACTTTCCCGACCTTCTCCGCTCCCTTCCTTAGCGTCGCCCCTCGCTATCTCGTTAGCAAACCAGGCAGAAGGGGGCCTTTTAGGGCTGCCAAGGATCAAGGAAAAAGGCGGCCTCGAAGGCCTACGGAACAATCCTGCCGCAGCATGACTGCAGACACTGGCCCTATCGACCTGCTGCCTTACGGGTCTTGGGCCAATCCCATTCTGCCATGTACAGCACCCTGCATCCCCGGGCCGGGGTTAATTGTCGGCGGCGCCGACAGCAATGATCAAAGGGCTATCGGTGCCCCTCTTTTCCCCTTCCTGGGCGACCCAGAACTCGTTCATGTGAGACCAAGGACTCGCGTCACCAAAGGGCCTCAATGGCACCAATCTTCCTAAACCAACCCTGCAGCCAACCGGCTTCAAGGCTTGCTCCCCTCTCGCTCATGGCCTCATGTCCTAGCAGTGGAGACTAGAGGGAAGCCATGATCTCGGCTATTGTTGACTTTGATGTTTGCTATCTATTGATACTTGGAGCCTTGTCTATATATTAGGAGTCCCCGTCTCATCCCACCTCCTGTTTTCCCAATCTTGAATCTGCCTTTCAAACTTGACATCGAGAGAATTGCCATTCGCTCGTGCATAAGCTTCCGTTCTTTCAGCTTCTCTGCACTCGCTGCGCTCGTGCTTCTCTTCTACTAGAGCACCCGGCGTGCATATAAATTGGCAGGCTGATCCCACCCTCGGAGGCGGACGAAAATCCACATCAACTTCACAGTCGATCCTCCGAAAGGAAGTTATTCCCATTTCAAAAGCCTCCACCCAATTCATCACTACCCACCATGTCCAGCCCCCGGGCAGCTCCACCGGCACCATTGAACTTGTATTCTTCTCGTGACAAACAGTCATTTGAGTTTGGCCTGTCTGAACGAGGAAGGGTGAGTAGCCATTGCCAATCACTCCCCATCCGCTGCCCACGCTTGCCCCAAGCTGTCTGAACAGTCAGCTAACATGGAACTCTCACAGTCAAGGTACAGCGGTTCCTTCATGGATGGTGATACCCTTGTAGCCACCCCGAGCACCGCCGGTATGGAATCCCCACGGTTCCGGTCACAAGGCTTCGTCCGGAACCGTCAACGTCTACACAACGTGTGGGCGCCACACCGACCAATACCTGTTTGGTGGGAAATCTCTCGGCGAGATGGCCCGGTCTCTTCTGCACCGCAACCAGCGCTAGAGATAATGAGGCAGCTACAGCTTGATACTTTCGAGGACCTACGAGTTGGTCAACAGCATTCCAGGATCAGATCCAAGACGATTTTATTCCCGTGCTGAGCGCTTTTCATGTACACAACTTTTCACTTCGTCCATCCAAAACAACAATTCGACCAACCCTTTCAGAATCGAGGGTGGAGGAACAGGATTTATAGCCTCTGGTGGTAAAGGCGACTTTTGAAGCTATGAGACGACTTAACGAAACGATACCCTTCCTTTTCTTTTTTTCCCCAAAGAATCTCTTCATGTAAATAATTTTCATAGCAAACCCACGATGGCGTGGTATATGGGAGGAGATCATCATGAAAGCTTGTCTACGAGCAGCACTACCCGCGCACTTAAAAACGAATTGATGAATCATAAGCCACATTAAGTCATGCCTTCACCAGAGTGAGACTATAAAACGGAACATTCACGTTGACATCTCAAAGCTAAAACGCTGCCACACATCAGATCATTTTACTCCCCGCTTTAGCCCCAGATATCACCCAGTATGCGAGGTCAAATCTTGGGATGAGCCTCCCATCACATTTACCGCTCCATGGTGCCGATCGCGTCGTGCAGCAAGTTCCTCTCCCCGGGGCCGTCTGCGTGTACCGAGAATTGAATTTCAAAACCGCCTTGGCAGTGCTATAGACGTCGGCGGAGACGTAGAGGGACGGCGGACGACGTTCCAGGCCACGCCCTCGGTGCAAGGAGGGGTAGTCAGGGATCCATTATATTGAAAAACATCGGAGGCTCCGACGAGCTCCACGATTTCGCTAGAAAGGAGGGGCCCTGTCTGTGCAACGTCGCCGCCGCTGGGGATGCGATCGACGGCCGAGAGGACGCTAGTAAAGAAGGGACTGGCAGTGTGAAGAGAGGAGACGTCGATCATGACGCCTACAACGGAGAGTGCTTGATCTGTTTCGAGAAAGGCGGAGGTGGTTAGCTCCACATCGTCTGTCCTGTCAGGAAATTTGCGTGCCAAGATGTCAAAGAAACCCCACATGCTCATCCGCGCCTCCTCACCACGGATGCGGTCTTTTAAAAGGAAGGGGGAGGAAGAGAAAAAAAGGCTCGTAGAAGTTCCTTCCGCTTGTCTCGGATTTTGGGCCGCCACTCTCGCCTCCATGCCCAGACTGCATGATGCCAAGAGCCAAGACGTGGGGAAAATGAAATTTATAGTCGTGACCGGGAACGTCACAAATACGCGTCCCGGCTTGCATTTGGACTATGTCAGCCGTTGGAACGACTCCTCTTCGACTTACCTTGTGCTCTAAACACAAAATGTGCCTCCATCGCGTACGTCTCCTCATCGATGCGGTGTTCTGACGGCGTGTGGAGGTGGAATTGCACAAGGCGGTACTCTTTACCATGTCGACAAATGGTGCCATTCGCGGCAACTTCGACGGTAGTGCCCAAGTTTTTTATTTCGGTCCCTGCTAAGTAGTTCTCCAGTTCCATTGATAGAGTCTCGCCCTTCACCATCGGTATCGAGTTTATCTGAGAGTCCACTGCGACGGGAGACTGATACGTGCCCTGAGCGCAGGCCACGTTATCCGTGGCTATGCCATGCCAGTTGAGGGGCCGCCCAGGCCCGTGTACCCGAAAGACGGCGGCGAGAAGTCGGAGCGAGGCTGCAGGCCGGCGTCGTGGTAGCACAAGGCCGACACGAGGGGGAGGAGGATTTGACTGGCGACAAGATGCTTCATTGCGAGCAGGCACCTAGTAAGGAGTCCGTTGGTCAAGGTCCTTCAAGGGATTTCGCAGGCCTGTAAGGTGAGATCTATGGGGAGTGGTGCGAGGAAAGGCCGGGCCAGAACTGAAGTGGCCAAGTTGTATCTAGAACGAAGAGGAAAGAAAAGAAAGGCGGCAAAGGCGGCAAAGGCGGCAAAGGGGACGGAAAGAGCGACTGATGGCAGGCATCGCATTTGAGGCCCAGGTTGAGTAAAGGGGCTCAAGCCTAGGTTTTATAAGGGTGGCTTTCCTCGCATGCGTAGGTCCAGGTTTTGGAAGGGAGGGAGAAACACGTCAACGGCCCAGTTCATCTATGCATACGATGTGAATTGATCGAGGGATTACGGGTCAGACGATTCAATCAGCAAGGGACTATTACCCTCGGCACCCATATAGAGTGGGGGCTTCGCAACAAGCAACGGCGGGTCCCGGGGCTCTCCCGCTATAAACCCCTGCAGCGACGGGCTCGATAACAGTGCCTCCGATCCCATGTTTCTTCTCAGAAGGCCGTGAGTTATGGGCAGGGGCATGGTCAGAAAGGTTAATCGTACATCGACTACCTCGGCAAAAGGGGGCGCGAGAATTCTGAGCCACGACTACACCAGCATCTCGGAAGCAATCGCCTTTTTGACTCCCTTTTGAGGCTCAGTTGCCGCAAGCATTACCAGATCTAACGAACCCTCAAACTTTAGACGGGCAAAGAAGAAGAAAGGATCGTACAGTACGTGCCGTTATGGGGCCACGGGTATGGCAGCCTATTTGGTAGAGGGCACGCTTATATCTGCCGGCACCCGGGGGAAACAAAAACCAACATTGTGAGTGAAATTCTTACGACATCTGGAGTGTCATAAGCTGAGACTTCCGACTTTGTCCTTTGGACAAGCAAGAGTGGACCAAGCAGTTGTAAACACCATTACTAATTTACCTCCATCCATCAATTGATCAATTGAGCTCTGTCCTCTAGCCCTGCAAAAGTCTTATCTTGTTCGTGTACATACAGATCTCCATGTCTGAGCAACGTGGCCGCGAAGTGCGCTGTTGGTTGATCAATCTGACAAGCTGGTCCTAAATTGTGAGCGACCGCCAGCGACAGGACTAATACTTCAGTCGTGGAGCTGTCTCGCAACAGCTGCGAGCGGATATGGTCGGTCAATTATCCTAGAACCCTGGTTCCCGGACACAGCCCTCAATTCAAACGTTTCCTGTCCTGTCGTGAGTTGGTTGGCCGCCGTTTGGGAAGGCGGAGCAGACCAGGGTCTCTGCTGACGATCATCATTTTCCCTTTGAACTGGGCCGATATATGATAAGGTTGCAGAAGCGTAAAATTCAACGAACTTATGACTGAACCTTATCTTGATTCAACATGCATCTTTCCATTGGGCTCCGCTGCATGATGTAGAGGCATCCTTGCTGAAGCCCTCTTATATTTGGGTTTATATAACAACAGAGAAAGGCGAGGGCTGAATCTCCAACTGGAAAGAAGACTGGACTAGATCCATGACACAAGAAGAAAAACCCGCCGCCCTATGCAGAGGCGTGAATGGCACACGCGAGTTGATTCTACCCTGGTTTGTCTCATAGAAGGATCACTTATACGGCTAGATATTAGGGGCCCAAGGTGCATCCTTCTCATCACGCCGTTGATCTATTGTTACTGTCGCGTAGTCAACCCCCGCGCGCTCCATTCTTCATAGTTCTCGCCGACACAGCCGGTACCGAAACGTCTTGTCGGTTGGACGATAGTACTGGTAGCATATGGCTCCGCAGCCGCAGTCGAGCTGTGTCGGCAATCGACTGCACGCTTCTGACACTATCACAGCTTGCGGAAGAAGGACAGGGTCCCTACTGTCGCAGCTGTCTTGACGAGAACAACAACCAAGTTTTCGCTAAGCATGTAAAGGAAAGAAACACAATGAGTCAATGCGAAGGTGCATACCGAAGCGGAAGTGTTGTAAAATGCCACTTGGCAAGTGAACCGGACAAACAACGGATCTTGAAGGCCATCTTGAAAAACACTGCCTCCACAAACATGGTGGAGACAACAGCAGCCAAGACTCGCATACCTTCTAGAATTCCGTCGAAGACACTCTTCATGCCTCCCCTTCGATATACTATCCCAGTCATTGCCAAGAACACTGGATATCGGGGCATAATACGTAACACGCTGAGTACTTTGTCAATTGGGTACGCGCGTTGATCTTTGGAAAGTCCAAAGGAGAACTAACTTCGCACTTCAACGGGCATGCGGCAACTAAAACACCCGCCCTTCCTTGCCGCTGACACGCTCTCGGAAGAGCAAGCATATCCTGGAACTTCAATGGGGTTCCGGATGCAGCGCCAAGCAGATCAATTGATGCACTTCGCCAACTTACCCTTGAGTCCCCGACGGGATTCTATTGGAAGTCAGCCGCTCGAAACAAGTCCACACCGCCCCGACGGCGTGGCTCTCAATCCTACCACCACTCATCAACTCCATAGTTCTCGGTGCACCCGATAAAGGCCTTTTCTAATATCCTGAATCCCATGAGTTTTCTTCGATTCTTTTAGATCGCGTGGTTTAGATTCTTACTTATTTCCCTCGATAGGGTTCCGGTGGGCTTCTTTGATACATTCTATGAGCCAGACTAAGGGTACATTGCCTAGTGATACCCAAAGAGCTGTTCAGCTCATGTTGTAGCACGAACTTCACTAGAAGAAGAAAAAGAAAGATAGAAAAAAATTGTAAAGAAGAAAAAGGAAAAAGAACTAGGAGCCACGGACTTTGTCTCGGGTAACGCAACCTGCTACCACCCGCCCCACACTCCCCAGCCCCTCCACGCCGGAGTGTATGTCAAGCGTATCGGAGTGGCGTCGGTGGGGTCCCGGCCGGTGGATAGGAAGCCCGCGGGCCCCGCCTACTGATGTGTCCTCTGTCAGAGGACGATAACCCCGCATGCGGAGCCGGGGGAATGGAAAAATTTCTCTCCTGTCTTCAAAGTCCGGAAGCGAGATGTAGCCTTGGTAGGTAAGGGAGGGAGAAAAAGGTCGTGGTATCACAAGTGGGTTGCTTCGTGGAAGCTCGCCGCGCACCCCCTAACCGCCCCTTTCGGCCTTTAGGCCTCTGATGACGAGATGGTCATTCCTCTAGTGGGGTCGTTCTTGGTCGGGAGTTTTGTTAGGTGATGGGGAGGATGAATAGCTACATTGCACAATGCTAATCACATGGATCTGCACACTTCCATCTAAATATGGAGGTGTCGATCTATGGGCCGATTGTTTTCATGACCCTGACTACACATGCATACGTTTAGGTGAAAGAATAACGAAGGCATGGCGAGATTGCGAACCGGGGCGATGTGTCGAAAATATTCGAGAAACACATTCTCATACAAATGTGGAGGGGAGAATTCCCGACGCTGTCGGGTGAGTTCGAGCGACGCCTGGTGGTCACACCAAGCGAAAGCTACCTTCCAATGGATGGATCTCCTCCGTTCCCGTTCTAAAGACCAGACGTTGGTCGCGGGCAGTCGGCTAAAGTTCAACAGGGAGCGTGGAGGGGCCCGCTGGATGCATCAAGGGCCGGATCGGGCAGGATGAACATGAGATCAGCCACAACGCGAGATACAGGAAGGGAAAACCACAGGGGAAGGGGCGAGAGATTCAAATGTGGGATATGCCCCCAAATTGCCTCTCTACCCCCTCGGATAGATGGCTGCAAAGAACTGGTGGCCTAGCTTTGGACGATTGGGCCGGGTATTTAGGGTGGAAGCACAGGTGGGACGGATATAGTCGATGCAGATGCACCCAGGAGGAAACGGACGGACGCCGAGCCGAAGATGAGAGGGAAAAAAGAAGAAAAAAGAAAACAAAGACTAAAGAGGTCACGATGCAGAAGCCCGTACGGCCGATAGCGCTGGCGGCTGTGCTGGTAAACTGGCTTCTAAATAAACAACGCGGACGACCCATCAGGGAAGAACACCTGCAAGATCCACGGTTGTCAACCAAAAGCCACCTAGAAAACTGGTCTCTTGAAGACAAATTCTCGGCCCTGAGCGTTCGCGATGGGCCATTGTTAGGGTAGTTGCGGGTGGGAACCCCATACCATTATCCTGGCATCTGAGCTGCCATGCATTCCCGTCCATCACTAAGAAGCAGCACTGGAACGTACCTACTTCGTCTTACGCAGGCGTCGCTGTTTGAATCTCTCCCAAGTTGGTCGGTTGGACGATGGGCAGAAGCCCTAGGTAACGGATCCTAGATGTCGGTGACGGTGACCGGAAACGAGGCCGGACGTCATCCATGAGTTACATGTAAGAGAGAGTATTTTTGTGCCGCCAGAGACAAAGATAGTAGCGCGTCTCCCGCCCCTTCGCTTCAAGCCGCCTCTTTCTCTGGGATTTCACCCTTGACGATGCTAGCCACCGGTCACATCAGGTGGGGCGATGTTGGAAGTGGCGTACGAATATAATAAACACATAGTCAGGGGCATGAGAGCCTTTCGTTGAAGGGAGCTCATCTACCCACCCCAACCAAGGCCTGGGCTCTCTCGTAAGATACCCAAGCATAGCCAGCGAAGCCCTGTTGACCCCGCGGGTTGGAATATATGGAGTTGATATTTCACAGCTAAGCATTCAGCCAGCTGTGGTACAACATCACGGTCCCCCATTTCCCTGTTCTTTCCCTTCTTGTTCCTGCTCTGCCTTTTTCTTCTTTTTTCTTTTTTTCTTTTTCATTCTTAATCATGTGTACTTGGTGAGATTGCTGCTTGGAAAGGCGTCCGAGGAAAAATTAGAGGCAATCACAACCCGGAGAAGAGAACGTGGGGTAGGTATGCGTGATGCGCCCTATCTCCATGTAGTCAAGAGAAGTGCGAGTCAGCGCATTCCCATCTCCGGCATCGAGCCGACGCCAATGGTCTCCAATCAAATAAAGCGAAATTTGAGTGTGCGTCGCGTTCCGAAGGGCCTTACTCGGATAGCCGGGGAAGAGACACTTGACCTTGATTTCTCGCTTTTTCACCGCAACGCTTTCCCGTGGTCTCGGGAAGAGCAGGTCCCGTGGAAAAGACATGGTGGAAAAATTCACCCACGACTTCTCAGATGGAACGTATTCCAATCTCGAAGGGACCCCCGCGAGGTTGGGTTGTGTTTGGCCACAAGTTGTGTCTTTCAGCCGTACATGCAACCAATATGCGAACCAGAGGACTGGCCCCGAAGCGACCCAACTTTCAAGGATGACCGGATGAAGAGGTTGTATTACCATCCTGGCGGCCCCTGCGAGTCGGTGGTCCATTAGTTTGGTGGGACGAGAACCTAAATTATTTGTTAAAAACGTGTGGAATGGCGGGATGGAGAGCGTCCTTGAGAAGGGCAGGATAGACTAGAACCTCATACCTACGAAAATGCTGGAAGTCGTCTTTTGTGATTCTTCTTCCCGCGTCCCCGAAGTTAGAAAGAGAATGGCGCTAGCTGTTTGGACCGTATCTAATCGATCGCTAGCAAGGAAAGATGAAACCAGCTGTTCATCTGTAGCTGAGAGACGTTCTTCAGCAACCTCATGCAAAAGGAAGCACGTCGATTTGGGTTCTTTTTACAGCGGGAACGTTTCAACCTTTGCTGTTAGGTTGGAGCCACCCAGCTCATTATTAGATGTATGCCATAGGCACGACCTGGTACTCGCAGGTTTTTTGCTTCAAGGGTATTTCCGTAAGGCTGTGAAGATAAAAAAGAAAGAGAAAGAAGGAAGCCGGACCCTCCCCGCAAACCAGGCCTTCCGTGGCTAAGGCTGCAGGGGTTATGACAGACACCCGTGGTGCTGCCGGCCTTGGTGAGGCTGACTCCCTGTCATTCGATTTGGTGTGTTAGAGGGGTCCGAGAGCTATGTTGTTTATTGTTACTCGGAGAAAAGTTTCATGTACGAGACCCGATCCCGTCACCGTACTCATCGCAACTATGATGCCGCCTGGTTTTTGCAGAGAAACATGCGGTCCAAGTTCTCATCGCATCGGGAGTACTTTTTCTTGAAGGGTCCATGGGTCTGTCATGTCCGGACCGCCTTCATTTTCAGACTTTTGTGACGTGGCCCGGGCTGGTCTCACCATGCTCTGCGCTAGGACGAAACAGCTCATGTATGTAGATTTTGGGATTGTAAATATTAATCATATTAATGGGAAGGAGGCAGGCCCGCCTGGCATTTGAGGAGCAAGGCTTCACGGGGCTCAAGTCACCAAATTTCGATGTACTAGCTGGATCAAGACTCAAGAAAACCTAGTCAGACCAATGGTGCGATCTTCTCTGAATCAACGATGACCGTTTCGGGGATTACAAAACAAAGGGAAATGCGGTACCTCAACGTGGAGGTGGACAAGGACAGCTGATATTTGGCCATCAGTTTAATCTTACTGCATCCACCTCGGTATGATCTCAGTTGCTGTATTCCCTCGACTGGAAACAAAGAAGTACGAAGTACACTGCTGCATCGGCGGAGTTTTTGGAGGGAATCATTTCCGCCCTACTGGGCCTGCTGGGAAAGGAAGGGGGGATCATGGAGCACTCAGCTGGCCACAATAGAATAGTCCTCGACGGTGCTTGCACCCCCTTTCTTTGCTTCTCTTCGTTTTATAGGTTTCTTTTTGTAACTAATTCCAGCTGGGAGAGCTGAAACACTGAAACGGACCCAAACTGTCTTGGCATCGATCGACCTGGGGAGCGTTTTCGTCAGTTGTCTCGCTCGTTTTCCTCTCATCAATTTGTTCGGATGAACGACGTCAATTGTTGAAGGTTGAAGTACATTCGACCAACTTCTGTCAAATTGGGACTGACACCCAACTCTAGAAATATTAATGGAAGTTTCGGTTCCATTATTCATTCACCTGTCGTCTTGGTCTTGATGGGTTTGATGGATTCAGGCTGAGCCACTAGGACTCTCTCATCCTCGTCTCAATATTGCCCTTTTCCCCGTCATTTCTTTGCTGACTTGCAGCATCTCGACCTAAAGCGGGAGGAACCTTCGAAGCTGAGAAGCGTCTTGCACGAATCACAATGTCTTCGTGCCATGCGAAAGCTGTTTTTCCCGCGGGCCGATGCCCATTGGAGTCCTTCGAGTAAGCTGCTGGGAATTTGATGTGATGGCTGGGCTGCATCTATTACTTCGTCCTTCTCAAAGTGGAAACCCGCAATATGAGGCCGGGGACTGCTGGGAAATAAAAAACGGACTGAAGCAAATCGAAACGACGGGCATGACCGAGGCGATGGGGACGAAGGCAACAAGGGTATGTGGTATTGGGGCCGTATGTCCCTTGGATGGATCAATTATTATTAGGGGCTCTTGTCCTAGGTACCACCTGGTAGCAAAGCAGTATTATGCATTGTGTCTTTGCAGCTTTAGGGGAAAAATAGAAAAGCGATCCAGATTGTTATATTACCTTTTGGCCAACGGGGAAAATGCCAAACATGGCGACGAAGGATACCGGGGAATGGATATTGCATGTGGTCTTTGGAGCCATCTGCCATGAATGGCTGTATATGCGTCTCTTTGGAGCAAGCTGGAAGGACCACCACTTCTAGCGTTGCCTTCTCGTAAATTAGCCGTGCCTGTTGATCATCTCGTCATCCCCTTGGTCCAACCGAACTCTGGCTGTCCGTTATGACAAACGCCCGCCCCGCCTTGGCACGGCCGAGAGCGCCTGCTTTTGTGCCTTGATTCATCCAATGAAGCCTGGACCAAGAAGCCCGAGCACTGGCCAGGGCTTCTGCACTAGAAAAGGGGAAGGCGACACTGGATGTGAATTAAACAAGGACATGACTGGGCCTCTTCATATGTGCGAAAATCATTATTTCTGAACGTTGCATCTGCAAGTATTACTTGTAGTGTCGAGTTGAGTGGTGGCAACCTTGTAATAACGGGTGTCTAGAGTCGCGAGTCGCTTTTCGTGGGGAAGAGAAGGCCCGCAACTCTGAGGAGATAACCGGAAGCCACAGACCCCACAGCGACGCTCAGCTGGTGATCTACTTGGCGGGCTTCCATTCGTAATACCGAGGCATTCATATTATTAGACGAGGAACTGCTCTGGGCGAAATCATACCTGTGTCAAAATTACTCTTCGGAGCTCAGACCGAAGGAGAGGCTTATGGCACGCTATTTTGTAAAGAACATAGGGGATGTCGAATTTGAGAAGCTGACGACATGAAGCATGTGTTTTGAGTCCCATGGATGCATGACTGAGTGTGTTGGCGGCTCTTGATACCTAAAAGTTTGGTTCGTGAGGGGAGGAGGAGGAGCTATCAACCGTGTAATGCAAGATGGGCTCCCCGCAGAATTTTCAATATAAACACTAGGGTTAAAGGTCACTTTACCATTGATATTCTAATCCGGGGCCGTTCACCATGCCGTGCGTGCCTATGTCCTCTTTTGTGGACTGGCTGCCAGCTCTCGGGTAGGGCCCGGACTGGAATGGGGTTGGACGGAATATTGGGAATAGGGGACACCGATATTAATTTGCTAGCTGCGGGTGCTGGGCACGGTATAGCGCCTGTTCCTTTCCTAGTCACCATTTCCCTCTCGTTTGTTCTTTCTGATTTCCCCCTTCTTTTCTTTTCTGGGGTTGGGGTTACATCATTCCCCTCTAAAGTAGGGCACGCTCTCTGCTGCAATTACCAGGCTCCAAGTATTACAAGGAGCTTGGGAACGGCTGTGCGCGCGGGGAGAAGGCTGTCGTTTACTATTCCAAGATGGTGAAGACCAAATTTGAGAGTGAGACTAATAATTATGGATGGGGCCAGCTATGTCTATCGGTACAAAAACCCTGATGATAGACAACGTTGCCCTTCGAAGAGGTCATCGGCACAGGCAGATTCGTTCTTGAACCCGGGCGGGGGTTTTGATATAGATGCGTGGGACATCTCCACTTCCGCCTGGCATCAAATTGATGCAGCGATCCCTCGAATCTTTGCTCACGAATATTATTAATGGGTGCACCTGTTTTTGTTGTTCCTCCTCTTTTCCAAGGTCAATCCATTCTCCCCGATCGCGACGGTGGAACCCCATGGCTCATCACATCGCGTGTTCTTAAATTCAGGACCAATGAAACCTTGGAGAGACCCGTTCGCTCCTGCGCCACAACGACACGCCATGCAAGACCTTCCAAACACACTAGTTCTCTTTGACCGTAGTGCTAGTTTTGTACCCGTGTCGTGTCGTGTCGGGGTGGAATGTTCACTTCATCACGAATAATGATACCTCTTGGCCCAACTGTGTCCGTCCACTCTCCGGCCCTGTGCTCTCGAGTGTACAGGGCGGAAGCGCAGATGAGCGGGTTTGTTGGCCTCATCGATTTCGGCGGTGCGAGCCTCCGAGCGTCTCGCTGTGCGGGATGGGAAACCACCCAGGACCAACATTGAACACAACGCGCGACTTGCACAGGTATCATTGAATTCCAATGGGACGGTGAAGTGGGGGCTGGTCTTGCCGAAGGCGCCCCTGAGACCGACAGACCTGACAACTCCTTTTGAGCCCCGAGAGATCGACCAAACTCTGGCTTGTGAATACGAACTGGTAGTGTGCAGTGGTGCATTCCTTTGCCTTCCGTCATCAGCAGCCTGCGCGTCTTGCCTTCCTGCTGACGACCAGCATAATCGCTGGTGCCATGTCTGAGCGGGGTGCTTAACCGATTGACGGTTTGAAATCAGATGGCGTTCAGGAGTTGGCTGAAGAAACTCTTTTCTAACGTATCGATCTCCCTGGTTCTAATGCGCTTATTTTTAAATATATGGATGACGAGTGAGAGAATCGGATTGATACTTGTCAATGGGCTTGGAAACATTGATCATCTGAAGCATCAAGCTCGACTTAATAATAATGCTGGTAAGACTCTACATATTCGCCATTCGCCCCCTTGGCTGAAGTACCTCGTACTGCACTTGGTTGAGTGGGGTCTTCCTGGAGCTCTCATCGTCACAAGATTGAGGTATCTGTACCGAGGCCGATTGCACATCTTCGCCGTGAACTCTCGAATAATGCAAGAGCCAGCCCCAGACGAGCGAGGACTTGCAGTGGATGAGACTCTCTGGCGGATATTTCCCCAGCTCTCCACTATGTAAGTACCCATCCAAATAGAGGCTAATCCAAGGGTGAGCATTGAATTGGCAAATTGAGAGAGTTTTGCATGAGTGGCTGCCAAGGAAAAGAGGAACCCCTCACTCGGTGCCGATTTCGAAGGAGAGAGAGATGAAAAAAAAAAGTTGAAAAAAAGAAGAAAAAAAGGAAGCGACACTCCCATAGCGGCTCTTGGGGCCTCCTTTTCTTCTGGCTTGATTGCAATATCTGCTGTATTAATGCCGGGTGCTCTCTCTTGAGTGGAGGAATCTAGGACAAGAGAATCAAATGACGGCTCTGTCGATCCTCTGAGAATAAAGAAGAAAAGAAAAAAACTTCCGGGCACGACTTGGACAAGCATCAGGGGGCACATTTGTTTCTGGAACCAGGCGCGCATCTTCCCTTGATGTCGGAAATGTTTGCACCTATCCATTGGATCAATGCAAGAAGTACAGTACCCCGTACAAGCACATTGTACCTCGGGAGGAGTCCTGTTAGTGCCACCCTTCGATTCGAGAGCTGCAGGCAGTGGACAGCTCTGAGCAGGATGGCGCGTTTGACTAGCTCGTCCCTCTGGTCCGAGTTTCTCACGTTTCGTGATGCTGGATGGATACTGGAAGAGGGAACTTGGGAACATGATGGAGTGAATGATCTGTGATTGAAAAGAGTGGATGACTTGAACCTTGTTGACGGGCATATCATATCTTCTAGTGTACACGATCGTATGAAGCTGTACTTCGACAGTGCTTTGAATGTATGTTGCACTCGAGTCGGCAGACAAGACTCGTTGTACTTTGTACTTTATTAAAGGCCTGGTCCGTCTCTGCAGCGTTGGGATGGGGAGGATTCCTGCAGGCCCGTGGGGAAGCAAGAGCAAGGACGAGAGGGATGGTGCATATGATCCATACTGAACACGGTACAATTACCACTCTGGGGGACGGGTGGCTACGACGCGCGACCAGGCTTTTGGTGGGATTTTTTTTTCGATGATCTCTCCGCTCTGAGACAGCCGAAGAAAAGTATCGTTGCGTGAGGCGAGTGATCGATTTGCTTCCCTCATTGCCTCATTGACCCTGAAAGAAGGACATGTACTTTGTGTACTTTAGTGGGGAGCCTTCTTGTTCCTGTTCTTGTTCTTGTCCTTCGTACTTTTGTCGACCGAACCCCATTTCGCAGGCCCGACCTTGAACTGATCGATCAATCAAATGTACACTACATTGGTCTATGGATAGCTTGGGAACATAGTGTTCGACCCCAAGACGCCAGAGAGGACCCCGGCCTTCCCACTAAAACCCTCTGTTCCTGGGCTAATCTCTTCTACGAAAACCGATTGATCTCTGGCGTCGCTTGATGCACAGTACGGGCTAGCAGCTTCCCACCTGCCCTCCGCCCATTTTGAGTTTCCTTCTCCTGAGGTCGTTTCACCACAAACAATCCAACTTGCCATTCACTCTTTCTTTCCTCCCCTACATCATTATCTCTATCTCTTCGTAGTCCCTTCTTTCGCTTCAACACCCGCTTCACCCTTTTCAACCCCCTTGCCTTCGTTATTGTCGATATCGGGAGTGCCTTGGACCGCCAGATTCGTCGGCTCCTTCTCCTTCTGCCCCTTTTCTTCGCTCACGACATCTTCCTCTGTCGCCTCTTTTTCTTCCCCCTTTTGTTAGAGCATTCTCCCACTCTCCCTCCTCTCCACGGTCCAGTACCCCTTGTCCTCTAGTTTCTTGTTCTCTTGAGTGCTTTCATCTCTTCTTTCTTTCTTAACGCCTTTTATATCTTTTTCTTGTAACCGCTACGATCTACGATCATTCTTTTCTTGCCTTTCTCCCTTATCTCATCAGCCGTTTTCGAGTTCCCGGCAACGCTCTGCCTCGACGCCAACTTTCCATACTCGCCCTCTCCCTCTCCACCCTTGATCTCGACACCGAACAACGGCAGTGGGCGACAATCGCTTTCGAGTACCCCCTTGGGCCAACCCGATTCCGACTGTCTCCCATGACTTTGAACAATTAATCATAAGAGTGAAGTGTCTTAGAAGACGCTTGGCATCCTCGTCATTGATTTGCCTTTGCCTGCCTGCGTGTGTCGGGGCGA
Source organism: Parascedosporium putredinis (assembly GCA_949357655.1). NCBI lineage: Eukaryota > Fungi > Ascomycota > Sordariomycetes > Microascales > Microascaceae > Parascedosporium > Parascedosporium putredinis. The sequence goes on from CASHTG010000003.1 coordinate 124,966, forward strand.
GTTGCAGTTGGTAATAAGCGAGGAGGACTTTCGAGCGAATCTCTCGGTACCTTTCGTGGATTGTTATCCGGAACTCTCCTACAGACAAAAAGATATCTCGTTGGTATCTGTGATACTCGGTAGGTTCTCGCCCAGCCTCTCTGTACCAAGAAGAGGATCTCCATTCTTGAGTCACAGTCTGCTCGATGTGCCTCGAACGACTGCCCACTAGCCTTGGGGACTTGTGTGATTGTGTATCGTGTGGGAGAACGTGCTGAGTCTGTCGCTCTCGTTGGCTGTGTTGCTAACAAGGGCCCTTTCTTCCTTAGACGTACCACATATTGCTTTATTCTACGCTACTTTTCTCTATCACCGCACGATCGACGGACCGTCCGCCCGACTTCTACGAGTGCTGTTCACTCGTTCTTCCTGAGTGACACGTCTGACCCTTGATCGTACTCTCTCCACCCGAGAGTGGAAATGGCCGCCCTGGTCCAAAGCTTTCCTCAACAGTCTGCAACGACTACTATTCTCCAGCCTCGACCTTCTTCTTCCTCGAACATGCAAACATCCACCTCGCAGCAATATACGATGGCCCAATCCCACCGGAACAGCATGCATGGTGCCCCTGTTCATATGGCTGCCATGCCCACATTCCGAAACACGGCCCCGATCAAGCCATATGCTTTTACGAGTACACCAAGCCTCAATGCCACGGGGCAACGGCAACAGCCCGGGTCAAGGACGTCTTCGGCATCTAATGTACCAACTCTGCGACCTACCGAGCCAACTTCCAGTGGAGGCAAGATCTCATCTTCAATGGGCTTGGGCGTGACTGGATCGCGGGATGACCTCTCCATTTCTCGGCCACGATCGATAATTCCCGCCGAGCGCCCGCAGTCGGCATACATGGCAGGTTCCACTACGCAACTGTCCTTCCCACAGGCGGCTCCCGTTCGTCCATCCCCGAACGCTACCGACGACCTGCTATGCACCAACCTAGTCGCTCGCACGGCTCAGCGACCCCATCGGGTTCAGGCATGAGCGCCGTCGGCCATTTGTACACGCCACCAGCATTGATGTCCGGCGCTGGCCGGAACGCGTTGCCTCCGGGGGCGAGGCCGAGCACATCGGGCTCACCTGCCGAAGACGGACAATCTTCTCAAAGAAAATCCCAGGAAGAGAAGAGGATGCGGCGGCGGAGCATGCACACGTTGGATTCTGCCGATTACCCCAACCCGCTAACCCCACAGTTGTTCAAGCGTCCGGGTGAAATGGTCCGCGCCGACTCGTCCCCTGCAGCGAACGGCTACCAAATGGATCTCAACAGGTCGCTCCGTGTCATGTCCCCTGTAGGTGATGCTTCGAGAAACCGAAACAACAGTTCAGATAGCCTCGCATCGAGCCGGAGTAGCCATTCTCGGCCATCGTCGGTGAGTAACGGCGCTCTCTTTTATTTTCCCCTCTCTTTCTCTTTTTCTTTTGGCTTTCCCATGCGTGGTTTTGGCTTGACTTTGCCTCTTTCCCTCTTTCCCCCACCCTCTTCATTTGTCCTGCCTTCTCCGGCAACTCGTTTGGCGAGTACCAAACCCTGCCGTTCCCGGCAAAAAACAGGATCCAATGCATGGAGTAAAATTAAAAAGACAAAAACAAACCACGTCGCTAACGAAGATACTTTTATCACGCAGTCTGCCAATCGTAATACCCCTTCTCCCACCGGGCGGCGACCATCCTCTGCTCATTCCAATGCGGATGACACCGCTCGTCAAGAAGGCGGAAAAGTCAACAATACTGGACTGAGACCATCCCCGGATGCTGGAAAGCGCATTCACGCATCCTCCCCCTTTCACGACCGGCAACGATGGCGAGCGATGAAGGGAACAATACTACTCGCACGAAGATGGGCCCCAACACCGCGGCCACGATGTCTGCCAGCACTGGCGAAAGCCCTGCTGCCAGGAGATTGGCCGCAATCAACATGAAGTCTGGAAGCAAAACTTCCCGATTGCGGCGCGCATTCTCATTTGGAAGTGCCGCTGAGTTCAAGAAAGTCGCCGGCGCGCCCGGGGAGGACGACAAAGAGCCTTCGAAACTCCACAAGGAACCGACTGCGAATGAACTGTACGATGCCGAGCAAGAACGAATCGCCAAAAAGCAGGAGGAGGGCGGTCTGGGATCCAGCATCTACGGCGGACGTCTCTTCTCCGGATCTACTGATAATCTCTCTATCTCATCAACGGCCTCGTCTGCATCAATCATGATACGAAAAATGGGACGTGGAATGAAGAAGGGAACACGCTCTCTTGTTGGCCTCTTCAGACCAAAGTCGATTGTGGGAGAGCCAAGCGCGGGGGTTTGTGGCTCCTGAGGCAGGGCAGACGACCGTTTCCATGGTCACGGTTGAGGCGGAGCGAGACAGAGTAAACGTTAATGCCGATCCTCACACTCAACCCGGCGGTGGCACCGGGTTTCCTCGTCTGGAGCGAAATTCCATCGATGCTGCTAGAGCGCCGAGCATGATCTCGGAGCGGCTGGGGAGTTCAGGGACTGACGGATCGGCTGCTCGCAAGAGCATCATCGGCGGAGATCGGGAGCGCGCGGAGGTTTTGGCGGCCGTTAGAAAAGGCATTCTGAAAAGTAAGTATTCCCCGACAAGAGCCCATGACCTCTTTGTACTGGCTCGTTGAACAAGGGGCTGACATGTGCTTTCCCCTCTTAGGACGTAACGGCTCCCCTACTCGCGACCCTCATGCTGTTGGTGGACTACCTGGCGTGCCCGGGATCGCAGATTCTCCTAATTCAAGCGCTCCTAGCACTCCTAACGACGAGGCGATGCACGGACACAGGCGCAGCGAGTCCATCGCTATCGGGAGCGAGGACTACTTTGTCAGCGCATTAAGACTTCGGCAGGACAGCAAGAGTGGAGCTGGCACTCCGTCAAGCACATCGAAACGAAACGCGACGTTCTCTCCTCGCATTGTGTTTTACGACACGTGGCCCAGCCAAGAATACGACCGCCGAGGCGAGATCGCCACCTGCAACCGACTCACACCTATGCTCGCACAGCAAATCAAGGAGGAATTGAATTCTTTCAAGATGGTAAGGGTCCCCCTCTCGTCTCCGACCTGCGACCCAGGTCGGTGGGTGATGGTGGCCGCCGTTTCTAACTCTGCTTTTTCTTTTGAACACAGGAAATGGAGGTGCATGAGAACTCGAAGATATATACACACTTTTTCTAATGACTGCTACGGCTACACATGGGGGAGGGTGAAGCTACCACTGCTGCAACACCCTCTTACATGCTTCAATTCGTTTTTGCTCGCCCTCTAATTACAACGTCCAAAAAAAGGGGGTTTCTACTCGTCGATTACTCTTTGCCTTCATATTTTCTTTTTCGCGCCTCATTCTGGACCTTTCGATACATCATCCCCCATACACACAATTCAAATACAATCACACAACCCCCACCCTCCTTTGACACTCTGGAACAGGGCGGGCGACCTCCAACGCATGTTCTAGCGACATTCCATTCTGAGGGCGTCTTCAGGAACAGCATTGTCCGGTGTTAGGGCGTTACGTACTATTACCTTCTTTTGTTTTCTTTTCCCATTTCGTTTTCCTTTTCTTTTACTTGGTGGCGAGTATCGGGGCCATTGTTTGATGGCCCACGTGAGTTGGTGCTCAAAAGGTCTCTGGTTGCGAACATATCGAGTTGCCTTTGTTTCCTGAACGCTAGTTTTCTTTGTGCCCTTGTTCTCTCGCCTGTCCCTTCTTTTTCCTTGTCGCGGTAAAATGCTGCCATGAGAGGGTTGGGATCGGTAAAACCACCTCATCCATCTCATTCTGAGGCAAAAGGGAAAAAGATAAATAAAGGAAGAATGCGGGCTTGGTGATTTGCATCTATCATGCTCTGGTTTGGAACGGATCGCGCTCAGGATAAAACCAAGTGCGTGTGCACACTACGTACAACTGGTCCATTCGTTTGGAAGGGTAGACGAACAAATATTGAAACGTTGGCCTTGCTGGAGCGACAGGATTGAGATGTACGAGCAGAGAACGGCCGGAGTAAGGAGGAGGCAAGGATTGGGGTAGGTGGGCCGAGTGGTTCAACTATACATGTATCTACAGCTTGTAAGGGCTGGAACATGGTGAGAGACAATGCCCTTTGCTAGTTCTCTCGACTTTTGTTGTGTCGCTTCAGTGCCTGTTTTTTGGTTGGCCGTGTACTACACCCGCAAACGTATCCATATCTTTTTCTTTCTTCTCTCGAAAGCGGGAGTTGAGTAACAAATAACAAGTTCAAGCGAGGCCTGTGGCCTCGCTCACATCATCGCTCAAATCAACTGCATGCATTGGTACATGCACATGTGGCCTTAGATCTTTTTCTAGTTGGTCTACTTGAGTTTGCAGGCGCGCTACTACTACTGCCTGAACAAGCGGCAAGAAAGAAGAGGAGGAGGGTGGCTGCGAGGTTTTACGCGCGGGGGTTACTACGGTGTGTTACTGGAGCTTGTGATGATTAGACGAGACCGCCGGTTCTTGAGATGACATGGAATCTGCATCTCCCGGGGTTAAGTGATGGTTAGAGAATAGGAGGAACACGCACGCATAATATCGCCGGCCCTGCTTCCGATAGCCTCCGGTTTGGAGGAACGGCAGGCTTAATATACACGTGCATGTCAGCACATATGATGGTTAGTTATAGTTAGTCGAGGAGGTTGTGTTGAATCTGTTAGATGGTCGCTCGCAGGAGGGGGCGGTCTCGGGCATTTTCCTTGTGGCATATAAAGTAGAGATATATAGTGGATGGACGCGACGATCTCCCCAGAAGCTGGTCGTTTTCGTGGGGACAGTCGTGGTGTAGGGGAGGGAGGACCAGAACAGCTCAACAGTGCTAGACTGTTTACCGAGGTAGAAAGAAGCTATTGATGCATCAGGAAGAATCCCTAGCCTGGCGCGCTATTCCTCTGTGTTCGAATACAATGAACACCATGTATTTTGAGTGGTTATTTTCCGTTTTCCTCCTCCACCTCCTCCACTCAGAACACACCTCCCCGCTCCTCCTTTCTCCTCGCTTAGAGGCCAGTTCTGTTTTGAGAGTGCATTGTTGTTTCCCCTTTGGCGAGGGGAGTGGACTACACAATGGATTGATCTATTGCCCCGATGTTTTAGCAGATGCTGTCCATCTTGCTGGCCGCATTGTTGGTGTACAAGCTATGGCCAAGTGTCAACATTAGTTTGAGTTTGCAAGTCTCTTTTGTTATTTTGAGTTCGACAGCGCAAGGTACCAGTGCAAGTGACAGTGCAAGTGACATGCGTGATGGCAAGCATATTACGTCACTCGGTGTTGAATACGCTAGTCCCTTTCGACCAATGTAGCAGGGTACTCGGGGTACTCAGGGTGCTTTGCTGTGGACAAGTGAGGTACCTTCTCACGCCTGCCGGTACGTGCCTGTGCCTCATCCATATTGAACTGGGGTGTTTGTGGAGAGCCAATGGCTTGCAAGGGGTTCCTCTCAGCCTTGCAGCAGCTAGCGCAAGGCGGAGGACCATTCGTGGATCCATCCACTGGACAGTAATTTTTTTCTCCTTTTCGCTCCTTTCCCACCCATGAACTGTTTTTCGTTCCTTGCGCGCGACACCAAAGGCGAGCATTTATCTCATTTGCGCCCCCTCCTTTCTCTTTCAAAGAAAGCCGAACGAAAAGAGGAGAAAAAAAGTGAGCGCGACACGAAAGGAGGGGCAGCGAAGTAGAGAGGGAACGGGAATAAGAAGCTGGTAAAAACCGGGCAGGGAAGAAGGAGAGAGACGACACGCGGGTCCCGAGGCAGCCAACGGAGACCCTGGCGTCTTCAATTTTCCGGCTGAGACTTGGGAAGTCTCTGGCGCTAGTCTGGCGACGACGCCTACACTCGAAGATGGCGGACCAGGTCGATGTTATGGCGCCGCCGGCCACTGGGACCAAGCTGGTTGGTAGGGCTTTTTATGAGAGCATAGGAAGCCCCAAGTATATTGTGGCTCCGATGGTTGATCAGTCCGAGTTTGTAGGTTTTTCCCCACTGTGCTCCCTCCATGCGTAATTCTGACGAGGATTACGGACTTTAGGCTTGGCGAATGCTTTCACGATCGTACATGCCTCTGTCTGAGCAACCCCTCTCCTAGCCTATACCCCCATGTTCCACGCGCGCCTCTTTGCGGAGACTGAAAAATACCGACAAACGCACTTCCAAGCCTCCAAAGCGACGCCGACGAGTCCTGACCCCACCCCTACCGAGCCCGGCGAGCTTTTCCTCGACGGGAACCCCGCGATAGATAGGCCTCTCTTTGTCCAGTTCTGCGCCAATGACCCGCGCTGGCTCCTAGAAGCGGCCCGCAAAGTCGCGCCCTACTGCGACGCCGTGGACCTGAACCTCGGCTGCCCCCAGGGCATCGCCCGCAAGGGCCACTACGGCTCGTTTCTCCAGGAGGACCAGGACCTCATCTTCCGCCTCATCCGCACGCTGCGCGACGGCCTCGACGTGCCCGTGACGGCCAAGATCCGCATCCTCGACACCCGCGAGGCGACGTTGGCCTATGCGCGCAACGTACTCGACGCCGGCGCCAGCATCCTCACCGTACACGGCCGGCGCCGGGAGCAAAGGGCCACCTCACCGGCCTAGCCGACTGGGAGGCTATCCGCTTCCTGCGGGACAACCTGCCGCCCGAGACCGTTCTCTTCGCCAACGGCAACATTCTGCAGCACGGCGATCTCGAACGGTGCCTCGAGTTCACCGGCGCCGATGGCGTCATGGCCGCCGAAGGGAATCTGAGCGACCCGGGCCTGTTCGCGGCGCCCCCAACCTCGGCGAGGAAGGGAGGGAGTACTGGCGCGGCAAGGACGGCAGGGGCGGGTGGCGGGTGGACGGCGTGATGAGGCGCTACCTCGACATCCTGCACAGGCACGTGGCGGGTACGGAGCCGCCCCAGCGCCGACCGCTCTTCGTGCCCGGCGACGACGTTGCCTGGCTCGAGGAGGCGAAGAAGGCGGCGGACGAAGAAGACGAGGACGGCCCCGCGCGTAAGAAGCGCAAAAGGAAAGAAGAAGGACTACGTGCCCAACGGCAACTACGCCGCCATGCAGCCGCACACCTTCCACCTGCTCCGCCACCTTGTGACCGCGCACACCGACGTGCGGGATATGTTGGCCCGCAGCACAAAGGGAGACTTGGACGCCTACGAGCGCGTCTTAGCCCTCGTCGAGGTCAAGGTCGCCAGGGGCCTCCTTGACTATGAGGAGAAGAAGAACGCGGCGGACGCTGACATGGTCACCTCGGCAACAGACATAAGAGAAGCGGTGCCAGAAAAGGGCCGTCAAGGAGAAGAGGACAAGGAGGGTGCGGCAAAGGGAGAGGAGTCCGCTCCGGGAGGCTTAGATGGGGAGCTCAAGGCCGACAGCTCAGCCGGCGCCATGAAGCGGTGCGCGCGGCCGTGGTGGGTCGCCCAGCCCATCATCCGGCCGCTGCCCCTGGAGGCCCTGGCCAAGGGGAGCATCACCTTGAGCAAGAAGACGATGGCGGCCATGGGCATCGAGGGGGACGTCGCGGATGCTATCGAAAAGAAGGCGGCGGCGACAGCTGAAAAGGGTGCTGCGGTTGCGGAGGAGACGGGACAGCCGACTTCGCCGCTCAAGGGGGTTGCTGGGTGAAAGCGGGCAGGCAGTATTAGACAAGATTAAAAAAAGAACAAAAGAGCAACAGTTTCCACTCAGCAAGTTTTGCTTCTATATTCCTTGCCATCATATCGATATCGAGTCTGTCAACTATGCATCTAATACACCATATCGTAGAGGCAACTTTGGCTTGGTATTTCTGCTTCCCAAAAAAAAGAAGAAGAAGAAAAAAATGTGTTCGTCAATAAGCTATCTTCCTACATTAACAAATCCGCCTCGTCTCCTCCTCTTTCTACCGGTTCCGCTCACCTCCTATCTCGAATTTGGAGGAAGGGGCGGTTCTTCCTTCGCCTTTTGGGGATTCTCTCTTTTCTTCCAATCTATACAGATAACAAAATGTTCCTTGGGGTAAAAGGGGGCGGTCGCCCTTCTCCCCGCTGTCTCATTCTTTCCTTTCCACTTTCTTCCATTGTCAAGCCGAGCCCCTGGTTTCTCCAGAAAAAGACTCATGAGCGCAAAAAGAAAAAAAACAACCGCCAAGCGGGCCCCTACTCCAGCCATCCTCACTCGCCTTGTCTTAATCGTCCCGCCTCCCCTCTTGGTAGGAGGCGGCGCCGGAGACCTAGACCTCGAGCTGCTATACCTCCTCCGCCTCTTGGTATTCGCCGGGCTCCGGGACCTCGACCTAGACCTCGAGGGCGCCACGGACCTCGAGGGCGACCGCGAGTACGAAGGGTTGCGTCCCCGCCCCTTGGCCCTGGAATCCGGCCCTGCCCCTGCAGCGGCGGGCGACCTCGAGTCATAAGAGGCAGATCTCCCCGTGAAGGGGACCGCGAAGGGGACCGCGAAGGGGTACGGCTCGGCGATCGGCTATCGTAACGGCGTCCACCGCCATTGCCACCAGCACCGCCGCTCCGGCGTCTAGGAGACGGACTCCGCGAGTACGAGTCGCGCTTACTCTTTCGACGCGCGTCCGGCGACGGCGACCTACTGACGGACGCAGCATGACGCTTCTGCGCCGCCCCGGTCGGCGGGGTGCGGCTCCTGCTGCGGGAGTCGTCGGTCCGCGCGTCCGAGTAACGTCGGCTGCGCTTGGGCGAGGGGCTGCGGGACTGAGAATCGCGCGAGTCCCGGCGGCCGCGCCTCGGCGACGGCGAGCGGCTGTACGAAAGCGACCTCGAGGAGCGCCGGTCGCGGGAGAGGCTCCGTCCGCGGCTGTCAGAGCGGAAGGAGTCCTCCTCCTCCTGCTGCGGCTCGCTGGTGTCCTGGACCGAGATCGGGAGTGCGAGCGCGAGCGCGAGCGGGACGAGTACGAAGATCGCGTGTACGAGGAGTAGCTCGACACCGATTCCGAGTCGGAATCGCCGCGGGGCGGGGCGGGCAGCGCGGGCTTGGGCATGTTTTGCAGGAACTCACGCATCTCCTCAGTGAGCACACCCATGCCGATACTGGTAAAGTAGTTGATGGAGAACCTGACGTTGCGAGGCTCGTCGTGGGGAAGAGGCCCTCGAGGCTGGGTTGCAGCAGGGGGTCCTTCATCTGAGCGGCGAGCTTCGGCATGCCCAGCTCCTCCGAGATCTCCTGGAACAGGATCTTGACAAAGATACGGGATGACGATGTGGTGGCGTCCTCCGTCATGACAATCGCCGACATGCAGTGCCAGCCGATGGCGTTGGAGGCAAACATGTGGCCGAAAACCGCGCCACATTCCGTAGTCGGTTGGTCTCGTAGCGGTGGATGGTGTCGTAGGTGGTCCTGAACTGCTCCTCGAAGAGCTCGTTCCAGAGCCTGTTGAGCTTGGCGAACCTTTCCCCAATGAGGCCAAAGAACTTTTGGTACGTGGTCGACTGGCTGCAGCACTCCACAACCATGGAGGGAGCTCGGGTTCCTGCCCCGGGGAAGCACAATCTTCATAAGCTTATGCACGGCTTCTTCAGGTGAGATGGCGGACTGGATGGTCAGGTAAATGGTTCGCCGAAGATTGACAAGGTCGGCGTTGCTCTGGTCCTTGATCTCAATCGCCCTCTGCTCCTCCTCCTCTTCGTCCTCGGAGCTCTCGTCGTCATCTTCGTCATCGTCTTCGTCGTCACTCGCCTGGCCCAGAATCTCCCTCTTGAGCTGAACGTACGCCTCCTCCGATTTTTCAAAGTCGACGTCGAACTTGAAAATGTTGAGCGAGTCCTCGGTGTCGAGGTCGCCGTCGAGCTCAACGTAGTGGGTAATCATGTCGTCTTCCTCGAGGAGGTCGAGCTCCTCGCGAATCGCCGGGTTGTCTTTGAAGTTGTCCTTGCGAATCTGGAACAGGACCTCGACGGCGTACTGGACCCTCTTATCAATCTCTCCCTCGTGGAGCACGTCGCGGAACTTGTCAAACACGACCCGGGCCGCCATGGGCTTCATATCGGTCAGGAACTCGCCAATCTCCTTCATGAAGCCCACAGCGATCTCGACCGAGTCGTCGGTGGGCTTGTGAAGCAGGAGCTGCAGCATCTGCAAGGCGAGGTTCTCGTGTACGACTTGGAAGTTGACGAGGTGGGCGATGAAGGTCGTGGCCGCGAGGCACACCTTCTTGTCGTCCCGGCGAAAGGATTTGCGGAACTGGACAACCAGCCTCTTGGCCAGGAGCTCGCCCACGAGGGGATCTTGGAGTTGACGACGGCCGTCAGCGCCGCGTAGATGGGGGTGAAGCTCAAACTCGACGCCTGGGCCCTCATGATGGAGCGGCAAAAGGCACCCCTGCCGCGCACGAGATTCTCCTCAAAGAGCTCGGGGACCAAGCTCTTGATGTTGCCCAAGTTGACCTTGTTGATGATGCCGGTAATGGACTTTTGAGCGCCTCCCAGTGCAGCTTCTGCTTCAGTCGCGCGCCCTCGGCGCTCGTGTCCTGCTGGATCTGCGCCTGGAGGGCCCGTAGGCGCGCCGGGGGATATACGTGCCTCCGCTTCGCATATCTATCAGCTTCTGGTACTCGGCCTTGAGCATCGCCTGCTTCTCTTCCTCCGTCCTTTCGGGTTTCTCCACTACCCTATCCTGCCTCTGGCGTGCCGAGTGCGGTGGAGCGTTCGACCCAGAAGGTCGATATCGATCCCCGCCTCCGCCTCCGCCTCCGCCCCTATCTCGATCGCGGTCTCGGTCCCTCTCATCACGACGTCTTTTCCGATCCGGCTCACGGTCGCGGCCGCGGTCGCGCTCGCGGGCACGGATCGGTTCTCGATCCTCGTCTCGCTCGTCATCTCGATCTTGGTCTCGGTCGTGATCGCGATCGCGGCTACGGTCGCGGCCATTACGCCTCGCCAATGGCGCCTCGTTGGGTGGCGATCGCTCGCGCAACGGCAGCGGCGACTGCACGTCTGGGGATGCCATCGCTTCGGACGGCTTATCCTTCGATGCGTGCGTCGGGGAGAAAGAAAAGGGCTGAGGGGGTTGAGTTGGAAAATCGAATCTCGATGAAAACAAGGCGTGCAAAAAAAATGGGCGGGTAAGCGGTGCTGGTACAAAGGGTGACGGCAACGTCTCCGAAACAGCAGCACCACCTGTTGAGGAGGGGGCTTCCTTTTGTTCGTTTTTCCTTTCTCCTTCGTTGATGCTGATGGGCACGATACTAACTGCAGACGATGAACTGCATCAAGGCAACAAATCGAGCCGAAATTTATTCCCTGAATCAGCAAATGCACGCCACCCAGTAACGGGCAGCTGTCGAAGCTCTGACTAACCAAGTGTCGCCAGTTGCAGAACCAATGAAGCAGGACCCAAAAAAGAGGAAAAACAGAGACACCTTCACCCTGTTAACTCGGACGCAGCCCGTTAGAAATCCAATGCTTTCCAGAAAGGGGAAAACTAGCACACGTCGATTTTTGGTCCCCTTTCGAGGTTCCACTCCACGGGAGGGCGCGTCGACACCATTAATTTCAGCTCCAGGCGAACGAACACCTCTCTCCCCATCGTGAAGCCAGCTTGCACACACGTCAACCTCTAAAACGCTTTTTTCCCTTTCCCTTTCCCTCCCTCCCCCTCAACGCTCATCCTCGACAACATCGTCCTACATAAAAGAAAGCCGTCCATTCTTTTCGACAATCACGATTTCGGTATCGCGACCGTCCCTGGCCAAATCCACCCGATTTCCGCCCCCGCCCCCATTATCCTCGCTCCATCCATCCTCAACCGACAATGGTAAGTTGCAGCCTTGCGCAACCCGCCCCAAGTTAATCCCCAAAATTGCAACCAAGCAAGCTATTTCACAAAACAACTGACATGCGGTTTGCGACTCCTTTGCTTTGACAGCTTGACAAACTCGTCGGCCTCGCCATGCTCGTGGCTGCCTCCGTCGTCTTCCTCTACTACACCCTCTGGGTGCTTATAATGGTAAGTCATCGCGACCCCGGGTTCCACGTTACAGGCACCTGAGCGCTCCCCTCCCTCCCTCTGCCTAGCCCCCATACTCTTTGCGAGCCGGCAACCGTCGCCCGAGCCCCTTCGCTAACACCATCTTCTTCCACCCCCATGAATAGCCCTTCGTCGACGACGACCACATCCTCCAGACCCTCTTCCCCCTCGCGTCTGGGCCATCCGCATACCCGTCATTCTCATCCTCCTCGGCTCCGCCGTCGTCGGTTCCTTCATCGGCATGGTCATGATCCGCAGCAACAGGAAGAAGGCCGCCAAGGCCAAGGCTGCCACGAAGAAGAAGGCGTAAAGCTTTTTCGACTCCCTCCATCATACCCCTCCTTCTCCACGGTCTGCGCAGCGTTTGCGGGAAACTCACCGGTTCCTTCTCGTAATGGCCTCCGGGTCGGTGCTATTTTCCGCATCTGCTCTGCAGAGTCCGCTTTGTTTTTACATCTCCCACCGGCCCTCCCCCACTTGACCTTCTTTCGCAGGCTAGGATGGCGTGTATTATAGGATCTAGACTATTTAAAAACACCAGTAATTGACTTCCCCGCATCTGCGTCCATGCGATATCGTGAGTCTAAGGTCTCCCGCCTCTATCTAGTAAACCCTTGCAACACATCAATGGGTGGCGTGATTGCCGATGAGCCTCAAGGGCCTTGTTAATTGTACGATACGGTATCAAGTCTCGGGATGCTTGAGCGTTTCGGGTATCTATTTCGTCTCTATTCAGGGTTATGGGTTATGGGTTATGGGGGAGGAAGTTCACATCAAAACCGCCTCCCCAACTTCTAGGTTACCTAAGATGCAACTAGTATAAAAGCAAGAAGAAAAGGTAGGAAAACACCAAACCATCCATGCAGTGAAAATCCTCCCAATGTGAATGCAATTGTCTCCAATCCACCAACTGAAGAAAGATGAGGGCAGAAATGAGGCAGATGGAGAACGGAAAGGTTCAAAACACAACTATTGGAAATGATTGTCCATGAGCTAGGCATCCGATTACTCGGAACCCGACCCCCATCACTTGCGTATATATCCGTCGCCAACGAACAGGGCGCACTCTTGAGAAGGAAAATTAGGCAACAAAACCGAAAAGTGAATTCGAAAAAAAAAAGTAAGAAAAAAACCAAGACCCGATGTGAAATCAAGGCATTGTGCCTCTTGCGAGGCTCCTTTTGTTGTCATTTTTTTCTCATATATGTGTGTATTGCGTTCCATATGCAAATCACTCGGGGATCTGAGGGCAGTCCTCGAGGGTGAAAAAGGAATTTGAAAAAGAACTGAAAGGGAACGAAACAGATGGGGACCGAAGCACTAATCAAGGAGTTTCGTCGACGCGTAAATGTTGCGGAAAGGAGAAAATAGCCAAAGCTAGAGGACAAGTCGTGGAGGAGGGTGAGACAAACGGGGAAATAAAGCCCACGTCGCCTTTAGACCCGCTGATCCGCAAAGTCCAACACCTCGCAGTCGTCCTCGAAGAAGCCGTCATCCTCGTGCTCGGCGTGGCGAGCACCGCGGCGACGCCGAGTCGTTACCACGATCTGCTCCTCGTTGGCACCGACCTGGAGGACTCGTTCTATCGCCGAGGCTGGCAGTGCGCGGTGGTCCTCAGGCAGGATCAGAGACGTGTCATTGTTGTCTGGCAGCCCAAGATCGAGCTTTGTCGCAGGCAACGCCTGGCCAAAGGCCCAGGCGCCTGATCCAGATGCAGAGAAACCGCCACCTGTAGAAGAGGACTTTTTGCTCTTGCCCTTCTTCTTCTTGGACGATGTCGCATCATCGAGCGAGAGGTCGCCAAGGAGGAGGTTTGTGGCAAAATCGCTTCCTTCGTCGTAGGAGTATAAAGCGACGCGCCTATCTGTGTGGAAAGGCTGATAGGGGGCGCTGGATTCGATCTCCACTTGGGGGATCGATGACTCCGTGCCCGCTTCCGGTTCCACAATTCGAGGCCTGGTCTCGAGCGTGACCGTGTTTCCAGCATCCATGTCTCTATCAGAAAGATACATGTCATCATCCCCGTTGATAAAGTGCCTCGTCGTTTCAGACAGGATATCCTCCGGAATGCCGGGGACGTTGAAGTCGCGATACATTCCCCCGCGGGACCTTGGTCACGTTTTTGCGTGATTTCGACGGGAACATCCGAACAACGCCTGCCGTAGCCGCGAAGAGCACATTATGCCTCCTGCCAGTGATCCAGACGACGCAGCCCAAGGCGGGGACAACCTGGCTAGGAGGGAGAGTGACTCGGTTCTCGCCAGTCTGCCTCAGCTGGTTGATCGCGTGGCCGGTCTTCCCCAGGGAGTTGCTAATCGTGGCAGCAATTGCCCTCCCCCAAGCTTGCCGAGTCCACAATGTTCGAGCCCGAGAACCCTCCAGAATTCGCGCTACTCCTTCGGGGGCGGCTCATCAGGGGCGGGCGGCCCCGAGTGCGACACCCAAAGCGCTCGATGCGATCGAAACGGCCGATCCGGAAGCCTCTGGAGTGACTGCCGTTTCAGGTACATCACGCCGGCGACGAGGCGGGGGCCAAACAAAGGCACTCGGTAACAGGCTTAGTAAATGTACGGTGCCGCGTTCCGTAACCATGGCCAACTGCTCGCCGGTTGGTTTGGCCCAGGTCACGTCCACAACCCTGGCAACCGTCATTCTCGAGAATTGCGCGATCTGGCGCACCCTCGGACCGCCACCGCTGGGCATAGCCAGAGCTTGCAATGGAGACGACTTCGTATACTGAATTCCAAACAAATCCCAAATCGTCTGGACATCTCCTTGCTACTAACAGTAAGGAGGGAGAGGCCAGTGGGGAGAAGGAAAGAAAACTGCATCCGAAGGGCGCGGTGAAAGTTGCGGTTGGATGAATCGAGGACGAAATGCCTACCGTATCGAGATCCACAATCGACACGAGACCGGGGTCTTTAGTGACGGCTTGGGCCGAAGTGCCGTGTGTCGGGGGAACTGCCCAGCATCTTGCCTCGGTGGGTAAGAATTTCCCCAGGGTTGCGAAGGCGCTGGAGGCGACCGCGCCGTGAGCTGAGGCTGGTTGGGCGAGGGCGACTTATTCCAGTACGCATTCCAGGCCTGCTTTCCTTGTTGACCGACCCATTTCGCTCCCTGAATGAGTTCTTGGGTTGTTTCCCGCATCAACTTATTCATGATGCCTTCGGAGAGTGGAAGATCAGTGGCTAGGTTGGCCGTCGGAACTGGTGGTGCGGTCACCGTCGAAACGCCGGGACCCTTTCCGATAACGGGAACCCCGATATGGGCTCGCAAAGAAATTTGTGACGACTGGGACGGCGGACAGTACGCGAGCCACCGACCATTCAGAGCCAAAATCGGCATGTTTGGCATCATGGGCCGGGGCGGCGCGGGAGAGAGACGGGTTCGGTCACCATCGTCGGACGCATCTGACGACTTCAAAGCACGCTGGATGCTCGTCCAGCACTTGGCGACAATGCCAAATCCAACGTCCGCACCACCATCCGCCGGCAGTTGGCGGTATACCCAGCATTCACCAGTCACTCCAGAGGAAACCACAACCGCTCCGGAGTCGGCACGAATGTGAAAGTTCCCGGTCGGAGGGGGGCGAGAACATGTGGCTAGTGATAGGGATGGCAGCTTCGATTGGGATTTGAGAGGCCTGGAGGAGCACATCAATGCGTTGGTTGGTCCTCAGCGAATAGACTTCGATCGTTGTCTGGTAGTGTTCGATGGGTTGGCCCTGGAAACGGTTCATGGCGTCAACCCGGGGGCTTCCAGGCGCACTTGACTTCGCCCCCGTGCCCATTGCCACGGGACCTGGGGTGTCTTGTTCTGGGGAGGCGGAGGGCAAAACCGGACCGTGGATAACGACGGCGACGAGGGAAATATATCGCGCTCGTCGGAAGAGGCGGGCCAGGGTAGAATTTTTGCGTTGTACACACCCCCTCGCAAGCCCTTAAGACTGGCCACCGGGTCGAGACCTCTCTTCGAGACAGAATAGACCTCTAAACCACCTTCGTAACCCGCCACTATGACGTTGTCGGAACCGGGCGTGGGGTCGGGATACCGCCGGGGAAAAGTGTCGAATGCGAAGTGGTAGCCCCTCTCGCCAGCCTTGAGGCCGTGGCTCGAGACCGTGTCTAGGTCAAGATCAGGCACTCCATAAAAGTGTGCCTGTGGCTGATGGGGAAGGGGCGGCATCGGAGATACGCGAGCATGGGAGAACTGCGACGAGATTGAACCACGGCGATATGATGCCGTGCTGGGATGTCCGCGTCCATCCCCAACAGCATCTTGAAAGGCACTAGGAGGACGGCGCGCGCCACCCAAAATCGGGGGCGAGGCCGTGGGTTGGGGACTCATGTAGGCGCGAGGAGAGGCCCAGTTAGAGTGGAGTCGGGGGCGGAGTCCTCGAAGGAGGACGGCTGGGTGGGCGGCGACTCCCCATGAGGCTGACGGGATTTCCAGGTGAGCCAGAAAAGGCTCCGCGCATCCAGTCAGTGCTAGGAGCAGTACTGGCCGATACAGAGGTTGTGGACAGAGCATCCAAAGAAGGCGAGGCCTCTGTCAAAACGAGGTTGGCATTTTCCGAGGGAGGAACGGCAGTAGGTTTGACATCGGGTGACTGCACGAGAGGAGAAGGCACGTCTGAGGGTGAGCTCTTATTCGAAGCAGGGGTGTTTCTACGCAGTCAAACGAGTTAGTTGGGTGCATTCTCGGGGGCTGGGAAAACGAGGATCTAGACATACGCTGACTTGTTGTTGGCTATCTGCTTGGCGAGCGCCGCGGCAACACCACCATCCTTCGCATTCTTGTTCTTCTTCGAACCTGGTTATGCATACTAGTTAGTCAAGGCCGTCGAGTCCACCAGCGGCGCTCAAGTCTGGGTTCAAGGTACATACTGGGCATTCGGGGGCGTCTAGGCGGCTGCACGCAGTCGCCCGCGCAACAGATGAAAGGTATAGGTGGGGTTATGCACCCGCTCTCACTCTCCCAACCGGGGCGGTGTATAGGAGGCAAGTGGTGGCCCTGATCGGGATCGAACGTTTTCGGGTGCTGGTGATCGCCTCTAGTTCTATTCGCGTCCGCGCTATTCTTTAAGGGTTGAGTTTAGGGCGTAGAGGTTGTACGGAAGTAAATAACACCTCAAGTGCTGGTCGGTTCGGTCGGAAGTCCTGATACGAGGGGTGCAAGGTTTCCGAGGTGATGACAAGGGCGAGAAGAAACAGACGTAGGTCAATTATAAGAAAGGCGCAGTAGGCAAAATAAGTGCCTCGAAATCGGAGGGGTTCGGCGTGTCGAGTCGTGCTGTGGTGGGGGCGACGATCCTAGGTAGAGAGAGGGCGAGCGGATTTCGTCAGGGGAAGCGAGCGAAGGCGGTCTCTTGTATGGGCACAGCCTGGAAAAAGAGACTGAAGAAATTCTATAGAGCTGAAGCAGAGAATTATTATGCAGATAGGAAAGAAAATAAGAGACAAGAACACTAAAGTCGATTCTAGAAAGCTTGGTTGTTGAAGTCGCGTTTGGGGTGAGTTTGGTCGGAGAAAGGAGGGATTCCAAGTGGGACCGCTGGCTGGGGGAGGACTTGGTCTCAGCGAGGTACTTGTAATGTCTGGTGCTGGTCCAGCCCAGGTGCGAGGGAGACGCAAAGGGGGAAGGAGGGGCGAGGCGGCGGTGGCAGCGGCTGGCTGGCTGGCTGGCTGGTCCAACGGACAAGTAGCTGGCTCCAAGTCCCTTTCGAAAGGGGACGTCCTTTGGGGGAGGGGGTAGAGCGGGGGCAGGCGTGCTAGAGTCCCGAGGACGGATGACGCTGAGGGTTGGATGAGACACCGGCGAGGGGAGGTGAAGGTGTGAGTCGTCAGCGGTCATTGGTCCCCTTTAGCTCCGTAAAGTATTCGAAGGGTATCTCTCGCGCAAATTGTAGGCCGTATGCACCTGGAGCTACATTGACCAATTCTCGAGCTCTTCCTGCTTGCTAGGCTGAGAAAGGGCCCAGCGTTTATTATGCACTGTTTCCCTCTATCCTTGCCGGGCCCTGGCGCACGCACGGTGCAGGTCCCCCTCCTCGGATGGGCCAGCCTACAAGTCTATCTTATTACGCTCCTGGCCAGCTGGTATTATTACATCATCTCTTTCAACATGTGCTTCCATCCCGATACAGTCGGGACCTTGATAGGCTTCAATCCACGGAACTATGACCCTTAAAGTAGAGAGTGAATGGACCTGACTGTCCGTTGCAACTTCGCAGTACGAAATACTTGGCCCAGAATGTACTTGCGGAGTGAGTTGCGAACAGCTCGCCTGGACCTGTTGATCAACCACATAGTCCATAATGTCGCCAGTGAGTTTTAGGGGTTTAGTACCGAGCTTGTCAAGGACGTTCCCCCTTTTCTAGTTCGGGGTTCTCTCCCCCGTTGAAGCGGGGTCTGCCTATTTTTGTTCTGGCGCACCCGCAATCGGGTCAATCAGCATCGGGAAAATAGCGGCGTGGAAGAGTGCGGTCATTCGAAGATCACATTGGACGTCCAAAGAAACCAAATCCCATTCTAGTAGCAAGAATGGCAGGTTCTGGAAATGGAACAACCGCTAGGCAGTTATTAGCCCCCATAAATCAAGAAAGAAAGTATCCTCAATAAAAACAGGGGATCAGCAGTGACTCGTCGATCAATGAAGGGCTGAAAGCCCAGATGATGAACTCCATCTTGTCTACCCGTTCAACGCAAATTGACTCATCAACCGCGACAAGAGCACGATCGAGCATAGCATCCGTGAGAATCCCTGGCTCCCAGGCTCTCAGGCACAAATATGCAGGGAACGGACATTGGGAACCCTCAGTTAGCCACCCGGCGATAATTATCATATCTGCCTGGGACGTTTTCAATAGAACAGCATCACGCCGGTGACACATCCAGAACAGCGGGCTTCGGATCCCACATTCCACAGCTGGCCAGGTCGATCGGCAGCACAAGGTGATTTGATGCCCTTGCGGATATCGTGCTCCGGGTCGAGCGGTTTTATTACACCCGCTACATGCGCCAAGAAGAGGAGCAAGGCTTTCCTCACACATTGATACCACCCCCAGAGTTGATCGCACCAACAACAGACTGCCCTCCTAGACACCCTCACAACCTACTATATTCAACCCATTCCTTTCGATGATTGAATCTCATGGCAGCTTCAGTTTACCGTCAGGAAATACCTCTATTTGTATAACGAGCAAAAGCTATCCTTAATGGTCACGCTTTCGACTCCAGAGTATCATGAGCCTACTCTATTGAGACCGAGGCCATGGACGTCAAGTCACGTCATCCTCCCTAAACGGACCCCTCTGACCCTCCTGGGCCAAACCGTTCCATAAGTATTAACGCGCAGTCTCTGGGAGAGCCCAGATGCCTATGTCACAATTGCCACGGCTAATCACCCCCTTCCACCCCACCCCACCCTTCTTCACATCCCCTCTAATTCGCGCTCCTTATTTGGTTTCTTACTGAAAGGTGTGCAGTATCTACAAAGGGAGAAGATGAGGGGACAGCGTCCATAACGGTGCCTCCCAAAATGAGAAATGCCCACCTGATCAAGAGGGTGTGGGGAACGGCCCTTTGGGCGCGTGTCTAGAAAAGGTACGACGCATTAACCCACGAATGCTTCCCTCCTCTGAACCACCCACCCAGTGTAAACAAGACCTCCCGGTTTCGTTCACGCGTGGAGCGTCAAAGAGGGTGTGCGCAGTTTTGGAAACCGGGTGCGCTCCTGTCCATCTCTGTCAGGTGAACAGGACGACAGTGTCAGCCAGCTGTTTGTGATCGCTTTTTTTTTTTCTCTCGTTGATACTCAACACACGATTAGTTAGAGAGGGGCAAGCAGTCCATCCGCCCGCCCCCTCTTTATCCGTTACGTCGATGCTAGCATAGCGACGAACTCGGACGTGAGGTGAGGGGTTGAGATCTTTGGCAGATTGACGTGCAGCCCACCTTCAGTCCCCCAGCCCTGCAAGGTCCGCTGCCCTTCCTCCGCACCCGGAATTTATTAGGCCTATCCGTTTGTTGAACTGCTAGCGGCCATACGGGTGGACTCGGATGGAGGGGAGGGGAGGCGCGGGGTTCAAGGGCCTTAAACGCTAGCTTATCTCTCAAAGCCACTGGAAGTATATCGAGGTCAAGTGTTCCCTAATCTCCCACTATCTTTGGGCCCCGTATCGCCGGCCGGCCCACATAGTCGCGTATAGGGCCCAGTTAGTCCGGCCTCAATCGATCGAAGCAGCACCTCGAACACCGACAACCGTCCGGACCAGGAACTTGAATCCCAAGCGCCATTCCCAACCGCGCGCGCCAACCATCAACGCTGACTCTCCCCTCAGAACATTGAGCTCCTCAGAAGCCCCTCGGAAAGTCCCTCACAACCCTCACAACCGTCAACTGGTGGACTTGCCGTAGAAGCCCGGTACCTTTGGGTCGGACTCGGCCCAGAACAACGCGCCGCGCCACCATCCCCTTCCTCACGCCGATCCAGCGATTTTAACCTCTCTATTCTATCCAAGAGCGGCGCTAGAACAAATGCCGCGCGCGAACCAATAACAACAAGAGTACCATGCGCTGCGAAGATTATACTTTCCACCACTCCCGTCACCTGCTCTCTTTTGCCCTTTTCCCTTTTGTACCTGTAATTTTGTAATCCCTCGTCTACCCGACATCCCTCCCCCAGCGTAATATCAAGCATACCGGAGGAGTACGTCTAGATAGCGTCCCCCGGAGAACCGTCCCCCTTCCAAAAAGAAGAGGCGCAATACCGAAATCAGCATGTCTTGGTTTGCGCCCAAACGTACTTCACACCCCGCCACTGCAAACCTGCCACGGCGCGGGTGGACAACGCTCAAAACAGGTTGGCTGGGAGTTGAGCGTGCGACGAGGGGTGCATTGTGGGACGTAATAAATTCCCGGCGTCCCGGGGACACCTACGTCACCACTTCCCGTCTTCCCCAGACTTCAAGCTGTCGTGCAGGGGACAAGAGTGAAAGCTAGTGTAAAAGCAAAAGAAGACAACAAAGATTTAGAAATCAAGGACCGTGGATTCATCCGCCCTGTTTAGAGCGAGAGGGGATATATGCAAAAATGAAAAAACCCCTGTCGTCGAGATCCATGGATTCCAAGAATTTAGTATTTCTATGGAAGCTGCCGGAATGGAAAGAAGAAGAACCATAAAGGGCCTGGGCCGCGGGAAGACGTGAAAAAGCAAGGAAACGTACCCACAATCGTGTGCCTCGAGGAGATGACAAGCATAAAGAAAACTAAGAAAGAAAGAAAAGAAAAGAGGCGCCTGCGATATGGGCCCGAATCCACGTCGTTCTCGGCACTCCACTGCTTCATGGCTGGGTCTGGACTGCTCGGACACGAGCTCAGCATACTATCCTTCTCTGACACGTTTTGTAACGATGCACATGCTATGGCAAGCTCTCAGCATCGTTACGCATTTGTGACATCCATTCACCACGACTGATAGTGTGTATATGGGAACATTTGTCTCGAATTTTAGAAATTTGAACTCGCTATATGCCCACCCATCATGCCTGCTCCTCTCCTTTTTCTCATTTTAGGGTTCAAAAAAAAGAGACAACGAATATAATACATGTTACAGGACCTCTCACGCGAGATAGCCTCGTCTTGCGGCCATACCGGAGAAAAAAACCGAGAAAAAGAGAATAAGAAACAAAGCGCAACAATTGCTCCCCGTGGTATTTAGATTCAGCCATCGCGTCCGTTTGGCATCCTGCGATCCCATGAGCGCCTAGCATGTATTTGAAAAAGAAAAGTTCACAGAAGCCTCCCTGGAAAGAAAACGATAGGGGTAAAAAGGAAAATGAAAACCGGACAGGGTGAGAGATGCGGCCTAGGAGCGTGTGCCAAGAGAGGCGATGAAGAGAGAAGGGGGAGAGTTATACCCCTCCTACTTCTTCACTCCCTCGCGCTTACTTCGCCCCTCTCTCCTATATTCAACAAAACACGGCAGTCGTAACAGTACCATTTTGTCGTTCGAGCCGGGATATCGGCGAGGCCTACGCATTCGAGATGAAACCACTCGCCTTTGCAGTTCTAAAATCAGTTGTGTTAGTCGTGCCAAGATGGAAAATGAACAGTCCAAGAAGATACAAGACGTGAAGGGGTAAGGGGAAAAGTGAGAGATAGATAGCCCGATACTTACATCCGTGTTATCGCATTGAACCATTGTCCCGAAGCTCACGCGGTTGCAAAGACAGTACCTCGGTTCCTCGGGATCAATAGGGTTCCCTTCGTCGTCCACCTCCTCCATGACCTCAATCTGCTGTCCCTTTTCCTTTTTCTGAGTCCGGGCCTTCTTCCGAGGCGCCGCCTTTCTCTTCCCAACGGCGCTATTACCGCCCGAGTTGGTGGTGCTGACGACGCCCGGAGCCGGCCGCTTAGCCCGCTTGCCACCTGGCCCTACTCCTGGCCCCGCGGCTGGCCCCGTGGCCGGCCCTCCCAGTTGTCGCTGCTCTGGCGCGGGCGTATTGCGGGCGGTGCTCGAGCGACGCGGCCGATCAGCCCCGAATGCAGCCGCCGAGGGCTCCTGGCTCATCGCCTTTCCGCGGGAGGCTGGTCGGCGGCCATCAGGCGCGGGGGTAGGTCCGCGAGAGACGCTGGATCTAGCGGGAGGCTAGGCTGCCTCGATGACTGCCGTTGCTGCTGCTGCTGTTGCTGCTGTTGTGGCAGCGGCAGCGGCAGTTGCTGCAACTGCGGAGACGCCTGGTCTTCTGCCTCATGCTGGGATGGGTGGGTCAGCTTCTTCGCCGTATCCTGCCGGGTCTCTCGCCTCGGCTGCTCACGCACAGGTGGTAAAATGGGCGTGGTAGAAATGGCCCGTTCCACTACGGGGCGTCCGCCGGTGGTTTGGTTGGTACCGTTGTAACGATCGTTGCCGATGCCGCAACTGCAATGGTGGAAGGCGGAGACATCGACGGTTTGGTAGACTGGTCCGACGGCTGGCGGGGATGGGGATGGGCACTGGAGTGGTAGAATGTGGTAGAATGACAGGAGGCGGTATCGGCGTGAGGCTACGGCCTTGGGCACCCACGCGAGGCGTGAGCTGAGGTGGTGGCACGGGAGTCTCCATCTTGAGCTTTTTACCAGGAGCCGGCGTTTCGGACCCCGCCGCCCCTCCGTTTCCGTTTCCGTTTCCGTTTCCGTCTGCTTCTCCTTCTCCTTCTCGCTTGCGTTTGTGACTCGTCCGGGTCTTCATCTGGCCGTTGGCCCCCTTCGAGTTGGCGTCCGCTGACCCTTCAGAATTTCCCGGCCCAGCTGACCCACGCTCTCCTAGAAACAGCCTCGCGGCTTCCGCAAACTTGCGTTCCGCCTCCTCGGCCTCCTCAGCAGCAAGCTTCGCCATGGCCTCTCTCTTCATCTTCTTGGCCTCGTTCAGCTTCATACCTTTGTTACTTACGGGCATGTCTTCTTCGAGAGTGTCGACGCTGATGGCGCCCTCTGGGAGGACTTGGGACCCCGAGTCCCCGCCACAGGCATGGAGAGAGAAGATTCAAATGGGACACCTTGCTCCTCCGCCCTCTTCTTGGCCTCCCGATACGCTTCGGGCCCCCTGCCGAGTGTCTTGAGCTCCCGGGCGATCATGGTGTCGCTAGGATTCCACACTGCATTTTTCTTCATGCGCTTCCTAAGGCGAGCGAGTTCGTACTGCGTCAGCTGTAACCATGGCGCATCAGAGCTTCCAGGGGGTGCGCTGTCGGGTGGCGGTTGAGGTACGGGTCCGGCCACGGCAGCTCCCACAACCTGGACAGTAACAGGTCTTGGCGGGCGAGCTGTAGGTGGTTTGGGGGTCTTTGGAACCTTGTTCACCAGCTTGATTCTTGCGGGGATACCAGGTGTACCGCTTGATCCTGGTCGTTTTGTAGGGCTCTCTGGTTCCTCGGTCGACGATGAGCAGTCGCTGTCGTCGGAGTAGGCGTTGAAATCGAGTTCGTAGGGGGCCAGAACCTCTCCAGGAACCATGATTCGAGGGACCCTGCGCCGCCGGACACGTTGACCATCGTCGGTCGTTCTAATGGCGGGCCTAGGCGTTCGCGACAGCTGCGGCGACTTGACGGACAAGACGGGGCTCTTCTGCTGCTCCTCGGCGGTAGGGAAGTTTTCAAGCATATCTTGCAGCTTGGTGAGGATGGTCCTGGCGCGGTTATAGTGCTTGTTTATATTCTCAGACATGCGCACAGCCTCGGCGTGGCTGTACAGCCGCGAGTTCATAGCGTGCTTCAAGTTTTCCGAGATGTCGGCTCGCAGCTGTATGGGGGAGGGGCGGGTATCGGGAGGCAGCGAGGGGAGCCGGCCCCATGTGGTCGTGAGCTCGTTGACCTTGGAGGATGCATCGACGTAGGCCTGGTCCAGCTTTCCGATGAGAGCCAGGGAGCGTATTACGTCGGAGGGCAAGTGCTCGGTGAAATCGAGAAAATCGGTGACGGTAGCTTGCGCGTCGGGATCGGCACGCAGCTCCATCGAGCCGATGGTATTGGTAAGAACTCCTAGAGCCTGGCCTACCGTCTGGCCAACTTGGGACTTGTCCCTCGGGGAGATGGGCTCGCTGGTAAGAAGCGCGGAGCTGGCTTCGGTGGTCATTGTGGGCGGTGGTGGTGGAGGTGGGTGGCTGTCCTAAAAGCGCGACGCGTTCGACGGTAGGGGAGAGGGCGATGGGAATGAGGCTAGCAGTCGCCCGAGCGGCAAGCCGATGTTCTGACCGAGCTTGGGCAGTTCTTCGGTCGCGTAGAAGCCCAGGCGATGTGCGTGATTTGGATGCAAATGGTCATTCAGAGAGGTGTTCGTCGTCGTCGTCAAAAGTGGCCCGTTGTGACCTTCCCTTTGAACCACGAAACAAGCGAGGCATGTCGTTGGTCCGTGCGGTGCTCGCCAGAAATGCGATAAGCTTGGGGAGACGGACACACAGTGCGATACCTTGAGCCACGTGCAACATTGGCACTTCGCCAAATCACGTGAGAAGGCCATCTTGATGCCATTCAAGGTTGACTCAGGTCCACCGCTTGACCGGTGGATGCCGGACTACGACGGAGTGGCTTGCGGCGGACGCCCTTAGTTGGGAAGTCCCAGTCATTGCTGTTACAAGGCAAGCAATTGATAGCTCACAAGCTTTCCACACATCCACGGAATGGATGCATCCTAGCAATTTATTCCTCTAAAAGAAAACAGGTTCCTTTTGCTATTATCTCAATAAAATAGTGCCTTCATTCTGGAAACTTCGCATCTCATTCAAGGCCCCCTGATCCCCCTCGGACGAGCTAGGCACGGTCTCAAAGAGGCTCGGGGCGTGGAGAAGTGCATCCATGTGCCTTTGAGTGAGTGCACACAGTCGCGTTTGTCCAAATTGCTCGAAAAGTCTGCCTTGATGTGGAGATGTCGCAACTCCGCATGGATCATCAGACCCAACCGCCGACCATCGGAGGTTTCCCACCGATGCAAGTGCCCGGGTGGCCCACATGCACGTAATCGACGGCAAGGGGAGAGATGTCATCAGGTAGAGACTCCCGTCGATGACAGCCCCGGCGAAGCCCCCGAGGCTCACGGAGCGGGCCCGCGGGAGGGTAGGCATCCGTATTCTGGGTAAAAATCTGCCCACCGTTCGCCCTTGCCCTGAATAACACGGCAGCACGGCTGCCTTATGCCCGTAAATTCTGCAACAAGATTGAGAGGATGCGAGGCAGTTTCGTCATATCCAGCCATGCCGCCCCGCCCGCGAGAGTCAGGAAATATTAGACATAGACCAAGAAGAGGGTGGGGTGGGAGGGATCCGGTTCAAAAAAAATTCAGCATCGATGGAAGAGACGAGATTTCGAATGTGCTCGCAGGCAGATCTACATCTCTGTGGGTAAGAAAAAGGCCTGGGGAGACTACGATGACAGTAAGACTAGAATATTCGTTTGGCAAGAACGAAACACGACATTCACGCCCAGATGATCAAAGTGGGAGAGAAATGAGGCCCCATCCTCTTATAAGTTGGAGATTTCAAAGCGATCAAGCGTTTATCAAATGTCGTTAGTGTTCTGAGGCCCGGAGGCTCCCGTCAGCAACCAACCCCACACATTGTCAGATTGCCCCGAATCCGAATCCGGCACATTCCCCTCCAAAGTCGAGCCATGACGAACAATTCTGATGCACCCTCCACCTTCCCAAGGCAGCGATTCCTCACAGCCTCACCAGCTGAACGCCTTACCCACGACCTTGGCGTTTTGGCCAACACCCCTCCCCCTCTATCTCCCCCTTCTCTCCCCCGCCTTGCTTTCAGGTGCCCAGACTCACCCCTCACCCTGTATTCCTCGGTCAGGTTCCTGGACACGAATTTGAGTTGATTGCAAGAGTTCGGGTCC
The DNA here is from genome assembly GCA_949357655.1 of Parascedosporium putredinis. Taxonomy (NCBI): domain Eukaryota; kingdom Fungi; phylum Ascomycota; class Sordariomycetes; order Microascales; family Microascaceae; genus Parascedosporium; species Parascedosporium putredinis. The sequence continues at coordinate 151,350 of CASHTG010000003.1, forward strand.
ACCAACCATGTGTTTGCCAAATTCACACCCATCCCAACTCCCTGCCTTTACCCCCTTACATTCCCTCAGTGACTTGCACTCTCACGGCAGCACACACCCCCTCCTCCCCATTCTCACATTTCAGAACCCCAGTTTCCTCCCTGGGTCTGGAACCGCATCTCGCACACCATTCCAACTCTCCACACTTTGGGGTCCATTTCCTTCTTTTTTCCTTATCCCTGACGTAAAAAGAAAAAAAAAGAAAAAAGCCACCCACAGGCGCGATGCGCGGAGCTAGCCCGTTTTCTTCTTTTTCTGAAGCCCAATTCTGCAGAACAGCACACAAAAGTTCCTCGGCTCTGAGCTGAAGAGCTTTCCGCCTGCCGCGCTCGGCAAACCGTCGTTTGTTTTTTTCAATTTGAACAAATTCGGCCACGAGCTCCAGCCGCGATTCCCGAGCTGAAGCCTCACGGCGGCACCCACATGGGAATCAGAACTCTCCCCTTCCTCCCTTTCATGCGTTCCCATGGTTGACGTTACCGCGGACTGTGGGAGCCGAGGCTCCTTGTCGCGGGGATTAGGAATGAGGCAAGTCGAAGAACGACGCGGGTCATTAGAGGAGGCATCCTTCAAGACCCACCCTACTGGTGCCTACTTGCCTACTTGCCTACCTGCCTACTCCCATTATCTCGAGCCTAAAGAGGTCACCTGGCCAGATCAGGGGTGTAGTTCCACGGATAGGTTCAAGTCCTTCAGCACTGAGGCATGGTCACGAATTAAAGATTTATGGTGCCATTCGCAGCCCGGTCTGGGGTTGCACCATTCTCCAGCAACCAGGTCAACCTTGACTCGGCCAGGAGTCAGAAACAGGCCCCAGTCAATGCCACACTACGCGATATTACCATTGGGCTCTTCAAGAGACTCACTGGAGCCTACGCTACCAAGTACAGGCCAGGGCATTTATTCTAGTTACACTTCTATTGCTTGTGCTTGAGAATGTAGTAGGTGACATCTAAAGGTAACAACAAAAATATAGACTAAGGAGGAACAACGGACTGTTTCAAACACCAGAGTCAGTGTGGGACGACCCACAATAACTAGTCCTGAAGGAAGATCAGTGATGGTATAAACGTCTGACAGGACATGGTCAAAGGAAAAGCGGGAACGAGAACCTGCAGCCGATCCCCGTCATCCTGCGCCGCGCCCAAGAACGTGAAAGCAAGAAAAGAGAATGACCCCAGGAAACAACAAAAGACGCAAAGTGGGGAAGACATGACATCTAGAAATAGGAAGAGAAAAAAAGACAAAAAGAGAAAAAGAGAAACCCCACACACAGAGAGGGAGGGACAAGAGAAAAGACAAAGACAGAAAAAAAGATAGGAAAAAAAAAAGAAACCAATTGCCAAGAACATTGAACCAGAACGGAAACTCATCCAAAAATCCGTATCACCATCTCTACAAAGCAAAACCGTAGACAATATCTATCCGTCCCTGTCGTATATGTCGTCTCATACGCGTCTAGAAATTCATGAAGGAAATTTGCTGGAAAGTGGGAAGGCACTCAAAGGTCAAATTGCCATCACCAGTCCCTACTCGATGGTCGAACGATTCGCGATCCGTAAATCTGTTCTGTGCCATCCACAACATAGGTGGAGTCTTCTCCAACAAGGGTGAGGGAACCGTAGAGGGTAAGGTTTCTGCATCTCCTATATTCAAAAATCATTGTTAGCTAGGTTTGCTTCCTGGGGCAGAGAGTCATAGATCATACAGGTATCCATCAACAACGAGGTCTCCGTACACCTCGAGGTCGGCAGCATCACAAGTCCCCGGATCTTGAGCTTTCCGTAGCTCTTCATCTTGTCACTGTGAGGGGAAAAAGGTTAGAAGGCCCTTTATAGAAGCAATAATGAAGGGTATCAACTATACGTACTGTGCCGCGAGATAGCCCGTCACGATAATGTTTCCGGCTGCCTTGATTTTCCCTCTAGATAGAAGAAGAGCTGTTAGCCTGCCAAATGGGCCGTGTTAACAGAGGTAGGGCACTGATACTAACCCGCAAGTGACCTTTCCATGCATATCAATGCTTCCGTATGCCTCCATCTTGTCTTCAATGGTAAAATCTCCGGTCAGGGTGATGCTCCTTCCCGATTTTACAGAACCGCCTACGTCGAGGGGCCCTTGAGGGAGACGTCGCCTTCGCTCTTTACGGATCTTGACTTCCTGACCGATTGGTTTCCCGATGCGCCATAGCCAGAAGACGAGCTGCCGCCGGCGGTAAGACATGGCGGAGGAATAGTAGTGAGCTGCCATCCCCAGTTTAGCTTTCAAGAGCTTCCTGTCCTAACTGAGAGAGCTATGACGATGCGTCGGGCTTTAGGGGTATCGATATGGTCGATGCCTCGGGGGTAGGGAGGGACCGGAAGGTGGGCTCTGGTGAAGAAAGGATGTTTCGAGTGTGATTGCGCTGAATCGTGAAGAAGAGATATCTATGAGAGAGTTGTTGCTTGGTGGTCATGTCGAACAAGGAGAGTTGCCAAAGTTGGAGGAGGTATATGCCTCTTTAAATCTTTTCTCATACCATCTACAACTTCCGGGCGATGAAGCATAGGGCTTGACGTGCCTGTCCTAGGCCACCAGGTCTAGGACGAGATCTATCTCTCTGCCTAGAGACCAAGGTAGCCTTTTCCCTTTTTCCTACCTCAAGCCGGACAAGGTTGTGAGAATGAGGAAAGCAGGACGAGGTCCAAGGAGGAAAAAGAAACAAGAAGAAAAAAATAAACGAAGCGAGTGAGTCTATTTGCAGGGCTAGGTGTCACAGCCCAGAAAATTAAGTCATCCGCTTCCCCGACTTGTTCATAGTTTTGAACTCATGACAAGAATATCATATCAACGGGAGAGGGGGAAGGGGAGAGGGGAGAGGACTTATTCATCCACACACCCCTCCCTTCGTGAAGGGATGGACGGGGTTGCCATTTCCTTCCATGTCCCTTCCCCCTCCTTCCTTACCCCCATCTCTCCGGTCCCGACGGGCAGAAAGAAGCGCCCAGCTTGTGGCCTCATCTCCTCAGCTAGCAGCCTTAAAAAAGTAGCAGCCTCCTCTCCCCACCATCATCTCGCAGGGCTTCCGGAATTTGGAGTACCTGTTGACAGCTGATGTACACGCCCCATGCCAGAAGGGTGGGGAGGACACGCTTGGATGATAAAAAAGACGACAACTTGAACGCCAGGTATCCAAGCGTCAGGACGTCCTTGTACACTAAGAATGCGGTCAAACGAGGTGGGTCTAAGGCTGGCCTAGGGCTCGAGAGAAGATTACTCGAAAAGGCAAGAAGGGTGGGTGGGGACTCGGGCAAGAACTCCGCTGGGTGGGAACGAACAGAGTTGCAAGACATGAGGCTTGCAGTTTGCAGTTGATTTTGACATCACTCAGCTCAAAAGATAGCAAGGGTCATATGCGGTCCCAGGGCTTGCCATCGTTTACGACCAAAATTTGTGAAAGCCCACTGAGAGCGTCAAAGAGGGAAAACAGAAGGGGAGGGAAAAAACACGGTTCACCCGCACGCTGCGGTGCCCGGAGAGGCTGAGGTTTGCAAAGATGCTCATTGGCTTGGCCGATTGCCCCTATCAAAGTTGCCGGTCGGAATTGGCCCATATTGCCCGATTTGGGTATGTGGACCAGATGGTAAGGCAGGAGCTGTGGAGGATACACGACGGCCTGCTTGCTAACTAACACATGATCTCCCCCATCTTCCTGCCCTACAATGTAATATCCAAGCTCTCTTCGAAGGGAGGTATTGATCCATGGATTGTTGTTTTATCCCATCTTTCGTGGAAGGATTTGAACATTGTGCCGACATTGAAGATCTGGCAATTGGCCGGGCACTGACTCCGCTATCGGTGAATGATTACACCGCTAGGCGAAACTCAACAATCAGGGCTTGAGGCACTCTGGTGCGCCGGGTTAATCCTCCTTGACTCACTCTTGTCCTTCTTCACCATCAGTGTTGCAGAACATCAGTGTTGCAGAAGGATTTGAAGCACACTGCATCGGATCAAAATGTGAGAGAATCTCGGAGACCAGACTGCATCTGCAGACATCCAATTGGGCAAGCTGATCCCATTTTCCAATGCGCTGGAGCGCAAAGTCTGGGCCAGCAGCCCCATTCACTTCTTACCTGTTCCTTCTTCCTGCAAACTCGCCTTGGGAAGACCTGTCTGTTGCGGTGTGTAATACTGGGTGTCCGTATGAGTCGATGACCTTGTCCGAGCTTTCACTCACGAAGCTCTTCTCTCCGCGAGGACACTTTGGTGGTCGACACGACACGCCTATGACGAGGGAAGGGGGTTAAGGGGGTGTGCGATTTCGCATCGAATAGTCAACAATTGTGCCCTTTTCAAAATTACTCATGGATACAATAACTTCTACTAATCTCCTGAATCCAGGTCTCGGGAGGTCAAGGCAGCAAGGAACACCTTGCTCGAGGTGCTGGATATCGTTTCCAGAACATTGAGCTGTTTGAGGCGCAGGCACGTCTTGTGTTGGCGTGGGTGGAGGCATCGGCCAATCATTGCCAGAGCGCATCAGCCGCTTGCTCCACCCATCCGTCTATGCCAGAATCGATGAGAACAAGAATTTGGAGGTGGAGGCGCACAACAGCCACAATGGTCTTGGCAAAAGACTCTCCACGACCACATCCACTGTTGTAGGTCGGTAGCCTATCCCGGAGGAAGCCACTCGAGGAGAGTACACTCGGCCAAGACAAGATTGAACTTGAAGGGGGCATTGTGAGCACCCGTGACTGCCATTTGCGAGGGCTGCATTGCATTACAATTTATTCAAAAGACATCTCACTAATAATGCTACTTATATGGGGTGGAACATGAGGAAGTAGAGGACGTAGAAGAAAAGCTTCATCAACGACCGAGATAATATGGGCGAGTCCGGTTTGTGCCGTCGCTGTGCGGCTCCGAAGGAACAAGGGTAATAACGATACTAGCCGAATTGAGAAACAGCAAGCACAGGGTGATATTTCTACTTTTTTCTCACCCCCTTTCATCGAATCCTTTCCCGCTCGTTTTAACGTTGTTCGGTTAATTTAGACACAGGTTCAATGTAACCACTCCGTCCGAGAGGAAATCCTCCGGCAGATCGACCATCTCATCTTGGGTACTGGAGATGGCCAGGGCGTTCAGGGCGTTTGTCCATAGCGCCCATGGCACCCATGGTCGGGTCCAGCACACTGAGCGCCACGGGTGGGTGCACAGTGCCTCCCCTGTGGTCTCCAAGAGTTAGCGTCGAGCTGCGCCATGATTTCAGGCAACAGCCAGAGCTTTTGAATAAAACAGATTCCATTCCCCAACTCCCCAAGCTTCGATTGACTCAATAGCCCGCCCCCTCTATCTTTCTCACCCTTTTGGCGTGGAAGCAAGTTCAAAACCGTCCATCTGTGCGAAATAACCCGGCAGGGTTTGCCCCACAGCCCACCTGTGTTTTGAGCCCTTGGCCACCTCTGATTGATTGATCCGTATGTAAGTGGGTTCGAGACGGCACCTCTTCCCCGGGTCGCAGCCGGGCAAGCCCAGCCATTGACCGCCTCTGAAGCGGTCAAAGTCGGGAGCGCATATGCCGGCCCACGCCGGGGCAGGGAATAGAGTGGCTCTTCCTATCGTGGACTGATCTGATGCAACCAACCCCCGTCGTAGGGCTCAATCCCCCTCCTAAACTACCACAAGCGCGCTCTTACAGCAGGTTTTTCATGGCGCTCGATCCAGCGAGTCGGGCGAGGCATGTCTCTGTTCGGCATGTCGTCTGACCCCGGGACGAAACAAAGCTTACAAACTCCCCAACAGCAGAGCCACCGGCGCCCGTCTCGGGGTTGCCATGACTCTTGCATCACGATAGTCTGGCGCGCGGGGCCTCAAGTGGGACGCCTCCGAAGCGCCATCTGCCACTTTTTGAGAGCACATCTCTGTCCTACTTGCTTACACACACCCCTTGGCCGATAGCAGCCACCCGTCGCAGGTTTCATGAAGCATCCCATTCTTCTTCCCCAATCTCTCTTCACCTCGTTGTCACTAATTCGCCCTTGTCCTCCTTGCTCCTCCTCGTTGATAGCCTGGCCGGCAAGGCCGGCCTCATGTCCGGATTTAGACAATTTACGGCATCCAGTCCGAGCCCCAACTTCAAAACATCATACTTCCTGCTCTGTGAATTGGTCGCTAGCTTCGTCGGAATGACATATAGATCCATGACAGGGAGCTCGGTATCCCAAGTCCTACCTCGACACCGCCTCCCCCACGTCCCCCTTGCCCAATATTCATTCATACCTAGTAGGGACAAAAACGTCACCGAACTTTTGCAAGTCCAATGGGCCTATCACACGAGGAATCCGACATGGCTGTATTAGCCGTCTATTAGACTCTAGTCTGATATTTGCAGAGTTGGAGTGACCAGTATCGTGTCATGCCAAGTTTGAGGGTCCGTCACGAAAACCCACGAAACCGCCTTCCTGGGCCTCTCATTTGACCCGCCCCACCAAGATACCCGTGATAAGCAAGCGGCTGTTTAGGTCCGTCCCACGAGTCCTAGCCCGATGCTTGAGAATAGGGCTGCCGCAGCCCACACCAACGCGTAGATCTGAGCACCCTCCGGCTCGACCCCCTCGACGACCTTGGTGCACTGGAGGTACGTGTCGACAAATGTGATGAACGCCACCACCACAGTCCTAGAAATACCCACCTTGGCCTTGGCGGTGTAGCCCCAAAAGTTGTGCGCGACGGTCTGCGCGAGTGTCGCCTCGGCGGGGTCGAACTGATACAACGCGGTGTCCTCGTCCTTCTTCGGGGTGGCCGCGAAGGGGGTGAAGACAAAGACCCTGGCGGCGAGGCCGGCGAGCGCCGCGGCGGGGGCGACCGTCGTCCACGTCGCCTCGTACGCCGGGAGAAGCGTCTTGATACTGGCAAAGTAAATGACGAGCACGCGCGGGAGAAAGGTCTTGAGGGCGCCGAGCAGCGTGGCGCCGTAGATCACGGCCGAGAGCGAGGCCGTGTACACCTGGATCGCCGGGTCCGCAACAATCTCCTGATTTGGCGTGTCCCCAGACGCGGCGTGCGCGCTAGCTACGGGTCGGAGAAGCTGGAACGGGAGCGAGGTCGCCAGCGCGTCAACCACGAGGGCCGATAGGGCTGATGTGGCGCTGACGTCGTAAAACGTGACTAACAGGTAAAGCTGTCAGTGGAGGGGGAGGCGGACATTTCCCATCCCCTGTTAGCGAATGATATTACTTGGAGAAAAAGAAAATACCAAGGAGAAAAATGGGGGTAACAACCCCCGTCTCCTCCTTACTAGTGCCGTCACTTCCGCCCAGGCTCTTGATACGGAAAACACGGGAGGAGAACTCTCGTTGGGGTTGGCGGGAAATGACCGGACACACTCACACAAGGGCCGTGGCTGAGGATGTTCAGCGCGGCAATATCATAGCTGTCAAAGTTCCCAAACCAGCCGATTGCCAATATTAATCTATTTTTGTCAGCCAGACAGATTCAAGAATTGGCTTCTGTCCGCTTCGTGAACCCCGGCCCGGGGACCGCCATTCACCTCGTCCCTTTTGCTTTCGTGATGGGGTCTCGCGAGCAAGCAAGTAGTCATGGTGGTGAGATGGAGGCACACAGAGCAAAAGTGAACCGTATACGCACACACACACACACACCCATACACAAAAAAGGGGCAAGGGATGGAGGCGGGGCTTTGGGGGGGAGCGAAAAACGAAAAGGTGTGTGGGAGAGGATATCTTACACCCTCCATCCGGTTAGGATCGCGACATCCTGAGAATTCTCCGTTGACCTTGCGACAGCCGCCAAGTCGCCCTCGGTGACAGCTCCCAGAAGCGCGTAGCCGAGAGATGACAGCACCAAGCTCAGCACTGCCACAACGGGGAACTGGAGTACAGTCGGCAGCTTGGAGACCGGGGCGGCCGCACCTACTCGGGTTGAACCGTCTGCGGGGTGGTCATCTTCATGAACGCCGACCGCGTCTGCGACCTTTTCGACTACGGCGTCCTTGACGCTGCGCGATCGGAGCTCCGGCATGACGAAGCTAGAGGAAGGGCAAGGGAGGGAGGGGTGTGCAAGTATAAGCCGTGATGAGGAAAGCGGAAGGGGGAAAAGAAAGAGAAAAAAAAAAGGGGAGAGGGAAAACCCAGCCGTCGCAATGAGGGGATTGGGGAGGGCAGGATCGCGACCACAGGGCGAATAGTAGGGCGACTAGGGGCTTTTCCCGTCAATGTTGTGCTTTTATTTGTCGCGCGATGCTCGAGGAATGATGCAAGTCGCAAAGGTGACGCTACTGGTGGGGAAGCTTGATCTGCGCCTCCCAGAGAGCTTCGCGTTTGGTTCACAGTGCCCCGATACATGCATACCAAGCCTTTTACATCGACCAAAAACGGATAGGAAGAAACATTCGAATGATAACTAAGCATTCAGCACATCTCAAGGCCGCAAAGGTGAAGCAAGGTGTGGGTGGGGGAAGGAAGCTTTGGTTCAAAGAAACGTAAAACGTTCAACTTCCTCTGCTCTAAACTGACATCATTGCGATGAACGGGTGCGTTTTGTTGGCGGACCAATTCCTTATCTGCCCCTCCCCCTTTTCTCTATCTTTTCTCTCTCTTGATGTGCACAAGTAGTAGATCGTCCATAAAACTAGTTGCGAGTATCCATTCTCGTCCTGGTTCGTTATCTAGGTGAAGGGCGGCAAGTCCCTGATAGCATAACCAGCTTTGCCGAGCTTGCGCGGCGCGCTCATGTGTTGTCTTTTTTTTCTTCTTCTTCTTTTTCCTGGCAGATATCGAGCTGGCTTTCCCGATGATCCCTCTTTAGAGCTGTTGATTTTCTGACCTGACCTTCTTTCTCGTGGTGATATATCCAGTTGGCCAGCCATCTCCCCGTTTCCCCTCACCTTTTTCCCCCATGGCGGTGCTCGCAGCCCAAGCCGTCAAAACCCCGTTGCACTTCACGACCGCCGAGCAGTCTCGAGGCCTCACCCCCATCAACATGAGACCTCCCTGACCTGGACAGAGGCGAGAAGTCCTTCTATCTCCTCAAAGATCGTCGTGCACATCATCTCCTTCCCCAGAAACCATCAGTCGCCTCCCTTCCTTGCTCCGCTTCAATGGCTAGTAGGCCTCGCTCCCGGGGATCCATGCCCCCACAGCGGCCCACTTTCCCCCACACAGATGCCACCAAAAATCAACAACTGAGCATCAACAATTGGAAATCTTTGCAGTCGCCGTGACCAACCCCCTGTGCCGGCCCCCGTCCCGACCCATGGAAAGGTCCTGCAGGAGTTCACTCGCTTCCTTCATATATAGCTCGGGAAGTGTTCCCTTGAAAATTTTCATCTCGCACATTTTGACTGATCACGGCCTTCCTTCTCTCCTTTCCGTGCATCGTAACTCAATTTTCACACACACACAAGGCAAGCAAGATGCCCCGATTGCTCATGCTACCTATCCCACCCGCCTCCGACGAGACGTGAAAACCTACCACATGGCCAGCCCACGGACGAAGCAGTGGGGGGGAAGCAAAAACGAAAGCTCAAGCACTGACCCGAACTGGTGGATAATCACAACATGGAAAATTTTGCCGTCACAAGATATCACGGCTTCACTAGCCGATGCCTGGGTGGGCACAAGGGTAACAATGGGCCTTCACCTCCAATGCCTTCTTCATGATATATCCAATTCATTTATTATATCTTGGGTGTACGCTCGACGCAATCCCAACCCTCGCTTTAACCTCATGGATCCGACGTCCGTTTGTTATCCGCCCTTGCCTTGCTAGAGGAAGAAATAAGATAACACACCCATCGCTCTCCGGGTGCACGTAAACGGGTCCTCCACTCTTCGGTGCAGAGAGTTCGGTAGCGGAGCAGAACCACCGCAGTTTACACAGGTTGTAGGTTTGTTGTTCGTTTGTTGTTGTTGTTCGTTTGGTGTTCATAGAGTTTGTGATACAAAGGGGAAATCACGCACTATCCGTTCCGAAGTTTCCAAAAAAATAAGAAAAAAGGGCGGTTCGCACGTCGGTAAAAAACAAAAGATTGTCGTCGTTGCCGACTGCCCTTTTCCCAGCTGATAAAAGATCCAGGGCAATATACGTCCTCGTCAGATAACCATCAGTCCGAAGACGCCGTCTTCCTCCTCGTCGCTTCTCGCCCTCGACTGCATATCTTCGTCATCTTCCGCCATGTCACTGTCGGCACTATCCTCCATCTTGACATCCACCCGTCGGAGCTCCCTCGGGTGAAGCTCTCGGGCTGCCTGCTGGGGAAGCTGTTGAGAAAGCCTGCGCTCGATAGTGACGCCGCCTGGTCGAGGTAACGCGCAGGCAGAGGTGGTACCGGAGGTGCGTCCAAGGGCAGGGTGACCGTCCGGTTGCCGCTGTTGCTGTTAAAGCTACAGCTCAAAAGCTCTACCGCCGCAGCCAAGTCACGATCCTCTTGTCCGGTAGCGTTCATACCCGATGACGGAGGTCGACGGTCCTGGCTCTGCTGACGCGCATGTCCAAAGCCACCAAAGGACCGTTGGGTGCGCTTCCCACCACGCCCGATATTGGTGTGGACTGGTACGATCGAGAAAAGCCGCCGCTGCTATACCTCTTTGATAGATGGCGGTAGCCAGGGATGCTCTGCCCGAACAATTCTTGCTGGGGCGGCGGAGTGGTATCCGCCGAGCTCTGCCGGTCGTTTTGTTCCGAGTATCCCGAAGCCGCGGGCGACGCCGATTCGTTATCGCTAGGGAAGCCCCGTGCCGAATCAGGCGGCGTAGAGACGTTGACAATGGTCGTCGACATAGGCTCGTCCTCCGGCGCGTTGTTCATAGCCACGAGCACGCTGGCAGCCTCGAGAAGCTGTACTTGCTGGTGCTTAGAGATGAGCAACTTGGAGGTGTAAGTCCACTCCGGAGTATGCTCCCATCTAATGCGCAAGGGAAACCCCTCAAAAGGTTAGCAACACACGGCATTGGAAAAAAGAAAAAAAGCTAGGCACGAATAGTGACCGGGATATTCTCTGCTGCGGGAATTCGGAAGCTGGGCTTGCCGTCAAGACAAAGGGAGTGTGCGTGCGAACACATATGGAAAGTGGAGACGAACAAGTGTTTGGTCAGGCAACTGCTATGTTTGTAGCCCTTTCCACATTTTTCGCAACGGAGCTCTGTCCTGCTGCTCTTTCGGCCGTCCTTGGTGAGAGGCTGGCCGTCGCTCGCACGTCGAACACGGGCGTTTTGCGCGGCAGAGGCAGCCTGGTCGGATGACGCGTCGGCTGGGTCGTCGTCGATGGCATTTTCGGGTATCTCGCCGTTTCGATCGGCTAGCAACCGGCTCGTGAGTAAGCTAGTTTGGGTGGTCCTCCCGATGGCTCCCTTCGACACGGTGTGCCGTCGAGCGAAGCCGCCGCTCGGAAGGGAGGCGGAGACATCGCCGACATCCTTAATGGCCGCGGTTAACGCCGCCACATTGGCAGCGCCGTTATTCATAGACTTTCGTCGTGTAACTCGGTTGTTCGAATGTAAGGGGCCCGGCCCCAAGAGGAGGGACTGCGAACCGGCTCGAGCATGGGATTGCCTCGAGGATAGGCTCCCTGAGGTCGGGGTCGTGGAGGAGAGAGAGGGCCGATGGGTCAATGGCCGTGAGCTCTGCTGGATTTCCTGCACATAGCGTAAATGGCGATTAGCACGTAGGCGAGATCACGCGTCCAGAGACATCATCGCCGAGTGAATCGGAGACCGAGGAGGATAGGAGAGGATACTGAGGATCGGGGCGTTGACGCGGACGGGGTCGAGGAATTTCCACAGAGGCCGAGTTGTGACACGTACCTTGGACGACGCCATTGCCATGGGACTGCACAGCAGTTCTCTACCGCAATAAGGTTCGATACACTTTGCCGATGTCGCCCCTGCTGGAGCGCCCGCGGTCGATATTCTCAGGTCAGAGGTCGAGCGAGGTGAGAGAGTTCAAGAAAGGTGGCCAGAAAACCGTATTCTCATTCTCCAATTCTGAGCGTTCGTGATTTTTATTTTTATTTTCAAGCGGTGGTGTGAGTTTGGGGAGTGAAATGGAAAGAAAGGAGGGAGCGAAATAATATTTTGGACCAAGCAATTCCCTCCAGTGTGAACAAGGCGGGGTGTGTGTGTGTGTGTGTGTGTGTGTGTGTGTGCGTGTGCGTGTGTGTGGTTGTGTGTGTGGGCGGCGGAGAAGGGGCGCGCAGGTATCGAGGAACCATACCATTTCCCAGACCATTAATCCTAGGAGTCGTATTACTTTACTACGCCTGTATTGAGGCAGTGTAGGGGTACGGAGCGGCCGCGTACCCTGTTGGCACCCGAGACCAAGGTTTGGCCCTAGGCAGCGCCGCCAAATACTCCGCGTGGGGTATCCGGTACAAGAGTGCTGCATGGGGACTCCGGATATATGTACCACCTTCAGGTAACAAGAGGCAGGTGGACGCATTCGTTCTTTTGGTCTGTTGCGCTTTTTCGTAGTGTCTGCTTGGGCTATCGTCGCCTGTGGATGGTCGGAAGCATCAAATTAGGGGGACGGCGGCGGCAGCGCGAGAGGCAGGCCGAGGGCCATGGAGAGTGGAGGGTGTCCTGTTTGTTGATGCGCTTGTTCTCTGATTATTTTCTTTTCCCGAATAGATCAAGTCATCAATGTAATTACTATTCCTCGATGAGCCTTCCCCATTGGGGTATCTTTTTTTTTTTTCTCTTTCTTTTCTCTTTCTTTTCTCTTTCTTTTCTCTCCTTCCCTCCAGCCCTCTTTCTCTTTCCCTTTCTTCTCTTTGATTTAGGTGTTGCTCTTTAGGTTGCTCTTTCCGGCCTGAAGGCATTGACTCTGCTTCCGTGAGCAAGAATTGATGCCCGGTTTTACATTGTTGGTCATGGCCCACGCTGGTTCGAGTCATCGCAGGTACCCATACTTTTTTCTTCTTTCAACAGCCTGGCAAGCGGATCCACCGACGTTTGCCATTCCGAACCTTACATATCCATACACCGTCCAGCGATGCGAAAGGGTTCCACTGTCCACGTCTATTACCGTTCCGCCCCCAGGGGACGCGCGCGTTTCGCTGCTGGCCTGGCACCACTCACCAGCGATGGCCGGGATCGAGGAGCAGCTTTTACACACCCTCCCCCCTTCCCGTTGTCTCCCTCCCTTCATACCGTTGTATATTCTGAATGGATTACTTTCCTTTCACAACATTATTACTCCGTCTCCTACTCCATCCCGCCCGAACCAGTTGGTGTGCCGAAAGGATTAATGTGTTGCTCCCAAGCTGTGTATGTTGTGCTCCAGCACAAATATTTTGAGCGGCCCCTTGGCAGGTGGGAAAGTGAAGGGTGTTTTCCTCATTTGGTAAGTAGAGGGCAATACATGCGCTACGCATGGAGCTTGTGGATCTCTAGAGAAGGACATCGTGGTCTCTTCCGCCAAAGCCGCCGTGCAGGCGGAGTATGATCTCTGCTACCCCCAAGAACGCCTCACTGGGATCCCTCGATCCACAATCCTCTTCGAGGCAGGGCAGATGGCTCAGAGGTTAATAGAAGGCAGCCCCTCTTGGAGAAGGAGAAAAAAGAAGCGGAAAAATATACACTAAAAAGGAAGAAGTTGGGGGAAAAAAGATCTACCTGCAATTTGTCAAAAGGAGTCGGCCAGTGCTGTCCTTCCAAGCTCTGCCCCAGATTGTCACTAGGGAGGGTGTGGTTTTAGAGAAAGGGGGCGGACAAGGCGCGTGGAAACCCCCAAACTCAAAAACCCAGCCAAATCGGAGAAGAAGAAGGAAAAAGAACCTAGGAAAAGAAGACAAAGATTGGGATTTTTTTCAATTGAAAACTCGCTTCATGAGGGATAGCAGCCACAATGATAAGAGCAAAGAAGATGAAGAGAGAACAAGAAATCGGGGAGGGATTGAATCAAGGGATGTTGACTCATGGACCCCACCGAGGATTTGATGGCCCTTCATCAACACGTTTCCTGAAATGGCTTCTCGGTGGACACCTGGGACGAAGGCTGATCAAAGGCGTGCTGGGTTGTAAACTGGGCCTTCCCCGGCGCGACTTTTTGAGTTGGTGTACATCCAGGCAAAGGGACATCCAGTACTTGTCATTTATCGCTGGTTTTCCGTCATTCTCGATGTTTTCAAATTCCAGAAATTTGTTTCCCCATTGAAATTAAGTTTTCCTGCAAGGTACGGCCAACGGCACAACGTTTTGGTCGAATTATGCTTGTCTTTTTTTTTTCTTCCCTCTTCCTTTCTTTCATCCCCTTCCCGCCCCGTTCGCGCCCCTATCCGGTTCGAACTAGGATCAGTCTTCCTTTTTCTCCTTGTCCTCTGCCCCTCGCGCGCGCATGTTCTTTGAGTTCATGCTGATAGCGCCGTGCCCCGTCAATGTTGTATCAATAGTCGAGCCTTGTGACGTTCCCAATGGAGACTGAAAGAAAGAGGAGGGAGGGGCAAAGTCAAGTTGGCCCTCCGTAAAGTGCCCAGTCATACTCCACAGCACTGCTCAGTTTCCCCACGAAGCGGAGCTGCAATAGTTGAGGAGATCGATTCATCCAATTCACACTGCCAACGGGCAAAGACCTTGGAAACCCACTGTATCCATCGGTCCACTCTTTTTCTCCATCAAGCGTAGCGTGTCTGTCCAGAGTACGACATCGATCCCCGAGCCTGAGCTCTGACCTCTACTCTAAGGCACACTAGGGAAAGTCGTCTCCCTCTGATGTTTTTTGTACGACCGATCGAGCTGTGAATATGGCGATTAGAGCATGCCATGCCGACTAATCTAACCCCATCACCATGCCGCGCCAAGATGGGTGCCTCTTTGCCTCTCTATCCCCCAAGTGGAGAATGGGTTATGAATGCGCTGAGAGAGACTCTGCGTGAACATTCACAACCTTGTGGGCTTTGCGCAAGTTGACCGAATCCGAGACTGGGATGGCAAGGGAGCAGCACTGAATACAAGTAGAAATAAAAATAAAAAGCGGAGAAGGCCCCATAACACCGATGAGCCGTGGTCGGGGCCAACTGCAAGGAGCACTGGGCGGGCTCAGGGAAAATGTGTCTAGAAACTTCCACTTCTCGGTGCGATTTCCAAGGTACCAGGGCTCTTCCCAAAATCAAGGAAGCCCGGCCTCAACACAACCATACTAATAATATCCTTTGTGTGAACACCAGGGGTTTTAAGGGATGAATCTATCATTCTCCCATCAAAGAAGAGGGAAAGAAAAATTTTTCTCTTCCCTCCCGTTTCAACGGTGGCCAATCATTCCCAATGACCCTGATTTGATGCGAAAGCTGAGGGTTCCTTCTCCGATCCTGTCAGCCGGCCCAGTCTTACAAGTCAGATCGTGATTTGGATTTTTTTCATTTTCTTATTTGCTGGTGTGGCTTCCTTCCGTGCTTCATGGTCCAATGTCGCAAAGGACGGGAAAGGGGAAACGGAACGATTTCCAGAGGGTCTCCTCATGTTCCGTTTTGTTATAAAAAAAAAAAAAAGGTACAGAAAGAGAGAGACAGCCCCTTCGGAGATCAGCTGAACCTACCCTTTTAGGGGTCTATCATCTCTTCTTGGAGCCAGCAATTGATTGTAGATTTTCCCCGAGACGTACGTACAAGGAGGAGTTCGTGTCGCGACCCGGGCGCCTTCAGGTACAGTATGGTATGTACACGACAGCGTTCCTCATTGTCGAATCTCCCACACGATCTCCATTCTCTTTCCATTCTCTTTTTTTGCCAATAATTTGTTTCGTCCACTCTCCAGACTCCTCTGTCACCTAAGTGGACAAAACGAAGCCTCCCTGGAGTTGAGGAAGACAAAAAAAAAAACTTCTTCCCGTCGTGTCCCAAGGAGCCAAGGTGTGGTGTGGTGGTGTGCGTCTTGGGCCTGGTGCCGAAGACGTCGAGCCAATGACGACCCTTCCTCCTCCACCACACCGTTTTCGCCAGAGCCCATCTCGAGTCAATGCAAGACAGAGCCCGCCCTGGTGTTGATGGGCGGGCTTGCGTGATCACAGGACCATTTTTAGCCACCGGCGTGACTTGCTTGCGCCTAGCAAGTGAGCACCACGGGAGCTTGCCTCTTTTATGAGTATTATTATTATCGCCCAATCTACTGAGATGGATGGCAATTGTTGAGGCCCGGCCCTTGTCCGATGTTTACATCAACCCTCTGCATCTGCATCGGGGAGATTTGATCATATTACACCCCTCTCCCAGTCTTGAAACTTGGTGAGCGCGTTCCGAAGATAAGATACCAGATGAGAGGCGAGAAAGAAAAAAAGAGCCCGCGTTGTAGCCAAAGAAGGAAAAGACAAGATAAAAATTAAAAGAGTACATGGGAGAGAATAATAAAGCTGGCCCATCTCTTTTCCACGTTTGCCACCGAGACATGGCGCCCACCACGCTCCAGTCGGACATAAAATTTCTGCGCTTATTTTTTCCTCTTTTTTTTTTTTTTTTGCACCCTTCCCGTTGCAGATATCTCTCCTTGCCTCCATCCTTGTGGGAACAGGGTTGCCAGGATCGTCGTTGTCGAGGACGATCGAGGCTGGTTTTCTTTAAGTTCAATAGGTGCACGTGGACGGCTCCCCATCGCTACGGGCATACAGCAAGTGGCACGGAAAAGCTCCCACCTCTCATGAGAATAGACGAGAATCGTATGTAATCGTATGGATAGATCACTTCAGAGGCGGAAGAATTCTGGGCACACTCAACCACAGCCATACCCGGAAGATATCGTCCCCACGAGGACAAGGGAAAAGAACCTTGGTTCTGCGCGTTCGCCCTTTTCTCATTAATTTCTGTCTGATCTTCCCAGACACCCCGGCAGACCGGTCCACATGCAACAGAAGGCCTCTGTCTCCACCCCCGTTCTTGGAACACTGCCTTTTCTGGTTCCAAACACTCTTCCAGGGGGTGGAAGCCGATGACGTGAACAGCGCCTCCGCCTGTTTCGGTTCGGTATGCGCCCGAAGAACAGAGTGTTTCTGATTCCTTCCCTCGGTCGACTTGGAATATCGTGTGCGCTATTTTTGCTTAAAAAAAAAAAGAACGAAAGAACGAAAAAGAAAGAAAGCAAGGGCGAAGCAGGGCAATGCCACGCATGGGACTTCTTGATCAAGGCTAACAAAGGTCTTGTCCACCATCGTCGTCAGCTTCCAGGTCCAATCGTTGAACGAGTTATTCGCCTGCCTAGCGGCAGCTGCCGGATGAGGTAACGAGAATCACGCGGCCCCCTCGCCCGCAAGAGGTCCTTCTTCGGAGACCATCGCTCGGGATTTATTTTACAGTGTATCAAGAAGAGAGACAAGAAGCGACAATGTTGAGCCAAGGTGTCTCTCCTGCTTCTTACATCTCGGGCGATTGTCGTCGACACGAGATAGTCCCCTCCTTTTCTTCCTTTGAGCTAAAGACGCCGCATGCATCTCCATTTTGAAAAGGATAAACATGTGTGTCCCTTGTTCCCGCGCTGACAAAGGTTTGATCGAACCTGATGTGCCGAACTTGGTCTCATTTTCCAACAGCAATGTGAATATAATGGATAGCTACGAGGATGAGAAGGTCGGGATAGGATGCAAAGCCCTATCAGAGCTCTCTCCAAGACCACATTGCCCTAGGGAGGGGAGGGGCTACACCACATTCTTTAACTCCCAATTTAAGCATCTTCGTAAGGGCCATTCGTAGGTTGTGGGGATACACAAGAGTCCTCGGCCTAGAGATCTGTCACTCGAAAAAGAGCCTTTGTTAAAGCCGAGGGCGAAAGGGGGACGGAACTCGGATGGGGGCGCGCCGTGCTGGCTCACGGAACCAACTTTGCGGTAGCGGACACAGCTGCGGGTAGCGCCGAGCTAGGTAAGCCCGTTCATTCGCGGGCTGGCACTCCATTTCGGGGTAGGTTTAGGGCTTTCCACCATTATCTCCTTAAAAGACATCGCATGACAATTCGAGACTCCAACCACAGCTCGCCAATATCTCTCTCCCCGTGGTTTCTCGTTCAAGTCCCGCCCAGCGGGCTCGAGGAACTGCCGCGCATCGTGCTCCGATCCCCTCGGCCCCTAGTACTATTCACAAGCGCTCGATACCTTGATATCTTGACCAGGGCCTGCCCCCTCCCTCCTTTCACACCCAGTAATGATTGACCAAAGTTCCTCGATAATGTAACCCCGGCGCACTCGAGGGCTGGGTTGCTTAGATTCTGAAATGGCAGCATTTATTTTTGTGTATCTACTGGGCTAAGTGTGTGGTAAACCCCTTCTAGGATGGTATCAAAATCCTTGCGGGGTAAGGAAATCATCCCTCCCCCAAGGTGGGGAGAGGGGCGTCTTCATGGGCGTTGCACATGGTGGGAATCGATACCCATGGATCAATTTCCTCTCGCTTGGCTTCAATGGATCACCCTAAGCAGCCCTCTTCGTTGAGAACAAAAGACGCCTTCCACTGGCGTCATCCTGTCTTTCTGCAGGTGCAGTGCTCGAAGAGGCCGGATCCATGTCCTTCCTTCCCGTGCTACTGCGCCTGTCACGTATGCAAATCCACATGTGGTGTAGTGCAGCAGTTCTCCGGGCTTGGAGCCCTTTTGGAAACTCCCAAAACCTCACCTAGGTCTATTTGGAACCTGGGTAGAGGGAGCAGGTGGGCGAGGATTGTGTTGGGACTAAAAGAGTGCCTATTTGAGAGAGTGCAGTAGTTTAGCACTAAAACTCGCCGGACCCCGGCGCGAGGACAACCGGCCAACATAATCGCTCCCTTCCGCCCATGTGTTAAGGATTCCAGAGCGGTTGGGGAGCGCAGTCGTTTCCCCCTCTCTTTCTTGTTGTTGTTCCAATGGATTCAATGTCGTTAATTGACGCTTATGTGGACCCTGGATGGCCCGGATTCTCTTGGCTGGCACCCACAAGGTCCGCGGCCGGCGCAGCTAATTCTACTGGGTATACCTCGGTATGGTCTTCAGCTTTATCAATCTTGCTCTCCTCATTTTGTTAGTGGTATTGATCCACCACCACCACTAGCCGTCGAAAGAATGGCCTGCTCTAATTTTTCTTCCCTTTTCTTTCTTAGTTGAGTTTTGGTATCGATATTCTTCTATATTGTAAGTTCATGCCCTTTTCTTGGTTGATCTTTAGCTGGATAGAAAGGTGAGCATCTTGTGGTATATATAGTGTAGACCTGTTCGCAGGTTTCCATTCGAAAAGGCATATTCTTGGGGGCGATACTTTTATTACTGCTTTCTAAACTCGAGAGCAATTGATCAAGTGCAATTTCCAGGCCGCCCGTCGCTCCTGCTCCACACATTTCAGCCCCCGCCCTCTTTGCCTCTTGACTTATCAGAGGAGGCTGGCGGGTTTTCTTTATCGCACGCCGATAGGCACCCGTATCAGCGAACAAAATTGATGTTGTCATTGCCATTACTCCCCCGACGCAAGGCTAATACGTAAAAAACGAGGAAGCTCGACTCAACCTCTATGAGGCGTAGATAGGCAGCATAGGTTTGATTCGATGCTCGCCCCCAAAATACAATAAAGAAATATTCTTGGCCGGCCAAGCACGCCCCATACTTGGCCCGCTGCCTCTTTCATCATCGGAATTGATACCGGAGGTCATTCCGTGGGAGACTTGATTGTTTATCAGTCCCAACGCCCCAGTAGTATTTTGGTCTTCCGCCGACTTTTCTTGAGCTCTCTTTTTTTTTTTTTTTTTCTCTCTTGACACATGATATCTCGGGCACCTGTCATTTCGAGACAAAGAGTAAATCTAAACTGAATAAAAAACGTTCTTTTTCTTCGTTTTGCCCTTTTCGCAAAGCGACCACCGGTTATCACCAGATCCTTCCATCCTCCTTCTCGCACGTCATCAAATGTCCGACGTCTTCCGCAGAGTTGGCCGCGGTGGTGCTGGCAACTTCATCACCCCCAGCGCCACTAACACCTCAGAGGACCCCACCAGAGTGCGTACCAAGTCCCCCACCCAGACCCCTTTCACCATAGCCCTCGCCGCCCGAACTGGTCAAGGAATTCAATGAATACAAAAGCAGGCCAGGTAAAGGCAAGAGGCAAAGTAACATTGGGGTCTTTGGGTGTTTTCACCCCTTTCTCAATAAGGGAACAAAGAAAAAGAAGCAAAAACTAACATAGAGAACCTGGACAAGGATGTCGAAGCGCAAAAGGTCCAGCCAGTGGTTGCGGCCCCGCTGACCCCCAACAGCAGCCGTACGCCAGGGTAGGACGTGGTGGCGCCGGCAATTTTCACGATGCCGCCAACGCTCCCGCCGAAACCCAGGAACAGGTGGCGGCGAGGACAGACACGGTGCCGTCCGCTAACGCCTCCGGTCCCAGGACTGGTCTCATGGGCCGAGGTGGCATGGGCAACTGGTCCGATGCGCCGGCTCAGGAACAGGTCAAAGCTGAGAAGGACAAGCAGGCTGCTGTCGAGAAGAAGGTTGCCGCAGATGTTGATGCTGGTCTCAAGGCTCCAGCCAAGGCATACGATCGCAAGGTTACGGAGCAGGTCTGAGATGTAAACGCATTTGTAGTGGATGGTGACTGAGTACGTGATTGGGCGGTCGAGTTGGACCTGCAAGCAGTTGATGAAACGAGAAAGATACCCAAAAGAAACCCCGGAAATCACTCAAAAAGAACCATGGCAGCTTTCTGAACTGATGATTTGGTCGTTGAAAGAACCGTTGTCATTACCAAAACTCCGTAACTGTGATGAATCAAATAACGAATCCGTCCATGTGAACCCAATATATCTTTTTGTTGAGACACGACGCCACCCGACCCATTTACGCTTCGATCCCCTCCATGGCTTCGTCCTCGTCGCCAAGGTCTTCCCAAGGGTTGTCGTCCGCCTCTTCCTCGACCTCCTGCTCGCCATCCACCGTCCACCTGACCTTTTGCTTCTGCCTGAGCTCGTTCTTGTTGACGTCGACCATGTCCTCCGACATCTTCTCGCCCTCCGCCTCCATCTCCAAACGTTTCCTCTCGCTGCCGCGCATCCTGGGGAGGAGGTGCCCGTGCGTCTTTACGAGCTCGCGCGCTGTCTCGATCTCGCGCTGCTTGTTGCCCGCCATGCGCTTCTTGTAGAACACCCTCTCGCGGCGAGCGCGAATCTCGGACACCCTCTTCATGGCAGTGAGGGTCTTGGCCATAAGGTCTCGGTTGTATCGTACGGGGACGTTCCTTCGGGCAGCGAACTGCAGGGTGCTGTCGACAACCATTTCCTTGCCCGCGGACTTGCGGAAGGCCTTGGTCCACTTGAGCTTGCGCGGGTTGCGCTTCATCTTGAACTACTCGGGACGTTAGAGGCTAAAATCGAACCTTGGAGGCAACGAGCCTTGGGAGAGTTGACAGGGGAAGATGAAGCAAATAAAGGATGGAGGGGAATAACCCACGTTCTTATGGCATTTGCTCCTGCAAAACCTAAACACCTTGGCATCGTTCCGCACAAAGGTTATACCTTTGCTTGGATATGCGGGGCGGCTGCAGAAATAACAGGTTTCGATCCTGTGCAAAAGTGGAAAAGAATTAGTACAATCCCTCCAAATTAACTTGGAGAGTCAAGCATCGTTGATACTTGTTATGTCTTGCGCATACCTCATCTTGTCGGCCTTGGATCGTGGTGCTAGCCTGTTGATTTATTGGAGAGTTGATTGAAACTCTTGGGCGGTGATTGCAAAAACCGAAGGCGGTCTCAAAGAAATTTTTGGACCAGGGAAAAAAAAGTTGCATATCGATAGTGGTGGGGTCGTGTGCAAGCCTCAATCGCCCCAGGTATCCATCTCCAGCCACATTCACGTGATCTCGCGGGGATCGCCCGCGGCCTCAGCTGAGCACCATGCTTCCCTCCTCGAACGCGTCTAAGGGCCGGACGCCTGCCTAACGAGACGGATCGTGGGAAGGGTTTTGTTCCCCTCTTAATACCTTGAACCCCCGGTCTCCTCTTCTCCAATTGACCTGGAAATGTAAAACTCTGATCTTCTGCACCATCCCGCACCTCTGTAATCTCACCCAAAAAGAGAATAATAGCCCACATCATGGCTGATAAGGAGGCAATCGTCTTCATCGTCGACCTCGGGTCGACCATGACTGAGTGCAACAGCGGCCGGACCGAAACGGATCTCGATTGGAGCATGCGGTTTGTCTGGGACAAGATTTCGCACATTGTTTCCCTCAATCGCAAGGGACTATGTGTAGGTGTCGTTGGCTTACGAACGGAAGAGTCTAACAACTTCATGGGAGAAGACGAAGGGTATGAGCACATCTCGGTTCTTCAAGGTCTCGGGCCTATGGACATGTCATCATTGAAGGATCTCCAGAAGAAGGTCAAACCCAGTAGCGAGTCCATGGGCGACGCTCTCTCCGCTGTAGCGATTGCCACGCATATGATTACTCAATTCACCAAAAAGTTGAAGTATAACCGCCAGATCTACCTTATTACGGACGGACTCGGCCCCATTGACGTGGACGACAATGACCTCAAAGATATCTCTGCCGAGTTGAATGACAATGGTATAAGCCTAGTTGTGCTGTAAGTCGCCTGTGTAAAAGAGCGCCTAGCTGCCCCCGGTGCGTCTGATCTAACCCGTGCCGTCTAGTGGCGTTGATTTCGACGACGCCGACTATGGTGTCAAGGAAGAGGATAAGCCTAAAATCAAGGTATCTTCAAGCTAATAAGCCCGTAACTGGTTCTGTCTTCTGACTTGCACAGGCGAAAAACGAAAAGGTGCTGCATCGCTTCGTGGAGATGTGCGGGAAGGGCACATTTGGCACAATCGCCGAAGCCATTGATGAGCTGGATATCCCTGTTGTCAAGCTCCCTCGGCCCTACAAATCGTACGAGGGAACATTGGCGCTTGGTGACCCCGAAGGTGGCCAGGCCGCGGTCGTGATTGGGGTTGAGAGGTATTACAAGACGCACAAAGCTACGCCGATTTCAGCCAGCACGGTCGTGTTCAAATCGGAGACGGGCGAGTCGGAGACCATGGATGGCGTTGAGTTTGGCGCCGTCAAGCAGGCGCGGACGTACAAGGTCAACGACCCGGGCGCTCCTGGTGGTAAGAAGGATGTTGAATTCGAGTCCTTGGCGAAGGGCTACGAGTACGGAAGGACGGCTGTGCATATCAGCGAATCCGAGCACAACATCACCAAACTCGAAACGACCAAGGATTTCAGTTTTCTTGGCTTCCTTGAGCAGGAAAATGTACCGTGTACCCTCCGCCATCCTCGTATACGCGCCTAAGATCGCTTGCTAATATGCATTCTAGTACGAGCCGGTAATCAACATGGGCGAGTGCAATGTGATCTACCCCAAAAGTTTGATACGGAAGCCCAAATCGCCTTGTCTTCCCTAGTTCAAGCCATGCACAAAGCCAAGGCGTACGCGGTGGCGCGCCTCATCGTCAAGGATGGGAAGGAACCGCTACTCGTGCTCTTAGCCCCGGACATCGAGAACAATTGTCTTTACGACGTTCCCCTACCGTTTGCCGAGGACGTGCGCGGTTACCAGTTCCCTCCCTGGACCGCGTCGTAACCATCAGCGGTGTCACCCTGAAGGAGCATAGGCTTCTCCCGGGAAAGACCTCGAGCAAGCGATGGGCGATTACGTCGACGCTATGGATTTGAGCACATATGCCGAGGATGAAGAAGGGTAAGAAAACCCCTATGTTTTTACGATCAATGTGGCCCGCGCATCGCGCTCTAACCATATGTACTCATAGAAATCCCGTGGAATTTATGGCGATTGACGAGCCCTTCAACCCCTTAATTCACCGGATCAAACACGCCGTAAAGGAGCGTGCGATTCACCCGGATGCCCCCGTTCCACCCATCCCCAAGGTCCTCACACAGTTCTCAAACCCCCAGAGGAAACGGTAGAGGGCGCTCAGAAGCAGATCGCCACCCTTATCGAAGCCGCCGACGTCAAAAAGGTGCCCCCAAGGCCAAGGGCAGGAGGCAAAAGGAGGCGGTGAAACCCCTCTCCGGCCTCGACGTCGACGCTCTCCTCGACGCCGCCCCCGCCCCCGGCGACGCCTCCGAAGGGTCCGACAGAAAACCCATCTCCGCGTCCAACGCCATCCCCGACTTCCGCCGCGCGCTGGATTCCGCAGACCAGATGCGCCATATCGAAGACGCGTCGAAGCAGATGGGGAGATTATTCGCGAGTTCATCTCTACCGACTTTGGCGGCAACAAAGAGGATCGCGTGCTTGAGCACCTCGGGGCCATGAGGGAGGGGCTAGTCGACCTTGAGGAACCGGATCTGTACAATTCCTTCGTCAAGGATCTTAAGAAGAAGATGCTCTCGGGGGCCTTGGGGGCGACCGTAGAGAGATGTGGTGGAAGGTCCGAAGGGCCCGGCTGGGACTCATCGACAACAAGATGTCCGAGGTATCCGAGGTCACGGAAGAAGAGGCCAAGGAGGTAGGATTGTCCCCGATATTCATGCCGCGCCCCAATGACATTCCACTCACTAACCTTTTTTACTTGAATCACAGTTCTACACGTCACGATGATTGCATCATGTTGCAGAGAAGGAGGTGGAGGACATGTCCCCCAACTAGCATTTGTCACATCCAGAACATGCCTAAAATGTACGATAGACGAGGGTATCAAAATGAATTAGAGAATTTGATGTCTGCCGACCATGCACTAGCTCTTACCCCTGTTTCTAGATCACAAGTCAAACCACCATCTTGCCCATCCTTGCGGTATAAGTAGCTAGGAGAGGAATGGTACTAGAGATGGATGGATACACGGAGAGAGAGAGAGAGAAAAGGGAGAGGAAGAAAGAACAAAATTAAACAGGATCCGAGACAAGATCCGCTTCAGTCAACTTGGGAGCGCCCGGGACAAATCCTTCCTCGCGCCTAATCTTCTTCTTCTTTTTGACGGGTGGTGCCGGACCGTCCTGCATCTCTTTTACCGCGCAGGCAAGCGCGGCTTGGAGGGTGTAGGTGGCGTCGTTGCCGGCATTGTGTAGGTTGGCGTACTCGAGGCCAAGGTCGAGGAGAACGTGGCGCAGACTGCGGCCCTGGAGCTCACCGGAAACATGCTGGTGAAGGTCCTTGGAGTCGGCGCGCATGATGGCGTTTTCGCTGGTCAGATCGCAGCCAATCCCTGCAAGATAGCGCTCCTCCTGGGCGAGGTCGTGGCCGACGAAGACGATCTGGCGTTGCTCGGCGGAAGCGTTCGATGTGGTGGATGAGGGCGTTGCGCTATCCCTCAAGAGAGCCTGGACTCGTGCCTGCAGGTCGTGCGCTGAAACAAATTCGCTCTCGCTGTATTATTTAGAGGGTTAGCATAGCCAACAGATACTAAAGCGGGAGGAAGTTAAGAAAGGGTCAGAGTACACACCCAAAGTCAAATTTGTCAGGGCAGCCCTGGACATATTGATAGTTGACGTGCGAAGCATACTCGCTCACACGCAAGTGGATGCTCTTAACGAATGGCCACCAATTTTCGCCCAGCTTTCCGGGAGCCAAGTTCTTCGTCTTCTCGGTATCGAGTGTGACGATACCTACCTCAGTGGGGAGGTGGGAGAGTTCGTGAGCCTCCACGTCAAGAGAGATGAGGACTGGGCCCTGGTTAGGCGGGAAGGGTGGTGGCCTTGTCACGTCTAGCATCGTTGTCTCCCCTCGAGCTGGCGTGAGTTCGCGTCGACAAAGGGCCTGAGGCCGAGGAGAGCTTGGAGGCCGCGCGTCATCCGGTGGCGGGCCTCGCGGGCGCGGGTCTGCTTTTCAAGCGAGCGGGCCTTGGAGCTGATCTTGTTGAACGAGGCAATGTCGTACAGCTGCCAGCGGAACTCCTCAATCTGCTCCGGGGCCACGGCTTCGAAAAAGGACTGGTCAAAGGTGGGGAGGTTCTTGGTCCGGATGAGCTGGCGAGATTCTTCATCGTAGACGTTGCAGAGGTACCGGGGCTGGGGGAGGCCCTCCCTGAAGGAGACGTAGAACTTTTCGCCATTTTCGCCGACGGGGATAGTGAGGTTGATTTTCAGTTCGGCGTTGACAATGTTTAAGAAGGCGATAAACTGCTCAGTTGGGACGAAGAGGTAAGGGGTCTCTACAAGGGTATCAGATGTAAACGCATAATAACTAGAGAATGGTTAGTTTTGTGAGTGCATAAATTTGAGTCGGACGCGCGCGGGAAGAAGGATCTTGGTAAAAGTCTTACAAGTGCCACTCCTGATGGCGGAAGAAGTCGTCAAAAAGCGGTCGGGCCTATTGGGAGGGAGGAAGTTAGAAGAATCTACGGAAATTGAAAGGGTCGCCGACGGGTAAACTTACGAGGGGACCGTTGACCTTTCCTATAAACCAGTCGGGATAGTGGTAGACCATGCGCCACGGGCAAAAGTACATGGACGCGGGCGCGGCGTCTCCGCGGGTCATGGTGACGCCCGGGGCCGGTTTCCCGACGAGAGCCTGCCCGGGGTCCGAGGGGAGAGTTTCCCGAAGCTTGCCGTCTCGTCTCCGCACCGGGGCCTAGATCAGCGTGACTTTCCTTGTTCGTATCCAGGTCAGAATTCTCAGAGGCGATCTCGGAGGACGTTGGGGGTATGGCAAGGTTGGGCCATAATTCTGCCATGGCGTCCCGCCCACCTTGGATAGCGTGGAGGAATTGGTCTGTGTTAAACTCCACCCCGGCGGCCTGCTGCAGGAAGTCGATGCGAGGGCGCCACTCCTCAACCTCCTCATCCGTCATGCGAGGCATCGCGGAAATGGTAACTGGCAAAATAAACAAACCTGTGGTGTGTATCAGATTAAAAAATTTTTCCCTTTTTTAACTGGATCTTCTTAAAAGGTGGAAGAGAGCCAAAGGGCACAAACATGAATCATCCGATGGTGTGGATTCTCTGAAGAGTGTACTTAGAATGGGAAGGAGCGACGAGAAAGGAGGGGTTTCCCTAACGCCGTAGAGGATGAGGAAGGTGCAACTAGAGGAGAGTATATCCAGGTGGAAAAGGACACTAGACAAGTACATATAGGTCGCATTCCAGGGCTGATACATGTGTAATGTGGGATGGACGCATGGTTTGCGAGTCTTTGACAATCGTGTTGCCCGGGCTAGTGTGTTAGAGAACATTCCTGCATCATCACCACTCTTGAAGGAGAGGGGGCCCGAGTCATGGGGACGAGTCAAGATTGAATAGGTTGAGGTGAGATTTTGGCCAAGCCCACGGGAGGCTGCCCTTCTATTTGCATGTTTGTGTGTATATATTATCTGTGTCCATAGGTACGCATCCGACTCATACAGCCCAACCCCACGTGTGTGAACCCAAGAAAAGTGAAAAGAGCAATAAACAAGAAACGCCATCGCTATGGAGCCAAGATGTGTAGTGTTGTACATTCGCCCGGGAAACCCCTCACAGATACGACTGTCTTCCGGAACCTTGCTGAGCCGAATGATACAGGGTGTCGCTGTGGTCTGGGTTTCGACTAACGAGGTTCGGGAGGCTACGAGAGCAAGAAGAAGCGCGAAGAAAGCCCCGGCGCGGGGATGGATCAAGTAGTTTTTTCAAGGAATTCCTTTGCCTCGTTGATTTTGGTGGCGAGGTAAGGGCTGCCGCCTCGATCGGGGTGGTTGAGCAACATCATGGTTCGGTGAGCTTTGCGCAGCTTATCCTTGGTGACTGCCCTCTCGCTGCATCACGGTATTAGTACGATACGTCGCTAGCCAAGCCTGGTTCGGGGCCCCGAGGGATGCCCTCGGTCTTTTCACTCACCCCAAGTTGAGAATCAAGGTCGCTTCTCGCTTATTCATCTTGGGCTCGAAGCCGCCCTTGTAAAAGGCCTTTCCCAGGGCTCCGACACCACCACGCGATCGGCGCCATGCGACAAGTCCAGCTCGACCCTATAAGTATAGTTGCGTTAGTAAAAGAGGTCCCCCTTCCGGAAAGCGAATCGCGAGACCGCGAGGCTGCGAGATATCGCCGGCGTCAAGACAAGAAAGACCCTACCAAGAAGGCGGCGACCGCGACGCCGGTTCCGATTGCGATTGCTGAGGCCATGGTTGCGTGGGAGGATAAAGGCTCGTTCGTCAGCTCGAGGTGGTGTTGGTGATAAGGGGTGGTGATTATTTCGCGTATGCGCGATGGGGTTGGCGGCAGAGAAGGTTAAAAAAAAAAAAAGATCGATTTTTCCCGTTCGCAATCCTCGCTGATGCCGAAGCCTCTAGAAAATTTGGCCTCTGGTCTGCACCACGCCGAGAATGAGCCGGTTGGTGTTTAGCCGAACTTCTACCGCAACAGTTTCATCCATGAGCGATGAGCTCATGCATGATAACCTGTCGTGAGAGACATCTTCAAGAGCACAGCTGAGCAACGAATCTAGAAGTTTCAGACCAACCCTTTTTTTTTCCATTTTATCTTTAATCATATATATCTCTCGGTAAAGGAAGACTTAATTTCATAATGGCAGGAAGCGGAATATTTACCACTGGGCCGTACCATATCCTTGCGTAAGTCTTGGCCGTCAACAGTCGCCGCTGCATTGACGCTCTCAATGCATGTGACAAACAGGGTGGTGAGTCTCAACTGCGCGGTCGGCTTCTAACAAGTGCTTTTAGATATGGTACGCTTCTCGGCACCACCTTTTGGCATGTAAGTAGATGACGGCTTCTTAGCTTGTACATGTAGCATCAAGAGAGTATGCCGTTCTAATAGATCAACGCTGTTGAAGTCTTTTGTTGGGGGCATCGTTATGTTCAAGACGCTGGCGCGACCTCAGTTCGCCGCCGTTCAGTCTCGACTATTCCCCATCTACTTCACCGTCCAAACGGCTGCCCCGGTCATCCTCGCCGCGACGTATCCCAGAAACGAAGGAGGTTCACTCGGCCTCAGCGGCGTTCTTGACCCAGCCAACCGGTGGTCAGTGCTGAGCCCCATTGCCGCTATCTTCGCTTCAGCGCTCCTGAACTTTGTCGTTCTCCTCCCTGCCACGATCAAGGTCATGGTGAAGCGAAGAGACCAAGGTAAGTTTGCCTTTCTTCAAATGGGGTTATTTTCTTATTTCTTCCCCCACGCGGTTGCTGATCCGATCTTACCTGTGTAGAGAAAAAGGATGGCAAGAAGTCGTGGGAGCCGGCACCCCACTCTCAAGAGATGATTGCGCTGAACAAGCAGTTTGGCAAGCTTCATGGCATCTCCTCCCTCCTCAACTTGACCACCTTCATTGGCACCATTGTATATGGTTTCCATCTTGGAACACTCCTGCAGTAGACTACAGTTCATTTGTGAAAATTGTAAATACAGAGTTCTTCATCACCGTAAGGTGCGGCATCGTCGTGATCCCGTAGTGCTCCAGCTCACAATTCCACCACCTTCATTGCTCGCGTTGTCCCTCGCCATTTACTTTTCTTGTTCTTTTCCTCTCTCTGGGGGATTTTGATCTGTGGCGCGTAAATGTAGTGTGTATGTGTGTTTGGTTAACGTTGGGCTCATTAGTGTTGATACCAGACGAATGCCGATCCGGTCGCCTCCGGGAGGTAAGCGCAGTGCTGTAAGCCAAACTATTGCCCCCTCCTATCGGAGCCTCTGAGACATTGGCCGATCGGCACCCGACCCCAACGTCAATGAAGAGCCCACGGCCCCTCCACTGAATGATCCAGGGATCCAGACAACGACATCCCCGCAGCTCTGATTTTTGTTATCGATTGTCACAAAGGCGAAAAGCAGCCCCGCCACCACCGCTTCGATTCGAGTTTCTTACTTTGAAAAGAGAAAAACTCAAGTGACTAGGCGAATACTCTTTTCGTAAATACAATAGATTGATCGAGTTAATCTTTTGTTCTTGTTTGGTCTAACCATGACGGTATCTAAATACCTCAGCGGTGACTCAACCGCCATCAATGAATTCTTGGACAAATTCGATGTACGTTGTTTTCCCAGAAGGGCGGGAGTAGTAGAATCACGAAAAGGAGAGAATTGATCCTGACCGCGACTAATAACTCTTAGGTGTTCCTCTTCGATTGCGATGGCGTTCTATGGTCGGGCGACCACGTCTTCGAGGGTATCCCCGAGACCTTGAGCCTCCTCCGATCAAAGGGTGAGTGAAGCACCCGTAACCCGTAGTTCTCACCTGCTTCTCTTCTTTTTTTACTTCCCGTTTTTTTTTCTATTTTTCATCCTTTCTTCTCTTTTCTTTATTCTCGGACCCATGAACCGGCAAGACCCCCTTTCAAAAGTCCAACCAAGCTCACACATCGAAACCCCTTCCACCCCTCACACAGGTAAAAAGTCGTCTTCGTGACCAACAACTCCACCAAATCCCGCCAAGACTACGTCAAGAAGCTCACCGACCTCGGCATCGACGCCCAAGTCGACGACGTTTTCGGCTCGTCCTACTCCTCCGCCGTGTACATCGCTCGCATCCTCGAGCTCCCCGCCGGCAAGCCCAAGGTCTTCGTCGTCGGCGAAGCCGGCATCGAGACGGAGCTGCGCGCCGAAAACGTCCCCTTTATCGGCGGCACCGATCCCGCCCTGCGCCGCGACATCACCCCCGACGACTACCGCGGCCTCGCCGACGGCTCCCTCCTCGATCCCGAGGTCGGCGCCGTGCTCGTCGGCCTCGATTTTCACATCAACTACCTCAAGATGGCCACCGCCTTCCAGTACCTCCGTCGCGGCGCCGCCTTCCTCGCTACCAACCGCGACAGCACCCTGCCCAATAGCCACTCCTTCTTCCCCGGCGCCGGCGCCATCTCTATCCCCTTTGTCCACATGCTCGGCGGCGTTGAGCCCACCAGCTTTGGCAAGCCTAGCCAAGCCATGATGGATGCTATCGAGGGCAAGTTCAAGCTCGATCGCTCGAGGACCTGCATGGTTGGTGACCGCCTCAACACCGACATCCAGTTCGGTATCGAAGGCCGGCTTGGCGGTACTCTTGCCGTGCTGACGGGCGTCAATAAGAAGGAGGACTGGGAGATGGAGGGGCCACCGTCGTTCCCCACTACTATGTAGATAAGCTGAGCGACCTCCGCCAGGCTTCCTAGATGTCTGGAACCGAAGAAAAGAAAGGGGGCCTGGGGTTTGCGTTGCGGTGTGCGTACATTTACATGGAAGGCATTAGATCTGGAGGCTCGAACTGGCGCCCGTTGATAGAGGATCTCAATTAATTCCCATACATATAACAAGGGACATATCCAGCTTTGATACTCTCTCTACTGTCACACCGCGAATCGCTTCCACAAGGGTCTGCCGCTACTAACTGCGTATTGCGTACCCTAGATCTTATTCCTCTTCCTCCTCCTCCGAACCGAACGGAGCCCTCGCAATGTGAAAAATTGCGAACCAGCGCCATCTCGTTTTGTAATCACTCACGCTTTCCCTGCTTCTGCTTCTGCTTCTTGAGCAGATCGCTCGTCCGGATAACCTTGGGCTCGTTGCTTGGGGGCTATATGCTCTCCAAGTGTTGGGGAGGAACATGCCGACGGTATCCTGGTAGTGGACGTATTCGGGGTACTTTCTGCTGCTGATGGACTCGGTGAGGATGGTTGAGCCCTGGAAAAGAAGAATCAAAGAGCAGCTGCCGATGGCGGCCCATCCGTACAAGGTTTCAGAGGCATTGCAAGCCCACTGGTACAGGAAGAACCAGATGAGCTGCTCGGCGGCGCAGTTGGGATGGCGGCTGTAGGCCCAAATACCCGAGGTGATGAAACCCCGATCGAGGTCGGCCTGAGAGTATTCACGAGGAAGCTTGGCGTCCTTTTGATACTTGTGCTTCGCGTTTTGGTACCCTGAGTAGGTGTTAGC
Organism: Parascedosporium putredinis; assembly: GCA_949357655.1. Classification (NCBI taxonomy): domain Eukaryota; kingdom Fungi; phylum Ascomycota; class Sordariomycetes; order Microascales; family Microascaceae; genus Parascedosporium; species Parascedosporium putredinis. The sequence goes on from CASHTG010000003.1 coordinate 183,126, forward strand.
ACTAGTTTTATTTTGTGGCCCTTTTCTAAGAAAAGAAGGTTGGAGGGGAAGGGGAGGAGGAAACCGTACTCCACTGCTGTCCGTCGGAGATGAACTCGCTGAAGACGAGGAGAAGCTGCCAGGCAAGGTACCCGAAATCCGACGAGCTCAGTTCGGGCTTGAACTTGTTGGTGAGGAGGATGACGTAGGCGGGGCTCGACGAGAACAGGAAGATAAGGATGCTCTGCGTGAAGGCGATGAAGAGAAGGTCGAAGAGCGAGAACAAGATCGGGTGCATCCATGTTTGAACGTAGGCCCTGCGGCGCGAGACACGGGGAATGTTAGGGCCTCGGGTTCTATATTTTGGACGGTTTGTCCTGTGTTGAAGCGTCGGGATAGTAACTCACCATCTGTAGTCTTCAGACCCGATCTGATATCCGCCCCTGCGCCAGTAGTTGAAAGTCAAGCGAATCTACCCGTCACAAGAGGAAAATTAGCACTAAAGAACAATGGCAGGCTGCGGTAGCCAAGCGGAAAAAGGAACGGGGGCTGTAGGGGTGACCGTACGCTCCACACAATGGAGAACAGAGCAACCAGATCCGTCCTCTCGTGAGGCTCGCCCGCGAGCCGCGCCCACACAGCAAAGTGTATGTTATAGATGGCAGGGAGGATGCTCCAGGCCCTGTCCACCTGCGAAAAGTTCCTATTGATCTCCGCCGTGACGAGGAAGAGGAAGCCGAGAAAGACGGAGAAGGCGGCGCCCGAGATGAAGGGGTTCGTTTCGACGTAGAGCTGCGCGAGGGCGTCTAGATTCGCGTAGTTGTCGAGAAGCTTGCGCGGGAGCTCGTAGAGCTGGGGGAGGAAGGGCTCGATGGTCTTGTAGTAGTCGCCGCAGTCCTCCACAGCTTGAAGGGTCGGTAGAGCCATGATTTTAATGGGGAGCGAGCGAGCGAGTCTCGCCTCTTGGAGAAAAGGTTTCTGTCTCTTCTTCTTCTTTCTTTTCCGAGGAGGGGGTTCAGCCGAGATGTTGCGGCTCGTCGTGATCCTTGGTATGGAGGGTTAGGGGAGGCGGTTCACGGTCACTTCCAGTCGTGAATGGGGCGAGGGGGTTCGGGAAGGTTTAAGAGCAGCACCTTTCTCATTTGAGCTTGGACGTCATGGTTCTTGAAGTGGGTCGCTCCGACAATTAAACAGCGTCGAATGATTGATGGGGATTGATCGCTGGGCATTCCCAGATTCGAGCGTAGTGCTGCCTTTCAGGAGATCGGTGCTCGGGTGAGCGTTGTGATTGGCGGGACCTTGGTCGCGTTGGGGTTGGCCCTTCAAACGCTGATCACGAAGCCCAAGCTCTCCAGCTCCAGCGCTTTCTTAAACTAGTGCAGCTTGAGCTTGAGCTTGAGCTGGTGCTGGTCCGACAAGAACTAGTGCTGCCTGCAGAGCCCTCAAGTGCTGAAAATCCAGTTTCAGGCCGTGCGGGCACCGGGACGTGCTTCAAGTTGCGACAGCGAGCCAATTGGGAAATCCCAAGAATTATGCCCTCTCCCCACAGCTCCAAATAATGTGTGCGGCCATCATTGATAGCGGTTACCAAATATTGACTTTGCTCGACACACGCGTCTCGCGTCCTTCACCTCTTCATCCTCACACTCAGAGCTTCTCTAGGACTAGGGCTTGAGCATATCAGAGATCTGAAGCTCGCATATCTGTGGGAAGGGTATTCTTAGCACCGCTGCAAGTGCAGAGCTCAAAGGCAATCGATCTCTTGGTCCAGAGTCATCTGCCAGGACGGAACCAAAAGGGAATTTTTGGAAAAAATTGGGTTGCTGGCTCTTGAATGGGCTTGAAGCTCCTGCCCCACCAATTCACCCCGCGTCTTCTTTGAGCTTGCACGAAACCTCCTTCACTTCCTCCCCGTTTCCCCAGGCCCAACATTTAAAGCGTGCCACCTCTCCACTCCATTGGTGCTGTTTCCCATGATCATTTCTCTAATCTACCCGAGAATGTGACAAAATGAGAGTCCTCTGCGTTGCCGAAAAACCGTCAATATCCAAGGCGGTAGCTGATCATCTCTCTGGTGGCAGTAAGCAAATGGTTAGTGGTTGGCAAGCTCTCTCTTTTACCCGTTTAGGACCTGTGACGAGTTTCTAATGACGCTTCTTCTTCTTTCCCCTTTGCTCCTCCCCAACAGCATAACACGCGTGTCAAGTTCATCAAGAATTACTCCTTCGACTTTGACTTTGGCCAGCCATGGGGACGGTGCAATGTGACCATGACCTGTGTGACCGGGCACTTGACCGGCATGGTGTTTCCTTCAGCCTTCAACAACTGGGCCTATCCACCTCCAGAGAGCTTGTTCAACGCTGATGTTCTCACCCAAGTAGACGACGTAAGGAAGCATTCACGATACTGCCTAAGAGCTAACCCATCGTTAACCTCGTTGCCCCTTCTTGCTCTATTGTAGGATAAGAAGAGCATAGCTGCCAACATCGAGTCGCAAGCTCGTTCCTGCCAAGCCCTTGTCATCTGGACCGATTGCGATCGTGAAGGTGAACATATTGGAAGCGAAATTCGGGCCGCCGCGCTCAAGGGCAACAAAAACATCCAGGTCAAGCGGGCGAGATTCAGCAACATTGAGAGGGCGTGAGTAACCCTCCTCCCGTCCCATTCGGAAGGAAAACAAACAGTCTTACCTCGACATTCCTGGCCAAGAGCTAACCATTGCTCTTAGACACGTCCTATCGGCGGCCCGCCACCTTGTCATGCTCGACGAGCGACAAGTTCACGCCGTGGAGGCTAGGATAGAGCTGGACCTCAGAATCGGGTTTGCCTTTACCCGGTTCATCACCAACTCCCTCCGAGCGCTTGGTGGCCCCCTTGAGGACAAGGTCCTCAGTTACGGTATGTTATTCGCAGCTCAGTCGGACCCGGCCTTTTCCCTTGATATACACGCAGCTTTCCTTTGATCGTCCGCATTCCTAACATCAAGCCCTAGGCGCCTGCCAGTTCCCCACCCTAGGGTTCGTCGTGGAACGATATTTTCGGGTCAAGGACTTTGTGCCAGAGACCTTTTGGTCGATCAAGGTTCGGTATAACCGGAAGGGCATCGATGTCAATTTCAGCTGGGCGAGGAGCCGCCTCTTCGACAGGCTTTCCGTCATCATTCTGTACGAGCGGTGTCTCAGGGCCAAGATCGCCAAGGTGACCAAGGTGCAAGAACGGCCAACGAAGAAGTTCAAGCCTCTACCTCTTACTACAGTAGAGCTGCAGAAAGCGGCCACGCGAATGCTTCGCATGACTGGTCAACAAGCTATGAACATTGCCGAATCTCTGTACAATAAGGGGTTTATCAGTTACCCCAGAACCGAGACAGATCGGTTCGACAAAGGTATGGATCTACGGGCCCTGTGTGCTAAGCAGGTTCAGGACAATCGCTGGGGCGGGTTTGCCCAAGGACTAGTCGATGGACGCTTCAGCCAGCCAAGAGAGGGACGAAACGATGACAAGGCACACCCGCCCATCCACCCGGTCACGTACGCCGCACCTACAGTCCTAAGCCCTGACGAGGCCCGCTTATACGAGTACGTTGTCAGGAGGTTTCTTGCCTGTTGCTCGGACGATGCCAAGGGACTCGCTACAGACATCGAGATCGACTACGGTGGTGAATCTTTTTCCGCTCACGGCGTCATCGTCCTGGAGCGGAATTACCTAGACGTATTTGTCTACGAAAAGTGGAATAGCAGCGCGGAGCTGCCCAAGTTCGTCGTGGGCGAGCAGTTCCAGCCAGCCGAGGCCCTGATGACGGAAGGGCAGACGTCGAAGCCCAACTACTTGACCGAGGCCGATCTGATTGCCTTGATGGATGCCAACGGAATCGGGACGGATGCCACGATGGCGGAACACATTCAAAAGATTCAAGACAGGCAGTACGTAGACGTCGTCAACTTACGGGGTAGCCAGGGAGATGGTGATGATGGAGATGTCGAAGAGGCGCCCGCTACGCGGGGAGGACGGGGTGGAAGAGGTAGTCGTGGTGGCCGTGGAGGCGCTCGGGGCCGGGGTGGCGGAGCCGGGGGCGGCTCTGGAGGCCAAGGAAAGATGGGAAAATACTTTGTCCCGACAAAGCTTGGAGTGGCTCTTATCCTGGGGTTCGACCGTATGAACTTTGAGACAAGTCTGGGTAAGCCCTTTCTACGCAGGGAGATGGAAATGAAGATGAAGGCCATCTGCGAGGGTCGTACGACCAAGGCAGCCGTGCTTCAGGAAAGCATTGGCCAGTATCGCCGGGTGTTTATCCAGTCCCAGGAAAAGGTCAACGTTCTCAAGACTGTAGGTACCCAGGCTCCCTCCTGCTCTGTTGCCACCCCCATTTCATCTCATCCCATCCTCGCCGGGTTCCTTTTTGCTAATCTCGGGTTTCCGTTCAATGATTTACAAGGCCTGTCGAGAGTTTGTGTTTGGCTGAGAATGTTCTCGAGGATGGCGCAACTCGTCATCGCCTGATCGATCTCCTGGCAGAGTAAGGCCTTGTCATGCGAGCGGTCCTTTTCAACCCTCCTCTGAGAGGCCGCGTACCCTCGCCTGGGTGCAAATGAGTGCCCGATCAAGAGAGCCAGAGGTGACAGCTCACGAAACAGTTCGCGAAGCTGCGTTGGCGATGCTCTAGATTCCAGTCGACTCGTCCAGGACTAACTGTCCCCGCACCCCCTTTGACCTCTACTCGCCCACTCACTTCGCTTACAACAAGATGAGAATCGGGCGGACCACTACAATTACGATGGTTACGGTACGGAGTTGTCGGCAGTGATACACAGTGAGGAAAATGGGTCATCTCTTTCGCGCATACCCCGCCGTTAGCCACCTTTTTCTGGTACTCCAGCGCGGGCGTTGCAACAAGTACAGCCGCCCTTGGGGAGAGGGAAGCTTCGTAGGGGAGGGGAAGGGCGATTAAGCCGGGTCAGCGCGGGGTTGATCGCGATCCAGACTTTCCGGCAACCGAGGGCCAAACCTGCTGGAATACCGTTGCGAAGGGTGCTGGGGAGACTTCCTCACCGAGCGCGGCCTCATCCCATTGTCTAGACTACCTTTATTTTTCACCGGTTGAACCAGTCGGAAAACGCAAAAGACGGCGCATCAACGCCCACTCACGCCGCACCCACTGTACCGTTGGTGCAGGGTGCGTAGTCCCCCTTCCCCACGAGCAGGCTGTCCTGGGAGACCGAACACCGTTTGTGACGAGATGCAATGTGCAACGACGTGGGGTAAAATCAGTGGACGAGGGCCTAGGCATGTAATCGATGTGAAAAGTGCCTGATTCAGAGCGTCCGATTCACACCAAGGAGAGACATTGGCTCGTCCCGGCATCTATCGCATTCTTTTTCCTTTTCTTTTCTTTTTTTCTCTTTCAAGTCAAATCTATAGATCGCCGAGCAACCAACCGGACGAAACCGCCGAGGATCCCGGTATCTACTTCCGAAGCTCTTTTTTTTTTTTTTTTTCTTCCCGTCTGCAAGACAGGCATTGATGAAGGTTGGTGGTTTGAGGGGAGGGGTGCATGCAATGGACGCATACACTTTCTCGATTGTCGGCAGTCTCTGCTCAGTAGCTGCTGCCGCACAGAGACCCAGGCTTTCCAACGTGATGGCGAGGAGAACCGCCGAGGAATTCTTCGGTACATGATGGAAAACCCCCAACCTGGGGCCAATCAGCGTCGAGACCATCCAACGTGATGGTTGTCGTCTTGCCAATTCGGGGAGGATCAAGCTCATGCCATCCACTGTGCGACATTGTCCGCCCCCGAAAACATCGGTTGAGGATGGATATCGCCGCAACAAAATTCTGAACGGGGACACGTTTTATTTTTCTTCTTCTCTCGTTCTCGGTAGCGATCTACTACCCTACCTATAGACTAGTGAGAGGGGACGTCTGCGATTGAGAGTTTCAAACACGTTCCCAAAGCCCAAAGCTCGACTTGGGGGCGTGGCTTGGATCGGAGGGGTTGGCATGGGGGACCGGATGGGGGGGACGCTCTCGATTACATGTATCCTTGCTGGGCTCATGTTTTGGAAAGATAATGTAGAAATGCGCTATTTTCCTTACTCTTGCTCTCTTTTCCCTCTCTCGCGCGCTCGCGCTCTCCAATCATTATCTTACAAGCACTGTTTGAATAAAAGAATAAGAGAGCTAGCACGATGGGAATAGCCTGATGCGTGAGTGGGATCATCCTTACATCGCCGTTTGCCAGAGGAACGCCGTGGCCCTCTTTGCTTTGGGGGTGGATTGTTGTTGTTCCTTCTTACACGGCCCGACGCCTTTGCGGCGCGGTTTACAAAGGCCAGGCCACTTACATCGAATTGCGGGCTGCGCTGGCGAACATACTGAGGCCAGGCGACGCGGCGAGAGATATATGGCTTTTGTTTTTCTTCTTCTTTCATCTGTTCTCAATTCCTCATGGCCCATAGGTTACGTATATGTCTGGAAGCAAGCTGCTTGTCGCATCTATGGATCTTTTTTCCCCCGGATTAACCCGTTTCCTCGCGTCACTCCAGCCATCGATGGACCAAGATACGAATGATGCGACGACAGCTGCGGGCTCCGACTCTGGGCTGGCTGATAGGCGCAGGGTCAGATGCACCCCACCCAACTCGTTGATAGGACGGGGTTTTTTGTTCCCTTTGTTTCTCGGGTGGGTGGGTTGGGGCTTGGTACGAATACTCCCCACGTCCAGGTTTATACTAGTGGGCACATTCTCACGGTTGCATATCCTCGTTTCGAAAGAGGCGAGACCTCAGGGATGTGAAGAAGAGAGGAAAGAAGACAAAAGCGCGCAGTGGCTTGGGGAGCTGGCTTAAACGGGATAAAGTCCTCTACATCTATTGTCACGGGAGGGATATTGCACTCGATGTCTACGAGCAAGAAGAAAAAAAAAGCGCTTTGCAGCTGCCAGGGCGTCTCAGCTCCGCGGCAAGATAATGTGAGATAAGGCCCTTTTTTCGTCTTTCTCTTTCCTTCCTCTGCTTTCGGCACTCATGGGGTCTTTGTGGTAAATAGATAGCGCGGTCTCGGCGAGGAATGACGAGATCCAACCAGCCACGAGAAGGGAGACAGATATCTCTCGCATTGATTGGAACCCAACCGAGGTGACGACAAGAGAAAACAATTTCATTCTTGTGAACGTACTTGATGTGTTAGGGTCAGGGCTTTTTCACTCTTATCTCACTCTTTTTCCTATCATTTCGCTTCTTCTCCACACATGCCTTTCCCTTCTTTTTCTCTCGAACCGAAAAACGCCGGCTCTAAATTTGGTTGTGTTTCCTCCCCCGGCGTGCTCGGCTCTCGTGTCATGGGGCCTCGGAACGGGGGACCCACGTTGCTTCCTTGGACCCTCCCCCTCCTCCTGCTTACCCCATTTCGCATCTATCACACCTGGAATCTTGGATGGGGACCGAATGGGAGGCCCACGCGCGTCATCGTGCCTGAGTTTTCCTCATGTCGGGGGTCGGGTTATGGCTTCCGATGGTTGATATGGTTGGCACGGGAAGAGGGAAAGAAAAGAAACAAAAAGGGAGGGGAGGGATAGAATCACACCCGAGCTCGAAGCCGCGCATGGGGAGCCAAGGAAAAAGAAGCGCGAAATTATCATGTAGGGTAAGGAGGGCTGGGGGAGGGGGTGTCTATTTTCTTCTTTGCATTGCGGTTTAAACCCCCTCGAAAATCAAGGTTGAGGGAGCATCGTGAAAATGCGAATCACGATCGCATGTGGGACCTCTCTCCCGGAACATGGAGGACGCAAGAAAGGGGGTCGGTCGGCCACGTCTGAGTCTGAGGGAGGGAGGCCAGGGACTAAAAGAGCAAAAGCGCGCAAGTCGTCATGATGAGGGAAAACAAAAGGAGCGCACAGCACAACCCCACCTGGTTTGGTTTCCTCGTTTTGCGAACATTTGCCCTACCCTATCGTAGAGACCGGAACAGGGCACGAGGTGGGAGGAGAAGGGTGGGCATCTCACGATGTCGTCCAGCCGTTCCCCACTGGAGACGCTACACAAATTATACCAACGCACAATTGACTGGAATCGAATTTCGCAACGCACAAGCAAGTAACACACACCCCCAAAAATCAAGTGGGAACCCTTCGCCTCCCGAAAAAGGAGGGGGATAAATGATCAAAGATCGCCCTAGAGATAGAGGATCGGGGCCCCCTGTGGTCCACTTGCCAAAGGAGAGAGTGAGAGAACCCACTCTTCTTTTCCCCATAATGGTCGGATGGGCTAAAATAGCACCAAAGCACCAGCAAACTGATTAATGCAAATACGGAGTAGCTGGTTGAGGGGAGGAGCTGATTTGGCATCAAGTGGATCTTGTTGGACCCTCTCGGTTGATAAGTTTCCAGCTTGGTGTTGGAGCGAAATTACGACGACACGACGTTTGAGTAAGGGCCTGAGAGGGCCGTTGAAACTTGTGTATGAGAAACGACAGTAAAAAGAAAAAAATTGGGCACCTGAAGGGAGGGCAGGGTAAGGCGAGCGAGCGGAAGTCAGAGGAAGAAAGAAAAGAAATGAGGCGGACAACGAATTTGACGAGCAACGCGATTGTGCAAAAGGGGGAAAATTGCACCTTTGCGCCTTCTGACTCATTGACCCTGACGGCCTCTCCACTTTTTGATGATTACTTGTAGATTTTCTGGGAAGGGACGGAAGCATGCTGATGTGCTTATAAACTCCACTGATACACGATCCACGATAATCTCCATCAGAAGCAGCAGCCGTAGTGCGTGCGCGCCAAGTTCCTTTGCTAAAAAAGGAAGAAAACAAAAGTGGCCGGTATACTTGTCGCAAAGGGAATAACACCCGGTGGGCCCTCCTCTGTGGGAAGCGACAGGCAGGCAAAAACGAGACAGGCATGGTTGGTTCATGTCCAAATGTGGGCAAAAAGAAAGGAATTGGCCTTTTCATTGTGTGATAAGTTTGCGTAGATGACGGCAGGACGGATAATAATCATCAATGATCAGTCAGGCCTCCACGGGAGAGAGTGAGAGTGTTCTAAAAAGGGGGCCGCCCGGTGAAATGATGACCGCGCAGGGCTCAGCAAAACACGGCGAACCCGGTGGACAAGAGGCAGGGCACATGCCAAAAGATTAATGGGACAGGCTGCGCATGTCCCATGGTCAAATGGCGATGCGCCTTTTTGACAAACCAAACGTTTTTTTTTTTTTTCTTTCTCTTCGTCCCGTCATCCGCATTCCTTTCCTCTCCGTTCGTCTGCATGCACTTTCTCCCTCTTTCGGAGGGCAACGCCTTTTTCTCGCTTTGGAAGGGGGAGAATCAGAATGGGAGATCCCTAGGGTCATTGGGCCAGCTCTTTTGAGTGCCAGACGAGACTTGCGTATCATGTACAGTACTTGCGGGTACAACGTGGACCCTCTCCAGAAAGGGAAGAAACCCCATGTTCGTCTTTTCGAACCTTCGATTTCATAGTCGAGGAAAGTACCTTTTTCGCTCGAGAAGCATGGGCATGACCAGGCTCGGATGGGCTGGGGGATGTGTTCCCTCGATAAGTTGCCAATACCTTGTATTTTACTCGTGGCAGGTAACTGCCAAGTACCGGCGTTATGGAAGACGAAGCTTCCTTTGACCCGATGACTACTTGTACCTGCGAAAAGAAGGGAAGCATGGAAGGCTCAGCCAAAGGAAGAAGGGAGGAAGCGGGCAAAAGACGGGAGCGAGAAGTTGTGGATACTTGGTTTCGGGACAGGGAAATCACGGTCGGGAGACGTACTGGATACCACGCTTGCCCCAGATTAACGGGAGGAAAGGAACCTGGAAGGCCCGGTACGTGAAGCACAAGTATTATGGAGTACTCAGAAGCAGCAGAGGTACAGGCGCAGATACGCGAAAACAAGAACCCACGCACGCGCAGCAGCAGCGACAAGACCAACCCGACCATTATACCTTATTCGGGGGCGGGTCTAAAGGAGCTGTACGTACTTTATCGGTGGGTGGTGACAAAAGTCGTCATCGTCCTGACTCCCGGAACGAGCCACTCAACCACTGATAGCACAAGTGGAGCGAAAAGGGAAGCCGTGAGAAACAGGCGGAGCCCACTCCGTCGAAACTAGCCTCCACTTTCATCCTCCTCTTTTCGTCTTCGTCTTCTTCCTCCTTTCCGGGGTTAGAGGTACATTGATATGACCTCGGTCTTGTAGCATGTACAGGGCGAACCGATCGAGACGCTAAGGTTTTATAGTGCCTAAACCTTAGCTGGCCCGTACCTGCTTTATCAATTGTCGCCCAGCCCAAGTACAACGTGCTGGAATGAGTGGAATTAGGGCTCGAAGGCGAGGGAGACACGAGGAAAAGAACACCCCAAAAATGAATTGAGCGAAGAGAGTTTTAGGAGCACGATGAGGAAGGAAAATCGGCCGGTTCGTCCACTGGCGCGTGGGCACCGACATTTCCGTTGATCTAATGATTGATTGATCCTTCCACCTTGTCATTTTCCAAGTTGTCTCTCGACTTGTTGGGCCAGACACGGGCGGGGTTCCGGGCGCCGTGTCCTTTCTCCGGGCTCAAAGCAACGAGTTTGAAGTGATGATAGATAAAGAAACGAGCTTGGTCACTGTCTTGTATCGTGACTGTGTATCCTAGTCTTGTGGGAAGATACGTCGTCGGATTAGTACGATACCGGAATGGTTTGTATCCAGCTATTGGCAGCCACTGGCAGCTCGAGACTAGCCCATGGGTGCGTGCTGACCTGCTTGCCTGCGTTGGATGTGTTGCAAAGGAGACATCTGAAATGGGACATGGGCCACTGGATCCATCTTGGGTTTCTCGTCTGGCTACGCTACCTTGCCAATCTATTATCACCCCCTTAGACTGCTGTGCTCTTGCCATGGCGAAATAATGCATCGGATTGATCTCTCTCCTTTATGAGTTGGTTGGTGCGTGCCAGGCCTTCCCTGTTGCCTGGCGAAATGGCAAATGGCAAAAAGGGTTGGAAAGGGAGATGGAGCACTTTCAATGAATGGGTTGATGTTGCCCCCTTCTCTTCTGCAGGGCCTCCCCTTCCATTTGAGTTCCAGTCGTTTCCCAGTCCAACTAGGTCGGGGTGTGTGCGCTGCTGGGCGAAGGGCGTGGAAGATAGATGGCTTGGATGGGTGTGGGTGGGTGTGGATATGGATGGGTATGGATGGGTATGGGTATGGGTATGGGAGTCTCTTTCTCTCTCGTTGTGAGTGCGTGTGCAAAGCAAGCACGCAGCCCAGCCCAGCACACAGCACATAGTACATAATGTACAGCACGCAGCACAGGCAGCCGACAATCTGTCGTCTATATACACGGCAACGCCGCGACGCCTCGCTGAACCTTCTCCTTTGTTTTCTCTCTCCCATCGCAATTAACAACGAGAACAACAACCACGATTTTTCCTTCTTAATCTTTCGTTTCCTTCTGGAGAGCCTCTGGTTTTCATCAGTCCAGAATTATCGCGCCAGCATCGCCGGACAGTTCATCTGCTTCTTCCATCGCCCGCCCTCGTCGGAATTTTTTGTTTATTTCAGTCCTCTCGTCGCTCGACTTGGGAACTGCAATTCTCTCCGATCCGAACTGTTTCCACCTTGACGGTTCCGACGCAAATCCCTTGTAAGGCCACTACCACTCTAATCTCCCTTCTACGCCCTTCCTTGCCTTGTTCCCTCTTCCGCCTTGGAGACGGGTCGTACTCCCCCTTATCGCACCCGCAGAAAGAGCAAGTCGCGCTCCGACCACTTGTGACTCAAGCTCCCCTTCATTCCATCGTCCCCCTTCCATTCCCATAATAATATTGACAACCATAATATCTTCCTCCCCCTTGACCCCCTTGCCAAATACTTTTTTTCCCTCCCATCCACATCAACATCAACACATTTTCGCATCATTTCAAAAATTCATTCTTTGAGTCGCATCAGACTCTATTTTTCAGAGAGCCCGAATTTGACATTTGTCCCCTCGCCCGTCTTTTTTATTAGGACCGATACCTAGAAGAGTCGATAACCCGACACTTGAACGGAAACATGGCGTCACCGGCCTCTGCTGCTCGCGATATTCCCACGGCCTCCTTGAGCCGAGACAACTTAGCTGTTGTAGCGGCTCGGAGCGTCTCTGGAACTGTGACACGACCTCAACCTCTCCCGACCCCCGAACTCCATCTCTCCTGCCTTGCCCCCACGGGCTCAAGGCCCAACTACAGAAGGCGAAGCTCGAGCCCATCGACTCCGACCTCGATCTCCAGGACGACCAGTCCGGGAACGAAGGTTCCAGCGCGGGCGGCTTCGAGTCCGCAGGCGCCATCACCAGCACCATGCTGACCAGGTACCACCTGCCTGAGATCCTGCTCAACCATGGGCCCTTGGCCATCCGCCACATCATGGGCTACCTCACCACATCAGTGCCCGGTTTCGCGGGGATCCCCCAACCAAGGCACGAAGACTAGTAGTGGGCGCTCTGGAGGGAAGGGGAGGAGAGGGAGGAGGTGTCGAGGGTGATGTGGAATTCGAAAAGGTTGGCTGGGGAGGTGGGACGCCAAGCGTCGAGGGCACCCCTCGCGCAACAGGCGAAGCTCACCCCCAACAGCCGCGACTCTTCTGTCGCACCCGGTATCCCCATCGCCAAGAGGGCGATGCGGACCGCCGATCGGGCGCGCGCCAACGCGTCGTCAAGCATCGGCGACTCGGTCGTCTTTTCGCACGACGACCGCGATATCTACATGGCGGAAAACGAGGCCGACAATATGTCACTGGATGACGCAGCCTCGGCCTCGTGCTCCGAAGCACCTGAGGATGATGACATGGTCATGAGGGATGACCCTGAAGATGTAACCGACGACGAGGATTGGGCTGCCATCGGCGCAGCCGCCCTCCGCGCAGGTTCCTACCAGAACCAGGCAGCCGCCGTGGCCGACCGCAACTACCTCTCACCCTCTGTATATAACGGCGGTGGAATGCGCTCCTTCTCGGCCTCGGCCGGAATGGCGCGTTCGCTCCAGCCCGCAAACATCGACTTTTCCGCGTTCGGATCCACCTCGGACGCGCAGGAGCGTGAGGCCGTCGAAGCCTTGCTCCAACTCCGTTCTGTATAATACCCAAATTTGGCATGGTTGGCGTTTTTGGGTGAAAGGGACAGGGTATCACCAGGCTGGGAGGATTTGGGTTCTTTTTTTGTTTTCTTCCCTTCTCGCCTTCTCGGTCACCCCTACCACACACACTCTCCCCTTAACCGTCTGGTTTCTTTTTCTTTTCTTCACTACACTACGCGCGCCTCAGCGGACGGCTGGCTCGGCCCAAGGGAGGTGCCGTGCTTTGAACGCATGATACCCACGCAGACTTGAGTCGGTCGAGGTTCAGTCCGATACCAGGAACTACGGCATCCGACGACAACTCCCTCCACCGACACAAACACACATACGTCGTGGGCGGCTCATTGTTTGTTTTTGTTTTTTCTACTTCTTCAACATCGCTTTTTTGCGCCGTCGCCTTCATCACTTTTTTCACCCTTATTCCCCCTCTTTTTTTCTCTCTCTCTTCTTGGCATGTCCGTTCTCATTCAACACAAAGGCGCCGGGGTCTATTTGATATTTCTTGCACATGCACACGCGGGTACACGGAGGATTCGACACCGCCGCGGATTTCACTGGATGGGACTATTGGGACTGGCCTCCCCTTGGCGAAGGGGGAGAAATGACGTGGGATGCGCGGCATCCAACATACACACATCATCACATCACTTTTTTGCATTATCCGGCGGTGGCTATTCGGTCATTTTCTTGGAAGCTGGATGGAAAGCTTTTTTGTTCTCTTGCTTCAATTCCGCTCTTGGTCGCTGTGCCTTTCTATCGACAGACACAATCGTGTCTACGACACTGGGGATGGAGTTGAGCACTCCTGACCTTGGTATATACCTCAAGGATGACGCTCTAATCTCTATTTCACCGACGTCTTTCGAGCACCAACACAGTGGCGACACCTTTTACCTCGAGGCCGCACTTGGCTTTTTCGTCTCACAGCTGGCTCGATTTGCACAGCAGCGTTTTGAAACCTGGCGGTGATGCACATACGCTATGGACAGCAGTTTGGGTTCGAGGGGCTCTTTGATTTCTTTTTGGTCATATTCAGGCAGGGCTTAGCCTCTCTCGCCGATAGGCTCTTTCAGGGTTGACTCCGCAACGGACAACCCCTTCATTGGGTAATTGACCGCATCACGCTTCAACCCGTGGTTTGGGGCAACCCGGATGGATATTAGCGAGGCTCGAGTTTTTTGGGACTCGGATCATCTTTGAAGATGACGCTTAGCCACACACCTGCCGGTGTCTATTTTCCACTCTAATTCTATCTTTTTCTTCTTGCCCTGTGGCCTGTCTTGGGTGTCCTCAGTTGGCTTTTTGCAAATTTCCCTTGAACACTTTTACCCATACTTAATTGGAAAGGGGCATATGAATCCCCCTCCTTGTTTTCTTCTTCTTTTTCTTGTTCTTCATGCTCTTACGACCTTTCAGATACGATGAATGACACAAATCTCGCTGGGAGATCTGGAAGCGGTTGTTGGGGGCGGTTTTTGTGGTGGCAGGCGTGAGTTCCAATCGGGCTGAAGCAACGGTTTAATCATTGGCAAGGAGGCCTTGGCGGGGGCTTCTGGAAGAGTATTTGACGCCCAATGGTCGCAGACCACTTTAGCCACGTGCCGAAGACGTCTGCGGGACCTAAGAAACCCGATGCTCGAGACGAAGGAAGTGGAGCCGCATCGAACCAACTCTAGAAATAGGAATGGGGACGGGAGTATCAACGGGAACAAACGTTGGAAGATGGCGGGTATTACCTGGGCATCTGGCCCCTCTCACTTTGGCTATATGAAAGTGGGTTTGTTTTCCTTGTCGTTTTCCGCAAGCAACTTGTTGTGTTGTATTGGAAACCCCATATATGAGACTATCAAATTCAAGAACACAAGGGAGAAAAGCCCCTGGCCAAACTCCTCCCGTTTCCTGCTCCACTCCACTGTCACTTTCCTCTCCATGCATTCGCTCCCGTTTAGTTCTGGCTCCTGTGACTCACTCGCCTCTTGTGCGTGGCGCAACCTTTGCAACGAATGGGAGGAAGAGAGGAAGAAAGAAAAAGAAAGAGAGGGCAAGAACCCCAGACCTGCGCGGGATGACGACAATGACGACATTGTCCTGTTTTGGGGGAGGGTGTAAGTGGAGAAAGCTTTCGGAGCGTGCCGAACCCGGAGGGATGGCGAGATGGAAGGGGATTCTTCTGAACGGTGTTTTAAACCTTGCGTGGAAGTTCTGATCGACCCTATTCCCCTCTTTTTGCTTTCTGATTGACGGGGACTAGAGAACTAGGGGTTCGCTGTTTAGTTGTCAAAAAGAACAAAAAGAAGGACAGGAAAAAACGGTTTGACGGAGAGTCTACTCCGGAGGGGAGGATCAAAACCTCCGATTCGTCAACGAGGGCGCACACTCAAAAGTACTCTTCATGTACCCTTGCCGTATTCTCGATATTAGACTTTTGGCTTGGGGGATTTGGACAAGCAAGACCGGTGAGTGAAGAGAAGAGGGAAAAAAGAAACAAATAGGAAACATCCCGGTATGGAAGCGCAAAAAAGCATGATGACGTTTTCCATGTCCACAACTGGTGGGGGTTTCGTTTCGTTTTCTTCTAGGTTTGGTTCTGACAAGGCGGGGGTTCCGGATTTTTAGCTTTGGGTCGCATTGTTTTGTCCCTTGAACGGTTTGTGAGGTGACGATTTTATTTCTCGTTAGGGTTAGGGTCTTTTCGGGTTTCGGGAAGGATACTATGGGGCCGGGATGGGACGGCCTTGTGGAAACCTCGTTGAGTGGGAAGAGGAATGGGGGAGAGGCAGGACGAGGGCTCGGAGAGTCTATTGTCGTTCCAATGGAAGGAAGTACGGGATTTAGTCTTACGTTCGAGACATGCATCGGTAGACAAGATAGTACGCGTAGTTGGAGGAAAAGTAGATTGTATTGTCCTTGCATCTGTCCGCAGCGCAGACAGTCAAGCGATGGTAGGAAAAGAAAGAAGAAACCGAAGATGGCGGCGGGAATATACGTTGGGAAAGACGAGGTAGAAAAGAAAAGGAAGAAAAGAAGAAAATAAAGAAACACCTGGGAACACCCTTCCCCTTTGCCCAAGATCGATAACCAGAACCTGACCCCCGAGGTCCTAGCTAAGCTGGAAGAAAAATGGAAACGCGGGAGGCCAAAGAAGAAGCCCAAAGATACGAAAAGGGCGAGACAGAAATAGAGATGGGAGAAGTAGATAGAAGAAGAATATTTGGAGTAGAAAGGCGAGTAAGTAAAAAGAAAGGTGTAAGGACAACCACACTTAAAACGCCTATGGAAAGTGCCCGCCGAGGAAACCCCGATTCTCATCATATCTCCCGTTTCCTTTTTCCCACCACCTAACGTACAATTGTTTGAAGAGAGGAGAGAAAGAAAAAGAAAGTGGGCGCGAAATGTACCAGGCCCGTAAACAAGTAAAGAATTGGGAAGATGACTAAAGAAAGAAGAAGAAGAAGAAGACGTAGAATCAAAAGAGACGGCCTCCATACCCCAGGGTCAGCAGTCACCCGCTACCTCCCTCCATTCCTTTGCGCATTTTAGTACGACGTCCTCAAGGTCGGATAGAGACCCTGCTCAGCCTTGACCTCCACCTTGCGTTGCTGCACGGGACTGCCTTGATCGACATCCATGGGGAGCGGGGACCTTGGGCCATCGCGCTCGTAGTCGCCCCTCTTGAGGCGCTCGCCAATCCACTTGCGAATCTCCTCGATTGTGCGCATGTTCTCGAGCCATCTGTCGTAGTTTTGTTCGCGTTCGCGGGTCTCGCTGGACTCAGAGTCCGCCGAGGGTGATCGCGCGTCCGAGGCGGGAGATGACGAAGCAGAAGCGGGAGATGACGACGGCGGCAGCATCGTCGGCGCCGAGGTCGGAGTTGGACCGGCCTTGTTGCCGGCGTAGCCGCCCGAGGGGCGCCGCGGAGGATCTCGGGGACCGAGCGCAGAGGCAGGCCGCCGTTATTGGCGCGCTGAAGGAGACCACCCGAGTGGTAGCGGCGCTCGTCCATATCAAAGGTAGGGCCGAGGGTGGCCGTGGTGGACTGGCCGGGGAAGGCGGAGCTCAGCGCGGGCAGGCTCGGGTAATTGACCGAGGAGTGGCGCGACTGCGGGGACATGCTCGAGGTGGAGGGGCTAGGGGACTGGCCCGATGTGTACGACAGCGCGCTCGAGGGCGGTGTCACAGCAGGAGTGCCAGTGGAGGAGAGGATGGTGAGCGGCGAGGCCGCGTGCGCAGCTGAGACGGGCACACCGGCACCGTAGCCCTCCGCGACAGCGGCGGCAGCAATAGCGGCGGCCTGCGCGGCCCTTTGGCCGTGTGGTGGAGAGGGAGTCACGCGGGGGTGCCCGCCGACGACATGGATGCCGTGCGTGGCCTGGCCCGCGTGCTCATACACGGTGCTCTGCATCTGCTCCAGGATCTGGTCGAGCTGCAATAGGTCCTTCTGCGTGCGTGCGTTGGGCATGGGCGGCAGATAGTAGTTTTGCGTAAGCGGGCCCGGACCGGAAGGCGCGGGACCACCACCGCCCCCGCCATGACCGTGACCATGGCCGTGGCCGTGACCGTGACCGTGACCGTGCATAGAAGGACCGGTGGCAGCCGGCATATAGTCGGTCGGGCTGTCACCGGCGGCGAGGGTCCGCTGGGCATGGAGAGCATGCCGTGGAGGGGAAGAAGGGATTGGCTGATTTGGGCATACGAGTTGGGCTCAACCTGCCGCCTCTTGGCGTTACCGAGGAAGTTGTCGACCATCTCCATCTGGCGCTTCCGGTTGTCATAGCCGCCCGTCGCCGGCCCCGCCGCATTGTGGGCGGTGTGGCCTAGGTAATCGTGGCGAGGAGTAGTGATGGCCTGCTGGTTAAAGTACAGGCCGTAGTTGGTAGAGGGCTGGGGCGCGCCGTAGTAGCTGGGGTGGGAGGGCTGGAAACCCTGGCCAGCACCGCCCCTCATCTGACCATTGTGGTCGTAGTAAGTCGACGGGGCTACACACGCAAATGTTGTTAGTATATTCAATATCTCTCTCGCAAATCTAATCCAGTGTGTTTCTCCCTCTCTTCCGTTTCTTTAGAAGGATAGAAGAAGAGGCGGCGAGAAGGGGGAAAAGGGCAAGCTTACTTGTTTGGTTTCTATAGACGTTAAGGCCGCCGGCCTGGTCCTGAGGTGAGCGGACGAGCGCCGAGTCGTCGGCGTGCGTCTTGACGTGCTTCTTAAGATCCTGTGGACGCTTGAAGGACTTGCCGCAAAACTCACACTTGTGAGGCTTGAGCGGGACGTGAACGCGGATGTGCGAGGTGATGTGGTCCCTCTTTACAGTCGTCGTCCTGCACTGGTTCCATTGGCAGGTGAGGTTTAGGTTGTTGGTGCTCTTGCGACCAACGTGGCGCTCGCACAGGTGGTCCTGAAGAGATACGGCGTTAACAGATATGCCCTTGTGCCTTTTTTGTTTTCCTTCTGCCCGTTCCCCTAAAGAGAGGTTGCACAAGATGCCCTCAGGCTCACAAGGATTCTACGTTTAGGATGAACGACTTACATAGAGAGCCTCTGCGGCGGGGAATTTTTGGTTGCATGCATTCCAGCGACAGGTAAGGTTATCTTCTGTGGAGGAGGCGGCCTGTGACGAGCCAGACTGGGAGGTGCCGCTGGTGGCTGTTGAAGGGGCCGGGGTGTTGCTCTGAGAGGAGCTGCTTCCGGACGACCCTCGGGCGGCCTGGTCCTGCGGTGAGCTGGACATGGCTATGAGGTGAGGTGTGAGGATGGGTGTTGTAAGACCCGTGTTGGGTCACGTGGCTTGCACGAGGTTTGGACCTCCGAATTGTCCGGGGTTGGCCACAAGGGTCCACAAGGACTTTCTTCGGGATTGAAATGTGCGTGCAAGGCAAGGGGTCCCGGACGACTGACACGAGGTACGGGATGACTAAGTGATTCGGGAGGCAAAGACCACCACCTGATCAGAGAGGTCGATTCGAAAACGGCTGTTCCTGGTGAAGGACGAAAATGGATTTTTTGAAAAGGACGGCGAATATTCCTCAGAAAGACTGTTTGTCGATCGGGACTCGGTAAATGCGAGCGCGCAAGAGGTATTAGAAAAAGAGAATGCGGCGGTGGGTGTTTCTGTTCGTCGCGCGGAAAGAAGAAGCCGGATGCGATGCGCCGTGAGAGGGTATGGAGGGGAGGGAAAGAAGAAAAAAGCTGAACTGTATCAGAGGGGCGCGCGAGATATCTGCACGCTTTTGGCCTTTTTGCTTTCGGATTTCTTCTCTTTCGTTTCTTTTTACCTTTGGTCTTTCTCGTCAAGACCCTGTTTGTGCTTCTCTCTTTTCTTTTCTCAAAAGGAAGGGAATGCGACGGGTTTCTGGGGATAAGGCGTCCTTTAATCCCCAAGTGACGGAGTTCGACGAGGGTCTTGGCGAGGTCTTGGCAAAGTCTTGGCGTTGGTCACTAGACGGTTTAGGTAATGAGCGTGTAGCAGGGCAGATGTACCCATTGGCGGTCGAATACCTATCAGGATGGGTGAGACCCGTAGTGGATTCGCCACTGATTGGAGCGAGTCGGCAAGTATCCTTTGCGCGCTTGATACGTCCCCGCCGATAGCTTGGCGAGTCGCCTCTTGGGTAGCGCCAAGCAACGCCAAGGCTTGGCATTCATGAGAAATGTCTTGGCATCACCCGCACTAGCACTATTGATCGTGGCTGTGAACCCTCTCTTCCCGTCATTGCCCTTGACCTTGTGTTCGAAGGGGAGGGTGTTTCCTTTGTCTTTTTTTTCCCTCTATTTTTTCTTCATCTCCCTAGCCAGCCTTCGCGTCCCCTTTCGGAGTCTCGAAGTCCGTCAGCTGATGGGCTGCCGAGCAATAATGTAAAAACTTGGTTCGGAGGCTATCGAAGGGAAAGGAAAGGAGGGGCAAGAGGATAATTCGGGAATTGGTGCGGGCTCCTCAGGCCATTATTTTTTTCTTGCGTCCCTGTTTCCTCAACACTCTCCGTATTCTTTCTGCAGAAAAAGAAGAAGGAAAAGGAAAAGGAAAGCGTCTTCTCAAGAATACATGTAAAAGCAAGGAGGTGTTTTGCGTGGGGGGGACGTGTCGGAGGTGGAGGTTAGATAGGCAGGGGAGCTCCCGAACGTCTTTGGGTTCTATTATCTTCTCTGCGACCACCTCAACCACCTTTCACCGTTCAGTGGTCATTTCCTTTTTCTTCTAAACATTTTGCACCATATACCTTGGTATCTTGGTATCAATTGATGGATGGAATGGATGTCTTTCTTCTTCCCTTGTTCTTTTTATGGTCCTCTTTCGGGGAGGGGGTGGGTCCTCGCGGCTCTCCGTCCCGCGCATTCGTCGTGTGCTTTATCGAGAGCAGCACCTTCCGGCGAACGAACGGGGCAATCTGATACGCGGCCGTGTCGGGTGAAGGAAGGAGGGGTCCCCCTCAAGCTTTGGTGACCTCAAGACAAAAGGCAGGTGGAGAGGAGGTTGGACGTGTACTTACACGACATATCCGTGGGGATGAAGGAGGGACAGGGAGGTGGGGAAAGAACAAACCGCCCCCCTTCAAAAATTGAGAAGGCCAATGTTTGATGCGCCCAGCAAAAGAAGCAGTCGAGGGCACGGGTATTCATGCAGCTCGAGGCCTATCGGAGTCGTTTGCCTGTAGGTTACGCCGTTCTGGGACGGACTGACAAGGCCGTTCCCTCAGGGTTGTGAGCTTGAAATACAAGTTGGTGGCTTTTTTCCACCAAGGATGGCCAGCCGTTTTCGACTAAATATTACTACTCATGAAATCTGGGGCTGCATTGTACTCTGGCTGTCCTACCCTTCAACCCACTTGCATCTTGTCACCGTTCCAGAATCTCTCAAAAGTTGCAAGGCCGCCGTTGATCCATCCCATCCCATCCCATCCTACCCCATGTCCGCCATGTCCGCCATGCCACCCAATACTTTATCTGGTGGGAGGGATGGTGGATGGGTGGACCAACAAGGGAGCGCAAATGATAACAACAATAACAACGATACCTGCACGAACTGATAACACGTCAAGCAGATTAGGAAGGGGCTGGCTACTTGACAAGCATAATGGCATCATGGCAACATGGTTCTTCCGGATCTTGGCCTCAATCAACCCCCTCCCCCTTTCCCCTTGTCCCCGGCCGTCCGTCCTCGAACCCACCGAGGGCAGAGGTTCTCCGCCGCGCGTTCCCGACGCGCCGAGCAGAGATGGAACCCAATCCGTTTGCTGATCTCGGTTCCCAATGAGACGGCCAAGCGCCCTAGTAATGCTGGTACCCACCTGACCCGGGCGTGCAAGAACAAGAAGCAGAAAAAGCTGCACTTGTATCATCATTAGTATTTTGTAAACAAGAAACAAGACCGTATTCCAAAACTCAAGCTTCCATGGTGTAGTGTAGGACAGACCCCTCCGACTCCTATCAGACCTCCTCCCTGTTTGGGGCTTTCACCCGCAGATCGAGATTTCATGCCGTTGTGATCGCCGAGACGAGATCCCGAAAGATTTAGTTTACGCTTAACCTTCTGTTGACGACGACGCGGAGATTCCGCCAAATGCGATCAACCCCTCCTCCTCATTGTATCTTCTTTCACCATGTCACTCCACAGACATTGTGGTGCTATACTTGTGTATATCTTGTCTCTTTCCACTTCTTGGACGAAAAGGGAGGTCCCCGGGCTTCATTTGTTAGAGCGTGCCAAGACTCTCCTTGAATGAAAGGTGTTCAGAGTGGTGTGCACAGCCATCTGCAACCGCACTCATTGCTGGTACCCCTCCATCTCTCCCTCTCACGCACGCACGCGCCCGCCCTCCAACTCAACTAATACTCAATATTATTAGATGGGCGAGAAGGGGAGGAAGGGTTGAAAAGGGGAGAAGGGGAGAAGAAGGGGAAGAAAGAGAGTGAACGAGAGCCAGTGGGAAGCGAAAGATGATTCCAAGCAGCCAAGCCTGTCCGCCACCATGAGGCCAGCTTTTCTCCGCAAGCCAAGTCCTTCTCCCGCCCATGGCAACATCTTGGCCTATTATCGTCATGTCTATTTGATTGCCATTGCGGAGTCCCATGCCCCCTGCCCCCTTTGTGCTCTTGTCTTTTCAGCGCCAAGAAGAACAGCACGCACGTCCAGAAATTGAGTGGCCATAGCCGAAGCTTGGGTTTTCTTGGGTCTTCCTCTCCCCCTGCTCCCCCTCTTCTTAACTTCTTCCTCGTACCTGTCGCCCAGACCAAGACCACTAATAATTACAAGACATTCGCCAAGGCGCCTATGTGGAGACCGATATACGCGTCATGGTGGAATGATGGAGAAAGGGACGAGAGAACGGACAGGTACTAGCAAGATAGGAGGACGGTGAAAACGGGAAGAATAGCGAAAAGAGAAACTGGGAGTTGATCAGATGAGTACGGGAATAACCCTGATGAGGCAACCTCTGGCATCTCACTCTCACCAGCGATCGCTCCAGATGAAAACAAAAATTAAGAGGGCAGAGGGGGCAAAAGAAAAAGAAAAACAGTCACGTTTGGGCCTATTCCTCAACATAATGCCCTTCAACCCCGCTTACGCTTTCTTCTTTTTTTTCCTTTTTCTTTTTCCTTTTTTTTTTTTTCTTCCCCTCCCCCAGTCAAGTCGCAGGGCAGGGCACGTTCTTTGCCAAGAAATCTATTAAAATTCCGCCCGTCTGGGATGAGATCCTAGGTTGGGGCATGGGAGGGTTGAGGCGAGCCCTTTTAAGGTTAGACTTACCGCACTTCGAATTCGCGGGGGTCACTGGTCACTGGTGGGCGACTTGGCTCGGGGCAGGGAAGTAGGAGATACGAAGTGTTGGAAAAAGGTGAAGGAAACATGGCCCGCGCGTGCAGATTTGAACCGTGTCCTAGATGTTGTATTACTGGCTGGGTTAGCACTGCCGTTTGCTCATTCCCAAGCTGTCAAGTCTGTTTCCGTCCGCTTCGAGCTCTGACTCGACTAGCACACACCAAGTCGCATCTACACTAGAAAATAACCTCCATTCGACACTTGTCGATCCCTGGTTCTCGGCCCCCGCCAACTTGTACAGGCTATTTACTTTTTCTTTCTCTCTTATTCCCCCAAATGCATGTTTTTCCCTTGTATCTTCTTCTGATACTTCTTTTGGGGAGAAAGCAATGTTCCTGCCGTTTCTTGGCTCTTCTTCCAATGATTATCTCTTTATGAATGAGCATGTTTTTTTCTCTCCTTCTTCTGTGCATCCCGTCTCGTCTCGTCTCATCTCGTCTTGCCCCGTCTCTTCCCTGGCCGCTTATCAGATGAAAACAGGAGTTTTGTCATTTTGCTTCACAGCCTGGAACGATGTTCTCCCCCTCCTACTCCTAGGTGCACCTTGTAGCATATGGCCGGCCCTCTCTTTTTCTCATATTCTTTTTCCTTCTCCTCCCCTCGTCAAATACCCATTATTTTTCCGTCACCGTTTTTGGGCTGCTCAAAAGGGATGCGCCTGGCGCTATTTGACCCCACAAAATCGTCGACTCCACCAGTGCGGAGCACTAGCTAGTCCTCGGCAGCTGACGGGAGGCGGACTCTTCGGACCCCGCGGATCCTTCTTCAGCGCAGAGCTCGTCTGCCCACCGAACCTCGCCGTTCCGAAAAATACGCGAACTATTCTCCCCTTTGAATATCTGCTTTCATCTTCTTTCCTCTCCCCCTTTTCTTTCATCCTTCTTTGGGCCCTTGGGTGCGGGTGGGGTTCATATGGGCTCTTAGAAAACAGAAATTGAGCTGGTGAAGGAATAGGACCCGGCCCCAAGGCTTCTGCTCCACCTTCCTTAGAAGGCCCCGTATTGACCCTAGGCCTCTCTGCATAGAGAAGTAGGCCCTGCTGGCTGCGACCATAAAATAAAACTACCTCACGCTAGCCAAGAAGAAGTAGCGTAGTGTACAAGTAGGAGAAGCACCCTTGAGGGACCGCTTCTTTTTTGGAGGCCAGATCCTCTGCCAAGTCCACTGGCGCAAACTCCTACATGCTGAGCCAGAGAGTCTAGGCACATGTCATCCGGTGGAGAGCCGAGACAGGAAAGTCTTTTGGAAAGAGGGGCGGCGCCAATGCATGGTGCAATCCCTAAAGTGAAGGCGGAGTTGTGGCCTTCCGCCGTTCCCTGAGCTGTCACAGCCCCCCTTGCTGCCCTTGGCAGGGCGCGAGCCCCTGATACTTACGTCCACGGCCCTGCGAGCTGGGCTCAGACTTCGAAGAGAAACTCACCAAGACGCCAAGGCAGGTGTGGCTCTTGAGCCTCACGTATTACTGAATTCTCATCAACAAGGGGCAAGGGGCGGGGCCAAGGCAGACGGGCATGCCAAGTTGGAGAAGTGGAACCAACGTTTATATTCCGTCATGGGCGAGATAAGAAGCTCCATTACACCACTAAGATGCTAACTTGGCGCGGCATTTTCTTGGGCAATTTCTGAGTCGTGCCAGCCGCAGAAGAGAGCGAAAGGCTTAAAGGAAAGGAATGTGGGAAATAAGAAAGCCAAGTCGAATAGTCGGGGATCAAGAGTTTGGCTTTAGTTCGGAATCGATTGCTCCTCGGCCGACAGCTTAACTCGATGGGGGCAAACATTCAGTAAGCGTGAGACTATGCATGACTCGTTACCCTTTTCTCACGCATCATTGAGGAGTTAAACTCTACGATAAAGAAATCTCCTCGTGTAAGAGAAAGAGAACGTGCTCTAATTCCTGGGGGAGGGAAACAGGGGAAATTTTCCTGTCTCGTGTCCTGCAGTCATCTACACCGATATCACGGGCGCGGTGTCTACCGGTATACCGGCTCTCCGTCTGGCCGGCGATGCGGCAACGACGACGAGGCCCAAGCCCCGGCCGGGGTCGGGGCCGCGAAACCCGGTTCGGGCCAACACGCGCCGCTGGTGCAAAGATGAAGAACACGAAACCATGTGTATCGTTGCGAATGCTTTAGAGAAGACCAGCAGTAGTTGTTTATTTAGAAAAATTTCCTCACGCCTTCAAAGAAATATTGAAAAGAGAAGGAACAGAAATAGCTATCATGGCTCTTCCACGTAGTACATTTAGCCCATTTTCCAATCTCTCTTCCATCGTATGTCGTGTCACTACGGCTACCTAACTCCTTGCGAATGAAGGACTACATCTCTCATCCGACCAGTCAAGACGGACAGCGACGGTCCTCCTTCACATGCCCCGACATTACCTGCCCTTTTAGCCGCGTCGTCGACCAACGAGTGAGCCCTCCTTTGTGTTTCCCCCAATCTCTCCAACCTTTGCAAATGACCGAGATTCTCCGTCGCTTCCTCACATTGTTCTCCTTTATCTAATTGAGCTCAAAAGAAGAAGGGGGAGCTCACCATGCTCCGCGACTTGTAGAAGTTTAAGGACTAAAGTCAAAAGGGGTAAACGACGAGTTGAGGAGGGGAGTACAGACGACACCAACGAGGTGAGGGAAATGAGGCCGGCGGCAAAAAAAAAAGAGTTGTATAACCAAAAAAAAAAAAAAAAAAAAACATCTCGTGATTCTCGTGGGCTGTTTGTAGCACGTGAAAGATCGATGGATGAGTAGACGACGTGAGAAAAGAAAACGTCAACCGACAACTTATTCCCTCGGCTTATACGACACTTGGAGTCCAGACGAGAACAAGGACCTCGACAAAGAGTCCTACATGTATGTCTCGCCCCCTTCGCCTCTTTCCACGCCTTGACATCATCTCCCTCCCCTCCACTTCTCAAGAGAAACGCAAGGAGAGAACAGGGGAAAGAGAACTCCTTTTACTCTCCATTCACCACCCCCTACCTCTAACCCACCAACACGACAAAACTCCAAAGAAAACCACTCTCCTCCATTCCCCAACCATGAAGGCCACCTTCCCCGCGCTCAGCCTCCTCGCCGCCTCCGCAACAACCACCATCCCCGCCACCCACCCCACCGCCCTCCCCGCCAGCCCATCATCCGCCCCTCGGCGCTCGATCCCACCACCATGATCACCCTCGCCCGGGCACCGCCCGCGCGAACCCCGCCAACTCGTCGTCCCCGTCCTCGCCGGTCCCATCACCACCTGCGGACCCGACCGTTCCTCCGCCCCGCCGGACGGCACCTGCGCCTGCGTGACGTGCCCCGCGGCCGACGGCGGCGGTAGCCAAGCTCCTCCTTGCTCCGACCCTTTCTCCGTGGCTTGTGCCGACCTCCACGCCTGGGTCAGCGCGCACGCGGCGCCCGACGCCACGTTCATCTATCGCACGTCCGAGGAGGGGCCCCGGTTCGAATACGTCTGCGGCGGTTGCAGGGACGCGGGGCCTTTACCTGCTCGGACTGCTCGAGGAGGCAGGGGCTGCAGTGTCGGGTCTCGGAACCGCGGCCGTGTGCTCCGCAGGGCGGGGAGAAGAGCCCGTAGGGGATGTTGCTTGGGAACAGGGGGTGGTGGCTGGGCTCAGACCGTTGGTAGTGAGAGGGGTTATGGCAGGATGAGGCATTCAATCAAGCCGCAATCTATTGCGATGGGACGCCACGGAGGGGAAGTGACGGACTCAAAACCTTCGAACTCGCACTTATTCCCAATGCCAAATCGGAAAGAGACTGTCAAGATTAGATACCCTGGGGTGAAGGAGGGAAGAGGGCTAGGGAAAAGCCCTCTAAAAGAAATGAGTTTTCGACGCGAGAAGAGATGGTAAAACCTCCAAAAGAAAACTTTTATGCTAGTTCAAACGCGCCAACACACTGCCTCCCCACGACAAGCAAAATCTCACATCTCGACCGTAGTCTCCGCGTTCCCTTCGTCCCGTTTGGCTTTTTGTACTTTTACCCACTCCCATCCTACGTAGCCAGCGCCTCCCTCCTACACCGCGCGCACATGCACAACCCCCAAGCTCCCTAGCATCCACTCCCTCCGGTCCGTGACAGGCAAGTCAAGATCGCAGTAGTGATTCAGTATCTCCTCGCCCGCGCGTATCCCGCCCGGCGCCCCGTCCACGACGCGCCGCTCTCTCGCCCACAGCGTCATGCGGCCCCCACTCCCACGTCACGTTGGGATCGCAGTCGTGGTTGGCGAGGCACCAAAAGGGATGGACGGCGGCGACCTCGGGCCGGCCGTCACGCGGGTTCTTGCGCGCCGATGCGGTTCCGCGGAACTTGGCGTAGAGGGTGTTGAACACCCACACGTCAAAGTCGGCGAGGTGGCTGTAGACGTCGTAGTCCATCTTTTCCAGTATGTGCAGGGGCATCTTGATGTTGTACTCGAAGCTGAACGGCAGAGTCCAGGTGGAGGGTGGGAGGTGCGCGTCATCGTCATCGTCATCGCCCTCGCCCTTCGTCTGCCGCACGCTCTCCGCCGTGGGCACAAAGTCGCCCCAGATGTACTTGACCTCGAGGATGTCGAGCGGGTGGACCTCCTGGCAGGCCGACATGGCGAGGACGCGCGCGAGCAGCAGCATGTGTAGCCTCTGATCCGCCTCCCTATGTTTAGGGTCCTTGCCGATGGAGTCGACCTCCTTCTCGCATACGGCCGGGTGGTACTTTTCCTGGGCTTGCTCAAAGCAAAACGGGCTGCAAAAGACGGTATCGTAGCATTCGGGGCAGCTGACCGACTCGCCGCTGCTATCGCCCAGCCGGGGCAGCTCCTCGCCGCAAGCGTCGCACAGTAGGTCCTTGAACCGGTTGTTCGCCGTCAAGAGGCTGTACTCCTTTAGAACCGCCTCTCCAGCCGTAATGTCCTCGTCGGCGAACAAACCTAGCTGGAGGCACGTTTTAGACTCCCTTGCGTGCTTCTCTCTGTCCCTACCACGGTGGCTGCTGCTCCCGCCGCTTCGACCTCTGCTTTTACTTCCTCTTCCGCCAGAACGGGTAGTTCCGTAGCCCTGACAGAGCACTTGGGCGCCATTTCGCGCAGCTTGGAGTTAAGAAAGTCCTGCGTCTCCTGCGAGTACCGGTCGGCTTCGTGGTCGTTCCAAGGATACACTTCTCTCCGCGCGAGGCCCCAATCCGGCAGATCCTCCCCGCGACGTCTTCTCGCTTTAACCTCCGCCGACCGGCAGCGAGGATGCGCTCCTGGAGCTTCTTGGTTTCCTGCTGAGGGTCTAGCTCAAGCGCGCGCTCGCAAAACTCGTAGGCGCTCTTCAGGCACCCCGCCTCATAGAGGCTCGCGGAGAGAAGGTTGTACGCTCTCAGAGAGCAAGCGTCGGCCATCTTGCATAGCGTTGCCTCTTCGTCGGCCCCGGCATCCGAGGCACTAGGAAAGAACTTGGCCACATGGTTCCTAAAGGATTCGGTAGCTGCTTCGTGATACTCGGCGGCATCGTCCTTGATGTCGTCGGAGAGGAGCAGGGCCCGATAAGCGTCCCCTGCGGCCAAATCGGGGTAATCGAGGTTGCGATGGACGCTGGCGCGCTCAAGGTAGAGAAGAATGTCGTATGGCTCCTCCTCCAGTTTCGCAGTCACATCCTTGCGCCTTGCGAGCAGATCAGGATATACTAGGGCATCCTCGTCACCTTTCCATGGGACCTCCATTCTTCCCTTTATTCTCCCTTTCCCTTTTGTTTACTGGCTCGGATTGGTGATTAATACTAGGATCACCGTGTGCATGTGTATGTGTGGTACAGCCAAACTCGTCACCTTGTCCGGTTCTGCGCCTGCGCCCGACCTAATAGCAATGTCTTCTACGTGCGAGACTGTTTAGAAAATCATAAAAGCGTTCAAAAACCCTGCAAACAAGCGCTCTTCCGAGCGAGGTGGGGTGCGCTTGCCAAAAATCGGGAACTGAAATTACCCCTCCAAGGAGAAGGGAAAAGATTCCCAAGAGGGAAGGAAGGTGGGGCAGTCGTAATGCGGACTGGGCTATGGCTATTAGTCGAAACAGTTACAAGGCCAACTGTGGGTTCTCGACCGCGGAGCGCCGCGAAATGTACTTTGCAGCCGCAGTGCCAGAAGATCTGGATCTACATATGTAGATGGTTATTTACGACATTCGCACTCCGGTTTGTGTGGGAGTTTTTACAAATTCAGTCGCAGATGGTAGATACCTGAATACTAGGCGTCGAATATTCCAACTAACAAGCGGAAGCACCGGCACCGGCTCTGGCTTAGAGCTAGGTTTCTTGCCACCTGCGCACCGCGCCAGCTGCACCCGACTTCTCATCTAACCGCTCCAACTTAATCTAGTGTAGCCTCGGGCGTGTTTCTCATGTCTCCCAATGGCTCCATCATAATAATATTGTGTTTCATCTAGATCAATCCTTTCAAATCATTGAAAATGGGAAACAACATGGCGATGACGCTCTAGTGAACCTTGCGCCGCAACCACCCCACTTGTGTCCTCTCTCAGACTTAGCGTGGGTTCCAGGGTATCGGTTTCCTAGCGCAACGTCATCCGATGATCTCGTTCCTCACTCTGGTGACCGGCTTGTTCTGGCCCCCAAATCCTCCCCTTGCCGGATGGTCGTTATCACAGGCTCGAAGTACGCTCGACTCGGCCGCCATCCTAGCCTCTTTTTGGTCTGGTATTTTGGCCTCTCGCTTTCCTTATCTAAACTAGATGTCTGGAAAAAGTAACCAAATACGTCATCCCGCACTCGCACACTTTGGGCGTGTTATAGTGGTGGGTGGTTACCCCCTCTCCCTACCTTTATCTTTCTCTCTTTGAGCAAAGCCATTTTGGAGAAAAGATAGGAGCACCCCATTTCGGTGTGGCCAACGGGAACAACTCGGGTCCCGAGTGGCGGAGTGGAGGTGTGGTGAGTCCCGGTACTTGGACCAACTTCACCGAAGCCACATGGCGAAGTCGTCATGGCTCACAGGCTAACGCTAGTATAGGGCTCTAGAATCGGTGTTCAAAGTTTCTGTGACTCGCTGGTGCCCCGCTGCAGCTGCCGTCTAGGACTGGACCGCCGAAACTTGGTGGGCCAAAACGCTGAGGGGAGTCCGACACTGATCGAAGGCCGAAGAAACAGGACACTCTATAACTAGCTTTTCGTCGTGATACCCTGGAAAACCTTTTGATTGCCTACCGCTAGAGCGGGATGCAGGGATGGCTACCGCCATTGATACACAAACTGGAAACCGGCTCATGCTCTCCAAGAGGTACTAGGGTGCGCTCCTAACTAGAAATGTGTGGTCAAAACATAGATGTCTTGACGGAACTTGGTGAGTTGTGATGGACTGGATCCAATGGCCTCGTCATCTTATTTCCTTCTAGGACACTTCGGCGCGGCGTGTGGCAGTGAAGGACAAAAGCAGTAGCTTAGCGTCAAGCTGGTTCAAGGTTCGGGCCCCTTCCTTCCCAATGTACGAGCCCGTTGCGCTTTCCGGTTTTGGACCGATCTTCTCGATTGTTTGGGTTGTATCCTTCCAATCTCACAGGGCCCACTAGCACCTGCCTCAAGGCACACACACCGGTTTGGTCGGCCGAGCGAGGCAAGAGGGAAGCAATTACTCTGCTTCCTCTTGCACGCCGGAGCGGTACAAAGGCTGGTCTGGGAGGGTCGAAGCTAGGCAACTCCGCAAGGGCGGAAGCCCACTGTGGCGTCTTTTTTCGTTTTGACAGCAGACACTCACGGTACCCGTTGCCTCCCCTCCTCTACTCTAGGGCAAGAGCATTCGTTTATTAGTCGTGCCTTCCCCCACCCTAACCTAGGGAGCTTGCAGCTCTAGAGCTTTGCTTGGTGTTTGAACACGGACGATCCTTGATTCACCAACGAAATTAATTGTTTACACTCTGAAGAAAACGGCCGGGCTGTTTGTTACCAGCCCGAGATTCCACTCATTTCTAGAAACCGAAAGGACCACATCCCCAGTTTCACGCAGGGAAGCACCTTCTTGGCAATCGGCCTTGCGGCACATTCGAGAAGACCATAGAACCGTCAATCAGACCAACGCGAGCTTGGAAGCCATCAGCTCCTCTTGCTTGAGTCCCGGGCAACGGGAAACCCAGATCCAGGCCTTGGCCTAGACCTGTTGCACACGGCGCACCGCCAAGCGTCTGACTACATTACTTGTAGTTGCCTCGATCATCTTTTTCCCAATCTCGTGCCGACGGATATTTTTACCCCTCAGCTCCCACGTCCTCTTTCAAATCTACCCCTCCTCCCCCACCAAACTCATTATCGTTATCGATAGTCCAATACATACATACCCTCCCTCCCTCCTCGACGGGCATTGATCAATTGCACTTTGGCACTCGTCAATCACGTCTTGACAAATACCACCCCCACTTCGACTTGGTCTAAATTTCTCAAGTTTCAAACAGAAAAAAAGGCTCGAATATCTCCTCAACTCCGGGCTTGAAGCGCTCACATTTCACGCCATCCGCCTCCCCTCTCACCCACGGATAGAGCTTTCTTTTCTAGCACCTTTTACAGGCCACTGTATTCCAGCACAACTTCACAATGACGGGCCAGGCGAATCTCTGCGCGTTCCCCGACGTCGATATCCTCGCTCCGGCGCTCAGGACCTACATTGCCCAATGTGAGCAAGCTGGTCTTTTGCGACACGACGTATTCAAGATCGCCGTATCGGGTGGCTCTCTCCCCAATACCCTTGCCCGTGCTCTACTAGCGCCCGCGACCGGTCCTGCCGACGAATTACACTTTGACAAGTGGGAAATCTTCTTTGCTGATGAGCGCGCCGTGCCCCTTGACCACGCCGACTCCAACTATGGCCTACTGAAGAAGGAGTTCCTCGATAAGATCCCGGCCGATCAGGGACAGCCCATCGTTCATCCTATCGACGTCCAGCACCTTGATGACGTGCAAGAGCTCGCCGACCAGTACGAGCAAGTTCTGGTCAAGAGCTTCGCTAGCAGGGATTCGGTCAAACTCCCCATCTTTGACCTCGTGTTGCTTGGCTGCGGACCCGACGGCCACACCTGCTCCCTCTTCCCCGGGCACGCCCTCTTGAGGGAGACGACGGCCTGGGTCGCCCCCATCGAAGACTCTCCCAAGCCTCCCCCAAGAGAATCACTCTGTCTTTGCCCGTCGTCACACACTCCGTCAGGGTCGCCTTTGTGGCTACCGGCGGCGGCAAGAAGGATATTATGAAGGCTATCTTTGAGCGAGGCGACGATCTCCCCTGCGCTCTCGTCAACTCGGCTACTGGTGAGAGGTGTACCTGGTTTGTCGATAACCCCGCCGTGGAAGGAGTCTCGTACCCGAGGAAGGGTTTCTTGTAATTGTTGAAAATGCGGGAAAACAGGACGAGGGACGGGGAACGGACCGGAAAGCGAAATGATCAAGAAAAGAAGAAAAAGAAGGAAAACAAAAGCGAAAGAGGAAGCTAAGGAAGCCTTCTTTTTGAAAAAAAGACAACCAAAAATGGTATGATTTCACGGCATGAATATGAAGCAAAGGATTGACCTTGCGTGTTTTTGACTGAGCCTATCCTGAACCTATACTGTGAGGTTATGGTTGATTGCGAGCCATATCAGGTGGAGTGGCTGGGCGAAACGGAGGACGAAGAAGCGCGGTTCCTTGGTGGAAGGTCTTTATTCGCATCTTATGCGGTGGATACCTCGCCTCTGCCTTAGGGAAGTGTAGTAGCCTCTGGAAATAGCAGGCCCAGGCATGGACGGAAGAAAGGATGAAACGCCTTGTCTCATCAGCGGGTCCACGACAGAGTCAATGTGCGCGCGCGAACAAGTCTTTAGCGAGAGAGGCTAGTTAAGAGAATTTTCGATATTTGATATGTCCGGTTCCCTCACCACTGAGAGTGTTTTTATCACGTACATGTAGATTTCGTGCTCGCCTTAGATCGAAGTGAAACAATGTGTTTATGATTGTAGAAGAGGTTCGGGCGCCTTGCTTTTGTGCAAGTGCGCTTGCAGGCTTTTACCGGGCAGAGACCTCAGTCTCTCGCCCGGCGCCTTCCGCTTAAGAGTCTGGTATACAAAGATCATCATCATGGATGCCGAGCCGGCATCGCGTTTTCCTCATCTTCACAGGGCCCTCCAAATTGCTCCTGCACCGCTACCCCCATCCTTTTGTCTCCCACGCTCGCAATGACGCTAGTGATCCACTCCCGCTCAGCGGCGATGACGGCGCTCTCGACGTCGGCAGCGACCCTGAGCTCCTCGCGCATGCCGTTGACGAGAGCACGACAAGCGGAGAGGATGCGCTCGAGGGAGCTAGGGACGGGGGCGGGGCGGGCGGGGGCACCTGGACACCGACGAGGCCGCGCTTTCGACGCAAGGCGCGATCGTGGTCGAGGTCGTGGCCGGCGTTGGGCGGGGCGGGAGGAGGCACGTCGCCGAGCTGGGCGAGCTGGGCGTCCCAGGCGTCGAGTTTGCGGGAGAGGAGGGCGGCCTCGTCGTGCCAGGCGCGGTCGAGGTCTGGGATGAGGAGGGGTTCGTCGTCGTCGTCGAGGAGGGAGGGGAAGACGGGAGAAGAAGGGTGAGGGGAGGAGAAGAGGAAGAAGAAGAAGAAGAGGTGTTTGGGGCAAAGGACGAGCGGGCGGCGCGGAGTTCGGAGACGCGGTCGACCCAGCGGTCGAATTTGCGCATGAGGCGGGCGTATTTGCCGGAGGGTTCGGAGAGGGACCAGAGGGCGGAGAGGAGGGGGTCGAGGAGGAGGATCTTGGCCTCGAGGACGGCGAGGGCTGCTGCTGCTGCTGGTGCTGCCCCTGGGTCGTGGTGGACGGGGCGGATAGGTGAGGGTCAGCGCCGGCCCAGCGGAGGAGGGCGGAGGCGTTGACGAGCTCGAGGCGGGCGGCTTCTTGGGCGCCGACGTCGGCGGAGGCGTGGGCGAGGGCGGCGAAGCGGGCCGAGAGGCTGGCGCGGGCGGAGGCGTGCCAGGCGGCGAGGGTGGGGGCGGCGGCGCGGTGGAGCAGGTGGAGGCGGAGGAGCTCGTTTTGCAGGCGGAGGGTGTCGGCGGAGAGAGCGAGGTTGGAGGGGAGTTTGGAAGGGGACGGGGGCGCGAGGTAGGTGGATGTGAGGGGCTTGGGACCGGGGTTCTTGGCGGGGAGTAGTGCTGCTGGAGGGTGGTGAAGGCGGGTTTGAGGCGGGAGGGGAGGGCGGTTGGGCCAGGGCCGGTGCTGGTAGTAGTAGTGGTGGCTGTCGCGCTGGGTGGGCGGGCGACGGCGGAGGAGGAGTTGGTGATGCTGGCGGAGCCTGTGCGGGTGTGGTGCGTCCCCGCGGGGCGGGCGGATGACGTGGTGCGCGGTCGGGGGCGGCGGCGGCGGCGGTGACGGTGGTGGAGGAGGAGGCGGAAGAGGATTGGGAGGGGGCCGGAGGGTGGTTGCGCCGGTGAGGGCGGTGGCGCTGGATTTGGCTCTCGTGTGGGATGAGAGGGTGGCGCGGACGCGTCCCG
The DNA here is from genome assembly GCA_949357655.1 of Parascedosporium putredinis. Taxonomy (NCBI): domain Eukaryota; kingdom Fungi; phylum Ascomycota; class Sordariomycetes; order Microascales; family Microascaceae; genus Parascedosporium; species Parascedosporium putredinis. The sequence continues at coordinate 217,490 of CASHTG010000003.1, forward strand.
GCTGCCGGTGGACGCGATGCCGGACCTCGTCCTGGTGTGGGACGGCCCCGTCCTCGTCCTCGTCATCGTCGTCCCTGTGGTTGTCGTCGTCGTGGCTGCAGTACCGGCTCCGCTACCCGCGGCAGCCGCACCTGCGCCGGCGGTCCTCGCCCTCGCGCGCGTCATCATCGTCGCCGTCGCCGACGTCGTCCCCGCAGCAGAAACCACCCGCGACGACGAAGGCGGATACCGCGCTTCTCCCCACCACCACCACCACCACCACCACCTACTACGTTACCGCCCCCGACGCCTCCTCGCGCGGCAGCGGATCCTCGCACGGGTAGCCCCGTCGAGGACGACGAGGACGACGGCGGTCGTGCCCCGTGACGGTGGCCGAGCGCTGCAGACCGCCCGATCCCGACGGCGGCTTGACGGGTAACCGGCTGGGGAAATGGTCCGCGGGTCAGCCGTGCCCGCTAGTTCCTGCCGGTGGGAGTGGTGGTTCGCGCCGCCAACGTCGCCGGCGGGCTTGCGGAGAGACCTGGAGCGGTTCATTTCGGTATTGTGAACCTTTTTGCCGGTCGTTTCTGTTGTATGGGACGGTGCTGTTTTTCTTCTCCGTCGGTTCCCCTTGAGGAATTGATTTTGGGGGCAAGGGTTTTTTGGTTTCGGGCTCTTTGGCTTCCCTTCCCACTCTACAATAGATCGTGACCCTCCTTCCGTTGTTTCTCGTGGCTACAGTGCTCTTCGATGGAAAGCCGCGCGCGTCTGTCCCACTCACCCTCAGCCTCGTGTGGGGTGTTGTCGTTTTGGCGGGGAAACGATTCGGGCGGTGTGTGTGTCTGTGTGCGCGCCCCGGGTTTTTGGCAAAGGCTAAATAATAGTCGGCCACCACCCAGTCTCGCAAGTGACGCGTCGTGCACAACGCCAAAATTCGTGCCACTTGCTATCACTTTCGAGATAACGGTGATACGGAGTCCGCCCATCGACTTTGGCCAAGCGGCGGATTATCATGGAAACGGGCCTTTCTCAGTGGACAGCGGCCGACAAAGAACCGATAGAGTGAAAAGAGGACTAGAAGAATAAAAAATATCAAAACCTCCCAAGATGATGAAGCAAGAGACTTGATCCTCGCTACCTAATCAACCGGGCCGTACTCGATCTCGGGGTTGGAAAAGGGTACATTCGGCGAACCGCAGAAAAAGGAAAACGAAATCCAGTTGCTAAAAATTGTAAACCCGCTGAACAAATCATCAACACCAAATCGTACATGTAGCCAGCACACACCAGACGTCTACTAGCTTTTCCCAGAGCTCCAGTATCGATCCTTCCCCTGGGCCCTATTCCTTTAAACTCGAGTAATTGAAGATAAAAATAAAAATAAAGACGCCGTCCATCAACGTATCCATTTTCTATTCGATCCACCGACAACTCATGACTGATCAACTGCCTCCCTTCGAGGCCTGACCGCTTCTGCACCGACAATGCATTTCTGAGTTGTTCCTGCGTTACCTTTCCCCACACACAGACAGACACAAGGACACACACCAGTACAAACACGCGCACACACCCATGTTCCGCGCACTTACACATCAGTGATGCAGGCGCGGGCTCTTTTATCCCCATTGACCAGTTGTCCTTATACACGTCGCCCACCGCTGTCCGCCGCAGCACACGCCAGATCCCAGTGCTCCCGGGGCAGCCCCGTCAAAGAATCACGCCTGTACAAAGGACAAAACATTGGGCGAGGCTCCCGTCGAGATCTAACGACGTCTTCACCTAATGCTCGTTTTCTTCTTCATTTATCACATAGAACTATTGCATTCTAGTATAGTATGTCAACACAGAGCGCAGAGGATATAAAAGGGCATCTATATTATGGCGGGAAAGGGGGCAAAAAGTTATGTAAATGGTATCAACAACCCAGGTATCCGTCTATATGAAAACAATGTAGAAGTGTAACAAATAGGAGGATAAGAAGAGAAAAGAAAAAAGGAATCAGTGTAGATGATGAAGCTTAATGTTCCACAGCCTCCCCTTGATCCATATCAGAAAAGTAAAACAAGGGCAAAAAAGAGCACCCTCCCGCCCATATTCAATGATACCCAAACCAAACCCGGCCTTGTCCAAGGCCACCAGACCAATCTGAGGCCCGAGGGGAGCTTTCAAGTTGCTTTTACCCCTTTCCCATTCCCGTGGTGTTCCGTTCTTCCCATGAGATAAGACATAAGACCGCCTTTTCATTCGTAAAAGATTTGCCCAAACCACCACCCCCTTCCTTATTTCATACAGGCAAGAAGCCCGATGGGGGAGTGTTAAATATGACATAGGAAAATAGTAAGAGGTTCGTCAAAACCGCCTCGGAGGATTCATCGTACGGATGTTGTGATCGCATGCGTGTATGTGCGCTAGGGTATCGTGTGATGTGGTATTGATACCTTAATACTGCCTCATCTCCTGCATAGAGTGCTGCTGCCGCACCATGGGGTGCTGGCCCCTGTTCTGCTGCTGCTGCGGGGGTTGCTGTCCATAATACATGTCCTGGCCATAATTTTGCCCGCCGTAACCTTGGTTATACCCTTGGCTTTGGCTCTGACTGTAGCCTTGATTGTAGCCTTGCTGAGGTTGGCTATATCCGTATCCACGGTCATCGTAGCTGCCAGGGTTGTAAGCGCGATACTGCTGCTGCTGTTGCTGCTGCTGTTGCTGCGGCTGTTGCTGCGGCTGTTGATACTGTTGCTGCTGCTGCTGCGGGAATTCCTGATACGACGCCTGGTTCTGCATTTGCTGTCGCTGCGCTGCCTGAGCCTGCATCTGGGGCTGTTCTTGAGAGACCCGGTGGTCCTCCTCCCGAGGGTGCTGCTGGGCGTGACCCCGGGCCCGATCCTGTTCATGCATGGGCACCGCCACTTCCTGAGATTCTTCCACTACCGCCGCCAGCGCCTCGGCGCTCACCGGCCTCGAACCCTGAGACGAAGTCGCGTCTACAGACGGCGGCGGGTTTTGAATGTGCTCCAACACCTTGGTGAGATCTCGCTGGTGCGTCTGCAGAAGACGCATGCACGTTCCACACACTCGAAGCCTGCACCAAGCGCACTGCCATCTCAGCTCATTGTCCTCGAGCTCGCACGTCTGGCACGCAAGCGAGTAGTGCTTGTTTCGCGACATAATCATCTTCGTGTGCTTCTGGAAGCACCCGTGATGTGAGTTGGTGAGCGGCGTCGGCTTGAACACCGCGTTAGGCCCCGTCGGCTGCGGCTGCGTCGTCTGCGTCACCGGGAAGTACATGGCGCGGGGATCCGGCGCCGGAAGCTCGTCCTGGATAAGCTCGCGGTACACCGTCCCATCGGACCGGCGACCGTTGCTCGAGGGTGGTGTGGGAACGGTAGAAGTACCATAATCCGTGGCAAAATTGGGGTGGCTCGCCACACGATCTAGGCGCCCGTCCACCGATGGCGCGCGCACATCGTTGCTAAGTCCGGGTGCTTCGGGCCGTCCTCGAGATTGGGGTACATGTTGCTGCTGTTGCTGCTGTTGCTGCTGCTGCTGCTGCTGCTGTTGTTGTTGTAATTTCTGGCCGGGCATGGGGTGATTACGTGTTGACGAGGTTCGAGGCGGGAACTTTTGTTGCTGAGGCGTTTCTTGGGCCGAGGCTGGCGAAGTCGCACCATTTCCCACGAGCTCGGAAGCTGGGGCTGGCGGCCTTTCGTTGCTGGTCTGCGGGCGTTGATATGGAGAAATCTCGGGCAGGCTTCGAGCAGCGTGCAAATCCGAGGCCGGCGCGGGAGCCGGAGGGAGGGAAGAGACAGCAGGAGCAACGGGTTTCTGGGCCATGTTAAGGGAAACTGCTGCTGCTGCTGCTGCTGCTGCTGCTGGGGAAACTGCAAAGGCACCTGCTCTCGAGGCACGTCCGCCGGCATATCTGGCGTCAGAGGCGAGATGACGTTCGTAGCAAGGTTGAGGGGACTGATAGGAGTCTCTAGCTGGCCCGACGGCGAAGGTAGCGACTTGCCTTGGTGGCGTCCAGGACCGGGGGCGAGTGTGTCATGATCCGTCCGCAGCGCTTGGAGCCTTTCCTTGACCTTGGACGGCGCCTTACCCATGTTGTCGCCAACTCCTCGAAGGGTTTGCTGCTCGGACTGGGGGCGGGGGCGGGTGGTTCGGCGGGAAGGGCCTTTACGCTCGCAAGCCCATTTTGGATCTGCGAGCGGGGCGAGGAAAAGGCGGGCTGGGTGGGCCGTGCCGGCGAGTTCTGGTGAGCCGACGACAGGGGAGGGTTGGAAGCAAATGATGGCTTGACGAGACTTTCGGGCACGGTCGTGTTTGCCGAGTTGGGCTTGCTGACAACGGTGGTGTTGTTGTTAGTAACGAGCTTTAATTCGGGCACACCAAGGTTCTGGTTGGATTTGAGCGAACGCCTGGTCAAGAGCTCGGAAGATGTGGGCTGAGGGGAGGCGGGGCGGCGTGGCGGCGACCTGGGCTTCGTGGTCGTGCTAGGCGGGATAGCTGCAGTTGTGGTCGTGGTTGTGGTCGTGGTCGCAGCTGCGGTGGCGGTTGTGCTTGCTGATGCAGGCGCGGGTGTCGGCGTGGGCACGGTGGCAGTTGCAGGCGTGGTTGGTGTGCTACCAAGCAGAGGTGCAGGCGAGCTCGGCAGTCCGTCCCTGGGCGAGGCAGGTAGCCTTCGCCCGTTCTTAACAGGAATTGGTGGGAGGGGACCTAAGTGTAACGGGCTAGGCATGGGCTGTTCCTTGGTCAAGTCCCGAGGCATGGGCAACTCCTTTCGCGTAGGCAACTCTTTCGGCGTGGGCAACTGCCTGGCGTGGGCAATTCTCTCGGCGTAAGTAGCTCCCTGGGTGTGGGCAATTCCTTGGGCGTAGGCAGCTCCCTAGGCGTGGGCAAGGCCTTGGCCACGTTGCCGTTGCCGTTGCTGTTTAACCTCGAAGACATAGTCATGTTGCCCAAACCACCGGGGCTCTTGGGCGCCAACGACGTCGACCTAGGGGGTAGCGAAAAGTCGTTGTTGACAGGTTCGGGCGACTTCTCTCGCGTGGGGGATAACGTGGGCTCCGAGGAGCTGTTCATGCTGCCGTCTCCGTCGTTGTCTGATGTCCGGACGAGGGACTCTCCGGAACTCCTGGAATATGCCGAGAGAAAGCTGAGGACTGAGCCGGAAGGTGAAGGGGGTTCTGCGGGAAGCGGCGGCGCCTCGGTCTTTGCTACCGGTCTCCTGGGGATGGACATGACGGATTGCTGTGGGCTAGGTTGGACCTGTGAAAAGTCGGCTACCAAGGGACTGGTGGACAGCGGGATGGGTGGAAGAGGCGTGAAGAGCTTGGCCTTTTCCAACACAGGTGGAGGCGCGACGGTTTTTCTAGGCCAACCCATGGCTGCGGGGGAAAGGAGAGTAATGCGGCGAGGATGTAGTCGTGGCTGTGGTCGTGATAATTGTGGGTTTCGGGACTGGCGGAGTGGGCACCGGTGGCGTATCACTCGTCGAGTTGCTCAAGAGGTCAAAGGACTCAACTTGGACAGGGGGAAGAGCAGGGAGGGCCTTGGAGAAGCGCGACCGCCCGGTTTTAGGGGTCTGGAGAGACGACGACGACGACTGCGGGTGGAACATGATGGGCCGCGACTGGTGAGGAGGAAGAGAAGGAATGGAGGAGGAGAAGGGGGGGAAGGATCCAAACGGGGTGTGCCGGTAAGAATAAGGGTACCGCAGGTACTTTTCTCGGTCTGGTGCCTTAATATATTGAACCGTAGCGAGATTTATCTTTTTTCCCACCCCGTCTCACCCGGCTATAATGAAGGGAGGGTGACTTCCCTTTCCCGCAGACAGCGGACAAAGAAGGAGGGAGCAAGCGATAGGGTCGGGAGGCCGGACGGTCCCCACCGCAACGGTCAAGGCGAGTTTGGTGCCTGGAGCAGGGCAGGTCGTCCTTTGGGTGCGAGTATGCGCGTATGCGAGGCGAGAGCGATAACGGTGTTTGGTATGCGCGGGTTGCGTCGCGCGTACAGAAATCTTTTCTCGCAAAAATCGAGGAGCGGCCGGGAGATATCCAAGGGGAAGGAGGTGGGACGAAATCGGTTACAACAACCCCCGGGGCGCAAAGGATTCGGACGGGATCTGTACCCGTTCTCGTTTCCTCTTCTCTGCTGCTCTTCAATGTTCTTTCTTTTACTTTCTCAGGTGGTCTCCTACCTCACTTTTTCCCTTTGTTCCGTTTTAATGGATCCGTACGGTGCGATGGGCCAGCATCAGGGGAGATTTTGAGTGTGGGAGGGGGAGGGTTGCGGGTGGTTTCGAAGCGAGCGGAGGGTTTGAGAGGGGCGGAGTCAAAAATTAGGTCGGGATCCAGTGTGTATGAGTGTGTGTGTCTTTGTGTCTGACCAAGGAGGGCAAATGGAGGTGGAGACTTGTTGGTGTAAGAGAAGTATTAAAGGACTGGGGCATTACTGGGAGCGCGCGTTTGACTTGATGGATTTTGCGGAACCACGCAAGATCAAAGAGATCGAACAGGGGACTGAAAACAAAAGCGATATGAGAGAGGAGAGGGAGGAGGGGAAAAGAAGAAGAAGAAAAGAAATCAACGGAGTGACGAGTTCGAGAGAGAAACGTCGTGCGTGGAGGTTTGGGCGACCTTCGCTCTTCACTGGAGGCTGGACTGGAGAAGGTGCGGTGCTGGCGCAAGTCGTCGACCCAATCAGTCCGTCCTTGACCACACTGAGACTAGGGAAGGAATCAGGCGGTTCCTTCTTGTCTTGTCACTACATCACTACTGGGGGATGTGTCGGTACCTGGAATGATGTCAATGGTGCCACGCTGGATCAATGTATCCAGGTACCATTCACGTCTTGGGAACTCGTGGCGCACTTTGTTCATCCCTGAAAGTTGCCTTGGCGTCCTGCAAATGCTCGCGTCCTCTCCTTCCCGTTCCTTTTCTTTTCTTTTCCTTTTTTTCTTCTTTTTTTCTTCTTTTTTTGGTGGTTTGGTGGTGGTGGGTGATAAACTCTCTTTGACAGTTTCACTGCTATCATTAACTATTCTTTCTTTTCTCTCCCTTCATCAATATCAACAAGTCCGTAGTAGCGTGCGGCCTTCTCTACTGTCTCGCCACGGATGCACCACTGGAAGCTCGACATTCCGAGGCCGGGTGTGCGTGCAAGTCGAGACCGCAAAGTAGCAGTGGCTTGTTTGAACAGTATCTCGGTTGGGTTTGTCCGGCCAGATCAATTAGATACCGCCACCGCCTCTCCTTGCATTGATCTTCTTCTCAGCGCATCCGTCATGAATACGAGAAGGTTAGTGATCGGTAAATATGATCTCTCAATCAAGAACCTTATGGCAAGATGAATAAACAGTCCTCAAATGCTCCCACACCTCACGGGAGAATCCCAGAGCGGGGACCCGGGGCGTGCAAGAACATCCATTGTGTTCACGGGTCAATCAATGTACGAAGTATTATCCAGTCTTTCGAAGAGAGGCTCAAAGACCCTGAAGACGTGCCACACAAGCCTCACCCGTATATTGCCCTTCGATATCTTCTCCCGCGTTATAGATGGGATGACCTTGAAAGTTCAATTGCTTACTTTGCCTCTTCCCAGTCTATGTCTTTTTTTCTCGTTGTTTCTTGATTTCCTTCCCTCCGTTTTCCCCTCGCGAGTCGTTAATAGTCCTTATCCGGAACTCGCGGAATCTTGCTTAGGTATTTCTTGGCTCCGCTCACAAGCAAAGGTGCATGACTGCAGCCTCTCGGAGAAGGAAAAAGAAATAAAGAAAGAAAAAAACCACTTCGTCACTAATGCGCCCGAGGTAACTCGCCCAAAATGGATCCACTCGAAGCGATCCCCAGACACCGTCTTCAGCTCCTGCAGACCGATGCCGAGAACAAGAACGCAAGGAGATCAAAAAGAATCAGTGCCAAATCGTCAATGACACTGGAACACGTACTTCGTATGTTGAAATCCGGTGGCGAAGAAGTGCGCGTCCCCCTCCCCCACCACTCTCAATGGCTGGGCGAAGCCCAAGCATGACGCTAGAGGAAGAGGCCATCTCCCCTTTGGGTGTAGGGCCCGTAAGAATCTGGACGGGGCCAAGAAGGCTTCCGAAGCGTTCTCTCAGCTTGACAGGGCCTTGACGAGTGGTGTCCTTTGTTGTCGGGAGGTCGCCAACTACTTCGTACTTCAAGTACTTGCAGAACTGGGCCGTTTTTCATCCCCCATCCGCCCCCAATCAATTCCACCCCCAACAGCAAAGGCGAAGGGCAGAGGGAGAAGATTGAATGATCTGCAACGGGAAAGGTACCTGACGGTACATCGCGCGGAGGCTATTTAAAGTGAACTTGCAAGGTATCTTTCCCATGTCATCCGTGGGCCCACCCCTGTCCCGAGTCGGGAACATCTGAAACAGCCACTGGTTAAAAAGCAATGAGCCAGGAGGTGCGGCCATCTCAAATCGACTGCTCCCCGAGGAAAGCCACGAGATATGCATGGGCCAAGCACCGGAGGAGGGAAGAGGGGCGGAATTGAAACGAGCATTATCCAAGGGCTGGTCCAGGTCCCCATTTTGGCCCCTCTTCACGTCGACGCCATCTCATGCTAGCCATGCACGAAAGAGACGAGATCGAGAAAGAAAAAGAAAAAGAAAAACCACCAATCTCATAGGTGAGCGATAATCTGCAGCCGCATGCTCCTTCAACCCATAATAGCTCTTGGCTTCTTGTTCCTCTGCGCCCCTTTGCCTCTCTCTTTGCCCCACGGAAGCGAACAGTGGAAAGACGGATCGAGATGGGACTCTGGGTCCAATAGATTGGTTGCGACATAGGTCTGCCCCACTCAGTATCGAGAGGGCGCTGTACCTGCATCGAGAACCAAGCTAATCTTTTGCGTGAGATCCAATGCGACCTTCGTCACTTGGTATATTTCGCGCGTCTCCCTCCTCCGCCCTTGGCCCTTGGAAGGAAGCTTCGGAGTTTGAATCTTCATTTAACAATCCCACAGTTGGGGCGGTGCAGTGGAGACAATTTCCATGTTTTTCTTTTTTTCTTCTGCTTTGTTTCCTCTGCAAGTTGGTTCCAAGGACGCGAAGAATCCTGAGCAATGTTTCCCCTCGATCCACGTAACATCGAATCATCTCTCATATACACCATCTCCTTGATGTTGGGAGAGATAGAGGGGAGAGAGAATGGGTTTGGGGACACTGCGAACCAACCGAGAGTGAATCCACTTCCAACCCTGTCACTATTGATCTTGGATTCCCTCTTCAGATCGGACCGGTTTCTCTTGCTATGAGCGGGTTATAGATAAAAAAGGCCCAACGGATATGCTTCAAGGCCCGCATCATCGGTAAAGCCAGTCAGAGTGAACCAACCAACGCCAACTACAAGTAATTCAAGTAATATTGTTCCCCCAAAGGAATCCCAGCCGGCCCGGCCAACCAACAACCAGAAACTCATGCTCATGGATCAGTCCACGAGCGACGTATTTGTATCTCCTTGCTAACCCAGGATAGCGTCCTCCCCACATCCACTCGATCAGACGGCTCGTCATGTCCCGCCCGCCACTTTTGGTCGGCGTGGTCAGTGCCCTTTATCTTCCATCTTGAAGTTGGCAAAGACAACGATGGGGAAACCCTTGGCGCGCGCGGGTAGGAAGGACTCCTTCGTTTCGGAGTCGCTTCTTCCAGAAGCTATCGATGGTCAATGCTGCGTCCTGAAATGCCTTGATGGGCTAGTGCGAAAAACAAAAAGTTCAGCTGTCTTCTTTCACCCAAGGTGAGCACGGTTGACGTCCAAGGTGCAGACAAATTGGACGTGCCCAAGAAATAGCGCGTTTTCTCTCTCTGTGCCCACCTCGCCTACCAATTTGTTTATATTTTGATTTCCTTGTCGAGAATCGATATGAATGGATTGAGAGAAGGCGCGCTCCATGGATCGAAACATCACGAGGAATCTATTAACCCTTCTAGAGATTGGATTGCGGATCGATGGCGTCCCTGGTCATCTCCACATGGGAAGGGTAGCACAAAAGTGTCAGATGAGACTTGGGAGAGAGGCATTGATGAAGAAGGGGTGGAGGATCACTCCAGCCAAGCCCAGGTTTTCTGTTTCCTCCCTCCTCAAATTGATCCAAACGTACCCATGGGCGGACGTCGGATGGAAACCCAATCTCCGCCAGGAATTTCTTTTCTCGTTCGTCTCCGCCTCGCCTCGGGAATCGGGTGAGCCCTGTTCTGAGACCCAAGAATAGAAGTAGCAGTGTTACATCACCAGTCCTCATGCCAATTAAACCCACGTTGCAGGCTGCCCCCTCTCAAGAGCCATATGACACTTCAAGAGGTCCAGTCTGCCAGAGTAGAATTTGGTAATACTCCTTTCTTTGGCCGCTTATCGTGCACAGTGATCGACTTTGGTGGGGGATTATTAGATTGGTCCTTCGGGGACTGCTTTATCACCACGTGTATCATCGTTTCTTAACGTCTAGATGCATGCATTGATGTATACTTGATGGAGCGGTGGAAATGTAATCACTATTCGATGCTCGCTTTCTCGGTACGCCGGCAAAGGGCCTATCTTCGGACAGGGGGCGACTTGCAGGTTGTCATGAAGAGGAACGAGGGGGATCGTCATCTCCCTCTCTTCCGAGCCAGCCAGTCTGGTTGAACCAGGGGGTCAAGAGATGGTGGTCGATCATGTCCCTCACCAGTCTAGCTCTCCTTGTTTGACAAGAGCTTGATGGGGATCGGTGAAGCACTCAATATTCTCTAGGCTAGGGCGCTCGGGAGCCTTCAGCCCAACTAATAGGCCAAAAGAAAAGAAAGAAAAAGATGTCTGGAGTGAAAGCTTATCACCCAGACGCCATTTTTGCTGTCTCACCATCTTCCCCAGTCTCAAGTTTTGCACTTGGTCGAGTGGTGTCTCGGCCTCCAGGCATCGAAACCGGCCTCCGGGTTTTTGTTAAACAAGAACACGGGCTGCATCACTGTCTCTCCCCTCCTCCGCCGCGTCGTGACTCTCCCTTTCGCTCTCACCAAGACCTCGTCAACTCCGAGGTCCCAAGTCTGAGGGGAGTAGGGAGTCCGTAGTACGGTCCTCGTGTTCAGCCTTTTCGTAAAGGTTTTTTTCTTCTTCTTTACTTGCTTTCTTTTTTTTGCCTGTTGTTTCGGCTTTCTCTCTACCAGTCTTGCGGTATATCTGCACTCCTGACTTACTTCTGTATCGTGTCGTCTCTCAGCATCGAGGTCGGCGTTTCTTTTACCCTTTTTTCCCCCTTTGTTATTTCTCCTTTTGCCTCACTGCTCTCCGTCTCTTTATCCCCATCCTAGACAAGGAGAGAAAGAGACGTCTCTCTTCACGCCGTTATTTTGGAGGGGTAATCATCATCTGACTGGGCCTATTATTCTGGTCAAGTGGCGATATGCCGGCAATGCACCTTGATGCAACATAAAGGTTGCTCTCTGCTGCTGCCCCCACTCGCCCGCAGCCTTTCGCTGCTCTCTTCATGTTTGCCAAAATACAACCCTCGCTGCGCACACCATCCGCTTCGGGATGGCTAACGTGCCCGTTTGGTGGAATGTCAATAGCGTTTAGATTGGCGTGCAAATGTTTTTGTTGATATCGACACAACCATTCGCTGTTTGTGATGTAAAGGCGCGGTAATGGATGCCTCCCATCTATCTGCCTGCATATTTACCGAGGGTCGGACGTTTGTGGCGCAAGTCGACGTTTAGGCAAACGGAGAAACGGAGAAGAGCAATAATAATAACAATATAGATGTAGGATTGATTGAAATCTCCGCAAGTTCCTCTCTGCATCGTTGTGACCCTCGGAAGGACTGTCGGGCTGAGGCCACTCCGAGAGCCTCTTGACGTGATATTCCGCCCCTCGCTTACGGTGATTGATCAATCATCGCTTGGGCATTGGGCAAAGGGGCTGAAATTGATAGTGGATGACCTGAGGAGGAAATCTGCGAAAATTGGCAGATGGTAAACACACACTTCCTGAAAAGGTTCGTAGTTAGTGTCGAGTCTCAATCTGAAGATAGTTCGTGAACGCGTTGGGGGACGATGTTTGCAATTCCTCAGCTCGTCCTCATTGAAGGCTGAAGGCCCATGATATTGTTGTCACGCGAATTTGAACCATCGAAAAGCCCATCGAGAAATGAAAGAGTCTGAGAATCCTAACCCCTGCTTTACACGAGAAACCTCCTTTTCTTGTCTCTCGTCAGCCTTGTAAGTACGAAGTATTTAACCCAGGGACCACGCAACCCTTAGATGTAGGAAGCTCGAAGAGTGTCGTTCGCTCTACTTAGGTCACTCGAGGCTTCAGTCATTTCGCTCTTAGCACATGTGTGGACTTGTTTGAGTTTCCCTCTTCGTTGTCTCCTCGGGGTTGCTCCATGGTTCAAATTCGGGGTCTACACCTCGGTATGCTTACCCGCGAGCTTGTTGAACGGCTGCCCACCGCGCGCGCACCGTTACATGCAGGGTTAAAGGGTAGGAAATGGTTTGCTGTGCGCGGCGCCAAACATAAACACGAGACGACATAGCAAGGTATCTGCCGTGTTTCAACGCCTTCTCTTTCTTTCATTCATTCTTCCTTTTTTCGGAGCGGGAAAATAGCCCTAGTTGACTTGGCTGCCGTGGAATACGAAACCTGCGTGAATAGCTCAATTTTCATGTTGAGGCTCTCAGCCCTCTCACCATTCTCGTTTCTTCGTTCAACAGACAACGACAGACGTTGTCCCCTTGGTCTCTTGAACCTTGAACTTCCCTTTTCAGCCTCACGGGCCGCCACCATCCTCAAAGGGATGCAACACTCGCGGCTAGGGCATGGGTGGGAGTTCAGGTCTGGGACGACGTCCGCGCGTCCCTTCTTCCCCTTCCCGCTTGGGCTAGGTCCCCCGTTGACCGCTTCAGGTGCGTGCTGGGGGATAGGAAACGCCCCTCAGACTGCGTCAGTCACGAACCCCGGGGGTTCGTGCCCTTCAGCTGGGACTCGCGGACCCAGGCCATTGACCCTGATAGAAAAATGTTCTCTTCTGATCTTCCTTGGACGACACTGATTGATATGTTACAAGATTCCTCCCCGGCATATCCTTCCCCAGCTCCCTTTAAAGACCTGGCTGTTCCATGCGGCGATGCCAGGGATTAAGGGGGTTTAATAAATCTGGCCTGTCTCTTGTCGGCCTTTCGCATTGACATTGACGACCAGATCCTTGTCTCATCAGTGCTCATGCTCTAGACCGTCAGGTCGGAAGCAGTGCATCACGTGACGGGCTCTTGTCTGTGATTTTCTGACACCATCTTGCCGACTGCGTCAAGGCTCGTTTACCTTGGAGAACAACGATCCCTTGTTCCAAAGGGTCTTTTCAGCATTGCAGAGGATGCTCTTGTGCCCTTGTAACCATTCGTCTATTGGCCTAGTCTCGCACCTGCTTATGCACCCTCCTCAAGAAAACCGAGGCTCCCGGAGCTAATAGCTAGTTCACCGAGGCGGAATGCGTAAATCACCCCTCATCCGAAGAAGCCGGGCCTGCTACTCACTAGCACGCCTGGCGCGTCGAGCGCGTGGCGTTTTTGAGATAGAGGGTCAGAGGGTGCCCTATATGGTAGACTATAGCGATCGGCACACAAAGGCGGTGGGCGCCGCCACACTTGAATGAGTTGGCACGAGCGAGAGCTCAGTTGGCGACATCACATCAATTCATGCAGATGAAGAGACTACCAGATGAGTTGGCACGAGCGAGAGCTCAGTTGGCGACATCACATCAATTCATGCAGATGAAGAGACTACCAGCCACTTATGTTGGATCAAATTCGATCGATTGATTCGTCAGTTGATCGATGTCGGTGAAAAGATCACCAGCCACTCGTCGTTGATGCTAGCGCGCATGCGCTTCCACGACCTTTGCTCTCAGACCCCCACACAGTAAGAGGAGTGTCGCCCCCACACTCGACCCTACATGCTCCAGACCATTTCTGGAGCCTCGGTAGGGCCGTAGTACAAGCTTCCCCATCCGCGCGCGCTGGGCATTCTTATCAACACAACCGCGACGCACGAGATCAGCTCCCGGTGACGAGTAGCCGTGCCTGTAACCCCAATTCAGGAGAAGAAGACCAAAGGAAAAAAAAAAAAGGGAAAGAAGTGCACTTTTTGGAAACGAAGGGTTAACTCTCCAGAGAAACGACAAGGCGAGAAACAGAAAGAAGGCAAGCTCGAAAGATTGCGATGCCAGCGACCAGCAGCGCAGTCGCGGCCAATGCTGCCGACGAGTCGACGCCGCTCTTGAGGGACGCGCCCGGGGTCAACGGTATCTCGGAAGCCGGCCCTTCCTCCGCCGGCGACGTTGAAGGTGCCGGAGATGGCGAGGCGGCTGCTGAGCCAGAGGGCATACCCGACGTAGCTGCGCGGATGCATCTTCTCTTACCCGCTATCGGCATTGGTGTAAGTTTATCTCCGAGTCTTGGCGGGTTATAAAAAACGAAAAGAGGACCAGCCTTGGGGGCGGAATACCGAAACGAGAACATCGTGAGGACTCTGATGATGGTTGGTGCAACGCGACTAACTTTTTCGGGGACCCTGCCTTTTAGATCTTCCTTTGCGCCATGGACCAGATGTTGACGGTAGCCAGCTACGCCAAGATCGGAAGCGACCTCAACGCCCTGAATAGCACCAGCTGGGTGGCCACAGCGTAAGTGCCCTCCTTCACTCCAACGGACGCCCCTCGTCCCGTGTCCCCCCTCCCAAATCCTCACGCTCATTCATCTCTCTAGCTACTTCCTCACCCTCACGAGCTTCCAGCCCCTCTACGGCAAGCTCAGCGACATCTTTGGCCGCAAAGAGTGCCTCCTCTTCTCCTACACCGTCTTCGCCCTCGGCTGCCTCGGGTGCGGCCTCGCCCGCGACATGACGCAGCTCTGCGTATCCCGCGCCGTCGCCGGCATCGGCGGCGGCGGCATGAACAGCGTCGTGTCCATCCTCATCTCCGACATCGTGCCCCTGCGCGACCGCGGCGTGTGGCAGGGCTACCTCAACATCATCTTCGCCGCCGGCACCTCCACCGGCGCGCCCCTCGGCGGCTTCCTCGCCGACTCCATCGGCTGGCGCTGGTCCTTCCTCGGCCAGGTGCCCCTCTGCGTCCTCGCCTTCGCCTCCGTCTCCCTTTTTCTCCACCTGCCCCGCAAGGACCACGCCCACTGGCGCGAAAAGTCGCCCGCGTCGACTTCCTCGGCGCCGCCCTCCTCGTCTCCGCCGTCACCGCCCTGCTCGCCGGCCTCGACGCCGGCTCCAACCGCGGCTGGTCCGACCCCTGGACCGTCGCCGGCCTCGCCTCCGCCCCCTGCCTCTTCGCCGTCTTCGTCCTCGTCGAGATGCGCGTCGCCTCCCACCCTTTTGCCCCGGGCCACATCATCTTTGACCGCTCCCTCTTCGCCTGCTACCTCTCCAACTTCTTCGGCACCACCGGCCAAATCGCCTGCATCTTCTTCGCCCCGCTCTTCTTCCAGGCCGTCCAGGGCCTCTCCACCACCGACTCCGGTACCCTCCTCGTCCCCTGCATGATTTTCGGCGTCGCCGCGTCCCTCGGCGGCGGCTACATCATCCGCCACACCGGCCGGTACTACTGGGTCACCGTCGCCGGCTACACCATCCTCTTTCTCTCTGCGCCCCGCTCATGGCCGCCATCTACGCCCGCTCCACCCCGGGCGTTGTCCTCGGCCTCGCCATGACCGCCCTCGGCGCCGGCTGCGGCATCACCACCACCCTCGTCGCCCTCCTCTCCAACGCTCTTCCCGAGGACACCGCCGTCGTCGTCGCCTGCTCCTACCTCTTCCGTTCCCTCGGCTCCAGCATCGGCATCAGCGTCTCCTCCGCCGTCCTGCAAAACGTCCTCCGCACCGAGCTCCGCACCCGCCTTGGCGACGGCGACGCCGCTCGCCAGATCGAGGAGAGCGTGCGCAAGGATCTCCGCGCCATTGCTGATCTGCCCGCGGCCGTTGCCGCCGACGTGAGAGAGAGCTATAGGTTGGCTGTTGGCGCTGCTATGGGGCCTACCATCATTGTCCTGGCCTTTGCTGTGGTGGCTACCTTTTTCATTCGGGAAAAGAGCATGAGGAAGTAGGGTCTAGTAGACTTTCTTGGCGAGGATGTGGGAGATACTCGATGTATCTCTTAGGATATCTAGGAACTTGGTTTGTGGATCACAAAAAATGGAGGAATTTACCTAGGTCAGATGAAAATAGGAGAATCAAATAATAATAAAAGTTAGTGTAGTAGTAAAACAGCCCCTTGGCAATACATGTACCCTCTTCATCTCGATAGGTAACAAAAACCTCGAAAGTAGGAGAGAACCACGAGAACCAGGAGAATCAAAATGAACACAACAGAGGTTTCCGAGTATGCGAGAGAGAAAAAGTGCAATCGGCCGAAAACGTTTGTTCAGTGTTGCTTATCCAAAATGTTCAGCTTCAACGAAAGCACGCTACACTACGCGATAAATAAAACACCCTCATAGATCATTGTCCATACCACGGCGACAGTCCTGCTCCCCTCTCTCCCTTCCCTCTTCACACGCACATCTAAACCCCGTGAAAATAACCAAACAAAAAAACGCCACTGCTAAGAAATAAAACCACTCAGAAAAACACCCCCTCTCAGCCTCACTCCTTATCCCTCTTGATAGGTTCAAGCCCAAAAATATCCTCCCTCCGAATCGCCCTCGCCTCCACCCCAGCCGCGACACCCACCTCCGCATCCGTAGGCACGACCTCCCCGAACAAGAAGGCGTTCCTCTCCCGCGTGGACGAGGACCCGCTCGGCCGCTTCTTGTGCAGCCGCGCGCCCGAGCCCGAGCCCGAGGCGCCGCCGCCACCGCTACCGGCAAACTGGGACGCGCCCCGAGAGGGTGAACCCGACGAGTGTCCGTGACCTCCGCCGGCGGGAGCCGTGGCGGTGGTGGAGGGGAGGGGCGCGGGGACCGAGGTGTCGGGCTCGAGCATCCACGCAAAGGAGGACTGGGCGATGGAGGAGCGGTTCGGGAGGAGGGTCTTGGGCCGCTCGGGGCTCTTGGGCGACGTGACTTGTGCGGGAGCGTCCGAGAGCGGATCGCGGGAAGGTGGCAGGGAGGGCGTGGCGTCGGCGGAGTTGTCGGCGAGGGAGAGCGAGGAGATTGTGGGCAGGGGGTCGCCGGCCGGGGCTGGTTTAGGTGGTGATTCGGCGGCTGGCTTGCCGGCGCCAGGTTCCGTGGCGGCGGCGTCCATGACCATGTCTGCATCCTCGTCGTGAGGCAGCGCGGGGCTTTGATCGTCGGCCACGGCCGCGGCCGCTGCCTCTGCCTCTGCCTCGGCGAGGTGAGGACCGGGGACCTGGAGAGACGAGTCCTCGAGGCAAAGCTTGACGACCTGCGCTTTCGAAGCGGCAATCTCAATCATTTCCAAGCTCTTCACCTTGTCTTCGAGCACGTCCGCCGTGATGGCCCTCAACCCCGAGAGGCTCTCGTCGAGAAGGTTGGCCAGCTGCTGATTCCGCCTCTCCAGCGCCTTGACCGCCGCGTCGGCCGCGGCCGGCGAGCCGACGCCGGAGCTAAACGCCGAATCTCTCCCCGACCGCGGCGGGTGCGGACGGTTGTCTTGCAGGGTTTGCATGTTTCGCCGAATCTCCCCCATGGCGTCCCTGACGGCCTGGTTGATGCCGAGCTTCTCGCTCCGCTCCAGCACGTTTTTCGCGGCGCCCTGGAAGAGGGCCTCGACGCCGCCGGGCTGCTGGAGGAGCTTGGATGCCGAATCGAGCGGTAAGCGGGGGCTGAGGCCGCGGGATCGGAGGCTGCCGAGGCTGGGGAAACTTGGGGTGTTGGGGCGGGAGGTGGTGGAGGACGGGGTGCGGGACAGCTGCGGTACTCGGCCGGTGTACTTCATCAGGAGGGACGTTGCGCCGGAGGAGGTGAGGTGGCCTTTGAGGTACAGGGCATCTTCGACAAAGGTGTGGGGGCCGTGAGGAGGCGAGGGCGTTGGGTACTTGAGGAGAAGCTGGAGGCAAACCGAATAATCCGCTTCCAACACTGAAAAGAGATTTTTGTCAGTAAGCGGAATGATACCAATATATATAACGAAGAGGTCCACTCAGACTTACACTCCCACCGGATTCTCAAAAGCATGGATACACAGATGAGATCTATCAGTTCCAGCCGAGGATCAACGGCAAAGATGGTATCCCAAAGAACCAAGACCTGATCGAATGGAAATTCGCGCCCAAACAATAGCCGGATCCAACGTCTTCCCATCCCAAGTTAGCGTTTTTGGCATGGCTGGCGGAAACTCGTCATGGGAGGAACTGCACTTACATGAGAAAGATTTGGGGTAGGATTTCGATGCTCGTAAGATGGTGCGCGAGCTGAGGGTCGACCTTTTAAGGCAAACCTCGTGGATGAACTTGCTCTTCTCGACGATCACGGACGTTCCCGCGTTCTCCGCCACAGCGAGACCTGGCGGGACCACGCCAACGGGGCTGTCGTTGACTTCGTAAAAGGACGCGGCACGGTCCATGATGCTAGAGAATAAAGCAAACGAGTCATGCTCGACAAACGCCGAGTCCAACACGGAAAACATTAGCCTGTCCGAGTCGGAGAGCGAGGTATCCTCCTCGGACCTGTCGACAGCATCTCGGCTCACCACATAAACAATGGGCGCCAAAAGCTCGTGCATGCCTTGACGATACCCCCGACGGACGGGTTCAGCTTGCAATAGATGAACAGGATGTCGATAATCATGGTCTGGATACGCTCCTCTTGGTAGAGGGGCTCGTCGGGAAGACGGCGAACATCCTGGGCAATCTCTTCCCGGATGGCATCATCTTGGCGCACAGTGGTCCAGGGCGACTGCGAGGAAGTGGAGTGAGTAGCGGGCCTCTTGCGGTAGACGTGGAATTGGGAGGGGGGTAGTGTGCGCTACGGACTCACGTTTGGGTCATCGGCAAGAGGGTCTATGGAGAGGTTGGCGAGGTCCTCGGGATGTTTAATGTACTTTAGCAGATGGTCTCTCGTCGAGGCATAGGATTCTCGCGCCTCGGCGAGGGAGTGAATCCAAGCCGACGGCGAGATGTCCTTGAATAGCAGAAATGTCTGCTCGGCCAATGTTAGTCAACCGTGAGGCGTAGTCTGGCGCGGGGTCCAAGGGAAGATGGCCTCAAGAGGACTTGAGAGAAAAACAAAAAGTCGTCAAGGACTCTTCCCCTTCCGGGCCAGAGGGTGGACTCATGTCCGTGATACAGGTTTTTGCTAACCTTCCAACATAGCGAGCGGCACCCGACGATGGCGGGACTTTCTGCTCCGTCATATCTCACAGCCCGACGTAGTGCGGCGAGAGAGGAGCAGCTGTTGAGTGTTGCCTGCCATCTCGGGCTAGAAAGGGACCAAGGCGAATTAATCTACGTCACTTTTGGCTCATACGAGCAAGAGAGAGAGTGTGTGAGAGAAGGGAGGGGTGGAGGCAAAGGACTCACAGTGCCTCGGCGGCGGGCGGCATAGCGAGGACAAGCTCTAGCTATGGAGGAAGGAAGAGGGGAAAGAGGAAAAGGCCGTCCAAGTCATGAATCCGCCATGAGAAAGGGAGAAGAAATTCGGTAGAAGGGGGCCAGAGATGTCGTTCGGAGGGACCCGGGGTTCGGCGATGGCGATGGGCGAATTGGCGGGAGGTCGGGGCAATTCATTTGTGATCAATTGATGGCTCCTTCTTCCCAGTGGAGGTCGGGGAAGCGAAGTGGGGCCTGCAGAGCTGCACTGAATTGGATCAATTGATCAATTGGAGCAATTGGAGTTGGAGCAATTGATCCCAACTCAAGGCAAAGTCACTGCTAGTCTGCCAGTGTCACACGCTCAACTCAACTTGAGTGTCGTAATTCTCTTGCACGACCTGGTCTCGAGCTCTCCAAGTTGATCAACCAAGGTCGTCATTCAACTCGGACCTTTTACATGCACCCTCCCAAGCACCCCAATTCTTGGTACTTTTCCTTATGCTTTCTTTCACTGCTCTTTTTCTCCCCTCCAATTAATTTTTTTTTTTTTTTTTTTTTTTGCGGGGGCGGCGGGGACTCTGAGCCAGCAAGCAGCATCTTCACTCACAGCATGTACAAGTAGATTCAGAGTCAACTACATGTACATGTGAACACCAACGACCGCCTCGCAATATGGGACCAGGAACCTAACCGTTCACGGATGTTCTCCTTCACCATTAAAAAAAAACATCATTTTCGCCCGGGGCATGTCCTCGCGGGCCTCGAGAACCCCTGAATTCGCCCGTCAGCAGGGGCGGCTGAGGCTGAAGTTCCAATTGTTTCTCGATTCGGCATGACGGTAACGCTATCCATGCACGAGTATAAAGCGTCCAAGGGGAAGGGGGAGCCACAAAACCCCGAGATGTGAGAGGCTGTCGCGGTTTCCACCTGCCGCTGCCTCTCGACCTCGGGGACCTGTTTTCCCAGCCTTAAACGCGCGCAACCTCTGCCTCGACACTCCCTTCCCACCTCCTACTGCTGCCTTGCTTACAACTTGCTCTGTCCTGATGCCACATCGCAAGAGACGCACACTGACATAGTCTTGCGGATATCTCAATCACTTTCACTCTCTTCCCTTCCCAGCCTTACCCCACATTTTCACGGCCCCTTCCAAGTCCCAGATTTGTTCTAGTGCCCTCTAGTTTGTGTGGCCTGAACAGTCCTTCTGTCTGTCGATCCGATCGCCAAATTTCCATCCCTTTCAGAAGCAGGAAAAAGAAGATCACCCTACTCCTGGTTCGCAAACTTGTCGCCTCATGTCGAACGACCTACTCATTGACCTCGATGACTTTTATAGAGGCCCCGAGGTAGCGGCGCCGGGCAACGGCGCTCATCCTCCCAGCAACCCCGTCTCTCAGTCCTTTCCGTTCTCATCTTTCACACCCACCTCGCAGTCTCAGCCGCAGGCGCAAACCGCACCCACCCAGGACGATGACGATGACTGGGGCGGTTTTGAGACCGCAGAGACCCCAGCGCCGCAGGCCCCGATAACCTCATCCTCGTATGCGCCTGTCGTGCCCGTCGCGCCTGCCGGACCCGCCGCAACTACTCAGGCCCCCTTCGACCCCTTTGGTGATTTCTTCTCAAGTGCTACCTCTGCTCCTGCTCCTGCTCCTGTGCCCGCCCCCGCCCCCGCTACACAGCCCTTTCCTACGATAGCCCACCAGAGGCAAGAGCAACCCCCTTCCAGTACGCACGAGAATAGTGCGCGCATCGACTATCGACCTGATGACCAACAATCTTGTAGACTTGGGATTCTCGTCAAACACCTCTCCGGTCCCCAAGGCTTCCTGGCACCCTCCGCAGCCGCCGGCGGAACCCCCAAGAAGAAGGACCCTAATGTGCTCTTCGATGTGGAAGACATTGACGAGACGGAGGAGTTCGACGACGACGAGTTTGGCGACTTCGAGACCAGCGGCGCCGGCTCGTACACTAATAACACGGCCGGCTCTGCGGCGGCCCCGGCATTCGCCAGCCCGCCACGCGCTTCCAAGCCTACACCGCCACCAGCTGCGTCCGAAGACCTATTCTCCGGCGCCGACTTCTTTGCGCCCCAACCGGAGCCGAATAAGGCTGCCAAGAAGCCCGGGCTCATCCTTGGCAATATCACCACGAGCGTCCCCTCGCCTTATCCGCCTCCCCTCAAATCGCCACCCTTCCAGGAACGCAACCCTTACAAGGGTCTCGCGATAGCCGCGCCCAAGCAAGAAGACCTGAAAAAGACAGACGATCCAAACTCGCCATCCCCGGTAACCGCTTGGCCTGACTTGGATGGAGGCGCGCCGCCTGCGAGTCAGAGGGACGAGTGGGCACCCTGGGAAGACTTTCCCGAGGAGAAGCCTGAGCAGAAACAACAGCCCAGTACGATAAAAAGGCAGTACCGGATGCCGATGACAGCAACTGGGACTGGGACCCCGTTGACGAGGTCCGCGATGCCAAGGAGACGCCCTCCGCTCCGCCCAAGGGGGTCTCCTAGAAGAAGGGGAGGAGGGCTACGACGATAAGGAACCGCCGCCTACGAATATACCACCTCCCTCCGTCCTCATGACCATCCTTCCCGGTCTTTTCAACTTGGCGACCACGTCCCTCTTCCAACCCACGGCTGGCCAGTCGGCAGAGGCCAAGAAGAAGATCATGTCCGATCCAGCCACCCTAGCGTTCCTCCGCAGCTACCTCTTGATCGCGACGGTGGCGGCACGCATCCTCGCCGGCCGGAAGCTACGATGGCACCGCGACAAGTTCCTCGCCCAGGGCATGGCCATCTCGGCTGCCGGCGCAAAGGGCATGAAGCTGGCCGGCGTCGACAAAGCGGAAACGGCGCGCGAGGACCGTGAAGCGGCCGACGTGGTGGCCGCGTGGAAGACCCAAGTCGGACGCGTGCGATCCGCCGTGGCAGCCGCCAACGCAGCCACGACCGGCGGCGGGACCGGGGCTCCGGGCAGCAGCTGAGGGTACCGGAGGTGAGCGAGACCATGTCCGTTTCGACGGCCAAGGTCGTTCCCACGGCGCCCCGGCAGTGCGTCGTGTGCGGGCTTAAAAGAGACGAGAGGGTCGCTAAGGTGGACTTTGATGTGGAGGATAGTTTTGGCGAGTGGTGGATAGAGCACTGGGGACACCGGTCTTGCCGTAATTTCTGGAAAAGGCACGAAAGGCCCTACGCCAGCGGTAGCTGTCGAGTATATGTATCTGGTACTGATCCCCAATCCGCGGTAATTCAACAAAAAGAGAATTCTGTAAATACGTCAAGCATCCATCTCCCTGCCTGATCTTCGATTCATTGTCTCCGTCTGTGCAGCCGTGCATCCTGTTTGGGCCCCAAAGAAAAACCTGCCGCGAAACCGATACATAAACGTCATCCGTTACTGCAATGGCATTTGTCCATGTCGCGGGTACTTCCCCGTATTTCCCCCAAAGTTGAAGATTAAAAAAACGAGAAACAGAAAAAACTCGCATCCAAACCCCGTTGATTGTGATGGGGGCTTCTGGGCTTTGGGGGGTTTGAAGCCGATCCGCCCAGCACACGCGTCTCACCTAGGTGCTGTGCCAGCACACGCTTGCACAGATCCACGGAGGTGCTCGGAATGGCGCTCAATCAGCCGTCAATCCAGCCTAGCAAACATATTTGCGCCAGCTCGGTCCAACCAGTCGTACCCCCACCCTCCCTCCAAATCTATCGCAGACGGAGGGAGCCTCTTCCCCTGCTGTTCACATCGCCTGATTTGCCACTCGGTCTTGGTTCTTTCTCTACTTCTTCCCTCTCTCCATGTGATAAGTGGCTAATATAGAGCTTAATCGTGGCGCCGAGTCTTCGCCCCCTAACCAGATAATGATGCCGACCGATTGCCAATGAGATTCGCGCTTCAAAAATCCGTGTCTTTGGGGGTTCCTGTGCGCATGCCGGCCCAGTTAGAGGACCGGGGAGGGTTTTCGTGCAGTTCCTGCACTCTTCGACTCGTGGCCCATCCACCCCAAATCATGGAGGGATTGTCGCCATCATGCTCTGGCCTCTTATGCTTCCATCTGTGGATGTCCACGATGCAGGAGGGGAGAAGCTTGGGCACCCCCGCGGTACTCGGAAAAGTACAAAAAACAACGGGTCCCCTTCTCCTGGCGGGGAAAGGGTTAGGCCGCGCGTGGATATGACAAGGGTTCACGTCTCGAGGTTGAAAAAGAGAGGTGTTTACTGAGCTTCTTCAACAGTAATTGAACAAATCCTTTAGATATAGGAATCTATTCATTTGGTGGATTTGTCCAGACAAGGCCAATTGAACTCTCAACCTGAAGGGGTTCCCGGCACACTCGTCCGTTTTTCATTCATCGGCCGGCGAAACTTGCGCTGGTTCGTTCATTCGGGCACTGGTCGCTTCACATCCAAGCAGGTGAAGAAATTGATCAATGCTCCGTTGATGCCGGACTGGGTGACGAGCTTTCTCTCTAGTACCCGGTACTTGAGGTGCCTGCAGCAGGATTGATCAAGTCCTGGCCAGTAGGCCTTGAGAGCCCGGTCCACTAATATGCCCAGAACCTGCTAGCTCCGTCAGTGCCCGCCTCAATGCCACCTGCAAGTTCACAGAGGTCATTCGAACCCGGTCCACTCGTGCCCAATCCCAGGGCTCATCCTCCCATTACATTACCGCCCGGCTTCCTCTGCTGTTCTTGTCCTGTGTCGTTTTTTGCTCCTGGCCCCCTCCTGCCGCTGTTTGGGTGTTCCCCTCTCACTGCCGACGGATTGTGGTGATGGGGGTCGTGGTGATCATTGATGGGTTGTGGTGCTAAGTTCCCTCCCCGCCCCAGGTCGGCCAGTAGCTCCCTGGTTGGCTCAGACAGTGGATGGTTGATTGAGGATGGATACAGTGGCGGGTCCAGGTAGTTTCAATGCGGAATGCAGCACCAAGTGCTTCAGATAACCACCCTTGCGTTCACGGTGTCACAGCTCGTGCTGCTTGGCTTTTGGAAGCTGCATGGGTGAGGTAGTGCAGTACAATTGTTGAAATGGGCATCCGCAGGGCAGCTTCCAGGCTCGAGGTCCTTCCCCACCAAAGGTATATCTGCGACCCCCTTCCTCAAGCCTTCCTACCTTCTTAAATATTCCTTCCCTACCTTGCTCACCCTGTCCCCGTACCTGCTCTCTTCTACACCTTGACATGGAAAGAAGTATTCCGATGATCTTGTAGTCTCATCGCTGCTTCCCTCGCCAACTCCCTTTTCTCGCCTTCCTATAACCTCTTCCCCCTCTCTCCTCTCTCCTCCCCTCTCTTCACCCTCTCTTCACCCTCTCACTCTACCCTTTCTCTTCACCCTTTCTCGACCTCTTCCATCCACCTCTACCCTCCTCTCTACCCCAAGTCTCCCTTCACGATCCCGCATCATTTTCTGTCCCCTAGCCCGCCAAAGCTATTTCGCTTTCTCGAGCTCCCCACCCGCACCCTCTTCAAGCTCTTCTCTTCGCGCCCGGATACCCTCTAGGTGTACTACGACTACTACTGCTACTACTCTTGCTCCCCGCCTACTTTTGAACCCTCCCTCCTTCTCACTATCCCACCCCACCCCCATCTGTCAGGCTTGCCATAGGGTGATATTCCCCGACCATCGCCGTCTCGAGTCGAGCTCTAGCATTGTATCCCCCAATCGAATTGCCTGAGTCGACTGTCAACCCGCTGGCTTCTAGCTCATCGGCCCTCATTGAGCAATCGGAATCTAAAATACCCAGTCGATCATTTCGCGTGCTACGTGCTTGATTTCCCCAACTCCACCAACGGAAAGCGCCAAGTTAACCGTAAGTAACTCTCTCCATTGTCCCCTGCTCGCAGTGCTGGCTCTCCACCTTCTGCCTGCCATCGACCCCGCCATCTTGCTCGTCCCTGCACACACACCCTGGACCAAATTCTGGGCAAAATAAAGGAAAATCTAACAAAGATTTGCGAGAAAAAAAGAATAACCCTCCACCCCACCTCCTCCACCTTGTTTCGCAAAAGCTCTCCACGACATCACGAGCTTTCATCCGCTTCTCTTGCCCTCCCCTCAGGTATGCGACCCCAATCAATTCGATAACCTCCCCAAAGCCCCGTCGGATTGAATTCACTTTTTCTGCCTCTTCAATTTTGGAGTCGTGTGACCCCGGCGAGACTTTGACGGCCTATCCATTTTTTTCTCTTTGGGAATGATGGTGTCTGTCGTCGCATCGCTTCTAGTTGATTCCAAGTGGAATGCCCGCATCAAAGGCTACCGCATGCGGTTTTCTTGTTGAAAATCATTCTTCAGAAAGCATGCGCCCTGAACTTTATTATGAGTCGTGATTGCTAACTCCCTTCCTACGTTTCTTAGGTTCCGTGATCCCCTCACCGACTCCCACCCCTCCCCTTTCCTCGCCCCCGCCACCTTCGGCTTCCTCACCCTTCTCCCTCTTCTCTCGTCCTTCGACCCCAAAGGATTCCTATTCCTTCAACCCTTTTCTCTTCAACAATCCAACACTCCAATCTTGTCTCATCACTCAATCCTCCATCCCACACCATGGCTGCCTCTGATATCTCCAACGGTCTCGACATGGACATTGACTCCAAGATGCACGACGAGCCTCTTCTAGGCCCCGATGGCGAACCCGCTCCCAAGACTGACGAAGAATATGCCGAGGCCCAGCTGACTTTGCGAGCCATTGTCTCTTCCAAGGAAGCCGGTGTCATCATCGGCAAGGGCGGAAAGAACGTTGCCGACCTCCGCGACGAAACTGGCGTGAAGGCTGGCGTCAGCAAGGTTGTCCAGGGCGTTCATGACCGTGTTCTTACCATTACTGGTGGCTGCGATGCCATCGCACGAGCCTACGCTATCGTTGCCCGTGCCCTAGTTGAGGGCGCGCCCTCTGTCGGCATGGGCGGGGTTATCCAGAGCAACGGCACTCACCGTACGTTCTAGCCGCATCCCACTACTTGAAACGAGCGCTAACTCACATGATAATAGCCATCAAGCTGCTCATCTCGCATAACCAGATGGGCACCATCATTGGCCGTCAGGGCCTCAAGATCAAGCACATCCAAGATGTCTCGGGTGTGCGCATGGTCGCCCAAAAGGATATGCTCCCTCAGTCTACAGAACGCATTGTCGAGGTCCAAGGAACCCCGGAGGGCATCAAGCAGGCAATTTGGGAGATTGCAAAGTGCTTGGTTGACGACTGGCAGCGCGGCACCGGCACCGTCCTCTATAACCCGGCCGTCCGTACCCAGGGCGGAAGCCCGACCAGCGGCGGCAGCTTCACCGGTGGCAATGGTGGTGGCAGCAGCAGCTCCAACTACGGCACTAGCGGGGTTGGCAGCAGCAGGAACGAGTATGGAAGCTCGCGACTGACGCGCACGGGCAATGGAACCGACTTTAGCAATGGTGGCTCGCGCTCCTACAACCGCCGTTCCACGGATTCCGATGCGGCCAACCGTGGTCCTCCCACACATGATGAGAATGGGAAGAGATCCAGACTCAGAACATTAGCATCCCGGCTGATATGGTTGGTTGCATCATTGGTCGCGCTGGAAGCAAGATTAGTGAGATCCGCAAGGCCTCGGGCGCCCGCATCTCGATTGCCAAGGTACGTTTGTTCCCTCCTGCCCCTCCCGGCGCCCGGCCGAGTTGTGTATCCCCTAACATGAATTTCTCCGCGATAGGCTCCTCACGATGAGACTGGCGAGCGAATGTTCACGATCATGGGCACAGCCAAGGCCAATGAATCTGCCCTCTTCCTCCTTTATGAGAACCTCGAGGCTGAGAAGATGCGACGAAGCCAGCCCCAGCCCAACGAGTAGAAGAGGGACCCAATCCGGACCCTTTTGTGACTTTGGCAAAGCTGTCGAGGTTGCTCTTGCTCACGGGGCGCTGCGTTTGAATTGTATTCCTTTCTTATTCTTGCTTATTCCACGGGGCTTTGAATTTTAGGGTCAAGTTCGCCAAGACTCCGGTTTATGGGGCCTTCCCAGATCTGACTTGCCGCAAGGCTTTCACATCCGATATCAAGGAGATTGGGAAGCGGGATACCAATGACGCGATGACATACGGCTTTATTCTTTTTTTCTTTCTTTTTCTCCTCGCTTACTCCTTCTTTTTTTCCTTATTGACGCTGCCCTTTCCCCTCTTTTTTCTCTCCCTTTCTTCCCAAATCTATCTCTTCTCTTCCTTATTCTCCAGTTTCCTTTTTTTTTTCTTCTTCCTGACCTATTACGGACACGCACCCGAGACGGCATCTCAATAACCGATCCACCATCGCCCTCCCCTTCTTATTCTCTTCACCTCTCGGCCGAGAGTGCCTTTACTGCCTCTCTTAGCATCGCGTGGAAGGATGATAACCCGTTGGCGAAGGCTAGCATGGGGAGCCGCGCCGGCCTGCCGGTGTGGCTCACCTTGTAGAATGGTTGAATGGGTGTGATGCACGCCATGGTTGCATCTTCAGCCTCGAGCAGCTTGTCTACCCTGGCGTCGACGGCCTCCCCTTATTACCATTCGACACGCCGCAAAGGCCGACGGCGAAGTGTCCGTATCTTCCGACCATATTCTCTCAGAATTCATGATGAAATCCGTCCCTCCTTTTACTCTCCGCTATTCATGCTCTTCTCTCGACCTTCTCAATTTTCGCAATCCCCCAGCCCACGCCTTTCTCCTCCTCTTACCGCACGACGACGCTCCACGGGCGTGGATGGCAGAATACCCAAATCCTCAAAAACCCCGCAAAAACAACAATGAACATCACTTACCACGCATTCCGCTTGCTTTGCCGCCAAGGCTTCCACATTCTACCCTACAAAACCGCATCTCCTGTCCCTTACAATTATGCTATCCACGCGGTTTTCGCCACCCATTTTCCCCCAGGTTGTAGTTTCCAGCCCCTTTACGGCAGCTGGAATGATAGCTTTAGAAATCAAGGGCTATCAAGCTAATGAAGTAGAACGGAAGCTACTGAAACTTCAATATAACTGAATTGGCGAATTAGTCTGGCTCATGGTCCGTCACCGTCCCTCTTGTTTTGTATGATGGCTGTACCTCGGTGTGAAGACAGCAAAAGTTCGCAAGAATTTCCATGATAACATCCATTAATTCGTCGAGTGAAGCCGCCGGCTTGTAGCAGACCCACCCCCACGGAAGCAGCGTCGGCGGGCGGGAAAGGATCCATCCGATCCATTGTATGAGGTGTGAGTGAGGGACGAGGGGCAATTTGATTGATACACTGGCCAGGAGTGATTTTTAGTGGAGGAAATAGCTGGGCTTGGTTCCTGGGGGCTAGCGCAGACTGGCGCAGACTGACCCAGCCATTTTGCCGTTGAGTACATGTACGTGGCGGTTCCGTTTCCCGCCGGAGAAGCCAATCTGTCATCATTGAACAGGGGACTCCAACGAAGTGAGACACCCTTTGGCCCTCAATTGGCCCTCAAAGCAACCCCAAGCTTTTCTTGATACCCCCAGACATGAAGCCACACACGCCTGCTTGCCTTTCAAGTTCTTTTGATTCATACTCGCTCACTTTTCGCAAGTCGAACCTGAGTTCGATTCCCCTCCTTTAGCACCAATTGTTCTCATTGACCCTGCCATATCGTTTCAAGCAAGGCGGTGATTACTTGACCTGGACGCTGTGCAGCACTTTTGAGCTTGAATCACTCGTATTGATACCCCATTGCATCGCTTCTCTGCACATACTTTTTTCTACTTTTTTCTTCCTTGACTCTTGAACTCTCTCTCTTCTTTTCCCCTCATTTTCCTTCCCCTTGTCAGATAGAAAGACAACAAAAATGGCCCGAACTAAGCAAGCCACGCCCTTGCGCCGAGAGGCATCGGACGAGTACTTTTCGCGACGCGACGTATCGACCCCGT
Organism: Parascedosporium putredinis; assembly: GCA_949357655.1. NCBI lineage: Eukaryota > Fungi > Ascomycota > Sordariomycetes > Microascales > Microascaceae > Parascedosporium > Parascedosporium putredinis. Next base: position 246,850 of record CASHTG010000003.1, read on the forward strand.
GAGGAAGAGCTCGAACGGCGGCGTGGTCATCTCCACACCGGTGGAGAAGACCAAAGCGGAGCCGGAGAAGCGTGAGGCTGGCGTGTTGGAGCTGGCCATTGCCGTGGGTGGCATCTATGCTAGCTTGTGAGTGTTGCTAATCCCCTTGGGAGCTCTTGGAGGGGGCGCGCATTGCTCCCCGGGGCGTCCCTCTTTCTTTCTTTCTTTCTTCCTCTCTTGCTCGTCCCTGACACAATCGGCTGACACTGCCTTGTTCGCTTGGTCCTAGCTTGACGTGGGCCTACCTCCAAGAAAAGCTCACGACGACGCCGTACGGCGCGCACGACAAGCCCGAAGTTTTCCAGTTCCCCGTCTTCCTCAACACGATCCAGTCCGCCTTTGCCGCGACGACGGGCCTAGTGTACCTGATTGGCAGCACCCCGCGCGGCAAGGCGGTACCGCCGGCGATACCCAACGCGCGGATCCTGGTCCCGCTGGCGCTGGTGGCGCTCACGAGCTCGCTGGCGTCGCCGTTTGGGTACGCGTCGCTCTCGCACATCGACTACATTACGTTTCTGCTGGCCAAGAGCTGCAAGCTGCTGCCCGTCATGTTTTTGCACATCACCGTGTTCCGGAAGCGGTACCCGCTGTACAAGTATCTGGTGGTGGCGGCGGTGACGGCGGGCGTCGCCGTCTTCACGCTGCACTCGGGCAAGAAGAAGAAGGCGTCGAGCTATGTTGATGAGGATCGCAACGTCGCGTGGGGCCTCCTCCTGCTGGGCATCAACCTGCTCTTCGACGGCCTGACCAACTCGACCCAGGACTACATCTTCACCGCCTTCCAGCCCTACACGGGCCCCCAGATGATGGTGGCCAACAACGTCATGAGCACCCTCGTGACGGGGACGTACCTCGTCCTCAGCCCCTGGCTCGTTCATACCGGCATCGGCGAGTACCTCGGCATGGAGGTTGCCGGCAACGCGGGCGAGCTCAAGTCTGCGCTGGCGTTTATGGCGAGGTATCCGAGCGTGTGGAAGGATGTTTTGGGGTTTGCTGCGTGCGGCGCCATCGGCCAGGTTTTTATCTGTAAGTTTTTTTTTTTCTTTTGTCTTTCCCTCTGTCTATATCCTTTTTTCACCCTGAATGTATATGCACACACGCACCTATATCCGTGTGTAAGAACCGCAACTAAGCCTTTTTTGCGCTTCACTAGTCTACACCCTCGCAACCTTCTCCTCGGTCCTCCTCGTCACCGTCACCGTCACACGCAAAATGTTCACCATGATCCTCTCCGTCATCGCCTTTGGCCACCGCCTCACGGGGATGCAGTGGCTCGGCGTCGGCCTCGTGTTTGGCGGCATCGGCGCCGAGGCCACGATTGCGCGGCGGGAAAAGCTGGCCAAGGAGGCCGCCAAGAAGGCGAAGAAGGCGTAGTCCGGGGAGGGCATGTCGCGGTTTGTTGCGTACTCTTATTTTTTTATATATTTTATATAGGTTTGTATGTATGGATCCTTGATCAGTGACGAAAGGGGGCCAAAGAGGCGGAGAAAATCAGAGATCTGGCGGGCAAAAGGAAAGCGGGGGTTTCATTGCAATCTTCAACTAGAGGAAGAAAAAAGCTGGCTTCACACCCAGCTACTAGGTCGGGATGAATGGGAGCTATACTCCTCTCGAGAACCAAAGAGCTGCCTACATAGCTAGTGACAAACAGCACTGGGAAGAATAAAGAAGGAAAAAAACAAGTGTTAAAAAAGAGAGTGGAAGGAGATGATCTAGAAGAAGGCTATTTTCGCCCAAGATCCCCGCAAAACAGCTGTGAAGATGCAACACTTTCCGTCCTATAATCCGTCCAAGACTTAAAAAGAGATGATGATAAAAGATAAACCTACTGCTACGCTACGGCCGGGGAAAGGAATCCACCCTTGGTCCCCCTTGCCCCCTCGTGGCGCGAAGCTCTGGGGTTGCGGTCGAGAGCTTCGCGCCACGCAGCCAAGAAGACAGGGAAAAGTGCAAGTGTATCTATGTGTGTGTGTGTGTGATGACGGAGATGAACCGGATCCCCGGGACCTCTGCGCAAAAACCAAGGGCGCTAGACAGATACTCAGAGCCAACCTGTCCAATATGCCACATGCTGGCCTGACATATCTCACCTAGAATTTGCCAAATCTCCCCTCCGATCCCTCCCAATACCGAGTGCCGGAGGGAGCGAGGGCACTGCAGAGCACTCTCGTCCAACATGGAATACACGTGTGTCAACGAACGGGACTTGTAATTGTGTAAGTTTTTAGGATTTGGTAGTAACTAAGAAAACACTGCTCACGCAACAAAAGGGCCTTGTTCCCTTGCTAGCGGAGTCCCGGTGAGAAACAAAAAAACACAAGCGGTATAGTTCCCTTTCGAGGTCGCCAACGCCTGAATATATGCCTATTGCCAACATTTGCCATACACGTTTCCACCCCGCCATCCCCGCCAAGCCAGAAAGTTTTATATATCTCCTTGCCTCGCCCTTCCCGTTCCCCTTCCTTGTAGGCTTTCATGATAATAAACAAGACAAAAGAATCAATAGAAAAACACGCGTGCGCTGTGCAAACTCGGAACGCCGTGGGGTTTCGCGTCGCTAGCTCACAGATATATAAGATACACGGGGCAACCATGCCAGTTTGCGGTGCCCGTAATAATAGGGGAAAAATAAGCACTTTCCTCGAGGTGCAAGAGGTGATGATGGTAGAGCGAGAGAGAGAGAGAGAGAGATAGGGAGGGAGGTGTAGAACGCAGCTGCGCACATCGTAAAATGCCATTCCAAGAGAGAGGAAAAGACAAGAGACTATAAAATCTCGTCAATCGACCGAACTATCGGGGTTTCGCCCTTAGTAGGCGGGCTTCGTGGGTCCGCCACCTGGGGTGGTCGGCCAAACGGCGAAAAGGGATCGCGTGGGAACATCGTTTGCCGCGGGCTAAAGAGACCGTCCTCGGTCGGTGTAGGAGGCGATTCCACAAACTGCATTCCTGCGATGGGCGGGAACCGAGCAGGTTCGTGCAAAGGATTATTCGTCATCGTCTCGACGCGGGGTGACATGAGGGCGGTGTCGTCAATAAAGGGGCTGGGATCGCAATCTCACGCTCCCGCGGTGCCGATGAATTCTCGGGGAACAAGGATAGTGCGGGGCGTCCGTCAACAGGGCGGTTGAACGACAGACCCGAGAAGCCAAACGCGCCGTGAGAGTCGAAGCTGCGCGGCGCGAAGCTGTCGCCAAAGCCGCCACCGAATCCAGTGTTGAAACCTCCAAACCCGGGCGTTGGCGGCGGCTTGAGATATCCATAGGCTTGGACATGTCGAGCGGCAAAAGATTGAACTCCATCTTCAGCACTGGCGGCTCTTCGATTTGGGGTGGGGGCGGAGGGGGTGGGTTGGCGCGGGCATCATAACGTCGTCAAAGTTGAAGCGTCCCGGCTTGCCCGGATCCTTCTCGTCTTCCGGTTGACCCCAAGAAAAGGTTGATGGGGCTGATGAGGGACCAGGCGAGATGGGCTGCGAGCTACCCGGAGTAGAGTTGCCGCGTTGGCGCATGGAGCATTTGCCGGGGCTGAGCGCGTTTTGTTCCACATCCTCGCCGGGAAGGGGCGCCGTTAAAGGAGTTGGGGAGGTGGTTGCGCTCATGTCGATGGCATCCGCCGAGAGTGTCAGCCTGTGCTTGGTTGGGCTCCTTCCTGAGCGTTGGCGAAGTGCCGAGTTGGGGCTCAGCTTCTTCTTAGACATCTCCTTGTGAAAGTCTTGAAGACAATACATCAACCTCATATTGGGGCTTATCCAGCGGCTCCTGGCCTGGGCAGCGTAGTAAGCATCGTTCACACTCAGCTCAGGGTTTCGGTAAAGACCATAGGCAATGATGAGACTGGCAGAGCGGCTGGCACCCTGTTGGCAGTGAATAAGTACCCTCTTGCCCTCCTTGGTCGTCTTCTCGATGCGCTCGCACAAAGGCATGAGGTCGGGCGAAATATCAGTGTTGTGGTCCCAGAGCATGTGGACATACTCGGGCTCCTTGGGGGTAGGGTCATGGCCTTGGGGGTAGTAGGTGTCGTCTCGCCCATCGTCTCATCCACGGCCGAGGGGAAACTCAAAGGCGGTTCTAAAGCTAGCCTCCGTCAAGGCCGTGTCAGGGTACGGGCTGTTGTCCACCGGCGCAGGCGCAAGATCCATCACCATTTTAACGTCATCATCTTCCTTCGCAGCCTGTGTCGTGAAGGGGTTATTCACTTCCCGCGCGACATTGATAACAAGGTCAAATTTGGAGGCTTCTTCGGCAGTTGGCTCCAGGTAGAGGAACACGTTGTCCTCGTAGATGGCGATAGGGCCCTCAGGGTAGCCAGGCGACTTCTGATCCTCGTTGTTTTCGCTCTCGTCCTTGAGGTGCGCCAGATCAATAACGCCGCGGTTGGCCATCTGGGTCCTGATGGGCGAGTGTTCTTCCGCGATCGGCGGGTTCAAGGGCCCACAGATGGTTAATTTCGTAGGTCGTAGGACCTCGGATAACCCGTTCTCATTACGCTCCAGAACCTTGGGGAAGGTCATGCCACCAGAAGGTCCAAAGGTGGAGGACTTGAGCCCCGTGAGCATATGCGGTGTCGAGGCCGAATGCTTCAGGGCCCTCCTCTGGAGAATGGGGGCATCGCAGGAGAAGGGGGATTTCCAATGTCGTATTGCGCATGGCCAAGTCCGAGGTGTTGGTGCGAAGACTAAGCTGACTGGGACGCTTCTTCATGGGAGGAATTTTGGGCTTTATAAAAGTAGTAGAGGGTGATGCCGGCTCGGACAGAAGCGTCGAGGAGATGGTGGGAGGTTGGATAGAAAGGCCCTTCATGTTGCGCGCGCGCCTTGGCGACGGCGAGGTCATGGGCCGTTCTAACGCGTTGCCAAAATCGGTGACGGTGAGTGTGGTAAGCATGGGGGAGACCAAGGCCGCCAAAGCTGGGTCCTGGGTAGGATGAAAGAGGGATGAGGTTCACGGGAGAATCCGGTGATGAGGACGGTGAGGGGTCGGAGAGGGGCGACGAGTCTGCTGTGGAGAGTGTAGTGGTGGGTGATGAGTCGGCCGACTCTGATGCTTGTGTCGACGTGCTATCGTGGTGTTTATGGAGAGGGTCTGATGGCACTGTTCCTGTTCGCAGGGTCGGGCCTTGTTCCGAGAGTGGCGCCTTGGACAAGGTCGCACATGAAGATTCAACAGCAATGAACTTGGGGTTCACAACGGTAACGGTTTCCTGGTCTGCCATGGTCTCGGCGTCCAAATCAAAAACCGACATGAAAGAGGGTATTTGATCCTCGTAAAATCTCCGGGCCGCAGCAGACGGCATTGTCTCTTGCTCCCACTCCTAGGTGAGAAAGAAAAATCAAGGATCAAAAGGTGAAGAGAAGGAAGGAAAAAACGAAGAGTGCACGAGATCGCAGGTCGTGGCTTGTTTCCTTTGGAGGGTTGCGCGCGATGAGTTGTTATTTTTCGCGTTTGCTGTTGACGGCTTGTTTGGTGCCGGGGGTGGTTGGTGTCGCAAGCAGACGAGGCGGCTGGTTAGACGATCGCGGGATGTGTTTCGAGTCGGCAACACGCCCAAGTGACCAACGATTAGATTATGGCAAATCGGCCAATTATACAAATGCAACAAGTATTATGCGAACACCGGACAAATAAACCAGTGCAAAAGGCAAGAAAATCAAATGATTCGAGTGATTAGTGTCAACTTGGAAAGAAGGACTGGCTTCCCTTTCCTTGTCTTCGTCTTTTTGAGGACAGCGCTGCTGAATCCTGGACGGTTCCCAACAACTTTGATGCGTGATTCCTCGAGGCAGGTCGTGGAGCCCGCAATAACAACCGCTCAAATTGACCAAGGAGTCGCGAATAGGACCTTGTCGAGGGGCACAATTCGCGTGAATCAGGGACGAGTCTCTGGGTCAAAACAAGGCAATAGGAACCTCTAGCCGAAGTCGCTCGGAAAAGCGCTGCGTCGCTGTGCGATTCTTCTCGTCGGATTCGAAGGTGGTCGGGAAATTCGGGCTTCCGATTCTGCGAGGAGAATCAAAGATGTTGAAGGAGAGGCGAAGAGGAGATGAAGGAGAAGGAAACAGGCGAGGGAGAGGCGAGGGAGAAGGGAGGGTTCAATGCCACAAATCCACACCTAGCACATGGCGCTGTTGTCGTCGAAAGAGGCAAAAAAACCAGCTGGCGAACAAAAGGTTATGACGATACTTTCATCCTCTCCAGTCGGGTTGTAGGGAAGGAAGAAAGAGAAGAGAATTCAGAATCGCGAAAGGAGAGAAAAAGGACAGAAAGGGGGTGTTGGAAAAGGAAGGGAAGGGGAGAATGTGTGGGCGGCACGCCGATTTTGGTTGAAGGGCAAGAGTGAGTTGAGAATGGGGGACGGGGAGGTGGAAGCGGGAAGGAAAGATCGAGAGAGAAAGATGGTATGCTCCATGCAACACGCTGCTGCGCTTCCTCCAGCCGAAAGAACAGAAGGAGGACAGGCAGGTTAGGCCAGAGGGGGTGTCTGCTGTGGGGGTGCGTCTGAAGGGGGCGTGTCTAGAACGGGGTCTCTTGGCCGTACTGTGCTCGACTGTGCTTGACTGTACCGTACCGTGTGCGCGCTTCGCTTCCTTGGAGATTTAGGGGCGTGTGACTAGAACTGTGGAGAGGGATATTCTTGAAGAGGAAAGGGCGCTGTGAAATCAGCCAATAAAGGGCGCCTAATCGTGCGCAGGAATGGAGACGAGGTACATGCAAGGGTGTAATTTGAACGGATTGTGTGAGCGACAGGATTCGTGGCCGGGACGGTGGAAGGAACGACGGGGGTGGAGGGGAGGGGGAAAGGCCTATGACCGGGCCTGGCACGGGACAGGTTACCTGGACGGAAGCGCCCAGCAAGGGAATGACAGCGACGAAAGGGAAAACCGACCAGGGCCAGTGGCGGGAACAAAGGATACGCACAGAGGGGAGAGAGCAAAAGAGAAAAAAGAAACCGACAGGGAAGCACCCGGTGGTAGAAGGGGGCAGGGGTGGGGTGCGCTCGAAACACGATCCCTGCCAAGGTCGACCTTCACCACCACCAAAAGCCTCCAGGCTCCGTAGCAACGCAGTAGTAATACAGGAGCAAGGACAGGCTCCGACACAGTGGGAGAAACGCCGACGAAACAACGTCGACAAAAGATTGCTTATGCGCCGACGCTTCAACCTGCCAAAATATATGTGCGCGCAACAGTGCGCCGCACGACATCCGGCATACATGAGAGAGAAATATTCGAGAGAGCGAAAGAGCGAAAAGAAACAGCTCGAATCGGGGGTTTCAAACAATGGGGCATGGGGTTTTGACGGGAGGCTGCCACAAAGGGCTCGGTTCTAAACGAGGCAGCGGCGTTCAGCAGGGGAGGGACGCAGTTCTCGGAGGGCACGACGGCAAGAATTTTGTATGGAGCGTGGCTGGCCCATTCGCCCCCCTTCTCTGCTCGCAGAGGCGGCAGTCGCGTGATAGGCGACGCCCGACTAGGCGCTTCTTGAACAGAGGGCGAATCGGTGCTGGCCTGGGGGAGCGAGAGCTGCTGCAATGGCTGAATCCACAGCGGCTATCCTGAAGAGGGGGGAGCGCCCCACGTCGCTGGATCCATCCACAGCTTCTCTCCGCCCATGCGGCCTCTCCGCTCGATTATTCGATGCAGCCTCTTCCCACACAAAAATCCACGCTATTGACGATATTCGGGATAGGGTCGCAGAAAAATTACGGGGGAAGGAAAGAAGTGAGGGAAGAACAAGAAGGGCCAAACGGGGTCATCGGCCGAACGTGGGTCCGACACCACAACGACAGCCCTCCGGACATGTCCAGGGCATGAGCTTGAGAAGCCCACTCTTCCATTATTTTTTTCTTTTCTTTCACGTGCAGATGTCGTGTTGCGTCTATTTCTAGGTTTCCCCAAGTCCAAGCAACCATACACATCCACACTTTCAAGACGGGCCCCGCCTGTCAGGTTGATACTGGACGTCCCTGGCTCCAAGCAACGACTTCTCCACTGAAAGGGGATTCGAAGGCCAAGCCTCGACGGTTCTCACCCACTGTGCTCGCTTAACAGTAGTCTTGAGGGCGAAATAGATCGGTCTGCAGACTAAGCTTTTAGGGCAAACGGTTTACACATTCTAACGTGTTTTTTTTTTTTTTGCTTGAGAGGTCGAATCCGTGAGACATGGACAATGAGGCAATGATCTGGTACCATACAGTGTGAAGATGCAAGGGTATCAGTATCGCCAGAGAAAAGTACCAAAGTATACAGTGGCGATTTACCATCTGTTTCTATTGGTGCCCATGCACACTAGCATAGTCCTTGTCCATCCCATTGCAGCGAATGCCGCTTCCACAAGCATTCTTACTGGCGAGTGGTGTCGCGAAACATGCGCCAATCTATTAATAGAGTGAGCCTGCACCCTCAGCGCCAATATTCGGCCAATCATGGCCTGAGAAAGCAAATTTGGCGTACCGCGGGGGATAATAATAGCTGAAAGTAGCTTTGTAACTTTCTCTTCCACCTCTTCCAAGCCCTCAGCGCTCTGCGATTCCACTTCCACTTCCCTAGGCTCAAAATACCACCCTCCATTGTTTTTTCTGCTCTGTCCGTGCTCCGTTTCCTGTCACTCCCACAAATTCGACTTCTATTGACCCTGGCGCCTTGTTAAAAATGAGGACAAGAACAAAAGTGAAAGAGAGAGGGAGAGAGAGAGAGAGAGAGAGAGAGAGAGAAACCGCTCAAGATGATCAAGACGCGGCCATCAGAGCAGAGCAATTGTTCACCAGAAGCCAGCCCTCTGTTGACTCTAAAGGGCGAGCCGAGAGCAGCGCTTGTATCCACAATCGGTCCCTTTTTTCCCTAATTAACCACCAAATATGTTACAGACCCCAAATTACCTTCCATCTCAGCAGCATGCATTGCAACCCGGAGGGCTCGTTTACACGAGGTGTTCTCAATAAACCTGAAGACGTTGCCTAAAAAGAATAGAGCCTCGTTTCTTTCTCTTCATGGAGCGCCGAGAGAAACCCCCCTCCCCTAATTTAACAAACAGCAAGCTATCAGGCGAGCACCGACTGCCGGCTTAGACAAGGGTCTTTCTGGTAGCTGTTTGCTGTCGCAACTCTTGTCTCCTTTCTTTTGCCTTCAGCTATTCTAGGGCATTGACGGATGCTGAGTTCGTAACGAACACGGCACCAGAGAGGTCAAGTATTATCACTGCTCGTAATACTCGGTGCTCAATAGCCCCGCGCCCTGAACCCGAACTGGCCAGGCATTTCCGCACCCCCTGTGGCGCTAAACAGTTCGCCAGACGTCCAAAGAGTGACAGCCCTAGCTCACATCTCTTCGGCCAAGCCACGAGGATCGTATTGATCTTGAGAAAGAGTAGCTCACAACGCTTCGAGATCATATACGCTAGAGTGGGAATCGGACAAACCGTGGGTTTGTGGGTTCGGATTTCTTGGTTTGGGTTCGGCTGCACCGCTGCTGGCGCGCTGCGCTGCAGAGGGGACTGCCAAACTCCCACAATGCTTGGTTGGTTTGAACGGAGGCAGAGAGGCGCTCGGGAATTTTTCTTCCCTCTTCTTTTTCCTTTTCTTCTTCCTTGCGTTTATAAGACTAAAGGACTATGCATGACCGCCCACCGCCACCACCCAATCGTGAGGTATCCCGGTGTTCGAGAAGGCAGAAGACTCGCGAGTGGTGTCCTTTCTCTCTCTCTCAACGGGAGGCCTCGTGACTGAATCAAATAGCATCAAGCAGCTCTGGAGCTCTCGGTCGCAGCCCGCTTTGGGGCTGTTGCAAGAGGGTAGGAGACCACGTGGGGTTCAAGCGGCTGGCCTCGCCAGCGAAAGCTTCGCAGCTCATGAGAATGCTGAGGCACGGGCGAGTTGGAACCATCGATAATCACTTCCGAACAAGGATAACTCTATTTCCGTCCCCGGAGAACAGATCAGCCGTATGTGAGATTGGTTCACTCGTCAAGACGAACCACAAGATAAACAAACCAGATACTCCATGTACAAGTAATAATACTGTATCTTTCTTTTTTTTGTTCCGAACTCACACTTTTTCTTCGCTACCACCCATTGTGTCACTGGAGAACCAGAGATCTATCTTAGTCATTGCTAAGAATATCTCGAGTTGGGTGGGCGAGGAGGGGCGGCGCTTTCAACAAAAAGACCATGCTTGGCCCCAAACCCAGAAATCAAGGGTTTTTGTTTGTTTGTTGCATGCATCTTGTGTAGGGTCGTGCTGGCGATGGGGAAGAGGGGAGGGGACCAAGCTGAGGTGTAAACGTAAACTTCAAAAGAGTACTTTTCTCCACTGTGACAGTCCCCTCCGCCTGGCGCACGGCGTGGAGAAGGAACATTTGAAGAGAGAACCGCCTGGACAGTGGTACCTCGAGTTGAGCACTTTGAGGTGTTTCCAGCACAGTGAGAACAGTGAGGCGACTATTTTTACTCCCGTACCTCCGCCTCCACCCCCAGCAGAACGACGACAAAGCCAGCATCTGAAACAATGGACCACAGATAACCCAAGGCAGGGGGCGCTGAGATGCAGGGCTAGGATGTGACCATCTTTCGAATCAGGCTTAGCGCCACCGCATCCTCGAATACCCCAACTTCGCGCGCCCCCTCCTCCTCCTCCTCTTCCCTCCCCTTTCTCCATCAATGTACGAAGTTAGGCCAAACGGCATCCCCAATGACAGCCCTGGTGGGGCCCCCGAAACTTTGCTTGAGGCCTGGACCAGCCTCTGGTTGGTGTTCAATATTGGATCAGTTTTTGATCTGGCTGCCCGTTGGAGGACACTGTGCAGAGCGCACTAGAATCACTCGGATCACACAAGCGGGGAGCCGGGCCTCGGAAGCAAGTAGGCGACTCTTTGTCAATCTCGAGCGCTCATAGGCAAACGGACCAACATCACTCGGTGCTCTCTCTATTTCTTTCCTTCCTCTTCTTTTAGTGAGAAGGGAGAAATGAACAATTCATGATGATTCTCGAGTACCGTAGCATTTGGGAAGCTCCGGGTACTTTTCCTCGAGCCAGATTACAGTCGGAAATGGGAGAATGGTTCCCTTCCGGAGGGACAATGCGCGGCAACTTGGCCCATATCCAACGAAAAGTTGAATGCTACCAAAAACATAACCCGGCTCTCCGAGGCGTCTATTTCTGGCGCCTACGTTGTTCCTTGGATCGCAGCGAACCTAGGCCATTTTGACTTTTTAAAGATTACATCAGGTCTGAAATAGCTCGGGTTCACTCAACCGAGCCAATTCTGCTTTGTCCGGAAGCCAATGTTCGGGAGGGGAAACCGAGCGGTGTGCATGTGTGCATCTGTAGTGTAGGTGTAATACGTGTAGGTGTGTATGTGTGTATGTGTATGTGTGTATGTGTATGTGTACCGAGGTATGTGATGTGCGACTCCCGAGTAAGACGGAGATATCTGTCCTTGACGAATCGCGGAAAGTGATCAATTGGTTCAGGCTTGAATGATGACCACCCACGGCCGCGCAAGACGGGTAGGTGAGACAAGACGTTTGTGCGTGGCAAAGACCTCAACGCCTTGTGCCATCTCCGCCTTGTGCCATACCCGCCTTGGCCCACCAGCACCCATGGCCTCACGTCTCCTTCTCTTTACCGTCAAGCTCACGTAACCCTTTGGTATAATAGCGTCTAACAATAGAAAAGACGTGTAAGAGGGAGAAAAAGAAAGGCTCCCTCCCCTACGGCCGATAGCATTGAAGCTATATCATCTCACACCCTACCCCCGTGGGCGCGTCCGCTTCGTGGCCTCCGAGCTTCAGGTTAGTGGGCGGGGGCACGTCACGAGCTCCCCTCAATCTTTTTTTTTTCTTCTTCTTCTCCCGCCGTTGTCCCATTTCCCTCCCTTCCGTTCACGCGCCCCCTTCGGAATACGTAGGAGCAGATCAGTGAGTTGAAGAAAAAGAAAAACAAGAAGAAACGGTTGCGGCATATCCTTTTCCCCTTTTTTCTTCTTTTTCCCATCTCTTCCCGCGCGCGTTGCCTTATCCGTCGCAGAAGCGGATGAGCTGGGCGTGGGGGAGGGAGACCCGGCGGGAAAGCTGGGTGTTCGCGAGAACCGGACAGGTTCGGTCGGGTAAGCCCAGCCCAGCCCAGCCCATCCTCGACGACCCGGGTTTGCAAAGCAGAGGGAAACCTTCTTTAGGAAGTCCCGGCTGGTCTTGCCCTCACTGCGGCTCTAATACAGATCAAGTGTGTGCTTGACCGAGGACAGGATAAAATGGAAGAAAACCACTTTTTTCTTGCATTTTCATTTTCCCCTTGCCGCATCCCGGTACAAAGTAGCAACATAATGACATCGTCATCAAGGGTCGCAGGTAAAATGAAGGCTAAGCCCACCGTCCAATGCCCCCACTCATCTCCCTGACATCTCTAACGGCGTGAGGCTCAAAAATGCGGCATCAGGTCGCGTCGCGCATCGCATCACCTGGCCCCAACATCTGAAGCTGCTTGCCTGATATAGATTGATGATGGTTTTACACCACGTCGCATGGCCTGTCCGGATTCCTCATCTAGCTTTGCCATTTTTTTTTTTTTTTTTTCCTTTCTTTCTTTTCTCATTCTTTCTCCATAAAACTAGGCTTTTGTTCCTTCATCCCTATCATTGATCCGTATTTAATCTCGGCTCATCTGCGACACGTGCGCCCTCTCCACCGAGTGAAATCACCGGCCTCCTGTTATCACCGCACGTAGAGTCTGTTTAATCCCCGTGGCATCTATGGCATGTACAAGGAGGACGTCAGGTCATGCAAGGGAACGTGCACCATACAGAATAAACATATTCACTCACCCAAGCAAGATCCCCAAGTCGGGAATCCGCCGATTTTACATGAAAATCAAGATGACATCGGTCACCAACCGAGGATTGTTTCCGCCATATTGCCTTCACTCTCGTCTACTATCAAAATGAATCTCTTCATGTTATTGTTTCTCTTGGCCCCTTCCCCCTCTGCTACCCCAACGCGAATCACTATTTCTAGGAAGAAGGGGGCCTGGAAAGCCTCGTTCTGTTCCCTTTGAAGTGGCATGAGGATCAAACGACACTCAACCAACCCCTAGCCGACCATCCCTATCCCTGAGCGGTAGATCACGCCCACCCGACAAGAGGAAAACCGCCCACACCTGGCCCCAACATCTCCCTTCGCGAACAAGGACAGGCCCTTTGAGCTCTTCCTCCCCCGCCCCAGCAGTTGTTGTAGCCGAACGCCCTGCTAACACCGTGATCTTCACTGTTCGACTTTTGCCTATACAAGATGACTCGACAAAAATTGGCAAGGGAAGTCGAGTCACGTGTAAAAGCTGGACATCATGGATCGGATGTTCAACCAGCAGATCGAGCGTGTGCGCCTTTTTCCTTAACCAAAACACGGGGCTGGAGCTGGAGCTCCGTTGAGTTTGCAACTGATGAGCCTTGACCGAAATGGTTGAAGACGCGAAATTAGACGGGTATCATTAAATCGAGCCAAATCAGAAACCACCCTGCGGCTGAACTTAAGAGCCTCATTGTATTAAGGATAAGATCAAGAAACCGGCCGGAAACAGATCTCAACTCTTTTTCCCCCACGCATCGGATGAGAAGGCAAACGCCGCCGCCGACGCAAAGAGTTGCGCTTCCAAGCTTCAATGTTCATTTGCCTTTTTCTTTCTCCTACTTTTCCATCCATGTAGTCATTCTCGTCACCAACCTTTAGCCTTTCCGTGTCATTCAGCCCTCTCCTCTCTCATTTTCCATAAGCTTTTGTCTCAGCCGGATTACCAAAGACCAACTCTAAAATTCCCCCCTCTACTAAAGGCTAGCTAAAAGGGACCAACCTTAAGTTGCTGTGGCGGCAGAGATGGGAAACTGACGTCGCAACATGGTTGTTCCGGGTTGCTTTTGCTACACGTACGAAAAGCGAGACATGCGCCGGGTTTCGGGCTAAACTCTGTCCCCAAAAAAATGCTTAATCGCGAGTCCTTTTCCTTCAATTAACCATTTTCCGGTGGCCGTGTCGGTCGAGAATCTGCCATCTCGGGATCCATAGATGACGGGCCCCCAAACCAGCAGAACAACAGGGCCACGAACTTCTATTGATGCCCCACTTTGGGAGTTGGCCCCTCGGCGCCTTTGATTTCTATCACCGGCCCAAGCCCTTTTGTCATCTCAAGGCTCAACCAATATCGCGACTCATTTCGCTAGGCGCCGCCTGAAACCAGGCGTTTCGCAGAGGATAAAGGGCACAAAATATAAACCAATATTACAAAGATGTGATCAGTCGAGATCAAGATGTGCTTGTATTAAAGAGTCTCCAAAGGGAAAGAGAAGAGACGTCAGGTGCAGAATCCGCAAAATTAAAGGGAGAGACAATCGAAAAGAGAACCGAACAAAATAGACAACCTAAGAGTGGAAGAGAAGGGCAACGGCCGGCATGGTCGATCAAGGGGATGGGCAAGGCCAAAGCAACGGGCGGGAGGCGAAGAAAGGGCAAGCAGGAGCGCCCGCGCCAAACGACGAGGGTCATGTTTAGACGATCACGGCAAGTCGCCAAGGCGAGCTCCGGAAAAACACTCCAGAGTCGAAGAAAAGGAAAGGGCAAGAGCAATAACTCGATTAAAGAGCCAAGCCTTCTTCATGTGTCCCATCTAACGAGCCACCATAGCCAAGCACCCAAGCACCCAAAGCACCGACCCCGACGTGACGTGGGGAAAGGGTAGGAAGGATGGCGGACGGAGAAATATCAATCACGGTGCACTGCCGACTCGTTTGATCTACCCAAACGGAAGATCTGAACCCCTCCAAAGAGAGGCGCGATGGCTTGTTGACAGGAGCAATCTCTACATGGAACCCGACGAGAGAGAGGAGGGCTGCAAGAAATGGCGAGAGCGGAATAATATGATGGGCGAAGACGAGACGAGATGGGCCCAAAAAAAAAAAAAAAAAAAAAAAGAAGAAGAAGAAAGTAAAGGCACGTCAGGCACCGTCAAACATTGTCTCGTCCTAGCTGCGAACTATTAGTCGGGACTGAGCACGGCTTTCAGTTCTCGGCGACTTGCACGCCATCGGTGCGCACATGTCATTGATGCAGGTAAAGACATCAATTCATCTTTCTCAGGCCAGTCCGAGTGGGGTTCCCGACCAGTAGGAGCCACCGCGAAGAACATTGAATGATTCTCCCTTCAAGTTTGATGCCATGTGGGATTCAATGTTCAAACTGACGATGCGCTCGCCAACTCGCCTCCCCAATCCACCCCTCTGGTCTTGTTGATTGGCGAGTCGGGGTTCAGGATCTCCAACCCGCAAGGGCAGGGTTTGTCTCCCTTTTCCTCCCCAAGAGGTTGCAACTTCCCTGCTAAAACTACTTCGTGACCTTGTCAAACTCCCATCAGAAGAGGCGATCCCTGGCAATGATGGATCGCCACTCCCCTTCCCCTCCTCCCTTGCTGATCCCAATTTTCTTTGCCCGTTCGCCAGGATTCTAGGGCACAATCCAGAACAAAAAAGAGAAAGGAAAACCCCTCCCTGCAACTTCTCAACTGCGATGCAGGTCGGGCACAAGTGGGAACCCCCAAGCCCCCTTGCCCCCGTAAACAGGTTCGAGGGGTGCAAGAGCTGATTGAAAAGATCAACGAGATTGAAGGGGCGTGGACGCCTGTCAGACGTTTCTGGGTATCTCTTGAGAGGGGTTTTTTCCCCTTTCAAAGATCTATATTATCTGCTATATCGATAATCGATATTGGCAGGTGCTAACATGGTGGCAATATGAACGGGCGCATCACCGAGATGGCCATTTCTTTCAAACCCTCTTTCCTTTTCTGGCACATCCAACTTGGGCTTGGTTGGCGGACTTGAGAACATGGCCCCGGGAATGCAACGCGAACATGGCCGTTGAGTTACGCGCGTCGTGTCAACCCAACGCTCTCCAAGTGAGATTGAAAAAAGGAAGCCCACTTTACGCGGCTCAAGCTCCCATGCTGGGGAGGAAAGCCCCATCCGTACCTGCAGCGCCCGGAAATGAGGTATTGGGATCCGTGCGGCGAGGCAATTCGGCAACAGCAAAGAAAAGGGAAAAAGAAGCAAGGAAAAGGTGGGCATTGATCTGTCAACCGGGAACGCTATCGACGCTAAAACAGGACAAGGGTGGGAAAATGAGCGATGAGGGCGAGATGAAAATAGGATGGCGAAGGAACGGGTCCCCACGGACGAAGGAATCCATTTGGAGATGACATTGTACTTTTGGTACGCTATCCAACGACGATACGATGGCGGGACCTGCAGAATTGAGACAGACATCCCTGCCACGGCAAGGCTGATGGCGCCAGTCCCGTTACCTTATCCTCTCCAATTTTATTAGACTTTTTTCTGGGAACCAGAGAACGCGTGTGCGACGCGTTCCTGCGTCCAAGGCTTGGCAGAAAGAGAGAACCATTGACGACTTTTTTTTTTTTGCAAGGGAGAGAGGAAGAAAGAGAGAATGTGTATGTGTGCACCGAGGTCTGTGAGTTCCCTTTTCCAAAGGAAAGGGCACCATGCATTTGACTGGAGAAGAGGTGGAATACGAGCTTCTTTTTTGTCATTTAGCATCGTGTCATGGCTTGATCTCGCGGGCTCATCGTGGCTAGCTGTCATGTGAAGATGGAAAGGCCAAGTGACTGACCAGCACGCTCGCGGCCAGCCTACGATACAGGTCAGGAGAAGACTATGGGTGGCTTAGCAGCCAGATGTTGTTGGAAAGCCTTAGCTTATAAAGGAGGCGCAGGAGCTCCGCCTTGAACATGTTTCCTCCCAACGTCCAACCCTGTTAGTGATGTTGGCCTAGGCCTCAACGACCTGCGATGGAGGGTGAGAGGAATGCATGCGCCTGTACGCTTGACAGGTCTTGAATGCAGTTGGTTGCTCGTACTTGATGATATGCTCTCAACTGAGTTGTGAGCACAAGAAAATGGGAGATGATGATTATAATATCCCTTTATATAGAACCATCAGTGACCCCAGGGACACAGGACATAGCGCGCTTATACCCAAAGACAACTAATTCATCAGACTAGTATACGTAAACAAGTGACTGAGTGGTGAAACCCCTTCCATGAAGCCCTTTGAGCGATGAGATCACGACAGGCGGTCCCGTAGACTAACACGCCCACCCCGAAGCGTGCCCCCTCGCTCCTTCAATATCATCCCTTCCATCGTCGTGATATCGGTACCTGAGCCTGGGGTCTTTGGGCAAGCCCAGAGGTTGCTATGTTTGCGTTAGTCGATACCCAAGTTCAATGAACCTAGCTCTGTGCTGGATATCCCTGTTGCCTAGAGCTCGTGGTGCTGGCCGCGGAGTTGAGACTCGGCGCAAGCGACATCGACATGAAGGCCGCCACGTCTCAGTTGGCCATTGAAATTGGTATCATCGACGCACACAGTGCACTCCATCGACAAAAGGCCCTCCGCAGCCCTAGAGCCAGTTCTTCCGTACCCATTGTGAATATCTCCAAGGCCCAGCCCGGGCAAGGTAAGTAAAAGCACAGCTCTCACTCTCTCTACACAGGCGCAAGCCTCGTCAACATAGCCCTCACCAACCTCCTCGAAAACTCCCCTCGTCTCCACGAGCGCCTGAAACTCCTCGCTCGGCCACAGATCCTCGAGGCGCACGGCCGCGTACAAGCTCACCACTTTTTCAGATCCGCCCCGTCCCCGCCCTGGCACGGCGGCGGCCCGTCCTCGTAGCAGTAGCGGATCAGCTTGAGGAGGTCGCCCACGCGCTCCCGGTAGGGCGTGAAGAGCACGAGGGCGCGGTGGAGCTTGTGCACGGCGAGGGCCTGAGCTCCGCGATGCCGTAGTACTCGGCGAGGAAGTAGATGCGCGCGTGCGAGAGGAAGACTTCGCTGTAGTCGTCCGTGGGTCCGTTTCGGCGCGTGTGCGACCCGTCGTCGGGGAAGAGCAGGGCAAAGTTGACCCACGGGGACGAGGCCTTGGTCCTCCCACCACCTCCACCACCACCACCACCGCCTCCGAAGACGAGACCCCGCCGGTGTCGTAGACCTTGACGTCTGGAAGAGGGAGGATGCGGGTCGAGCTGAGGTTGCGTCTCTCGATTACGTCCTCGGATGGCTCGGCCCCCGCGTAGTCCCCGTGTAGACGAACTGGCTGAAGCGGAGGAACGTGGGCTCATCCACGTTGGTCCATACGGCGCTCCTCTCGTTTTGCTCCTTGCTTCCGCTTCCGTGGACAAGGGCGTCGAGGGCGCGCGACTGGCCGGCCACGGCTCCGGAGCGGAGGAAGTACGGCCTCTGTTCGGGCCCGATGAGAAACTTGAACGAGTTTGGGGAAATGGTACTAGAGGCTGGTTAGCGTTCCTCCAAGGTGCCGTTCCGGGAACTGATCTGGACTTACTTTTGGTGTGTTACCGGCGCCATGGTTGTTTGACATGACATGCCTCACGATAACATCATCGGGAGACCCAAGGTAAAACGGCTCGTTTCCTTACATCTCATGTATACGGAAAGCACTACCGATGGCATGGCAGTTTTCTTTTGGCGGAGGGGTCAATGTCAGAGTTGTCTCCAGATCATCACCAATATATACCCCGATGATTTAGGGCTTTAAACCTTCTTGGTAAGATTTGGGTTCCCTCCCTCGAGCAATCATGGACACGGGTCAAGGACGCCGGCCTAAACTTTAAAATCGACTACACCACGAGAGCCTCCACTTTCCCCCAAACAGGGAGGAAGCGGCTATAGAAGGGAAGTGGTGGCTACTATCTCTTCCGTCTAGTGGCTTCTAGTCTTGCCTTTTGAGAGGGGAAGACGTCGAATAGGTCCAACCCTTTCTCTCCGCCATCTTTGCGAGAGTGTCTAGCTTTCCTCGCGGGCGGGCACCACTAGCAGGAGAGTCCTCAAGTTGGCACAGCCTACTATAGCCCGCGGCCTTGGTCCCGAAGAATCCAAAAGCTTGATTCATCGACGTGCGAAGGGAGAGGAGCACCGAAATTTACTATTCCCGTGGACTCTCGTAAGAGCAGCGGGAGCCAACTTTTTCACCAACTCCACGCTAGATCGCCAAGAGAAAGCGGATCGCTCACTCTCTTCTGCCTCCATCCTGGGTTCTAGGACACCGTCAAAACAGCTCCTCATAGATATTGACTGAGTACCGCTAGGGGGCCATCCCGGAATCGCACGCCGTAAACCGCGCCGGACTCCCCTCCGCTATCCCCGGACACAACACAAGGGCGCGAGAGAAGCGAGAGCGACGATCCCTCGCATCCACACTAGAATAAAAAGAATAAATTCTTCATCGGGGAACGTGGCTCCGGAAGGGCAACCCCTCCGAAGTCGTCCGCCGATCCTCCTTTCCGCGCCTAGCGCCACGTCCACGTCAAGCACGGCGGTGCCGGCACAAGGAACCCCGTCCCCAAATCCGCCCCCTAAAGAACCCAGGAAGCGAGGCGTGGCGCCATCGTTGCCTACCTCTTTAGAAATCCTGATCCCCTTGATTAAGTTTGCCGGACATGGGAATGCGTTGAACCCGGTTCGCCATCCCTTCGCTCTTACGCCATGGGCGACGGAGAACCTGGTGGATGGGATCTTTTCTGCTCGGGCTGTTTAAGCCAAGACAGTCAGGTCCCTGGACACACGCGAGCCATCTGTGGACGAGGCTTGAGAGCCCAACGGGCCTTCCTCGAAAGGCAACTGATCGGCCGTTCATCTCCTCGTTCTCGAAGCTGCCACAAGGAAGCTTTTTCGCAGACGAATACGCAATCTCTCCACCTCTCCGTCTACAAACCATGGACCGGGGGGCACCTTGAACATTGGCCCTTTTTCTTTTTCTTTGTTGTTGGAGGATGATCCCCTGGAACAGTGCCTCTCTGCTGGTGCATCGTCTTGTGGGCTCTCGGAGGCCATGTGACCGAAGCCTTTTCATCTTTTTCTTATCATTTTGGATTCGTATCTACGTCTCCTCGCCCAGGACGCCTATTCAAGGTTCTTTCCTCCGACTACCTTGAAAAGGGGCAACCAGGCATGTCTCTGTCGCGAATATAGAAGCACTCCGGCCTCCATTCTAGACCATCATCACTCTCGCCCATCATCTGGCCGCTTGTCGTTGACTGCTTACGCGATCCGAATAGCTCTCGTAAGCAAACGCTCGTAAAAGCGGACAGGATGCATGCCCACAACGCCCGGTGCACTTTGCCCGGCCTAGGCCCTTATCAGTGTATCAATGGATCCATCCATGTATTGATTCATTCATCCATATGAATAGGGGTGGAGCAAGAGAAGGCACAGGCTTTGTTCACAATTCTCCTTCCTCTTTGTGTCCGACAAGGGAATCCTGGAACAAGCCCACCCAGGCACTGCTGTGACAGTAGTCGCACGTCTGTGCGAGCCGCGCTTGCCCCTTTAGGCTCTAAAGAGGATCTGAACACCATGTGGCCTGAGTTGCGAGATCTCCACAGCCGATGGGCGGGCAATGAGTATTCGCCCTCGCTTGTCTCTCCTCTTCTCTCATCTCTTCCTCAAAAGGAGAAGGTAAGAAAACGCTAGACAGGGACCATTCTTCCAAAAGGTAAGGCGGGCGGGGATGAATTGAGAAAAAAATGAAGAAGGGAACGTCGTGTAATACTCGACGCAACGCTGCAAGTGAGGATCGGCTACCCGGACTTTGCGAACCATTGGGAACGGGCCTCTCCCATGGGATTTTCCCAAATGATACCTTCCACCAAGCGGAAACAAACAAAAAAAAAAAAAAAAAGAACGAGAAGAAAAAGGGTTATTCTCACAGAGAGAAGGGGGATTTGGATTGGATCTTGCCCTGCGTTTCGTACACTCCGCGCCTCTAGATGGTCCCCCATTGTGCAACTCATCTTGGGGGATTTTCTGCTGGGGTTGGTGTTTAGCGAAAGTACGGGGTTGTATGGGGCGCGTTAAGTATGACATATCGGATGACGGGGGTTGACCAAACCCAAGCGGTTGAGGGTCACGACCATCCTTTCCGAGGAGTGCAACGTGAAGACCAAAAGAGGTCGACACGGGTGAAGTGGTTCATCAGAGAAACGAGACACAAAATGGGCCGAAAGAAGGAAACACGGCTCGACGCGTTTCCATGGGCCATCTAGAAAACGCATTGCCCATCGGCGTTGTTCTGTCGCCGAGCTATCATTACTACTATTGTTATAGACTGGGATTTTCGGGCGGCATTCACACTTGCTATGTGGCGCCTTCTCATCGGCTGGTCAACTCCAGCCTCTGCGGCCGAACTGCAGGTGTTGGTTTCGGTCCACGGCTGCCGAAGGAGACGTTGGCGACGAGCAAATTTTTCTCTTCTTCTTCTTCTTCTTCTTTTTCTGCTTCATCTTGCCTTGTTCACATTTCCCTACTTCATGGGCATTGGTGCACTAACCTTGGAGGAACTCCCGAAATCTCGACGAGTCTCCACCACCCGAATGATTGGATGGGCTCATGCAGAATCACAGTGATGGGGACGAGGAGGCGAAGTCATGGCCTCTTGTGTGGGCAACAATAATACGGAGGGTTAATATGCTCCAGCGCAAGTCGAGATGCGTATGAAAAGCAATTCCTTTAGTGAGGCGGAGTGAGCTGGAAGAATCTCTTATCTGGAGCCTTCTCTCTCTCGCCTCTTTCCCTTGGAGAAAAAGGTCTTTGCCATCCCTGTCTTTCATGAAGCTCCTCATGGGTAAGGGGACCCCAGTCGAGGGCTAGGGGCGGGTTGACAAAAAAAAAAAAAAGGGGTGGGCTGGATGGCGTACCTGCTTGGACTAGGGTTTGTCGAGAGAGGTTGTGTGTGGGCGGGTGGGCTGTTCTGGTTCCTCTCTCCATTTCGTGTTTGATGAGCTCAAGGTTACAGTTCTGCGACCCTCCGGCTTCTTGACGCCATCACGGATCCTTCTTGATGTTGTTTCAACCCTTTAAGGGAATAGCATCGAGGATCCCCGGTCCGTTATGGAACTCGGTGAGGAGCCAGGGATATATATCGACGTGGTGTACCGAGGCATGGAAAGTCAAAAAGAAAAAGAAAAAGAAAGGGGGAAGGAAACAATCGAGGTTGGAGAGGAAAGGGAACAGCTTCGGGCTCTTCGCCACGTCCTGAGTGAGTGCATATTTTGATTAAAATGTGTGATGCGAAGGAGACTCTAGGCTCTAGGCCACGGGCCACGCATTCGTCGTTACTTGATAACCAAAAACGCGCCAGGTTCGAAATGAGGACAGAAAGCGAGAAAAACACAAGGAATAAAAAGAAAACATGCCTGGACTCGAAGACGAAACCAAGGAACTCCCCCAGAATTGATGCACCTCGACGGGGTCAAGGCAGGCGCAATGTCTCACTCCGCGCATGCCGTACTGACACTAACACATCAAGACGAATGGACTTGACATTTTTCTCTCCGAAGGAACAGGGGATTCAGTACGCCTGTCGT
The DNA here is from genome assembly GCA_949357655.1 of Parascedosporium putredinis. Classification (NCBI taxonomy): domain Eukaryota; kingdom Fungi; phylum Ascomycota; class Sordariomycetes; order Microascales; family Microascaceae; genus Parascedosporium; species Parascedosporium putredinis. The sequence goes on from CASHTG010000003.1 coordinate 269,311, forward strand.
TGTGGATCCCGCTTCTCAACCCAACCAGAGTACCTGCTACGCAGCCTGTCGTAGATTCTTTTTTTCTTGCCTCTTCTTTACTTTTTTATTCTCCCTCCGCCGGAGCCCAGCGCATGCATGTCTGAGATGGACTGCCCCACTATCAACGACAAAAGAAGGAGGGATTACCGGTCAAAGAGGGGAGATGGGAGAAGAGACGGGGTTGTCTTTGATGTCAGTGTCGACAATCCAGCTCATTGTGGCCTGCCCGAGTCCTCTTGCGACATGTAAGGTCAGGAATCTGGTTGACTTCCATACGATGCACGCTCCGAAACAGCGACATGATGGAGACTTGAAAGAACCCCTCTGCCCTTTTCACGAGGCAGACGATAGCGCGCTGCACCTTGGAGGGTCAGCTGGTTTTCGGCGCCATGTACGAAATTTTCTGGCCCACGATCATTGTCTTGTGTGCCGTGGAACGCCGTGCATCGCACGGATGCAGGGCCGCTATGGAGAAGCTTAGAGAGCGAGGGATCCATGGATCCATGGATTGCCAGAGAAAATCTGGGGCGCTCTCTTCGCCTAATCAGCGATTAACCCCCGCCTTCACTCTCCTTGGAGGGGCGGACCGGAACGAGGGAGGCTGCTCGCGTGGTGTCGTCTTTCCATTTTCGCCTAGTTGTCGACGGACCTGGTTGTTTATTTTATTTTCCTCACACCAGTTTCGACGTGGCCCTTCAGCCTCGCATCCAGAGATGTTCGGCTCTCCCGTCTCGCATGGGGAAGGGGAGGGAAAAAACCTAGGGTCCTGCTCTGCCTAGGAACCAATCTATTCTAGTGTGGCTCAAGGCTCGGCTCTCAATGATCAATGGGGGCGACTGGTAACATCGTCGGAACTGTCATCCAAGCGAGACATGGAGCCGTCGACCCTGCGTACACTAGGTGGGCCGTCCTCAATATTAAGTGTAAAGTTTTTATACGGACGAGCTGAAGCGCTGCAAAGTTGAAACTCATTGACAATGCGCACTTGGACGAACTATCCTGGTTCGGGCGATAGTACGGAAGGACGTGGAAGAGATCGACCTTTGCATGGCACTTATCACCTCGTTTGTGGCAGGATGCAGAAATGTGATGGCGTCGTTCCGATGCAGGAAGTAAGGGGGCACCAGCGCGCTGCATGATCTTAGACTGGTGCCCACTTGATGGCTCTGCCCAACGCGTTGTTTGAAGAGTGTGCTGCGATAAGTCTGCAGTAGCCACAAGTCCATTTGCATGGGCATTCAGGCCAAGTGGGCGTGGGAGGGGCAATAATACTGACACCAGTGCACCGCGTACATCAATGTATCTCGAAGAAACCACCAGAGACTGATGGAAATTTCACCTCGAGGCGTGCTCCTCCTCACCAAATTGACGGTGGCTCGCTCATCAAGATAGCATTTAATCGGGAGGCTGGTGAGATCACTCGAGAAGATGCCCCATACACTAAATCGATGCCCGGACCCTTGCGTCAATCCCCCTTGTAATTAGAGGGTGAGGGGTCCGCCAGCGGGCATGACCCTTGTAAGTCTGTTTGTGTAATAAGGGACTTTCCTTCAGGGTTTCTTCGGAATGTTTGAAGGCTTTGTGTTGAGGTCCAACCCGAGCAAGGTCGCCGACGAGGACGGTCATATTTTGCGGGTCAAGCCCTCTCCAAGACCCCCAGTGGGCTGCTGGTTGTAATGTTGCAGTGCTAGGAAGATGAAGCTATGGCCATCGCGACATGGAGAGAACATTGATCCTTTCCCCAACTTTTGACGTGACAAAGGATATGGGAAGAGGAGCTCCTTCTTCGCCTAGGATTTGTACGAAGTAACTCATCAGATATGTCGGACTCTCTCTCCGTTCAAGGTGAGGAAGGAACGTCCGGCTCAATCGGGTCGAGGGTGCCGTGGTTTTGGAGGGCAGTGCAAGTCCCAGCGCCCAGAAGACGGAGCCAAAGGTGTGAGCACTGAGGATGTGGGTTGTGGTCTGTTACCAAGTTCCGCGCCACCATGTGCACGCGCAGGCGCGCAGCCTCGGAACATTCAAGCGTGCACGAATATGTTCCTGCTGCTCGAGTCTGGCAGTCTGGCAATCTGGTAACCTGGTATTGTGTGTAGATGGAGATGAGGGACCGGCGGAGTAAGTCCACTTGCCTGCCTTGGATGGTGTAGTGTACTTCAGGTTGCTCTCGCTCTCCCGTGCCATTGTAATTGATGCAGATATTTTGTTGTAAGTACATGCCCTGGCCTCATCTTTTTGCTGGGCGGTACAAGTAGCTCTAGCTGCTTGAACTAAAAGTTACTTGTAACATTGGGCAATTGTGTGGGCGACGCTACTATCCTGAACGCACTCAATGGAAGCGCAGGAACGAATGAGAGGGGTACACTAGGATCCGTGTGCTGTGGGTTCGTACCTTGATCGCAAGGGACAAGCGAACCCTTGTAAGTGACCGAGGTGAGGAGAGGAGGAGCACCAACACGACAAAATAAGATGGCAATTGGGACCCCTGAGCTTCGGACCGCGAAAAGACGTGATTGCCAGTGCTCGAGCTGCTTGCTTCTTTACCAGATACCCCTCCTTCCGAGGACTTCCACCACGCGGGATAGCCAAGTCGTCACATCACGACCCTCTTCTTTCTTTTTCTTCTTTTTTGTGTGCTTGTTCTGTCCTCACTACTGGCCTCGTCCCTTCTCTCCCCCTCCGGCCTTTGACGCCTTGTCCATCTTCTTCACCCGTGTCTTTTAATCACCTAGCCTCTTTTTCTCACTTTCGATACCCCTTCACTTTCGTCTCTTGTCAACCAAACGGAAATACGATTTAACATCATTACCTCTCCTTTGACCCCGTTCGAGTACTACCACCACTTAGTTTCTAATCAAATAACCAACCTCGACTCTCCCTCGACTCCTATCGAATGTGATATCGACAAACCAACCCGGCTCGCAGCGAACCCTCTCTCTAATCCCACCATTCGCCACTTGACTGGACTTGACGGCCTTCGCCTATCATCATTGAGAAAGACCCCCTTTGGCGAGCGAACAAAGAACAGCCCGAGAGAAACCAGGAAGCCGTAGCTTTGATTCGCCCCAAGAGAATCATAAGATCGATTACGCGCAGCTGAACTACGCTCATTACTTACATGCCGCACGAGACCAAAACATAAACATTCCTCGGTGCCGCTCGCCAGTTTTCCTTGTTTGACACATCTCAACACTCTTTGGACCGCCTCCCGCCTTGATCCATAAATTAATCCTCACTCGCCGCGCCCTTCTCGAGCGGAAATTACCTTCTTTCCTTTCTTCTGGATCTTGCTGCAATGAAACAGGATCCACGGTTACCAAGCAGAAGCGGATGAATCTTGACTGGGGACGCCAAAACAATTATTCCCAAGGCCGCTGGCAATAATAGCCAGCGATTAAGAACTAATATCGGGATCCAAGGACTGCGGCCCGTTGTGCTTGTTTGCCGCCCACTAAGCAACAAAAATCCGGGTCCGGAACGCTCCAAGGATTGTTTCTTTGCTCATCCCCAATTTCCTCTGCGGCTTACTTTTTTCTCCCATATCCTGTCCGATCTCCCGACGTCCGGATTTCCCAGCTCCCCGAAAGAAACGAAAATCGCAGCAGGCGACGCCCGACCGGGCAGACGGCAGAAGTGAGAGAGGTGAGAGAAGAGAGAAAAAAGGGAGCGTAATTCAAAATCCTCCAGTCGAGCGTTAGTCGCTCCTTTGAGTGGAGGATTGTTCCCTCCGCGAAATCCGCTAGGGGAAGCGAGGGTGTGCGAGAAGCGGGGACCGTGCTGGCAGAGTCAAGACAGGGAGACGGGATTCTTTCAAAGTTCCACTCGTCATGATGTCTGCTGGTCCGGAGCCCACTACTATCCACTCTGCGGTGAATCGCGGCACGGCACGGCGGTCTTCGACGACGCTGGGCTCGAGAACCAGCTCCTCGGCAACAGTCATGACGTCTTCATCTTCGCTGTCGTCGGCAACCTCTACCTCCTCGGCGTGTCTGCACACTGCGCATCGCCAGAGCCATAACCAGTCGAAATTGCCCGCTTTTCGATTTACTGACCTAAACACTGTAAAGTCCCCTGTGGGTCTTGTGCTGCCCTCTTGCGCACTGCTGCAGCAACAGCACCTTCCCCCTCGCCGGCGTTGTCGCCCAATGATCCGTCGAGCCAGGGCCCACAGGACCAATCGAGCCCCAATCCGACCAATCAGGACATGGAATCCACGCAAGGACCGCTGAAGGGCCCGTGTGTGGGCTCTGGAACAACAGGAACAGCAGGAGCAAGTTCTCTGTCTCTTCAACAAGGAAAGGGTCAGGGACAAGGACCGGCGTTCGACAACATTGCCCCATCAGCGTCGGACCCGCTGCACCTCCCCAAAACATCCGGTCTCACACAGCGACCCATCCCCCAACATCTGGATTCCAACAGGGGCAGCAATCCGCACTGAGGCACGACAATCTTGCCGGTGCTCCTAATAATACTCCCAGGAGCACATCTGCTATTGCCTCCTCCCGTCCTCCGTCCATGATAAGACCACCCCGAGCCAGAGCGTCCACTCTTCAGCAGCAGTCCAAATCTGTCGCCGGCGTCGCCTCTTCACCATCTGCCTCAGCAGCAGCAGCGTCTTCCTCAAAATAACCGGGCCGCTAGGTGGAGCGGTAAAAAGCACGCCCTCTTCGACAGTCACTTCTGCTGCAAGGCGACCCGCATCCCTTCCTGTCTCCCCTCCAAAAACACGTGTGTCCGGACAACTCACCCCCAAACCATTCCGCACCTGCAGAATCAAGGTCAGCAGCACCAAAAGTTGGACCATCGCTGCATGCACCTCCACCAGCAACAACAATCCCCGCTGCCTCTACGCTCGATCTGGCACCACCGGCTCATGCATCATCCTCCTCCTCCACCACCCCAACACCAACAACAATAACAACAACAGCAATTTTGTCATCGCCTATTACCGCGTCTCCGTCAACCTCGACTCCCACCGCCTCGATTTCGACAAAATCACAACCTCCCTCTCGACGGAAGCCGGCCTCACTTGACTCTACTCCAGTAATTCTAATCGCCGACCTTTCCTCTCCCGGGCCAATCCCTCCTCAGCGTCGACACACGGACACGACGCAATTTTTACAGACATCGAGAAATTCCCAGCGAGTATCGTCGGTCTCTACCGACGGTTCAAGCGGTGGCCAGCGCGAACTTCTCCTGCCCAAAACCCTACAACATCACCAGCAACCGAGCCCGCCCGATGAGAAGCGAGTATCGACGTACCTCAAGCGACGAGCACCGCCAGTTTCCTTCAAGGCCCCTCTTTCTATTTGCACCACTGCATCCGCACCATCTCCTGGCGCATCGACCCCGTCAACAGTCACCACACCGGTCCGGGTCCCTCCGATTCGAGGATTTCGATCGTCCGGTTCCCGACGCAGCCTCGTCCTCGAGCAGGGTTCAAAGACGATGAGGCATTACGATAACAGCAGCGACGACTCGCCGGGCTTCGACTCGCGCGAACACACTCTTCGAGCTCTCGAGGGCCGCACCGATTACGGCCAAATCACCCCCACACTCGATGGAACCTGACAGTGCCGATCAGGAAGATACTACCGACATGTTTTTAAATATCGCGAGAGAAGATTCAGTGAGGCCGAGTATTGAAGACGGCCGGGAGGATCAGAGTGCTCTGGTGAGTCCCTCGGGGTCCTTTTCCTTCTTCTTCCTTTGTCATTTGCACAATTTTTTCTCCTTTTCCCTCTGCACTTTTCCCATGTGGCTGTCTAGGAGGGAGGGAGAACATATTGCTTTTCATCCCCCTCAACCTATCGTGGATTTTTTTTTTTTGGGAATTATTGCCTTCCACCCGATGATTATTTCGTTTTAGTTTTCCGTCTTCATGGTGCCACTCCTTTTCAATGATTTGCAGGGTCAAAATTCCTCAAATAGTAGATTGAGAAGTTGCGGTGTCTCATGTTTCGACCCGAGAAACACCGTTGGGCATTCATCCTTCCCTCCCGCATCATTCCCGTCGCATGACCTAGACGCTTACGACAGTCGCACTGTCTGCACAATACTTTTTCCCGACCGTGCTAGTCGCTAACCCACCCACCTTTTCTTCAGTCTCGAGTTCTTCGAACGGGATCCCACCGTCGGCCACTATCCGCGGCGATCCCTTCCTATCAACCCACTTCACCCCGAGGATCAATCGACGACTATCCGACCAGCGCGAAAACTCGAAAACTACCTTGGACCATGGATCTCCTGCGGACCCAACAGGCCGCAACCTGTCGTATCGAAATTTCGGACGAGAGAAGGCCCTCTCGGCTCACCCTGGTGAAGACCTCAATCGCCGCGTGGTTTCGGCTAGACCGGGCCCTACCACCCCCAGAACCCTTGCTTTTCAGGACATGAACGATTCGGGCACCTACAACAGGCGGCGCACCTCGATCTCGGATGCGACCACAACGCCGAGGACGACGCCGTACAAGCAATCTAACCTGTCCTATGGCCAATATCGCTCCCCTGCCGGGTACAACTCTTCGCCGCTCGCTCCCCGATCCGACCATACGCTGAGGGCTGAGCCAACACAACAGTCTTTTGATTACGGACAGGGCGTTGAAGGAACGGAGTCTACCGCTTCCACAACCGGGCCTTCGACGGTGTGGGACGAGCTAGACGATCTCAAATCTCGCATCAACCGTTTGGAAGTTACAGGCAAAACCCCGTCCACCTCAGGTGCGGCCATGTCCCGCGTCTCAGACGAGCGGCCATATACCGCGAACACGGCCCTCACCAACATTTCTGGCTCGCCTAAGCGCACAGTCACGGGCCGAGCGGTTGCGGCGGCGAACGCCGCTTCCGCGCACCCTGACGCTATGAGCACTGTCTCCGGCCCCAAGGAATCTCACCCGAACTTGCACGCGGCTCTCGCGAAATCGAAGGCGCTGCTCGGCGCAGAGGTGTACAAGGCCCTGGAATCAGCTGCGACTGATGCTCTAGGACTGCTGAACATGATGGGCACTGTGGGACAACCTGGGCCCATCTCTAGCGGGGCGAGCACGATTGGAGGACCGGGTATGACGGACCGCCAACTAAGGCGCAAAGCGGACAGCGTTTGCCGAAGTATCACGGAACTCTGCCTGGCGTTAAACGAGGAGAACGCGCGCCCCAAGACTTCGCACGGGGCCAATGCGAGCCAGAACGAGTGCCCATCCACCCCGACGACTCTGAACGGATTCACGGCGCTAAACCCACAGCGCCGGGCCAGCACGATGACGGATCAGAGGCCCAACACTAGCCCCCGCGCCATGTCGCGACTCGAGGAGCGACGAACCAACTTGCTCAACGGCACCGCGCTACCGAGCCCCCGGCTCGCCATGCCTTCCTTTGGTGCAACGGCCGAAGTTGGCGCTCAGGGTCGGCGATCCTCTCTTCTTCTCTCCCGTCGACGGGCGGGCACGGAGGAACCGGACGAGGGACGTACCTCGTCTCTGCTTCTGAGGACGCGTCGCGCAGGGACTGAAGAGCCGGACGAGGCGAGGAAGGCGTCGCTCCTGACACGGCCGAGGCGTGGAACGATTGGGGAGGACGAAGAAGACTCGAGACTTCGGGCCCCGTCGCGGGCAGCAACAGAGCTGGCGCCATTGCCAGTCTCATCGCGTGCCATATCTAGAGACTACTCGGCGCCTGGAGGTGACGCGAGCCTGATGACGTCGACGGCTCTCCCGCGACGACGTCTCGGGCCGTCTAGCCTCACCTCGCGTTTGGCCGTGCCCGCGTCCCCTTCAACGACGACCACGGGACGGCGGTTTGGAGGCGACGGTAACACCAATAACGTCGCAGAAAAACTGGCGGAGGAGAGGGCACCTCGGTTCTCGTTAGGTCAGACACTCTTGGGCCGAACGACAAGCCTCAGCCGGAGGGCTCGCGACAGCGTGATGATGAACTCGCCCGCAACTCCCCAAGCTGGAACGTACCGCTAAAACAGAGACAAGCGCGAACGAGAAATGGACAGCCTCGTGCGCTGATTCAAGTTCTACATGTATTCACTTCTACCCTCTACCCTTTCTTGAAAAGGGACGATTTATGCCAACCTTTGTCAACGCAATTAACCAATGTATTATTACGCCTCTCTTTTTCGCCATCATCTTCTTTCGCCCTCTATTCTCTCGACCCACACTAGAAGAGCCTCCTCGCCTCCTCGCCTCTTCTTTTCCTCGTCTTTTTCTTTGTTGGTACTGGGCATCTTTTCGTTTTGTCTCTTTTCTTGTCACTTTCTTTTCTGGATTAATCATTTTTGATGTCGTTTTACTCTCTTGTCTTCCAACCATTACACGAATGCCACTGATCCTCGTGGAGGTTGAGGCCCCTTTCATGTCTCGGGGTTCTTTCCTGTCACCATCATCATTTCCCATTCTCTCGATTGGGACTCATACGCAGCGACTGTTTTATCTTGTATCTTGGGGAGGGGAAACCTTGCCATCACGGAAACGCAACAACACCCACCTTTTTGACCCGCATTGTAATGACGGCATTGATGATCTTCTTTACGAAAGATTGGAACTCGACTGTCGGCGTTTTTCTCTTCTTTTTCTTTCTTGTTCCTTTTCCTCTTCTTGCAGTCTATTTTTCTTCTCTGATCTTGTGGTGGTTTCTTGCCTCAACTGGGCCGCGTTTGTCCTCTCGCAGTCTTGTCGGGTGTCCTTGTCTTCCTCTCTCTCTATCTCTCTCTTTCCTTCAACCCGGCCCACCTTGCAGGCGGAGAAATTACGCTTCCAGCTGTGGAGCTCGATAGGCTTCGCCGGCAAATGACGGGGGTGGGGGCGAGAGGAGATGGCTGGTGAAATAGAGAGAGAAGTTGGGGACAATTCAAAGTTTTGTATGATATTGAAGTGGTACATAAAAAGTATTTACATATTGTTCACGCATCTATTCAAGGGCTTGCAAAACTAGAACTGATTCTTTACACGTATCCTACTAAGCTCCGTTGCTTGCATCAGTTAGTGCGTAAGGCCTCGGTTGACCGGGTTGTCCTCAAAACCTTGTGAGTCGGCGGCTGCCTGACGAGTCATTGTTCCTGGGGCGCTAGCTCTGGGAAGGGCCGGCGAAGTGACTCCCATTGGGAGGTGCTGGGCGGGCTGTAGTGACTAATAGTAGGCGCATGAATACCGGCGTTTTTTCTCCTAGACAGAAAATGGCGTATTTTGGTAGGCCATATCAATTAATCCATCCATGGATTAGATGTATTCATACCTTGCCGAGCTAGAGGGAGAGTGTGTGCTTAAACGCGGTTTGTTGATGCTAGCTCCCTCTCAGCCGCGAAGCTGGAGCCTCGCGCCTTGCAGCTGCTGTCCCCCCACTTGACTCTGTGCCCCGCGTTAGCTTGCGCCCCGCAGTCGACTTTTGCGAGAGCTTGGGAACGGAGATCCTAATACTTCTATATAACATCAAAGTTCGTCGTCGCCCATTGCCCATTTCTTCCTTTCCCATACGAAGGGTACCAAAAGAAAATACAGATAGAAACAAAAAGGGGAGAAGAAGGACGTTTCCTAGACAAAAGTTTCTGCTAGTCCGTCTTTTCTCAGATCTGTCCATTCTTGCCTAGGAAGCTTTTCGGTGCGGGAGGTAGAGCTCGCTCGTTTGCTGCGCTTTCTCTCCCTTTTCTTCTTTTCTTCCAGTTCCTATTTTAAGGGTTCGTTTGACCTTGCACAGGCCAGAACAGAAAGCGCAACCTGATTCAACAAGGCAAGAAGGTGTTTCTTCCGCTTTCCACGTAAGCGAAACGTACAAGAGGAGGGAAAGCACCAACCAGAGTATACGATCGCACCGCACTAACTCTTTTCCTTGGATTTTCCACTTTTTGATTTGAAAAGTGTTAAAAAAAAAGGGATGGCGGACGGACTGGAAGATAGGGCCTACGCCGCGGCGGACAGGGGCGGGAGAAGTGCAAGGGGAAGGGGAAGAGGTGGGAGAGGAGGAGGCGGTGGGATGAAGAGGGAGGTGCAGATATCCAAGGCACTGTCGAAGCTGTTGCGGCATCAGGCGGCGAGCGCCGGTATCACTCTCGATGAAGGGGTTACGCGAGACTGGACCAAGTGGTAAGTTTTTTATTCTCTTTTTCTTTTAACTAGGAAAGGAGGGGACAGATTGGTTCCCTTTTCACTATCAGAACTGGAGAAAGGGTGCACGACCGCCATCAAGAAGATTTCCTGGACTCCCCCGCGACGGTTTGAAGAAAAGAAAGACTCAAGAGCGACTAACACGTTGCCCTTGTTCCACTCGCAGATGGCCTGGTCTCCCCTCCGCAGCCTCAACGTAACCTTTGCCGACATCGCCGCCGCCGTCCGCGACAACGACAAGCAGCGGTACGCCATGAAGCCCAACCCAGCCACCAACCCCACCGCCACGCAGGCAGAGATGTCCCAAGGCAGCGAAGCCCCGCAAGCGCAAGCGGGGAACCGGACCCCGCCGCGGCCTTTTCCTCGACGGACCCGGCCGACTGGCTCATCCGCGCCAACCAGGGTCACAGCATCGCCGTGGCCGCCGAGGGCCTCAACCAGCCCATCACCCTCGAAAAGGGCAACGTGCCGGCCGTGGCCGTCCACGGCACCTACTTTGCCTTTTGGCCCGCTATCCTGGAGAGCGGCGGCCTGCGCCCCATGGGTAGGAACCAGGTCCACCTCGCCACGGGCGTGCCGGAGACGGCGAACCCCGACGCGCCGCGCGTGCTCTCGGGCATGCGGAGGGACGCGGAGCTGCTCATCTACGTGGATGTCGAGAGGAGTTTGCGGGACGATGCGATGAAGTGGTGGATGAGCGAGAACGGTGTCGTGTTGACGGAGGGCGACAAGGATGGGTTGGTGCCTACGACGTATTTTAAAGAGGTTGTGGGGCGGTCGAGGGATGTGGGCGTGCTGTTCAAGGATGGGTATCAACTTGCGGATTTGCCGCCGGGGACTAAGGGTATAACCCCCTGGAAAAGGCCCGAGGAGGGGTGGCGGTCGCGGTGGCCGCGGGAGAGGAGGTGGTAGGTAGTAAAGGGGTGTGTGAGATGGGGATCTGGTATCCGGGAGAAGTTGAAGGCTCTTTGGCGGACGTAGAAGGGGCTGATAGTAAATTTACTATATTATGTATACGCATTTTTCTTTCAAAGCACGGCATCTCATCTTCTCTGGGGGAGCGGGGCCGTTGGTCAATCGTGTATAGACCGCAAGCTCAAGGACGGACGGGTACACGTCTCGTGCTATTCTCTTGCTTCACCAACCATTCCAGCACTTGCTCGACAGATCTATCCAGGGCATGCTCCATGAGGACTTTATTCATGTTCCCAAGGCCGGGAGGGATCAGGTGAGGGCCCTCGCCAAAGTTGACGCGGACGTTGCAAAAGGGGGAAACGCAGCCTATGTCACCCGGGCGGTAAGGGGAAGAGGAGGGGGTAGGATCAGTATTGTGTATCAGCGTCAGGAAGGCGGGGGAGGGGGAGAGGAGGGCAACAAAAAACATACCTCGACAAGGGAAAATTGGGGGTTCGGAAGCCCCAACCGGCCGCAGATTTCCTTAATCTGGTCTTCGTTACTGATCGACTCGGGCGCCTCCGGCAGAGGCGTCTCTTGCTCGGCAAGGTGTCTGCCTTTCCATTTAGCACATGGTTCGTCGGTTGGTTCCGAGTCGGAGGAGTGGTCTAGGTCGTAGCTGTGGTCACTCACGGATTCGGAGTCGGCGGCTTCGTCCCCGCCCTGGTCTCCTACCAGCGTGGGATCGAGGCTGCTAACCGTGCCAAGGAGTGGGACTTGGACCGAGAGGCCTGAGGGCCCCGCGAGTTGCACAGGGTGGGAGACGAGGCCCGAGTCGGCAGTTGGAGGTTCATGAAGAGCGGCGGCGGACGGGTCGGGCGCGAAGCTGGTGGGGTTGGGCGGGGTCGGGGTGGGGGTCGAAGTCGGAACGGGAACGGGAGCGGGAGCGGGCGCTGTTATGGGCTGGGAGGGAGGCATAGATCCTCTCCGTAGGTTGGCCGCATTGCCACGGTCTAGAAACAAGAGAGCTTGATGGGCCGCGTATTGCTTCGCCTCCTAGTAAACCATAGCAAGACAAAGAGAAAGGATGAGCGGATTAGAAATGAAGCAAGCTTTCAGCGTTGATGCGGCGGCCTGGGGTGGGGTGGGGGCGAGAGGGTAAGGCCGTGAGACTTACCTTTTTCGAAGCGAAGCATGGCATGCAGCCATCGATAAGGCCGCAATCCAGGCTGGGGATTATCTTCTGTCGATCGATGAGAATGTAGATGCAGCCCCATTTTTGAAAGGGGCCCATTTTAACCTCGAAGAATCGGTGGTCTAGCCGAAACACCTGTGTTTGTGACCGCGCTGCTTGGATGTTAGGAGAGCAGCTTGCGTGGTATGGAGAGGTGCGTTCCCACAGGCACAGGTCGATGCAGTGTTGGACACAAGGGGGGAATCAAGCTCAAGCTAGGACCGACTCACTGGTCAGGGCCGAGACGTAGTCTGGCCCGGTGGCATCCATCTCTTGTAGCTTTACGGGGATGCGCATAGCGCCTCCCTGGCCGTCCGGGACATCGGCCGTGAAAGGCGAAGGCTGCGAGACCGGCCTATCTCTCTGGCGGACGGTGGCAGGCGTGGACGGTGATCTGGCGGGGGATCTCGACCTCTGGGGTCGCGGCCGCGGCTGGGCGCTCTGCTCGGGTGGGGTGGAGGCCCCATCTGGGGTGACGCGGCTTGGCCTCCCGGCGGCGGGGGCGGGGCGACGCATATCCCCGGCACGAGGGCGTTGAGGGCGTGGCGCTCCTGGGGGTTGAGGGGCGCGGGACGCCCGTGTTCTTGCTCGTAGAGCTCTTTTTGGAGGATCCAGTGCTTGAGGAAGTTCCAGGGGACGGTCTCGGGCGGCATTGTGTGAAGAGGGGAGGAATGGGTTGGAGAGGCGAGGGGTTGGGGGAGGGAGGGAGAACGAAATGAGAGTGCGTGGGTTTGGGGACTTATTGTTTTATATGGACGAGGGGTAGCTAGGCAGTAGCAGTGAAGCAATGATTATGGCTGGTGCGAATGGGGGCGGAACTTGGTGAGCTTCGTTGAGGACGGGGTGGATGATGGCAGAGTGAGAGCTAGAGTTGAAAGGAAGGAAGAGGGGAAGATGAATCAGAAGGGCATGGATGGCTATTTCTAGCTTTTTCCCGCCCTCTTCTCTCTGGAAATGGGCCGAGATGCAAGATGGCCGAGATGGAGTTGGTTGGTCGGTTTGGTGTTGGATACTGATGGATTGCAGCTTGAGTGTAAGTTGACCGGGCAGGTTTTTGGGAGGTGGTGACGGTCAACTTGGAGTGCAGGAGCAGCGAGAGCCTTCCACGCATATGCAACCACTCCATCAATTAGATCTATTCGACGGGGCCAAGTACCCAGCATCCGCAAAACATCAATGTCTATTGACCTGCCCTTCCACCACCATCCCAGGCACGGCTTAAGGGATACATGTACCGAATAATGAGCTATCCCATCTCAGTTCTTTTCTTGACTCATTTCGCATTTCATCCCTCTTTTATTCAAAGCTTCAACGTAGGAGGATGAGAGAGAAGAAGCTGTCGCGTTTCTTTACCTTTTTGACTAAACAGCCTCATGCCCAAAAGAAAATGGAAGCTGATGGCGAATTTGAGAATACTAACTGGCGCGTTGCGATATGGAGCCCGCTCACAATTCGCAAAGACTGTGCGGGGAGAGGAAACGGCAGGCCTTGACCACGTCGTCGCCGACCAATCTCGCCATCTCCGCTCATGCAACAGGCCAACCCATCTCGGGCCTTGATGGCTGATTTGCCCATAACTACAGTATGAAAAAAGCGGGAGTACTTGAATGAACTCGATGTGCCATTCATTCCCTTGGTTACAAAGTATTCACGGAGCATCGTAAGGGAAGAGCGGATTAACCCTCCCCAAAAAGAACTAGGGGAAAAAAGACACTGAAAAAAGAATCAATGTACGGCGTGGAGGTGGCCGTGGGCTATAAACATTATGCTATGCTCCGAGCTCTCTTTATCGACCACTGATAACGATTGATGCAAAAGATAATCCTGCCTTCTTACGCCTAAACTCGCTGACATGCAAACAGGGCTGTAAACCCTCTCTTGGCGAGAGGGTTCGTGTGAACTCGTGGTATCGGACAATGGGGAAGAAAGGTGAATAGTTGTGGGAAACAGTAAAAGCAGAAGAGACGTGATACCAAAGGGAATAGGGGGAAGGGGGTCTAAGGGGCAACCGGACAAGCGAAACTAAGCCCCATCTCTCTACCATACACCACACATCGTAATGCCTGGTTTAGATAAGAAAGAAGCTCTCAAGATTTTCATCACCGCCGCCATGGTCGTCGCCGTTGTCATTGTCATCCTCGCCATCGAGACTAGACGGCTTGTCAAGGCCTTGCTGTTTCTCGGCCAGCATTTCGTTGTTGCGACGGATGAACTGCTGCCATCTCGCCCAAGTGGCAGCTGCGCCACCGGCGTTCCACTTCCGGAAGCCAAAGAATCCGAGTCCCTCGGGATCCTACTCCTCGAAGAACCCATCGCTATCGCTATCCGAGTCGTTGGGCATCGCATTTCTGCTCGTTTCGCGAGCGTTCTTCTTGTAAGATGTCGCGCCGGCTTTGCTCTTCGTCGTCGCTGCCTTGATTCTTTGGCAGCGGGTTCTTCGGATTCCCTGTCCGCCTTGAGGACCACAACGTCGCCGTCGGGGTTTCGGTCGCGCATCTTCTCGAGGGCCCGAGGACCCCGGGCGAGAGCCTCCTCAATCTCCTTCCACATGGGAGGTCGCTCGGCGTCGAGGGCGGCCTTGGCGGTGGGGGTAGTAGACTCGTCGGCGGCCGAGCCCTTTTGGGGTACAGGCTGACGTAGGCCTCGAGTAAGGGGAAGTAGCGTGTGTAGGCGACGTCCACCTCGGCGACGTGGAGCTGGGCCTTGATCTCGTCTGATTCCGCCGTTTTCAACTGCTTCGTGAGCTGCTTCACTAGCCGCTCGGCCTTTTGGCGCTCTATGTGGAAAAAAAAAGAGGAATGTTAGCCTCTCTAATTAACCTCGCCTCTCGGCATCTAGAGTTGGAGGCTTGTCTGTCTTAGAAAACAAGGAACGAGGCAAGACGCACCGAAAAACCGAACCATGTGGTACTTCTTAATCATTTCGCTGCGCTTCTTCCGGTACGTAAGTTCCGTAATGGTCGCCTTGTGTGCGGCAAGCTCCCGCTCGAGTTCGACCTTGGTGTTCCCCGGCACGTCGCTGCCCTTGTTGAACAGGCGCTCGATCGTCCTCACGCGCTTCTTCAGGGCGTTGATGGATCCGTCCTTGGTCTGGTTCTGGGCTTGGCCCCGAATCGGTGCCGTTTGTTCGGGCGCGGGCGTGGTTTGGAGTCGTCCGAGGCTTTGTGCATGTCGGAAAAGGATCGCTTCGAGGATGCCATTTTCGCTATTTTTTGTTTGGGGAAGGTGGTGTGTAACTATGAACCTGGATATGGCAAATGAATAATGAAGGTTGAAAACATAAACAAGAAAAAAACTTGGTCCCCCTTTTATTTTTTATTTTTACTTATAAGGACGGGATTGGGGAGGGGGAGAGGGTGGAGGGGAAAGGGTAGACTTTGCGCCTGTGACTGAAGCTGGTGATCAATGGAACCCGTCGAACAAAGCCAATGCCAACGACTTCAAGTTTTTTTTTTTTTTTTTTTTGAGGGGCCTTTTTCTTATCAGCCACTGGGACTTTCCTTTGTCTCTGCTTATCGCCTCGATCCTGGATCACGTGGTGGATCAAGCTCTGGTGGGGCAGTTGCATTGGGGAGTTGGGGAGCTCCTTCCTCCCAATTCAACCCTCCACCGTTGGTTGTTAGTGAGTTGGAGATGAACTCCTCCTCAATCCCTCTCACCCTTTCCAAAGGAACCCCATGAAGCTTCCCTTGCCGCCAGTGTAAGCCCTCGGAAATGGGCATTTTTCAATTGGCGAGTTTGAAGCGCGTATAATTGATATCTACCTTTTTTCTTTTTCCGGGAAACGGCTGCCAATCTTTCTGACCTGCTCAGCTCATGAGATAACCCGAGGTCTTGCCTTGAAAAGGGCACCCCAGCTATGCGATAACTTGTCGCGCCGGCCCGCCTCTTACGATATCGCTGTGCTTCTTCTTCGAGAACGCATGGGAACTCTCTAGGATCTGGGATCGAATTCTCCCCGTTACTCTTTTACCAAGCACCTGCTGGCGCCTAGAAAACAACCCCCCAACGCCCACCCCGCCAAACTGTGAGCTCTGCTTGCCTTCAAAGGGGGCGCTACTCGCATTCTCCTCTTCCTTAGGAACGCCATCGCGCTGCCGCTGGGCCGCGCAAGCCCCGGTATCCATGGATCGCCCGGAGCCGGGCCTGGTCAAGTGGTCGCCGAACCCGGACCACGAGAGCTTCATCCACATCAACCTCCAGCACCGCGTCGTCCAGCTCTACAAGCCCACAGGCTACGCCCGCCATGGCAAATTCAGCTACGACCACCTATCCAAGCATGACGACTTCCCCCGCTCACCACCTTTGACTGGTCCCCCACCACCCCGGGCCTGCTCGCCGTCGGCACCGGCACGGGCATCGTCAACCTCTTGCGGATCGACGACAACTCCAACGCCTACATCGAGCTGGGTCTCAAGATGACGCGTACCTGCCAGGCCGTGGCTTTCAACACCCAAGGTCTCCTTGCCGTCGGGTTGGACCGCGTGCGTATGGATCAGTGCCTCCACATCTGGGACGTCAATCGCCTGTCCTCGCTACCTCAAAACATCTCGGGCTTTCCCCAGGATGTGTCCCCTTTGCCGAGTCGTTGATCCGTCTCGAGCCGAGTGTGTCGGTATCTAGCATCCGTTTCTTTGAGGACAGCCCTCAAACGCTTGTTGTGGGTATCAAGGCGCAGGGACTGCGCATCCACGACCTTCGTGGTAAGTAGCCGAGCTTCTTCCTATTTTCTTCACCTCTTCACGACACTTACATCATATCAGAACCCAACAGCGTGGTCAACTTTCAAACAAGATGCAACAACAACCTATGCATCGACTACGCAGACCAAAACTACTTCACCTCTTCCGCCCTTGACCAGCCCGGCATCATGATTTGGGATCGCCGGGCAACCGGCCGGCCCGTCTCCTCCCGTCCTATCTCCAGGCCGTCGACGAGGACGATGTTCCCTGGGGAAGCGCGCTGCAGCTCAACCAAGTCATAGAGATGGAAGCCCAACCCTCGATGAGCGATAGCAAGCACTCCTTCATCCGGTCGCTTCGATACTGCCGCGACCAGCGGGGCCTCCTCGCCGTGCTATCCCGCACCGGCCAGGTCAAGGTCCTCAAGACAAACAAGGAAATCACTACCCCGGACCCCGAGTTTAACAACTCACCCGAGCTCCTCTCCCTCCACAGGTCCCACGAAATGGACATACTCAACTCCTCGTCAACGCGCAAGAGCGATAGAATTGTCTCGTGTGACTGGATCACCGTTGGCTCACCCGTTCTGCGGCCTCGTCTGCTCGTACTCCGGGCCAACGGCTCGTTTGATATTCTCGAACAGCCGTCCTATACGTCGGACTACGTGTATAAACTGACGCCGTGGCAGGCTCCCCATCGCGGCCTCCAAGGTGAGCTTCCGGCCCCACCCACAAGGGGCACCCGTCCTCTAGAGCCCCCTAAATTAACTAACCCTCGCCGTGCTGATAGATGGTGGACCGTATATGGATTTGATGCGATTTGAACCAACCCAGTCGCCCGATATATTGGGCCCCTCCTAGTAGACCAGGCCCTCAGTGACGTGCCCATATTTGGCGACGACAGGGTCGATCTCGCCGCCGTGGTAGAGCAAGCCACCAACTCCCAAGCCTCCGACGTGGGTCTGCTTGTGGATTTGGAAGCCTCTGGGGATGCGCTTCCCGAATCCTTCACCAAGGCGTCCACCACCGCGGAGAAGCTGCGCTCCCTCCGAGCGCACGTCAAGGACAGGTCCAAGCCCGCACCGAACAAATCCAACGACAGGCTAGTTGATGCCACGTCGAACCTCTCCCTATCCGCCACAGGTCCCCTACTAATCGTGAGCTGCACGATGAACTTTTATCCACACTTATCGAAGCCAAGGGCCTACCGTCGGAAGCCCGGGTCGTCATTGATCACACGATGCTCTTACGCGCAAAGGAGAAGTATGCTTTGGACCCTGCGATCAACAAGGCCGTCGTAGGTGATGACCCCTGGGTCAGGTACTTGTGGCTCTGGATATCCGGTATGTTCCCCTTGCTCCTTCTGCGATCTTCCGGCCTTTTTCTTTTTAACCCTCCCTTGGTTTTGGGAAAGGGGATGTTGTATGTGGCAGAAGCTAACGTGAGGCTGGCGGGATGCGTAGATGCGGAAGCGGCGGCTGAAGAAGGCAGAATGATGTCAAATCCGTTGGATCTAAGCTATCTCGGCGTGGCCACCGTTTGGATGAATGACCTCGGCCGAAAGCCTTCTACGCGTCTATTGGATGGTGCCGCGCCGCCTGATGCTATGGTTTGGGAAAGCTGCCTGGAATCTATTTGCCAGAAGCGGCGGATACCCGAATACGAAGGTAAAGTGGAAACAAAGAAGCCGTTCCACCGGCAGATTTGCCTCGATATCTGCACGTGGGGCATGTACGAGGACAACGAGAGCGGCAACCTCTTGGAGCCGGCGCCCGAGTACCCGACGACGGTGCACACGATGGCGACGGCCAAGGCCCTGTTCCGGGGCAACACGAAGCAGGCGATTCGGATCCTCAAGAAGGCGAGCGGCAAGCATCCGGAGCTGCTCTTCGTCTCCCTCGCGCTGCAACTCGTCGGCAAGGGAGACCGCGAGCTCGCCAAGGAGCACCTCGACTTTGACGAGGCGGTGGCGTCCAAGACGGACCCGTACCTGAGAGCCATCTCGTCCCTGATCGCCACGGGCGACTGGGCCGCCATCGCCAACCAAAGTCGCTCCCGCTTCCGGACCGGGCCTACGTGGCGGTGCGCAACCTCTCGGATGACCAGCTCACCGCCTGGCTGCGGGAGCAGGTGGACGCGGCAGTCGACGGCGGCGACGTCGAGGCCGTGGTGCTAACGGGCCTCTCGGAGCGCCTCGTCGACGTCTTTGCCCGCTTCATTGAAAAGTTCAACGACTTCCAGACCGCCACCCTCGCCCTGTCCATCTGCGCGCCCCGCTACGTGGACGACTACCGCTGCCTCGCCTGGCGCAACGCCTACCGCGCCTACCTCCAGCGCCACAAGGCCTATCTCGAGCGTACAAAGTTCGAGGTCGAGAGCACCAAGCGCAGCAAGCGTGCCGGCCGCCCCACCGTCAAGCCCCCGGCTCGCCAAATCGCCCTCCGCTGCGTCTACTGCGACGCCGAGACCAGCCTCGCCCGCCTCGACAGCGGCAGCGGCGGTGCCGGTGCCGGCGCGGGGGCGCCGCCTCCTCTCTCACCGACCAGCACCAGCACCAGCACCAGCAGCGCAACCCCTCATGGCCACGAGCGTCAATGCCGGCGTCAGCTGCCCCAGCTGCGGGCGCCACCTACCCCGCTGCGTCGTCTGCCTCGAGGTCGTCGGCGTGCCCCGCTCCGACCGGCCCGAGGTCAACCCGGACCCGGAGGTGCGCCTGGCCGCGCGTTTTCCTACGTTTTGCTTGCGCTGCGAGCACGTCTTGCACCTCGATCACGCGCGGCAGTGGTTTGCGAGGCACGCCGAGTGTCCTGTGCCCGAGTGTAGGTGCAGGTGTAACTTTCGGGCGAACCCTGAACTCAACTATCGCTGAAGGGGGAAGTGGATTCTACACATCCACAATTGATATATATATATACATATACATATACGACACACATAAGCGGGGGCACGTTGCATGGAGATAGCGACAAGTTTTTGTGATGCAAACCAATGACGCCTTTTTTTTGTTGTATGTTTTGGTTTTGGCTTCATCGTATTTCCCAATCATGATGGAGAGGGTATTGGGGGCGACGTGCTAGGGAGATACCTAATGCTGTTCACGAGGAAATCCTGTTTATCTTGTAAAGTACGAGGACCATGAATGCACAATTTGTTTAGTTCACGCGAGAGAGAGCGAGAGAGAGCGAGAGAGACAGAGGAATGAAAAAGTGCAAGGTATGACTGTTTTGTCCAAGATTTCCATTCTATAGCCCCTCTTAGCCATGCACCGTTAAAAACAAGTTGAAAAGAAATAGAAAATGAAAAAGGAAGAAGACGCAGAAGGAGGATAGTAGGATGCATCTCGGCTTTCCGTCACTGCTACCCCTCCACGCATTCTGAGATCCCCTCTCCCATCTTCCTTCAGCAAGGTCAGTAGGGAAGAGAGCAAGAGAGCAAGAGAGAGAGAGAGTCTGTGTGTATGATGTGTGCGTGCGTACATGCGCGAATCCAAGACATGATCTACAAACGAAGAGGGAGATGCCGAGCCAGCCAAGTCAGCCCTGTCAAGCAGGTCTCCATGTCGAAACCAAACCCAAACAGCCAATGGATGGATGTGTGTATTTCTGATGTTGTCCAAGAAAACAAACCAAAAATAGGAAACCAAAGGATAGATGACCAAGAACAAAAAACGAAGCAAGGAAAAAGCGGAAGAAGAAGAAAAAGAAACATAAAAACACCCGGTTCCCCGTACCCGCAATGAATCCCAGCTCGTGCCTGCAAAGAAGGCTTTGGAAAAAAAAAAAAGAAAACACCACCGAAAGCCCCCAACCCGCATTCCCAAAAAGTCGTGTATATCTTGACGCCAAAGGAGAAAAGAAAAGATAAAAATAAAATGATGTGAATGGAGCAAGGAAGCTTGGCTCCTCCCCTTTAGTCGAGCCTCGCGCACTGTAGCGTTGAGTCCTATAAAGGGGGAAAGCGTGGTTCGTATCGTCCCCTTCGTTAATCCTCGACGCCAGCCAGCCAGGGATGGTCCAGAACCTGCTCAATCATGTACCTCTTGTCCACGTCCCTGTCGAGCATGTGCCGAACGAGATCGATGCTGTCATCGCTGATCGTGAACGGCACGCGCAGGTCGCGATCCATGATTTCGTCGATGCTGTAAAATGGGTTCTCCTTATAGATTATGGTGTAGAGCAGGATGCCCAGCGCCCAAACATCCTGGGGCTTGCCCGCATAAGGCTTTCCCGCGAGCACTTCAGGGGCGGCGTAATCTGTAGTGGGTTAGCCTATCATCTTTATAAACCGAGGGAAAAGAGAGAGAGAGAGAGAGAGAGAGAAGGTAAAGAAGAAGGGAGGATATAGTCTTACCAATGGTGCCGACAAAAACCTGAAACGGCCCACTCTTAATGTACGCCGCGCTCCCAAAGTCGATAAGCTTGATGTGGCCCTCGCCGTCCAGAATCACGTTCTCGTCCTTGATGTCGCGGTGCACAACCAGAGCTTTGGTGTGCAGGTGGTGCACCGCCTTGACGACCTGGATAAAGATGCTCCGGCACTCTGCCTCGTCCATGTTGGTCCGGAGTTCAATGTAGTCAAACAGGTCCATGCCAGGCAGACCGTGGGGCACCATCTCGATGTAGTAGTTGGTATCGTCCTCGAAAAAGGCCTCCATCTCCACAATGTTGGGGTGACGCAGCTCCGGCCGCCGCAGATAGTCGAGCACATGAATCTCTAGCGGCACCGTCCCGAGCCGGCGGTCTCGCGTCCACGTGTCCACCAGGATTCGCCGCTTCGTCACGTACTTGAGCACCACCTTTTGGCCAGTCGACTTGTACCGCGCCAGCTTCACCTGTCCGTACGCGCCTTGGCCCATCTCCTCGAGTATGACAAAGTCGTCAATCGTCTTCTTGCGTTGTGGCTCCACTGCCCGGTTCGCCGATCCCCTCTCCGGCTTAGGTGTCGCCGGCCGTGATGAGCCCGTCAACTTCGCCGCCGCGCTCCGCGCTACCTCCCTAAGCTGCCTGGTAATGTTAGATGCCGTGGCTCCTGACGCCCCGGATGACGTTGTCGCCGTTGTGGCTGTCGTGGCCGTCGTTGCCGTGGTCGCTGACATGGCCGGTGAGATGAGGTCTTCTGTTTTATTCGACTCCAGGATACCTGGTACCTCCTTAGGCCTTGGCATAACTGGCTGCCCAGGCGACGGCTGCTGAAGGGGCTCGAGGTGCCCGACACCGGTAGACCCTCGCCGAGTGTAGATGGCGCGAATACGTCACCCACAGCGCATAGACGCATTCCGTGTCCACCACTGCGCTTTCATCTTCGCCCGAAGAGGACTCGCCCTCGTCCTCCTTGATCGTCGTCGTCGCCAAAGGCTCTTTTCTGCTGGGCTGCCTCTCGCTTTGCACCACGCGCATCTGGACATCGATGCGGAGCGACGCCCCATCACGGTGCTTGGCCGGCACACCCTCCGGGCGCATAAACGCCGCCGCCGCATCGGAGCGGCCCTCCCGGATTGCCACGTAGGTCGATGCCTTGCGGAAGTTGTGCTCGGGGACCACGATGCCGTCCACCATGTCGATGCCGTCCTCCTCCGTCAACATCCGGAGGATCTTGTCAAAGTCCGGAATCAGGGCCGAGATAGGTTTTCCGTCTGGCTTTTCGTGGCCAAATAGAGCCCCGCAAAACGCCGCGTTCGAGCTCTTAATGCTGAGGTCCTCGGGCGACACGACAATGATGCCGGCGATGTGGGGAAGCTCGATACGCGAAGTTGAGTGTGGCCCCGCACCTGCTCGACCGTGCAGGGGATGTTGACGGTTTCCGTGTGAGGACACGTAAAGTACCGCCGCTTGGCCGCCTGCGAAAAGTCAACCTCGCCGGTCCTGGGGTCGATGCCTTGGCGGGGATCCGGGGATCAGATTGCCAATGTCCATCCCAGGCTGGATGGCGGCGCCGCTGCCCCAGATCGCTTCCCAGGAGCCAGAAACCTCCTGGACCACGCCCTCTTCCTTGAGCGAGATATGAGCCACGTCTTCGTGGATCTCCTCGAGTACCCAAATGAGCCCGGCCCTCTTCTCCTTGACCCACAAACTGGCCGACCCGGTTGATCCGTTCCGCTTTTGTATCGGAATCACGTCTCCGCAAATGAGGACGCCCCTCGAGCCGCTGGTCCTGCGGCGGGGGTTGCTGCTGGGGCCTCCATCGAGGAGACGCCTCCGTTTACTGTCCGAGACCGCCGGTTATTGGATGCGCGGCGTGGTTGCGACCTAGAATTTGGCTTACTTAGGAGTTGGGCCGTGATGCTTGTCCGCCCGCCCAGGAGGGCAGAGGCCGCGGAGGACGCGGGAGTCGATGGGGCTGGTGTTCCCCGAACTGTCGTGCTCTCGCTCTCGTTTCCGCTCGTCTGCATCAGCTTGTTTTCTAGCCACGCCCTCCTCTCTTCCTGCACGACCTCGAGGATGCCCATCTTGCGCACCTCAGCCTTTGTCACTCCAAATACAAGACACGCCAAGTCATTGGCTGCTAATATCGTCCAGGGCGGCTGCGCCTCTGTCGTGAAGATGGCCTGCGTGGCTGGTACCCAGCGGGAGGAGTGGCCGTGGACCACGGAACCTAGCGCGCTCGGGAATCCGGTCGCGGACACGCCATGGGCAGCTAAAGGCGACAATACAGGCTCTCCGTAGCCAACTAGGAACGGCT
Organism: Parascedosporium putredinis; assembly: GCA_949357655.1. Classification (NCBI taxonomy): domain Eukaryota; kingdom Fungi; phylum Ascomycota; class Sordariomycetes; order Microascales; family Microascaceae; genus Parascedosporium; species Parascedosporium putredinis. The sequence goes on from CASHTG010000003.1 coordinate 292,921, forward strand.
GGGCTAGGGTATCGATGAGCTTCTCCTGGAGCGAGACGGGCAGCGTATCGGTAAAAGTTCGCTTGAGGAGGGCGGGCTTCACTTTCGGCTCGTATGCCGCCGGCGCGCGATCTCGGTTCGATTCGGCTCGCGAGGTTTCCGATGCGGGGGCGCCCTCGGCTGGGGCGCTTCTCGCCGCCTCGGCTCATCGGTTCTCTCGGATAGGCTCTCGCGTCGGCCTTCGGTACCGGTGTCGGACGATTGCGTGAGGGTGCTTGGGGAGTGCGCGCGGTAGAGATCCGGCTCGGCGCTAAACTCCCTGTCGAAGATGTTCTCCCCGAGATATCCGCCGGTCCGGTCAGGGGACCGGCCATCGGCGATAGCCCCGGGTGGGGCAAGTTGCCGGCGCCGACCAGCTGGGCCTTGGCAAGGAGCTCCAACATGCTCTGCGCCTCTACGTCACCAGCCACCCTCGCCTGGGCGCTCGCTATGCCCACGGAGGAGGCCCGGTTCATGTGGTCTTTCATATACTCAAGCGAGCGTTTTATTACATTATGTCGATTGTGCAAATATTCTTCGGAGAGGTGGGCGTAGGAGAAGGAGTGAAGAGACTCGGATGGGAACTTGGAGAGGTCTTCGGTGAAGGTGGGCGAGTGAGAAACGGGAGATCGTGGGGTGATGTGGCCAGGCAGGGGCCCGGGAATACTCAGCGACGTCGAGCGCGAAGGTCCTACCGATGGGCTACGCGATGATGCGGTCGAGGGGAGACCGGGAGCTCGGATCGTGGGATGTTGTCGGATGCGACGGAGACCGGATAAGCCGAAACCGTGGTCATGTTCGGTCATAATAGGGGATCTAGGAATGAAAAAGGGCAAATGATTAGCAGCAAGGAGAGAGGGCGGGGTGAGATTTCAAGCTGAGAGTCGGAGGGAGAGAGGACCGGCAGGGCTGAGACGGGATGGTAGGGTTGGCGGGGACTTGCAGGCAGCATTGAAACAATTGCACATGCAAGTGATATCTGATGGTGGGGTTGGACACAAAAACGCAAGGCGGCCAAGGGAGAGACGGAGACAAAGCACGAAGAAAATTAAGGCGATAAGGCGGAATCAAACAAAGAAGACTAGGTCAAAGCTCCAGAGAGGACAAAGAAAAAAGACAAAGGGTGAGAGAGAGACAGAGACAAACAAACAAAGAAGCTGTGTGATACACGTACCGTGTGAGAGCGTCATAGTCGAGAATGGTATGTGAGTCGAAAGAGTACCTATTCGACCTTGAGGGCTCCTGTGCGTCGCGAGGGACGGCGAGGTTCCCTGCGCTTTTATTCCTAGGAATGGAGGGGGCGAGCGAGAGCTTGGGGGCCTTTGCGCGGTGTCCCGTGTTGGTAGGTTGTCCGGAGCCTGGATGGCGGCCTCATGTCAGCTTTCATAGACAAGCAAGAAACACACATATTGACATGGAAGGGAACATGGGAGAAGCAAAGCCACCCTGCATCCTCGGGAGGTTAAGCCAGGGTCAAGGGAGAAAAGCTGACGCACCATTATTGCTATCTTGGCCCTCCGACTCCACCATAATTGGACGCAGGGCCGATTGGGGTGCCTGGATTTTTGATTCTCGAAAGACAAAGTGATAGGAGGCCCGGCTACCTCACAAAGGGAAGGGGGAGGGGGTAAAGGAGAGCACGGGGGAGCTGGTTGTCGTTCAAGCCAGCCCTCTCTTTGATACGATGGCGGAGGCGAAGTGGCTGGGCTCTTGGAAGGGGGAGGGGTTTCGGAGCGCCGGCGAACCAGAATGCTTGCAACGATGATGGCGTAGTAGGAATGCTATTCGTCGAGGTTCGGAAGGAGGCACTCGGCTGACGCCGTCGCTGTAGGTAAGGCTAGGTTGCGTTTGTCAAAAATAGGAATTCTTTGTGCGTCCTGAGGCCGTGGATGACTCGGGATTTGAGGGTAGGAATCGTCTAGGTGGAGGTGCTGAGGGTGAGGAAAAATGAGGTGGGGGGTGGGATGGAAGACAGGCAAGGCAGTGGGTGCGTCACCGTGCTTGCTTCTGATCTCGAGCTCGTATATGGCGGGCCCTTGTCCGTTGAAGCTTTGGGGGTGGTCTCAAAGAAAGAGAAAAAAAAAGAGCTCGTCGCAGTAGCGGGCGTGGTTTTTCGGGGTAGCTGCGTGTCACACTTGCAAGAGCTGGACAATGCTTGGTTCCCCCTCTTCTGGAGCTTGAGGAGCTTGAGGAGTAATGCCAGTGGTATGATGGCTTGGTGTTCTAGGCGGGCGGGAGAGGAGAGGAGGTGGAAGAAAAAAAGACGAGCCTGGATCAGAGGTGGGGGAATTTGGAGGTGGGCGTGATGTTGGCGAATTCAGGTTCGGACCCGTTGGAAGGGTCTTGGGAGATGGATTCAATATTCCCAGTGATAATTCCTGACGCAATGAAACCAGCAATCACCGGGCGCCGGGGGTTCGAGAGAAGAGCTCCACAATCCAGGAAGTCGCTGTATTAATAAGGCACCGCAGACTTGGCAACAAGCGCCCGTGATTCCAGGTGCTGAAAACTCGGCAGCTCCAACGCTTTCGTACCGAGGAGGGCGGAAATAGAGCGTAGACAGGCAACACTTGGAAATGGAAAAAGAAAGAAAATGAAGAAGAGAGCAGGATAGGCGAGGCAATGAAAAAATAGAGTATAGATTTGGTTTAGGTGGTGACTCGAATTAATGAGGAATCCTGTGGAAGCAAAGACGCAGGCAAAGGTTGGAGCTCGGTTTGGACGCACGCAAACGAAGGCAGGGCGCCAATCTCTCCAAAAAGCTCAAGAGGATGGTAGAGAGAGCAAGATTGAGGAACACTGAGAGAGAGGAATTGTAGCTTCCTGGAAAAGGTCGTCGAGCTTGAAGCAAGATAAAACACTGGCGGGTCCTGGTGCGATTTTGAGAACCGACAGAAGAAGAAAAAGGCCTGGAAGATAAGGGAGGAACACGCATGAACCGAGCAGACGAAAAGAGGTTGGAAACAGGATCACAAGACAAAGGAGGGGAGTTTCTGACGGGTTATCCTGGAGCCGCGATGCTGATGGGATGGGTACCGTCAAATGCGGATCAAAGAACCAAACAAGCTCCTCCTTGGAATGACGGCAGCTCGAGGAGAGAAGTGAGGGTGGGACGGGGCATTGTTATTTTTTTCTTCTTCTTCTTCTTCTTCTCCCTTTTGTCAATATTACACTACATCCGACGTATGGATCCATGCGTTGCTACTGCTTCTTGCTTGTGCAAGTTTCCCGAATTGGGTGGATCTGCTTGCCACTATCTCAGCCAGCAGAAACAGGAACCATGATCTTATTGCCTATCTGGTTGAGCTAGACTCACTCCTCAACCGGAACAAGCCGCCCCGTTCTCGACGGAAAGAGAGAGAAAGAAGGCAATAAAAAACAAAAGCCAAGGGGAAAAAAGAAAAAGGTTAAACCTCTATGGACCTGAACGACTTGGAACAACCAGCTCTGTACCTTTTTTATGTCACAAACCACCACTTCAAGCGTCCACGGAACATGTCGCATGTTGCGGGAGGCCATGCTTTTGTTTCCCCCTCGCCCTTTTTCATCACTCTCTCCCGTCCTGGTTGGACAGGGGATATCTCTTTAGGAGACGCTCAGTGTCTCAACTGATCGCCATGGGGTAATTGCACTGATCTCTGTAGGTGCTAGAAGATGTACAGAGAGTCATCGGGGAGAGGTGTCATGAATGCCTCCAATATTCAAAGTCTGGTGGCTCCAGATTGACTCGGCCCGTTTTCGACCTGAAGCTTTGCTCATCCCACTCCCTCACTTCCACGCTTCATGCCCACTATTCATGTCATGGGTCAGTTGAGTCGGCACCTTTTTTCTTTTCCGCCCTCTCCCATCAGCTACGTAATAGCCTTTTTAATCGCTGTGAAGGGCGGCGATGGGGAAGGTCCAGCCCTCCAACACCTCCACTTCTCGACATCCCGTTCTCCTCCCCCAACCATCGAAAGCCGACAAGTAATTCTCGACGAATGCATCCACCCCACGAATTACGACATAGTGCCTGAGGGAACTGAAGTCTAGCTGCTCGAGCAAGAAAGGCCCAGTAGGCAAGGATAGAAGAAACCCCCAATGCTAACTTTCACGTGATGGCCAGGTGTCTATTCGTGGAGCTCGCTCTATGATCCCACTCCTGCACTCTTCGGCCTGCAATCAAAATGCAGGCAGCCCCACACAGCTCGACATCATGTTTGAAGATCAAGATCATCGGGACAGACCGAACCCCCTCCCTCGTTTCCGTCCGCCATGTATCCATTGTGTGTCGAACTTGCGCCCGCTCCGAGTTGAACCGCCCCGCGTTGCATAAAAAAGGACGAGTTTGGGAGAAGAGAGAAAGAAGGTTAAATAAAACGGAGGAACATAAAAAACAGACTATAGGTTAGAAACTACCCATACCCATACCTTGCTCCCCGAGAAAAGCGCGACCAGTATGCCGGGATCATGCTCGTTCCTCTAGCCCCACCAAGGTCGGCCAAAGACAACGAAACCAGCCGAGATGGAAGGGCCTCGCATTGCGCCCTACCGGTTACCATACATACCTATCGACCGACAGCCCAATTCTTCGCCGGAGACAAGCCGTTAGATTGACTTGGTCTTTCTTTAATGTTCTAGGAAGAAAAAGAAAGAATGGATGGAGAAAAACCAAGAACTCGGGGCGCACCGCTTCCAATCTCCAGGCCGGCACCGACACCGACATCCCTCCAGCGCCTCGTTTTCGCCCTCAACACACATCAAACTCGAGGTTCGGGATTACATGTGCTCTTCACCCAGCGGGGCGGGTCGTTTAACACTTCTTTGCGGTATTGTTTTCTTCACCATCTCTTCTTTCTCGAAGTATAACCCCTCTTGGTTCCCTCTCGGCAAGAGTAGCAGGCAGGCTCTCCAGCGCGCGAAGACGGCATGTTCCCATTAGCCAGCTTACATAGATGTCTTGAGACGACTGTGACCGCTTATCAGACAATAGATTGATCTGATAGCTCTCCGCTTTTGTCCGCCCGGCCGTAAGCCCCATCCCGTTCGCGGACACGGACAGATGAGACGGGGGCTGGCGTATCTCTTTCCTTCCCCTTCCCCTGGTTTTGTTTTCATCCTAGCCCTTCTCTGTGTTTTCCCGAGTTCGAAGAGTCGAGTTTTGGCTCATCTCAGCTCATACCTCTCTTGCGCTTGTGCGTTTAGCTCCTCACAATCATTACTACTCTATCAACGCCCCGGCCACATTTCCGGGACTCTGCTCTTGGTATCAGAATGGCGACGGGAGTTGATCCCACCTAACTGTGTGATTATCATTTCCTCTCATCGCAAAGCCCCTAGTCTCTCATCCTCTACAAAAGCAAGCCATCTCGCGCCCCCAACGAGAGCTCGCCGTGAAGGGGATGCCGCGTGAAGCAAGTGAGTCGCATGCGCGATCGCGACACCCACCTCTCCCTCAGGCGTTAGCCCCTTGTAATGAGATTTTAAAGCCCACGGGGTTTCTTTTTTTCTTCCCGTCCCTTTCACTTGCTGACTCTCCTTGCCTCCCCCTCATTCGGTTGGCGTCCGGATGACTAGCTAGGTCTTCCCGATGTGGCGTCCCAAGCCAGCCAAGGGCCAATATGATGCCGTACCAGCTCGACGGCGGTGGGACGGCGGCCATATTTCGTGACCGCCAGCCACATCGCATCACGCTCTTGTCCGCCTATCTCACTCACACACACACACACACACACACACACGCGCACTCTCTCTCTCCCTTTAGGCGACCGGGGCGCCACGGGGCTGGCCGCAGCTCCGGGCGCCCCCAATCAGTCATAAGGCGCATTCTCTCCCTACAGCGAAAGGGGAACATGACACCGCGCGTGTGAGCGCATCACAACGCTCCCTCCCCTCCCTACTTTTGTTTGTTACAACAGCCCGCATATCCGTTCACCGGGCTTCTAAGGCGAGAATCGAAAGGGCGGTAACCTGCACCGGCAGCCACACCGGGTAAGTGGGTTGGTGCGACCAATGGATCTACCTATCCTACAAACCAATGGAGGAGATGGTATGTAAGCGAGCTGAGTGAAAAGAAAGATGAGGACGAGCAGAAAGAGGATGATGATGATGATGATGATGATGATGGACCCTCTCTGCGTCTCACCCCTCCCACATGCCCCGCCGATCTATGTAACTACTAGGACACAGGGTGGGTGTATGTCATGCCAGATGATCTCTCTCTCTCTGGACAGACCACGACCACCCGCCACAACCGCAAAGGGTGTCCATATCCCCGATCACCCGAAACGGAGATATCTCGAACCTGGGGTTATATGAGTAAGATGCATTCCGAGAAACTCCCAGATACTCTAGAACGCCTAGTCTATGACGTGAGAAAAGACGATCACGAGGCCCTGCGGAAGCATTAGGAAAGAAACTCTCTTCTCCATATGTCCCCGCTTACGTAGACACATCCAGCCCTCAGAACCCTGTTTTATTTCATCTTTTGGAGGGGAGTCCTAAAAATAAACATTCTTCGGGTTTTGTTCGGGCTCCTCGAGAGAGCGCTTTGCTCCAACTACGATGATAAACATTTGGAAATTGACGTGTCGTGCAAGCGTTAAAGTTTTCTCGCCGCTGTCAGAGAATTCGCCCCGTGGAGACGAATGGGGCTGAAAAAGAGCTCCGGAAGGCCGGCCACCGGCGAGAAATGGAAAAGGAAGGTTACAGTCAACTGCAGAGGTAGAAGCTGAAGTGAAGTCTGGAGGAACCAAAAAAGCCGCACAGATGTCGGCTCCAGGTTTTCCCCCTCTTTCTTAGCACGCTTTTCTTAGCACGCTTTTTGCAAAGGGCTCTTGTGCACCCCGGAAACGGGCCCAGACGCCAGCGCTGATAATACTGGGCAAGATCTTTTCACTCTGATACTAGCACCACATCGACCGCTTTTTTCAACCTCGCTGATCCATGTCCGGACGATGTGCCGGCGATGGAGCATTGAGAAGCGAAAATGCGGGGTACCCTGGTTGGCGGCTTACGGACGGACTATTCCTTGAGTAGCGCATTCCTCCAGTAAGTTCGATATTCCCTATTTCTTCCACCCACAAGGTGAAGAGGGTAAAAGAGGCATGGGAAGTTAAGAAAAGAAGAGAAAAAAATTGGGTTGTTCGCGGCAAGGGCGACGGGTAAAGTTCAAACTAGAAGGTTGGAAACAATCTAGAGTGAGAAGAAGAAGGTAAAATACACTTGAATCGGCCATGAGTCGGTGGCTTGCTGGCCGGGACCCAAAAGTGTAAGCCAGGAACCTCGGAAAAACAGAATAAAAGACTCAACACATTGAGCATAAGTCAACATTGAAGGCGTCCCGTGCATCAGTGGCAACAAGGTGTCAGTGTCGCCAGTGCGGACAAGCACCAGCAGAATTGGGGGCCAAAGAAAAAAGATACCTCAATGCTCTTGCCTTCTCGTCGAGATACCCCGCCATTCACAAGGGCGACATTTCCCCACTTGTACTCCTGGCGCCCGCCAGTCTGGGACAGCAGGCTCGACAAAGCCGAAGCGGCTCGCCTCTCGCAATTCCCGTTCGGCCACTTGGCGGAACGGGGGAACCATCCAAGCGAAACGCTCGACCGTGGCACCGTGAGGCGTCTTCTGCCGAGCCATGTCGCTTGCGTTCGTCTCAGATGCCCACCGGACGATCTGGGTAACTCTGATCGCCTCGGATCTAGAAGGATATCCTGTGCATGTCTACGCGCTTCTCTGCTCCCCTTCTACGCACGAGAACCTTTTGTGTTTCCTCGCCCTAGACGATGGCGCCTAACTCTGAGAGAAAAAAACGCTCGTCTGGGCAATTTTGGTGAGTTGTCAAAGCATGCCAGCACCTTTGTCGCTCCCTCCATGGATGGAGCAGCGGTTCCGTGTGTCGCCTCCTGCCCCCAACAAATAATCCTACCTTGTTCGTGTCGTTCACACCGCCCTCGCTTCGCCTCGAGGAGCAGCCGAGTCAAGCCAGGTGCTCTTTCTCTTTAGCACGCATTTTGAGAGGTTAAAAATGGTCCCTCGGCGGAAACAAAATTGGGGCGGAGCTGGAACTGAATGGGTCAACCACCGCCTATTATTTGCTATTCAGGGGCGCGGGTGGGTTCTTGTAGCCCCGTGGCGCTCTTTGGCTTGCTTCTGGCGCCCCGCTAACAGCCAGTTGGTGTCGTTGGTGTCCGGAGGCGCAACAGCATAGGGGAAGAAACCAAGGACAAGAAAGAAAAGAAGTGGAAAAAAAAAAAGAAAAAGAAAGAAACCTTGGTCCTTTGAAGGATACAGTATGGAATGCGGATCTAGATTCTGGAAACTGGAGGCCCGGCCAGTCCGGCCATGCCTCCAAGGGCTCCAAGGGCTCCCCCATTTAACCCCTTTCGGCACAAGCATACCTTAACACTCACTACGGGTCCCCAACCTTTGTTTTTCGCGTGCTTCATAGTTCCCGGTCGGGGAGGACTTTGGTTGAGCCATTTTCTGGCAAACTTCTTCCTTCGATGCGCTGTCCCTTGACTAAGAGGACTACTAAATGATGTGAGAGGGGGAAGAGCCTGGAGCGAGGGAGGTTGGTGATCCGGCCGGTTTGCGCGGGCCGGCAAGGAACACTCATGCTTGTACCACCGCACGGTATCATTCATTCCCGAGTGGGCAATGGAAGCTCTCTCGCGGTGCAGCCATGAGACGACTCGAGCCGTTGAATGCCCTCCCCTTTTTTGGGATGTGCAGCGATTTCGAGAGAAGCGATGCAGCTTGGCGCGACCGGGGTCCTTCCCTCGCACGAGCAGGCCATCAAAGCAATCAGAAGCCAGACATAGAGACTTGATGTATGCACTATGCAAGGCGATAAGGTAGACATACTTGGTGGGGGTGAGGATGGTGGTGTCGTTAGGTCCACATGCTGGCAGAGCGAGGGAATGACCCTTAGGCATGACACGGAGATTCAGAACCAGAGAGAGGGATTCACGGCTACTGTTGCGATACGTCGAGTCAAGGTGGTGTGCTCTCTCTCTTCAAATGTTCCTTTCAAGAAGCCCACAACGAGGTTTACATGTCCCGGCCGAGACCCTTTGCAGGCCCCCTGAAGGGAAACGGATGAAGAGATCTATAGATGTCGACGAGAACCGCTCGCCGATCCAAGCCAAAGGAGGAAAAATAAATAGTAAGGGACCAAATAAGGGTGGGAAAAAAGACTTCCCCTGTTGAGGCCCGGCGAAGATCTCCCTCGAATAGAGAGCGGAAAAGAGCACCCAAGGCGAAAGAAAAGGACGGGGAGATGTATCTGTACCTACCATCTCAAGACAGGAGGCGACCTATTATCCTCTCGCGGGTTTATTCTTCCCTTTCCCCATCAACCACCCCCACATTTTTTGGCTGGCCGTTGAGGAATCAATAGTAGTACAGTGCTTGCAGCGCGGGCATACATGATACGAACGAGCTTGCTCCCGCGTTGGGTCATTCGACGCCAGCAAAAAGATGAGGGTGGTCGCGAGCCTTGAGACGAGTCTCGTGTGACCCCCTTCTCCTCCTCTCAGCCTGCTTAGAGATGACCTTTCAACATGACCGAAACCCGGCATCACATGTGTCGATTCGTCATTTCTTTTCCTTGCCATAAACAAGAAAAAAGTGTCCGTGGGACCCGAGACGATCAATAATGGTTGGAAAAAGGCGTCTCTACCGCGAGCAGGCATGTGTGGTCCCTGGCAAGAAGCAATGGGGGCAAGTCGAATCCGTACGGAGTACTTGTCTGAACGGGGACCAGACGTTGATCTCGCAAGTCCCCATTCTTCTGGAAACGCAGGTCTGGAAACGCAGGACCGGTGCCGGGGCTGGATCATGCGCTGACATGGCCGTGCGGGCTGCATTATCGATAACGAGATAGGCACGGTACCGCCACCACCCCTCACCTTGGGACCCGCCTTGCAACCGGCACGAGCAACGAGGCCCCTCTCCTCTCTCCGACGATTCGCCATATGTACCCGTACATTGCTCCGGGGGTGGAAGGGGAGGGATGGGATGGGGGCAAAACTGTACGGAGGGTTCTTCTGCATCTACCTTTGACGAGGCCCTCAAATTCTTCTATACGTCCCCCTTCCCCCATACGACAATTCGTCCGCTAGAGCGACCCTCCGGTCCTGCCTCAACTAGTCTAGACCCAACACATCTGAGGATCTAGAGCCCACCAACTCTGAACCTCCACCCACCCCTTCCCATCACCAGCACTTTGACACTTGACTCGAAGATGCCGATACCTCAAACTAGACGCCACGGCAGGTCGGAAAGTCAAAGCCTGGAAAAGGGGGCCTGACCCGGAGATCGTCCCCTTCTATACACTCTTCTAGCCAGAAAATACTTTTGTAACCCGCCACCCCCTTGCCCCGGCGCGTTCACAGCCAGTGTCCATATCGGTACACTTATTAGCCCCAAAAGAATTCGATACTCTCTGGTTCCGCAAAGACCCTGCGTTCCTGGACACTGTTACCCCCTCTCCGAATAATAACCCCACCATCGCCTACCCTCCCCGAACACCGACTTTCGCTTACCCCCCCGCGAATCGTTCCTTCTGCGTTTTATTCCTTCCCTAACCCGGGATTCTTCTTGCTCTTGTTTTCCTTTTTTCTTTTTCCTCTTTCTTGAGCTGAGCTTTTTTTGTTTCTTCTCTCGCTGATAGCAACCATATTCTTGCTTCTCATGAAACGGGCCGTTGTTTAAACAGTTTCGCGCCTCGGCAGCAGCCGCCCTTCCCTTCCACCCTGTACTCGCGCCACTCCTTCCTCTTATCTCTTTCACTCGGCCGTCCGACTAGACTCTCCCTTCCCCTCTCTTCTCTCTGACCACCACCTAGAGTTTCTGAGTCGTCTCACAAACAACAAGTCTCGAGACTTATAAGCCCATAGCAGCATGGCGGATATGCGAGTAACCTCCGCCAACATGGCCGACATGCCGGTCGCGGCGCACCTGGAAGGCGGTGCCCCGCCCAAGATGAAGAACCGCCAACGGATCCTCCGCGGAATCCAGCGCATGTCCTCGTCGCCCGCGCTCACGCACCTCGGCCGCCCGAGAGCGTCCAGCGCCCCGTACAGCAACCGGGGTAGCTTTTCCTGCGTCAGCCTGGCCCCGAACATGGCGCCCCCGAGCCCCTACGCCAGCACATCGCCCTCCACCGTCGCCTCGTCGGCGGCTTCCACGGTGGGGACCCCTCGGGCCCGGGAACGCCCATGAGCGAAATCTCGTCCTGCGACGGACTCGACAGCCCTTTCATCGGCGTCCGCCGAGTCGACAGCCTTCGCTCGAAAGCACCCGTTTCGTCCACAACCTCGGCGCTACCGTCCGATCTCAAGTCCACGAGACACGATCGGATCGGCGCCAGGGCTCGCTCGGCTTCTCAACCGATGAAGGCGAGGAACGTTCATTTCTGGTCCGACATGCCCCACGAGCTCCGGATCCAAATATTTTCATACCTGGAGCCGAAAGAGCTGGTTCGTGTGTCGCGTGTCAGCAAGTCTTTCTATAAGACGAGCTTCGACGGCCAGCTCTGGACCGAGGTCGATGCGTCCGATTTCTACCACAGGATTCCCGCCGAGTCGCTCAGCAGGATCCTTTCGGCGACGGCACCCTTTATTAAGGACCTCAATCTTCGAGGCTGCGTGCAAGTCGAGCACCAGAGGCGTGCAGAGGTCCTCGCTTACTCTTGTAAGAATCTGGTCAACGTGAATCTCGAGGGATGCCGCAATATCCAACGCGACACCCTCCACGGCTTGCTCAATGGCAACCAGAAGCTCGAGCGCCTCAACTTGACAGGTTTGGCCGCAGCTACCAACGCTACCTGCGATATTATCGCGGAATCGTGCACCAACCTCGAGGTCCTCCAGGTCTCGTGGTGCAAGCAAATGGACGCCCAGGGCATCGCGGCTATCGTGAATGCTTGCCCGCGCCTTAGAGACGTGCGAGCCGCTGAGCTCAAGGGGTTTGATAGCATCGACGTTGCGGCTGCCTTTTTCGAAAGGAACACATTAGAGCGATTGGTCCTCAGTGGGTGCTCTGATATTACCGATGCGGCGCTGCAAACGATTGTCCACGGTGTGGATCCCGAGATCGACATCCTGACCGATCTTCCCGTCGTCTCCGCCAGGGCGCTAAGACACCTTGACCTCAGCCGGTGTGCGCAACTCACCGACCGTGGAGTATCAGCTCTCGGCCCATTTGTCCCCAACTTAGAAGGCCTCCAAATCTCGGGCTGCACAAGCTTGACGGATTTGGCCCTTCAGCCCATCTTTGACCACGCCTCCCGATTGAGCCACCTCGAAATGGAGGACCTGAGCGAACTTACCAATACCCTCTTGTCGGAGCACCTTGCCAAGTCCGCGTGCGTTTCCCGATTGGAGCACATCTCGGTCGGGTACTGCGGCGGCCTAGGAGACGACGGCGTTTTGCCCCTCCTCAAGAACTGCACCAAGCTCAAGTCGGCCGATTTCAACAACACCAGAATCAGCGATCTCGTGCTGGCCGAGGCGGCGGCCATGGTCAATGCGCGATCTCGGCGGACGACGGACCCCTACGAAGCGCCCAAGGCGACGCTCCACATGGTGGTGTACGACTGCGAGAACATTTTGTGGACGGGCATCCGGGAAGTCCTCTTCCGCAACTCCCAGGTCCAGTTCAACGGGGGCCAGGGCGACCCCACCTTCCCCACAGAAATCATCAGCCTCAAGTGCTTCTACGGCTACCAGATGACGGTCGACGAGCACTCGAAGCGGGTTCTTCGGTGCGACCTCCCCGCCGCCGGCCGGCTCGAGCGGAAGTGGGCCGACTACATGCAGGCGAACGAGGAAGCTGGCGTGGGTGGTGCGGGTACCCGGCGCCGCAGGCGGAGAGCTAGGGAAACTCGATTGATCCACGCTGATGAGGAAGAGGGTGGGTATGGCCGGAGCAGCCGCCGAAGGGCGAGCACCTCCCCTGCACGGTCATGTAAACGTGGCAGGCAGGCGTCGATGGACGGAGAAGAGGGTGAACTTGAACGACGAGAACCATTGCGCGGAGTTGCCTGTTTTACCCACATCTTTCTTCTTTACCCTTTTCCCTTTTTTCCAACATCCTTATCTTATTTCCTTTCTGTTTTCGTGTTTTTGTAACTCAACATTTGGGCTGGGGTCTTGTGGAACGGTGTTTGTTGGCGCAACGGTGGCATCGATATATGCCTTGACTTTTCTTTTCCTTTTTACCATTATATATGTGCGCGAAGACACCACGCATACCCTCGCCTCTATCCTCTCATCACTCCCATCTTCTATTTCTTTGTCTTCATTCTGCACGCGATCAGAATAACGGCTTAGATCACTTAGATCCTGGAGGCGGGCTACCTTACAATATCGCAATGCATACTCCGTCAGCGAGGCTCGCGGAGCACCGATACATCATCTTTCTCGGGTTTCTTTTTCTTCTCCTTCTTTTGATCCCCACCTAGGGTTCTCCTGTATATATTATTTGCCTCCTCGTTGTCCGAGGGGCATCCAACCTTTTTCTGCTTTCTCGTTTATTGGGTGTCTTTTTTATTTTATAGCAGGTACTAGGGGACTGCAAGGGTTTCCCAAGGGGTAGGACAGACTGGGCACATACACGAATACTGGCCACTTGTTACTTTGAAATTGATACGATTTTATGCCCTGATTGATAAACTCTTGCACACAATTTCGGAGATCAAGACTCAAGTACTCGAAATAGAACCCGCTTACAGAGGCACGAGTCGCACGGACTTTGCGCGCGCAAGCTGTGGGGTTCTGGTCACCAACACCGGGGGATGACGGCTTCGACCTATTCTCCGAAGTAAAATGGACGGGTTAGGAAAACGAAACATAAACGGCCATCTAGCGTAGCTTCCCCCTTTTCCCACCCCTAGAGGGATTTTTAGGCTTAAAACTCCTTGGAAAGATGGGGTGGCATAGCGTTGGTGCGAGGTGTGGGGTTTAACGGGGCCTTTAGGAGAGATAGCACGATCACGGTGTCTAGTGTAAGAGGGGGAGGGAGGCTCTTGTGGATCTGATCTTGGAGAATACGTGTGGGTTCTCGACGACGGAGAGGAAGTGTGCATCTCGGACTTGAGTCCCTCTATTTCCCCGGGCCAGGCAGCGAGCTTTCGGTTCATTACAATTCGGATTCCGAGCTCCGAAGAAATTTAAGCACTGCGCCAAGGTGCAGTGGCAGACAGGCAGGTATCTAGAAATTGCTCATTTGGCCTGGGTTGGAAATTGACTGAGGCTTCAGCATCCTCCGACGCTTCCTGTCCGGCAATTTGAACTCTCTGTGGGTTGAACCACCCTCCCAAAATATGCAGTTCATAGTTTATGTGTAGGAGAGCTACACATTCTGCTAGAGGTTTTGTACAAGTGAAGACAAATTGGGGTTTCCCCCTCGCCCAGATGAACGATTAGCTCATGGGTGGGTGGAAGGATCATCGGCCAGTATATGTATGTAGGGCCATGCACATGGCCGATCGTTTCGAACTGGTGGTACCTTGGATAGAAGGAAATATATGAGATGAATGAAGGGAAGAGAAGAAGGGGAGAGGGGAATGCAAATCTTCTGACGCGGATCTAAGCTGTCGTTTCACAAGATGGGACAAAACATCACTCATGCCGTGGGAGGTTTGGAAGACTGGCACAACTTTCGAGGCCTGAAAGTACAAGTATCAATATCTGGATATCTGGCTGATCGCCTGAACCGGGAGGGCACTTGAGCTGAGGGGCAGGGCCAGCAATGACAGTGCTGAGCCCGCGGGGTACGGCTGTCTGGCTCGCGAGCCTCCGTCCGCCATTTACCATTGAACGGTGCCTAGTTTCACGTGACCTTGGGCTCTAATAGCGGACCTCGCCAGCGTCTGGCGCAGACGCCTGCTATTAGTATATCTCGATCCTGGTCCAGAACACTCGGACCCAGTGTGCGCTTCCTCGAGCAACCCTGAGGTGACATTGAGAACTAGGTTCCCAGTTGACCCAGTCGCAGGCTGTTTTCCTCCACACTTGTTCGACAAGCTCAGGCCCGGATCACAGCCCAGGAACGAACCAATCCTTGACTCTTCCGCACCCCCAGGCATCATTCATTGCCTTTTCGACCTGTCCTTTTTCTTCAAACCTCTTTTTCCGACGCTTGCCCCTCGCTCTTTCCTTCTCTCAGTCTCCTTTGCTTCCTCGCTCTGTGTGAATATATCCCGACTATGCGTCTCGTCTAGGAGGGTCGCCAACTCCCATCGTCGACGCCCTCGGAATCCCCGATAACGAAATCCTCCCCCTGACCGCTTCGATGTCGTAGGAACCCAAAAATTCCACGCCCCCAGCACACGAGTCGAACCAAGACCTTTCGTCATCACAAGGTCCTTCCCCCATCGACGCTGCACCACCTGCGGCCCGCGCAATTGCTCGCCGGCACTCCCTACACCGTCGCGATCCTCGAAATCCCGTTTAGAAAAAGGAATTTCTCTTAAATAAGCCCCTCTAACCCCTCCACACACACACACACACACATAAGCCAGCGGTTCCTCTCCCCGCTCTTTGTTTTTCTGGGAGACACCCCTCCCGCGCCGCCCTCGATGGCCTCGTACGGATACTCTGCACCTCACGGTGCCGGGAGGCCAGGTCAGCAGCAGCAGCACCCGCAGCATTATCAGCAACATCACCAGGTGCAACAACCCCCACCTCAGCATCACCATGCCGCCTACGCTCCACCCCCGATGCACATGGGGCCCCGGCGCCCCCGGCACGTTTTCGCCCGGCACCAAGATCCAGGTGGGCAGCCACCGTGTCGTCATACAGAAATACCTCTCCGAAGGTGGCTTCGCCCACGTCTACCTCGTCAAGCTCCCCCAGCCCATCGACGGCACCGACTTGGCCGTCCTCAAGCGCGTGGCCGTCCCGGACAAGGATACTCTGCGCGGCATGCGCACCGAGGTCGAGACGATGAAGAGGCTGAAAGGCCACCATCCAATCGTCACGTACTTCGATTCCCACGCGTCCGAGATGAAGGGCGGCGGCTACGAGGTCTTCCTGCTCATGGAGTTTTGCGACGGCGGCGGTCTCATCGACTTTATGAACACCAGACTGCAGCACCGGCTCACGGAGCCCGAAATTCTCAACATCTTCACCGATGTTGCTGAAGGTGTCGCGTGCATGCACTACCTCAAACCACCTCTTTTGCACCGCGATTTAAAGGTCGAGAACGTGCTAATTGTCAAGTCTGGGAGCAAGAAGAGGTTCAAGGTGTGCGATTTCGGCTCCGCAGCGCCCCCAAGGCCGCTCCCAATACCATAGTCGAGTGCCGCCTGATCGAGGAGGATATTCAAAAGCACACTACGTTGCAGTACAGGAGTCCCGAGATGGTGGACGTGTACCAGAAGTTACCAATCGACGAAAAGTCGGATATCTGGGCCCTTGGCGTGCTGCTCTACAAGTTGTGCTACTACACCACGCCCTTTGAAGATCAAGGGCAGCTGGCGATCATGCACGCGAGCTTCCGCTTTCCAAACCACCCCGTCTTCTCGGAAAGGCTCAAGAAACTCATCGGTAGGCAGGCATCCAAGTCTCCCGCGTGATGCGCACTCATGTGCCTCGGCTAACCTTTGTCTGATTCAGCCTCGATGCTCCGGGAGAATCAAGAATCCCGGCCCAATATCTACCAAGTCCTCCAAGAGGCCTGCGCCATGCAAGGTCGCAAGGTTCCCATCAAAGACGTATGTCGTGTCGTACATTTTGCCATCGCACCATGAAGAAACGTTGAATGACTAACCTGGGCTTTCGCCCTCCTCATAGATCTACGCTGCCAACGCAAACCCGTCCTCGCAATCTCGATCTCAGCCGACTTCGAACGATGCCAGACCCAAATCCACACCTGTTGTGGGCGCCACTTTGCGCCCCCGGTGCAGGAGAAAACCGTAATACCCGAAGTGGTGCCAATGCGAAGAGGCCGGCCGCAAGCCGCTGCGCCCACCACTTCCCAGCCACAACAGCCCCAGCCAGCGCCCCAGAAGCGGGATCCGAACCGATCGCCCCAGAGGGTGAATGGCGATCCGTTTGCGGCTCTAGACTCCAAAAAGGGTTCCGGTTCGGCCGACGAGCTCTCGTCGCGGTTCCCCACTCTCGACCAGTTTGATCTCTTCCATGCCAAGGGCATGAAGTTTGATTTTGATGCGCCCTCGTCACCGGCCGGCGAGCCTTCGGAGGACCTGCGGGATCGGGTATCGGAGAAGCTAGCCGACGAAGCATTTGCTCATTCTCGGGCAAGCCCGCCCAAGGCTGCCGACGTACCCAAGCCGCCGGTTAGCACACCGCCAGTGGTACAGTCCCAGCCTCGACCACCATCCATGCTTGTTAGCTCGAAGAAGCTGCCGCCACCCACTGCTTCAAGGCCGGCAGAGATGAGCCGCGCACAGGCGATTATTACGAGCAATCCTGAATTGCAAGCCATCTCTTCAAAGACAAGTAGCTACGTATCTACCGGCACGATGACTACTCCCCCACGTGAGGAGCCCCAACAAAGAGGCGCGCCCCAAATATACCGATTCCCCCTACTGCCGACCAGAAGCTTCCAACAAACAGTGTCGCGGACCCGCACTCCGGAGGGCAGCAAACTTGGAACAGGCCGGATGACAGGTCCTCTTCCGCCAACCGCCCCGCCATTGCGCATCCATCCGGGCACATTCGCCAGCCCTCCAACTCCTCGAGGCCGTCTTTGGAAGGTGGGCGCCCGACCGACCTCCTAGACTTTCCCGAATCCCATCGGGTGGCTTTGGGAGAGAGGCAACGCCCTTCCAGCACTCATCTTGAGTCAAATCTAGACTTTTGCGCGAACGAGAGACGGCTAAAGCCCACAGCCATCTCCACCAACGCCTTCCGAGCCTAAGCAAGACGGCATCGGCGCCATCGGCGCCCGAGGCCAATATTGCCAACATTGAGTCGAATGTCGATTTCCTTCGAAGCATGGAACAAGACGATAAGAAGAAGGACAAAGCTACCAGGCACCGCAGCATTCCTTCGCTGTCGGGTAAACACATCATCGCAGGCAAGTTTGGCGACGCCTTCAAGCGATTCGAAGGGCACGGCCAGTCTCAGCAGCCCCCACCGGCGCGGACCCCGTCGCCTTTGCGCGATGACCCAAGGAACGACCTTGCGCCCGTTATCAGCTTCGAAGCCACCGACGGCCGAAGCGACGACGCCGACCTCCTGGACATGCGGGAAGAGAACATGACGCCCGAGATGCGTCGCGAGGCCGAACGCCTGCGCCTCGAGCAGGAGGAGCGGCGAGTGGAGGCGGCGGCGGCCGAGTATCGGCAGCGCGTGACCAACAAGGAGGCCCCCGCGCCGCTTCCAAAGTCGATTGGCGGGTACTCCCGCGCCGTGAGCATCCAAAACAGGGTGCAAAGCCTTTTGAAAGAGGAGCAAAAGTCGACCACCAACGTCCAGAAGACGGCTCAAGGCTACGGACACTACGCAGATACGGCGGCGGCCCAGAGCCGGTTAGACAAGCAACTACCCGAACTGCCGAGAAAACCGGTAGGCTCATCGACCGGCGGACAGACGCCTCCTCCGTCAAACAACCCCGCAGCCGTGCCAATACGCGCGAGGCCGGCCGTTGGGCCCAAGCCCGTGGCGCCCCGCAAGCCCGTACACCTGAACAACATTCCCACTGGGGTCGGTCGGCGTCGCCCCCAAGTCTGCCATCTATCACCAGTCGCAGCAGCCGGCAGCTCCCCGAGATTTCCGCAGGATATGACGCAGGCGCAGAAGGAGGACTACATCAATGACTTCTCGAAGAGGTTCCTAGCTTAGGCGCCCTGGAGATGGTAGAAAGAGATGTGGGCGCAGAGGCGGGGAGGTCCGGGAGGTGAAGCCGTGGTATTCAAAAAGCAAGTTGAAGCTTAGATACTAGCGGGAGGGAGGCGATGGTTATTTCTTTTCTCCCCTTCCTTCCCCCCTTTGGTATATATATATATACATATCATATGATAGACGAGATGAGTGCATGCATGCATTTGGCGGGTTTCTGCTGTTTTTCTCTCTCAAGACTAAGAAAAAGAAAAGAGCGTGGGCTTAGATGATGAACGTCGGTTTCTCGTTTTCCTTTTCACTTTTTTGCCCTTGTTTTTTTCTCGCTTCCCGCATTTTTCCGACGGTAAATGGTGCACTGCGAATAAATCCGTGGCTTGCATATCTCTTTGTCTCCTAATTGTGTCGGGGATGAGGATTTGGAGGATCGTGTGCGTGTGTACGGATGTAGGATATTCAAGAATTCAACGAGCATGGTGGAGGCGGGTCCGGTGAGCTCGGTGAGCGGATGGAGGGGCGGTAGCTTATCGATAAGAGACACCTGCATTTTTTTTTTGCATCCAGCCATTCCATTCCCCTTAGCCCACCATTGAAAAAAAAACCAGGTTCCTCACCACATCAATCCCACCCAAAACTCGAGACACGATCTTCTTTGGTTGGCCACGTTTGCGAGCAAAGAGAAATTCCCAACTACATTGATTCGAAAAAGACGAGGGTCTATATTCTATCACCATGGCGAAAAGGAAGAGAAACGAGCCCGCCAACGGCGGGGACCAGACGTCAAGGCCGCCTCGGTGAAGAAGCCCAAATCCAACGACTCGTCCCAAGGTGCTGCCGCCCCCTCCGAACCCTTTACGATCCAGATTATCACGGGATCCTACGACAGGATCCTCCACGGCCTAACGGCCCTCGTCACCCCAGACGACAAGGTCGACTTCGCCGACACCTTCCTTTTCAACGCCCACACGACGGCGATTCGATGCGTGGCGCTCTCGGAGCCGTCGGCGCCGGTGCCGGGCCAGGGCCAAAAAGTGTTCCTCGTCTCGGGCAGCACAGACGAAAAGATCAACGTATACAGCCTGTCGGCGCACCCGCCGAGCCGCAAGAACCAGGACCTGCTGGCCAAGGTGGCGCCGCGGCCGATCCTGGAGAACCGCAAGAACCGGGAGATGGGCACGCTGCACCACCACGCGTCGACGGTGACGAGCGTGGCGTTCCCGACGCGGGGCAAGCTGCTGTCGGCGAGCGAGGACTCGACGATTGCGGTGACGCGGACGAGGGACTGGTCGCTGCTGTCGGCAATCAAGGCGCCGATCGCGCAGCCCAAGGGGCGGCCGAGCGGCGACACGGCACCGTACCAGGGGACGCCGAGCGGGGTCAACGATTTCGCGGTGCACCCGAGCCTCAAGACGATGATTAGCGTGAGCAAAGGGAAAAGTGCATGAGGTTGTGGAACTTGGTGACGGGCAAGAAGGCGGGCGTGCTGAATTTCGGGAGGGCGCTGCTCCGGGACGCGGGCGAGGGCAGGCACTCGACCGGGGAGGGGAGGCTGGTGCGCTGGGGCCGCGGAAAGGAAGGGGACGAGTTTGCCGTGAGCTTTGATCGCAGCGTGATTGTGTTTGGGGCGGATGCCGTGGCGCGGTGCAAGGTGTTGCGGGATGCTAGGTCGAGGGTGCATGATGTTGCTTATGTCGAGGTTGGGGAGGAGGGTGAGTCGCTCCTGCTTGTGTCGACGGAGGATGGCAAGGTGTTGTTGTACTCTACGCGGACGGCGGATCTTGTGCATCCGAAGAAGAAGAAGAAGACGACGACGAAGAAGGATGCGGCGGATGCCGACAGCGAAGAGGAGGAGGAGGAAGAGGACGATGATGATGATGACGACGAGGTCCTCCCCGGCGCGAAGCTTGTTGGCAGCGTCGGGGGCAGGGAGGAGGGTGTCCAGAGCCGCATCAAGGCCTTTTCGGTGATCAAGAAGGGCAAGGGTCTGGGCGAGACGCTCTACATTGTCGGGGGCAGCAGCGACGGCAAGGTTCGGGTCTGGAAGGTGAGCGGCAAGGCGCTGGCCGGCGGGGAGGATGATCCGGCCAAGGTGGGCAAGCTGCTCGGCGTGTACGGGACGCAGAACCGCGTTACGTGTTTGAAGTCTTTTGAAATGATACCTAGGCCGGAAGGTGTGGAGGATAGTGATGAGGAGGAGGAGGGTTGGGAGGATGATAGTGATGGCGATGAGGAGGAGGGCGAGGGCGAGGATGAGGATGAGGATTAATGGAGGGACTATCTATCCTATTCTCTTTTCCTTTTTTATGTTTACAATCTTCTTTTCTCTTCTTTCATGTCTCTATTTCCTTTTCCTTTTTCTTTCCATTTAGAAGGAGTTGACATGGCAAAAATGAAAAATCTGCTGGCGAAACCTTGAATGAACGTCGGGTGAGACGAACAAATCCAATCAACCAAATCCTATTCTTATTACACACAGAACAGAAGGACCTCGACTCCGAAGAAATCCCCAAAGGTAGAGAGGAGAGTTCACACATCTCGAGATGTCCATTTACCAAAAAGGCGTCGGGCCAACATTGTTCCCGATGATCAACACCGAAGCCCCGGGGCCGTCGCCAGTTTTGGCCACGTGCCGCATCGTGCAGCGGGGAATAAGTTGTTCACGAGGAGAGAGGGGGAAGTCGTTCCCAACCCATCGATCCAGTGTGGCTACAAGAATTGAATTTGTCTAAATGGAAGTGACTCAGATTTGTCTAGCTGACCGGGAAGCTGTCGCAGATGTTCTTCTGGTTCAAGTTGATTTCATTCAAGTGAGTGAGCGCCGAAGCGGTAGGCTCCGTGTTCACCAGTCCCAGCATCTAGCCGAGATCGCAAGACTCGGGTTGGGGCAGTCACGGGCGGTTCGAGAAAGCGGCTCGGCATGCATGGAAATAAAATCAATGATGGGGAAAGGGACGGTGGACATGGGGGGGCAAAAAACAACCCCCTGGACGAACCCCTGGATCGAGTTGGGGGCCTGGCCCCGTGGACAGAAAATCATCTGGTCACATGGGCGGCATCGGATGTGTTCAACCTTCCAGCGAGTTCAGAGTTTCTCATGAGGGGGTGCTGGCGGGGGAGGATGGACTAGAGCTGTAAGGTGACGTCTTTAGATGGCCTTTTTGACTTGTTTTGTTTGTTTTCACCTTGGGGTTTCTTGGCGAGTGGAGGAGGAGAATGAGGTGAGAGAGGCCGTGGCGTTGCATGTTTTCTTTTGGTGATTTCCAAGGCGCTTGTTCTCATACACGAACAGGATGAAGGGTGTGGGACGATCAGAAGCTATGTTAGAACCGGTGAGGGACGAGGTCTGCAAATGCACAAGAGAGTCCTCATGCAGTAATAAACAAGATCGATACAAAGGACGAATGTCCCGGCGGTTGATATTGTTTTGGTTCAGCATGGTCTAGGTAAGCTAGGGTGTCAGACACGTGAATTTAGGAGAAATCGTTGAGTTCAGGTACTCAGGTATCATTCCCAGATATCCACAATGGATCAAGGAACGGCTCAAACCGTCTACGTAGTGATGTTCTGCGATGCCGTGAACCGACGCTTTGCCCACGAGACAGCCTTCGTTTTCTAGAGGGCCCCTCTAAAGTAGGGTACTCGTTGAAATGGAGCGAGCCGCGTGGGCTATACGATTCGGAAATGAAAACAATTGTGAACTCTTTCTTCATCAATTTTTAAGAGAAGCGAGGCAAGCAGCTTGGTGATCACTTGGATACGCGTATCGCTCCTTCATGGACGCGGGCGCAGTGGGTACTGTCAACGCCTCAACACCGGCGTTTTCGAACTTGGCCAGCCAGCGGCACTTGGGGGCCGCGTCTCACGCCAGGGGTTTTCCCACCCTCGCACCTCACTCCTTGCTAAATAGGCATTCCTGATCTCTGGTACTCACGAGAGCCATGTGTCAGGTGTGCTATGAGTGGTTCCCGTGAATACATGCACACATACGACGGACTAATGTAATATCAGCACGTTTTATTGAACCCTGGGGTAGCAATTTAGGAGACCGCGAAAGATTTGAGGAAGCGAGAGGGGCCAGCCCGGGAACCATTTACCGGGCGGCGGAAACTGGAGGGCCTGCCGCTGGACCCTCCATGGTCGATTTGATATTGAAGAACTAAATTGGTAAATGTGTGCATTCGATCTTGGAAGGGAGCACAGCGTGGTGGGTGTAGAAAAATCGAATGCGCAAAAATACGGTTTCAGGGCTCACCAGCACGAGATCCCCATTGATTTCATCAATTGTCAAGAATCCGCAGCCTCAACGGTTAATTGACCCCGCGAGCAATGCTACACAAAGCTGCCCGGCTCCAAGGCCTGTCGAATTGATCAATCGTTGACGAGATTGACATTTGCCCCTCTCCATTGCTGCCTCAACGTTTAATGCTGCGTTTGTGCTTGCTCCGTAAGCTTTCCCCGTGCCCCTCCACTGCTCCCCCATTGTCCAACCACTCATACTGCAAGGATTCCCAATACACTCTTTCGTGAACGTTGTAGGGCCCCTTGCACCACAGGGACGGCACCCCTCAACTCGGTGGGTACGTTGTCTCTCTTTTGACTTGGAGCCTTTTGAGACTCACCGGCTTCGCTCAAATCCTGTAGAATAAGGCCTTGCTTCCGCAAAAAGGCCACGCCGTTTCTGACGTCAGTTGGAGCGAGGGACGCCCGTCGCCCGTCCCGGCCACCTGAGCACGAGCGCAAGCTCCAAAACGTCCAGTCTTGTTTAGTCCCGTCCTGAGGCGTGGCTTTTGCTTTTGTTTGAGTGCGTGCGCGCGCGTGCTTGGGGAAGGGGAAGAGGGGATAGAAAAGTGGATGGAGGAAGGGATGCCCCAACCAACGCCTCCCGGCCATTCCCCAAGGCCCAAGGCTCGAAGAAAACCCGTCCCGCCAATTGCCAGGATTTCTCTAGTTCTAGGCCCCAAGCTTTTGTTTCGCCTCCCCTCCTTCAGCTCTTCCCTTTTCCCCACCTCCTTGACTCAGATTTGGCTGGGGGATGGGGGAGGGGAGAGGGGAGGGGTGGAGGACGGAAGAGGAGAGGAGAGTGCTATTTTGAACTTTGTACCTTTTGTCCTCAAAAGACAGCTTACTCTCTTTTGCGGGTTTGGAACTATAAGGAGAAAGCAAGTGCCCCTTCCCTTGAAGCTTTCTCCACACTCTCTCGTAACCTCTCTTCGACCCTTTCTCCACCCGCCATCGTCGGCTCGACATTTGGCTCTATACGCGTACCGAGCTTGTGGAACATTCACCCTCGCCCCCTCCGCCTTGCCGTATCTTATCGTTCTCGGTTCTCCTGTGGCCCCCGATCGGCTCTCCTTCCCGGCCCAGGTCCGCTCTGTCCTCCCCACCTTCACCTCCACCTCCACCTCCCACCTCCCACCATCGCCATCGCCATCACCACCACCCAACCACACCCTCCTCTAGCCGACGCACCTCCCTCCTTTTAGCTTGTGCCGAATCAAGTTCTCCGCACTCCATTCGACTACTCGCGGCCAATTACCACCACCACCACGTTCCCAAACAAGCAGTTGCACTCGGTCTTTGTTGCAAATCTCACCCACTCTCGCCCATCGACTCCCATAGTCAATTTCGCAAAGGGAGTAAAACACAGCGAGCTGAGGCAAGCAAGAGGCGCAAGGCAATAACCCGAGTACGACCCTCCCTCTTTCTCCCCACCTCTCCTCTCATCTATTTTATAGCCATCATTGCCTCTTCCCATGCTTTCCTGATTTCGGGGTTTTTTTCTTTTTGGTTTAATCTACGCCCTATTTTTGTGCTCCTTGCTTGTGAGACGAGGGACATCGAGCTCTCGTGCTGTGTGGCTTCCCAATCTTGAATTGGAGCATTGGGCTGTTCTCGGAACATCCGTGTGCTGCTGCATTGTGTACTTGTATTTTGTGCGCGCCTGTGTGCAACCAAAGCTCAACGGTCAAGGGACAGACGAGCTTCTACATACACAAGTACACATCAGCTACACTATATATCGCTTGCGTCCACCCCCTGCTCTTTCCCACAAAGTTTTCTGCATCGGGCGGTTTTATTTCTTCTTCCCCAGATCCCTACCACCCTCCCTTGTGACTATTGGGTTGCAGAGCAAGTTCCCCGCTAATATCGCCGCCGTATTCTCCGCATTCAGTCAGCCACTCCCAGGACGAAGCGGCGATCTCACGCTCCACCCGCAAAACGAGCTCGTGACAAGAGAAAAGGTTATAAAGACGTGCCTCGACGCCGCCCGGACGCGCGCAGCCTCGGGACGGGAAATTGAGCCAGCCAGCGCAAAAGCTACTTGTACCACATCACACCCCACAACCTCGAAATTTTAGTTTTTCTTACTCTTCTATTTTGAACAACCTTTGAACTTTGGCGGCGAGACCTTTGCGCCCTCCCTCCTATTTCTAAATACACACGTTGGCCCGGAGAAGGGACCAATAACCCACGCAGCAGGGAAAATCTGACAAGCAAAGAAGCCCAGCCAAAAAAACAAACGAAGGGGAAAAACAAAATCGTCCATCATGGCGGCGCAAGACGGCCCGCCTCTCCTCCGGCCGATTCCACGACGGCCCTTTGGCGTCAACCTTACCAGCCCTACTCCTCCCAAGACCGACTCGCACCCTACGACCCCGAACCCCGAATCCAGTACGACCCCCACTCTCAACTCCTGAGCCCCAACTTCGCCGAGGGCGACGGCCTAGCCCGCTCCCAGTCCGTCCTCAACTTGACGTCCTCGACCCTGTTTGGCATATTCGGCCCCGCCACTCCCAACCGGGACCGGTTCGATGACGAGCCCGAAACGCCCTGGGGCACCGGTGCCCAGACGCCCGTGAGGCGGCCAGACCTCGACGACGAGACGTACAAGCTCCTGGTCGACCGCTCCCGCGCCCTGCACAGACGAACCTCCTCCTCCCTGTCGCAGCGGCCACGCTCGCCCTCCCCTCGTCCACAGCGCTCGCCTGGTCCATTGGCCCGCGGGTCGGCTTGCTCTTCCTGCTCGGCATGGGCTACGGCGCCCTCGTGGCGAGGCTCCGCGCCGAAAACCCCTCTCCGCCTTTTCTGTCGAGACCATCATGGCCAGGCCGCAGCACGGCTGGGCCTACTTGGTCGCGTGGGGCATCTCGGGCGTCGCCCTCGGCGCGCTCCTGCCCTGGTTCGACGGCGTGTGGCAGATGACATTTGGACCCGAGGTAGCGGAAACTACGGCCGCGACCAAGGAGAAGGGCGGGCGTGCGGGATCTAGGACGGACTGGTCGCATGCGGTCCGTAGCATCGGTGCCTTTGTCGGCATAGTATTCGCCTTGGTATGACCCCCTTTTTTCTTTACTTTAGCCACAATCCACAATCTCGTTTCATGGAAGCGCAACTTTCACAAGACCCCCTGTCCCCTTTCTAAGATGGGTAGCTAACGAATTCCTTGTCCTCCTCACAGCGCAAACTCCCTTGGGTCTCCACGCTCCAAGTCTCCCTCGCCCTCGCCCTCGTCAACCCTTTTCTATGGTACCTCGTCGACGGCACCAAGCCCGGCCTCCTCCTCTCCGCCGCCGTCGGCTTCGCGGGGAGCGCCATCCTCATCGGCATCAACCCGGACGCGATGCCCGTGCCCTCCCTGGCCTTCCACCCCGGCCACGCCGCTGCCGCCGCCCATAACGCGTCGGACAACACGCTCAACCACGCGGCCTCGACGGCGGGCGGCTTCGCGTCGCAGCAGACGCTCGAGGCGGGTATCTGGATGCTCAGCGTCTTGTTTTGCAGTTGCGTTTGCTTTGGGAATATTGGGCGGAGGTTAGCGTTGAGTAGGGAGGCGGCGGTGGCTTGACGAGGGGAGGAAGGAGAAGAAGAAGAAGAAGAGGGAGGATGGGTAACGGAACGTTTCTAAACGTGGTGCCGGTTTCTCTCTCCGTTCTCTTATCTATCTCGCCCTCTTTCAAGCTTTAGTTTTTCAGTAATTTCATTTTATTTATTATGATACTTTTCAATGTTACACCCCACCAATTCCTCCTCCGTTCTCTCAAAGGGAGATGAACGAAATCAACTAGCTTTTCTTACTTGCCCTCGTCTCAAGGTCCCAAAAACGCCAGGAATAGGGATGGCTACGAACGCCACAGGTTTATGATTAAAAGAAAATTGCGTTCATTCACATTAGGGGTAGGGGTTGTTTTTGTTGGAAATATAGTGATCACCAAAAATGGATTGAATGCACCTTTTCTTCCGCTATCGACCACTCGGGCTATTTTTGGCTTTTGAGTTCCAACATGCATCGATTGACATGTGGATACGTTGTTGCCCTTTTGCCAGCTTCCTTTTTCCACCTCCATGGTGTGGATGCTCTGTTTGCCCCCTGTGGCGGGCGGTTAGTAACAGGCCCTTTGCTATGGGAAGGAGGTCGAACCGCTCAGGCTTAGCGGGGAGCAAAGACGTCAAAGGATCAATCAGTCCCTTTTCGCCTTTCCAGCTCCTTGAACAGGTTTATGTGGGTTTCGTTTGGTGGTGGGCCAAGGAGCCGGAGAAGAGTCCCGCTCTCCAAAGTACGCGTCGAAACGTGGAGACGGCCCCACGTCCAAGTAAACTTGGGGGCGATGAAGGATTGATGATCTACTTGTACTATAATAGGGCTCTTTACCAGAGTACGCGGAGTACTCTTAGCTATCATGGGTCTCTCTCTGTACTGTACGAGATACGAGCGATTCAGCTCCGCGAGTAGTGATTTCTCCATATCAGATACGAAGTGATTCTCGACACTAGTCGAACGATCATGTTGAGGTCAAGACGAGTTAGGTCCGATTCACCACTCCAAAGTCCGCGGGATGCAGGGCTCCTCCCTCTTTTTCTTCCTGGGCAAAATTGACGCCCCTACGGACTTGACGAGATAGTTTGCGAGTTAAATGAACTCAATAGTACAAAGTTCAGGGCTCCGAGGGCGGATAACGCCTCTTTGAATGAGAGAAGAGAGACCAGACCCGCGTTATTAGGGCCTAGGGCTCTTTTATTTTCCCTTTTTTTTTTTTAATCTCCCTATCCCCTTTCTCAGAGGCCAAGCTCAAGGGGGCGAAAGGGGCTTGCTGGCGCGGGTTTGTTTCTTTTCTTCCATTCGTGGCGTCTTGGTTTAGTGGAGCGTTTGAAGAGAGGCTCTTGAGGAACGGCTGGCTCCAGCCATGGGGGATGAAGAGGAACTGGTGGCCCCAGGAATGCGGTCCCAAAGCGGTAGGACGAATCAATGGCCTCCGCAACGGTGTCTTGCAGTGGGCATGTATCCATAGATGTACGAGTAAAAACGATGCATGGCTCTGCCGCTCGGTTTGCGTGTGGGGTTTCGTCCTAGCTTCATGACGCAAGGCCCGAAAATGGACCCGTCGCGGATGAAGACTAATGCTTTTGTTTCTACAGTATACGTATTGCGAGGAGTTCTTTGGAAAATCGCCCGTTGAACAAACCAATTCGTTGTTTGAGGAGGGAATGCGAAATGACCATCCCCAAAAAAATTGGGGAGGCGGGCAAACAAAGAAAGAGAGAAGAAAATTGCAATCCTAGACTCCGGGATCCCGTTCCGCGCCGGGTTGACCCCGGACGCGGTGGTGTGAATTCGGTCGTACGAGGATAGGCGGAGCGGGTAAAAACCCCTCCCCAGGAAGCTGAGAGAGAGGCAAACACAATTCGAAGATTGGAGTGATTGAATGGAGCCCTGCGCACGTGTGGTAAGATTTTATTAGGGGCTAAAATGTAAAATGGCCTTGAGCCCTGTTTTGGCTAGTGGGCGAGCAAAGACCGTGAGGGAGGCTGGTGTCGTAATGGCGGGGCCAAGGAGGAAAGCGGCAAGTGCGGACCAGGGCGAAAAGTGCAGTGAAGGCAACGAGACTCAGACGGGGGTGTTGGGGAGAGGAAAGGACCACGGAAAACTTTGGGAAGGGGGCGAACAGCCCACGGAAATGACAGTGGCGTTAGGCATCTTTTTCAGAAGTCTCGACAACCGTCAAGTCAAATAAGGCACTGATGGATGAGCTTGTAACAAGGAACAAGAGACCCACTGATGGAACATTGAATCAGGTTTCGGGGTTGACGTATGCGGGAAAGGCCTCGCCCTGGCAGGGTTAGCTCAGGGGTCCTGCCCGTTCTGGGGCTGGATTGGCGCTGGGGCTCACCCCAAACGTTCAACGCTGGCCAATTACTGGATCTGGGTCTTGTTGTGTGAACAGAGCGACGGAGGTACCAGTGGCCAGGCCCAAGCAGGACGAGCCACCGCAAAACGCGCGGGAATAATAAAGGGCAAGAAGAAAGGACCTCTCGGCCTCTCTCTTGTCGTTTCCGGTTCCTGGTGGGCAGGGAACCTTGCCAAAGGTACACGCCTATTACCCGACCTCGCCCAAGTGGATATCGTTATATATTATCTGAGGCTCTGCTATTCCTGGAAAGGAACGTCCCTTCACTTCCAACTTTTCTTTCCCGGCTGTTTTGCGGACCATCGGCAACGGTGGGGATTTTCCTTTGCTCCATACCATACCCATACCTTGAACGTATATACTTGGACCCCTTCCCCCTCCTCCTGGAATCGTTTCTGGTTTTCACCTTGAAATCATTGTTAAATCATATCGTTATCGCGGTTATATCTATCCTCGAGACGCCTCTCGAGTTTTCGTCGACTCCAGTCTCTCGTTTGGACCCTAATTACCTCATCCATAATCTTGCTGGACAAGAGAACGGCCTCTCTCTACCTCATATCCCACCTTCTCCTCCTTCCTAGAAGCGACCCGAACAGAGAACGTCACAGAAATAACTATGAGTTTTTGAACACCCGCCGGCCCTCATCGATCCTAGACAGTCAGACGCCCTAAAACATCGTCTCAGCCATGGCTTCAACACCGCCGCCCTACATGGCCTCGCCCAGTCTCAGTTTACCGTCATCCTCCGGTGTATCACACTTTACCGCATCTTCCTCGGCATCTTCCGTTACCGACCTGTGCAGTTCGTCGGCCAGCTTGACCTCCTTTCACGATGGGTGTAGCGATAACCCCGCCATCGACCAGCCTGTAGCCGCATCCTTGACCGCAGAGGGGCTTATTGGCCTCTTTCAGTGCCAAATCTGCTCGCGTCCGCTGCGGGACCCCATCGCCCTACCATGCGGACAGTCTCTGTGCAAATCGTGTTTGCCCCAGACATATGCTCGCAAGGGCATCTCCTTCCCGGGACCGCTGCCAGGCGGGAGGGGTTTGCCTGTCCCTACGACGAGTGCGGGAGAGAGCATGCGAGGGCGGATTGCGCCCCGGACGTCGCCCTCGAGAACATCATGGACCAGGGACGCGTGGAGATTGAAAAGAAACTCCGAGAGGGTGGTGGACCCCTACCTCACGTGGCGGACCAGCTGCTAGTGTCCGCTTATTCCAGTGCGGTGTCCGGGGATCTGAAATTTAACTTTGGCCGCAGCGGTTTTTTCGGTGATGCACGCGACAAAGATTTTGCCGTGCCCACCGCCACCGCCGACACCGCCCACGACGCCGCGTCGGATGACTTGGTTGGGAACCACGACCATGACGTCGGCGGTGCCCCCAAAACCGCCACATCCTTCACAGTGGCTTCCGGTACCACTTTTTCCAGTGCCTTGCACACCGCAGTCGCTGCCGATGCGCAAGATGCATCAGCGGCTTGTGACGGCACACCCAGCGTCGGTGCCCAATCACTCATGTCCAGCGTAATTGGCGCCATGAGAAGTGAGGCCGACTGCAAGGTCTGCTATGCCATCTTCGACGATCCCGTGACCACCGCTTGCGGCCACACGTACTGCCGCCTCTGCCTACAGCGGTCCCTCGACATCCACCCCTCCTGTCCTCTATGCCGCCGAAACTTGTCCGCCAACACCTACTTTCGCACCGAGTCATCTCCGACCAATGAAAGGCTAGGCCTCATCCTAGAGACTCTCTGGCCCGAACAGGTGCAATCCCGTCGCGATGTAGCAAAGGAGGAGGCAGTCGCGCGCGAGGCGGAAGCCCAGCACGACGTGCCCATCTTTGTCTGCACGGTATCCTTGCCCACCATGCCTACGGTTCTACACATCTTTGAGCCAAGGTACCGTCTCATGATTCAGCGCGCCATGCAGGGCAACCGGATTTTTGGTATGGTGCTGCCACGAGAGACCATCCGGAGCGTCGAGCCTAACGGCAACGAGAGCCTCCCTTTTGCCGAACTCGGCACCCTCCTGCGGATTAAGAATGTTAGGGTGTTCCCCGACGGTAGGAGCCTCGTGGAGGCCACCGGCATGTCGCGATTTCGCATCGTGGAGCACTCCTTGCTAGATGACTACATTGTCGCCCGCGTCGAACGGTACGACGATGTCAGCGTAGCCGACGAGGAGGCCCTTGAGGCGTCCCAAACGGTTGACTGGAATTTTAACCGATCACCGAGCCCGGCCTCCATCGCCTCCACCACCTCTCGCTCTTCTTCCACCTCGTCCGGATCTCTCCGCTCTTTCATGTCAACCCGCTCGAGACTATCTAGCTCCGCATCCTCTTCCTCTTCCTCGTCCTCGTCGTCCTCACGCTTCTTCTCCGCCTCCTCCTCCTCCTCCTCAAGGGTGCCTCAGACTCCCACGCTCCAGGATATCGATATCATGCCGACGGCTTCGCTCATTGCCTACGCCAGCTCGACTATGGAGCGTAAGTGGCGGCGGTTTAGCGTGGCGAACAGGGGACCTCAGCCCACGGATCCCTTGCTGCTGCCCTGGTGGCTCGCGACCGTGCTGCCGACACAGGATGTGGCCAAGTATCGCGTGCTGAGGGCGGTGAGCTACAGGGAGCGCTTCCAAATTTGTTGCCGGTGGTTGGTAGAGTTAGAGGAGGGTAGCGCTGTGTAAGTTCCCATATCCCACCCACGATGTCGATTCTTTCTTCACCTCCCCCTTCCCTCCTTGTACCCACAACACTACATCTAGTGCAAAGTAACCTAGAGGCTAACGGCTTGCAGGAGCGGTGGGTGCGTTGTTCTCTGAGTGCGTCGCCGCCAAAGTTGCTCGCATCGTGCATGCACGAATAATCCGTCCGGGCGGAGCTGAAACTGGGGAACTTGCAGAAGCCGGTGGCGTCGGCGTGCCGCTTTTTTATTCTATTTTTTTCCCTCTCCTCCTCCCTCTTGCCCTGCTCTCTCACTCCTGATTTTACCTGGTTCAATTATTTCTTTGCTCCTCCTCGCGATGGAATCTAGAGTCCTAGATTCTTCAGGATGATGCGAAATTGGAAGAGAGGAGAGGCACTTCTCCCCCATCCTCAAAGCTACAGCCCCTTGTAAATTTGGCAGGCTTGGCTGTATTTCATTTTCTTTTCTTTTCTTTTCTTTTTACGATGATGATGGGGGCTTTTTTCTCTGCATTCGCATACATGATGATACCATTGGTTTTTTGAAGTCCCTACATGGCTCCGGTGTTTGGTGGCTGGGCGGTTCGTCCTCATTTCGCATACGCACCTACATTCTACATGATTACACAACGTACCTAGAATATCTAGCATCAATAATACTGTACATGCACGATAGTTTGCCTGTCTTGGACTTTGCGTTGAGATTTGGTTTGCTGCTCCAACAGTTCTAGGTTAAACTGTTGGTCAGAAAATTTCAGTGCCTGTCTCTGGAGAGTGAGAGGGGAAGCAGTTCCTCCTAATATCTACATGTACAGCTAAACACACATTACATACACAGCTCCGGATCCCTTCCCTTGCCCGAAACCGAGTTCAGAGTCTACATCAGGGTAGATGATTGATCTCCCTGAAGCGACATAAAAGGGGAGAAAAACAGATGCGTGATGGCCACTAATGTGTCTCCACATCACGATTGCACTTTGAGCTTGTAGTTTTCTTTTCTACTACTTCATATCATACATTAGAAGGGTATTCATCCTAAAGATTTCTATATATATACAAGAGGGCGAACGTGCTCTTTACGTTTGTTGGTGTTGTACAGGGTAGAGGTGTGTGAGGGGCTCCCCGAGGGAAAGAGGGGAAAAGGGAAACGCTTGGGTAAAGTATAATGAGGCCCTTTTCCTCTATTTTCTTCCGATGGTTACCCTTTCTTTTTGTTCTTATCCCGATACGCATATTCCCCTATCGCGCACAGCTTAGCTTACCCGCCTGGTAGTTGTTATGTAGGCTGAGGGGCCAGGAGTGAGAGGGAGGACCAAAAAGAGAATGAGGGGGCGAAGGCGTTAGAGGAGATGGTGGGAATCACGGGCTATGGGGGTTGAAGAAGCGTCGGGCAATATCTAGCTTCTCGGCAAGGGAGCGCCGGTCGCTATCTTCGGGTCGATTCTTGCGAGTATGGTCTCTGCTGCCCTGGGGAGGACCCCTGGAACCACCTCCACGGCTCGGGCTAGGACGGCGGCGGCTCCCGAACGGTCTTGGTAGCCCTGCGCATGGCCATCTGTCCGAGCATCAGCACCAGGCTGCCCGTCACCGCTGCCCTGGTGGCCGGGTTCGTAAAAGTTGGCGACGAAGCGGTTGAGGAGGTCGCGCCTCCGACGGGGCCCGTCGAGCTGGTCCTCGTCGAGCATGGCTTCGGTGATGACGCGGTCCCAGGCGCTGACGATTTTGCGGCAGGTGGCGACGACCTCCATGCAGTAGTTGGCGGCGTGGGCGCGCTGCGCGGAGGTGCTGGCGTCGGGGCCGGGACGGGAGGCGGCCTCGAGGAGGGTCATCATCTCGTTGCGGCAGGTGGCGAAGCCGCCGGGCATCCAGATGTGGTCGATGGCGCCGAGGACTTGGAGGGCGTAGGCGCGGTCGATGGCGGCGCGGGCGGCGGGGTCGGCGCCCGCCTTGCGGCGCATGAGGCGGAACTGGTGGCTGCTCTTGGCGGCGACGTCGACGTAGAGGCGGATGCTCTCGAGGTCGGGCTCGGGCAGGGCGGTGACCATGATGTCGTAGATGGCGGCGGCGTTCTTGGTGGCGTTGGGGTTCACGTTGTCGTGCACGCAGGTTTCTAGGGCGACACGGAAGGTCTTGGGCGTCATGAACTCGGTGGGCATGGCCTTGAGCGCGGCGACGGTCTGCGCGCTGGAGTGGGTTCGGCGGAGGATGCGGAGAAGGGCGTGCCAGTTGTTCTGGTCCGGGGTGATGCCGTAGTCCTCGACGAGGCAGGTCCAGTAGTGGAGGGCGAGGCGGGCGCGCCGGGTGCGGTCGAGGGCGTAGAGGATGAGGGAGAGGGTTCTCGTTGTGGGGGTGGGGAGGGGGAGGAACGGGCCGCGGGTTTGGTTGTCTTGCGAGAGGCGCGTAGGTCGACTACTTGGTCGTCTTGGCTCTCTGCGCTTTCGCGGCTCTCGGCGTCTTCTCGAGGCGTCTGGGGTTCGGCCAGCATCGGAATGCCCATCGATTCCTTGAGGAGGGGAACACTTCCATCTTGACATCCTGAGAGCCGAGCGTCAGGATCCGACCCATCGAAAAGACGAGGCCCTCGTCGAGTACAATCTGCGCCGAGTTGCTCTTCCGGATAACCTCCTGCCAAATGCGTCGGGCCTGCTCCAAGGTTTTGGCAATGGTGTTCTTGTGGTCTTCTTCCGTATAACCCGTCTTTTCGGCATGCTTCAGATTCTCGCCTTGATGCTCCACCCAGGCACGCAGCCCGTTGAGGATGGTCGAGTACGTCAGGGCATCGGGCTTGCGGGTCTTGTTGTCGATAGTGGCGGCGACGGACATCATGGCATCGACGTCCAGCGCGCGGGCGCAGACCTCGAGCGCTGCATTGAGGTGGATGACATTTGGCGGGATTCGAGAGCTGTTGAGCATGGTCATGTAGAGCTTAACCGCCTCGGCCACGGCGAGCTTTGCATGTTCGGATCGCGCACACCCTTTGAAGAGTGTCGTGTAGGTATGGGCGTTGGGGAGCTGGCCTCTCTTCTTCATCTAGATTGAGGCCTCCTTTGTTAGCAAACGTTATCTGTGGGGCACGGTAAGACGTGGGGTAGAAACAGAAGGAAGGGGGAAGCGCACCTCATTGAAAAGCTTCAGAGCAGCGTGTAGCCTCTGATGCTTGAGCTGGTAGTCGATCAACTGGTTCCAGCTCGCCGGCACTTGCATGTCCTTGCTAGCTATCCGAACAAGACCTTGCGCCTCCGCAAGACGATCCCTGCGCAACCGGCTAATGACAGCGTTGGAGAGCTTCCACGGGTCCTGCAGGCCATAGTTGTATTCGACGGTCAGGTTCTTAAGCTGAGCCTTGTCTAGTTGCGTCGAGTCCTTAATAGGGACTATGGTCGGGGTGTTGTTGACATCGAGGATACCTGCGACGCCCACTTGCTTCCTCGTTTTGGCTGCTGTGACGATACCACGACCCGGTGCGATGGCTGCTAATCGGAGAGGGCGATGGGCAATGGCACTGGCGAAGCCGCTTCGACAAGCTTGCCGGACACAATGCTGGCGGGCTAACATAACAACTAAATGGTCATATCCAGAAAACAAAAGGGGAAAAAAAAGAAAGCGGCGGATGCGAAATCGGAAAACGCCGTCTAGCAATGGTCGCCTCAGACTCGCGACTTTCTCTTGATGCTGGTGGCTTTGGAGGGTGAGAAAAAAATTAGTTGAGCCACAGCGTCTCTTATCTTATCGGCGCCACACCTACATACTTGCAGGTGTGGGGCTGCGATTTGCCTCTCTGACTGAGCAGTGGACACAATTATGCTCGCTGCAGCGGTTGCATTATGTAATCTACAGCCCCATTGAGCCCCTGAGAGAGAAAACGCGACTGTGGTACGTGCACCACGCGTCGCTCGCGATATTATTTTACCCCAGCATCCATTGAACAGATTCTGGCGTCAGTGGGTCCGCCACTAGGACGCGACGCGCGCCGACTTTAATGACTTTCCCAAGTCGAGATAAAGTACCAAAATCCATCATGTTCCACTTTAACCCTCGACCTCCATGAACAACACACCCACCTTGGTGCAGCAGGACAGCAACGAAACCGCATCACGCTCCCTCTCCTTTTAGAGAATCGTGATAAGCACACATATTCGAGTTCGTTGCTCACTGTCATGATCATCTAGCCCTGAACTGCCGGTTTTTCTCCCCTTGTCCAGAAGCAATGCCGAAGGTCAACAGGCGCTCAAGCTCGCTGAGCTCAAGGCGCTCAGGGAGTCGGGCAAGAAGGTCTTCGACACCTACCAGGTCGAGGATGCTCCCTCGTTGTATGAAGAGGTTGACGAGGATGGATATAAGAAGATTGTCCGCGAGCGTCTCGACCAAGACGACTTCGTCGTTGACGACAATGGCGAAGGCTACGCTGACGACGGGCGTGAGGAGTGGGATCGAGCTCCTCAGTATGGCTCGGAAAGCGAGGACGATATGACGCCTCGTGGAAGACCCAGCAAAGCAGGTGTGTTGCCTGTCCCCTCGCCTCCCCTAGCAACGCAAACTCGTCAAAATGACCAATCGCTAATCGATCTACCCCCTTATCGCAGCCAAGAAACAAAAGGAAGACGAGAAGGCGAAACGCGATGCTAATGACCGTGATATCACTCAATTCTTCACAAAGGGTGCTACCAAGGCGCAACCTAAAGTCAAGGTAAGCCCTGACAAACCTCAACTGAGTGTACAGCACTCCGCCAGACATGGGGATGCTAATTGAAGTCTACTCAAAAGGTTGCGAAGACGAAAGAGGATGACGATTTCCTTGCCGGTCTCCTTGGCGAGGTTGACACCAACATTCCCGCGCCAGCCCCCGCTCTGGAAAGCGGAACAGATCGCCCGCTCCTCGGAGGGTGCGCGTGGTGTCTCCTCAGCCCGCTGCGAAGAAGAAGAAGGTTGTTGATAACAGGCTTCCCTCCCCGACATTGAGGACGACTTTCTCCCCTCGATCAGCGACCCGATTCCCTCCGACATCCCTATGAGCGATCCTGCACCCTCCTCACCCACCGTCAAGGTTGCCGAGCGAAAGGCCCACATTAAGGAAGAGCCCCAGAGCGATGAAGACGACGAGGAGATGATGGAAGTTGCCCATGTGGGCAGCGTAGCTGCAACCAGCGTCAACATTGCTGGTTCCAAGCCGGTCAAGAAGATTATCAAGCGCGAAGATTACCCCACTCCCGCGAGTTCGTCTCCGCCGGTAGCCGCACAAGTCGAAGCTGCCGTTGACTCGTCCTCTTGGAATGAGCTGAATGACAGGCTGAACGTCGTCACCTCTACCCCCACAGCCCGCGTCGTGGGCAAGATGGAGCCCAGCGATGCCACGGCTGAGGACGGCAGCGTCAACATGTTTTGGACTGACTATACCGAGATCAACGGAAGCCTCTGTCTCTTCGGAAAGGTCTTTAACAAGAAGACGAAGACCTACGTCAGCTGCTTCGTCAAGGTGGACAATATCCTCCGCAAGCTTTATTTCCTGCCCCGCAAGCACCGCCTGGAGCATGGTGTTGAGACGGATGAAGAGGTCACCATGGGCGACGTCTTTAGTGAGGTTGATGAGATGATGACCAACATGAAGGTCGGTTTCCACAAGATCAAGCCTTGCACGAGGAAATACGCCTTTGAGCTACGAGATATTCCCAAAGAGGCACAGTATCTCAAGGTCCTCTATCCCTATACGAGTAAGTTGTGCAATTCTTCCCATCATCTCATCCATCGCTTCCTCGCTACAACCTCGATTGATCTCTAACACACATTATAGAATTCCAGGTTGATCCCACAAGAGTCGGCAAGACGTACTCGCATGTTTTTGAACGGGCACTTCCCTCTTTGAGCAGTTTGTGCTCTGGAAGAACATTATGGGCCCCTGCTGGCTCAAGATTGATGATCCCGACTTCTCAGCTCTCAAGAACGCCTCTCACTGCAAGCTAGAGATTCAGGTCGACCACCCCAACGCGATCGCGCCCGTCAGCGAGACCCTCAACTTGGAACCCCCGTTCACGATGATGAGCATTGCTATGCGCACCACGTTCAATGCCCAGGACAACAAGCAGGAGATTCTTGCTCTCAGTGCCCGGATCTACGAAGACATCAGCTTGACGGAAACTGTACCCGCAGAGCGACTCCTTGCAGAACCTTTACCCTCATTCGGCCCAACGGTCCCGCCTTCCCCATGGGATTCGAAGGCGCAACAAAGAAGAGGAACAAGGGCCTCATCAAGACCATGAAACAAGAGAGCGAAATGCTATCCTTCTTTTTGGCCCAGGTCGACGTTGTCGATCCCGATATCATCTTGGGCCACCAGCTGGAGGGTGTCGACTACAGCATTCTGCTAAATCGCCTCCACGAAAAGAAGACACACCAATGGTCTCGGCTCGGCCGCTTGCGACGAAGTCAATGGCCGTCTCAAATCGGCAAGGTAGGCGGAAACGTGTTTGCCGAGCGCCAAGTCATCGCCGGTCGTCTGCTCTGCGACCTCGGCAACGATGCGGGCAAATCAATCATGTTCAAGTGTCAGTCTTGGAGCCTAACAGAGATGTGCAACCTGTATCTTCCCGGCGACAACCGCCGAAGGGACGTCGACAACGAGGTTGCCCTCAAGACCTGGGCTACAACCAAGGACGGCCTCATGGACTACGTCACCCACATGGAAACGGATACGTACTTCATCGCCGCCCTCGCCTTGCAGATCCAGATGCTGCCGTTGACGCAGGTCCTGACCAACCTTGCCGGTAACTCGTGGGCGAGGACCCTCACCGGTACCCGTGCCGAGCGAAACGAGTACATTTTGCTCCACGAGTTTCACCGCAACAAGTACATCTGCCCTGACAAGCAGACCTTCCGTGGGCGCCGAATGGAAGATGAAAATCAAGAAGATGGTGACAACAAGAAGAAGGACAAGTACCAGGGTGGTTTGGTCTTCGAGCCTGAAAAGGGCCTCTACGACAAGTTTGTGCTCGTCATGGATTTCAACTCTTTGTACCCTCCATCATCCAAGAGTTCAACATCTGCTTCACCACGGTGGACCGCAACGAATTGGTAAGAGAACAGAAACCCCCATTGAACGGTACCCAGATTTTGGTGGGCCCGTTCCAATATAGAACGTAAAACTAACGGAACTCGTAGCCTGAGGGTGATAGCGATGCTGTGCCCGCCGTACCGCAAGAACAGGATCTCGGTATCTTACCAAAGCTCATTTCCACGCTCGTCAACCGTCGTCGCCAAGTCAAGTCCTTGATGAAGGACAAGACGGCGACTCCCGAGCAGCTAGCGACTTGGGAAATCAAGCAGCTCGCGCTGAAGCTCACCGCCAACTCCATGTACGGTTGTTTGGGTTACTCCAAGTCGCGGTTCTACGCCCGACCCCTGGCCATCCTCACGACCTACAAGGGTCGTGAGATTCTCCGTAGCACCAAAGAACTTGCTGAGAGCCAGTCGCTCCAAGTCATCTACGGTGATACTGATTCCGTCATGATCAATGCCAACGTAGACAACGTTACGGACGCGCTCAAGGTTGGTCGGGAGTTCAAGAAGTTGGTCAATAATCAATACAAACTTCTCGAAATCGACATTGACAACATTTTCCGGCGCATCCTTCTCCAGGCCAAGAAGAAGTATGCAGCCATCAACCTCGTGGAGAAGGACGGCAAGTGGGTGGAGAAGATGGAAGTCAAGGGTCTCGATATGAAGCGCCGAGAATACTGCGCGTTGTCCAAGGACATCTCGAGCCGCGTGCTCAACGAGATTCTCTCCGGCGATGAGACCGAGGTTGCCATTGGCCGCATTCACGAGTACCTCCGGGAGATCACGGGCAAGATGCGAGAGAAGGCCGTCCCTAACGGCAAGTACATCATCTTCACACAGCTCGGAAAGGCGCCGGCCGATTATCCCAATGGCGATTCGATGCCCCAAGTACAAGTCGCTTTGCGCGACATTGCTCGAGGCAAGACCGTGCGCAAGGGCGACGTCATGTCGTACATCATCACGGGCGACTCGAGTTCGTCAGAGCCTGCTCCCAAGCGCGCTTACGCGCCGCCCGACGTCATGAAGGCGGACTCGGGCCTCTCGCCCGACGTTGAGTGGTATATCGGCAAGCAAATCTTCCCTCCAGTGGAGCGTCTTTGCGCCAACATTACCGGTACTTCCACCGCCCAGCTCGCGGAGAACCTCGGCCTAGACATTAAGCGCTACGCGACCAACACGTCGGCGCAGTCCTCGTACAACGACACCGAGATCCACCCTCTCGAGTCCCAGATCCCCGATCGCGTGCGGTTCGTCGACTGCGAGCAGCTCTTGATCCGCTGCCGCGCCTGCAAGAAATCCTCCGTCTTCGAGGGCCTCGTCAACAGCCCCAACCTTGTCACGCCCAAGGGCATAATCTGCGGCGATTGCAAAGCCGCCACCCCCTCCTCTCCATCATCGCGCAGGTGGAGCACGCGATCCGTCAGCACACCTCGCGGTACTACGAGGGCTGGCTTGTGTGCGAGGACATATCGTGCCCCTCGCGCACCCGCCAAGTCAGCGTTGCCGGGTCTCGCTGCCTCGTCCGATCGTGCGACGGCAAGATGCGCTACGAGTACGGCGAGAAGGCCATCTACAACCAGCTCCTGTACATGGCCTCTCTCTGGGACGTTGACAAGGCCCGCTCCATCGTCGAGGACACCTCGTCCGACCTCCCTCCAGCCTGCGCGACGAGGTCCTCGTCCGCGCGGAGCAGAACCGCAAGAGGTTCGCTACCGTCAAAGGCGTCGTCGACCGGTACTTGGAGAAGTGTGGTAGGCAGTGGGTCGCCATGGATCGCCTGTTTGCCAAGCTTGGCCCCATCACGGTTGCCGTCCCCGTCAAGGTGGAGGTTGCCGTGTAAGGGATCGTTGGGAATTACATGGATGTAGAGAGACGCAAGGTCTTTTTCCCTGCTTCGCTTCCCGGGGAAAGAAGCGATACCGCTGGGAGGCTGTTTTTATCCTTTTGTTTTTGGTTTATTCCTTGTTCACGAAGGATGTTTTGGGAGGCACGCACTGACTGGACTGGCACATGACTTTTGTTTATCATCATTATCATCATCTATGAAGGCGTTTAAGGGAAGTGGGTTAGGACGGAAAGTAAGGGAAGCGGCGCGCATCAGGGACTTGGATGCAATGTTTAATTGCTCAACTACTGCCTTCAAGCTCTCGAGCTGTCTTTTAATGAAACAAAACTTGACTAGAAAAAGAAGTTGCCAATCCAGTGAAACGGGCGAGCAAGGGGAGACATGGGCAAGATTAGATACTATTATCTATATGTAAAAGGGGAGCCAAGCGCGATGTACGGCAAAGCACCACTAGTAGGTACGATGGGAAATGGCGAAGAGAACACTACGATGTAGCGGGAAAGCTATAGCAGGTGAATGCTCGGAGTGTTTTGTTGCCGGAGCACTTGATGCCCTCCTCGACCAGCCTAATCTCTCAGCTTCCTAGGACGCACCCGAAAGGACGCACCCGAGAGGATGATTCTCGAAGAAGGCCTCGTCCTTGGCCCACGCCGCGGTCAAGATATCCCTTCCTTCGCGCGCAACCTGCTCGACCATGTCCGGGGTCCCCCAACCGGCGACGGTGGTGCCGAAGCAGAGGAGGTGGGCGCCGACGGTGACGAGTGCGCGGAACGCGACGTCCTTGTCGAGGACTCCGTAGCCGGCGCAGAGGCCCTGGATGATCCATAGCCCGGCGTCGATGTCCTTGTAGAGCTTGAGCTCGTAGAGTTCGGTGATCATCTGGCCAATGTCGGCGGCGAAGACGCCGAGCTGGAACATTTCCCAGTCGACGACGAAGACTTCTTTTGGGAGACTTGGTCGGCGGAGTCTTCGGAAAGTAGGACGCTGGAAGATGGCAGGTTTTAGTAAGATAGAAAAAATGGCACCGGGGTACTACCGGCCAATCTCTACGAAAACAAGCAGACTTACTTTCCGGTCCAGAAGTCGCCGTGGATCACGCTCAGCCGGTCCGGATCCACGATCTCGTCGGCCGTGGCCTGGGCTACTTGCTCGAATAGAGCCCTGCTGTCAGACAGGATGGCGGGGAAGCTATCTATCCTCGAGACGAGGCTGCCGTAGTTGATGTACTGCTTGATACCCTGGAGCTGCTGGTTCCGAGCGGCGAGTTGCCGGAGGTCGGCCCGGGTCGGGTCGTTGGCCCAGGCGTGGAAGGCTCGGAGCCACGTTCCGAGGGAGGTGCCTAGGGACACGGAAGAGACTTCCAAGGCGGGCGAGGAGGTGGCGAAGTGGCGGAGGGCGTACTCTTTGAGGCTCTTGGCCGCGGGTTTGCACTCTTGGACGTGGTTGTTGAGCGCTGGGTCGAAGAAGATGGTCTTGGGCGCCCTGACGGTCCAGCTACCGGCCTGGACCGGCGCAAACGCATTGACGGCCTGGAGCGCGCCTACTTCGATTTCCTACATTTTTAAAAATCGAAAAGACATTGATATTTTCTTAGCTCTCGTTCTCACATCGGGATATACGGAAGCCAACACAGGCGAGAGGATGAAACGAAAAAAAAGGGGGGAGGAAGCATTGTCTCCTTACACATCGGTCTATAGAGATCTTAAAGTTTGGGTTGGCGGCCACGAAGCCCTCGCCGTGCTTGACCACCACCTCGCGGGTGCCGTCCGGCAGCGGGTTCTTGAGGACGGCGTGGAAGATGAAGTTGGCGTTGCCACCGCTCAGAGCCGTCAGGGCTAGCGCTTCGTACGGCGTCCCCGTAAGCTGGGCCGTCAACTCCACGAGGGCTTTTTCGGCGCCGGAAAAGTCACCGCCGGTGCCCGTGACGTCGGGGGCGCCATGGAGGTAAAAGTTCGGCGGGAGGGGAGCTGGAGGGAGAGTAAGGAGCCGCGCAGGGACACAGCACGGATTCGCACTTATTCCTCTTGGGGGTCCGGAGGGAGTTCTTGCTTTCGATGACAACTTAGATATAACGCTTTGCCTCCGGGGCACTTCTATTAATTAAGATACTGGATGATGGGGATATATAGACCGCTCTTGTTTCGTCGTCGTTGTTTCGGTCTTGACAAAACGTAGACTCGAGCTTGCCCGGGGCCTATTAGTCTCGAAAGCTGGACCCCTCAATTCGCGACCCCGCCTACACCTACACCTGCACCTACACCCGCATCGACTGGTGACGTTGTTTACGTTAACCAGCGCAATGGGTTAGATGCACCTCGAGCACAACCGCGGGGATGTTCGCACCCAATGCCGCCCTAGCTGCAGTGACACGGAATACGAGCGTTGACACATTCGCCGATTGACTCATTGCATTCACCATGCCTCCATGCGGGTTTACGTTCCACTGGCTACCTCGGGCCAGAACACCAGACGTCTCTAGTGTGCGAGGAAGCTCTAATCCCAACATTAGAGCTGGGAAAAATATCGAACTACCCGCCCATTAAGAGATGGGTAAGAATAAGAGGGGGACAAAATCACCCCTGCGCCCCTCCATCGCTACAGGCAGGCCACGCAAAGACTGTTCGAGTATTAGATGGAGCTTGCACTAGAATAGAATCCAGAAGACCGGCAACGCCCCACGATCAAAAGAAAAAAACAACTTGATGCCTTTCTGGTTGCCTGGCTTTGCTGCCTTGGATCTTGGATGGTGCGGAGAAATTTGTTGCCGAACATGGTGAAAGGCAGCAATTTCTTATTTTTATTTTTAATCGAGAGGATGGCCATCGTGACGCTGCGACGATGACGTCAATGGTCAGCCCCCTTTCGCTGGGTGTTGTAGATCCTCTTGACGGATGACTGCCGCCACTCACGCGTCTCTCAAAAACCGTGTTTTTATTCTATTATTTTCCTTCCTCTTCCCCTTCTTCTTCTTGGGTAATAGATAGCCGTCCAAGTTCGAATTTGATCTCCCAGCAACGTGGCTCCCTCAAAAGAAGGCGAGAAGAGTCTAACGCTGCCTAGGGGCTCAGCCCCCTTGTGGAACACCCTTCAAGTTGGGGCGATCGAATGGGCCTGCCTCGTGTGATTTCCGAGGTTTTTTAGACTTCAACCATCGCGACTTCGCCAGGGTATATTTGCTTGCTGATGTAGTGTTGGTGCTGCGTGGCTTTTACCATTGGACCTCGTGGCCTTATTTCTTGGAGGGGGCCTAGGAGGGTGGCTGTACGGTTGGGGGAAAGAAAGCTGAGGCAATGTTGTGTAATGCACTGAATAATGTTCATGGATCAGTCAATGGATTGGAATCATATGGATCCAATCCATTTGAATGGTTGGCTTTGGGCTGGCTTCTCTCATAACACCACGTTCCCACGAACGGGTCAGCGCTCAGTGGTTGACGGCTTGGTTGGGCGCTCCCTGCATGAGGGCGGTA
The DNA here is from genome assembly GCA_949357655.1 of Parascedosporium putredinis. NCBI lineage: Eukaryota > Fungi > Ascomycota > Sordariomycetes > Microascales > Microascaceae > Parascedosporium > Parascedosporium putredinis. The sequence goes on from CASHTG010000003.1 coordinate 336,967, forward strand.
ATCTACTGAAGAAATTGAATGTTTCGGGCGTGACGCTGGCCAAACCTGATACACGACACGATCGAATCTTGATTGGAACTCCCCAATTCGACACGCGGGTCTGAAGGGCGTGGCGGGTGGCCCTCCCCTCCAGGCCCCCTTCGCCCTCAGTCAGCGCCAACTAAACCAGGACGGGAACCTGGCAATGTTAAGCCTACACTTGAACAAAAACAGAGAGCCAAAACAGCAAGAGCCTGCAGTCCGGGCGGTCTCAACTGTTAGGTGAAACATGGCTGGAGACTGTCTCTTTGTACCCCACCCGCTAATTCCCCTTTGCTCGCCGTGGAGCCTGGTGAAACGGTACCTCTGCTGTCGGCCCGCATCGTACCCGCCATCAATTGATGGCACGACAAGTCAACCACCCTTCCTCTCTGTTCTTGCAGGCTCGGAAGCTCCTCCCTTTGGTTCCAACATCTTTGAGCTCATTCCCAGTCATCGTCCAATGGCGCCCCGTTGGCCTGACGCGGGGCCGCATGAGGGTGGAGCGGCATTTCGCTGACCTTTCAATTTCGATCTCGTCTCCCAGTTTTGATGACAGACCTTAAATCGTGAGAGCCCTCTCTGTCCTTCCCCCTGCCAGACTGCCCTGCAACAATCCTTGCATTCACTCTTGGCTTTTTTTGGGGTGGGACCCATCCGTTCTTCCCAAAAAGATCTCCACTTGCCGGGGCTGGCTGGCTCCTCGTTTTCTTTTTTACATTCATCCCTTCAATTGAATGCACGCCTTCACTCGCCAAACCAAGGCAAGCGATCTTCACACCCTTCTGCCGCCCATTGGGAGCAAGGCAAGCTCGAGAGAACGCCCGAAAGATTATTTGACTTTCTCTCCCTCCCCGAAGCTGCCGGGGTTGACTAGCACCAGAAGAATACACCGCGTGGAATCCGATGTACTGTGCTGCAAGAATTAGATGCAAAATTGTGAGCTAGCACTAGCACAATTCGAATCAGACCCATACGCTTCAAGTCCCGACCTCTCCCTTCTCCCCTTGCATTCTCCGCCATCGATGTACCAGGCGAGTGGGACCTTGATCTAGCGAGAGCACGTTGGAACTGGCAATTGACACTTGGGCGCCAACCAACCTCCTGTATCGAAACACACCCACCACCGAATACTGAAATCGGAGAGCCACTGACCTCCCACTTCGCTACATGTACTTGGAGACAACCTCTTTCCTATTTCTCACCCCCTCCACCCACTTCGTTCTTCTTCATCATTCTTCCTCTCCGCCCCCTCCCAACAAAACTTCTTTAAAATCATCGGGACTCTCCACCTTGCTTTCTCCATCCTTGCTAGCCTTGACCAAGCCAACCTCCCTCCATACCCCGACTTCGCTCCCCACTCTTTAGATAGGCAGCGCTTTACCAATCCATCGTGCTCTAATAATACCGTGTGCGCATCGACGCATCGACGAGAACCGTCGCCTTTTTCGACTTACCTGCCGCCCCTAGCCTCCCAAACGGACATCCCGGTCCCGCACTTGAAGAGGCATCTCGACTGCCTACCGCGCTCGCCTCCGACCAATTCCGTCGATCACTGAACAAATATCAGGGACTCAGCCGTGTCTAGTGGCCGCTTCCGTTTGATTTCCCTTTAGTACAGCGACGATAACGCCAATAACAACCTATACCTCACACAACCCAATCGTGACCTAGCACCGTTCGCATTGATTAGCGCGCCACATTTCATCTCTTGAACCAACGACTCCCTTTTTTCTTCTTTCCTCTCCCCTACTCTCAGCTCAACAACCCCCTTTTAATTCTCTTGCTTCGTCAAGCACTCCAACGTGTACGACCTAGCGCTCGCACGACTCTGTGGATTCTGGCCACCCCCTTTCACTTGTAATACAGCCAGACACCGTAGCAATACTCACCTAAACGCCCTGAATGTTCGACTCTGCGCCCGCCGAGCCTCGAACCACCTCGCTGCATAATCATAATCTAAGAAACTACTTCACACGACGAAATCAGCTGCCCCAATGGCGACTGTGACCACCTCGACGAGCGCGCAGCCGACCGACGGCGTCCAAGGGCGGAATCTCATACTCAACCCCTACGATGCTGCTGTAAATCAGAATGGGAGCTTCGAATCCGATCGCGTCATCAAGGCGGGCAAGGTTCAGAAGCGCACACAAAAGACGAGGAGCTGGAAGACGGTCTACCTCGTACTGCGGCCCAACACTCTGTCCATCTACAAGAACGCCAACGAAGAGAAGCTGAGGCACAAGATCTACCTCGCCGACCTGTCCACCGTGGCCCCGCTCAAAGACCCCAAGAACAAGAGAAACCACGTCTTTGGCCTCTTCTCCCCTTCCAAGAACTTCCACTTCGAAGCTGCCTCCGCCGAGGATGCGCAGGAGTGGCTCGACTTGATCCGCAAGGAGGCTAGGATAGACGAGGCCGACGAGGAGTTTTACCTCGCCAGCCCTTTTGGAAGCCGACAGTCTTCCACCAGCGCTGCCATACCTCAAGCCATCAAGGGCGCCGCCGCGCAACCCCAGCTTGGAGGCGAATGGCTGCTCTCCACCTCTCCCGAGTACCTTGCCAGTCCTGGCTCGCTCTCCGTCCCGCAAGATCCCCGCCATATATCGCATATGCTAGACTCGTCGGGGCTGTCAGGCAACGAACTTGCCTCGCATTCTGACTTTTCCGACACCGAGACGAGGCACGTTCACGGCGTCTCGATCGAAAGCTTGGCCCTCCGCCCTCCCCAACCTCTCGCCGAGGGCGACTCTACGACGCGGCCGGAGCTAGGCCAGAGGAATAGCAGCCAGGCGAGCGGCCTGAACCTCGACCAGGACCTCGACCGCGTCGTGTGGCAGGGCAAGCTTCAGTTCCTCCGGAGCAAGGGTGGGGTGAGGCAGTGGAAGAAGACGTGGGCCGTGGTCCGCCCCAGGAACATGATTCTCTACCGCGACGAATCCGAATATTCGGCCAAATTCATCCTCCCCATAGCGTCCATCCTCAACGTCGTCGAGATTGATCCTATCAGCAAGACCAAATCCCACTGCTTGCAAATCATCACCGAGGAGAAGAGCTACCGCTTCTGCGCCACGGGCGAAGAGGAGCTTGTGCGCTGCCTCGGCGCCTTCAAAAGCCTCTTGACCAAGAGGCGAGAGCTCCAGCAACGCCTCGCCGCCGCGCAGGCTCCCTCGAGCCCCCGCCCTGGCGGCAAGACTCCGAGACGGAATCGGCCCCGTCCCCTGTGGAGCCCACCCCTCCTGCGCCGGCTGCGCCCGTGGTTCGAAGAATGAGCACGGTACAGCCTCCGCCACCCATAGGATCCCACGCTGTTTTGGCTCTGCGATGAGCAAGCGAGACTGGAGGCGGGTGGCTCTTGTTCTCTTGTTCTTCTTCTTTTTTTCCGAAGCAGCATATGACTAGCCGTGCATGATTTGGACAGTCTAGGCGTTTTCTTTTTCCTTCGCCCTGTTGCCATCTTTTCACGTCCCCGAGTTTAGGCAACTGGCGCTGTGGTACCGAAGCTTTACTTTTTTTTTCTGGGAGGCGCGGTAATGGGAGGAGCCATGGCTTCATCGGCCACAGCAGCTTCTGTCCCTACGCTTAATCACCTTCCACCTCCTTTCTCACGAGAAAACGAATCCTGATGACCTGGTCTTTCTGGGGTATGGGCTCTTTGCGTGGGGTCTTCCGCGCAAAAGGAACCTTTACGCCTCACTGTTTTTTGTTGTGTTTATAGGCAGATTGACAGAACAACATGGATAGCAAGCATTTTTTTCTCCCCGGCGCTAGGCAGCCCGCGGAGTGGGCAGCAACGGCGCTTTCGCGATGTGGAAGACTTGGAAGTTCCATATCTTTTGTTCATTATTACTATTGTTACGATACCTAGGGTTTTCTGGGCAGGGGCGTGCATTCGCCCTCTGGGAAGGCCTTTTGAGGAGGTTGGTTACCTCGCTCTACTTTCGAAACCAACCGCATTTTTACTCTCTTGCTACCTCTTTTTCGGTTATTTTTGAACTCGTATTGTATATTTGTTTGTTCAAATAATAATTCAAGAGTATTCAAGAGTTAAGGATAGTATTTAATTCCATCATGAGTAAGAACAAGAAGAAAAGTAGCCCCTTTTGGAACTACCATGTTGTCTGATATCCCTTTCAATTGGGGTACGCTGGTGATACCATGGAGTTTGCGTAGCTTGTAGCTCTGCAAGTTGAACAAGAGGCGGGCTGCATCCGTTGTGCATCAATAGATCCATGTTTCCCCATGCCCCGCCCACGTCAATGCTAATGCACCGAGGCCAAGGTGCTGCTCGATCTTGGCGGAAATGCGAGAGGGTGATTCATTCAAGTGTGAAGATATGAGTGAGGCCGACGTTTTTCCCTGGGCTCCTTCCCCCATTTTTGCACACTCTTTGCCATCGCTTGCTCTCTCCCCTGGTACCTGCCGTTCGGGAGCCGCATCCACGTAGCCAATCAGAGAGCTCAACGTCAACGTCGGCCTTGTCCTCTTTTTTTCGCGGCTGCTCACTTTTTCTGGGGGCCTTGGATTATTAGTTGCACCACGAAAAAGGCCCGTCCGCCCCAAACAACACCCGCGCAACGACATATTACGCAACACCAACGAAAGAAGAGGAAGAAGACAGTTACGCTCCGGCCATCCACGACGGAAGTGCGTTTTCTTGCGAGAGATTCGTTAAGATTCTCTTTTTTTTTTTGCTCTTCAATTTGATGGGCCAAGAGCTTCTTGTTTATCTTTAGGAGCAAGCTCGACTTTGCGATCCTCATTGGCTCCCTTTGCCTCGCGACCGACACGAAAACGTCACCACCGCAATTACAACCACGAAGAGACGAGACGTCATACGGAAGCCCTCCCCAGGAAAACGAATCCGAGTACCAAGGGGGAAGACGTATAATCGACAAGAAAGTCGAAAAGGACGGAAGGAATACCATTACCGGGGAAGAGAAGGAGAGAGAGAGAGAGAGCTAGACTTGAATAATGCCGAGACCAAAGCGCCAAAGGCCAGCGCCGCGGCGCCGTCTTCCAAGAAGAAGGAAAAGGCCGTGACGATCGAGGCGCCCGGCGATGGCGAGGCCAGTGGCGCAAGGACCAGATCGGGGGCCGCCGCTGCCGCGAAGCCCGTGACAGCGGCCGATGGCCAGCAGGATAATCCGTGGACGCCCGTGGCGCGGAAGCATTGGCTCAAGTCGAGCGGGCGGGCGACGCGGGTCAAGGTCAAGGCGGACGTGGTCAAGACGGAGTTGTACGACGTGCTCGAGGCGAGCGGGTTCCGGTACGGGTCCGTCCTGGCGCTGGAGAATGTGCAGGCGCTGGAAGGGTACCTGTGGCCTGGGTTCGGGGAGGAGTCGTCGAATTATCATGTGCTGCTCATGGTGTTGCTGATCAATGCGAAGAAGAGGGAGCAGTTGGAGACGTGGGGTAAGTTTTCTTTCTTTGGTTTTATCTTCGGGGGAGATTGAGAGAGATGGCTAACGTTTTTGGGGTGTGGTTTTTCACCCGTTTGCGATTTCTAGGCATCTTTGAAGATAGGCCCGACGACTTCTCTGCTTTTTTCCGAAGGGTGCTATCCATGCTCCTCGATCAGTCGCTCGCCCCCAACGTCCGGACGCACCTCTTGTCCTTCATGATCAACTCGTTCCAGAACCTCGACAGTATTATTGTGAGGAAGGAGTGCGTGCCCCTCGTTACCATCTCCATCTGGCACAACCTCTCCACCGAGGAGCTGCGCGACGCGAAGCTGGCCCAGTACAGCCCCCTGAAGAAGGCGTGGAGGGCTTCGCTGAAGCGGTACGATGCCGCGGACGATGCGACAAAGGCTCGTCTCCGATTCGATCGGTCGTGGCTGTTTACGCTGATTCTAGACTACCTACGTCTACTTTACTCGGAGTCCGGTTCCGAAGGTATGTGGCTGCTCCTCCTCCCCTCCTTTTTTCCCCCGCCGACCATTGACCAGTTCACTAACTCGCTTCGCTAGATGTCATCGCGTACTGTGAGCGGTTTACCGAGTTCCTTGCCGACCTTCAAAGCCAGCTCCCGACACGGCGCTACGTCAACACTCTCATCCAAGACCTTCACCTCATGTCTGCAGTGCGACTCTCTCCCGTGTACAGCGACGAGGAAAATTCTCTCCTGCGCGATCTCTTCTCCCTCCTCAGCCACTACACCTTCTTCCCCATCGACGACCACACCTTTGCCCCGTACAACCAGACCGAGGCCTACGAGAGGCACTGCGCTTCCTCCGGAACCTGCAGCGGGTCGCCTTCAAGCACTTCCAGTCGAAACTGAAGCTGGTCGCCCTGTCCAACTTTGCCGCCATCAGCCAGCGCGAAGACTTTGCCCCGCTTCTCGAGCCCCTCACCGACGACGAACTCGTCGAGTTTGTCAAGCTCCTGCAGCTCAGGGTCGAGTACCCGGGCCCCCAAATCTTCCCCGTGGATCGTGCCTTCTTGACCGAAGTTCTGCTCTACGCGTACGAGCGGCGCAAGTCGTTCCGCGAGGTAGCCAAGGACATGAGCGTCCTGCCGACGGAGCAGGCCCTCTTTGACAGCAGCCAGCTGCGGTCCGACAACTACGACGGCTCGCGGCCCCTCGCGCTTCCCAAGATGAGGTTGCAGTACCTGTCCGTGGGTGACTTTTGTGGAGATCGTTTGTGTTGTACCGCGGCGAGTCGTTCCACGGCGTTCGCGAGAGCGTCTTGGCTGCGCTGAGGCGGCTGAAGCCCGAGGTGGGCAAAACCACCGGTGGAGTGTGGTTTGGGGGTCAGTCGAGGATGGCTCTCCCTATCTCGAAACCAACGTAAGTCCCCCCCATGATGTACTTATTTTTTTCTTTCCCAAAAGGCTAATAAGGCTACATAGGATCCTCGAGGTCGCACCGCCCAAGATTGGAGAGGCCGACCCCTCTATCGTCAAGGCCGAGATCACGCTCGAGTTCCGCCGTCTTGCCGGCCACCTGAGACGAGACTGGGACGCGCTGCGCCCCGATGACGTTATCTTCCTTTTGCACGTTGCCCCGCCTAGCGACAAGGCCCTCAGCAACGGCAGTTCGGGAGAGGCTACCGAGGCTGAAAAGCACGGCATCGTGTCCATTCGAGCCGCCGAGGTGATCCACATCACCGACGACAAGGGGAAACCTATTCGAAACTCTACAGGCAACTTTGACGGGCGGCGCCGAATCCAGCTCAAGCTGGACCCGAGGACCTTTCCCGGGACGCGGCGAGGGCGGCGGCCGGCAAGCCCGACGTGTACGAGGGCATGAACATCGTTCTCCGCCGTCACAGCAGGGAGAACAACTTCAAGTCGGTGCTCGAGTCCATCCGGCAGCTGACGCTCTCCGAGGTACCCCTTCCCTCGTGGCTCCACGAGGTGTTCCTTGGCTATGGCGACCCGGCTCTTGCAACATACCGCCACTTGGCGAACCGTGCCAAGTCGGTAGACTACCGGGACACCTTCCTCGACTGGCAGCACTTGATTGAGAGTCTGCCCGGCAAGATTATCGAGCCCGGTGACGATGCGTCGGGCAGCTTTCCGCCGCCTTATGTTCTGGAGACGGTAGACCGGCCGCCGGAGCCCGTGGAGAAGCCCTCTAAGAAGCGCAGACGAGGCGCAGAGCCCGAGCTCATCTCGGATGTGGAGACGATCAAGGTGTCGACGTACAAGCCGCCCAACAACGGGCCGTACCCTACGGATGTGCCAAGGCTAAACGCGGTGCGATTCACGCCGGCGCAGACGGAGGCCATTATGTCTGGAACCCAGCCGGGGCTCACCATTATTGTGGGCCCGCCCGGGACGGGTAAGACGGATGTGGCGACGCAAATCATCAACAACATTTACCACAATTTCCCGGAGCAGAGGACGCTGCTTATCGCGCACAGCAATCAGGCGCTCAACCAGCTATTCGCCAAGATTGTGGCGCTCGACATTGACGAGCGGCACCTGCTGCGGCTGGGCCACGGTGAGGAGGAGCTACGCACCGAAGGCAGCTTCAGCAAGCTAGGCAGGGTCGAGTCCATCATGGAGAACAGGGACCGGCTCCTCGTCGAGGTCAGCAAGCTCGCGGCCTCGATGGGAGCGCCAGGCGCCCACGGCAACTCGGCGGAGACGGCGGGCTACTTCAACTCGGTCTATGTTGCCCCGGCGTGGACGCGGTTCTCCGAGGTGCTCGACAAGGAGGACGCGTCGGCGCGGGACATTGTCGAGGCGTTTCCGTTTGGCGACTTCTTCCTGGACGCGCCGCAGCCCCTGTTCCCCGAGGAGGCGGACCGCGAGACAGTGGCAGAGGTGGCGCGGGGTTGCTACAGGCACATTAGCAAGGTGTTTGAGGAGCTGGAGGACGTGCGGCCGTTCGAGGTGCTGCGGCGCGACAAGGACAAGTCCAATTACTTGCTCACGAGCAAGGCGCGGATCGTGGCGATGACGTCGACGCACGCGGCGATGCGACGGGCGGAGATTGCCAAGCTGGGATTCCACTACGACAACGTGGTGATGGAGGAGGCGGCGCAGATCACGGAGATTGAAAACTTTTTGCCACTGACGATGCAAAAGGAGGCAAGCGGTGGTGGTGGTGGTGGTGCCGGCGCCGGGGAAGACGGCGGCGATGATAAGTCGTCGACGCGGCTCCAGCGCGTGGTGCTCTGCGGCGATCACTTGCAGAACTCGCCGGTGATTCAGAACATGGCGTATCGGCAGTACGCCAACATGGAGCAGTCGCTCTTTTCGCGGCTTGTGCGGCTCGGGGCGCCGACGGTGTCGCTCGACATGCAGGGCCGCGCGCGGCCGGGCATCGCGGCGCTCTACCAGTGGCGGTACGCGAAGCTGGGCAACCTGCCGCACGTGTCGGAGGCCGAGGAGTTCCGGACGGCCAATGCGGGGTTCCGGTACGACTACCAGTTTGTGGAGGTGGGCGACTACCACGGGCGCGGGGAGGCGGAGCCGACGCCGCACTTTTTGCAGAACCTGGGCGAGGCCGAGTACGCGGTGGCCATGTACCAGTACATGCGGCTGCTGGGGTACCCGGCGCGCAAGGTGACGATCCTGGCGACGTACGCGGGCCAGAGGGCGCTCATTATGGACGTGCTGGCGCATCGGTGCGCGAAGCACCCGGCGTTTGGGATGCCGGGGGCGGTGGCGACGGTGGACAAGTATCAGGGCGAGCAAAACGACTGTAAGTTTCCCTTTCTATTCTGTCCCCCTCCTCTTCACAAAAGGCAGCGGAGACAAAGTTGCACAACGGGAGATCAAGTGCTAACGCAAGGGGAACGCCCCACAAAATAGACATTATCCTTTCCCTGACCCGAACCCGCAAGGTGGGCTACCTCCGCGACGTGCGACGCATGACCGTGGCACTCTCGCGTGCGCGGCTGGGTCTGTACGTGCTGGGGCGGCGGGAGATTTTCGAGGCGTGCCACGAACTACGGCCGGCGTTTGAGCAGCTCTTGGCGCGGCCCACGAAGCTGGCGCTCGTGACGGGGAGCTTTGGCCGTCGAAGCGGGTGCTCGCCGAGGAGGAAGCGGTGGCGCCGGGGGCGGGAGAAGGGGCCCAGACCGGAGCGGCCGCCGCGGGAGGAGAAGCCATCATGGAGGGCGTGGAGCACCTGGGCCAGTACGTGTTCGAGATGACCAAGACGAAGATGAAGGAGCTCAGCGGGGAGGGGAACGCGATGGTGGTAGAGGGTAGGGAGGAGGAGAAGGAGCAGGAGGAAGTTGTTGATAGAGTTGTGGAGGAGGATGAGGAAGAGGCTGATGGGGTGGCTGCGCCGGAGAAGGAGGATGAGGAAGAGGAAAAGGAAGAGGAAGATGGTGAGGAGGAGCAGGATGGCGCGGGGGAGAAGGAGGACGAGGACGAGGAGTAGAGGACAAAATCATGAAGCTGTAAACCCGGCCATGCTCTTTAACTACTAGGTATGGACGAGAGCCGTGTATAAAGGGAAAGGGGACAGGGGTTTTCTTTTTCTTTTTCATCGTCTTTGGCTTTTCTTCTTCTATCTATTTTTTTTTCTTCTGAATGTCTTGGTTTATGCTCTGATATAAGGCGGCTGAAAAAGGAGGTTGCCGGGATGTCCTCGAGGTAGATGGGGAGAAGCATCATGATCATTTCTATCCTCTCTCTGTCTCTCTCTGTCTCTCTGTCTCTCGTGAACAATACTATCCTCAGTTGAGTTTCTATGGATTCTTGAAATAATCTCCAGAGAGGCTGGACCAGTGAATCCTACTCCCAGAGTGCCATGGCCATGGCTACTAATCTATCTCGAAAGATGGTGTAGGCTTCTTCCAAAAAGAGAAGAAAAAAACTAAAAAGAATTGGTTCCTTAGCCACATCCTCGTTCACCCTGTACGGCTGCCCATATCCCCTTGTTACACTCCGGCATCTGCACCTACGCGTATAGGATGAAGAAATCTGTATCCCAAAACGAAGCCCTTATCAAGCTCGAGTGCAAGCGACCTACACAGCCGATAAGGGAAGACTCAACCCCACCATTCACCACATCAAGGTTTTTTTCTCTCTTCTTACAACCAAAGAGTATATGTACTTACTGCCTCGATACGTTAGATGGGGGATTTCTTTTGGGAACTCTTCAAGCGTTCCGCGCCATGTAGGGCTACGTTAGGGCTGCGGAGTGCGAGGGGGATTTACTCGAGCAGAAAACTTTTTGTTAAGAGTTCCGTTTTGGGCGTTTGCTTGTTCCTGGGGGAATTCTTGGTTGCTTTTTTGCCTCTGCGTCCTTATGCCTCTTGATAGACTGCGGTTTTACTTTTTCATTCTTCTTCCAGATTTTATGTCTATCCCTTCTTTATACCCCTGAGGATTTTTGATTTTATATCCACTGCCCGTTGGGGTAGGTGGAGTGACGTTTCTCCCCAAGTACACGTAAGGATCTAGAGGGGCAAAGAAGGAAGAAGCCTTGACTCGCGAGTAAACATGATATCACTGCACCGAGACCCAAGGTAAACATTTTGATATGAGGGCCCAAGTCGGTACATGTCGAGGGGTTGGTGACGGTTGGGCTTGGTTGGATGCGGTTCAGATTTTGCAAGAGATGTATTATTGCGTCTTGGCTCAATGGCAAGATTCCCTGCATCAGTGATACCGGGGGTCACATCAGGTCGAGATCCTGCTCAGAGAGATCTTGAACCAGTCTCAGCTCTGAACCGGTTCCTCGAAAAGAATGGAAGAGTGGAAATTTCTTTTTGTGTCTGTGGAGGGAGTGCGGTGGGACAATAATAGCAGGCATCTCTCTTGGAATGTCGCCATCTCTCGTCCTTTTTTTTCTTCTTATTCTCAATATGGAGAAACCCCACGTGGGGGAGCGAAGGATGGCATTTCCATCACCAAAGATAAACTAACATGTGGGAGTGTAAGGTTTTCTGTATTGCTATCAGGCTAACAGTGGGTGTCTATCAAAGAAAAATAAGAAAGAAAGAAGGAAAAAGGTCTAAAAAATCCATCGTCGTATTCCCTCTCCTCCTCTGAATATGCCCTCTCCGCTCAGGTGCGTGGGCTAATGGGAAAGAAGGGATGTAAGGCGTGGATATCATCACATCTTGCGATTCGCTTATACTGCGTCATGGTATCGAAACAGGGAGAACATTGAAAAGACCGAGTCTATAGGTTGTTGGGCCGGCGCCAGTTGATTGTCTAGAAAGAGAGAGAGAGAAAAAGAAAAAGAAAGAAAAAGAATGCGAGAAAGGACGAAACCGACAGAAAGGATCTGGGCAGCAAGACGACGTAGTGTTCGTCGGGTGCGCATCCGTCGGGCTCACAAGGCAAAGTCCAACAGAGGGCGTTTTATTAGTATTTCAACGCCTGCAGTATGGAGGGCCGGAGGGAGCATAGGGTCCTAAAGGCGCGGGGAGAAGAGAGCAGGAGCCGAAGCAGAAGAGGAAGCAACGAGACCGTTGCTCTCTGCGGCTCGGGGTATCCATCTGCAGGTCGGGGGTGTCTCTTTGCAGGCTAGAATGGACATTGCGTGGTGACCGATGTCGTGTCTTGACGGATGATGGAGGATGTACGGGGTGAAGTGGGTTGGCTTGTTGTTCCTATCTTGTTCGAGGGGATCTTGCGGGTGATGTTTATTCTCGAGCAACGGGTTTCCTCGAGAAACCGATGCTTTAATAGTGTACGGGGTTTGTAACTTTTGGCAAACTCGTACTCTTTTGTTCACTATATCCTTGGATTTCTAGACCGTCTATCCAAATAGAGAGGGAAGATGCGTGTGAAAGTGTTCATAGAGATAGTGGGTGCCTAAAAACTTCATTTTCATCACATCAAGTGTATCCTCCAATCTGACCGATAATTTTGATACCGAAGCGTCCATGTCATGTCTGGGGTTTCGGTAGGTTCAATGTTCAATTTTCAAGTTTAAACGTTTTTACACCTTTCATTATAAAACCGCGAACAAGTCATCTAGGTGTTCTATATTCCTTCCCCTCGGCCTGTCTGTATTACATTTGATGTAGGCCTTAAGAGCACGTTACATTGATATAAGCTTGGTCGCCCGGGAGAAGCGTGGTTCTCTCCTCTCGGGGGCGTGGAAGATATGGATGGATCTACGGGGCCAGTAATAGTCCAAGCACCTGAAACGGAGGCAGAGAAAGTGAGCGCGTGCAGCGAACTGAAGAATGCGAGGGAGAAGAAGAAGAAAACGAGAGGGGAGTAGATTGGGGATCTTCAATGCACAAACTCGTAGAAGGTGATCCTTTGAACCAGCCAACGAGAGAAAGAGAAAGAAAAAAAGCCACATCAGGGTCCCCTCCTTTGTTCTTCCCATCGTCCCATCTTGTGACTTGATCGGTGACCGGGGTCTGGCGCAGAAAAAAGGGTTGACATTTCGGACAAAGCATTTTCCCCTTTGTGTTTGGGGGAGGAGAGCTTTGCTAGTGCCGGCCATCACGTCTCAGACGGGCGGATGATGCGGACGGGGCCGAAGGGATGGTAATTCTTTCTTTCCGAAAGGGAGGGGAATGAAGCTTTGCCATACAGCATACAGCGCCGGCATGGTAGCATGCCATTGTTTATCCCGTCCGTCTGATCTATCGACCTACCGAACGGACGCTTTTGGAAATACCTCCTTTCTCTCTATTCATTCCTTTGGAAGCTGGGGTGGTCTTCCGACGCCGCCCAAGCTCTCTTGGAGGAGTGTGGAATGGGGCTGGATGGGGATAGGTGGAACGGAGGGGCTGTGAATGGCTGGCTGGCTGCTATTTCACCGAAGCGGCGATGGATCTATTACATAGTAGTGAAGCCTTTTCGTCACCCAGGCCATCTCCAACCAAGACCGTTAGGAAAAAAAGAGTAAGAGAACAGAAAGGGGGAGAAGAGAAAGCGGACGGAGCAAGCACAGAAACGTAGTAGGCCAACGGCCCGATATACACGCGCAGAGCCACACGCAACCCACAACTCGCACGCACTCTCGCGCCTCCTGGAGAGACCCGGGCGGACTTTGACGGTGGCGCAAAAATATCGTGGGCCGCCCCTGGGTGTGTGTGCGCGCGCGCAGCGTGATCGACGGCTCCATGAACGAGGTGTTGGGTTTCACCGCGTACGGGGATGGAGGGGGTCTGCGAGGAGCTGGAGGCAAGGACGGGTGAAACACCCTTTCATTCAGGGTTGAATGGATGAGAGAGCAACCTGCCCGACACCGTTTTCCCCATGTAAGTCCCTTCTTTTCTTCCTCCTCTTAATCTTGAGAAAAGAGAGAAACAATATGCACAAGCGAGAGAGCGCGCCTGAGAAACATCAACGTTTTATGGGGATAAGTGATCACTGGAGAGAAATGTTTCGTAAATACTACCAGAGGGAGCTTCTTCGTTGTATTGGCACAGCGTTGTTCTCTACCCACGATATCGATGTTGTCTAGATCTACATGTATCAATCGGTACAATGAATTCGTCAAAGCCCATTTCGTACCTGTGTTAGAACTGGGGTGTTTTTCTCGGTCGTCCGTGGCTCTTGGCCCTGCGCGAACTTGTGCAATCCAAGGGCCGGACTCAACAAAGTGCGTGTTACAATTAGCATCTAAAACATTGATGAAAAAGGCCATTGGAAAGCCTCTATCTCTGAAATACTACGTAGGGAAAAAATGGAACATTGAAGTGACGAGAGGGTCCCGTGACGGGGTTCAAGCTTTCCTAAAAGGACGTCGTATATGTCGTCGGACGTCATGGCATTTTAGCAGAACCGTGGGTGCTCTGCACTCCTGAGGCTTTCGGTATTGTGAGAGATTGAAAAAAAGATGGCAAGATAGGCAAATAGGACGGCTCAAACAGGCTTCAATGTCTTGGCTGTCACAGTGGCGAGTGCACGTCTGTGATGGCGAGTGTCTCTGGTCCATACCCAGGTATGGGTTGTCACGGTCTTATCTTTCCATTCTTTCATTGCTTTTCCCAGAGTCTTCTGCCTCCAAACAGGCCCCGAGCAAGATAATGAAGAAGACAAAGAGCACAACGCCCCACTCAGATCTAGCGAGGCCATCTCCGATCTTGTGTTTTCGCTCGAGGGTGACTTGCCTGAGACCCGGATCTGGGTTCAATGTTGTGTCCTCACTGATCAAGAGACAGACACGGCATTGTACTTTTCTCTCCTGTTCCTTACTACTTACCTAACCATGCATCTGATACCAAGGTTTTCCATAGTACTGCCCCTTTCCCCAGATTCAGATTAAACTCGGGGAGGGTGGTGTATCGAATATCAAAAGAACGCGAATCCCTGGCTATCTTCAACTGCTATGCGCCGTCTTGGTTCTGCGGGTAATTCGGCTAATTGTGTCCCAGTTCGCTCCCACTCCCCACCCTCTTTCAAGCTCGCTGGAGATTTAGATATTAATAAAAAGGGAGGGACGAAATAGCGTAGTCTGTAGAGGGACGGATGGAAGGATAGAACGAAACCATATAATCTGGGGGTGGGTGTGAGGGAAACGCTCAAGGGGAAAAGAGAGAAAGGACGGGAAAAAGGCACCATTGTGCTTTCGTTCGCCAAGGGCGGCGATTTCGGGCATCTGCCCCGGCCGCTTAATATGGAAACGCGTTCCTGGTGTTGAGCATCAAGGAGGGACGAGAAAGGGTAGAATACACATGAAAGAGGTCACAGATGCGATTTACACTGAACGAATTGGGTGGATTGACCACTGGGCCTCGGTAGACCATCACGAAATGACTGCCGGTGGAGGAGGAGAGGAGGACGCAATCTCGTGGGCGGGAGATGTCGTACGAAGAATGGAGAAGATTGCCCCATGTTGCATCAATGTGCGATGGCATGGGAACAATGAGAAGAATGCGCATTGCCATGGGCTGGTTTTTTCCAAAAGCAAACTCGCCTGAAGTAGAAGCGCGAAAATGAAGAATGAGCACTGAGAGAGTAAGGGAGAAAAAGAAAGGGGGAAAAAGGGAAAAAGGGAAAAAAGGGAAAAAAGGAAAAAAAAAGAAAAAGAAAAGGAATGTTAGCCTCCAAGATAAAACAGAATCTTCCCCTCTAGTCCAGATCCGTTTCGGATCGCGATGTTGCCGCGCAAAAGCAGGCAAACCACACCCTCCGACACTAACTTGACCCTGGCCCCGTTCACCCTTCGTGGAGCCGCAAGGGAGAGGGAGGACGAGTCGGAAGGAGATTCTCTCCTGAAGAAAGGCATTGCACAGGCTCTAATTGTCGCGAGGCACCGACCTGGAGCGACGATATCAACGTTTAATAAAGAAGGAGAGGAAAAAAACCAAACAGCCATCGCAGCATAGCCATCGTCCCCTTACATCTATCTCTCCCTTCACCCACTTCCCCTCCCTCCGTAGCTGTGATGTACGACCTTCACCCAGTCGATCTTTCCTTTCCCCTTGGATGATCTTCTCCGTTGCCCCTTCTCTTCGTGTTTCCCCATCCGGAATTTCCTAAACGCATCTGTTTGGCTCCTGCTTCTCTTTTCGTCTGAACAATTTTTCTTCTTCCTTCTCTTTGGGTTTGACAAGCGCAAACCAAACTATAGCTGAACCAAATTATAACACTACAGCATCTCGAGCCATCGCAAGGGGAGTACGGATCCATAGCATCCCATCCTGGGGCACCGCGTGGTAAAGTGGTTGCATGCACAGGTGGGCATATGCATGGAACGGACGGCGGCGGATGTGCAAAGGGCTGCACGACCAAACAAGACTGACAGGGGTGGAGAAAAAAGAGACTGCACCAAGAGAGAGAACAAAGCAGGCCCAAAGAAAAAAAAAGAAGAGGAAACAGAGAAGGGAGGGAAAAAAAGAATCGAAAAAAAAAAAGAACTGGAAAAAAGGGAAGGAGCTACCCGTGGCGCGACACTCGTCAAGGGAGAAAAGAATGAGCCGTGCAGGGAACAACCTTGGAAGCGCGTGCCCGGCGCGCGTCGCTGAGCGGACTGGAACGCGACGAAAGCGGGAGGGAAGGGGAACGAGGGAGAAAAAAAAAAAAAAAAAAAGGTACGAGAAAAGGGAAGGCCAGGAAGGAACGAGGCCTGGGGATGTGGATGTGGTGTGTGTCTGGGCTTTTCGCTTTCCCTTGAAAGGGGGACGGGCGGGTCGTGCTCGTTGTTCCAGAAACCTGCCGCCTCTGGAACCGCACGGCGCGACCTGCCGGCCGGGGTCTTTTTCTTTCATAAACAACATTGACGAAGTACAGGGAGCAGCGCTGTACCACGCATTCCCCTTCCTTCTCGGAGGCTGCTCCTCGCACTGAAAAAAAAAAAAAAAAAAAGACGGAATATTATCTTGGAGAAGCAAGACATTTGTGGGTTTCTTCTTTTTCCAGGACGCATTTGCGGCATCTGGCAGAATTTCCGCCCGATTCGTATTGTCGGAAGAGCTGGACGACGGAATGACAGGGGTGAACGAAAAAGGGAAAAATTCCCATGGATGACGAATTTCCCGGGCTCTCTGCTTCTCGGCTTGGCGAATCACCACTAGTATCTTGTTATCCTCCCCCTAATAATAATCAAAGATCTTCCTAGGCAAGGGAAAAGAAAAAAAGAAGGAAAGCAAGGAAGAAAGAAAAAAAAAAAAACTGCCGTTGACAACCGATTTTCCAACACGCATCGAGGTCATGCTCGAATCTTGCATGGAACCAGGGAATCTCGACCCTCCTGCACCTCGCCGCAGATCAATCTTAGATCCTTTCCTCCCCATGTCATCTTGCTGGCCTTCAAAGGTCGACTTTTTCGTTGTACGAATTTTTCTTCTGAAAGTGGATATGAAAGGGGGGCGATGTTTGTGAACAAGACGTCATCGTGCAAAGGCGACTCCCTCAAAGAAAAAGCTTGGAGCTCCGTGCTGACTTGGGTCACAATTCTTTTTCTTCTTTGGCAGTGACAATACAAAGCTGTATTACTTTGAACGCCTTTGGGCGTCAGAGGGAGCATTTTCCCAATAATCTTTCTGGCTCGTAGTATTGATCTATTACTCTGCTCCGCTGATATTGCCATCTTCGAGACCTCTACCATGCTTCCTCATGCTTGCTCCCCCGGTGCTGACAGCTTGGAAAAGGCTAGCAAGGGCCAGCTCTCTCCACAGCTAGCGGCGGGCCTCAACCGCACCAGGGGCCTTGACCATTTCTCCACCGCGCGTCGTGCTGGGCCAGCCCGGCGGGAGATTGGGGCAATATTAACCAAATTCCCAGCGATGGAGCCAAGAGCGCGGACCCCGGGGCCACCCAGGAAGAGAGAGAGAGAGAACTTGGGGCTCTGCTGCTGCTGCTCCTCAGAGAGCTGGTCTCGATGTTTGCACGTGAAAAGAACGGTGCCGCAGTAGCTCCTCTGAGTTGTGAACTTACACAAGTATCAACTAGTGTACACTGTTGTTACACGTAAAAGGCTAAAAATGGTATATATTCGGTGGAAGCACGCTCAGCCACGGCAAGACCGATTGTTCGTGCTGGTCTTCTGGGTGGACACGCCTGGACCGGCGCTGAAGAATAAACGTCAGTTGTATTTGATCAATGGGCGTGGACAGCAGGCTCGTGTAATACGGGGGAAGAGGTAATCTCGGTGGGTGCTTCTCAAAGAGGGTCGGTCAAGCGTATTAGGCCTCCTGCTCTGCTCTGTTCTGCAGCAAGCAGTAATACGTAGCAGCTTCTTTGACTCTGTGACACGTAAATAATGTCGAATTCTCTGCACATGTGTTCTTCACGCTGCGCTGCTAGCACGTCTGCTGAAGAGGCTCTGTCCTGGCGTAACGCGTGCTTTTTTCTTCGCTAGCGTTGGATGATGGCATTTCAAAAGGTATCAGTGTCTCCAGACGGAGACCTCCGTCGTCCTCATCGCTCGTTGGATGTATAAAGTACGTTATACACCACACATACATACGTCTTTGCATGGAAAGGCGCTGGATTTGTAATAAGATGCAGACGGGTTGCGACGGGTTTCTGTCCACACGTTTTCTTTTTGTCCTGCTCCCTCCTCGGTTGTGGAGTGGTCCTATCATTTCTGCGATGTCGACAGCCTGAATCCAAGATTTTTTTCTTTCGTTCTCGACATCATCTGGTTTCTCTTCCTTCTTTTTCATTCTCTTCGAAGCCTGAGGACAAGATCGAATCTTCCATCCGGCTCTGTGCATCCTCTCGCCTACCAATCGTGACTCGCTGGCCACCGCGGGACAATCGCTAGCTGGATGCAGTTCTCATCGTATCACAAGCTATCTGCTATATACGTAGAGAGACGGCCGCAGACTGAGAGAGGCAAGAGAGGTCTTGGTTAAGGTGATTCGCTCATCCATCTATGGATGTTCATCCATTGGCTACGAGCCTTTAGGTACGGTTGGGTTTAGCTGTCCGTGGACGATATCAATAAGAGCAAGAGAGGAAAAAACCAAGAGCTTGAGACGGAAAAAGGAAACCACCCATCGAACCAGGCCAGGCACTGAGTCGGTACTTTTCGTCATGCTTAGGCAAGGTCAAGCGTATGAGTGAAACTCGCTTTCGGTACTTTGACGGGGCGACATGTACACTTTCGAGTTCCCGCTCGTACTGTCTGCTCGTTTCCTCACGACGAAGAACCGCCCCACATTCCTGAAGTAAAAATGTTTTAGCGCAAACTGCCCCGTAGTGCACCAAGCAACAGCTAAAATTGATCAATTGATGGGAGCACCTTTTTGGTATTAAAGGAAAGGTCAGCCTCCACGCGCGCGGGACTAGATTAATTCGCACCAGCCACATTGGAGCAAAAAGCTTGCTGGAGTTCCGGGGACTGCGTGTTTCGAAGAAGAAAAACAAACCGCTGGAATTGTTTTCTTTTTTCTTTTATTTTTCTTCTTTTTCTTTTTGGCATTTGGATTCGTAGTTGGAAGCAGAGAACCTCGCCAGGAGTCTAATTGAAGCTTGTGTCTCCCGGCCGCGCCCTAACGCACAATAGAGTTGTAATACAGTCGACTGAACTGTTCAATGCAATATAATTTCGAGTTCAACACCTTTTTGGTCGGGCCTTGCCCTTGGTGGGTAGCATTGCTTGATTTTTGAGTGTCAGAGTGTGCTGGGACACTCGGTTGCTGCTGTCTCTACGTTGTGACATGTACCCGGTACTTTTTGCCCAACAGCACTTCTACTTCTACTTTGATTCCCGGCCATTGCTCGCTCATCTGTCCAGTGCGCAACTTTGCTCATCATCTATCGCCTCCCGTTTGGCATTATCGGTTTTCTTTGCAACAGCCATCGACATCTTTCGTAGTAGTGTACTCGGCAATGCATACGGGGTGGGCCCAAGTTGCGTGAGACGACGAGAGACGGATGCCAAGCGGGAAACTCGGGGCTGTGATGCGCACGCGTGGTGTGTGACCTGCTGGTGGGTGATTCGGTCGAATGCGAGTCGGCAGGCTTACTGGAGAACTCGGTTTTGATCAAGAGAAATCAGTTGTTTCTTTGAGCCTGAGGCGAGAGAGAGAGAGAGAGGGAGAGGGATGCCGACCTCTGCTCTAATGGAACCTCGATCATGTCCAGCTCTAGCACCCGACTCATGGCGCTGCTGGCTCCCGAGTCCGTCGCATCTCTAGCTGCGGGAGAAGGGGGATAGTGTGATAAAGTGATAAAACCGGGTTTATCGATGGAAGTCAAAAAGGCTTGAAACTGGCCGTTTGAGTGGAAGGGGGCAAAAACTCGCCAAGGCTTTTTTTTTTTTTTTTTTCTCTCGCTCTTGCTCCCTCCAACGTACGTTCGGCGTGCCAATGAAGTGCTTCTTCGCGCAGGCTGGAGCTGGCTCATTGATTGGGTCACGAAAGCCACCGAACAGTTTTCCCATCCATGCTCTGTCTTACTATTCGACCATCAGTTTGGGGCTACGCTACCCGGTGATGGCCTACACCCGCTACACCAGTTGAACGGTTGAAGTATCTCTGGAGATGATGTAGTGGTTTCTGGCTGACTAGAGCTACGCAGCGACAAGTAGCTGTGTGTAGTGTCTGTGGGAAGTAATGGGCTGGGTACGTACCTGGGCCCAGTGCTGGACTCGTCTCTTTCCCCCTTGTGGTGCTGGAGCACCGACCACACAGATCCCATTTGTACACTCCACACCTAAAGCAAAGTCCCTGGTACACACCCTGTCTGCCTAGAGACCACACGCCCCCTGTCCCAGTCTGGTTCCTGCTCCAGTTGCTCGCTGGTCCTCTCTCCCCCAAATGTGAGGAGGATTATTTCCAAGCCTAAAATTTTTTTCTCCCTTTGAGCGAACTCCTCCTCAAAACACCTCCCAAACCATACATCCAGAGTTGAGAGGCCTAGGTGGAAAACATCATTCCAACGGCCCTTTTCTATCCATTTCTTCTGTCTTTTCATAGCAGAAGATCCATCTCCACTCCGTTAAGTGTTCTCTCCTTCCACGCGGACGTTTATTCCCCTAATCAGTCCCTTTGCTGTGGTCGCGACCTTTTCGTGCATCGGCGGTTTCGTTCCTTTGGACTTCCCGTGACGAAATTTTTTTCTTCGCAATCTTTTTCCTCGTTCCTTCCCCCAAAGAAACGAAGAATCTTCCCCTTTTTCTTTTTGCGAAGATCAAGAAGACCGATTCACTTCTTTCATCCTTCATCTTCTTCTTTTTGCTTTAACTATTCTTTTTGCCATTCCTCGACTTTCATCGGGAATTCTTAAAAAGAAGGTTGCTTAATTGCGCAAAAATCAAGACATCCGAGACCAAGGAAGCATAAACACAAGAGAGCAACTGAATCTGAGATTCATCAAACCATTCGACGATAACGGTTTCGTTTCATTACGATCCTCTCGTCCCCATCATCGAAGCCTTCTCTTCGACTCCCTCGACGAAGCTTTTCTTCCCCTTCTCTCAACGAATCCGCAAACGCGCCTCTTTGGGCCCGCGCATTGCCTCATCTCCCCCAAGCGAGACGAAAGTCATCGAACTCGAGCACACCAGCAACGGATTGCATATTTTTGATAGCGGCACATCCCAGAACCGTCTGGGGCGACATCAATCATCACATATGACTTCTACTGCAACTCCGCAGAATTCGACACAGGCGACCAACACTGCAGCCCACTCTTATGCGTCCGCTGCCAGTGCGTCGAAGAAGCCTGCTAATCCCAACACTGTAGTTGCCTCGGGCTCTACTCCTGCCCCTGTCGTCGTCGGCTCGTCCGCCAAATCTGCTTCCCCAGCGAACGGCAGACCCGCCATTCCCCCAGCTGTCCCCGTAGTTCACGGCTCTGTGAACGGCGGCACGGCTGACCACGCTCGAAAGCCCTCCGTCACCATTAGCGCTAATGGTCCCCCTCCTACGGCGCAAACGGCGGCCCTGTAGGATCATCCAAGTCCGCCATCCAGTTCGGTTTCCGCGACTCCCCAGTCGTTTCTCACAGCACCCCCAGCCCGGTGCGGCTTCTCCTATCCCCATTCCCGGCACTGGACACGCGAGAGTTGCTTCTCCCGCCCACTCGCCTTCGCCTATCCCCAGCCGGCCGCGAGCGGTGGTCGACCTCCCGCCGGTCTTCAGTCCGGCGACGTGAAGCCCAGCTTCGGCAGCTTCAACAACGATCCTGAGGTATGTCTGGGTCTCCACTCTTTTTTCCTTGATTTTTTTCTTCTTTCTTTGCCTTTCATCTTCTCCTCAATGTCCTTGGTGGTATTTCATCTCGCGAAACCTACAATTTTGTTTTTTGCGTTTGATAGCTTTTCGAACGGCCTAAGATGGGAGCGGTTTCGCCACCGGCACGAGCCGCCCCCTTTTTCCCTTCTTTTTTCCCCCAAATAATTTGAGGAATTAACTAACTTTTTTCGTCTTTTCTTCCCCAGCGTCACATGCGACAGGCGTCTATCCCCCAACAACCCGGCTCTCCACAACCAGCCTCTTCACACGAGGCAAGGCTCCAACATTTCCATGGCTAGCACTGGCGATATGGGCAACCAGGGCATGCCTGGCCCCAACCGTGGCGGCTACCACCACGGCGGACGCGGCCGTGGCTATAACAACGCTCCCTACAACTCCCATCCCCAGACCGGATACCCTCCCCAGGGCTCTTTCCGAAACGGTCACGGACAGGGTCGGAACTCGATGGCTCCCGCTTTCCAGCCTCAGCCTCCTCCTCGTTATGCCAACAGCCCCCAGCCGACTCGTGGCAGCCCTGCCATGATGCCCTCTAACCCCAACACACCGAACATGGCGCCTGCGATGCCTGTTCAAACTCCTCCTCAATTTTATGCCCCTCCCATGGGCGCGCAACCTGTACAGAACCCCCTTTTTCTTATCAGTCTGACCTCGTTTCTTTTGTGTCACATGCTTCCTCCTCCCGGAATCGGTCTGCTGGCCTCAAGAAAGATCGTCGGTCCTTCGACCGGCGCAAGCAACCGCAGGATGCTCGCATGGGTAGTCCCCGAGCTCTCCCCTCTCACCAAGCGGCCCTCGCGCTCTAGTAAGCGTGGTGGTGCCAATCATAACAACTGGCGTTCGACTGCGCCTGCACCTCCAATTGCGTACGGCTCTCTCTCTGTCGCTTTTCAAGGACACGAAAGGGATTCGGACACGGAGCAGCAGTACCAGCTAGAAGGGCATGTCCGGTTCGGCGAGCCACACCAGCAAGATCAATTACAGCTGCCACCACGTTACCCTAGCCTGGAGATTGATCTCTCTCCGAGACTGAAAATTTTAAGCAGATACAGAAGGTGCTAACTGAGAGAAAACAGAACATGCCTCCCTATGGATATCCTACTCCCGGCGCCGTCAACCAGTACCCCGGGCCCATGCAGCATATGGGTTACAGCAACTACCCCATGCCTTACCCCGGCCCCTCTGGCTCGCCCGCCTTTGGGCCTGCCTATGGCGCTCCCCTTTCCATCCCGGAGGCCCTACCGCTATGTCTCGAACTCCTTCTACCTCTGAAAAGCCTAACCTTGGTGCCGGTCCCGGCGGCCAGCCCGTCGTCGTCTCAACGCCCCAGATGTCTCAGGCCCAGGGTAAGCCCCCTGTGGTTTCCGGATCCGGTAACTCACTTGCCCGGCCCAAGAAGAGCGCTGCTATCGTCATCAAGAGGCCCGATGGCGAGATTGTGGACGTAGCCAACATCAAGTCGTCCTCTCCTGCCCCTACTAGCAGGACCCCTCCTGTAGTTTCATCCACCGCTACTCCTCCCACAAAGCCCTCGACACCTTCCCACACGCGCACTGAGTCCGCGGCTCCTCTCAAGACTAAGGAGGAGATCCAGGCCGAGCTTCGAAACAAGATTGCTCGGGCTACCGCGCAGACCTCGAGCGACGCCGATAGCAAGGCAGAGGAGGCTGCCAAGGCCGAGGCCGAAGAGAAGGCCAAGGTCGAAGCCGAAGCCAAGGCTAAGAAGGAAGCCGAGGAGAAGGCCAAGGCTGAGGCCGAACAAAAGGCAAAGGAGGAGGCCGAGAAGAAGGCCAAGGAAGAAGCCGCAGCTAAGGCCAAGAAGGAGGCCGAAGACAAGGCCAAGGCCGAAGCCGAGGCTGAAGCTAAGAAGAAGGAGGCTGCTGCCGCTCAGGAGTCTGAGGAAGAGGAAATGGAGCGAATTATCCGTGAGATGGAAGAAGCCGATAGGCTCCGTGAGGCCGAAGAGGAGAAGCGCCGCATCAAGTCGGAGGCTGCCAAGGCCGAGGCTAAGAAGAAGGCGGACGCCGACCGCGCAACCGTCGCTGCCGAGAACGACCGCAAGCTCCGCGAGGCTGAGCGCGAAATGGAGCGTCTCGAGGAGGAGAAGGAGAGGAGGGCCCAGGCTAACGCTGATTCTGGCAAGAGCTTCACCGAGCTCCTTGCCCAAGCCCGCAGCGGCAAGGTCGAAGAGTCTGCAGAGTCTCCCAAGGTCGACTCGGTGACCGACAAGCTCGCTACCATGAGCATCGGCGGTGATTCGAAGCCCTCGACCCCCACGTCGGCGACGGGCAAGGGCCCTGATAAGCAACAGCGTAAGCCTGCCGCGCTTAACCTGTCGATTACCACCAAGCCCGTCGAGGCGCCCCAGCCCAGTGCCGCCCTCCAGTCGCTCAAGACTTCTCGCTTCCTCACCATTAAGGAGGCATCGAACCCCGGTATCTACGCGGGCAGCAGCCTCGCCTCGCCTAACCCTGCTGTCAACGCCGCCGTGGGTAAGCGTGGCCAGGCTTTCAAGTACGACGCCGCGTTCTTGCTCCAATTCCAGAATGTCTTCACCGAGCAGCCTTCTCTTGAGTTCCAGTCCCAAGTTAAGACTCTGATCGGCGATACGGATAACAAGGGCTCTGGCCGCACCCCGCCAGCGCTCGCCCCAACGCTAGGGAGGCGCCGGTCCCAACGGCTTCCTCCATGGGCTCGTTTGGCAGGACCCTTCCTCCCGGCACGACCTCGGAGCAGCGCATCGCCATGTCCTCTGGTGCCGCACCTCGTCCCACCATGCCCGGCATGGGCGGCTTCCGCGGCCCCAGCGGCCAATTTGCCGGCAGCCTCCTCTCCAACTCGGGCAGGTCACCGTCTAACTCGGGCATGGGCCCCAACTCGCCTAGACAGCCCAGCGGCCGCGGCCACAGGGCCGGCGGCAGCCAGCGTCCCGGCTACAACTCGCAAAAGGATGCCCAAGCTGCCAAGACCATGCCTCTTACTCAAGGCATGGATCTGAAGCCCATTACCGTCTCCGCTGGCGGCTGGAAGCCCACGAGCATCGGCAGGAAGACGGCCGAGAGCGCCTCGGACCACCTCGAGCCCGAGCTGGTGCAGCGTAAGGTCAAGGCGGCGCTCAACAAGATGACGCCCGAGAACTTTGACAGGATCTCGGACCAGATCCTCACCATTGCGAATCAGTCCAAGAACGAGAACGACGGCCGCACGCTCCGCCAAGTTATTCAGCTCACGTTCGAGAAGGCCACGGATGAGCCCCATTTCTCTTCGACGTATGCCAAGTTCTGCAAGCGCATGCTCGACCAGATGTCACCTGACATCAAGGACGACACCATCAAGGACAAGCACGGCAATGTCGTCAACGGCGGCAACCTCTTCCGAAAGTACCTGCTCAACCGCTGCCAGGAAGAGTACGAGCGTGGATGGAGCGTTCCCGACGCCCCTGAAGGAGAGGAGAAGAAGGTGCATGGCGCCGAGCTCCTTTCCGACGAATACTACCTGGCTGCTGCCGCCAAGCGACGAGGTCTCGGTCTTGTCCGCTTTATCGGCGAGCTGTTCAAGCTTGGCATGCTTACGGAGCGCATTATCCACGGCTGTGTTCACGGCCTGGTCGACTTCAAGGAGGAGCCCAAGGAGGCCGAGATCGAGTCTCTCTCCTTCCTTCTCAGGACCGTCGGTGCTCAGCTGGATGCCTCGGAGAAGGGCAAACCTATGATGGATGCCTACTTCAAGCGCATCCAGAACATGATCGATCTCCCCGAGCTCGAGAACCGTCTCAAGTTTATGCTCATGGACGTCCGCGATCTCCGCCAAGAAGGCTGGAAGTCTGTCGAGGCCAACAAGGGCCCCAAGACTCTCGACGAGGTTCGTGCCGAGGCCGAGCAGGTAGCCGCTGCCAAGGCTGCCGAAGCCGCCCGCAGCCAGCGCGGCGGTGGCGGTCTCAGGCCTCAGATGGGCCGCGGCGACGCCAGGTCCATGTCCTCTGGCTACGGCCAAACGACCAATACTGTCGGTATGGACGACCTCAAGCGGCTCAAGTCCAACAGCAGGCTGCCCAGCGCCGGCATCACGCTCGGCCCCCACTCGATGCTTGCGTCGCGCAGCAACAGTGGCCGCCGCCCCGGTGGTCCTGGTGCCCTTGGCCGTTCCGGAGACAACTCTGGCATGTCGTCGAGGACCGGCACCCTCCCACGCGGGAGTCGTCCAACACTTTTGGGTACGTATTGTCAAACCGAAACAAGTTCCTTTTTCCCTCGTGCCTTGAACCCCAAGCTAATCATTTATTTTGTGCGTGTTAATAGTCTCCTCGCGACGATGGACTCGGAAAACCCTGTGTCTCCTCCCTCGACTGCGGCGTCCCCGCGTTGTCCAAGGTTGTCCCTGACAGCAAGAAGCCTTGAGGCTCGCTCTGAGGCGTGCGGGACGGTAGCGAAAGCGAGAATCGTCGCTGCGCAGTTGTTTTTTTCCCACCAGTCACATTTTCACTCGGACTCGACACTACATCTCGGATCCGGGGCTCGCTGCATTTTCCGCGACATAGAAAGGGGCAGGGTTGCTTTTTCTTTTCCAAAAAGGGGCATCGTCATCTCTACATTTCGGGGCTTTCACAAGAATGCGTCCTTTGAGACTCCAAAAGTTTGATAATTTCTTCATTTCGACTCTTTGCCTTGTTCTTTTTTTTTTTCCCATACCGATGATACCTCGACCACATCGCACACAGCATAGACGGATACGGCCTTCTTTTTCTTACTCTTCTCGTTTTCATTACTCGCTTTTAGTCATTCTTCTATGCTCTCTTTTCCTAGTTGGACTGCACTGGCATAACATGGAGGAGAGGCAGGAACAAATAAGCCTACCTTGTCCTTCCATCCTACATTGCGTGTTGGCTCCTTTTCCTAACTTCATTGTGCTATTATCGTGGAATTCCCATGTCACCTTTGCTTCTCTTTCTTCTTTCTCCTTGGGCATTTTCCCTCTTGTCTTATCCATTGTTGCCCTTGTTCTTTTTCCTCTTGTCCTTTTCTCTTGTCCTGTGTCTTGCGTGCGCTTGTTTTGTCCTTTTCTCTCTTGTTTTGCGTCTAATACAGATTCATGGACTAAAAGGGGTATTTGCGTCGTTTTCGAGGGCTGCTTTCCATTGCTTTTTTCTTCCATTTTTCGTTTCTTTTTCGTTTCTCTTGAGCTTTCCGAAGCACTCATCGTCGCGCCTTGTCTTCCCGCGAAGATGGAATGTTGAAGTGAGGTTTTTGAAAGAGCGGCAGTCGCTCTGCCCTCGCCAACACCCTCCTATTAACTCCTATTATTTTATTTCCCGGAGTACAATCTAGTACTCCGAGGTTGAATTGCGACCAGACCTTGAACACCTACGGGAACCGAATCGAAGCCCAGGCGGAAATGGGGATCTGCCTCTTGCTTCCACTTCGCCCATCCCGATCAGGAATCGACCAGTCTTGGGAAGCTTTCGACCACACCTCACTCGACATTCCGGAAATCCGAGCCATCGACTTCGCATAGCAACATGGAAAGCTGGACTCGAAATACCGAGAATTTGCAGCAGAGATGAGAAATTCAGGGGCAAGGGGAAGAGAAGTTGTACGCATCCAGACAACCCACGGCCATGTTGCAAAAAGGGGGTAGATGCCGTCGAATCACCACTGGCAGAGAGAGGTCGGTAGAGCCGAGAAAATCTTTTGGGGGATTTTTTTAGTACTTTATAGTATACTACTACGACACATTCTCTTGGTCGGCGGTGTACGGATCGGTAGGGGGAACCAGTGAAACGAAGGTACACGAGGGTTGGTCGGGCGCGTTGCATTCTTCTCTGTCCTGAGTGTTGGTTTTGCTAGGGAGGTAGGCGATGGGTGCTTCTTTTCAGGCCATTGTACATCATTTTAATTAGGGGTAGACTGACTGCCTCGTCGACTAAGTTGGGTCGATGGGAGAATACATTCCGTCCTTTTCCAACATCTCCGTCATGATTCGCTTCCCATGTGACACTGCATGTACATGTTTTCTGTCTTGACCAACTTGCACGTTTTCTCGGTCGAGAGTAATTATATCGGAGAGCCCCGTCTCTACTGGTGATGGCATCCCTTAACCCATATTATGTATCCCAAGGACGACCCCAATTCCTCGTTTCGTCAGCCCACGACGGACATGGCCCCAAGCACACACACGGAGACTGATTAGACGGAATGGAAAACCGAGGGAAACAAGACTAGTGCAAGAGAATTCTCCGTCTATTCGTCAATGTCGAGCTTCTTGATTATCTACAGAGATTACGATGGGCCTACCTCTCCATTTTTCCTATCCATCTTTTTTTCCTCCTCTTTCGGGGGAACGGCTAGAAACGCAAATGTCTCTATGATACAAGACGGAAAAAGAAAGGACGCCTTCAAGATCAAGCGGCGAAAAACTAGTGATGAAGAAAGAAAAAGAGGATATGCAACCTTTTTTGGGGGATGGACACGATTTGGAAAGAAAAACACTGTTGATAACCGCTTGGGAGGTGAGAAGGGGGTGGGGGTGTAGGTAGGCAGAAGACAAGAAAATGGCGCCAAACCCTGCTCGTACAGACAATGAAATGGAAAGAGAAACCCCGGTTCACCACGTAGATGCAAAGAAAGGAAAAAGAGAGAAAAAAGTACCCATCACTCCTCCATCTCATCATCTTCCTCGGGCATCTCCACGCCCTCAAAACTATCATCTCCGTCATCCTCGTCCTGGGCATGGCCGGCTTTTTCTTCCTCCAGCTCCAGCTCTGGCTCTGGCTCTGGTTGCGGCTGCGGCTCCAGTTCTGCGACATCCTCCTCATCCTCCTTCTTCTCCTCTCGGTTCTCTTCTTCTCCTTGCTCATCGTCCACCGCCATCGCGTCATCTGCCGACGCGGGTGTGTCCTCGGCCATTTCCAAGGGCTCCTGCTGTACCTGGGGCTGGTCGTCGTTACCGCTCGTGGCGTCGCCCACCTCAACATCCTCCTCTATGCGGCCGTAGACAAAGTCGTGAATCTTGTCCGCGGCAGCGGGGTGTCGATGCCGGCATCAAGCGCAAGGGAGAATCCGCCTTCCGGCGTGTCGGTGTCGGGGGAGGGCGGAGAGAAGGATGGAGCGATGGGGAAGGCGTTTTCTTGTATTTGGGTGGCGGACTGGTGGGGTTGTGTTCACATGGTTAGCTTGTGCTTCTTGTAAGAGTAGACCGTTGATCCGAGGGCGAAATGGACACAAAAAGGAAGATAAGGGGAATAAAACTCACGCCAAGGGGAACCTCGAGGACGGGAACCTTGCCCTTCTCCGCAGCGGCCTCCACCGCCCTCCTGCTCGTGCCGTATCCCACGCCATCCACCTCGCCAAACTCGATAAACTGGTCGTTGCCCACCATGACGCTAAAGGCCTCTGCTGTGACAAAGGTGTAATCCCGGCCACCCGACTCTCCCTCTCGCGCCTCTCTCGCCGCATGTCTGACGACCCGCTTGAATACGCCAGGTATCTTGCCCATCAAGCCCTCTACTATAGGCTTCGACCGATCTGTATCCGTTGTCGCGGCTGATATGACAACGACGAGGCTCTTGTCCTCCGGCATGTCATCCGGCCCAGCTGTTACCTCGTCGTCGCCTGCCCCATCCTCATCTTCCTCATCGGCACCCGTCCTTCTTCAAAAACGATACCGATCTTGTCAGGGTCGTCGATGCGGTCAAACGCCGCCAGCTTGCTACGGCCAGCGATGCGTAGCGCCCTCCACGACTTGCTCGCCTTGCCCTCGATGGCCGCCGCTTTTGTCTGCGCATTGGTCGGCATCTCGATTTCAAAGTCGTCGTCCTCAATCTTGCGCTGGAAGGAGGCGAGTTCTGGCAGCGCGTAGCGGTCGCTATTCTTGAGCCGCTCCATTGCCGGGTCCTCGTCCTCATCCTTCACCGCCGCCGTTCCCTCATCCCCTCTTTCCACTCCCCGCGGTGGTCGCCATTTGTAGCCGGGCGGTTTTCGGCGCTAGATAAGAAGCCGAGGTTGAGGGAGCCCATGGGGATGGGCCGGAGACGTTTGTTGGTCGCCGTCCGCTGTACCGTCTGCTTGGCCTCGGAGAAGAGATCGGCGGAGACTGGCGGCAGGCCCATAGGTGGGCAGTTTTCAATCTTCCAGCGCACCCAGTTCTTGTCACGAGACAGGACTGTTTCCACCATGCGGAAGAAGTAGGGTCCCTCGAACCCCTGGCGAAGGTAATCTGCGATAGATCGTTTCATGTCCGTCGCCCATTTTGTCTGAGGCATATATGTTATTAGTAAACCAAAGAAGGCGAGATAGCAATCAGATCGTTTAGAGTGACTCTATGAAAGGGGAGGTGGGGAGAGAATATAAGAAAAAGGCTTACGTCGTCTTCGTTGAGCTTCTGGTCAAGGTACTCGACCGCTTTATTATGTGCCCTCGCCGTGGACAACTTCTCCTTGGCCTTGGCGGAAAGCGAAAGCAGAAAGTCCATGACGATAAGAGCCTGCACGAGGACGTGCCGTCGAAAGAGAGGTCGCTAATCTAGTGCGAGTGATTTTTTGTTAGTTCAAGCTCAATCTTGTGCCTCTTTTCTGTCTTCCCTCAGGCGGGGACGTACCTCGAGCTCAAAGAGATCCCGACTTGTGAGGTACTTTGGGTTAAAGGCATTCGCGAGATCCGTCTCGCCGTCCTCCCTCTTCCTCTTGAGAGTTTTTGCGCTATCATCCGAGCTAGCTGTCTTGGCCGGACGCGAGCCGTTTTCCACCTGGATCGACCGGAATGCCGTCATGGTGGTCTCCATCGCGCCCCGAAACCGCGCAAAGTACGTCTCGTCAAAGAGTTTCTTAGGCTGGCTAAAGCTGTCCTGGAGTGACCAAAAGACCGGGTAAAACACGTCCGCGTTCAGCGGGGTTTTCCGCTCGGCGCCTTCTTGGGATCAAACGTGACCGCCTTGAGCGAGGCCTGCTTCTGTTCCCCAGCCTCCTTGCCCGCAGCGGTACCATCGTCGACATCCATCGCCTCAGCCGCTGCCTCTTCTCCTTCCTTTTCCGGAGGCGGCGCCTCGTCAAAGACAGTTACATTCTCGATGTGGTATTCTCCGCGCAGGTTGACTGAGCTCTTATCGCCGAGGGGAAACTCTGGAAGAGGAAGATAAAGACCCGGCCGCAGAAGGCGGTGTCCTCGGCGCGCGATAAGCGGCGCAAAGCTCGTTGCAGCTACGTAATATGACAAGCTGCTTCTGCTTAAAGTGTTTGGCGGTAATGCGCTCGCGGCGAGACTCGAGAAAGTCGAATATCTTGCGGCACCCGGAAATGGTCTGGCTGTCGAGTAGCTCCTCCACGAGCCAAAATAAGAGGGCGGGGTCGCATCGTTCCTCGTCGGATAGGATGGCAAGGAGGTCGAGGAAGTTCCAGACACGGACGAACTCGGGTGACTCAATGGGTGTGCTAGCCTAGAAAGAGGGGAAAGAAAAGTAGAACAGTTCTGTTAGCCTTGCTCCAAGGGCTCGATAGGAACAGGACAGGCTAGGGGCCTGGCGCCAGTAACGGTTCCACTCCCATATCCCTCTTCTCGCACGATACACTTACTATTAAGTGGCTGAACAAATCTCGCGCTGCCGTCTCAAACATGGCAAACTGCCTCAGCCGCCTCTGGTCCGCGCCATCATCGCTGGGGCCGCCCAACGCTTCGTCAAAGACGGCGCTTAGCTGGGCCGCCACGTCGCCTAACTTGGATTTGGTCAGGGGCGGTTCGATGGAGGGTTTGTCCTTGATTGTGTCGGCGCGGGCAAGGACATTGTCGAGGTAGGCAGCGCACGAGGCAACGGCGGGGACGCCGTGCCCATCTGGCGTCGCGCTAGGCATTCTCTCGAACCGTAGAGATTGTGCGCAAGATGGTAAATGACTTGCGGCGATGTAAACTATCGGCTATTCGGTAGAGGGATTGAATTGGCGGGTTTCTGGTCGAAGGGTTCGCTTCCGTGGCTCCCCGTTACACTCGATGTCTGCGAGGCTGGAATGAAGACGGCTAGAATGAATGGCGACGGCCGAGCTCGAAGATCTAAAACAAATAGATTGGTGAAAATAAAAACAAAACAAAAAGTAAAGGGCGAAACAAGGACGAATTAAGTTAATGAATGAGAAAGCCGGGGTCGTAAGAAAACCACCGGAGATGCAGTTTGGGTTGCCAACGTCAGCAAGGCTTCGTTCGTCCCTTCTCGCGATGCCGCTTGCCTTGCAGTTCCTCGTCGCCCGGAAAGAGAAAAATCGCGTTGTTCCCAAGTTCCTGCAGATGTGGCGCAACCTTTGGCGGAAGAGTGGCTGGTGAGCCCGACCCACCTTTCGGTGCCTCAGAGTCACAGCAACCAAAGCTCTCTCTGCAACTATAACGATCACTAATATTACCGTAGCACCCCCAAAAACTTTATGTTACACGTCCATGAAGCGTGCTTTTAATTGAAAATCGCAGGCTTCTCTGATATGTTTGTTTATAAAACATGTATGCTTGATCCTAAGATTTCATGGCGACGGGATATTGATCCATACATCAAGAAGCAAGGATCCAGATTCAAGGTTGACACTAACCAACTCTAGCTAGGCTCAAAAATTGCCCCTTTGGCGTTCATTGCCTTGGTCTAATAAGATTCATAGATGATTGCGAGTGCGGGCTTCAATCGACAAACTATTCAGTAGGGTTTCCTCTTCTTCTTGTTTTATTGAAACCAGTAGCTGGTCTTCCCTCATTGACTGGCTCTCTTGGGTTTTGAGTCTTAGGACAGCGACGCCACGACGATGTTGCCGCGTGAATAGCTTTGAACGTGATGCACCAATCACATGCCACAACCAGTATTTGACGACTTCTCGGTGGCTTCTCGGCAGGAGCCACTCACATTCGATCCTTTGACATCCATCAGCTCCGGGTCCATGTATTGGTGGGCAGCTTGGGCAGGTCCTTTGCTTGACGGTGCTCGGCTCTCTAATCCAGGGGGAGAAGAAATCACCGGCGGCTTGCAATCTTCGTCTCTATTGCCACCTCGATACCCCAGGGCGACTCATGGACTCTTGTGAGGCCTTGAGATCTTCATTTCCAAATCCGGAACGGGAACGGAATCAAGCATCCTAGGATTCTTCAAGTTTACCAACGTTTGCAGTGTGGCAACGACAAAGCAACGTCCCATTTACCACAAGTATAAAAGCGTAGATTAAAGCCGCACATAATCTCCGGGTTCCAATCTCGTGCGGCGTCGCATGCACCCGTAGATCGGGGGTGGAAAGGAAGGGCGGGGAGGAGGGGGAAGCCTTCTTTCAACAACAATGGTCAGTGAGGGTGGGGAAACCTGGTCACCTCCCCCATTTCTAGTCTTGTTTCTCTTCCTCCCCTGTTCACTCGTACCTAAAAGAGGAGGTAGTATCTTGTTCGACTGGGGAGAGGTTGCTTCCTGGATATTTGAGCGGCGCAATGTTTGCACCGATTGGAAAAAGAGTCAACCAAAAGGTAAAACAATCTACGAGCAAGTGGGCGCGTTTATAGAAATATAGAGGGCGCTGTCTCGCCGGACTCTCACGACTTCAACCCTTCTTCGTCGATACCGACTTTGATTCTCTTAGATATCGTCAAAAGAAGCATCTGCTCGGCCCCCGCCGTGTCTAGAGCGACGTCGATCTGCCGTCCTCCACGACTTGGAACTTGGACCGGAAGCAACGCCCGCGTTTGACCCTACTCCATCCCTCTTCTCCTTCTTCCTACCATCTTACCCGTTCAGCCCTCCCTTCCCCAAAACCCCCCAACCACAACCCGCCAAGATGAAGGCCAAAGCCTACCTCGTCTCCCTCGTCACCCTCCTCTCCACCCTCACCCTCGGCGAAAACCCAGCACCCCCTCCACTCCTCCAGCCGCTGGATCCTCGACGCCCACGGCGCCCGCGTCAAGCTCCGCTGCATCAACTGGGCCGGCCACATGGAAGCCAACATCCCCGAGGGCCTGCACAAGCAGCCCATCCCCTACCTCGCCGACTGGATCGCCTCCGCCGGCTTCAACTGCGTGCGCCTCACCTACTCCACCGACATGGCCCTCGCCCCGAATCTCCGCGTCCGGGACTCCTTCCGCGCCGCCGCCGCCGAGACCAAGGTCCCCGAAAACGCCATGCTCGCCCTCTACGACGCCGCCGTCGCCGCGAACCCTTTCTCGCCTCCGCCACCGTCGCCGACGTCTTTGCCCGCGTCATCGACGAGCTCTGGCTGCGCGGCGTCATGACCGTCCTCGACAACCACGTCAGCAAGGCGAGCTGGTGCTGCAACCTCGACGACGGTAACGGCTGGTGGTCCGACGCCCCCATCTACCTGGCCGCCAATAGCCGCTACTTCGACTCCGCCAAGTGGATGGACGGCCTCAAGGCCATGGCCGCGTGGTCGAGGAACCGGCCCGGCGTCGTCGGCATGTCCCTCCGCAACGAGCTCCGCGCCACGTGGACCCAGATCCTCTTCGCCAGCGGCACCTGGTACTCCAAGATGACGGCCGCCGCCCGTCTCGTTCATGAGACGAACCCGGACCTGCTCGTCGTCGTCGGTGGCCTCAATGGCGGCACCGACCTTTCCCCTTGCGCACGCGCAACATGGACACGGCGTCCTTCCGCGACAAGCTCGTGTGGGAGACCCACGACTACTCCTTTACCGTCACCACCCCCGAGACCGGCAACTGCGATATTACCAAGACCAACTACGGTCTCTTTTTCGGCTTCGTGCTCGAGCAGGGCAAGTCTTACACCGGGCCCCTTTGGCTGTCTGAGTTTGGCGTCAACATGCAAGGCGGGCCCAACTCCGGCCTCAGCGACGCCGATTTCACCTACCTCACCTGCCTCGTCAGCTACATGGAGTCCAACGACGCCGATTGGTCTCTCTGGGCTATACAAGGCTCTTACTACGTTAGAGATGGCGTGCTCGATCAAGAGGAGACATGGGGCGCCTTGGACAGGGACTGGAAGGACTGGAGGAACAAAAACTTCAAGGGCTTGCTTGGCAAGATGTGGACGATGACGCAGAGGCCGTGAGACCACTACTATGTAATGATGTAATTATAATGTCTGAGTGCGCAGGCTCACGAATTGACGATGCCAAAGAATTTCATCACCGTGATTGTCAAAAGCAATGGATGACAACGGCGGCGAATGTGCCATATGGTTTTAAACATATAATTCATCGTGTACCATCCCAGACGCCAAGCTTTTCCCGTAAAATGTAGGGCGAAGAAGGGGAAAAAGACTACTAGAAGCCAGAGAGGCGACGAAGTAAGCATGGGCGGTCACCCAGGGGAACGGACAAAAGGAAGAGATGGAAAAAATTGGAGAAAGAGACGAAGAGTTTCGACCATCCATCCGGCCGCCTCAACAAACCAAAGCCCGTACGTTTCCATGACTCCGCCATCCAACTTCTTACACCAAGAAAGATATAAACGCCTGACAGGGACGACTAAAGGCATGCTCATGTTTACATATTGTCCCTCGATCCCACATGATACATAAAAGGGCGGGCTTTCCGGAATACCCACCCGACAAAAGAAAGGCTCCGTGCCTCGGCTAGTTGAAGTCCGCCAGGTCCCCCATGCTTCCGTCCCCGGATCCGAAAAATAGATCGTCAATGTAACTAGTGCTTCCGCCTCC
The DNA here is from genome assembly GCA_949357655.1 of Parascedosporium putredinis. Taxonomy (NCBI): domain Eukaryota; kingdom Fungi; phylum Ascomycota; class Sordariomycetes; order Microascales; family Microascaceae; genus Parascedosporium; species Parascedosporium putredinis. The sequence goes on from CASHTG010000003.1 coordinate 372,650, forward strand.
CTGACCAAGAGCAAAATCGAGGTCCATGGATTCCGTGGTGGCGCTGCCGAGATCGTAAATGTCGTCGTGGTTGAGCGGGGAGGCTGGTTCTTGGGGTTCGAGGGACCCGGCATGCTGTCGATGGACATCGACGCTGTTGGTGCCGGGCCTGACTGCGCACCCGTGGGGACGGGGGCATCGAAGAAACTGTCCAAGTCGATGGTGTCGATGTTTCCGCCCATGTCCAGCGACATGCTATGCCCTGGCGTGTGGTTCGCGGGGTCGCTACCCTGCGCGACCGTAAATTCCATATCCGTAAAATTTGTCCCTCCTGCCATGCTGGGCGGCAGCCCGAATTGACTAGTATCCATAACCGACATGGGGGCAGGAGGGGCGGTTGGAGCAGGAGGGGCTGGCGTCATGGCCGCGGCCGGTACAGGCGGGACCGGGACCGGAGTCTGAACCGAACTTGGAGCTTGAGTCTGCGCTGTGGGAATAACGGGGATGGGGATGGGAGTGGACGATTTGATGGCCGGTGATCTCTTCGCTTCGCCTTTGCCCCCATTAGCGAGGGTGGATGCCTTGGTCTTGGGCGTCGCCGACGAAGCCTTGGCCTCCTTCTTGATGACGACGGGAGAGGTCACGGATTGGGCGGGGCTTGGGGCGGGGATGTCGATGCCCATGTCTGGGATGGGAGCAACAGGACGGCTCGCAGCCATGTTCTGCGCCGCCGCATTCCTCATCTGCTGCTGTTGCTGTTGGATCTGCTTCTGCTGCATCTTAGGCGTCGGCGCCTTGGCAGCCTTGGGAATTGTGGGAATAGGGACAGGTGACTGAAAGACGGGCTTAGGGGTTTCATTTTTAATGGCTACCGGGGACATGGAGGACGCCTTGGCTGCTCTAAGCTTCTCCAGGTCTCTTGTTAAAACGGACTTCGCGTGGACCTGCCTGGGGTGTTAGCCTAAACGAACGGAAAACTGCAACATAGCCCCTCAGGCGGCGATAGAGTGGGGACACGGACAATTTCATGTTCGACATCATCCAGGGCGCGATGGTAGATATCTACCGACTCTGTCATCCGGGTGGTCAAGATACTCCTGACTTGCTCAACATTGCGAGGTCCCTGGCTCTGAGCAGCCTTGAGAGCCTTGCCAGTTTGGATGAGCTATAGAGAACGTTAGCGTTTGCGTTTCTGTACTTGCTTGCGCGCAGCCGGGCGGGGGTCACCACTTACGATATCGTTGATCGTCTGTTGCAGGATATCGAGAGCCTGCTCCGGCTTTGAGTCGGCCATAGTGGCGGTTGAGGGCGCCTTCAGCCAGGGAGACTATGGCCGGGGAAGGCGCGTGAAATGGCCGATAAATGCAAAGTACTTTCTAAAGGAGGAATTTGGTGGCTCCTTGTCTCGATACCCAGTCTCGAGATATCCTGATCAGGAAGCCGGGGGTGGGGGATGTTGGCATGTATTGGGGACGAACAAGGTCTCTGTTGAAGTGCGAGGGTGTGTGATGTGGGGAGGGGCAGGTGGGCGAGCAAGTCTGGTGGCTGGTTGGTTGGTAGAGCCTCACTCTGAGCGCTGAAGGCCCCTGCCGAATTGTAAGGGCTCGCTTGGTCCGACAATTCCTCAGAGTCAATGCACTTTGTCTTCACGACGCTCTTAACATCGAGGTGAATGTACAGGAATATGCTTCGAAAAAGAGTCTAGACGTGCCTGTTCAGCCTCGTTCAACGTGAGCCTCGCTCTCGCTGGGTAGGTCTCTCTTCCTTCACAAGAGCCAAAAGAGATAATCTGCTGGGGGCGCAGGTTCAGTTTTGGTGTGTGACAACCCCATTCTCTGAAGCATGTGGGTCCCGGGATGATGATAGGCCCACAGCCCCCGTACACTACATGCATGTACAGGCTCCTCAATGTCTCTAAACGAACAGGTCCACACTGCTTATTACATAATCCTGCCAAACGGATGCATGCTCAAGAAGAGGATGCTCGACAAGAAGCCCATAGCTGGGCCAAGGTAAAAGGGCAATAAAAACCAAGTTCATTCAATGTTTGTATATGTTTTTATTCAAGTGCCTCGGATCACTAATATGTAGTATCTCTCGCGAAGTCTCTGGAAGCCGGCCCCCAATGATGCGCGTCTTGGTGTTTTTGAGGAATTCATGTCAAATTCCATGGAATATCAAGGGCCCCGCAACCCCATACCTCAACTCTATGCTTGGACAAGAACAACGCGCCGGGACCTACCAAGGTGTTCAGATGAGAGAGAGAGAGAGAGAGAGAGGTTTCCTCCCACAGAAGGAACCCGTTTGTTTCGTCATTCCACCAGTTCCTCCCCATCGATAATTGGCGTTCTTTTTCCTTGTGAAAGCAGCTTTGCCCACCCTAACTTGGAACAGAAGCCCAACCTCGGGGTTTCGGAAAATAGCCTCTGGAGATGTCATAGAGACAAGAAAAAGTTGACTCCTCAACAGTGTCTTCCAATACTCATTCCCTTCCCTTTCACTTTTCTTATGCACCGTCCTCCCACGCTTAGATCTATTATTCATTCTTCACGTAGTTTTCAATCTGCAATGAAGCCCAGACTCACAAAACCATACATCTAGACATCGAGAGCTGAGTAATAAGGAGAAGACGTCCAAAGATCAAACCTTCTCAAAATGGAAAGCGCGACAGTGCGAACAATACCGATATACCGTAACGCACGGGGTAGTTTCGTCCCAAAATGGGATCTGTGTTCGCTGGCCGACCCCGACACATCACAAGGATTTTCGTGCCATTCAGAGAGGAAGTGCTACGAGGAAGGGGTTGATTGGTCTGCGAGGTTGATCTTTTGCCTGCCCAGTTGCGCAGCCCCTCCCGCCACATTGACGCTCTTGGCCAAGTTGGCCAGCCAGGGAGGCAACGCTCAACGGCAGGGTCCAATTCGTATTTTACCTGAAAACGGAATCTCTGGACTTTGTCGGCACAGTGCCATTGTGGCCCGGCCATGCAGGTGTGATGGATGGATCGGTCTTTCCATTATCAGCAGGCTGGGGGCTGCCAGCCAACAGCTCCAAGGTCCGGGTCTGGATTTCATTGAGGGAAGGAGAAGATGAAGAACATTGAACCCGGTGCGCGACACGGACGTTGGGGTCAATACCAAGCTCAATCCATGGTGCCATCAATGATCAATGGAACACTGAGTCTGGTCGAACCCAAACCCCCTCCATCAGCTGTGAGCAAAGGCCAGGCAGCTCCCGCCTAGGCCCAATGCCGCCCAGACTACGCCCTAATAGGCCAGACAGACCCCTTGACGGGCGGCAAGGGGCCCACTTCAGACACCCAGAGAAGGACCCTCCCGAGAAGGGGAAGCGAACAGCGAAAAGAAAAAAATTAAAACGGCGCACCCCATGCAAGATCCCCAAAAGTTGACACTAGTATCAATTGGAGGAGTGGAAGCACACTCGTTCGTTGAAGATAGGGTCAATCACAGTGAGAATAATAGACTCGGTAGGCAGACGGACGTTGACGATTGCTCCCGCTCTGGTGGTCGGTTGTCACAGAATCGCTTATCCTCTTCGCCTTCCTTCTCTCTTCTCTCCCTCCTCCCCTCCTTCCTTCTCCTTCCCCCTCTCTCCATCTCCTTAGAGTGACGTCGAATGTGAATCTTCCTTGTCAGACTAGCTGTTGCGATTCAGGGGGCGACTCCTTTCCTTTCAGTCCATTTCCTTCTTTTCCTCCTTAGCTATCCTACGTTCTCCTCATTTTCCGTGTCTTGAACGCTCTTGAACACCTCGTGTCTTTCCAGCTTTCGCCCATTGACATATTGCATCTTTTTGCCCAGTTTCGCTCAGTCTCCCCGCATTCTCACACGGCATTCTTCGCCATCGTCTCAATTTTTCCTGCTCTCCCACCCTCACGAGGGAAGCAAGCCCCCCTACCCTTGACCCACCCTTTATCTCCTCTAGCCTTCTAAGCCGTGTCGAATTGTCGGGTCTAAAATTCCTCTGCCACCCCAGCTCAATTCCACGAGAAGCACCTGAGCTTCACCTTCGACCTTCGACTCCCGTCTTCCCCCTCTCTCCCTCCCACTCAACCAGTGCCCACGCACCTCCACCGCTTTTCTTCATCTTTTTTTTTTCTTTTCCCAAAACCACACCCCTTCTCCTTTTTCTTTCCCTTCCAACCCGTCAAGCATCTCCTTTTTCGTCATCCCTGATAATTGTTGATGTAACGACTTTACGGCCCCTCGAACTCTTTGTTTGTTGAAGCGTCTGCTAGTTTGCCACTTTTGTCGTCGAAGAAAACTCGTTTCTCCAGCTGAACCCCGTACTAATAGTCCAACTCCATCCTTGTTCTTCGTGGTGCACAGGGAAAAACTCTTGCTTTGCATCTACGTCAGCTTCTAAGGAAAAAAAGAAAAAGGAAATAAGAAAAACAACGCACGTTGCTTGCGTCCCTCTTAGTTTCGATCTCGAGTCCATCACTTGATCATCAACACATCGAGAATCCTCTATCTGCATCGAAGCCCGAGCAGGCAACGAACTACGAGTGCCCTTTCCATCCTTTCCATCATTTCTGCAACCAAATCTCAAAGTCAACAATAGAAAAACAATTCGCTATGGCTGATTCTGGTCCCAACAACGAAGCTTCCCAGCAGGGCAACTCGGGTGCCGGCTATGAAAATGGTCAGGGCAACCAGTCGAACCCATCCCACATGCCTCCCCGCCGCTCCACATCCCCCAGAACACGAACCCCATCCCGACTGCCATTACTTCGCCTATGTCTGGCAAGCCCATGTCTCCCGGTGGCTCCTTCGGACGCCGTTCAGCTCCCGAGCCTAACAAGCGAGCTCTGTATGTCGGAGGTCTCGACCAGAGGGTTACTGAGGAGGTCTTGCGCCAAATCTTCGAAACCACCGGCCATGTCCAGAGCGTCAAGATCATCCCCGACAAGAATGTTAGTATATACATCCCCATGTCCGTTGCCTTGGCTTGACTCGGCATTCGCGACCCCTACAATCCCATTCCGAGAGGAAACATACAGGTGGCGATACCTCCTGATTTCCTCTGGAATGCTAGACAGGCGAACATATTGTTAATCATATACAAGGCTAAGGGTTACAACTATGGTTTCGTTGAGTATGACGATCCCGGTGCGGCTGAGCGCGCTATGCAAACTTTGAATGGTCGACGAGTGCACCAGTCGGTAAGTGGTCAACTTCTTTTCTTCTCCAGCTTCTTCTGCTTCTCGTGTCTTGAAGCGTAGTCAACCACCCCCTTGGGCCGGTCAGCGTTTCGCCGCTAACATGCAGTTCAACTTTGTAGGAAATTCGAGTCAACTGGGCTTACCAGTCCAACACCACGAGCAAGGAGGACACCTCGGGCCATTTCCATATCTTCGTCGGTGACCTGTCCAACGAGGTTAATGATGAGATCCTCACCCAGGCCTTCTCCGCCTTTGGTTCTGTCTCGGAGGCCCGAGTGATGTGGGACATGAAGACGGGCAGATCTCGTGGTTACGGCTTCGTCGCCTTCCGCGACCGCGCCGAGGCTGAGAAGGCTCTGAGCTCCATGGACGGAGAGTGGCTTGGCTCTCGTGCCATTCGATGCAACTGGGCTAACCAAAAGGGCCAGCCTTCTATTGCCCAGCAACAGGCGATGCAGGCGATGGGAATGACACCTACGACCCCTTTCGGCCACCACCAGTTCCCCGCCAACGGCATGGCTAGCTACGATATGGTCCTCGCCCAAACCCCTTCGTGGCAGACCACCTGCTATGTCGGCAACCTCACCCCTACACCACCCCCAACGATGTCGTTCCCTTGTTCCAAAACTTCGGCTACGTTGTAGAGTCCAGGTTCCAGGCCGACCGCGGCTTTGCCTTTATCAAGATGGAGACCCACGAGGCCGCTGCCATGGCTATCTGCCAGATGAACGGCTATCTCGTGCATGGTCGTCCCCTCAAGTGCAGCGTATGTGAAACTCTCCCCTCCCCATGCATAAAAAGACTGCCCTTCCGTTCTCAATACAATGAATGCTAACCACAGTCTCGTGGAATAGTGGGGCAAGGATAAGACACCTACACAGGGCGGTTTCGACCCCTCTCAGCAAGGGTTTAGCCCTCAGAGCGCTCAAGGTCCGGGCTTCCTCAGACTCCAACTGGATATTTCCCCCAGTACGGTGGTAAGTTGGCAAATTCTATTTGCTAACCATCCCGCCCTCCCCAACCAAGTGAATTTGGGCTAACGAACTTGGTGATATAGCGGGACAATTCGGCGGCCAGCCCGGTAACTACGGCGGCCCTGGTGGACAGTCGCCGGCCGGGTACGGAGGTCAGAACATGGGTTACGGTGGTCCTCAGAGTGCCGGCGGCTACGGTCGCGGAGGTCAACCCCCAACGCTCAGTGGTCTCAGGGGCCCAACCCGAACCAGAACTATAACAACGGCTTCAGCGGTTACCAGGGTTAGACGACGATTACCGTTTCGGGTGGTGTGAGACGGTCCCGGCTTGAGGATGCGGAAGTCCGTTGTGCTTTCCAACCTCGTTGGCTCCTTTTGCCACGCACCCCCACGTTCTTCCTGTCCTGTTTCTTGATTTCGGTTTTTCTCTTTTTGCCATTAGGCGATCGACGACAACTGGTGTAAAAGCCTCGATATGATTGTGTTAGGAATTTCTTTGACCATGTGGGAAAATGGGTACACATTTGTTTACTTTTCCCCTGGCCCTTGTCTTTCTCATGGCCCCGGCCTTTTTTCTATTTCTGTTCTGCTGCTCTCTTATGTCGGCATACCCACGAGACTTGTCCACTCTGTCAGACGTCTGGTTTTTCTCTTTCATTGTTAGGTCTGGGGAATATGTCCGTAAGCAGGCGAATATGGTCTCAAAAAATGCCTGGGTTCTCTTTCTATCTCTTCTTGCCTTCCCCCGTCTATCTCTCTCTGCTTGTCTTCGGTCTTATCAAGTCTGCGCCATGGTCTTTTTGCTCTTCTTTTCCTCAGTCTAGAAACCCAACTCTCTTTCTCTCTTTCTATCTCTCTCTCTCTCTCTCTCTCTATCTCTCTCTCTCTCTCTCTCCCTCCCTCCCTCTTCTTCTTCTTCGTTTCTCTTCTCTCCCTCTCTTCCTCTCTCTCACCCTCTCTCTGTCTTTGGCATCTTCTTTCTGATTTATTCTCATCCAAAGTGCTACCAGCTTCACAGTGTGCTTGTTCAACAGCATCGCCATGATACCATTGATGATATTCGGTTCCCTTTCCCCTTGTATCTTTCACGCTTTGCTTTTCGATCCAGGTTTGGCTGCGAGTTAAGCCGAGCAAGGTAGAAATAGGGGGCTTTTCTTGTCAATGTCGTTACCTCTTCCCCTTGTCCCTATGTTGAGCATGTTTCCTACTCCTTGGGCATTTGTCAAACCAGTTTGAGCTGGGTTCCAAAATACGAATTTATGACGGGTCGTTTTCTCATGGCGAAGCTCACCTTTCCATTGGACCTACCACAGAGCCAAATTGTGTAGTAGTTAGGCGTTTGCTTTGTTCGCCCCCACTAGTCCTCCTTTCACGGTCTGCGTATACCCTCCACCCCAACCAAGGTTATGCCCCGGCGGCTATGCTGAGTATTGGGCGATTTTGCTTCACAGCTTCCAGGAGCTACAGATACTAAGATCTCGGCCGAGTGGGGCTGGCCTCTGGCTGCCGCAAGGTAGCACATGGGGATATAGGCGGTTTTTGTTTCCCGAGGCCTTGTGCTCCTGCGGTTTGTATTCGGCGTGAGAAGAGGTGCAGTAGAAGGCAGTTTATATCACCCAGAATTATACGGGTTGGCTGCCATATGTCCCCCATTACGTCGTTCTCTTGTGATACCGTACGTTAAGACTCTGCGGTAAAATTGCAAAGTTTGACCATGCTCCCACACAATCCGCCACACAACAACTGGCTGGGACGGTCGGGTGCCCGCTCCATGATAGTTCCCTTATGAGCATCCAATCACTACGTCTTTCTTCGTAGCTGGTTGTAGTCACCCCCACACAGCCTCGGGAGAACATGCTTCTCATCGAAGGACGCACAGCGATGCATCATCATGTTCAGGCCAGTAAGAATGAGCAGGCTGCGCTCGGCTTATTCACCCTCGCAGATGCCATTCAACCACTACAAACCCGACCCGCTCAAGGAATGGGGCAGCAGGATAGTATATGGTTACAAAGGCCTTAGCTAGGTGATACAGAAGGTCAACGGCCGAGCCTTTGGTCCGTCTCCTTCACACCGGTTTTGCAGGCACGGGAGGCGCCCCCGTTCCTTGAGCGAGCCTACCACAAGCGACTGGAGGATCGAGAAGTCAATGCCAGCAAGTTGAGGTGTTAGGGGGCCATTTTTTTGTTTCGTCGAGGAGGCAATATCTGTCTCTTTCGTTTCCCCTCTGTTTCTCCCTCTTACCACATTGGTTCGCTGTTTTGTTGGTTTTGGCCTCTTTTCATCCTACAAGACCCCACCGCGACCGAAGCCTCGCGCGTGGTAGGTCCATTGCTGCAGTGTGATTTACTGATGCATTTTTTTCTCAAGTGCTTTCTCCCCTTGGCCCAATCCCTGCTCCTTTTTTTTTTTTTTGGTTTTTGATGCAAGCAGAGTGCTTTTCCGTTTCGGCAGGTCTTTTTCTTTTCGGTTCCCTGCCGGAAGGAAGGCCCACATTCCAAGAGGGGGGTTACAAGGGACAGGAGGCGATGCGCGAAAAGACCAAAAAAAAAAGAAGGGGGAGGGGCAACTTTTCACCTGCACATGGGGACGCCTTGTATGCATTCTGAACATGCAATGCGGAGGGGAAGGAGGCTAGGAGAGGAGGGGAGAGCGAGGAGCAGGGGATTGGAGATTGTGGATATGTGATGAATAAAAATGTTCTCTCGAGATATCTTGTCTGATTCGCACTTGTCTCTTTTGCGTCGCTTTTCTCACAGTTGGCTTGGTCGAGGTTGTGATTCTCTCTTCTTCTTGTCCTGCTCGGTTTGGTTCCGTCCTCTATTAACCCCCTCGCTCGTCTCGTCACAGCGTGGACGAATCTACCGAGGGGGATGCTTTCTCGCTATAGCTATCCCCTCCCTCCGTTGCTCCTACGTGGGAAAAAGGGTGGGGGAGGGGCTCATGTAGGCGGTCTGGTCTGCTTCGACAGACGGCGGGACGTCCATTGGGAAAGGGCGGAGCTTCTCCAACATTATGAACAGTATGGTGGATGGACGGGAACGATCGTGGCCGTGGGGTGGTGGCGGCGAATGAGGGCCCACAGCCTATTTTCCTCCTCCTGTATCATTTTCTCCCTCTGGATGCTTATCATCGGGTTTGATGCTCTATCGCTCTCGCTTAGCGTGACATTTCATCCAAGCGCGCTCATGAACTGCTCTGAGACGGAGAAACAGAGCCGGAAATGTCATAACGGGATATTATATATATAGAGAATGGTGAACCGCGGGCCCCGTAGGGGATACAAAATGTCAGTCGTGACGAGAGATATCGCTGACAGCAATGCTCATACAGAGTTGGCAGACATAGGGGATGCGCCGACTGGGGTTTTTATCTTGGGAGAAGAAAAAGAAACAAAAGGCTCTTTTCGGGAATCCCCTCGTGTGAAACGAGGCATGCAGAGGAGGGGTCTGCAGTGTACGAGAGAGTCTGCTGCAGAGAACCTGCACGTCCTAGGGGTTTTTCTTTTTCTTATTCTTTGTTGGAACAGGCGGGCGAAGAGGGAGGAGAAAGGGTGGTATTAGGGGTCCTTGCCCGCGCAGCCCTCCCCGCTTCCCCTTCAAGACTGCGTTTTCTTTCGAGCCAAGGGGCGGCTCGCGAACTCATCGGATGGATGGATGGGATGGTGAGATGACGCCGGCATGGTTCTATTGGTATGTATAACGGTGGTGGCAAGACGGGACGTCTCGGGGATATAATCGACGAGCGAGCCCATCCAAGGAGGCAAACAAAGGGATGGAAGAGGCAGGAAGAATCTCTACATCTCCACATAGATGTATCCAGGGGTTTGACGTGGTCATTTCTGGCCCATTTACTCACAAAGGCGGCCCTGCCATTTCTTCCCGTTTAGTATCTATGGGTAATAGCTGTGCGAGGAGCTGCTCTTCGTAAAAGTATTCTTACGCATGGCCTTCCCACCTGCTGCGACCACCACTCTTTCCAGTTCGCTTCACGTCTCGAGGGCCAAGTGCTTTGAGCTAGCGCAAGGTACAAGTGCTCAATATCTGAACTCGGGCCAGCTGTGCGGGACGAGGTAGCGGCTAGGGAAGTTTATTATGGTTTGTTTACAGTATCAGTTGATTATTTGGGTTCAGGCGGGTGCACGAGGGCAAATGAAGCTTGCTCTCGGGCGGGTCTTTGGACAGGCATTGATCGTTGGTGTGTTGACCTCACCTAGAGCAGGTAGAACTTGATGATGATGTGCTCGAAGACGGCAGGACTTCACGCCAGGGCTCACATCGCAAGGGAAAAACTTCAAGGAACCAAAACATCTCAGGCCCGATGGCGCGGGGCCCGCATCTAAGCCCATTCCATTGTAACTTTCCGCCTCTCGTGGCTCTTTGGGACCACTTGGTTATGAGCTGAGACAGCGCCGGGAAGAATACGTCTATACACTATCAAAGGCCTTCCCGAGTATTAGTCGCTAGCTGGAGAACGTAGTGGTCATGGGGACTTGAGGCCTTCCTTTCGGGGGTTTAGAATGAAATCCAGTCACCGCAAAAGCTAAGCTGGAGATTCCACTTATCACTATGCCGACCGTGGAGACAAGAACAAGCTTGTTGGGTTAGATTTTTGTTCTCGAAGATACATGTAGTAGTAGGACGTGGAGGCAATGAGCTTAGACCAGTGGTTCACGCACAGAGTATGATGGCACACCGCTTCCAACTCATTCCCGGGATCGCGGCGGCCCCTCCTTATAGCTCTATCTGGACCATAGAGGCAGGTGGATGGCGCTGATGACCCTTCGAGGGCTTTGCACAAAGGAGTAATTTTAGCGCGTGGGTGTCAATATGCACCATTATTTGGGCGTCACATGCTTGTGATGGGGGACGGGGATGTTCCATTTTGGAATCCTCGAGTGGTTAAAAGGCCCTCAAGCGCCGGGTCACCAATCTGCACTGAATGTCGGCAGGTCAATCTAGAGGGGCCAACCTAGGCTTCGAGAGTTGTCACGGGGTCGCTTTTGCCAAGGGCCGCCCGTTGTTGTTCATCTGGGATCTGGGGCTGTGGGAGGTATTGGTATCACAAGTGAGGAGGGAAGAGATGGCGGTTAACGGCTTCATTTCGCTCACGCAGCCCGTCATTAATGCTCTCTCCTCCTTTTCTCTCCTAAATGGCTTGGAGCGAGATATCCGATGCTTAAGTGGACTCGAGTGTCCTTGAAATGCACAAGGCACCTTTGGCTATCAATAACTCTGAATCCGTTGCCGACACAGAGGACCGAGGGGACTAGGTAGGAGTTTTGGAAGAGTATCCAAAGTGTAGCTGTATCTGGCATATGATGACGTGCCCCGCGGGAGATGAGGCATATGCTTCCTTGGGCTAAGAATAAGAAAATAAAATAAAGAGTCGCAGCAGTTTGCCCACCTTGTTGATGACTCAATCTGTCAATCTCGCAGTCCTCAAAGGAATATTGAGAGACAGTCCGCAATGTCGTAAACTTGAATTATACCGTTGATCCTTCTTACTCAAGAAGAGGGTCGGCAGGGAGCTGGACCCGTCTGGATCTCGCTATTACGAAACGTGAGCAGACAGGGAAGCGATTTTGAGGTCTCCCGCAAAAGGGTGTGAAAAGTGGAGGCCATACGCGGCTGGGTAGCGTGCTTGCGTGGGTAAGTTGATCACCCTGGGTACAGTCACGGCACACTGTAAATAATACTAGATGTTGAACCGACGCATTCATCTTCCATCGCTCCACTGACGAGGTTACCTTCTTGCCTTCTTGCGGTCGCAGGCACAAGTATCTAGCAGGAGAACTGGAGACGGGCTGGACCCCTCTTTCGCCTCTTTCGCCTCTTTCGCTAGGCGAACCAATTCATTGGCGACAGCATCATGAACTATGGAATCATTTGAAGGCAAATGTCTATGAATACTATTGACCAACTCACGGGAATGGTGGATGGATCAATGGATCAATCCAGAATCCATCAGGGTGTACCTTCTTGGGCTCCATTGGTCTGTTGTGACGAGGCAAATGGATGGCAGGCGCGAGGTGGGTGCGAATTGAGGAAGGTACTGATGTGACTGGTGCCCAAGCGTTAACTACGTTTCGGTCGGCTCAAGTTTCGACTGATACCCAGCGAGGCAGGCTCTGCCTGACGCTTTGCTCCGCTTTCCGTCATGGTCAAGCTCTACTTGTATTGCATGGCCCCTGTTCATCGGGACACTGCACATCCGACGTCGTCTGTCTCCTGGATCCCCAGCCTCGAATCTTTTCGGGAGTAAAACCTCGAGAGAAAAAGAAAAGAAGTCCGGAGAATAACGAGCGACCGTTGGAGGAGTGAACTGCTGATGGGGAAAGGAAGAACTTGAAAGGGCGCTAACTGGAGACAAGGCGCAAAATGGGAGGAGAGGATGTGGGGAAAAGGCCAGTTTGAGGTTGCAGACCAAGGTTGATGGGATGGCACCCGACACAGACACCCATCTTGGGGTGTACGAAGCGAAGTACGAAGTAGCTCGCGCGACAAGAATCGAAGAAGCTGGGATTGTTGGATCCGTGGTGGCTATTGAACCAACCTGAATGCAACGAGGAGGTTCAATGATATGTACACCTTTATCCAGTGATTCATGTCGACTGTCAACGTACCCGCGACGTTCGGACAAAGGACGCAACGCTTTTCGGATTGCCATACTCCGTGCTGCCTTTGATCATCGAAGGCTCCAGCACCTTTCCCCATTTCCATCAACAACATTGGAGGATTGTGTCGTTGCAGTCATTAGAGGATACTGGCGGGCCTCTCCTCTTCTTTGACCCCTTGTCTTGTGTTCTCGTACCTTCCCACTTTCTCCCCGGCCAAGCAATCGATGATTTCAGAACGAACATTTGCCCACCCCGGCCATTGAAACAGTGAACCGAAACACAAGTGTTGGCGCCGCGACTCGGTTTGGCGAACAAATCGAGAGCAAACACGAAAAGGCCGAACCCGGCAACCACAGCACCGCTCAAAGGCCTTTCTTTCCCCCATTCCCGCTTCTTCACCAAGAGACCACCCTGTGTCTGAAGCAACGAAAGAAAGAAAAACGTGCACCTCTCCCAAGGAGACCGAAAGACTGGGCTATCATCAGGTTCGTTTGAGGAGCAGCCGACTTGTGTGTAGACAAAAAACGGAGGCCGTCTTTTCCGCCTGAGCACGACACCCGCACACACGTACCCAACCCACAGACGAGCCCTTGGACAGACAATCGCGGTGTCTGCATGCACACCATACACGGCCTAACCAAGCTCTCTCCAGCTCCTGTTCTTTCTGTTTCCGACCTGGCGTCCCCTTGACAGGGCTTGAAGTTATTTACTCTTGAGATGGCATTTTAGGTTCCGTCCTAGCTCATATTCTCAAAGCTAAAGCTCTTGGGGTTGCCAATTCCTTTCCCAATCCATCTTTTTCGCCGCCTGCTGGTTTTCCGCCATTCACTTGTAATTCTCATTATCCGTCCCTGGCACGAAACCTTGGCCCTCCTCATTGAGCGGCTTGGTACGCTTCCTTTACCGTTGCACAACCGTACACTTTTTTTTCTCTCTCTTTTCTTTTTTTCCCGCCCTTCACTACTCCTATCTCCTTGCTCGCGTTGTCCTCCTAGATCCCGCCGAGCCGGCTCTCTCTGGTACTGCACCCGCAATTTTGGCACTCAACTCAGACCCCTCTCGAGCTCCCACTCCACCACCCCACACGTCATCTGTCCTTTAAGTGACGGAGACGCTTGTGTAGCAGGGTGGAGAGCGAGTGTGTGTGCGTGAGAAAGAGAGAGAGCGAGAGCGAGAAAGCGGGTGTGTGTATGTGGAAGATTTGAGAAAAGAAAGACGGTGAAAAGGGACCAAAAGACAATTGCTTCGTCAAAATAATAGGAAAAGGGAGAAAGCGAAAGAGAAAGAGAAAGAGAGAAGGAGCGATTGAGCCTGTCCCACCGACCGTCTGTTATCGGATCAATTGCGGAGGCAAAACAACACGAAAAACAACCAAAGAGGCGCAAGCAGGAACGAATCTTGAAAAAAACGAACCAAACCCCTCTGGCACCGATTATATTAACGAACTGCTTACGCCTCGGATGATGGATCCACAGTGGCAGTCATATCACGACCCTAACAGCTCCCTGCAACACCAGCACCAGCAGAGCCAGCGATCCTTCGACACCAACGCCAACGTTAACCCTCTTGGCTACGCCCCGAACAACAGTCGAGATTACCCTAGCCAAACTTTCCCGCAAGCCCAGGCGGGCCACCAGGCTCATCAGGTTCAAGTTCCGGCCCAGCACCAGCAATTCCCGATTGAGCAGCAGTACCAGCAGCAGCAGCAGCAGCAGCACCAGCCCCAGCAACACCTCCACCACCAACCTGCTCCACCACTAGGAGCCGCCAGCAACAGCGCCGGCGCCTACAGCTACCCGCAGTACAATTACACAACCACAAGTGGCGGCGGCACAACCAGCACCACCTCGTCTGCCGCCTCCTCACAACACCAGCACCCGACTCCGTCATTGTCGTCCAACTCTTCCTCCTCCATCACCACCAACCCCCAGAGTCGAGACGTCTCCGGCGACGTCGCCATGCAGGACGCCAACGATTCCCATGCCGGCATAAAATACGCCATGAGGCCTCATCACCAGTCCCAGCTTTCTGGTTCTGGTCGTCCCGCCAATCTCCACTCCCCGCAAGAACCCTCCTCCGCCGCCCAACGATACTCCCCGATGGAGGCCCTCTCGCCCACCTCACCCTATGCGCCAAAGGGCCCCGCCATCCAGAATCAATATGGCCAGCCCATCCAGAGACAGTCGCCTACGCGGCAGCCCGATTATCACTCCCAGAGCCCTTACCATCCGAGCCGCCAGCCTCAGGTCCCGAGCGGCATGATGTACTCACCCCACGACAGTTACCAACCCTCATCCTCGGCGCAGAGCCTCGAAGCCAGCTTCGCCCACGATCCCAAGTCTCCGCGCCACGGTGTCCCCACAGTCTCGCCATCGCCGATGCGGCCAAGAGGCCTGTTCCTCAATTCCGGACCGTCAGATCGCCGGCTGACTTGCGACCTGTTGTCAATAACCAGCCCGCCTTCCGCCGAGCGGCTCCCGAGGGTGGCTTCATCAGTGTACGTCTTGTGTTTTTCTATCCTCGGTCCTCCTCCTAATCCTCCTCCCCTTGTCCTTCCCCCTCTTCGACACGAAGAGAGTTCTTTTCCTTTTTTTTGTCTTCATTTCCTTTTCTTTTTTATTCCACCCTTCTACCCCCTTCTTGCAATTTCTCTGTATGAATTTAGCGTGCATCGTACCATTCGGTCTCCCGCAGAGGAAGCAGATTTGCGTTGGGTTTCATCGCGACTTTGCATAGCGGTGCGTCACTTTGTGGATGGGTGGCCTCTACGTCGGGATCAAAGTTCCCCACCCCCGCAGTTTTGCTTGCTTGCGCGATTGACGCAAATGTGCCTTCGAAAGGGATTAAATGCTAACGAGTCCTTTTTTTATCCCTCCTCGTAGCCTCTGCAAGCACTAACGGTCCATTTACCGGCTACTTATCGAATCTGCAATCCCGGCTTCAAATACGAATCGTCTCGGAATCCTCGTCGTGTTTTGACCAAACCTAGTAAAGGCGTAAAGAACGATGGATTCGATAACGAGGACAGCGATTATATCCTCTACGTTAACGATATTCTCGGATCTGAGGAGGCTGGCCACAAGTAAGCGACCCCAGATGGCTCGCCCACTGCCTTCTGATGCAGGTGCAAGGGACTTGACTTTTCTAACCGGGGATTGAACCTCTCTTTCTCTAGGAATCGATATCTCATTCTCGACGTTCTCGGCCAGGGCACGTTTGGCCAGGTCGTGAAATGCCAGAATCTCAAGACACAGGAGGTGGTGGCCGTCAAGGTTATCAAGAACCGAACTGCCTATTTTAACCAGAGCATGATGGAGGTTTCCGTGCTCGACCTTGTATGTTGTAGCGTTTCCCTTTGTGATGTGCTAACCACAGCTGTGCGAAACGGGGCGAAAAGCTAACTTGCTGGCAGCTCAACACGAAGCTCGACAAGAACGACGACCATCACCTTCTTCGGTTAAAGGATACGTTTATTCACCGTCAGCACTTGTGTTTGGTATTCGAACTGCTCAGCGTCAACCTTTACGAACTCATCAAGCAAAACCAATTCCGTGGTCTCAGCACGACCCTCGTCCGAGTGTTCGCCCAACAGCTTCTAAACGGACTGGTACTGCTCAATAAGGCTCGGCTTATCCATTGCGATTTGAAGCCCGAAAACATCCTCCTCAAGAACCTCGAAAGCCCCATCATCAAGATTATCGATTTCGGGTCTGCCTGCGATGAACGGCAAACCGTATACACGTATATCCAATCGCGATTCTACCGATCGCCCGAGGTTTTGCTTGGCCTGCCATACTCGTCCGCTATTGACATGTGGTCGCTCGGGTGCATTGTCGTTGAGCTTTTCCTAGGCCTACCGCTCTTCCCTGGTTCCTCTGAGTACAACCAAGTGTCGCGAATCGTTGAGATGCTTGGAAACCCACCCAACTGGATGATTGAGATGGGTAAACAAGGCGGTGACTTTTTGAGAAGCGCGTAGACGAGTTTGGTCGCCGAACATACCAGCTCAAGAGCATGGAACAGTACTCGCGCGAGCATGGAACCAAGGAGCAACCTAGCAAGAAGTATTTCCAGGCTAGCACGCTGCCGGATATCATCAAGTCCTACCCGCTTCCGCGCAAGAACATGAAGCAATCGGAGATCGAGCGAGGTAAGCTCTCATCGCCAGGCCCCTCCCTACCCTAGAATCAAGGTGTTGCTCAAAAGAAGCGTGATGGCAAATCGCTAACCTGTTTTCTTTCCTCCCCTCCCCTCTGATAGAAATGAATAACCGAACCGCATTCATCGACTTTGTGCGAGGCCTCTTGAACCTTAACCCCTTGGAGAGGTGGTCACCACAGCAAGCGAAGCTCCATCCCTTCATCACGCAACAAAAGTTTACTACGCCGTTTGTGCCACCCATGAACCTCAAGTCTAGCTCGCTTAACCGGTCTCCAGCCCCCGGCACTCAACAACAACAGCATGCCGAGGCCCTCTCGAAGCAGCGTGCCCAGGCAGCACAAACTCAGGCAAACAATGCTGCCCAGCAGGCACAATACGGCCCTCCGATGGCAGGCCAATACCACCCACAAGGCCACCCTCAAGCTCACCCGCAAGCTCACCCGCAGGCTCACCCGCAAGCGCATCCACAGGCGCATCCACAAGCCCATCCCCACAGGGCCATGTCCAATCACCTCAGATGTACGGAGGCGGAGCATATCCTCCCGCTGGGACGGTGCCGACGCAGGTGCCCACCTATGGCGGTTCGCAGCCTGCATACGGGCAGATGCCCATGGCCCAGG
Organism: Parascedosporium putredinis; assembly: GCA_949357655.1. Lineage (NCBI taxonomy): Eukaryota > Fungi > Ascomycota > Sordariomycetes > Microascales > Microascaceae > Parascedosporium > Parascedosporium putredinis. The sequence goes on from CASHTG010000003.1 coordinate 390,188, forward strand.
CCCCTCAGCAAATACCATCGCAACCGTATGTTAACGCTCACCAGCCAATGGGAAACATGTACCAGCAGCAGCAGCAACAACAGCAACAGCAGCAGGCTAGTACCCGCACTGGACGGGCACGCGCTTCGACGATGGAGCAGCAGCAGAGCGGCATTCCCGCTGCCATCCAGAGGGTTGCCAGCCACCTCGACCCTACGCAACCCATTAGGTTACAGCCGAGTCCGGCGTACTACCCGCCGCCACCCGAGGGCATGGCGGGTATGGATAGCACTCCCGGTAGGGCAGGGAGGAGAGGCAGTAGAGTTCAAACTGGAGGGGCTCGCAGCAACCGTGACTTCATCCGCACCCTCGAGGAGAGGACACTGGAGGAAGGTTACATGGGTGGCCAAGGACAAAACCCTTGGCATTAAAAAGTTGGAAGTACGACGCAATTGACGGTGGCGTCTGGCATTAGGATCGGGAAAGTAGAATGTTCAAGGTGATGATGGGTTTGGGACGAAGACGAGGGACGAGGAGGTGGGAGAAGTCTGTATTCACACCTATATCGAGCTGAAACGTCGTTCGTGTCTTTTTTTCCTTTTCTTTTCCTTTATCGCTCGCTCTCTTTCTGCCATCCTATCCTTTCCTCCCTTTTCCCTCCCTTATCCTCCTCATTACCGCCACAACATTAGGTCGGCACGGCAGGCATAGCAGCCAGAACAAGAGAGACGTGGTGAAGACAAGAAAAAAAGGAGTCCGCGAAGAACGCTCGCCACCTCCACAGCACATTTGCACATTGGGTTTCCTTCTTTTCCTTTTCGGTTCTTTCCCTTTTTCTTTTCCTTTTTTGTTCCTTCATCTTATATCTCGTTTATATCGTTTGGGCGGGTGGTGGTGGCCGGGAAGGCAAGGTAGCTGGGTAGGCAGGGCGGGTAGGGGCATTTTTCGGTGGGAAGCGTGTCTGTGAAGGGAAACTTTTTTTCTTTTTACCGTTATACTGAACCTAAGCAAAAAAGGGAAATGCAACTCTTAACCTTTTTTTCTTTTTCCACTGAGCATCGTTTATGCGTCCTTGTTCGTGCCTCGCCTCTTCTCTATGTTTTATGTCTCGCTTTCCTTTCCCGCGAAGAACTTAAGAGGCGCTGGCCTTCTCAGGTTCCTACCTCGCCTGGGGCCTTTAGATGGCTTGGATCTTTCCCCTTTTATAGCCAAGGTTCTCCGTCTCTCTCTTTATACGCGAGGAGCGCCGTGTGTGGCGGGCTGGCTTTAACCTTTCTTTGTTGCCTTTCTTTGCCTTTTACTATACTGTTTGCGTCAGGGCTATCTCTAGGCGGAGCTAGATGAAGTATGTTTGGAACATGAAACAAAGTGGCAGCGCCGCAAGCGCGAAGGGACGTCGTAAGCTTGTCGAAGATGCTGGTTTCTTTTGGTAACTATTCGATTTGGGTCGTCCTCCTGGCCTCATACACTCCCGATGGACTAGGGAAGGGAGCCCAGTTTGATACAAGGCTCACACACAAGAGGATACTGCGATGAGGATGTGATACCGGACAAGGCTGTTGCCCGATCAGATAGGGCACGCCTTTTCTTCTTCTTCTCTTTAAGAGTTTCCAATCTTCCAAGTTCATACCGTGGTAAATGCATAATCGTTGAGTAGAAAAAGAAAAAAAAAGAAACCGTGGTAATACACATTGCTACATGATTGTTTTGTTTGTTTCCAGATCGCAATAACACGCGGGAAAAAAGCGTCGACAGTAATGGCCGAAAAAAAGAATAATGAGCCCTTGCGACCTTTAGAAAGAAACGCCCTCCTGCCTCTGATATCGTCATCTCTAACAATGGAATGGGATGAGCTGTTGTTGTTTTTTTTATCCCTCTTCCCTCACATCCCAGCTCTCTTCACTTCCGTTCCTCGGGGTAGGTTCTCCCTTTGCCCTCCGTCCATCCTCTAATGTTAGACCCTTCCTCTGATAAGGGACTTGTAGGATTACCGCCTGCCCCTTCCACGCCGGGCGGATCCAACCATGCTATCGCTGTATAGCTTACCGCCGCCATTGGAGTTGTTCCGAATTAGATCAGGTCTCGAGTTACCGTTACCATTGCTGCTGCCGTTGCCGTTGCCATTGCCGTTGCCGTTGGCCCTGACGCTGTTGGAGGCTTCGGGGAAACCATGCTTGCCGTCAACGAGTTGGGTAGCGCCGGAGCGGTGAGAGGTGTCGGGGAGTCGGAGGCGTAGCCGCGGGGGTTGGGGTAAACCTTGATGACCCTGCCATCGGCCTGTGAGATTTTAGTCGTTAGTAAAACGGTGTCTATCTTAAGAGCTTCGCGCAGATTGGAAGAAAGGCGAGAGGGGGCGCTTCGCATCATACCAGTTGATCATTAAACTTAGCAATGACCTTTTCGCCAGCCTCCCTTGAATGGAAGACCATTTCCACGAGGATCATGGGGTGCGACTTGAGCACCTTGCAGACCAGCATCTCCTCCTACGGGCGTCATGGCACTCTCAACGTCCGCTGCCGTGGTTCCGGGGCAAAATTTTGCGCCAGCACGGAGAACGGCCCCGCGATGCCGCGGATCGAGAGCTCCGGCCCGGGCGAGGCGGAGCCCCTGCCTCCCGTGCCACCAGTGTGCGTCTTCTTCTGCTGGGTCTTGAAGCCAGCCTTGGGGCCCTTGGGGGCGTTTAGGACGTTGGCTTGAGAGGAGTCGACGCGCTGGAGGGCGGCGGTGAGCTTGGCGGTGCGTCTCGCGGGTTTCGAACCGGGCGCGGAGATGCGGGAAGCGAGTCCGCTGGGAGGGTTTACGGAGGCGTGGAGATCATGAGTCCATTCGGCGTCGACGTTGCCCGGGGGTGCGCGGGCGGATGTGGATACTGTTCGCTGTGTCTTTGGGAGTTTGTTAACGTTTGTTTCCCTCCCCTTTTTGGGCGGGGGTACGAGGCTCGGGGTCTAGGGTGTATCGGGAGAGGAGAAAGCGATGCATGGATATAGGTGGCGTGGTTGATATGGGAGCGCAGCAGGTTTGCGTACCTTTTGATCCCGACTCGGCTGGCTAAGGAGGGGCCGGCGCCCAACTTTTGCGCCGAGGGAGCGCTCTTCCTGCGGTCTTTGGAGAAGATGCTGGCGGCAAGTTGCTCGTTGCGTTTGCGCTCGCGACCTAGAGGGAGAGCGATAATGTGTTAGAGAGAGAGAGAGGGAGGAACTTTATTTTTGGGCGCTTTGAGCTGTTGCATCGGGTTGACGGTCTCACGTACCCTCTTGGATGATCTTTTCAAAGTCGCTGGCGGCCTTGGCCTTGGCAATCTCTGGCTTGCCCATGGCGGATTGTGGGGAGAGAGGAGGGAAGAAGGAGAAAGGGAAGAAGGTGATGTGCGGGATTCGAAGATGAATCAGAGAAGAAAGGGTTGGAATATGGTGTAAATGAAGGGGATTAAATGAAGAGAAAGAAGAAGAAGGAAACCTCGAGAATGTAGAGGGGAATAAACGCCAGCGATGATGATGGTTCCCAAGCGAGGCTGTGGGAAGCGGCGCTTCGTTGATAATGGTTGGTGGCAGTGTCGTCGTGCAGAGGAAAAAACCGGGGGCGAGACGCCGTGGCACGCGTCGAGGTACCTCAATTGACGTGCGATGCGGGAACGAGGGGACAGATTGGATGCGGGATGGGCTGAGCTGCGAGCTATTGAGTCCCTGAACTTTTTGACCGCAGGCGCCCTGGCGTAATGCACATGTACCCTGGACATGAACAAGCTCCTGATTTTTCTTTGGGCTGAGGTCCCGGACAGGCTGCCACCTGGCGGTACTATTGCCAGCTGTTTTTGCGTCGGCTGACAGCCAGATGGAGAGATCCGGTCTAAATCAAATCGGTGTTGTGGCCCAGGTCAATGCCATTGCCATGGCCCAAGCCGCCCCAGCAAGATCGTCGGCTCTTTCACTTTTCCCCCTCCAGCCTCGTCCCACACAATTACCCTCCGCTGCCCGTCCTTCTTCCCAAAAACTACCTTGTCCTCGTGTGTACCGCTCTTCCCTCTCTGTCCTTGTTCTGAACGGTACAAAGCTCGTTGTGGGAAATTTCTTCCTCGAGGGTCGCATTTCCCACCAGCTCCGCTTCTAAGAGGCTTCTCTGGCAAATCTTGCGCCCTGACCCTGTTTTCCTATTATTCCTCCCATTTGTTTTGGAAACCACCGGTCTCGCTCCGTCACCTCCCGTTACCTCTTGTCCAACAACCACCCGCCGACGAAATTCTCGAGTCGATGAGGTGAACCCTTACCCCTTGGCTAAGCTTTTGCCTTTTGTCTTATCCTTTTTTCTTTCTTTCTCCCCTCTCTACCCTCTTCCCTCTTCCTCCGACAATCGCCATGGCTACCACAGAGCCAGCGATTGGGGGCGGCTCGAGTCTCCCTCCCACAGCACGACGAGCCGAGCCCCAAGCCCCTTCCAAGCGCGACAAGAAACGCCAACTGCTCAACGAGCGCATCGCTGCGCTGACGGAAAAGTTTGATCGAAACCGAGACGTTTCCTACGTCGACCAGCTCCACAAGATCCAGGTCGATACGAGCCTCGTCCAGCGAGTCGATCCCTACGCCCCGAATGCCGCGGCCATCATCCACGAGCTCCGCCAGGAGCAGCGCAATGCCGTCGGACCCAACCTAGTCTCCCAGAGCGCCCGGAGTCTCTTGGATATGGCCGGCCCCAAATTCCAAGACTGGGCGCAAGAGATGTCCGACTTGCACGAACGCAAGGATTTCCAGCTGAGTACTCAGCATGTGCGTCACCATCTCCCTTCCGCGGGCCTCATTTTGGCCATCGGTTGCCGGCTACCCATAGAACAACGTAACTAACCTTGCTCCGTCGTGATAGGCCGAGTACGAGCGCAAGGTGCAAGAATTCAAGAATGTGCACAACTACCGAGTCGAGACCGCCAAGAGAGAGCACCAAGCCCTTGCGTCGACGCTTAGAGACCGTCTGATCAACTCGCTCGCTGCGAAGAAGAACCGCCTGAATAAGGAAAAGGAGGCTCTCGAGCTCTCAGACTCGTCTGCCCTCCTCTTCCATCCCAACCAATTCAGCATCGCGAACCCGGCTAGCCCCGGCGGCAACCACGGCAAGCGAGCCACTCGACTCCGCAAAGACGCCGAAGACCTCGGCCTCGGCGACAACAAGAAGCGCAAGCGAGCCGTGGGCGACGACGACGGGTCTCCGGTGCCGAGCCGCCGAGCCCTCGATACCACGGGCACCACGCCTCTGTGGCAGTCGGAGAAGCTCCGCGTGGCGGCCAAGCAAAACGGCCCCATCTACAGCGTGGACAAGCTCTTCACCGACAAGGAGCTGACCCTCACCTATAACACCGCGGCCCAGGCGGCCCACATGCACATTTTGCGCCACCGCGTGAGCGGGCCCGCGGGCTCTTCGTCGGACGGCAACGAGTCGAGCAACGACGACGAGGACGGCCACGACGTGGACCTCGCGGCGCCCATGATGGAGCGCGCCCCGTCGCACGCCACGAGGAGCACGCGCGGCAACGTCAACCACAACGTGATTGACCACAAGATCCTCGGCGTCGAGGCCATCGCCGACTATGAGGTGCCCGGCAACCTCGAGAAGATACAAGGCCTCGAGCCGCCCAAACTGCCGCCCATTGCCCCGTCGCAGTACAGCAAACCCCCACGCGGTCGCAAGACCAAAACACCCCCGTGTCCCTCCCCAACGACACGATCAACGAGGATCTCCAAATCATGTCGTACTTTAAGCAGTTTGACTCGCACACCAAGCCCGGGTCCTCGCTCACGGTGAACGACAGCCTGAAGCGCGTGCTCGAGGCGGCGGCCACGCCCAACTCCAAGAACCGCTACGTCGCATTCATCGGCAACGGGCCCCGTCGGGACCTCGAGGACATTCGTCGCGAGCTGGGCCTCCTTCGGACAAGCCGTCGGAGAACCCGAGCCCGGAAAAATCCTCGTCCGGCCTGATCGCGGCGGCCACAGCCTCGGCGGCGGCGGCGATGAGTAGGCAGAGCAGCCAGGGTGGCGTGGCTATGAGCCGTACGGGGACGAACGGTAGTGCGCGTGGAAAAGGTCGGAAGAATTAGGGTTGAGGCCGGTGTCGAGGGCACTCATCTTTTCTTTTCTCTTCATTTTTTTCTTTACACTTTCTTTTCTTCTTCTTCCAGCAATTTGGAGGCGGCGTGTGTCTAGCTAGCACTGAAGTGCTCGGCCGCTACTAGACACTTTGATTTCTTTTTTTTTTTCTCGCGAGACTAGACCGGAGGGTTTCCATCTTTTCTGCTGCCTTTTCCACTTTCCTTGCTGTACACCCTTTTTTTTTTCCTCTTTCCCCTATCTCATGATCCCAGGGCGGTATGACGGATACCGGCATGTATTCTTTTCCTACTTTTTTCATTTCCTTTTTTACAATGCATCTTTCCACGTATCATTCCTTTTTTCCTTGGCCCTTTTTTCCTTTGGTCCCCACATCGGTCCCTCGTACTACTTTACTTGTACATCTGCAGACAGGTTCGGGGCCAAAAACAAAGGGTCCAGGCGAAAAGGTCTTTTGGAGTTATATGGACAGAGGGTATAATCTCATGACATTCAACGCTTTCTTGTCCCACCAGTACTGTGAGAGAACCGATTCTGCGAGAACGAGCTCAGGGTCGTCACGGCTCTTTCCCAGCTCTTCTTCAGGGAGGTAGACGTCACCTACTGTAGGTTATTTAGAGAGAGGAGCAGGCAGAGAAAGCGAAAATAATAAGTTTCAATTGGAAGTCTCACTTCTTTCATACACATTATCATAACATTCGTTGACATCTAACATGGAAAGTACCCGTGCGCATTCTACCTGAAAACAAGGCGATATCCCCTTTAAGACATAGGAGAGAAACAAAACAAAACGAACCCTTCAACCCTAAGAACGAGAGAAGATTTCAGGGCCCAAAGACCAAGGCGCGGATTTCAATGCTCTCCCGGCCCTCGGCGTCGGGCAGGGAGCCGGGATGCTCAAAGGCGGTATGGGCGAGCCTCCCACCGCGGACCTTGGTGCCCTCGCGGAGGGCGTCGCTATCGAAGCACTGGAGCAGAAGAGCCTCGTCCGGACCCATGGCGCCGAGGTACAACCAGCGCTGATCCGGGTGGTGAGCGATGGCGGCAGTCTCGCCCTCAAAGGTATCGTAAATGTGGCGTACGGGAACAACGTCGTCATCGCGGAGCGTCGCCGAGGAAGCAAACGCGAGCGGGAACGACTCGACGGGACCCGCGTTGAGGGGCCGCCAGACGTTGATGATGCGGTAGCGGTCGCCGCGCTGCAGACGAGTCTCGGCCTCGTCCGGGTCGAGGTGGCGGCGGACGCGGGCCTCGGCGGCGCGGGGCGTTTGGTCAATGTGGGCCCTCAGCACGGGGCTGCGGTGGGCGGCGGGCCCGGTGCGGCGGACGGTGTGATCGAAGATGACGACTTTCTCGCTGCCGGGGACGTTGGCGAGGAGGAGGGCCTCGATCTCCGGGTAGACGTTGGCGCGGATGGAGGCGTCGTCGGTGAAGGTGCGTTCGGTGGAGGGGACAGGTGGGAGACGACGCGGACGGAGTCGTGGTCGAGGGTGAGGGTGGTTTCGGCGCCGCGGATGTCGTGGATGGGGACGGGTCGGAGGTCGTCGGAGAAGTTGCGGGGGTTCGTTGGGCTTGGGGGCGCGGACGAGGTTGTAGGGGGTGGTGCCGTCGGTGGGGGAGAAGAAGGCGATTTGGGCGGTGGTGTCGCCGCGGAGGGCGCGGGAGGAGGATTGGATGGCCATGATGGGGGTTTCTTATGTGGTGGTGAAGGGGTTCAGGTGTGGAAGTGCCTTGGGGGTTTGAGAAGGGGTTTGGGATTGGGTGGGTGGGGGAACAAGGACACGAGTGGTTGGGCTGGAGCAGATATCAAGTCGAACGTGGGCAGGTGGGTTTGCGTTGGAAAGAAACGATGTAAACTCGCGATGTTTTCTACTGTAGTGGTAGTCCGGTCACCGGTTGTGGCGAGAGCTCAGATTGAATGCCTCTTGGATATTTTTCTCACTAACACAAAAGTCTAGGATACAGACGAGATTGGGGCCTTTTCGCTGTTTTATACAGCTCGTTCAACGTTGGGACGAGAGAGAGCGATGCTCGTCCCTAGTCGCCGTTTGATTTCTAATCTCCGGACATGTGAGGCGCTAAGATGAGGAAAAAGAGGAGTTATTTCAAAGCGGAAGGACGATCTTGGGTCGGGCCGTCGTCCGCAAATGGGGGCTCCTCGCACGCAGTGAACGGAGTGCGCCACCGGTCACTGGCCAGGGAGCTACGCCCTTTGCGACAATACCGCAAGTCGTTTCGGCATGGCGGAATCACGTCATCGGGGAGGGGGCAGCTTTTCTGTCAGCAGCACAAAAAGGGCGTAGCTTCTGTCTTGACGTCGAGATTTTAGTACTACTAGGGGCCTACCCCGGTTTTAGCTCAGGTAATTGGCGAAATGTCAGCCATTCCGCTCTCCCTCGCGGATATGCCGAGGCCATCATCAGAGGACTGGATCCTGGTGATTACAAACTAAAGTCGCAGTCACAAAACATTGATGGTGCCCGAGCAAGCTGGCTCCTCATTCATAGCGTGGAGTGCCTCAAGGGATACATCTATGTATATCTACATCTTATTCAGTGCTTAAGCTCATAGAATGAGAAGGAAAAAGATATTGCTTTTGAAAGAAAAAAGGCACTACAGAACGAGAGTGTGATTTATCGTCGAGGTGAGAGTGATTGTGATGCTGGCCTGGCGGTCGTCACTGATATTCCATGTCGTGATTGCGTCGTAGGCAAAGTGGTGGGTTCTGCCCCTCAATAACCAGCACCGATTACAAATTCGCCAGTTCTTATCGGTGCTGAGTGATGGCTTCTTCAGGGTAAATCTACGCACACGGCTTGGCATGGCCGCCAAACTTGGGACTTGCATCGTGGCTGCGAACAGCCGTGTCTCCATAATTCATGATCGATTTCGATGCACTAGCACATATACTTAACATTCATGGATCCATCAATGTAAATGGACCACTTGTATTATAGCCCGTCCCCTGCCCCAGCAAGCAGGCCTGCCACGGGACGTATTAACAATCCTCATTCGTGATGCTGGGCGTGGCTCAAAAGGACTCAACAGATTATTAAGACATAACGCGGCGGCCTGCGCTCACCCGTCGTCGAGCGTCGCATTCCCTCTCTCTCATGGTGAAGTGGCCAGTCTGGGGATACCGTTTCTCCAGACCAAGGCGGGCCTCTTGTCGAGCCTAGACCCTCGCCCCTCAGACGAGATCGATCAAGATGCAGGTGCCAATTGATACTGGCTCGGGAATGGTGCCCTAGCAAAGTATAATAGCCATTAGCGCAAAGGCCATTGTGACACCAACTGCTCACGCTTTGAGAGACAAGATCCACAGATCGCTTGACAGGGGCCCCACAGGTTCGTCCGCACGCGAGTGTGGTGGGTATCGTGTGTGTGTCGTTCGTCCTGAACCCTTTTGTGGAAATCGCGAGATCCTTTCGAACAATCGCTCGTGGGAAAAGTTGCTTGCTGTCGATATTCCCCGCGCGCACTCTGAACGAAAGCTGGAGAGCTCTCCACTGCCGTGTGCTAAATATAGTCCATGTCCATGTCCCATGTCCAAACAGCTCCCGGCCTGCGGTGCTTAAACCGTGACTGAGCCTGCAGGAGCTTCCCGGGGCCGACAAGCACAGACATTGACTCAGCAACACATGTGCTGTGCGTGCGCCGCTGGGGCCCAATGTATTGTATTGTATTGATCCATTGGAATATTATTATGGAGAGGCGCAACTTCTACTCAAGCTCTGGCGGACCTCTTCTCCGCAGTGAACCTTTTTTTGTTCCATCCCCGGCGCGCAAGAAGGCAATTGATCACTGAAAACGTTGTTTTTACAAGGTTTCCTGGTCGCTCACTGCGAGATCCCTTGCCTTTCGCCTCCCTCTCCTACCGTAGGAGCGAAAAGTTTATGAAGTCGCGTGATAACATCCCGAGAAGCTCTTCGTTCAATGCCTTGTTGCGCGAGCATTTGCCCTGGTCATCGCGGACCCTTGTCGAGAACGACTCCTCTCCTCACGCACACTCTGCCTCGTCGCGTTGATTCCAGCTTGAACTCTGCGGGGTTCTTTTCAGTCTGCATCGATACTCCCTTCCTTGGCCATTGCGCCCCCTTAAGCTTTTGGGGAATCATCACCTGCGAGCACGCCTAGAAGTGCACTTGAGAGAGAGAGAGGCTCGGTCGTCAGCTTCCAGGTATTATATTATGACCGCCACCGCCTGAGACAAACGGAGCGCCACCACGCGCACTTACCCTTCAAGACTCGTTTTTTTGGGCCTCCCCTTTGCTTTCCTTTCTTTTTTTCCTCCCATCTTCCTCCCATCCTCTGTTCCGCGCTGTCCTCTCCGGCGGAGCTGGGGCTGGAGCGGAAATTTCCCTCCTCCCTCTCCAAGACGCCCGTAATGGGAGGGAGACGACACTAGGTGCGATGGATAACCAAAATGCCTCGTCGATGCCGGGCCCCGATGGGGCCGTCGCATTCTCGAGTGCATCCTCGCACCATCCAGACACATCTCGCCCGAGACCCATGCCACCCCCATCATCACAACAACCGCGGCCCAGGCAACGGCGGCCGCCGCACCTGTGCCTGCCTCTGCATCGCAGCCCGAGGTCGCCAGAGCTCTTCCGGCCAAGGATTCCATCACCTCGGATACGATTGAGCAGGCTTACGTCGACTTCATCTTTTACTGTAACCCAGAGGTGCCGGCGAGCACGGATACCGCTATGCTTAGGAGACGTTCCGCACCCCGCCCAAGAGCGGTGGCAAGTCCTTTGACACCTTCTTGCTGTACCAGCTCATCCAGAAGCTCGAGTCCAAGGAGCTCAAGACCTGGGCCGAGCTTGCCCTCAAGCTAGGCGTGGAGCCTCCTGACCAGGAAAAGGGCGAGAGCTCTCAAAAGATACAGCAATACGCTGTTAGGCTAAAGGTGAGATCCCCTAGCCTCCCTTCCCATCCTATCTCCACTATCCCTAAGACCTTTGTGTGTTCTACTACAATATACACGTCCATTCAAGTGTTCCACCTATCTAACGATTGGAACACAGAGGTGGATGCATTCCATGCATGTCGATGCCTTTTTCGAGTATCTCATGGGCCGCCCTCACCATCCGTACTGGAGCGAGGTCACTCCGGACCCAGCCCTTTCTGAACAGGGGAAAGACGGCGTAGCCCCCGAGGATGACATGGCTCTTCGAGCTCTCCTCCCTCATATCCGCCCTAAACGTGGCCGGAAGCGAGAGGCCGACGGCGGCCGCTCACCCTCCCAACGGCCCCGGTTAGAGACTCCCCGGCCAAGATGATGTAGGCCAGCAGCACAGTTACGGCCCTTGGTCCGCCCACCCGGACGGCCGGTCGTCCGCAACCCCGTATAGCGCTCTGCCCCTAGGAGACTCCCTTCGTCCCACCGGCCTAGCACCCCCTGGGTCGTGTCAGATGTGGCCCAGACCCCCTCAGCGCCTATCCCCAGTCTGCGATCACGCCCTCAACCATGACACCTTCCGGCCGGGCCTTGTTCTGGGCGGATGAGCCGCGCTCCGCCATCACGCCTCCGAGGCCGAAAATCAACAAACGCCACGGACCAAAGGTCGTTTCCTCGGCGTGGAAGAGCGGGTCCATGCCCAGCGGAAAGACTCGCGGCCGACCTCCCATCAACCGGACCCCTATCGACGTAGAGTCGCCCTGGACGCGAGATATACCTCCTTTCCCGTCTGGTAGTACCGCCACCGCCACTACTGCAGCAAACCTTAAAACACCTTCTTCGATGCACCTAGCCGGTCCCGGCTCCGTGTCCCTCGTACCAAACTTACCACCGCCCGCAGCTCCAACCGTGATACCGCCATTACGAACCGAAGCTCTATCATTAGCGAGTGCGGCACTCCCAGTGACGTCTCCGTCCGTCACCTCGAAACCCGCCCGGCCCGCAATCTCCCTCAGCGTGCCCGAAAGAAGCGGTGCGCCTGTGAGGCTCGCCACGCCTCCGCCTCCACTTCCGCCGCCGGCTCACGGGCCCACCATTCTACAGCCAGCCGCCATTTCCATACCACCTATCCTCACGGCTATGCAAGACAACGAGACCACGACCACAACCTCGGCCATCCCTCAGCCTCCGTCTCAGTCTTCCCATCCGCAGGTGGATGTCCTTCGAGACGGGATTGACGCGGAATTGAACATAAAGGGCACTGGCCTCGCAACCCTCGGGTACGGAACGGCCCGCCCAACCCTAGGTCTACCGCCCGATCGTTGCGCAGACAGGGCTGTCGCGGAAGAGGCGGCACCGTCGTCTGCAGGCGACAGGCCCAACATTGCTTCCCTGCCGGCACCGAGACGCGGCTTCTTCGACTCCTTTGACGACCGCACCAACGTAGACGCCTTGTTCAGCCACTTTGTGCTGGAAGCCATGATGGCGGACTGGGTCGACGCCGAGGGCAACCCCGCCGAGTCCGCCTCCGCCGAGGAGGCGAGCGCCATCATCACCACCATCATCGAATCGCTGTGGCGCTCGTCCACGTCCAACGAGTCCTTCCTCATCAACGTGGCCGCCCTCGCGGGGGCAAGATGCTCATGACCACCACGCGGCTGCGGCTCTCGCGGCTGGAGCGTCTTGCCGAGGGCGTGCTGTACGCGTGTAGCTGGGAGTATAGGCTCGGGGCGCTCAAGGGCGCCTTCTCCATGACGCAGGTGGTGAGCTACGAATTGTATAGGCCGCCCGGGTACGGTGGGGCCAAGACCGAGGAGGAGGCGGGAGGCTCTGCGCTGGAAGAGAGCGCGGGGGAGCAACGGCGGCGACGGCGACTGGGCAAGATGTCGAGGGGGCCAAGTATTGGCAGAAGAAGTACGAGGAGCTTGCTGGGATTCTGAAGAATAAGGATCAGCAGATTTTGGATCTGGAGCAGGGGGTTTTTACGACGCTGAAAAGTCGAGGGGGTGGTTGAGAGGGTTGAAAGGGGGAAGTGGTCACCGAGGAAGGCGAAGATGGGGGTTTTTGGGTGGTATGAAGTGTAAGTTACGGGGTCTTGGGCTTGGGCCTTTTACAGGAATGATCTATGATGAATACGAATGTACATTAAGGATATGAAGCTGAAGCTGAATTCGGTCTCTATGGATTTTTTTCGTCCACCTCGCTCGTTCGTGGATCTAGAGAGTCGGGGAGAAGACAAGGTTTGATAGATGCCCTCTCCCTAGCCACTAAAGAGAGTAAAAGGAAGAAAAAAGACAAAAAACATACAACACCGGGGATTCGCTGGTCGTCACCGACCCAACTACTAGTCCGGCGCTTCGCAGCTTGTGTACAGGGGAGCGGACGGGACCCTCAATTATCTGCGAGCTATGGTCGTATGTGCTAGGAGAGTGCTTAGAATCAGAATATAAGGGCATCTATGATGACTGGAGAGGGAGCCCGGCAGTGTTGAATCACAACGGCGTGGCTCTTTCTCCAGCCTATGTTCCTAGATGGCATGGCGTTGAATTGCAGAAGCTCATTTCTTTTCTGTACGTCGGCCGACGAGATACGCGCCGGCAATTTTTATCATATTCTTTGCATTTTTTTCATCTTTAAACCCGAAGGCTGTGCTGGTTATCGCGGGAGCCGCGCTTTTTTGTTTGCGGAATGGCCGAAGCTGAAGGTTAGTGCATCTCCTTTATTTATAGTATATTTTCCGAATATCGGATGCGGCAAATCCATCGAGTCATCTTTTGCTTCTTATTTTCTCTCTCTCTATCTCTCTCTCAATGAGAAAGGGAAACGGGAAGCGAGGAAGTAAAAAGTCAATAACGATAAGATGTCCGAAAAGACTGGCGTGCGTGCGTCCATCGCGCGGGCTACATATTAATACGAGGAGGCTCATAAACACCACCTTGAGGGAGATCCCCGGTTTTCGCCCTTACCTGTCCCTCTTTTCTCTCTGGCTGCAGTTTCTTCTGGGGGCGGGATTTCTATTAAGTTTGCACGAAGACGATAAATAAATGTGTGTGGGGTCTGCTATTCCCCAAGCTTATTGCGCGTGGCTATATCGGAAGGAGTAGATACGATACACTTTATGGGAGTGTATAAGACGGGGAGATATCGAACAAGACGCAAGAAGGGGTTCACAGGACCCGAGGGAGGCAGAGAGACAGACCCCTTCTGTGCCATATTTCCACGCCCCTCCCTCGCGTGATATACCTTGTGTGAAAGAAAGCGGCGATATCACCATTGGTCGAACGAGGCTTATAGTACCGCGTCCGGATTGCGGTCCAGAAGGAACTTTGATGGGCGGTCTCGAAACCTCGGCTCGATGGACGGATAACGGGCATATTTCCATTTTCTGTAGCCGCGTGTGTCTACCCCGACAGTGGCCAAAGGGGAGGGGGACCTGTCAACGGCCGGCGGTGGGTGTGAAGAGGGAGCCGCCTAAAAGGGGGAGGGGAGGGAAGAAACGGGAACCAGCACTCCCCGGGGACTTATGGATGGTGTTATAAGTTTCATAGGGTCCGGGGATTTCGAGGTTTCCGTGCCTGTGGGTTTTGGCTGTGGTTTTTTTCTTCTTCCTCTTTGGTGTGCCGCGCACCCTCTGAAGGATGGACGTCTTGCGTCGTCCTAAACGCGCAACTGTCGATCATAGAAGTAGATCATTGCAAAGGGGAACCACAATGGTTAAGGGTGTAAAAAAGGGGGTTGCGGGGAGGAGAGGCTCAAAGGGAGCAAAAGACCATGCGAGAGCATAAATGATGCTGGTGGGGAATGAATTACGGAAGATCTACGGGAGGGTAGTCCAAAAGGCCACACACACATGCTCGAGAGCGTGCAGGGTATTTCGGGTATGGTATCGTGGGTATGCACCTTTGAGGAGGGGGGCCATGGGGGCGAGATCATCTAGTGGGTGGTTGGTTCAGATGGTTTCTGTACCTTGGCCACCGCGCCTGCGCGCCGAGGGCGAGATTGGGATTATCGGGAGAACTGCTGAAATGTTGGATGAGGATACGTGCGGAACGATGCGAAGAGATCGAGGTGGGAAGCGCAATAAAGGTGCGAGGAGCGAGGGGTGAGGTGAGGAGGGGGCTGACGACATCGAAATCGATCGATGCAATACCTCCTGGGTTTGGGCATTGATCCTCGACTAAACTGGGGCGTTGGCCCATGATTGTGAAGAGCGCAAGTGACGGGCACTTGCTCTTGCATTTAGGGGTTGCGTGATACGTTTTTCTCTCACGTTCTCGTCCTTCGGCGATGAGGTCACAAGTGGGATTTTGGCCGCGATTCGGAAGGAGGGGAGAATCAAATGCGTCACCACATGAGACCCTCAGACAGACGGTTGGAGGACCGGCGTTTTTTTTTTTCTTTTTGTCTTAGTGCACTCAACCGGGGTTGTCTTCTGAGCTCTGGGTGTTCCAATACTCTTTCCGCGTGCGTGCACTACGTGTCGGATGTAAGACAATTTGTGCGGGACACTAACTCATCTCCATGCACTCGAACAAACTGTTCTTCTTCCCTTGTCGATAGGGGATTTCGTCAAGGCTTGGGGAACTCTCTAGAACCCTCCTCGCATACGAGACGAGACTATTGCCCGCCGCGACCGACGCCATATGTCATGCTGAACGCTAAACTGACCCCGCCAAATATCTCCATCTTTGGCTACAGACCCTGCAGTGGACTACGAGTGTTCAATGTGGGCTCGAGGCGATGGCGAGCCCCGAGACGCACTCGATCTCACCCTCCCAAGCCTCAACTTCGGTCCCACACCCTTGGCCAAGTGGATCTCGAGATACCATCAGCTGCTCATGAGGCGAGCCCGGGCGGGTAGAGCACTCACCCTGGAAGGCCTCCTCCTCGCGCGGCACCTCGAGAATAATATTGACCCTCATCGACCGGAGGAGGCCGATCTAAACGATCAATAGTCAGGTCCCACTCGGCGATACGAAGTGCAGATAGATTTCGGGGGCAAAGGCGGGTTGAGAAATCTCCGACGACTGTTGCTAAGTTTCAAAGTCTTGGCAAAAGAGGCGGCGCGGGAGAGCTTCAACGCAGAATGAGAAGAAAAAAAGCCCGTCGATAATTAGTTGGGGGCAGAAACAGACCCCAGTGCACGGATATGGCATGTCCCGTTTAGACACTAAAGATCCAGATTCTCTTCGACGTCGCACGGCAGAAAAGCTCAGGGACACGGGGCCAGCATGCCGTGTTTCATAAAACATCCATCCAACGATGTGGTTGCAAAACGGACGACGCGCAATGCACGCAGGTCGAGGTTGCTCGAATCCCCTTGGCGGGGTCGATAGGCCACGGGCCTTTGGCGCTTTTCAGTCGTCGAGATTCGTTGGCCATCGTCCTGGGTCCGATCTGATGCTCAAGAGCCACTGATATCTATTACCGTCCAGGTGTGGAGGGAAACATCGCATTGTATCTGCACTCTATGGGGACCCTCGTGTATGCGTGCCCAAACCACGGCGCAGCTCTCCTCTACCGCTCCCTATCCGCCATTGACAAAAGAAATGCCGGCTAGAGGTGGCCGAAGCTACGGCTGCTGCTCAATGCTTGGGGAGCTTGGCGAGCCCGTGAACCACGTTGACGCACTCTGGAACCGAGGGTTGGTTGAACTATTTGCTTTTCCTTGCCCCCGAAACGGAGGGTTGAGCCCCGTCGATTTGACCAGAGAAGACAAAGATGTGGTGACACGAGAGTACAGTATAGCGGGGATATCAACACTGTCATGTCCATCACGGAAGAGGGCGTCGACCGCTTGAACAATCTCTAGGTCCAAGAATAGCTGGTTGGTGGCGGAGACGGCCAGGGGCAGAACCAGCTGCAATACCAAGTAAAAGGGGAATGACGGAACGATATGTGGTTGGAAAGGCGTTCATCATCAATAATCTCTTTCCCTGTGGCCCGGAAGCCGCGCCAGTCCATCATCTTCAGTGCCTTGGAACAGGCGCGCTAGCGGTGTCAATCCTTTCCCCTTGATCCAGGCTTTGAGTCGGCCTCTGCGCGATCCAGTGCCACGCCATCAACTCCACCCCGCGCCGGCGCATTTGGGTACACCAAGGTGGGGCGGAATGAATCAATCCAGGATCTTTGGTGAGTGGGGTGTCATCGATTTGTGCGTGTGCCTGTGTGTGTGTACTTTTGAACCCACAGTACTTTGGGGAGGAAAAGGTTGAAAAAGTTCATCTCGCGTGTATCAAAACTCCCTCGCTGATTCGACACGACACTGGCGGGCGTTCTGTGGAACGGATCTAGTGCTGTTGATGCTGGAGGGTGGCGTGCAGATGGTCCTTGGTGTGTGGGTCTTTGAGCAGACGAAAAATGAATATCACTTATTCATTGATTCACAGATGGAATGGATCTGTCTTGTCTTGCCTTGATGTCAAATAATGGCGACAGGGAGGAGGGGTTGAACTTGACGGAAACGCGCCGTCGAGCCCGGAGGTCAGGGACTTCGCGGCGCCGTCATGCCGAATTTCTTTCCCATGTGATTGATGGGCCAATCAATGAAATGGATCCATTGCACTCAAAGGAATTTGTTAGGTGACCTTGTCAACTTGCGTACGCATCGCACACAAACACTTTGCAAGCCCAAGCCCAGTGTCCGCACTCTCTCTCCGCCAGGCCTTCAAGGATCAAAGACCTAGATTTCAGGGGTGGGAGATGCTTGGAAGGCTTTGGGGTGGAGAGCTGGAGACTAGCCTCGGCCAATGAAGTGGCGGATCTCGAGATGGGACAGGGCAAGGATGAAACCAGGAGTTCAATGTACAATTTTATGAGCTGCAAGGAAAGGAAAAGAAGCCATGCATGAGTAAAAAGAAAGAAAGGTGAAGGGGAAAAAAGAGATGAAAAAAGGACAATACTTGAGGAGCTGAAGCGAGACGAAGAAGAATTCATCACCTGCCTAACCCGGTGTGCAAAGATGATATGGTGCTTTGCGATGAGACCTCTTGTCCTCTTCTCTCTACATGTAGCCCATGAGACGGACTTATTCACGGTACGTCGGTATGGTTGCCGGAACTATTGGGCGGGAAGACGGGTGGGAGCTGGCCTAGACTTCCATGACAGGTCATCTGGCCTTCAATGTTCTGACTGCGTTCAAGACTATTCTGTGCTTGCGCACTAATTCATAAAAACTCACCAGATAGTTAGCACCACGAGATGTTCTACATGCATGTAGCCCTGACCTGTCCCTACTGGGGACACTAAAGGGGCTGGCATCAAGTTCGTAACGGTTTTTAGGCCTCCTCAGCCCCCTTTTGTCGCCCCAGCGGAGTCCTGCCCCCAAGAGTCCGGCGCTTTTCATCAAGTTGATGCCCTCTCCCCACAAGACTATGCAGTATGGCCTGGTTTCGTAAATCGCCTAGGCTTGGTCGCCGTTAAGCCGATTAGTCTCCGAAGATGGCGTCAATATCTTCTCTTGGCTTGTGGCGGTTGTAGACTAATTCTTTTCAGCATTGATCCATCCATGGATGAAGGGAGGCAAATACGAGAGGGCAAACAACCACCACCAAAGAAAAAAAGAAGAAAAACCTCCGGAAATAGACAATACGGGCAAAGGACATGGCAGGCACTACTTGCCCATTGGCTTTTTGACCACGGCCTTCGCGGCTAGACATGTCAAGTGAAAAGGACATCGTCTCTTCGAGATGGTTGAAGATCTGCACCCTCCAGTTCTCGTCTTTTATTATTACTGCCAGCCAGCCATATGGGATGCAGGCTTGGGTCCGTAGATTGAACTTTGATGAAGGGTCCTCGTTCGCGACGGGTTTGTTTTTGGATGGTGGCGTATGATACCCCTGGAATAGTGCGACGAGGAGATTTTTCTCTCTTTTTCCTTGGGCTCGATGCCGTTTGACTATGTAGTTGTAGAGTACTTCGCTTCGTGTGCAAGCAACTGCCCTGACGAAAGGCTCGCTGCAGACATTTCCGATCAACGATGATGTACCACACTAGGCTTGGGGGAGCAACCTACAGTACAGCCACCGGCTATGTCAGGTACCAACGCTGCTCAAACGCTGCTTCAACGGTACTGAGAGACCCACCCAGAGGTACATTTCGTATGGGAGGTCCACTCGCTGTCTACCTCGTTCCCGCGCCGAAAGGGGTTGTGAACGACTCCACGCTAGGGAAGGGGCGTGTGGCTGTCTGGGCGTGCGCGTGGGCCTGGCAGGTGGGCGTGTCGTTCGTGCATCCAAAATTGGGAAGGGGAGACCAACCCAGAAAGCTGCATCTGGGAGCATCGAAAGAGAGACTGTTTGGCACACGCTGAGATCATGGCTGGATTCCTTTTTTGGGCCCCTCCACTTTCCTTCACCCCTGACTGTCTGCCCCATATCGAAGTTCACCTTTATTCTTAGGTTTTCTCTTCCCGCTCCCTCTCTTTTCCCGAGTCCATATTTTGTTCCCAAGAGATCTCTTCGTCTTGAGATTTAGGATCTTCTCTCTCGTTTCTCCCCTTGCCGTTCCCGTTCTTTCTTCCTATTTCCTTTTCATAGTCACCACGGTTTTTGTGTCTTTCCGGCTATCTTACTTCAAATTCTTCAAGCCGCTCGCTTCTCGCGCCAAAACTAACGAATTCCACCACCCCTCGACGGTCCAGCCTGCCTTTGCTCCTGCTCGGGACCTTGTGATAGAAGCCGGTATTCTTTCACCCTTCACTCACACCCTCCAATTCAACCGGAGCATGCCAGACCGCATCTGAGCTGCCTGTCGCTACCACCTACTTACTTACCTTCCGCACCCCTCCTTGGACCCTAAGAAGTCTGCGACGATCTGACACACCCATCCCGTATAGCGGGCATCACTGTGCACGTTACCGACCCGGCCTCTCCCCCTCCATCTCGGAATAGGGTCGTTAGAGAGCTAGACCCTTTCACACCCGGACTCTAGCTCGGTTCGTTGTTTGGGCCTCTATCTTTTTTTCTTTCTTTTTTTCTTTTTCTTTTTCCCCCTTCGTCTGTACTTTTATTCGTTTGTCCCCTCCCACATCTTCGACAGCATGAATTCGCTGTCTCCCAGAAACTCTGGGTTCGTTCCTCTTGGAACCACAAGGTCAAGATCAGACAACATGCCCGACGAAATTCCCCTCTCCACCGTTAAGAGCCGCGCGAGCTCCACTGGAGCCCGCAAGGCAAACCAATCCGCCGCGTCCTTCTCCGACTCGGGCGACCTTGAGAAGAAGCGCAGCATCTTGCGCGCCGGCGGCCGCAGGAAGGCCCCCGATGGCCCCAGCAGGGCCGGCACTGGGGAGGAGACCAAGTTGAATGCTATGGGCAGGCTCTACACCAGGATTATCAACTTCGCGCCTCCCCTCCGCTACCTAGTCTACATCGTCCCTGTAGGCCTGGCCCTCGCCGTTCCGCTTATTGTGCTACCCTTGACCGACAACAAGGATGCCATTCCCGTCGGTTCCAGGACCGACACAGTCGACGGTGACGAGGTCCGCAGAGAGGGCCCTCCCTCTTCAAGGTCTTCATGTGGATCGAGATTGCCTGGCTCACCCTCTGGGCCGGCAAGCTTGTCGCCTTTATCCTTCCTGCTCTTTTCATGTTCTTCTGCGGCGTTGTGAGCTCCGGAACTCGCAAGTACGCTACTGTCCTCCGAAACCTGGTTCTCCCTCTTTCCTTCTTCTTTTGGGCCCTCGCCTCATGGCTCACTTTCCGCGGCCTCTTCAAGGATGCTCTCAACATCCCAATTGACTGGTGCCGCAACTTTGAGCGTGTTCTCGGCGCCTCCTTCGTCTCGTCCGCCGTCTACCTCGCCGAGAAGGCCATTGTCCAACTCATCGGCATCTCGTACCACCAGCGCTCTTTCGCGAATCGTATCCATGACTCTAAGCACGAGATTCGCCTTCTTGGCATGCTGTACGACGCGTCCCGTTCCTTATTCCCCATGTACTGTCCTGAGTTCGCAGACGAGGACTACGTCATCAACGACAGCATCGACTTGATTCTCCGCCAAAGAAGGGCAGCGGTTCCGCTACCCCCATGCGCTTGATCGGAGACGTCGGCCGCCTCGGAGACAAGGTCACCTCTGTTTTTGGCAATATTGCCTCGGAGATTACGGGAAAGCAGGTGTTCAACCCCAACTCGGCCCACTCCATTGTTGTGGAAGCCCTTGAGAAAGTAAAGTCTTCTGAGGCTCTCGGAAGGCGCATTTGGATGTCATTTGCCGTCGAAGACCAGGATAGCTTGAAGCTAGAGGATCTTATCGAGGTGCTCGGCCCCGAGCACAGGGAGAGGGCCGAGGAGGCCTTCATCATGGTGGACGGCGACGGAAACGGCGACATCAGCCTCGAGGAGATGGTGCGCAAGGTGACCGAGATTGGCAAAGAACGAAAGGCGATTAGCGAGGGCATGAAGGATATCGGCCAGGCCCTCCAGGTATTCGACAAGGTTCTCCTTTTCGTCGTCCTTTTGATTGTCGTTTTTATCTTCCGTAAGTTGTCCTTGAGTCCCTGGATCTTTCCTCGCTTGCACATCTGCTAACCCCCTTGCTTTCCCCTCTCGTTAGTCGCCTTCTTCCAGTCGAGCTTCATTACCACCCTAGCCACGGCCGGTACCGCGCTCCTCTCTCTGTCCTTCGTCTTTGCAGTGACTACCCAAGAATTCCTTGGCTCGTGCATCTTCTTGTTCGTCAAGCATCCCTATGATGTGGGTGACAGGGTCGATATCGCCGCCAACGGCGAGAAGCTGGCCCTCCAGGTCGAGAAGATTTCCCTCTTGTACACGGTTTTTGTCCGTATCGACAGGATGCAAATTGTCCAAACCCCCAACATCCAGCTCAACAACATGTGGATCGAAAATGTCTCTCGAAGCAAGGCCATGAAGGAGTGTGTCGATGTCAACATCTCTTACGACACAACGTTTGATGATGTGGAGCTGCTGCGCATGGAAATGGAAAAGTTTGTCCGCCACCCCGACAACTCGCGCGACTTCCAGCCCGATTTCAGCATTGGTGTCGGCAGCGTCGGCGACCTCGACAAGCTCAACCTCAAGATTGTCATCAAGCACAAGTCCAACTGGCATAACGATGGTGTACGCGCGACGCGCCGTTCCAAGTTCATCTGCGCTCTCGCAGCTGCTCTCAAGAAGGTGCCCATCTACGGTCCCGGTGGTGGTAACGAGGCCCTTGGAAGTGTGGGTAACCCTTCGTACTCGGTGACGGTGACGGATGAACACGCCGCGAAGAACCGCCAGGATGCTAGCGATACCAAGGAGTCTAAGCGTATGGTTGCCACCAACATCCCTGACCCGCTCTCTACTGCTGAGGCTCTCAATGCCCCGCCCGGTGGCGACGATTGGTTCAACCGCGACGACAACAAGACGATCAATCCTCCCGAGCACACCCGTGTGTCACTCGACCGCGGCGATTCGACGGATTACATGAAGCGCAATGAGAGCCACAAGGGCTTGAGGAAGGCGGGCGAGAGCCTGTCCACTGGCTCGGTGCACTCGAGGACTGGTGCGCCGCCGATGAGCATCAACACGGCCATGGAACATCCCATCGGCAGGACCACTTCGCGCCGAACGTACGACGAGGAAGCGCAGCTCGGGTCGCCCCGATCGCCCCGGTCCCCTCTCCAGCCTGGCGGCTTCGCGCAGTCGGCTGTGATGGGTGGGATGATGCAGTCGTCGGCTTCGGGATACTCGGTCTACCCGATGGGCAGCGTCCAAGAGGTTCCGACCCCGGGTGTCCACCCCTCCAGTCGAACCAGTACCTCAGCCCCGGACAGACACAGACGCAGGCTGCTGGACAACAGCAACAGCAACAGCAACAGCAGCAGCAGCAGAACCAACAGTCGGGCCAACCCCAAACTCGACCGCCCCTGACCGGTCCCCAACGATAAGCGACGCCTCTACTGAGGTAGTCTCTCTCCCTTCCCCTTTTCGCTTCACTATCGGATGAAGCGACTCTCTCCCTAATGAGGCATGCGGGACAACGTGACGAAAACCACATAATCGAAGCAAAGTAGAGTTGGAACCCGCTGTTGCCCGCATGCCATGACATGAAACGCCAAAATTACAGCACCGCCCTAACAAAAAAGGAAACCGAAATAAATTGCAATGACAAAACATACCTTTTGTATTCTCTCACTCTCTGTTTCCCCCGCATATCTAGATGATAGCTTTCTTTGTCACGTATTAGACTTCTCATTTCAACCCTCTTTCATGTGGGGTTTATAGCATTTTACCTAAACATAGGTTGACAAGGCAAGGATGGATGGAAACACAAATAAATATGACAGAGGGCAAAGTGAGCAATCTTTGCCCTTCTTACGAGCATCTCTCTCTTCTTTTACATGAAAGTATACGTCATCGCAAGTGCTTACTAGGATACGAAGCTAGAGTTGTCAGAGCAGTGTGGCTAAAATTTGTATAAATGGAGTGTATCTTTATTTTCTTATCGATTTGGCCGACGCCGTCTCATGTAATTGCAATATTGTGTGGGCATATATGACGGAGCGGCTTGGCGAGGCTCTTCAAGTTTATTCTTCCATCTTCCGTCCCCTTTTTACTCCTCGTTGGACATCAACAGAGGGCGTTCGGTGATGATGTCACGCAGCCGATTCCCATAGCTTGTGCTGCTTTGGGAGTCTAGCATCCTGCTATTTCCGCGCCCCGAACCTCGTAGGATTCTTCCGCCCAATCCCAGGGGCCGATGTTGGTGAAATTCAATCCCCCTTATAATGTATTATCCAAAGTTCCTTTTTTTTTTTTTTTGATAGTCATCCTACTCCCTCTACTTATAACCTCCCAAGAGAAGAGAAGGGAAGAAAGTGGCCGACTCGACCCGCCTAGCACACATGCTCGAGCTTGGCGGGGGTAGCGTCCTTCTGGCCGACCTCGGTCTTGAGGACGCGGCCAAAGAGCTCGAGGAGGACCTCGAAGCAGATTTTGGAGATTTGGGGGTCGTAGCGGCCCTTGCTGAGCTCGTCGCGGATGAAGGCGTGCTGGGCCCAGGCGAACTCGTAGAAGCTGGTGACGAGGCCGGCGGCGCGCATCTTGGCGCGGATGACGTCGCGGCCGTCGTCGGGGACGTGGGTGTCCTTGATGCCGAAGATCATGGCGAACTCGGCGGAGGCGAGCTCGGGGAGGCGGTCGAGGGTGTGGATGGAGTGGGGGATGGTGTCGGGGGAGGTGTTGCGGGCGTCGTGGGGGCCGAGGGTGCGGGAGTGGATGTCGGTGGCGAAGTAGGAGACTACGGCGGAGATGCGGGAGTCGAGCTATGGGTGGGTGAGGGAGGGGGTGTGTTAGCTTTATAGAGGTGTAAATGAAGGTGTTGGGAGAGGTAAGTGGTGTGAGGAGAAAAGGGTGTGTAAGTGAGAGAGAGAGAGAAGAGAGAGAAAGTAAAAGGGGAACGGGGACGTACGGCGGCGCGGACGGCGAGATGGCCGCCGAGGCACATGCCGGTGGCGCCAATGCGGCCGTTGCAGTTGGGATGGGTGAGAAGGTAGTCGACGGAGCGGACAACATCCTCATCGTAGGATTGTAGGGTCTTGGCAATCTTCCAATCATTGCCTTGGTCGGTTCCGGGGACGTCGTAGGCGAGGGGCTCGGGGCCGGTGAAGTCGTGGTAGGAGCTC
Source organism: Parascedosporium putredinis (assembly GCA_949357655.1). Lineage (NCBI taxonomy): Eukaryota > Fungi > Ascomycota > Sordariomycetes > Microascales > Microascaceae > Parascedosporium > Parascedosporium putredinis. The sequence goes on from CASHTG010000003.1 coordinate 414,789, forward strand.
GGGGCGGCGACGATGTAGCCGTGGCCGGCGATGAGGCGGGCGAATCGGGCGACGGGGCCGGAGACTAGGAGGGCACGGGGGATGGTAGGTTAGCTCCGGATCGCGGAGGGCCTTGTCAATTGACGGCTTTCTTTTCGGGGTTAAGTGTTGATTTTTTCCCCTTTGGCCTCGATCCACCATATTTGGGTCCCAATTAATTCTTTTTCTTTTCTTCCCCCTGGGTGGCGCATTTGACGCGTCTCGAGGTGAGGTCGCGGATGAGGGGTAATTCTTTTCCTTGAACCCCGCCATATCGGATCGTGGTGGGGGTGAGAGCTACCCTGGTAGATTTCGCTAAAGAGAACAACGCCGGGGAATTTGCTAGAAATGTGTACCTTGCATGTGAGAATTGGAGACCCTTGGAAAGAAATAAATTGGCGGAGCAGGAGGAATGGATTGGAAGTCAACGGAGGGATTGAAGCAAGACACTTACGCGTTGGGGTACTGGGGGACGGTGGGAGTGTAGACAAAGATTCCTGGACAAGCATCGACTGTAAGCTTCCGAAGCTTCAAAGCGAGGAAGGGGAGAAGGGGGAAGCTTCAATTACTCATGGGGCTCTCCTTGCCATCCACGACGGTGGTGACATCTACGTGGGTTTCGACAATCAGCATCTTGGCGGTGGATGGGCGGGATTTGCTGGAGCTGAGGTGCGTGTGCGAGCGCGGGAGCTTGTGTTGAGGGAATTGGTCGTTGGCTGTCTCGCTCTTTGGGAGCCTGATTGCATGTGTGCTTCAGATGGTGGTCGCTCTACTAGGCTGAGCGCTACCGGCGATACTGGCAGGCTAAGACTAGAGTTACATAAGCGGATGATTGTGGTGGCCTCTGATGAGGGGAGGGTCTCAAAAGTCTAGATCATCAAAGCCCGGCTATTGGAACTAGAGGAGGAAATGTTGGGGAATGGGCACGTCACGCGACCTTGGCCTGCAGGTTGGCACCGGATCACCAGCATATCTAGGCTGCTCTTTAATGTCGATGGGGGCTTAAGTGTAATGAAGGGAACATTGGGGGAAATATATTTATGGATGCCTATACTCTAGGTTTCTCATGACCGCCGTGTTCACGGGTGGGATCTCGTGGTAGGTTAGGGGATGAATGTGCGGGTTGGAGCTCACAACGTCTTAAATTGTTGTGGCTCCGAGGTCTACGCTGTCCGTCTCATCTCAAGTGCTCTGCTTGTTCATGTGGTGATCGACGGTACAGATGGGACCTGTCCCTGCATGCATTGAACCTTCCCGCGACCACGAGCTTTTGTTGGCTTGCCGGAAACCCCGTCTCGCCTTTGGGTGTTGACGGTATGCTGTCTCGGAGGAGTGTAATTGAGTCTTGCTCTCTTGCCTAGGATAGGCTCCTTCTTTCCTTTTGGTGCCTGCATTCTCGCATGGTAACCCCCGGTGTACACACGGGAGGGGATCTAATTACTTTTTACGCTGCTCTTGTTTAGCTGTCGCGACTTAAATGGACCAGCCAACGGACCAGCCGCTTCAGCTCTACGGATCGACCAGGCGAAACGCGGGACTGTACATATGTCAACGTTCTTTGAGCTGCCCTGGCTTTTGATCAGCAGAAGCTACCTGGAATAAAGCCGACAGCTCTAGATGGTACTTGTACTTGTAGGTGACGGGCTGGGGCTGCGGATCTAAGCTATCACTCCCATGAACCTTCCAGCCTTCGAGATGAGAAGAGCTTCCTGAGAGCTTGAAAGATGTTGAACAACCTCAAAGTATCCTTTAACTTCATTCTTTGTGCTAGTTCGCTGACATAATAAACTGCGGACATGGGTAGAATTGGAAGGATGGCGAAATACAAAAATCAGGGAATGCGAATCAGCGGTTGACGACGCCAGTGACGACAAGTGCCAGCTCTCCCGTCGACGCTTGTCACCCCATTGCTGGATCCGTCCGCTGCAAACAAAAAAATGATTATTTGGCTCGGCACGGCACCTGCACAGCACAAGCTTCCCTCGCCTTTCCCGAAGACTTGGATTTTGATCACAAGGCAATCTGGTCACATCCACTCGTCTCCTTCCCCCAAAAAGGCACCTGAACCTCTGAACGCAACGACGCCTCAACACTGCCTGATCTGTACATCTTAATCCTAATTCGCTCGACTGGTTGGGGGCTTCTATGAATCGCAAATCTTGATTGAACTATTATCGTTTCATTTCCTATGGTATTGTACTAGAGCTTACCGCCGTTTCCCCCTTCTCTTTTTCTCTTGTCGCTCCTCACCTCCCCTATTACCGAACCTCCGACAACATCCAAGCTACGATGAACGGCCACTTTTCCGCCGTTGGCGATGGGCCAGGCACGGAAAAGTTCGACCATGGAATCCAAGTCATAGACGAAGACAAGACCTACAAGTACGTTTGGATTTTCGAGTCGCCTTTCTCTCTTTCCGCCCCCGCCCCCGCCCTCGCCTCCGTCTCTCGCGCTCATCCTCTCCACTGAGGGCCCCCTTTTTTCCCTTAGCTTCGATTCCGTCGCAAACGAGACAAAAACGGGCTTGTAAAGCCAGGGCTGACCTTGAATATAGCTCGAATTTGATTTCTTACCTCCGCCAGACCGATGTTGCCGATGCCGGGTTCAACTACCACCTCATCTCCGTCTTCGGGTCGCAGTCCACCGGCAAGTCGACCCTGCTCAACACCCTCTTCGGCACCCACTTCTCCGTAATGTCCGAGTCCGAGAGGCGGCAGACCACCAAGGGAATATGGCTCTCCAAGAACAAGCGGGAGACGGGTGGCGCCGGCGATGCCAAGGTCAAGATGGCTGACAACATTCTCGTCATGGACGTCGAGGGCACCGACGGCCGCGAGCGTGGCGAGGACCAAGATTTTGAGAGGAAGAGCGCCCTCTTCGCCCTCGCCACCAGCGAGGTCCTGATTGTCAACATCTGGGAGCACCAGGTTGGTCTGTATCAGGGCGCAAACATGGGCCTGCTCAAGACCGTTTTCGAGGTCAACCTACAGCTCTTCCTCAAGGACAAGCAGTATGTCAATGCGAACACCCTTTCCCCCCTTTGCCATGCGGCAATGGCTGTGGACTGTGGACTGACTCGAGACGTGTGTGTGTGTGCGCTCCCTCGAGCGTGCGCCATGCTCGGTGACCTGCAGCTCTAATCCTCGATCACTTCTCTTCTTCGTTATCCGCGACCACATCGGCCACACCCCTCTCGCGAACCTCCGCACCACCCTGATCCAGGACCTGACCAAGATTTGGTCCTCCATCTCAAAGCCCCAGGGTCTTGAAAACTCTCGCATCGAGGACTACTTCGACTTTGCCTTTGCCGCGCTTCCCCACAAGGTTCTCCAGGCCGACAAGTTCGATGTCGAGGTGAACAATCTCGGTGCGCGCTTCGTCGCCGGAAATTCCTCCGCCAAGGACGGCTCTCACGGCGACCACGAGCTTAATGGCGGCGTTTTCCTCCCCGAGTACCACAGGCGCATCCCCGCCGACGGCTTCTCTGCCTACGCCGAGGGCGTCTGGGACCAGATTGTCAACAACAAAGACCTCGATCTCCCCACCCAGCAAGAGCTCCTTGCCCAGTTCCGATGCGACGAAATTTCCCGCGAGGTCCTCGTCGCCTTCGACGATACCATTACCCCACTGGAGGAGCGCCAGGCTGAGGGCGTGAGGGCTGGCAAGCCCACCGTGCTGGAGAACCTTGGTGAGTCCTGTAGGACTGCGCGCGGCCGCTGCGTCAAGAATTTCGAGGTGCAGGCCGGCCGGTACCACAAGGGCGTCTACGCGCGCAAGCGATCCGACCTCGAGGCCAAGATTGATTCCAGGCTCAAGACGCTCTACCTCGGCCAGCTCACGAGCTGCCACAAGTCAGGTGTCGATTCCTTCACCGACGCCGTGTCCAACAAGGTCAAGGCTGGCCAAAGGCCGGCGGCAGCTACGACTTTGCCGAGATTGTCGCCCAGGAGAAGGAAAGGGTCCTCGAGGTTTTCAAGGAGGAGGCCAAGGCCCTGGCCATCGAGGGCCTTCCGTGGACCAACTTCAAGTCCCAGTACCTCATCTTTGAGAGGGAGCTCGACGAGGTGAGCAGCAAGCTGCGGAAAGAGGAGCTCCGCCGCCTGGCTACCCGCGTCGAGCGCTGGGTCAAGTCCCGCCTCGGCGACTCGGTCGGTCTCGAATTCAGCAAGCTCGGTTCGGGCCGCGCCGGTGCCGGCGCCCCCGAGGAGACCACCGAGAAGCCGCCCGCGGAGAAGGATCTCTGGGACAGGATATGGAGCGTCTTTGTCGACATTGTCGACGAGGCGCAAACGCGCTTCACCGACCGCGCGCGTAGCTTCGAGGCGAGCGCCGAAGAGGTCGAGGTGGGGCGGTGGCGCTTGCGCCGCAAGAGCTGGGTCGCGCTGCGGGAGCGCATCGACGAGGAGGTCATGGAGGGCAACATCCTGCTCAAGCTGCGGGAGAATTTCGAGGACAAGTTCCGCTACGACGAGGCGGGCGTCCCCGCATCTGGCGCCCCACCGACGACATCGAGGGCGTGTACACAAAGGCCCGCGAGTCGACCCTCACCCTCATCCCCTCCTCTCGCGGTTCCGCCTTGCCGAGTCGTACGCGGCGCCCGACTTGCCCGCGTGGATCGGTGCTCAGCCCCGCAGCGCCGAGGCCGGCGATGAAGAGGACCTTGCGCCCATTGGCGGCGTGGATGAGGAGGAGGGCAAGAGCCTCGAGGAGGAGATGACTATTCTCAGCGAGAGCAAGCGTCAGGACCTCGTCATCAGGTTCAAGAAGACGGCCGATGGCGTTTATGTCGAGGCTAAGCGTGGTGCTATTGGTGGTGTCGCTCAGGTGCCTTGGTACTTTTACGGTCTCCTCCTCGCCCTCGGCTGGAACGAGATCTTTATGGGTACGTTTGATCATTGTTTCTTTTTTCTGCTACTTTTTCTTTTGTCCTTTTACTAACAGATTCCGTTCCGCGCGCACTAGTGCTCCGCAACCCTTTCCTCTTCCTGCTCCTCATCATCATCGCCGGAGGCACTTACATCGCCTACACCCTTAACCTCCTCGGCCCCATGATGCAAATGGCCAACGCCGCCGCCGGCCAGGGCGTCGAGCTCGGCAAGCAGCGCCTCCGAGACTTTCTCGAGAACTCGGAAACCGCCCGACAGGCCCTTTCCATGCCCGCCCGCCCCGGCCAGGGCGAGGGCCAGAACCTCCTCCGCGACCGCGAGAGCGCCGACGACATTAGCCTCGATACCTTGGATAGCCGGGGAAGAGGAGGACGACGACTCTCGAGGACGATGATATCTGAATGATGTGTGAAGATGTGTAAAAACGTTTCCTTGTTTTTCGTTTATTCATTCGGTTTTTTTGGCTTCTGTGGTGTTCTTTTTTCTTACGTTTCCTGTCTCTTTGTCGGTGGCGGGGCGAAGGATTGGGGGAGAAGGGGGAGGCTTGCTCTGTTTGCTGGCCATGGCCTGGAAAGCGAGGAATGGAATACGACTATGGCCCCCAATCGATGAAAGAAAAAAATGAGGAGAGGATTTCGCGGGAGGAAATCTGTAATGACGGTGATGAACGAGCTTCTTTCTTTGTCTCTACTATCTCTCTCTCCCCTCTTAGCGCTCTCCCCACCGCACTCCCCCTGTTTCGATAATGAGCTTGGTCTCTCGTGTATTCCGCTTCTATAGAATGAAATGGGCTAGAGAGATATGAGAAAAACAACAACTTGGATCCTCCGAACGGAGTGTTTGGCTTCAGGATAGGACATCGTACGCCTTGCATCTAGTCCTACTTGGACTGGCTGGCGTTGTGTACACCGTTTTGGTTCGAGAACGTTTTTCTCAGGGTTGTATGACTTGTACTACAAGCATTACCAGGCACATGTGAACTCTAGAGTTGTTTTTGTCAATAATATTGGTATTTATCCTGATAGTATAGAACCTGTATGTACCCTTAACCTAAGAACGCCGTGTTTTGTTCATCGATACCCCTTGGATCGTTTGTAAAAGTAGTAAAAGATACAGATGGCTACAACGAGTCCGTCGCCGTGTTCCTCTTCATTGTCCGCCTTTCCTCCTGCTACGCTCGCCCCCACACACAACAAACGATTAGAACGCCTCAAGCCCAGCGGGAGTGCCATACCACGTGGCGAGCTCGTCCGCATCTTCGTTCGTAGAGGCGCCAAAGTAATCCGTGACGCGGGCAGTCTCGCCGTCGTCATCCATGGGCCAGTCGACCTTGACGGGGACTTGGCCTCGAGCATGTCCTTGGCGGTGCTCCAGCTCTGGCGGCACTGGGGGCCCCAGCCAAAGATGGGATGCATGTTGGCCTTGAGCCAGGTGGAGCACCTAGCGTCGGAGGGATAGCCAGAGCCCCAGCCCATGGCGGCGTGGCCCTGGGCAGCGGCGCCGGCCTCTTCCCCTCACTACCGGTGGTGGTGGTGGTGGTGGTGGCGGCGACGTGAGCCGCCCAGGCGACCTCGAGGGCGACGTCGCGGGTGACCTTGGCGCAGACGGAGGCGGCGCTGACGCAGGGGTAGAGGCTGTCGGCCTTTTTGGCGACGGTGACCTTGGCGTTGGGGAAGAGGCGCTGGAGCTTAGCCTGGTAGGTGACGGGGGCCCGACGGTGTCGACGTAGATCTCGGTGACCTTGACGCCGCGGGCGAGGACGCCGCGGATGAGCTCGACGGTGGCGTCAAAGGCCTGGGCGTTGAGGTTGTAGGTGGCGTCGGCGCGGAGGGTGGCGGCGGAGATGTCGCGGGCGGAGAGGGCCTTGGTGGCCCAGCCGCAGGCGTGGTGGAGGGAGTCCGGGGTGGTGTCGGGGCGGCAGATGGTGTACATGAGCTCGGCGCGGAAGGACGGGGTGAGGACCTTGGAGTCGTCGAAGTGGTGGGTTTCGCGGAGGAGGGGTCGGAAAGGGTTTTGGGAGGTAGAAGACGGCGTAGACCATGGGGCCGAGGACGGGGCCGCGGCCGGCTTCGTCGACGCCGAGGATGAATTCTTCGTCGTGGGGTCGGCGGTGGGGAGGGTGCCGTCGGAGGAGGGGAGGATGAGGAGGATATGCGGGCGGGGAGGGGGAGAAGTGGGTGAAGGAGGCGCCGGAGATGAGGGCGTCGCGGTGGACGGAGGGGGATGAAGGAGGTAGGGTCGACGGATGTCTCCCGGGATGGGGTTTGTGATTCTGTCATTGTGGGTGGGAGGTGAGGCGGAAAAGAGAGCCGCTTGAGTAGTTGACGTTCGGCTGCCTTTTTTTTGGGCTTGTTCTCTGCAGTTTTCCCTCTCTAAAGCCCCGCGAGAAGTCCGTCAATGTTGTTTATTGATCAGGTAGAAAATTTTGGCTGGTGACTGAAGGGATTGTAGATTGGATTCAAGTCGTCGTCGGTCAAGTCGCATCCGATGGCCGTTGTCCACAATTCCTTGGTCCACATGGATCAATGGAGATCAATTCAATTGATGCGTGTGGGTATTGGTTATTTGTGGTGACCCCTCGACGCGTCCGCTGGTGGTCTTTGTGGGGACTTTGAGACGCGTCGTCCAGACTAGGAAATCAGCTCCCTCGAGTGCTGGCATTTGCTGGTTGGGCTCCAGTGCAAGTGTGTGAGCGACTGTCATCGTGCGTGCCCGAGCCCTCTCGACTGGCCCTCCAGGTTCCTCGTGCACATTGATGCTTGGCTACGTTTGATGAAGAGGAGGAAAAATACCCCGTTGGCTTCCATGCCAAACACGCGGAAATCAGTTCAAGCCCAAGCCTTCCAGTTTGACTGCTCTGGAGGAAACCGTGTATCCATAGTGGATGTTTCGGGTGGCTTCAGGGCCAGCCCTTTGAAGCTGCCTTGCGTCGCACCAAGGGCCCTCGGCTTCATAGTTCGAACGCCCGGTAATGCGCTGGAGGGTTCCAGCTGCAGCGTGGAGTCATCTGCATCGAGTAAATTGTTCAGTCAGTTTGACTGGTCTTGACTAACGCTGTGGTATATCGGTATATTGCTCATCGTACCTCGGTACAGCGACCCAAGATTTTAATGTTTTCATCTGTTCCTCTCTGGTTCAATATCTTCAAGTATGTGAAAAACTAGCGAGTGCTGTCAGTGTCTTCCCACGAGTTGCTGATGAATAGCCCACGAGATATTCGATCGATTGTAGATGCACGTTAGCGCTTCTCCAGCGGCTCAGGTACCAACAGGAGCGAGACCACAGTGCCCACTCGCACCTCTTCCCAGCATTGACGGCCAAAGGCGGCCAAAAGACTTGCGACTTCCTGGTCAGGAGCCACTATAACCTCATAGGCTCCACTCCGCAACTCGAGCCACTCTAATACAAACCATACGGAGGCCTTCAATACCAGCACGCGCTATTACCCCATCTCCGTCGGTGTGGCTACAAGAGGACAGAGGTACCTAGTGGAGCGACCAGCATTCCTTCCGCCTACGGATGGACCTGTTCGTCACTAAAGTTGACCTTCCACACGCGCCTCATCGAATCCCGTCATTCTCCATCCCCCGACACACCCACTTCACCTTTCCCCCAAACCGGAATTCTTTTGCATCTCGACTCTCCGCCACCTCCCCTCCTCACTCCCCCATCTTTCTTTGCTAACCACCCCCATCCCTCGACCTCGGAATCGACATTGTCCCATTTGTCGAATTTTGTTGTCGCCAGTGTTGTTCCCACCTCTCGTTTGCGCCCTTGTGCAGAACAACATTCGCGCCAGGATAGCCTAACTGCCTTACCCACCCTGTTTTGGCCCTAGAACGCGACATCAGCGCGAAAAAAAGGTCGAACCAAGCTTGTTGATACCACGCCATCATGGCGCCCCGAGGTGCCCACAAAACCGGAGGTCGCCTTTATGAGCTAGGAGAGCAGGGCCGGTATGTTGTCGCCAATTCGACATATCCACGCCATTGTGTTTGACGGAAATGGAGCTCGTCAATTCAGAGGGAGAAGGGTTGTACTGATTACATGAGATTTGTATAGGAAAACCGGCGTGACACTCCCTGACACGGGTAGGCTTGATGAGCATGGCATGCAGCCCCTCGAGGGCTTGTTTTCATCCCCAACCAAGGCCCCCGCGGCCACGCCTCCCGGCGCCGATATGACCGGAGAGCTAGACATGGAACTCGACAGTAAGTACTGTGCCTCGGGCATCCGAGTCCAACCCTATGGCGGAGAAACGAGTCAATGCTGCGGGAATCCATCGCGTTCTGTCACGAGCCTGCCCTCTTTGTTCCAATGTTTTGCGATGGTGCCGCATGCCTGTTCTTTACTAACATGGCCAAGCTTCGGGACCCGGACCTTCCACAATTCTCGCTGCGCAAAAGTCGGCGAGACTACCCATCCCTCGAGGCAGATCCCCGCCAAGACGAATTTACAGTCGCCCGCAGTAAAGAACCCTCACGTCGGAATGTTTTCCTCCCCCAGCCGCGGTTCGGTAGTGCGCTCGGCCGATAAAGACGATTCCGATGACCATACTGTGACGCGGAGACTGGACCTTAGGAGGGAGAATCAGAATGGGACCCGTACCAAGAGGACAAACGGCGCACGTAGAACGTCGAGCCGTCTATCTCTGACCCAGGACGACTCGCTCAACCATGATGATGACGATGGCGACGCGATCCCGAGGCGTAACGCCGCCCCTGCCGCCGACGACTCGATTCAGCTCATCCACGACTCGCCATTAGGGAACAGCGTGCACGACGACACCCTGGAACCTCTCGCTGAGGAGCAAGAAGATGTTCGGCCGAAGCCCGCAAGGCGCGGTAGGCCACCCAAGGCGTCCAAGGCACCAAAACCCCCTCTATTGTCGAAAAACCGCCACCGGAACCCTTTGTGGAAGACGACCTACCGGAACCGCCATCAGAGGGCATGTTCGAGGAGGCGGCGGCAGTGGTGGAGGAGGAGGAGGAGGAAGAGGTACCCGTACCCGTACCACACCGCGCTGCCCGGCGACCCGGGAGGCCACCAAAGGCGGTCTCGCCAAACACTTCGAAACGTCGAGCTAGGGCATCGCCGGACGCAGAAGACGGGGTCGGCGAGGAAAGCGAAGTGCGTGACCGAAGTAAGAAGCGACAGAAGACGCAGGCGATTCCCGACCCTAAACCTGTCACCAAACCCGCCACCAAACCCGCCGCTAAGCCGACGAGCACGAAATCAGCCGCCGTAAAGCCAGCAGTCTCAAGCCGGCAACGGCCCCCGCCGCCGCCGCGGCTGCGGCGCCTAAGCGCAGGGGCCGTCCCCCAAGGTGCAGCGACTCGGGCAGGAAGACCCTGACGCCTCCATCCTCCAAGTCCAGCGCGGCCCTCCATTACCCAAGGCACGAGGCCTAGTTTCCATCCGGCGCGACGCCAATCATATTTCGCAAACGCGCTCGGGTCGGCGTTCCTACCGGCCGCTCGAGTTTTGGAAAGGCGAACACGTCGAATACGCCCATGAGGAGATGCACGATGGCACCTACGGCCACGGCCGGCGCATGGTGCTACCGAGCGTCAAGGAAGTGGTTCGTGTCGAAGAGGAAGAAAAGGAGAAGGACAAGCGGAAGAGGGGACGGCCCAAGGGTCGAAAGGGAGCTTCGTCTGCATCCCATGGCAGGCGGCGGGGCTCCCTGACCGAGAGGAGGTGGAGGAGGAGGAGGAGCCCGAAGAGTGGGAGCGGGAACCCGGCGTCATTTCGGGTGACGTTGTCCTATGGGAGCACCAGCACGAACTCTACCCGCCCGCTAATGACGCGCACGTCGAGGTCGTCGAGGACCAGCTCGCCGTCTCTTCCAACGCCATACTCACGAGGGACATACATGACGCCACTTTCCGCTTCGCCAAAACCCTCAACCTGTCCTTTATGGGCTCCGGTATCGTTGACCTCCCTTCGGGCGCGGAAAAGAAGCCCAAAAATTCGCGCAAGATGCAGATGGTCTTCTTTGTCTTTTACGGCAAGGTTCTGGTCACCGTCAACGAAACCGAATTCCGCATCAGCGCCGGTGGCCAGTGGTTTGTGCCCAGAGGTATGTCTACACTTGCGCGCTCTACCCTACTACTATGAGATCACCGGGCCCCTTTTGTTTCTACTTTACTAACCATTCGTCTCCCCCGTTAGGCAATTACTATAGTATCAAGAACGACTACGACAGGCCGGCGAGGATATTCTTCGCCCAAGCCTGCGAAGTGTTTGCTGCGCCGCCAGAGGAAGAGTCCCCGCCGTCCCCTTCCACGGGGAGGGGGATGATGACCGAGCTTCTTCCTCGTAGTCCTTTCGCTTGTGTACTTTTCTTTTGTTTTACCCCTTGCTTCCCGGATGCAAGGACATCACCTGGTGCTTTCTGAAAAGTTTAATTTCTTCTCTTTTTTGGGGCCATTGTTCTCACGAGGCCATGTCACCTTTGACTACCTATCGAGCTTGGGGCGGAATTAGGCCAACTCTACACTTTTCCAGTCGTTATTCTAGGGTGGATTGGAACCTTTAGGAGTTTTTTACGGAGTATACATTGGGAGGAACGCCGAGCGGCATGTCTTATCAATATTTTGCTTGGTTTTGTTTTTTTATTAGTTTTATTGTTACCTACTTTGAGCTTCCATTCTTCTGTATCCTCACTTGGGTCTCCTTTTTTGAACAGGTTTATGCCTTTTGATACGCGACGGAGGTGGGAACGGAGATGAGGGAAGGGGGACGGACGTGACGGTGACGAGGCGGATTAAGCTCACGTCGTCAGGCCCGGAAACCAACGTGCCATGAGAGGCCACGCGGGAAAGGCAAACACGAAGGTTGAAAGTCAAATAAAGATAGTTGGTTCGAAGTCAGGCCAACACAAGTTTTGTAGCCAAGCCTATCATCTCCGTGCTCATGAATTCAGCGTGGTTAAAGTGTCTTGTGTCCTTGGATGAGAGGCAGCCTCCGTTTATCAACCGGCTTAGAATAATGAGACGAGATTCTTCCAAAGACAAGAAAACATGTTTCTTTGACCGTGTGCATTGTTCTGGAAATTTCTTTTTAGGGGAGTTGTCGCGATATCTACATTTGATCTCTTGATAAATCCGCAACCGGCGCCGAAGCGCGCACCGCAAGTCCCCTTTTTGCTCGGGGCATCATCATCGTCACCACCATCATCGCCGCCCCTCATGTCTTGGGTATCGTACACGGCCTACTACATTCCCTATTCCCATCAAACCTGATTCTCCAATCCTACGCAAAACTGAGAAAACAAGAGTGATAAAAAACCAACAAAAAGAAAAGAACCAGACCGCCCAAAGCTCTCTAGCGACCGCTGACTACCAAAACTTCCACCACCTCTTAACATCCTCTCCATCCTCCCCTTCTTCATCGCCGTCTTCTTCTTCAAGCGCGCAATCTCCGTCTCGAAATCGACAATCTTGCGCTGGCTCTCGTCGAGGTTCGCGAGGAGGTAGGAGACGCGGCCGGCGACCTGGGCGCCGAGCTTGGGCGGAGGGCGGCGAGGACGGCGAGCTCGCGCTCGGCGGCCTCGATCTTGGCCTTTTCGGCCTTGGCCTGGGAGGCGAGGACGGCGCGGTCCATGCGGGAGCGGAGGGCGGCGTCGCGGGCGAGGAGCGCAAAGGCGGCCTGGTAGGTGGGTTTGCTGGCCTCGAGGGAGACGGGAACCCGCGGCGGGTCTTGAGGGAGACGAGGTCGGTGGCGGCGAGGGCGTCGAGGGCTTGGCCTGCGGGGTGGGGCCCCGCGGAGAAGGGGGCGCTGACGAGGGCTTCGTCGTAGGAGAGGGTTTTGCGGTCGGCGACGGTCTTGATGACCCACCAGGCTTGCTCTACGGTCCAGGCGGGTTTGTTGTCGTCGCTCGAGGACGAGGAGGACGAGGATTCTTCGCGGACGATGAAGTTTTTGACAATCTCGGCGGCGGACTGGTTGACAATCTCGTCGACGGCCTGGTTGGGCGTCTGGCCGGACTTGAGGCGGGTGGCGAAGAGGTCGAGGTCGGCGAGACGGCCGCCAATGACCTCGAGGCTGCCGCTCAGCTCGGCGAGGTCGGGCTTGGCGAACTTGACGGGTTTTTCGCCCTCCTTTTCAGCCTTCTTCAGCTCCTCGCGCTCGTCCTCTTCGAGGCGGCCGAGTATGTACTTTTGGCAACGTCGGTCGGGAGGTCGCCGAGGGCAATGTGGCGCAGGGACCGGTCGGGCAAGGCGCGGCCCAGGACCTTGGAGAAGGCGCCGTCGTTGGTGAGGACGATGACTTGGGAAATGTTGTTTTGGACGAGCGTGGCGGCGAACTCGGAGATCTTGTCGTAGATGACGTTGCTGCGCGACTTGTTCTCCTCGCTCGTGAAGAGGAAATTGTCAATCACGAGGACGGTCCGGCTCTGCGGGTGGGACTCGAGGAAGGCCTCCTCGGTCTCGGGGCTCTTGTCGGGGCGGCTCGAGAGCGAGACCTCCTTGAGGGCGCTGGCGGTGGTGTGTAGGATCTTGGAGATTTGCGCGTCAAACGTCTCGGAGAAGCCGGCCTTGACGCCCGTGGTGCTCTGCACGGCGAGGTCGACCATGCTGCTCATGCTGTTGGCCCACGAAAAGATGGGCCGGTACCCGACGGTGGCGGCCAGCTTGCGAATCACGCCCGTCTCGCCGTTGGAATCGCAAATGGCCTTGCAGTCAATGGTCAGCACGTACTTGCGATCCTTGGTCGCCTGCTCCACGAGCTCGTCCCGCCCGGAGCCCTTGGACCCTTGCACGACGATAAAGGTGCCCTGCGGATCGGCGAGGCCGGATTCAATGTCCTCGATGAGGCCCTGGCGCTGGTTCCAAAACGCGGACAGACTGAGCCTCTTGTCCTTTTTCTTGCTGCCGAGGAGGGTATCCGTCTGGGTCTTGATCCATCCGATGAAGCGGTTGCTCGTCAGGGAATTCTTGTGCTTGACGTAGCTCTTGACGAAGAATTTCCGAATCGGGTCAAAGATGACCACGGTCAGGGCGGCGAGCATGGCGGCGAGCACGGGGATGACGAGCCGCGGGTGGGAGGTGAGCCAGTTCCAGATGCTGTGCGGCTTGATCTTTTTCGTACGAGATGCGCAGCCGGGTCCCGTCTTTGCCGCCGCCGAGGGTCTCGCCGACCACGAAGCCGTGCATGCAGTTCCGCGCCATGATGGAGTCGCGCACCAGCATGAAGTCGACGTACGCGAAGCGCGGCACCACCTTGGAGTCGGTGGGTTGCGAGGTGATCTCGGCGATCCGGCCGTATTGCCTAAACAGGCTGTACAGGGTCTCCTGGTACAGCTCTTCGACGTGCTCGCCCGGCTCGCGGGGACGAACTCGACCCGCAGCCGGGTCTTGGGGAATCGGTTGAGGTCTTCGAGCCAGGGGATGCCGCGGACGATGCCGGCGGCTACGCGCGCAAAGGGGTTGAACCAGGGCTTGAGAGCCTTTTCTTCGAGAGCTTTGGAAAGCTTGGCTACAATACGTTTTGGGGGATCAGTTATTTGAAGCGATTCCCGGGGACAGACAAACGGCCGTGTCCCGCATTTGGGAAAGAAACGCCTGGGAGGGGGTCCCGGTGATGCTTACTTTCGATTTCGCTGAGTGGGACAGCTTCGTTGTAGGCAAACTTGACAAAGGCGCCGCCGTCCTTGACTCGGGGTACGATTTCAGTAATCTTTAAAGGCAAATCCTCTACGGCTCGTTTGATAGTGTGGACGGGGTCGTTGAGACCCATGGTCGTGGTCTCGAATGACCTGATGAATTGCGTTTCGTTTCGCCATGGGCCTCGGAGGATATAGCTAAGCTTGAGCGGGAATAGGTCTAGATTACAACAATGAGCGCCTTGTTCTCTATTGTTTTTCGTGTCGATCACGAAAATTTGGTCGAGAGAATAGATATACTGACTGTCAAAGAACACCAAGGACTCGGCTTCGCTCTTGTCAATGTGCCCGCGATCTTTGTCCTTGGGAATGCTCCCCTCCTCTTCCGGAGGGACGGTACTCTGCCAACGCGCTGCTCCAAGGAATGGCGATCGGGGAAGTTGTCGGTACATGTACAGAGGGCAAGTGCGCGGCGACAATTGGGGCTGCCGAAGCGGCCGAAGCAGCGGGGTGAGCCCCAGGCCTCTCGTCATGATTGTGGTTCGTGGTTGAGAAGGGGGAGGGAAGGGGGAAAAGTTACGAGAGCTCGAGGCTCTACACAAGACCCATTCTCAACACGCGAAAAGAGAACAAGGGACTGAAAAGGCGTGGTGCGGAGAGGTGTGGTGATGGGAGTTGGGTTCTCAATTGCTTGGATTACAGCTGATATCGTGCAGGGCCCGGGATGTTGTCTTTTGTGGTTGGAGCTATTTTGGCCAATGGCGGAGGTATGAGGTCATCTCGCCAAGAAAAACTGAACCGCACACTAGTTTTGGGAGCGACAGCCCTGGTCAGTCTCAAGATAATACACGACATTCCAAAAGGGGAAATTGTACGTGGGGCTGCTAACAATCTTATTTAAGGGCGCGATGATGGCTGCAAAGGCTCTCCTCTATCATGGTCACGACAGTACATGAGAAATGAAAAGAGGATTTATGCAGCTCTTCGCCTCTCGGTGCCTTTGGATCGTTTATCTTAGGGTAAACTCTCTCGAGCGCCCTTGAGTAGCATGTAATGTAAAAGCCAAAACGAAAACCTCTCAAGCACTCGAAAGCCAGGGCTATATTAGTTGCTTCGTCGAAGCATCATTATCATTGATCCATCTATACATGTAGCCACTCTTAGCTGCGTTTTAGGCGACCCTAGCCTCGGGCTCGGTATAGCTTATGCCTTGGTGTGTGTGTCATAGAACCTGACAGTATCTATCCATCTACAGATAGATAGTAGACAAATCCATGGACAACCCCATGGCCCCTCACACCTGCTACTGAAGGATCCCGTTCTCCACCGCACCCATAGCAAGTGGTGTATCAGTCAAATCAATTGACAGTTCCACATAGCCCCCATTACCTATTGTTATAAGGTGGGTACCCGCCTATCTATATAGAACCTATAAATCAAATATCAACTGGAAGGGTAACCTAGTAGTTGCATCATGGACTTGTGGCGTGTGGCAACTGCCCATGAGAGGGGTGTCCGTCCATATTTATCCTTTAAGTCAATATCAACCCCAGGTGTGGCAACTAGTATCTTAGCCACAGACTCATGCCCACGCATAGCTGCATAGGAGAGGGGTGTCCATCCCTCGTTATCCTTTGAGTCGACGTCAACCCTAGGCGTGGCAACTAGTAGCTTAGCCATAGACTTATGCCCAAATATAGCTGCCCATGAGAGGGGTGTCCGTCCACTGTTATCCTTTGAGTTGACATTAACCCTAGGTATGGTAACTAGTAGCTTAGCCACAGACTCATACCCATTCATAGCCGCATAGGAGAAGGGTGTCCGTCCATCATTATCCTTTGAGTCGACATCAACCCTAGGCATGGCAACTAGTAGCTTAGCCATAGACTTATGCCCAAATATAGCTGCCCATGAGAGGGGTGTCCGTCCACTGTTATCCTTTGAGTTGACATTAACCCTAGGTATGGTAACTAGTAGCTTAGCCACAGACTCATACCCATTCATAGCCGCATAGGAGAAGGGTGTCCGTCCACTATTATCCTTTGAGTTGACATTAACCCTAGGTATGGTAACTAGTAGCTTAGCCACAGACTCATACCCATTCATAGCTGCATAGGAGAGGGGTGTCCGTCCATTATCATCCTTTGAGTTGACATCAACCCCAGGTATAGCAACTAGTAGCTTAGCTACAGGCTCATACCCATTCATAGCTGCATAGGAGAGGGGTGTCCGTCCATTATCATCCTTTGAGTTGATATTAACCCCAGGTATAGCAACTAGTAGCTTGACAATGGCTTCATGCCCATATCTAGCTGCTAAAGAGAGGGTTGTTTGTCCATTATCATCCTTTGAGTTGATTGTATCTACCACGGCCTCCATGTTTTCTTGCAATATGTCCCACAATGCCTCTACAAGCCCATATCTTGATATAATATGAGCTAGAGTAGTG
The DNA here is from genome assembly GCA_949357655.1 of Parascedosporium putredinis. Classification (NCBI taxonomy): domain Eukaryota; kingdom Fungi; phylum Ascomycota; class Sordariomycetes; order Microascales; family Microascaceae; genus Parascedosporium; species Parascedosporium putredinis. Next base: position 431,752 of record CASHTG010000003.1, read on the forward strand.
TTTTTGGGAATATATTCTATGGGATGTATGCTAAACCTCTGAGGGACAGAGAGCCATAGCGCCATGAAAGTCTCTGGCGGCCAGCCCAACAGAGGAAGGAGAGGATAGCGCATAGTTCCATGAATCTCACATTGAACGCGATGTTGTACCCATGAGGTCGTAGCGTATCTTAGGAAAGGGTAGTCCTTGGTAACATTATATGGGTCACCGTCTTCGCAAAAGTCGCCTATCTCGTCCATTCGTAGGTATCGAATACAAATTTTAGATAGCTGGTGGTGGGTCATCGCGGTCGTTTCGCTAATAGACGATAGATTCTCGTCCAGATTCAACAAGCCCTTGTTCATAAAGTAGTCCTTGACGGACTGGTGGACGAATTGAACAACCTGATGAGAGTTTGAGGTGACCTCGACAAGGCCACGACTAAGATGCGTAACTCTCGCCTTCATGGGGCCAATGTCAAGAATGTCGTCCCGGTACGCCTTCATTGACTGGTGGTCAGGATCTGCCCCCACCAACAGAGCCCACTGCATCTCCATGATGGACAACGGTTCTATCGCAAAACAGACCCATCGGATGAGCATGATCGAATCGCCATCCATACCGGTAATAAGCGAATTATATAATTCATCAAGTTCCCATGGGGTCCGGTCAACCGCTTGCTCGATTGCTTTAAGTGTGAGGTTTTGACGGTCCAGCCCATCGACTAGCTTCAGAACGAGATGCGCCCACATAAAGACGCCCGATGCACGACTTGTGATCAAATACGGAATCGAAGATTTGGCTAACCTTGATGAAGGAGAAAATTGACTCTTCACATAGGTAGAAATATCGCTGCTGTTCTCTTTCTCCGGGCAAATTTCGAAGTGGGAATCCTGGGTCTGGGTGATGATAGGGTAATGGCGACAAGTGATGAGAATGCGGAAGTGCAACCCTGCTTGTCGGTGCTTCGGGGTGAATAGTTGCCGCATCCACCTAAATAGTGCCACTGCATTGTCCTCGCCACATTCGTCGAGAGCATCTACATACAGCCAAACATTGCGAGTTTGTAGAATCTCAAAAGAGCCAACTCGAAGAATTCTTTCAGTTCATTCTCATGCCACTGCCATTTATCACCCACGCCACCCATTTCGTTTTCTCGCTTTTGGAATGTTATGACAAGTTCAAGCAGCACTTCCGGCGTTCGGCTCAAGACTTGGTGAAGAAGGGATCGGAAGAGACCAAGCGGGGTCTTTTGAGGGCATCGCCGCGGCCATGAAAGAAGAAGGAGAGAATAATATCATCCTTCCCAGCTGTGGGACAGCAAAGGTCTCGAGAATGTCCTCGACCTTCGAGGTGTCTGAGAGCATACTTCAATAAAGTCGATTTCCCAGAGCCTGGTTTTCCTTTGATCCATAGCAGGCCTCCATCACAATTAGTCCAGGCCGTATACTGCGAGTGTTTGAGTAGCCAGTTGCAAGTTCTATTAGCGGCGCGGTTGATATCAAGAGACCGATCGTTCATCCTCTCGAAGGACAAGGCTCTTAGACAGGCCTTTATATCGGCGTCCGGTAACTCGGACTTTCCGTGGGGGCTTGGTGAGCAGGGGGCTATAGAAATCAGCATGATTAGTCTAGGTGACTAAAACTCGACGTGCGAGAGAAGTCTTACCTAGGTTGGATGGTGGCAGGACTAATAAAAGCTCCTCCGCATAGGCTGCTGCGGTAGCTGCAGCATACTTCTGCCATTTCTTATTCTTATGTGAATCCGCATAGTCGCAAATGCCACGGATGACAAGGGCTTGGTGACTTCCCATCACGCCCGCGGATTCCATTTCAAAGCAAATGATTTCGTGCTTCTTATATAGTTCGTTCCGCTTCTCACTAGATATCACAAGTGTATTTGCTGAGCCGATAGTGCCATAGTGGATGCGCGGAAAATCAAGCTTCCGCATAGCAGTGTGCCCTCGGAAGCACCGTTGCCTTGCCCGCCTCGAGTCGCAGAGTGCTTCACAGAGCTCATGTCTATCTCTGTGCGGGTAATCATCTTGGAAGAGAAGATCATATTCGGCACCCGGGTCATGGTAGTCTGGTCGCTGCTCCTCCATCACGTGCTCCCGTATTTGGTCGAGAAGTCTCGGGATGTCCGTCCCCGGTTCTAGATCATGTTTTGCTCGGAGATTATTCACCGCGCTTAGTAGAGCATCGGATGGGTGAAGCATGTGCCCGCTGACGCTGAGTCCGTTCGCTTCCCAAGCACCGAATTCGTAATGTGCTACTCCGCCTTCGCTTCCCTGAGGGTAGCTAACAACAACGTCCCCAAGCACAATTTGCCGCTGATCGGGGCCATAGGAAGGCATGGCTCCTGCTATGCCAACCACGAGAACGTGCTGGAGATTGGGGAAGGAGTCACGCATGTCGGCGACGACGGTCGCCGCGGGTGAGTTCCAATCCTCGGGCACACGGCCATCGCGACCCAGTGGAGCCCTACCCGTCCAACATGATAAGTCGTCGTCTTCTTGGCTATTTCCTCGCGGCTTTGCAATATTGCAATGGCGGGCGTGAGCTCCAACGCCATAGGGGCGATCCACCCAACTGTGACGTTTTTTCATGTGAAGTCATCGTGAGTCGCTTCTCTCAGAACCCTCCGAGAGCCCGGGTTGGAAGGAGAAGGCATCGACGGATTGTGCTGAAACAGAGAGATGGTTCCCTCAATCTCTCCCAGATACTGGCCAGGGTGGTGAGGGGCTGAGTGATGCTCATTGGTGACCAATGGCCAACGACCGCGCATTTGTCGACTTGCAGCGCAGCCTGATCATGAGCAGAGGCGCAGGCGAGGGTGGTAGGCCGCCTAGATAAGCCTGTAAGGAGAATACTGATATGCTTTAGATGGGCGTACTATCCAGGGTGGAGGAGCTTTAGAAACGGCCTTCATCCACATTAAAACTACTCATTATGGGAGTTGCACGAGTTTTTGGGAGACGTGGTTTATAACATCAGCTCAACCTTCGTTCTACATCATAGATGGAGCTGGCGAGGGTGCTGGCCGCGGGCGACAATTGGTCGGCACGGCGATATTGTTATCCCCTGTAGAGCCTATCTTTTAGGGACGGTTTCCCTAGGACAACATTTCGTATTGGTTCAAGCAAAAGCGGCAGGCTGTGGACGAATTCTACATACCCATTAGGCATCTACCATAGGAAACTGGGCATCGCTGCCGGTTTTTCTACACGCTCACTTTTATGGCGTGTCACATCAGCCTCTTAAACCTTTTTCCTCTTTCATTTTTACACACCATTCCAAGGTTTATCTGGAACAAGAGCCTCGGCGTGTCGCATGCTTCAACACACCGGTATAGGCTCATATAGACTCTCGCTCTCCCCGTAGTTGACCCTTTTGCTATTCGTCAAAGATTCAACCCTGCCCACACATTAGTTGGAGCGCCGCCTAAGAAAACTCAGGGACCACCGATCCGGTGGTTCTTGGGACTGGGGCTTGCTCTGGTCCTGTAACCCCTTTCCAGCTTTTGTTCCTCGCTGGGCCGGAAGTAATACCCACAAAGAATACCCAGTGCTGCTAACTGAACATATAGTTTAACAAGAGAAGGCTAGGCTTGGTGGACGAGGAGTTTGGTTATTATGCGAGTAAAGAATCGTGATAGTGCTAAACCGTGGGCGAACCGCCTAAACCAGTGCTGTGATCCTTGACAAGTATTTCGTACGTCAACTGTGGGGTCAAGCTTTCAAAACAGCCCGGTAATCTCGTCAGAGAGAATGGAGCAAGCTTGCTTCAAAAGTTGCGCTAGCAATTGGCGGTCGGCTGTTGTCAGCCATTGCCGCTCTCGAACTTGGTTGACGGCCGAGCTCTCCACGCTCACGTGCTCACGGCTCTTCCCGCTAATAGCAAAGTATGAACTTTTGTCTAAAGGACTCGCAAGCAAAGAGAGTGTCTTGCTTGGCCGTGCCCATGCACCCCGTCGCTGCAATACCGCAACCAACCAAGATCCTGGCATTTGACGTGAACCGCATCTCTTCCCCCAGGCTTGCACCTCCGACCCTCCCTCTGCCCGCATTTCCGACAGCCAATCCTCCTCTCCTCACCATCCATTGCGTCTCCTAGAACCCTATTCTCCCGTCTCTTTTACTAGAAGACGCCACTCGAAGAGAACATTCTCTACTCTCGACTTTACTTCCTTCCAACATCCCTCCTTCAGAAACACCACCATGGGCTGGCTGTGGGCTTCCTCGACTCCCAACCCTCCCAAGGACACACCGGAGCAGTCCTCTACCCCTCCTCCACCTCCCCCTCCTCCGGCCGCGCCCGCCATCTCCTCCGGCGACTCCGAAATCACCAAATTCTTCGCCGAACTCCAAGCAGACCACGCGAGAACCTCCTCAACATCCACCGCGCAACCACCCTCTTCCGCCTCCTCCCCGCCTCGTCCAGCAGCGCCACGATTCACAACAACACCACAGACGCGCGGACCTCCTCCGCTTCTTCTTCTTCTTCTTCTTCTTCTTCTTCTTCTTCTTCGTCCTCCTCCACCTCCTCCATATCGGGGTCCCTCTCGAGCTACCTCCCCTTCCTCGCCGGCGGCCGCACCCACGAAGCGCCCAAGCCCTTACCCCCTCCACCTCCCGCAACTTCACCCCGGGCTCCGAAGCCCTCGCACACTCCCTCCGACCCTCCGACATGTCCTGCCGCCAGGCCTTTGATCAGGCCTACGCCTGCCAATCCATCGGCGGCCAGTGGAACGCCATCTACCGCGAGGGCTCCGTCCGCACCTGCTCCCACCTCTGGGAAGACTTTTGGTTTTGCATGCGCGTCAAGGGTTACGTCGGTCCCATGAAGGAGGAGGCTATCAAGGAGCACTACCGGAGGAAGGAGCTCGAAAAGTATGGTGGCAAGCCGAACAGCGAGGATGTCTGGGTGAGCAGGGACGAGAAAGTGCCTCCCGGCACAGCCTTCAAGGAACCTTTTGTCCCGGATAACATGTCGGACGAGGAGTGGCAGCTCATGGAAATTGAGAGGCGGAAGGAGATCAGGCGCGAGCTGGGCATAGAATAGAACGGAACATATTTGTAAACTCCCCCTCTCCTCTTTCTTCTTTACGACACATTATAACGCGAGGATATCCGCGATATGTTCTTTCCCGAAAGAATAAAAAGCACATGAAAACCTCCATTTTGAGAGTATGGAACCAATTAACTGGTGATCTTACGCATATCTAGCCGCCACTTCGAATACTAGGGAGGTTAGACATTGATAGATGGTATCACAAGAGTAAAAAACACAGAGTATATGTTGTTGAACTGTTTTCATTTGATCCTTATGAAGGACTCGTCATTAAAGTACAAAGAACCCGGCTCGATAACCACGAGCTTTTTCCATCTCCTGTATTCGTAAGATGCCGAAGAAGAGACTAAGAAAAAAACGTCCAAAGGGAAAAAAGCAAGAAACGCAAAAGAAAGTCTAAAACAGAATCATCATGCCGTTTTAACCACCCTTCGTTGCAAGTCCTCCTCTTTCTAGCAAGGGAAAGAAACATGGCTTTCAGTCTCGCAAAAGGAGAGGGATTGTGCGGGTATCATCAGAGAGCTACGAGGTGCATTTAGTCAACCTCCTCGACGGTGGGGCCATCGTCGTGCGAGGCACCGCCGGCGGGGCCACCAGCGCCAGGAAGCCGCCAGGACCGCCAGGGCCGCCGGGCATGCCACCGGGCATGCCACCAGCGCCACCAGCACCGTAGAACTTCATCATGATGGGGTTGGCAACACCCTCGAGCTCCTTCTGGCGCTCCTCGTACTCCTCGCGAGTAGCCTGCTGGTTGTCGTCGAGCCAAGCGACAATCTTGTCAATCTCGGCCTTGAGCTTCTCCTTGTCGCTAGCATCGAGCTTCTCGTCAACCTTCTCGTCGCCGAGAGTGTTGCGGAGAGAGTAGGCGTACGACTCGAGACCGTTCTTGGCAGCGACGCGGCGGCCCTCGGCCTCATCCTCGTCCTTGTACTTCTCGGCCTCAGAAAGCATGCGCTCGATGTCTTCCTTGGAAAGACGGCCCTTGTCGTTGGTGATGACAATCTTGTTGGACTTGCCGGTGCCCTTCTCAACGGCGGAGACGTTCATGATACCGGAAGCATCGACATCGAAGGTAACCTCGATCTGGGGAACACCACGGGGAGCGGGGGAATACCGGTAAGCTCGAACTTGCCGAGGAGGTTGTTGTCCTTGGTGCGCTGACGCTCACCCTCGTACACCTGGATAAGCACACCAGGCTGGTTGTCCGAGAAAGTGGAGAAGATCTCCGACTTCTTGGTGGGGATGGTGGTGTTGCGGGGAATGAGCTTGGTCATCATGCCACCAGCAGTCTCGATACCGACGGAGAGCGGGGCGACATCGAGGAGCAGGATCTCGTTGGTGGTCTTGTTGGAGGTGTCACCAGAGAGAATGGCAGCCTGGACGGCGGCACCGTAGGCAACGGCCTCATCGGGGTTGATGGACCTGTTGGGCTCCTTGCCGTTGAAGTAGTCCGAGATGAGCTTCTGGACGCGGGGAATACGGGTGGAACCACCGACGAGGACAATGTCGTGGACGTTGGCCTTGTCGATCTTGGAATCGGTAAGGACGCGGTCGACGGGCTGGAGGGTGGAGCGGAAAAGATCCTGGCAGAGCTCCTCGAAACGGGCACGAGTGATGGAGGTGTAGAAGTCGATACCCTCGAAGAGAGTCGATTTCGATCGAGGTCTGGGCAGACGAAGAGAGGGTACGCTTGGCACGCTCGCAAGCGGTGCGGAGACGACGGAGGGCACGAGCGTTGGAGGAAAGATCCTTCTTGTGCTTGCGCTTGAACTCGTTGATGAAGTGCTGGACGAGACGGTTGTCCATGTCCTCACCACCAAGATGGGTGTCACCAGCAGTAGCCTTGACCTCGAAGATGCCATCCTCAATGGTGAGGAGGGAGACATCGAAAGTACCACCACCGAGATCGAAAATGAGGACGTTGCGTTCACCTTCGTGCTTCTTGTCGAGACCGTAGGCGATGGCGGCAGCAGTGGGCTCGTTGATGATACGGAGAACGTTGAGACCAGCAATAAGACCAGAGTCCTTGGTGGCCTGACGCTGAGAGTCGTTGAAGTAGGCGGGCACGGTGATGACAGCCTGGCTGACAGTGGTACCGAGGTAGCTCTCGGCAGTCTCTCGCATCTTGGTGAGGATCATGGCAGAGATTTCCTCAGGAGTGAACTGCTTGGTCTCGCCCTTGAACTCGACCTCAACGACGGGCTTACCGCCCTGGTCGCCCTTGACGGTGAAGGAGAAGTGCTTCATGTCAGCCTGGACCTCGGCGTCCTGGAACTTGCGGCCAATTAGACGCTTGGCGTCGAAGACTGTGTTCTTGGGGTTCATGGCGACCTGGTTCTTCGCCGCGTCTCCGATGAGACGCTCAGTGTCGGTGAAAGCGACTAATAAAAATGTTAGCTAATTGCCTTTTTCGGTCTGGTTGCCACACGGCTAGAGGGCAAAGCGGAGCCACAACTCGGCCCGCCCACCACCACCTCTCCAAGCGGAAAAGCAGCATGGGGGCGGATGGGTGTGAACCTAGCAGGGCCCCGATGAATGGGAAAGGGGATTGGATTTTGCTATTCGCTTTACTTACCATAAGAGGGAGTGGTACGGTTACCCTGGTCGTTGGCAATGATGTCGCAACGATCATCTCGGAAGATACCTACACAGCTGTAGGTCGTTCCGAGATCGATACCAATAGCGGGAGCCATGGTGGTTGTGTGATGTGTGGAATTAGGAATTGGTGGATGAAGGTAGAAGGAAGGGAGAGCGTGGGGTATCTCTGAAGCTCCCTACGAAAACGGTGTGGGGGTGGTGCGTTGAATGTATGGATTGGGTTCAACGGAGAGGGTTTGGGATGAAGAAAAGAGACCAGAAATCAGGATGCCTCCTCTTTTATAGGTCTAGGGGATAGGAGAGAGATTTGGTTTGTTTTGTGCAGAGGAAAGAGAAAAAAGTTCTGGACTCTGACCTCGATGGTGAAGATGGCAGCTTAATACTCAAGAGCGTTGCGGGGCGGGAAGGTACGAGAAGGTACCCCGCCACTTCGATCGGTTTCTTTTCTCTTCCAGCAGTTGCTCGAGAATGCTGGGGCAACCACCAGAATTTTCCACACTCCACCCACGTTCATCAGGCTGTACCCCCTCAACTTGGAATTTGCCCCCAACAGTACCCCCTGCGCTTCCTTCGTTTTTGGAAGCATTTTCTGGTTGGAGCTTCGACCATCTGCGAGCTTCCTGATCAATCGAACGCTTGTTTTCGACGGAAGTGAGGGTTGGAGAAAAAAATCCGTTCTGGGTGAAGCTAGCACATTCCTCTCATGTACCTCAATTCCTCACTTCCAAACCACAGTTATGCAATTCAATACCACCGGATCCGAGCTTGCTACTCCTTCAAAATCTTTTTTCCTGCTCTCTCCATTTCCTTTCGTCGCTGCTCCTCTTCTGGTTAGAGTTGGAGCTCTCTGCGCATCATGGTCTCATGCTCGTCGTAGAATAGAATTTTCTCACGGCTTCCCAATTGATGTCATCCTCAGATGTTGATGGTGGGGTTCTTCTCAAGTACAAGATACAAAGGTTTTGTGGGAATAACCACGTATGCATCTAATAAAACAGGGCATTGAAATATATCTAATACAGAAGCCTTGAGGATTTAGGGCTAACCAGCCACTGACCCTTCGCGCGGTCCTTGAGCTCCCATTGCCCCGCTGTGGTGGGCGGCTGGCGAAATAATGGCAGATCCACGATGGTGCCCCTCCTTCTAGCCAGAAGATAAGCCAGCCATCAATTGGTTAGCTCTGGGACATTACGCACCGGAGAGATGTCACTAGAAAGGGTTCGAAGCTCAAATTCAAAGAGTGTGGGCCGGTCCTTCGGAGCATTCGGTTCTATCGATCTTGCCTCCCTATAGCTCGGCATTGGCTCTTTTTTTCGATAATAGATTCGAGCTGTTCCGCAAAGGTCCCAGCAGAGGCTGAAAGCTTGGGGAGTTTCTCCCGTTCTCCATTGCGCTGGTCGCCTGTGCCTGCAACCCGCCGCTGCGCTGCTGCTGCCTGAACGGAGGCCGCAAGGCGGAAATCCGGTTTGTCGTCCGCTCTCTCAACCTGAAAAGCTACCTCAACTACTTTTTCTACTTGTCGTTGTGATCGTTCGAGCATGCCCTTCTTCCTCCAGAATCGTGCGCTTGCATCTTTCGGCGAGGCCGGTCTTCCGAGCTCTCGAATCACTTGTCACTACGATCGTCGGGCCATTGCACCCATCCCAACCTTCCTCCCAGGCTAGTCCTGACGGTGGAAAGCCAATTCGCTCCATCGTGCACCCAAGGCGGAAGTTTGTCCATATTGCTTCAACAAAAAAAAAAAAAAAAAGGGAACTATCCCCCAAGAATGCATAAAGACCCCACCTATATCCTGAGACGCCATCTGTGCGTGTGCCTGATGATGACCTGACGAGGGTTGCGGCCGGGTTTTGAGACACTTCGCCGTGCTCGACAATTGATTAGTTCATAGAATTTTGACGAGCGGAACGACCTCCTATCGTAGTGTGCCTGCTCCAAGGACAGGCCGAAAAGATTTCTTTCGGTTGTTGTGAAGTACCTGCACTGTCCTAACCGACGCCAGTCGCGCCTGCATTAGCCAAATCTCTTGTCATCCGTACTCTCAATGTTCCCACGGTTTCCAAGGCGAAACACTGTGCGTCCCAGCCTTTGGGAGTCTGGAACCACCGAACCGCTGAGTGGAGAGAGCAAAACGTAGGATTGTCCAAAAGAGGAAATCAACCTACGTACTAGGCACGTTTCAATATCGGGGCTCAACTGGTGCCAATATGCGCCTCGATGCCGACCGCTTCTCATGATTTTCACGATATCCGCTCTATCAGAGAAAGTGGCTCTTGTCCAAGTAGAGCGAGGATGCCACCTCCCAAACTTGCGAGGCCGAGGAAACCAGGGCAGCCAATCGACCTAGACTCTACTTTACGCCGTCAATTTAACAAAAAGAGCTTCAGGTAGGGTGGTTCTTCGAGAGAAGCTCCGGTGTGCACAGGGCTAATTCACTGCGTGTAGACCCCATCAGAGGGAGATTATCGAGGCAACGCTTCATGGAAATGATGTCTACGTACAAGCCGCTACTTCCTTTGGGAAGAGCTTATGTTTCCAGCTTCCAGCCATGATAGATTCGGGTAGTACGTATCAAGCTGCCTTGCGTATGCTTTCAACCTGTGAGGCCATATCACGGCTCACTAACTGGATCAGTCACTATTGTCGTCTCTCCACTGTTAAGCTTGATGGTAAACCCTCCCGAAAAATTCCCTTGATGTTGTGAGTCAGGGTGCCTAACATCCGCACCTCAGATGAACCAAGTTGAGGCCCTTCAAAAGCTGGTATCAACGCAAGGACGCTCAATTCCAGTACACCACGGTCCGAGAGGGACGCTATCAATAACGACCTAGGGACAGGCCGTCCCCAGACTCGCCTTCTCTACGTGACGCCAGAACTATGTTCCACGGATCGTTTCCGCCAGCGCCTACAGGTCATCTATGGGCAGGGTGCGTTGGCCCGTATAGCCATCGACGAGGCGCACTGCATATCTGAATGGGGCCATGACTTCCGAAAGGATTTCAAGCGCCTGTCTTGGTTCAGGCAGACCTTCCCAGATGTGCCGATAATGTGCTTGACTGCCACGGCAAACGACCTGACCCGAAATGACGTCCTGAGCACCATGGGTCTGAGCGTCGGCTCTCCTACTCTTAAGGTGTTTACTATGTCAGCTCACCGACCGAATCTCCATCTTGAAATCCGGTACACTCGAGATCAGGAAGACAACCGTCTATCCAACTTCTTGGCTTGGCTTAACAAGGTGTACGAACGGAGGAGGGGACCAGGTCGGAAGCCTGAGCTAGACGCTGTTGGTGAGCGGGTGGACGGGGTATCGGGCATCATCTACACCATGTCCCGAGACGAATGCGAGTCTCTATCTGCCCAGCTACGAGAAGCCGGCATCGGCGCCAAACCTTTCCATGCCAGACTCGCCCCGGACGTCAAGGAGCGCACGCTGAACCGATGGATCGCAAACGAAGAAGGCTACGATATTATCGTCGCCACCACCGCCTTTGGCATGGGCATCGACAAGGACAACGTCCGCTTTGTGGTTCACTGGCGCCTGCCCAAGTCTTTTGAGGGCTATTACCAAGAAGTTGGCCGCGCCGGCCGCGATGGAAGAGCGAGCTACTGCTTCCTCTACTACAGCCGTGAGGACCTTGAGCGGGTCCAGCGCATGGTCAGGTCGGACGGCGAAGATAGCGCTGCCAACTTCGAGGCCCGGATGAAGAGCCTCCAGGCCTTGGCTCTATACGCCGAGAACACGCGCGACTGCCGGCATGCGCAAATCTGTCGATATTTTGGCGAGACAACAGTGCCATACTGTGACGCGGCGTGCGATTGGCACAAAGACGCCAAAGACCTTAGAGCGCGGCTTGAAAAGGGTCTTGCTACAGAAGAGTGGGTTAGTACTCAAGCTGAGCACCTGGGCACGGCAGGCTACTACGACGATTAAGAGCACACATCAAAGTATACACCGCATTTACACAAAACAAGTACGGCGGAGTAGACAACTGATCTGCTTGGTTGGATTTGGCGCGATGTTTCAAATGAAAAGTTAACTATTTTTGACGCTTCTTGTTGATTCTAAGCCAAAAGCTCCTCCCTTAGCATGAAGAAGAAGGGCACGCTGCGGAAGTCGCATTTTCAAGGTATTTGGGGATCGCTACTGAGAGGTTATGATATAAGTCTTGAAGCTAGCCGCGATCTCCTTTATCAGATCCCGGCTAGGGCCGATCTGAGATTCCTTCGCACTCGTGTTTTCATCGAACTTGGGAGGTAGTGGGTGATTTCGAACAAAGGGAATGTCGGTCGACGCAGAGAAACCGTTCCCCCTGACCTCGGAGCATGAACCGAACTTGATCCGTCGCCGTCCCTTTAGCTGCTCAGCAGATACTCGATACCCGAGTCCACATCATTCACATCGTCCCCTCCACCCTGCATCCCGCGCGCTTCCAGGATGTCCAAGAGGAAATATTCCTCGTCTTGCTGTTTCCAATATGACTCTCTATCCTGATCATCTAGCGCGTCGAGTGCGGGTACCTCTTCAACTCCCCCAGGGTTGTGTTCTCGCAGACAATGTTGCTCGGTTTGGGCACTTCCACCTGGGGCGGGCGTGGCAGGGTCTTTGCAGCTCTTTAGCTCTGACTGTCCTTGAAGAGACCGTTCGGTTTCTACCGTTCCTTGCTCCCGAATGTTTGCGGGCGGGTTTGTGGGCAAAGGGTCTCGCGAAGGCTGTTGCGGACGGACCCTAGTATCCTTAGTATCCTCTGACATGGCGACATCCTGTGATGGGGTAGGCCCAGAGGGGTTCGGCCGGGGGCTGACGTCTCCTTGGGCGGCAATCTTGAGGTCATGATATGGAATATGGGATATTCACAGTAACACCTGATGTGGTTTAAAACAATAGAATGGGATATCCACCATGAGACGATGTTTCGGTATGAGAGGATAGATGGGGCCTATTTGCTTCGATCAAGGCATATCGCTGATTAGGCGCTATCGGCTCTAATAGAAATGAGTCTAGCTTTGTTTACCCAAAATTGTTTCGACCGGGCTTAAGAATGAGTAGCTAGTCGTGATATCTTAGGGTTGCGGAGCTTGTCAGTAGCTGTTTAAAATAATGGATGTCTCAACAATCCTGATGAGGGGTTTGCGTTCGAAGGCATCAATGACTATGAGGTAAACCTTAATCTCTTCCTAAAGTCTTTCCCAATGACGGAAATCAAGCTCCACCATCCCTTCCTATATAGAGATGGTCCCGACACCTCCATCCACTATGGATCCCTTGTGACTGGAAAGCGGAAGGTAGTTGTGAAGCATGTGCTCCCAATAACCCAACCTACGACTACATCTACGAGGAGGAGCATAGCGACTTAGCCCTTACGGAACGGCCTTGTTCTACCCTAGTCCATCCATGATATTTGTCCCCGGTAGTGGCTCTATGAGATGCAGTACTCCAATGATCAATTGAGTGAAAGGGTGTTTTCGAACTCTAGCCATACTCGGCCACGACCTACTGACATCAAGCATCCCCAAATCTGAGCTAGAGCCTCGGCTACATATCTGAGAGACCTATCCTTCGCCGATGCCTGACACTTAATGAATATATTCTTGTAGGCGCACGACCAGTTGATATTTCTGATGGGACTACTTCCTTGCGCGACAACCCTCATCGACCTTTCGAGCCACTAAGGACTGGGAGATGAAACATCCACTTGGAAATCGCTTCCGGCATCATTTCTAGGCGCGGCGATAAAGGTTGCTTTATAGACCTCTCCCGTGGACCGCCCCCATTCCCCGAGTCACATTCCGGGAACTCAGGTCTAACCTTGAAGCCAATACAGTTCTACAAAGCATTGCCATTCCTCTCTGTGACCGCACCAGCTATTCCCTATACTTCAGCCGCGAGAAGCTTTGGAATGACATCCGGATCCTATTTCGTTTCTCCGTTTGTGGATTTCCTACACTAAGCTCAACGAAGAGATTTCTCGAATGGCATTCCGAGGCCTTGAAGATCAGGGACCGGCGACGAGGCGAAGCCCACCTACAAAAGACCTCCCTTTGGAAAGGGCAGAGAGGCCCGGCCTCTAGGAATCTTAGTCGAGCTAGTTGCTCTGGGTCTAGTAAGCCGAGATGCCTGTATCCCTTGAAGCAGGGGACCTTAATGTACTAACACCGGGAAGCATGCGAGATGCTCTGATAATATCAAACAGTTGAGTCTTTTAGACGTTGTAAATACATGCCTTGGACACATTTCGGCAGATGGCGTCGTTAGATCCGAGGATGAAGTCAGTATAAGGGTCTTAATCCTTAGCGGGAACCGGCGTTGCTTCTAGGCTTGTCTAGAACACGATAACGCGGCTTGACCCGGCAGAGCTTGGGCGGGGTAGTTTCAAGGCGGCGATCCTCTTTCTAGGACAGTTCGGGAGCAGCAAGCATTGAGACCACCCGAGCTATCATGCCTTGTGGAACAAGCCCGGTGTGAACGAGAACAATAGCTTAGCTAGAACTTAAGTCTCTCCTCAGGGTGCTGGTGGTTCAAAGAATAATCCTAGTGTCTTTTTCTTCTTTATAGCTACGAGGGTTCAAATGACAACTTCAGTATGATGAATACGCTTGTCTCAAGCTAGATGTAATACATAAGTGGTGGAAACCAGGTGCTGGCTGGTACCCGCCAACTCGAAGCACAACGAAGTGTTTAAAGAAAATCCAAAGAGCTGCGGCTGCGCCGGCATTGAAGGAGGTCAAATGTTCAAAGAGCTGCATCGCAGTTCTTTGGCTGACGGTATCAATGCCGTAGTCATAAGCGAACAAGATATTGGACGGCTTTTTCTCGTGCCGGGGGTATCGTTGTTATGCTAGCACCAAAGACATTCTCCAAGTAGCTTTTGTTTGGCATGGTAGGATAGGTTCAATGGAAATGGAAGAGGGGGTTCCAAGGATACATGTAATGGGAGAGACGAGTGACCGCGTCGATCGGTGAATCCGGTGTATCGCGCATGAAGTAGGCAAAGATGCTGGACGAAGGTCTCGGAGGAGTTCGATTTGCCGATCTAGTCCCAAAGAAAAATCAAGAGGAAGGATATCGATTGGGGAGAGAAAGGCTAAGCTTCGACTCGGGACTTGGCCCACTTCTTCTTTCTTTCTTCTCTTCTTGAATTATGGAATTTCAGGTCACAGGAGCACCTTCCTCTTTCCTGAGCTAGAGGCGCTTTCTGCTGTAGCTATTGTTCGAAAATGGAAGGTCCATCGGCGGTCTTGGAAAGGGAGGAGGGAAGATAGGGAAGAGGGCTGAGGAGATCATGGAAGGTGTTTCATCGTCATGCTTCGAGAAGATCACCCACTTTGACAATCCAAATAGCAAGCATGAAAAGCTGGTTTCGTCCGAGGTCAATAGAAGATAGACTACAAATGACACTCGAGCTACACATACACACCGTCATTTGCCCTCTCCCCTCGAAAATTCATTCTACGACATCAATGTATCCTTTGCGAGAGCGAGGAGGGCTTGACGTCCCAAAGTTCACCCGTGCGAACTTTAACGCGCGAAGGCAAGCAACTACAACAATGGCGAAATGTCTCCTGCATTCCTTCCGATCAACAGGATCAAAAATTGGGAATTTCGGAACTAATGGCCCGAGACCCGAGAGTCTGTTCCCTCCCCAAAGCAAGCAGGATCGGGGATCGGGGAGGAACTGTTTTAACGTTTACGATTTCGTGTACTTGTCAAGAGGGGGCAATCCCTCGAAGCCTTCGTATCGTGCATACGGGCCCCAACTCCGACCCACACGAGTTGGAGTGAAACCTGGGAGCGGAACCTTTTTGTTCTCTTCTACAAATGTCGATTTGTATTTTACAAAATGATGGGCAAAGAAACCATGAGCACGGTGTTGTGTGCAGGTGCGCCGTGATGTCGAGGTCGCTCGAGGGCGGCGAGCCAGGGAGACTTGAAACGAAACACGAGGGTCGAGGTTGCAAGCCGACAGGCAGAGAACGGGGGATGCAACGTGAGCGCCTGCAGACACTGCCATGAAGATGACGACAGGACGGGAATGACCAACTCGGAGACTATTGTTTTACGTTTCAAGTTGGGCAAAGAAAAAGTAATGAGGAGTCGGATATGCTTCTGTTCGAATACCACTTTGGGCCATCATTGATAGCACTCATTAAAGAGCAATCCAATGGATCTATGGAGGAGTCGTGATGGCGAAGCCAGCCATGAGCCGCGAGACCCTATGAGAGAGTATCATTCCAGGGAAAGGAAAAACGCCCAGCTCGAGGTATCCACGGAGCCACAGATGCTAGATGCAGGGAGCACTCTCGACAAAACCCAGGAGCTTCTATTTGAGAGTCTCCGCGGGCGCCGCGGGCTCCAAGGGGTTTGGGGGTCACGCCTTCGCCTCGTGGTGGGGCACTTGTCCAGCGCTCTTTTTTGTTCCATTTGTTCCAGTCTGTTGCAAACGGCGGAGGTGGAGGTGGAGGTGGAGGTGGCGGTCGATTGGGGAAAGAGAAAAAGTATACAGACTTTTGAAACTGCACAGTTTACTCCGAGTAGGAACATCCCGTTGGCTTGGCTCCTGGCGTGCAGTCTAACGTGGAGGAATCTGTACTTGACGGTTCAAGATGTGCTGCATTGGGGTGGGGAAGCGAGCCCTTCAGGGGACCTCCCCTTTTCCTACCCGCGACAGCTCAAGCTGGGATCTCGATGTTGCAATTGGCCCCAAGCGGCTACCCTTGAGAGAGCGAGAAGCCACAGTCTAGTCCTCGATGTCCGCTTGTGCGTATTCACGGTCGATGGACGAACGAGCCCTTGATTGACCTATATCCATGATCCATGGATTGGCGTTCTTGTTGGTGTTGTGCTCGACCCTGACGACCCTCTCTTCCCCTCGGCCGTTCTGCAACTCGAGTCTGTGACGCTGTTTGGCTGTAACACGAGCTGCGTCCGTTCGCACCTGAGGGTTTTCCTCCCCGGCCGTATTACTTCTCATTTTCATTCTGGTTTTCTATTTCTATTTCTATTTCTTTTTCTTTTTCTCTTTGGTTAATGGGTTGCCCCATTGTTCGCCTATCCCTTTGTTTTCCCTGACCAGTGCTTCGTGCCCTTGCGCGAACCCTCGTCCTTGTCGGGATCAAGGATGGATCTCATCAGTCGTGGATAGGTATCGGAATGGAGAGTGACCCCAGCGACCCCGGCGTCCCCAGCGTCCCCAGCGACGCCATTGAGCTGTGCTCCACACTGGATGGTCTAGCCCACGTTGCGTTGCACGCCCACCACACCAAAACCCACACACGCAACTCCTGAAGCCACGCTAGCGAGGGAAAAAGAAGGGGCTTCGGCTTCCAATCCTCGAGGGCCTACCACGAGTCAGGTACCGTGCAAAAAGTCTGCGAATGAGACGCCGGCGCCGTGTTATCTCGCCCAGCCCAGCTTAGCCTGGCGTAGTGTAGTGTGGTCCCCTTTCCCCCTAGGTGAAGGCACCACACCAACACACCAGACGTACTCCACATCCACCAGTCAAAACTGTGAAGCTTGCCTCTCCTTAAATCACACCAAGTCTCGTGTGTACAAAACGTGATGCGGTGGCTAAGATGAACGAAGATAAAAGGAAGCGAGTGACGACGTCGAACCAGAGAATTGGAAGAAAAGTAAGAGCTCGAGGGCCACGAAGTATATCTAAGAGAGATACGAATCTGGTGTAGTAGGCGGGAGGCGAATTAATATCAGGGGCGAGAAAAATAGCCCTGCGGCCGCGCTTGCCAGGTGCGGAAGGAAGCACTCCTTGTAAAAAGTTCTGCTTGTAATCCCTCCCAGCGCCAGACGTTGGGAAATCCCTGAAACGCTCTGGCCTTGCTCTCCCCCGATCCAGCGCCACTCCAACGGAACCAACCTCGAACCTTCAACCATCACCTGCATTGCCCTCGGTCACGACCCTTCTTTTTCTCCGGCCATTCTTCGAGAGCACGGAGGCTCATTCACCCATTCTTTCCCTTTTTTCGACTCAACATATCGACCTGGATCTTCCCCCATCCCCGTCCCCATTTTATTTTATTTTCGCACGAGAATCTCCGTGTCACCAATCTATCTCTCTTTTCGAAAAAGGAAAAAAAGAAAAAGAAGAAAAAAGCCGGGGCGGATTGATCACGACCACAGCTTGGGGCAATGGACAGACCTTCGGGCCCTCTGGGCGCCGCGACCCAGTCGACGGGTCGAAGCCTGCCTGATTTACCAACGCAATCCATCACGATGCGACGACCAGTCGGTGCTCCCCGAACTCGATCCCCGCCGCCGCTCTCAACGCTCCAGTGCCTCCCGTGCCCCTATTCCCAAGATCCGAAAGGTCCCTTCGAATCCGGCCCTCTCCTCCGCTTCTCTCGCTCCCCCGGCGCCCACGCCAGCGAGCAAGGTCATCGCCTTTGCGAGGAAGCCATGCAGAATGCCCTTCAGGAGAATGAAGCCCAGGCTCAGCGAGCGGAGGGCGGAACCACCAATGCAGAACTGAAGCCGGGTGTGACGATTGATCTCAGCCGCAAGGGGATTCGAGAGCTTCCTGAGGAGGTTGTCGACGTGATCAAGCACGAGCTGGAACGGTACGATAGCCCCCTTTAATTCAGAGCACGACTTTTTTCCCCCTCCCCTTCTATGGAAAAACAAGAAAACAACCGCTGTGGCTTTCAGACCAATGCGGATGACTCGCTGACAATGAGGATGGCTTCTATAGACTTGCTTTGTCCCACAATCAACTCACGGCGTTTCCTACGAGATTCTCCGAATGCACCTCGTTACGATACCTAAACGTTAGGAACAACCAGATCAAGGACTTTCCCCTTCCCGTACGTTTCTTTTCCTCCTTCTTTTTTTCCCTCTCGCTCTTTTTAGTCAGATTCGCGCGTTATCCTCAGCTATCTATGGGTTGCCCTTGGTAATATCAGCCTATCGCCCGGATGCAATCGCTAACCATTTTACCCGAGTAGTTGTGCGACCTCAAATCCCTCGAGATTCTCGACCTCGGTCGGAATAAGCTCCGAATCCTACCACCCGAAATTGTGAGATTGACCTCGCTCAAGGTCCTCTCGGTCCAACGGAATCGAATTCGAGAATTGCCCTTGTGTCTTGCCGACATGGCATCGCTACAAGTGTTGAAATTGGATGGAAATGATATCATGTTCCCGCCACCCGAAGTATTCCAGGTTCCCGCCACCACACCGCCCAGCGAGGGTGTTTTACGTGAAAACGACGTGACCGAGCTCGCCGTCACAGCCCACATAAAAGTATCTTCGGCAGCGGAGCATGAATGGACGAGCGGAATCCGATGCCGGCGGAGACGAATCGAGCGAGGGTGCTGAAACCCCGAGGTTGCCGATTAAGCGCGTCGCCAGCGGGCGTTTCCCCATCAAGGTTAACGGCAGCGAAGTGGCGGATATACGGTCGCCCGCCAGCATGCGTCCTCCGCCCATTCCGACGCGTTCTCACTACCGCGGACTCTCCCAGCAGAGCACAACGATGCGTCGGACCAATGTCATGCCCCTGACGATTGGCAACGTCACCGAACGCATCCGCAGCAACTCGGAGACGGGGTGCTACAACCGCGCCAGGAGCGGCCGGAGAGCAGATCCCGCCGCATGGCGGTCATGTCCAAGAAGGGATCTGATCTAGGGACGCTGGACGAGACCCAGGCCAATAACCGCTTTAGCCACTACCGAGGACTCAGCCACGGCTCCGCGATGCAAGGGCCGGGAGCGAACGCGAATCTAGCAGACAAGAGCCCCGCGAGCCCTGCGGAGCCATACTTGCAGCGACCGATCTACGTTCGACGACTCTCCATCCTCCCCGAAAGACGGCGAGAATCCAAGGTGTATGACCCTACGATCGAGACGGCCAAGGGCATACTATACTCGGTGTTCCAGATCCATCCAATGATTCAGATGCTCATGAGCCTCACCAATGACGGGTCGGCCAAGCGCTCTAGTCTGGAGATTGTGTTTTATAATACTAATTCTCACGTCGAGGAGCTTGAGCAGGCCATCCAGAAGCACGATCCGCTCAACGGCGACGACGAGGCGTCGGCGTACCACGACAACGAGAATGTGCACCGGGCGTGCCAGACACTGGTCAGTGCCTATACGCACGTGTGCACCCTTCTGGCGGGCAACATCGATACCTTTGTGGACAACGGCGATCCCCGATACATCCGGACGCTGCTCGTACTCCTGTACAACAGCATCATGGAGCTGAGGGTGACCATGTCGTCCATCACTCCGGAGAATGGAATGACATACAGGCAGCCTCCCCGCGCAATCGGGCATGGGCGGTGACACGATTCGGCCGCACTCCCGGGAACCTTCGAATCACGCCATGATGGACCGACCGGGACCTGGTGGTCAGCGGCCTCGGAACGGCGGATACGTGCCGAACCCCGCCAGTCTAAGAGTCGCGACGGACGTAACGATGCCCTATACCAATGGCGCAGGGCGGCCGACGGCGCCTTTGAGTCGGCGACGCCTCGATCGGGCGAGTCATTTGCGTCGGGCAGCAGCTCCTCGGCAGGTAGAAATATGGAAGAGTTTAGCGACGAAGACCGGCTTTTGAGAAAATCTTCCTCTCTCTGCAGCGGTCATCGGAGCTTGTGATGAGGTCACTACCGGGCCTCGTGGCGCAGCTCAGCGGGGGTCTTCGAAACGCCATCCAAAACCGGGAACGCAACGGTATCACGGAGGAGGTGATACGGGCGTGGAGGTTGATGGTGTCCAAGGCGACGACGGCGGTGCAGCAAACGGAAACGCTCAAGGCGCGCATGTCGCTGATCAAGCTCAAGGAGCCTGGCATCCGGACGCAAACGGCGTTCTGGAACGTGTGCAGCAACTTCCTCCGGTCGTGGAGCGATTTCGGCGCGGCGATGAAGTACGCGGTCGGGCAGCACAACCTACCCATCGGGGCAGACGCGCGCGCGCCTCCGACCGATCCACCAGGCGATCAAGGAAACGACGGACGCTATCCGGCGGTCGCCGTGGTCGTATATCCTACGCGAGTCGATGGGACCGATGCTCATGAACCCGATGATGTCGCCGCAGGAGCCCGGTATGGGGGTGGGCCGATGCAGCAGATGCCCATGACGCCGCAGAGCGCGGCGTTGGGGCCGGCGGCGCAGGCAACAATCCCCTCGACACCGCAGAGCGCGTCGTTCTCGTCGGCCTTTTCCGGCAACGTGTTTGAGCGGGCGGACGCGCTGATTTCGTACGGCGGGCTGGCGATGCCGTCGCGAACGGGGACGATGACGAGCAGCGGCGGTCCGGGGCCGGGCGGCCCAGGCGGGCTGGGCATGACGGGCAGCAGCATGGGCGGGTCAATGTCGTCTTCGTCGTCCATGTCCATGTCCATGTCTATGTCGATGCAGGACGGGAGCGGGGCGATGACGCCGGCGACGATGTTGAGTCCTGGCTCGAGCTTTTCCTCGGCGCGGCTGAATGGGACGCGGATGGCGTTTTAGTGGAAGCGTCGTCGGGCCGCGGCGAGGGTGTGAGAAAGAGGAGAGAGAGAGAGAGAGAGAGAGAGAGAGAGAGCTACGAGGCGAGGTTCTCGAAGAGGTTTCATCTTTCTTCCCCTTTTCCACCTTTTCGTCTTGCCCGTGGGCTTTTTCTCTTTTCTTTTGAACTAAACAGTAGGAGACAGTGTATGAGGGGGATTGGAGGTGTTTTTGGCTTCACGTTGGCATACCATATATAATCACACACATTTTGAGAGAGGCGGGGGACGCGAGGTGTATAATTCTTGTTTACCCGGCTCCTTCCTAGCCATTCCTTTGACATCAAAATCAGCATAGCATGGAGTTTTTGAGATTACTTGTTTCTTTTTTGTTCCCCTTCATCTTGTTCATCTCTTGTTCATCTCTTGGGAGTGGAACTACTCAAGGAATGGAGAGCGAAAAACAGGGACGTTTATACGTCGAGCTCGCTCCTTGAGTCGCAATGTAACAAACAATATTACTACATATTTTCTTCTCCGTCTCTTTAGAGCACACTTTTTTCTTCTCTTTGTTACTTTACAAGATGTTTTCCTGGTTTCTCGTTTGCAGGCAGACAGAGGCGAAGAGGAGGGAGTAGGGTATATGTTGCACTTGGTCGGAAAATGGGCCATGAGGAAGAGGTATGGGTTTGTATTTGTATTGGTCTAGGGATATGTCATTTATCTTGTATGTATAAATGGATGGTCTTTGTGATATCCTTGGTATAAATGGATCCATTGCTTTAAACTAAAGACGGGCTCAGGCAGGTTGAGTGCCAAGGTGATGATGAACGGTAGAGGAGGTTCAGTGGTGGATCATCTGGTGCCTCGAGCCGTAGAGCCATCAAAGCATCCAGATCCATCGATGCATGATGGAACGAAGCTGGCGCTGGCAGCATGTCGCCAGCCCTACACGACGAACTCGATTGAGATTCTGGCAGTCTTGGCCCACGCTGCTTCGGAGGCGCCCGGCTTCAATGTTCCCTTCCTTCAATGTTCCCTTCCCCGCATCGCCAACCGCCCGCTCTGCCCCCACCATTTGATTCTTAGGGGTGGGATAAAGCGCACGCAGGCGTCACCCGCCTTGCCTCCCCGCCAATCTCTGCACGCCGTGCCACGGTATGTGCGCCTCGAGATTCTGCTTATTGAGGGGAACTGCCTGCAGTAGGTGGAGGAGGAAAAAGGGATTTGGAGCAGAGCAGAGCAGAGGGTGTGGGACGCAACACATGGGGGTCACCTGCTGTGTGGCCTTTATTTTGTATTTGGTAGGAATAGGCGTTGGCCTTGTTTTTATTTTTGGAGAATGTGAGGTGCATCTCCCATCATTTTTTGAATTCTTTGTCCTAGATTCGACAGCTTCTAGTGTGAGCTTCCCACGATGCACATGCGCCCGTGGTAAGAAGAATAGCGACCATCACGAACCCACACAACAACTCCCACGGCACCCTCGACTTCTCTTTAATTCTTCTCAAGACTGGGACTTCCTTACTTTGAAGAGCATCATCTCAGATACGCCGTGCGCTTTCGCGCATTATCCCTCTCTTCGAAAACAGCGCCAGACAACCAACCCCTCCCCTCCTTCCCCGCAACTCAAGCGAAACACTTAGAGAAATGAACCCCACGATGTCGTCCGAATCCATCTGCTCTACCGCAGCCCAACCTTCCTCCCCTCCTCCTACCCACGACGTCCTCCCAGCACAAACCACCTCCCCTTCCTCCGTCTCCTCGCCATCCGGGCTCTCCTCCCCGCTCCTCCCTCCCTCCGCGCCATCCTCCTCAAGACCAACACCAACGACGGCGGGAACAACCGGCGCAAGCTCCTCCACCGCCCCCACCACCGCCGCCAGCTCATCCGTAGCCGGCGGCGGAGTCTTTCCAATCTTCCCACCCCAACATCTACACCACCAGCACCAGCATCAGCACCAGCCCCAGCACCAACGAGCCTCCTCCTCCTCCTCCTCCGCCATGGCCCCACCACCCTCCTCCTCCTCTTCCCCCTCCCACCAACACCAGCGCCGAGACTCGCCCCCTCCCCTCTCCGCCGACCACACCGCCGAAGCGCGCGCCGCCCTCATCGCATCCATCAGCAACCTCGTCGACACGGAGCTCACCCCGCGCGCCCAAGCCCTGCACGCCGGCGCCGCCGCTCTCACCCGCCAGGAGCGCGACGTGACCCGCGCCACGGCCGCCCTGCGCGCCGAAAACGAAAAGCTCGAGAAGCTGGCCAGCGGCGCGGCGCGGGACATCAAGATGATTGGGAGCGTGCAGAACTGGGCCGAGGTGCTGGAGAGGGACTTTGTCGTGCTCGAGGAGACGGTGCGCTTGGTCAGGGATGGGTGCGGGAGCGATTGCTGCAGCTGTAGTGAGTGGGACGATGATGACGATGACGACGACGACGTTGACGAGGATGAGGATGGGGAAGTGGGTGTGGGGAGCGCGGGCGAAGAGGAGAGGGCCAGGTGTCGCTGAGCAAAGGCCCGGATTTGGATGAGATGGCACGGAAACTCGCCGCTCTCAATTTCGGCGCTCCCGCCCCGGCCATCCCCACCGTGGAGTCCACGGCAGCTGCCCCGACCCTCCTAGACGCGGTTAGCCCGACGTCAGCCTCGACCCCAGCACCGGCCCCGGCCCCGGTTTCCACCCAGCCCGTCCATGAGCAGCCGCCGAGAAAGGCCCCCGACCTGGACAGGATGGCCCGGAAGCTCGCCGCGCTCAACTTCGCGACCCCTTCCCTCGCCCTCCCCACCGTCAGCACCACCGCCGCCACCGCCACGACTCTCCACGACATCTCGGCCACCCTACCCATTCACCCGTCTCCTCTGGCCAAATCGTCCCCCAACGTACCCACAGACGGGGACAGCTGCCAGCTGCCGACCCACCCCCGAAGACGGCCGTCGCGCCAGAATCCATACCTCTGCCCCCAGATACGCCAGCGGACGACCTGTACGCGGACGGTGACCATTACGACGGCACTACATCGAGGGCGAGCTTATCGGAGTCGAGTCGGAGCCTCGTGGGCACCGAATCCCCGTTTGAGCAGGATAGAACGGCCGCGCAATCAGACACGACGTCATTAGCAACGACGATTTGAGAACAAAGGGACTTTGGAAGTGATTGCTTTTTAACAAATTTTTTTTTTTTTTTAACGGCGCACACGCTTGCTATCAGTTTGCTGGCGTTCGTTTCCGGGTTTGATTTGGTCCCTGTAGACCATCTATTTTCCTTTTGCTTATATATCACGGCCGGATACATGACTGTTCATCGGGGTCTTCGTAAAGCATTTCATTAACTTGACCTCTTCTCTTGATTAAAGTTACAGTTCTTCTTCAACTCCATGCTTCCTTCAAATCCGAACTCTCCTCCAGCTCCATTTTTGTAGCTATACATGTGCTTTGCTAGCCCGCGAGGCACCCTTTTCGCGCGTCCATGTTGCTCCTTGTATATTCCACCTCCGCCATTGTAAAGTTTCTAACTGTGGCCAGGAGAAGAAAAAAAGGTGCAAAAAACCCCTAGGGAGAAAGCCGAACTCTTTACTCGCCTACAAATCCCAACGACAACTCATTCACGCGCCAAGCGCCACGAAATGGGCGCCTTTAGATGAGGCCGGGCAGCATAACATATCGCTTCTTCTTATACTTGTCGCCAAACTCCTTCCTGTACGCCTTCTCCTTGCCCTTGGCCCAGGCCGCCATCTGCGCGGCACCAATAGCGATGAAGACGAGGACAGACCAGTCCCGGCTAGCGATGATGACGCCGACCCACGAGAGGATCTCAAAGAGGTAGTTGGGGCAAGTCACAAGCGAGAAGCCGAGGCCCGAGGGAATGCGCCTCTCGGTACCGCCGCGCGACCGCAGGCTCGACAAGTGCAGGTGCACGCTAGCGTTGGCCAGCTCGCCGAGAACAAAGATGACGGCGCCGACGAGGTCCACGACGGGGTCGCTCGCGGTGGCGGCGAGGGAGGTGGGGAGTACACGGCGTAGGCGCACAGAGCGCCCGAAAAGGCCCAGTAGAAGAAGCAATTTTTGAAAATGTTGCGGGCCGGCATGGTGCTGGCGGAGAACTTGTGCACGAATAAAGTCTCGAGCTCGCGCTTGACAAAGTGGGCGACGAACATGGCGAACACGAGGCGCTGCGTGTCGGAGAGCGGGTGGGAGGCCACGTCCTTGTAGAGGTAAGGGCGGAACACGACGGCGCCGACGTGGAAGAGGATGGGGCCGAGGTATTCGAGGAGGAAGACGGTGCGCCAGGCGATTTGGGGGCCTGTGTGGCGGGCGGCGCGGGGAGTGTTAGCTAGGGGAAGAGACAAAAAGAAATAGCAAAGAAAAAGGAAGAGAAGGGGGCGCTTGTCGGGTAAGGGTAGGTTGACCGTCACCGCAGGCTGCGATGGAGGGGTGAGGAGACAAACGCACCGAGATCCTTGATCAATAGCTCTTTAGACTTGACAATGTCAGCGTCCTGGCCGACCTGGGCGCGGCGATCCTTGAAGGTCTTGTTGGTCGCCGGGTTAAAGATGCCGATGCGGTTGTGGTCCGAGATGCCGGACTGGCGGGCGACGATGGCTTTGACATCTTCAATCGTCGCGTCGGCGGGGACGTCGATGGTCGCCGGAAGCTTCTTGATCGGTTGCTTCGGCGCTGGACAACGAACAAAAAAAAAACGTCAGCTTTCTCGCATACGCCTCTAGGATCCTAGGAACAGGGTAGGGTATCCATGAAATTAAAAAGGCGGATGGGGACACGGGGATTCTTACACCTGTTTGTAAGTTTGAGAGTGAGCGTAGACGCCATTTTCGCCCGATTCTGGGGTTGTTCGTTCTCACCTGAAAAGAACTGGGTTGGTGATCGGTTTTGGGAAGCGTTGAGGAAGCTTGGGAGCGTCCATGGCACAGTTCTATTATCTCGCCGGATGCAACTTTAGCATTCAATTTGCCCTTGCAGGCTTGTCCTCCCCCAAAAGGTCTCCAAAAGGAGGCAGAACCGTTGTGGGGGCGGTTATGTCAGCACTAAGCTTCTTGCAACTTCACATGCCTGTCGCCCTTGTCGCGATGCCCGACTTTCTTCTTCACTTCGAGTATGTTGTACGGCCTCTTCTTTCTCTTTTTTCCTCTTCTTGATCAAGGTTTCATGCTATTAAATCAGTTCCTTTTTCCATCTTTGAGTACACCAACTCATCATAACATTGGGAGCCCCCTCGCTCCATACTATCTAACGCAATCGCACCTCGGGTTGTCCATGAGCAAAGCCTCGGACTTACATGCTGAACCCACTCTCCATTCTCAACAAAAAAATACTCCCCCTCTGTCCTGTCAAATCCTGAGAACGCAGCGGCCCCACCAGCAAGCTTAGAGAATTATAGCCCATTGGCTTGTGATCGCTTGCTCCTCTTGGCATTTGGTCGCCCATCCATAGATGTCATCGAGCGATGACGGGCCTTGTCTTGAACTAGATGAGTAGCCATCCACGTGTGTGGTATAACACACCCAAGGCGAGTATGGTGCGTTGTCTGCTGTTCCACAGGGGATTCCAAATTCAAGCTTCTATCTGGATGGCACGCATAGTATCGAATTAGAGTGTATAGCACCGACTATGGCAAGTTTTCTAGGAAACCGCAACTTTTATTTATCTGTCTTATAGGATTCCGCTTGACGCTAGATTGATTCCTTTACGTCTGCTTTGAGCAACGTGAGGATCCCAGGCCCCAGCGGCTGTTTTTATGACAACACCCTAGCAACGCGGGGATGGATGTCTCTGTGGAAGGGGGAGGATTGAATGGTGAGGTGAGGTAAGAGGGGGTCAGTATCCCCTCGCGGCACCGATGACGGGCAAAGCAGTATTTTCAGTCACGGCGAGTCCGCAAAAGTATTTGCACGGGGGTTGAGGAGCAACAAGTTTTGGGTCGTCGGGGAGGCAGCAACGTGGTATAGGGATACAGTTTTCAGATTGTACCCCGGATATCTGGGGAAAGCAATCTCCCGTCAAGGCTCCTGAAAATGGAAACTCATCTAATCTCATGAGGGTACCATACTCCGAGATGCAAAGCATAAAAACAACCAAGGGTCCAACTAGAATTTTTTATCCACCCCATCCCGCCGTTTTGCCTACACTAAACGCCCAAAATTTACTTGCGCATGGAGCTGGCACGACGCTTGCGGGCGTCGGCCCTGGCGACCTTGGCCTCGGCAACACGCTTGGCGAGGACCTGAGCGTACTCGTTCTGCAATGACCAGTTAGTCAACTGAAGAGGCACCAACGGAGGCGCAGACGCCAGCGAGGCTGTACAAGGGGAAAAAAAGAAAGGGGAAGGGGGATAACGTACGGCCTCATCCTTGACCTTCTCAGCCTGGCGGCGCTTGAGCGC
Organism: Parascedosporium putredinis; assembly: GCA_949357655.1. NCBI lineage: Eukaryota > Fungi > Ascomycota > Sordariomycetes > Microascales > Microascaceae > Parascedosporium > Parascedosporium putredinis. Next base: position 459,241 of record CASHTG010000003.1, read on the forward strand.
GATCCTGTGGCGCTTGTGCTGGAGGCGCTGAGGAGTAACAAGACGCTGGATCTTGGGAGCCTTGGTGTAGGGGACTTGCCCTCACCCTTGGGCTGAACCTCGCGGCGGATGACGTACTTGCGGACCTATATACCGTGGGAAAACGGTCCGGTTAGCATACGGGAATTTCGGCCAAGGCCTTTCTTCTGTCTATGCAGATGATTGTGCACAGTTGTTTGATTTGATAGCCATTCCATGAATGCTTCCCCTTCTCTTCTCTCTTTCGGGAAAGATTGGGAGAAGCAATCACGTCCCTCTCAGACTCTATCCAGACTGCCCAATCCTACACCGCAGACCTGAATAGGCGATGACGAGGAAGGCCCTGTACAAGGTTGGGAGCCAACTTACGTCGTCATCCTTGCTGAGGCCGAAGAATCGTCGGATCTTGGTGGCGCGCTTGGGTCCGAGGCGCTTGGGGTGGACGACGTCGGTGAGACCGGGGATGTCCTGCTCGCCCTGCTTGACGATGCGGAGGGCAAGGACGGCGATATCGCTGGCAACGATGCAGCCGCGGACGGACTTTCTCCTGCGCTCACCGGTGCGGCGGGTGCGGTAGCAGGAGTGGCCGTCGGCGAGGAGAAGTCGGACACGAGAAGGGTGCATGACACCCTGCTTCATGGGGAAACCCTGCTTGTCGTTTCCACCGGTGATGCGGAAGATGTAGCCCTTCCACTCATCGCCAAGGGAGTCGGCGGGGACCTCGGCGCCCATCTATAGTCGTCGCAAAAAAGTTAGCCGTTGGTTCCACCTGCTTGCGTTTTGATGAAGAATCGTTTCGATGCCACTGGGCGAAGGAGTATAGAGCTGCCGAGAAGAACGTACGCGCTTGTCCAAGAAGACGGCGGTCTTGCGGGGTCCTCGACATCGAGGAGCTTCTGGCTGCCGTTGGCAGGGTAGGAAATGTTCAACTATGGAAAGCCGAAAGTCAGCAAATAAATCGAGCCGGACAATAAATAAATGTCGATATTCATAATTCCCGAAGCGAGGAGCAGATCGTATCGCGCGATGAAAAGATTCCTTACCTTCATCTTGCCGGCGGTGGGTGTTCCGAAACTGAAGTTAGGCGGCTGTTGAGGTTAGTGTCGAGATGAGGTTCAAGAAACTTCCTCTTGGGAAAAAGGCGGATTTCACAAGTGTGGGTGAGTAGGGTTGGTTCGATGGACAATACAGCCAGCCAATCAGCGCCTAGCTAGCCTTGAAAAACATGGTCGGTTGGGAAAACAACGAGGTTTACCCGAGGGCAAATCTTTTCCCAGTGATTGATTTTGTTAGCTGTGCTGCTTAGGTAATAGAACTTGGCAGCTCAAATTTCAATTCAGGGCCCTGGCGGGGTACATTGGTCTCAACGCGACCGCGTTGCCTTCGAGTAAGCTTCGCTACTGCCTCTCCAAACGGCTAGATGGCTCACCCGCACGCGTTGTGAGCTATGGACGACGCCGGAATCCCGCTCCACCCTCCGGACCCCGCGAGGACAACCTCGTCAAATCCTCTCCCACCATTGATGCAGACCCCTTCCGGCCTGGCCTTCCTGGAGCTCCAAGGCTCCTTTAGACTCCCAGAATCTGCCAACACCGACGGGGTGAATCCTCCCAGCCGACGCCAATCGGCACAATACATTTTCTGATTACAACCCGTCTCAAGATGCTGGAGATACGGCTTGGATGAAGAAGGTGTACATGTATGTCGGGCGAGGAATGCGCATGACCGGAGAGGTCAAGAAGCTTGCCAAGGCCATCGCCGTGGTCCAGCGGAAACAAAACCAGCCCGAGGGTGAAGAGGCTTTAGAGGTTATCGAGATTGTCAAGTATAAACTACTATTCTCGGATCGCCCAGAACCGATTGGCAGCCGCGAATAGGATAGAGAGTCACAGTCTTCCAGCCCGGAGTGAAGAGTAAGCGGGTGCTAGTCCTTGGGAGGGATTTGGCGGGGTGCAAGGGCGACAAAACCAGAGCAGATATCACTGAAAGGTTTTTTTACGCCCGCATCAGGCACCTCGGGTTAGAATCACAGCAACTACTCCAATACGAAAATAATTATGAAGCTGCTACATCCTTTTCCTTCTTGCTTGAGGTCATCTTGAGGTGGGTGTGCCCACGGCTCTCTGTTTCTGCCATGTGTCTCTCCTTATCAATGACTAAGGACCCCGCTACGACTTTTTTGGGAGACTTTGGCGGGGAGGGGCAAATCAAGAATTCTACGATGATTATTAGAGTGACCTTGATTTGAGCGACAGAATTATTTGTTTCGACGAGAACTTTGCTACAGATCTTGAGAATACCACGCGCATCACTTCGACACTTGGCCCAAAGTCATGGAGGACGATAGAGCCCAGGTCGATCTCGGTATAGCAGCCGATATCGAGGCCGCGCAACTTCCCGAGTCGAGCGCGGCGCCGGCGCAAACCACCACATCCCTACCTTTAAGACAACCCAAAAAAGATTCGTGGGGCGGAGAGCGGCAGATGCGGCCAAGTCCAGCCAGGGTGCCGGCGGTGCGGTATCTACTAGCACTGATGTACAGAGTATGCTTATCCTCTCCTGTCTCACCCAACACCTGAGCAAGTGATCATCTAACCGTGTGTTATTCAGAGCCCGCCCCTCGCAGGCTACCACGACTGCTCAACACAGTCCCGAAAGAAATCCTCGAAGACCCTGCCCTCAACAGTGCCATATCCCTCCTCCCCTCCAACTACAGCTTCGAAATACACAAGACCATTCACCGAATTCGATCCCTTAACGCGAAAAGGGTCGCGCTACAGATGCCCGAAGGCCTGCTTCTCTTTGCGACGACTATATCAGACATCATAACTCAATTTTGCCCCGGCGTTGAGACTCTTATCATGGGGGATGTGACGTACGGCGCTTGCTGCATCGACGACTACACGGCGAGGGCGTTGGGCTGCGATCTTCTAGTACACTATGCGCATAGCTGTCTCATCCCTGTTGATGTGACCCAGATCAAGACCCTCTACGTTTTTGTCGATATCACAATAGACACGGCACATCTAGTAGCTAGTTTAGAGAGGAACTTTTCGAGCGGGAAGACGATTGCGATTGTTGGGACTATCCAGTTCAACGCGACGATACATGGTGTTAAAAGACACTGGAAAAGGCCGGCTTTAATGTTCTCGTTCCGCAGATTGCCCCGCTAAGTAAAGGCGAGATTCTAGGATGCACATCACCAAAGCTCCATGATGACGACAAGGTGGACATGATACTCTACCTCGGAGACGGACGCTTCCATCTAGAAAGCATAATGATCCACAACCCCACGATACCCGCGTACCGGTACGACCCATACTCCCGCAAGCTCACTCGCGAGGAGTACGGGCACGAAGAGATGCAAGATTTACGGCGAGACGCCATCTCCACGGCGAAGAAGGCCAAGAAGTGGGGCCTCATCCTAGGGTCCCTCGGACGGCAAGGGAACCCCATACCATGGGCCTGATCGAGAAGTCCCTCACAGACAGAGGCATACCTTGGGTCAACTTGCTCATGAGCGAGATTTTCCCCGGTAGGTTGGCGATGATGAGCGACGTTGAGTGCTGGGTGCAGGTGGCGTGTCCCAGACTCAGTATAGACTGGGGTTACGCTTTCCCGAGGCCGCTTTTGACGCCATACGAGGCTCTCATCGCCCTTGGAGAAAAGGAGGACTGGGGCAAGGGAGTATATCCCATGGACTACTACGGAAAAGATGGTTTGGGTCGAACAAAGCCGTTAGTTGCAACAGAATCATGATAAAACAGGATTAGGCCGGTCAAGAAACGTTACTGGTGCATATCACTCGGATTTCATGTCAGTATGTGTTCGCGTGAGCGAGTGTGTGTGTGTGTGTGTGTGTGTGTGTGTGTACGTGTCTTTATATGTGGGTGGGTGTCATGGAGTGGCTCCGTGGTTGTGCTGGGTAATTTCAGCCAACGTTTGCCATCGGGGAGGAAGGACAAATTCTATGTGGAACTAATGGTACGGTTTGGCTCTCTAAACTTTGATTCACGGAGGGATAGTGGATAGGGAGGAGTGGTGCGATGAAGACATCACCAAGGTCAGCGCCAGGGGTGCCATCTCGATGGCTTCATTTTGGGCTACATACCCAGATAGTTGGCTGGAATGGCTTCAAGTGTCAAGACACCTAATCATGGTGGGAGCCAACCACCGGATGGGCAATGGGCTATGGCCAGCTCTCCCACCATGCCTTCCCAAGATCCTCACCAGGCCTCACCTCGCAATCAAGAAGCAAAGAGGAAGGAGCGCCCCGCCCACCAAAAATCCAACCGAGTTAAACATATAGGACCCAATTCTTAAGAAAGTTCCCGGGAGCAGAGTGCCGTACTAGTTACGGTCGAGGCGGCGGTGTGGAAACCGTTCTGGTCAAACTGCTCCCACGGAGGAAAATGTAAGCCTGCGGGCGGGGTTACGACACTCGACGACAACGACCGACGCGAACGAACGGAGGGGCCCCGAACGAGCGACAAGAGATGTAGGCCCAAACGACACCGGGGGCCGAACTCTTTTTGAATTTTATTTTATTTCTTCTCACCTTGCTTCAATTGATTTTTATTTTTGCGAATTTTTATTTATTGTATAATGGTCGCTGGAAGTGGGATTTCGCTGCTGTCGTTTGTGGTGTTGCGAGGCTGTGATGTTGCGCTCGTGTCTCGAAGCCTTGCGAGGGTACTTAGTGGGCGACTTCAATTCCTCCACCTTGAGACAAAAGGTACAAAGGGCGAAATTTCTAAGAGGTCGGTGTTCGATCCAGGTATGAAATCTATTTTTGCAATTTTTTTCCCACCCAGGCACTCCCATACCCTCTTCCTCTTTGCAAGCCAGCCCAACACCATATTGAGACTTGATTAATGCAATGGGCTGGCTATTGCCAACATCCCCGGGCGATGTGATGCTGCATCTAAATGCGGAACACATCCTAATACCTGACTGAGTCTCTTGGGTGATCATCACCGGCTGATGCCAAGAGACTCTTCTATCCTACATGCCCTTCTTCGGCCAACTATCCCCTTAGAGAGTCTTCATGTTCGAGCGACGGCTTTACGAGAGAGGGAGAGATGCATCTTTGCCAATGAATTTACAACCCAAAATATATTAATGCTTCTGAAGGAAAGTCAAGGACGGAGATTGGAAAGCGAGAAGAGTAAAGGAGGAAACGTAAGAGAAAGGAAAAAGGAACCTAGGCGGGAAACACCTAGAAAACGCCAATGATCCATGTCCACACGGTCGGCGACCGAAATGCAGACGGTCGCTCGAGTTTATAAATAGGAGAAACAAAAGAAAGAAAAAGAAAAGACGCGAGGCCCCAAGGATAATGATGATGCAGGGGGCGAACCGATGAGATGCCTTTGTTCTGCAGATAAACCCGTACAAGAATAAGAGCGTGGGATAAAGTACTTGGCTAGCCTTCTCCAAAGCTAGCGAGATCGTAGTAAATCTACAGTAGAAGAAAGAGGAAAGGGGAAGAGTAAGAGTATGAGTATGAGGTGCCCTATCTCTTTTGTTTTTCTCGTTTGCTGGTTTATTGGAACATTATGAATAAGAGCACGTTTGTACAAAAGATATGGCTGTGGAGGGTGGGTGTTTGCTTGCCCGTTCTTGGAGGCCGGGGTTATTTGCGTCCCTTAGACCGCGCTATAGCCACCTCTGCTCCCGGAGCCTTGGACGGTGTTGAGGACGCTCCGAGTCCAGTCCTTCATGAGGTAGGGGATGTCGCGGATGGCGTCGCCGTGAGGAACGAGATCCCATCCACGGGCTCCGTACCTGTTGTAGTTGAGCCACGAGCCAAAGATGAGGTAGGCGGCGATACCCATGAAAGCACTTGATCGAAATGTTAGCATTGTTCCTTCTCCCAATCTTCAACATATGGCAAGGACCCTGAAGGGCTCCGCTGCCTCCCACCAAGATAACGAGGAAAGAAGGAAAGGGACTGGGTAATCTCCCGAAAGAGGCAAACTTACATGATGAAGAGCCAGGTGAAGAAGCCCCAGCTGGCCGAGGTTCCGCCGTACGCGCTGCCGCAAGCGTGCTTAGTCCTCCACTCGAGCCTGAGCGTCTCCCAATCCGAGTCCGAGTCCTTGCCGTAGCCGAGGAACTTGAGAGCCGCGCCCTCCTTGATGAGCTGCTTCTCGCCGTTCGCCCTGCGAACCTTCTTGCCCTCCTCTTCGTCGCTACCGCCGTCGGGGTCGTACTTGTCATCAGTCGCATCCCACTCGTTCTCGGTTCCCTCCTTGTCCGGGTCGCAGATGAAATCGATAATGGCCTGCTGGCGGGTTTGCTCCTGGTGAGGCACGTCGAGCGGGTAGGCGCCGCCCTTGAGGGTAAGACGAAGACCCTCGCGCTTGGTATCGGGGTAGAGTCTTCCGCCTTTAGGCGCGAGGTCTCGAATTCAAAGGCGAAGGCACCCTGGTCCTGGAGGGCACCGGCTATGGGAACGACCTTGTGGACCACGGCTTTGGAGTCGTCCGAGTCGCTGCTGCCGTTGTAGGTCCTCTGTATCGCGCATACTACAAGGGGGAGAGTGTGTTAGCTTTGGTGTACTCTCCTCTCTATTGCAAGGGAACATTCAGGTTTGAAGTGATCCTAGCGGAGCCTCTATAAAACAGAATGAAGAACAAGGGAGGAGGAAAACGTACCCCGAGTGCCGTTGGGGCACTGCTCGTTCTTGGGCGCATCTCCAGACTTCTTCAACGGCTTGCAGATATCCACCGTATACGTCGTGTTGCTGTAGCTCGGCGGCTCCCTAAGAGTCGTCACAACCGAGTGCGGCCCGCCGAGCTTCTCAAGGTTGAAGCCATATCCGTCCACTAGTATGTTGTCGCAGTACAGCATCGACGTCGCGGGCGTCGCAAGGAGAACCGACAGGAGCAGCGCATCTGCCCGGGCAAGTCTGGGAATCTGCATGGCTGTTTATAAAGGGCAGGAGAGGCGAGACGAGTTCTCCTTTGTTGCGTATTCGCTTGGGGGCTTTTTTTCTTTTGGCGGCAGCGGCGGATAAAAAAGTAGCGCAACGGTTTGTCTCGGTATGCCCAGTGGATGGTTGCAACACAGGGACGGATGGGTGATTTCGGACGAAAGAAAAAACGCTCAGCGCGGCTCAGGACGGAGCGTTAGGAAAGGAGAAGGGCGAAGCTTCGTTGGGGGGAGCGATAAAACAGATCTCGATTCAAGCGTGATGGTGATCAAGGATGCGTGCCGTCACCTTGGTGGAGCTTCGCAGCAAGAGACGAACAGGTGCTGGCCCTGGACGACAAGGGCAACTAAGCGAGGACGGGAAAATAAAATGATAAAGACAAAGGCCTGACGGCTGTCACGAAAGAACCCCGAGAACCTAAGAAATGGGCGGGGGAGAATAATCGGTGATGAGAAAAAGACCGTAAGAAGAGGAAATTCAAGGTTGGGTTAATTAACAGCAAATACAGATCGGGTGGGTATTGATCTTGATCTTGTGAGGTGGAACAAACAGCCGAAATGCTGCTGACTAGGGGAGCTCTTTTGCTCATGCGTGTGGACAACAGCTCTCAGGCTATCCAGGTGCTGTGGTACTTGATCGGATGGCCGCGTGCGCCCAAAAATTGCCCCTGGCAGACAAGACTGGAATCAGTTACGGGTCACTTGTCCCAAAAGGACGAATCGAGTGTCGTCATCGGAGACAGCCACATCTCCAAACAGTGCATGAGCACGCATGCTCTCTTAAATACGGTGGTAACTTGAATCGTGTAGGCTTGGACTCTTGAACGAAGCATTCCAATGGTCACGTGTGATCATCGCCTCAACCGTGAACTGGTGAACAATGCTCCATCAAGTTCCAACTTGAGGTTATTCGAGCCCTGGAGGAATACAATGTACAAGCATTGATGGTCCTGGGCCAAATCTCCATCCTGCAAAAAGTGGCCCATTCCATAATTGATAGAATAGTAGGCTCCTGAATTTCGTTTTCGGCCATCTTGCTAGAACTTAAAAACGCATAGATAGAAATGATTGCATTATCCTACTGCCTTGACACGGTACATGTACCATACTCGGATACCTGATTCCACATGACAATCCACCCCCGACTGGATCGAGGCACCAGCTTTTTTGGGGGTCCATCACGGGGGCATCCTCCCCGACACGCGTACACTACCCCAAGACCGTATTACATGTAGTTTAGTCACTATCATGGCCGTACCGCAGTAAGCATGCGCATGCATCCTCGTTGCCTAGCGCTGGCCATCTAGGCTGATACTCGCCATCCTCGTAGTTCGCGCATACATGTCATCGATCGGTGAAGCTTAGAAAACCAACTAGAAATTAGATTGGCTGCCTAGACGGAGCTTAAGGTAACAACAAGCCAGATGGAGGAACGAGTATAATAAGACCGTCGTTTCGCAGTCCTCCATCAAAGCACCAAAACGGCGAGAAAAGCAGAAACAGCAAGCTCGAACCCCCAAAGTCCGACTCCTCCAGCAAAGAGAGTTCCCATGAAATCCGAATCCAACGCTCCGGCCGTGAAAACAGAGACCGGAAATGGAGAAAAGAAGAAAAAGGAGAGCAGGAAATGAGAAAGCACACCCGCTACCGACCCTAGCCATCCATCCGCCGAGAAGTTAAGAGGAAGAAAAAAGGATGCTGGCAGAGGATCGAGAAAAATCATACCAGATATAAAAGGGACGCAGAGAGACCAAGACTCCTCCAATTTTTGGTTAGAACCGATAAAAACAAGCAAGTGAGCAGGCCCCCTCCAACATTTGGATTAGACAAAACGGCCATCCCCCGCCCCATCTTCCTATGAACGCCAAAGAAGATTGTGTTGTAATGTATCATAGTAAACCCCGATGCAAGATGAAGGGACCCGTAAGATGGGTCGCCGTCGAAAAAAATAGATACAGAAACAGAAAAAGGTTAAGGACAGGAGCGAAGAAGAATAAAGGAAATAGATTCCGCACGCGAAGGCCTCAAGAAGGTATTCGCTAGCTCCCTAAAAGAGGGTGCCCAAGAAGCGAACACAGCGACAAGACCGAGAACGTCAACGAAGAACGAAAGAGGCCGAAAGAGGCGGTCCGCAAGGAGAACGCATCGCCAGCGCAAAGGGCCTCATCAGAAAAATGCTCCATTGTCGCCTTATCCAGAACCTCCGGGTTCCGAGACCGGAATGAAAGGGGGAAAAAAGGAAGGAAAAAACGAAGCACGGAGCCGCATTGAGAGCGCCAACCACCTGGGTGAAGGAAATAAGATAAGAACAGAGGTGAGGAAAAATATCGTGGGTATATATTAGAAAGAATGCTTCGCCTGTCCACCACATCGACATCCCCGCTCCAGAATTCTCTGGACTTTGATCAAAATACACAGTAGGTTCGAGGGCAAGTCAAGAACCCAGTCGAAGAGGGAGAGGGAGAGAGGAAGAGAGTGTGTGAGAGAGAGAAAGAGGAGGAGGGAGGGTTAGAGAAGAGAGGAGGAAAGAGAGGGAGGGAGAGTGAGAGAGGGAGAGTGAGGATGAGAGAGAGAGAGAGAGAGGGAGAGAGAGAGAGTAAGAGGATGAGAGAGGGAACCAAAGGGGGAACACACATCGCCGTGTTCTCGGGTTGCTAAGTGTGTGGTTATGCGAGCAAGCAAGGGGCTGGTAAGTATGGGGACGCCACTGAACAGACGCCTCACATGCCCTGGTGGCCGCCCATCATCCCCTGCTGCATCGCCATCTGTTGCTGCGCCTGAGCCTGTGCCTGGTGCATCATCGCCTGCTGCACCCGTTGTTGCTGTACCTGCTGGGCAACTTGGGAGCGGGCCTGCTGCATGCACGTCTTCTTGAAGTTTTCCAGCGTCTCCCCGGGGATGCTCTCGACCGAGCCGCCAAACTTGGCCGCCAGGTTGGTGATGTTGTTCCTGTAGAGGAGCTGCCCGCGCGCCCGGATCTGCTCGTTGAGCTGGTTGGTCTGGTTCTGCTGCGCCGCCTGTGCTTGTTGCTGCTGCATCTGGAGCATGGCTGCCTGCATGTTGACCGCGTTGCCGTTCATCATGTTCTGGTTCGGCATCATGGGCCGTCCCATCTGCGCGCCCATCTGGTTGGCTGCTTGGTTGACTTGGCCCATTTGGTTCATCTGGGGCATCTGGCCCATCTGGTTCATTTGATTCATCTGCGCCATCTGTGCTTGGAGCTGCGCCTGCATTTGCGGTGTGAGCTGACCTTGCATCTGGTTCATTTGGTTCATCCGCGTCATTTGTGCCTGGAGCTGCGCTTGCATTTGCGGTGTTAGTTGGCCTTGCATCTGGTTCATCGACTGTGCGTACTGCTGCGCGAGCTGCTGCTGAGGGTTGACCATGCCGTTCCGCTGCTGCTGCTGGAGCAAGAGCTGCTGGAGGCGTTGCTGTTGGATCATCTGCTGCTGCTGGGGCGTGAGAGCTTGTCCGTTGACGTTGAGGTTGACACCCGCCATGCCTCCATTTTGCATCATCTGTTGTTGCTGTTGTTGCTGCTGCTGCTGCACTAGCATGCGCCTCTGTTGAGCAGCCAGCTGCGCCGCGATGACGTTCTGCTGGTGCATTTGCTGGGAGACGCCTTGGGCAGTCATCATGGTTGGCGTGCCCATCTGCTGCTGGGAAGCCTGCGCCATCATAGAAGGAGGAGGACTGGCCTGAGACATCCTGGGAGTCTGGATAACAGAGTGCCGGTTGATGGGGGTTGCGTTCGGCATATTTGGGGTACTACTAGGCATGCGGGGCGTTCCGGCAGCGTGGCTCTGCTGGCTGTTACGCGCAGACATGCCGCGGGACATGGGCACTGCCATGGGCGTATGGTTCTGCACGACAGAAGGAGGCCTGGGAGGGCTGCCCGCCATGTTGGAGCCCTGCTGCTGCATCTGCACAGCTCCTGGCATGGGCGACGACATCGAGTGCGGTGTCCCTTGGCGCACCACGGGAGAGGACACCTGTGGCTGTTGTTGTCCAACTTGTTGGTGGAACCGGGGTGTGGCCTGCGCCTGTTGCATGGCGTTTGCGTGCGCGTTGTTCGCCGCCGCATTGGCAGCGGCGGCGTTGACGGGCGGGGGTTTGTTGGCCTGGGTCGACTTCGCCGCAGCAGCCTTCGCAGCCGTAGCTTGGGCAGCAGCGGCGGCGTTGGCGTTTTGCTGCGCTTGTTGCGCCGCCAGATTCTTTGCTTGTTGCTGCTGCTGCTGTTGCTGCTTCGCGGCCGCGGCCGCGGCCTGCTTCGTTGCCTGAGCTTGCGCAGCCAACGCCTTCCTTTGCGCTTCTTGCTGTTGCTGTCGCGCCATGTTCTCGCGCATCTGCGCCTCCTTGCGTTGCTTCTCGGCCTCCATTTGCCGTTGCTGTTCTTGTAGTTGTTGTTGTTGACGTTGCAACTCCACCCGTCTTTGATTTTCCGCCTGCTTGATCCTCTCTTGCTCCTTCTTCTCCGCATGCTCTCTCTTGATGTCAGCGATGACCTGGAACCGCTCGAACCTAGGTTCGAACGCGGCGCCGGCGCGGATATCGCCATCCGTACCACCAGTAGCGCCCTGGTTGCCGCTTGCGGTTGACGAAAGTCTCTCGTCGAGCAGAAGCATGTACCGTTCCTGGTCCGCAATGAGAGCCTGATCGGCAGCCATCTCGGCAACCGTTCGCTTCCTCGTCTTGGGTTGAGGAGGCGGGTCGGAGTGCATCGGGTGCGCCTTAGCATCAAGAAGTGCCATGACCTCTTCCGCATTCCTCGCTGGCTCAAGCATCAACGGCGCCATTGTGTTAACCAAGTATTCTCCCTCCACAGCATAGATGTTACTTCCGTCCAGCTCCATGCGTTCCCGCTTCTGCTTTTGGCAGGCGGCGGCATGCTCGCCGCGGGAATGGGAGGAGGCACAGCGGTGAGAGGAGTAGAGGGGGGCGCCGTCTTTTACATCCAAGGAGGAGCGAGGGGTGGATGCTTTTATTAGGAGGTCGGTTTGTAAGCTTTGGGCCGTAGGATGGAGGACGACTGTAAATATCTTTGGCTTTGGTGGGGGCTTGCTCTTCGTTTCCGTGGGAAGGTCAGGGGCTGGCATCGACTCCTTATCCTTCTCTTCCGCCGTCTTCTCCTTGGAATCTTCGTCTGTAGCCATTGCGTCGCCCTCGCCTTCCGTCTTGGGTTCGAGTTTAGGGTGCGGTGTTGTCGTGGATGGTGTGAGGTAGGGGTTGTAGTTATGTATCGAGGACACGGGGGTAGCGTTCGCGGTGGTGCTCGGCTTAGGAGCGTCGTTCGTCTGGGTGGCCGATTTGTGGTCGTGGACCTGGACTATAAGGCATCCCTCATAAAGGTGACGCCAGCCTGGGTGAGCTGGATCAAGATTTCGTGCGGCACCGTTCTCGCACGCAAATGTTCTAGAAACAGCTTCATCGGTGACTTGTATGGAAATACACCGTCCTGTTGATCGAACTTGAAATGCGTCGCGTGCATATGCACGATGAGGGACGGCGGATTGCCAGCATATCTCTTGAGGATGTATTCATCAGTCACGACTAGAAACACGAGCATAACGTTAGTATCTTAAGTCACCAATGTTCCATGCGATAATAACAAGACGTTCAAACAATCTGTCCTATGCATGGATGAGAGGGGGTGGGGGACCGCCATGATGGAAGGCACAGTCTTGATGGGCAATGGCATACTGTAGGGCGGAGGTTCCAAAGACTGTGGAAACGCGTCGGCGGCGAGGGAAGCCGACCGCAAGCCCGCGCTATTCCTAGAATTCCTCCCCATGAGCTGAGCTGAAGTCTCACGGCGAGAGCGGCTTTGTGGTCTCGCAGTCTGTTGCGCACCGCCGGCGGCGGCATTGGTCGCGGAATTGGCATTTTGTTTTGCGCCGTTGGAAGGCTTTTTCGCGGACATGGATGGCGAAGGCGACGGCGATGGGCGCGAGGGTCCATTTCCGTTTGTTTGTATGCCTGGGGAATAGGTCGCTTGACCTTTCCCGTGGGCATCGGGGGCTGCACAGCCGTCACGACTGGCGCCATGTTGTGTTGCTGGATGTGGTGTGGTTTATTTTTGGGGGAGGGCGGATCGGTGTATTCCGGTGTGTACTCCGGATTAGTCGCTCTATATCCGCCCTTTTCGATCGCCAAAGGGAGGGAAAAAGAAGCGGATGGTCGCTCCCACCCAAATCTGATCCTCGTCGCAGATAAGTAGCGATTCTACAACGGGTCTAAAGCGAAAACATCGGTCGGGCGTGTTTCTGATGGGATCGGATGCGAGCGAGGTGGTCGGCAGGTAGGGGGATCGGGTGGCGCATCAAAAGAGCAATTCAAGAGGGAATTCCGGGCCGAAAATTGGTGAAGCAAACGTATCAATTACTGATGAATCGAAAATCAAACTAAGAATGTGTAAAAAGAATGTCGGAATGATGCCCAGAGGTTGTTCTTGATGGCGTTCAATGTGTGGGGTTGAAGGCGTGTAGTCATGAACCTTCAGTTATTGCAAGGGGTCATCTGCCTCTGGACAATGCTCGCGTCAGCCTTTGGGCGTCGAGAGGAAGTTGAAAATCACGTGACCGCTCCGTCCGTCCACCGACTTTCGCTTGCGGTGGCAGAGCCTCTTATCATGGATCGCAGGCGAACAGACCTCGCTAGTAATTGGTCGTTTTCGACGCTCAGGTATATTTTTCATGGATGTAATAGGGATCTCTCGTCTTACCTTTTGCAACCTCTGTGTTTTTCCCCTTTGTGATTTTCGCGGTATAATGGCCGTTGTGTGGCGGATAAAGAGGATAGAGACACGAATACCTTGAAAGTTGGCATTCAGTGAGGTGAGTGATGGACGTTTCCCCAGATTTGATTCGGTGAGAGACCAAGGGGGAACATACCGAGGCACCAACGTAGAACACTTAACACGCTGAAATTCGACCACGAGCCAAGGATTCGACAACCGGAATTTGTAGAGGGAATTTCTTGTCTTGGGTACCGAACAGATGACTGTGTTTGACCTATATTATACCTGACCTTGCTTCCGTCTCGTGGTGGGCACGATATATTGTAGAACACGAGAGGGATGTAGGTGGAGAATAAGAGTGAAGAAAAGAGAGAGAAAAAGAAAAGAGGAAGGCAAAAGAAGAGTTCCAAAAATATCAATAAAAAAGTTTGCTAACATACAAAGATTGAGGAGGGCGCAAAACTCTCCTCAATTCTTATCCTCCCCGTGACCCAGAAATGCATCAAGGCGTTGACATTGCGCGAATCACCCAAGGGGAATAATCATCCAAAGAAAAGGTTCTCAAGTCATCCTCCTTCCTCACCATCCCCCTCCAAAAACGTCTTCTGTTGCCCGTTTCATTTCTCTCCCGCTTGCCCATCTCGTCCTCATTCTGCCCCCACAAGCTCATTCAAACCCTTGCACCCTCTTTGCCCAATCATCCGAAACCCTCATGCTATCCACCACGACGACACCTCGCCCGCGACCGACCCTGTCCTCGCGCTGCCACCACTTCTCCACCTTTTCCTTGGTCTCGGCCTCGGATTCGCTGTCGGCAAGGCCACCGTGGCCGCTCTCGGCGCCGACGACGAGCACGAGGTCGTGGCGGAGCCAGGTCTGGATCTGGGTGACGACGTTGCCGTTCTCGCCGGAGAGCGATTCTTGGAGGTAGACGATCTCGGGCTGGAGGTGGCGGAGGATGTGGACGTGGCCATTCCGGGTGGTGAAGGGGAGAACCATGGTCTCCTTCTCGACGAGGGTGAGGGCGTGGGAATAGACCGAGTTGAAGGCCGGGTTACCCGATGAAGGGTTGAGACTAGAGAAGCGCGTCAGTTTCTGGATTCGTACAGTGTATATTCACACACGACACGCTCTTCCTCCGAGATTTGGCCCATCTCCCACGCTTGTGCGTTTCAGAAAAGGGTTGGGGTGGAAAGGCTAGGGACGGTGGGATAAAAGAGACAGCTGGGGACGTGACTTACGCGGGACTCTTGGAGCCCTCGGTCGGTTGGGCTTGTTCGTGACCGATGTTAGAAAATGAAGAGCTCAAAGAAGGAGCCTGATTATTACCCGACGTTTCCGTAGTTACAGTCTCCTTCAAGCCGGGAGCGTAGATGAGGATGAACAGCTTCGTCTTGGAGAAGTCGATGTGCTTGGGCAGATGCGATAGGATGGTCTAGCACGAGAGGAGAAAAAAGAGAACACAAAAAAGTTAGCAAAAGTCGGAATGAGTCGCGCAAACGTGGCACACAGAGCGCGTTGCCTCTGCCCCCCTCTCTCTCTCTCCTCACAAAGACTTACCGCATGCTCGAAATCGTCCTCGCCAAACTCATCGAGGCTCGAATCCGCCGACACAACCACCGCCACGGTCCGCCTCTTCTTGCTCGACCCCTTGGACCGCGACCCCTCTCCTCCTTGGCATCCGCCTCCTCGGACCACGTCTCGTGATCCGCGTACGCCGTCTTATCCTCCTCCCGTATCGCCGACAGCGCCGTGCCCACAGCCGCGCCCGCCGCCGCGACACCCGCCGCTACCGTCTTGCTCGCCGTGCCAAACACCTGCTGGGGCTCGGCGTGCGCCGCAACGCGCCCCCGATGCGCGCGCTCCACGACGGCGCCGCCGGGTCCGCGTGCTCGTCCGCCACCCCCGTCGGGACCACGCCCGTCTTCAAGTCTCTCGCGTAGCTGCCTCCGCCGTGGGACGGGCCCCCGCCGCGCCCGATCCGCCTCTGCTGCCGCCGCCGCCGCCGCGTCCTGCCTGGTGCGGCTCGCCGTAGTCGAGCCCCTCGTGGTCTTCGTCATCGTCGTCCTTTTGGCGCTGGCTCCACGCCCATGCTGCTACGCCCGCGGTTGCAATGGCGACGGTGATGGCGAGCGGCACCCAGTGCGTCACTAGGCCGCGGTTGCGGGACGATCCATTGTTGTCGCGCGACGACATGGTTGCCTCGCCTAGCTCATTCCCCAGTCCCGGGCGGGCTGATTAGGCTTTCCGTTTTTCGTTTTAGGTCCTTCAGGGCTTGCTGTTTTGTTGGTGTTCCTCGGGAATTTTGTTCGCTCGAGCTTCCTTTTCGTTTTTGGGCGTACGAGTGATGGCTGTTTCGTTCGGCCCTGGTAGCGGGCTCGTCAAGCTTGCTCCGGGGAAACAAACGAAACGCGGGTGGGGCGGGTTAGAAAGCGGTGGGAATCTTCTCGGTGCCCAAGGGGGTTTTCCGGTGCTTTCCTTTTTTGTTCGTCGACGATTTCGCGTTCGAATTTTGTCAATCAAGATGCTCGGAGGAAGAAAAAGCACCCTGTCCGCTGTATCCCCAAAAAGAATTGCAGGAAAAAGGGATCAAAGAGCAGGGGGAAAAGTGAGGGGTGGAGCAAGCAAGCAAGGTCAATGGTTTTTGTCTCAAGGGTTCCGAGGTGAAATGGGTCCCCTTTCGCAAAAGCCGGCGGAGCTCGCAGTACTACACTATCACTATGGGTCGCGCGTTCAGCCCCCTCTCTCCAAGAACCAACTTCTGGTGGCTGGGCCTTGCTTATTGTTGTGCTTGCGGATTTGTCTCGTTCCACATGTCTGCTTGGGTGCTGTTGCCCTGTTTACCACAGTGCGTGAGCTGAACTTGGCCGAGGCAGCCGTATTGTTATTGGTTGGCGGGTGGACTCGAGCCAACTCCAACCGAGGAAAGCCCGCTCGTCCACCTCCGCATGTTTACACCACGCTTCCCCTTTTAAATTACGCTTCCTGCAAGTCAGATAATGCTGGATACGGACCGGGGAGGTAGAGACCAAGTGGAAGGGCAAGGCCCAGCCCATTCCATTCCCAGTTACCTGGATCTCGGCACCGTCGACCCGGCCGGTCCCCTCGTGCCTTGTGCACCTCATCAAGACAAAGATAGACCAGGGAGGAGCCGGTGCCTATTCAGGAACACACGCGCGCACTCGTTATCGTGCCTTCTAGTGATCTACGCTATCCAAGTGATGAATGTACCTTTTGCTCGTCCCTCTCTCCCGCTCAACGAGTACACTGTGGAGAGAGAAGGATAACAGCTCCAGAAAGAGGACCTATCTCGGGGTATAGTTTGCCCAATGATCGCCACCTCAAATTTACTCGAGGAGCTACACGTGTCAAGAAACAAGAGTCAAAGTTCCAAGGGACTAATCCTTTTATTTGGATTGCTCTGCAAGAAGCAATCTAGTGTTATGGAGTCATAGCCAAGAGAGGCGTCGGTCGTCAAAAGTTTCGTAAAATTCGTACAGGCCGCATCCTCTCCAATCCTCCTTTTGTGTAGAGTAGCCCCATGTGTCCTTGCCGCAAAAGAGACCAAAACACCGTTGATCATGAACGGAGAAGAATGAAAAAGAAAACCTATGGATCCGAATGCTCCCCTCGTCCCATATCGTACCAGCTATATGAGTGGCAAAGAGAAGAGCGAGATGAAGAAAAGAGAAAAAGTCGGCGAAGGATAAGGGAATAAGGAAACCAGGGAAACAAGGGAAACAAGAATGGTAACGAAGAAGAAGAAGAGGGAAAAGAAAATGGGTATAAAAGGTAAGAAGAAAAAGGAAACCCGAGCGCTCCAATGCACCCAAGTAGCTCTGAAAAGGACCCAAGCACTTAATCATCCCACGGCCTACTCATCATCTGCCTCGTCGGAAACCGCGGCGCAAACACCTGCGGCCGCCGCGCCACGTTGTCCGGCACGTGAGACTGCCTCTCCCGCGGGGCATCTCCCTCCGCGGCTCCGGTGCCGGCAGCGCCCGCCTCGGTTCCGGCGCGGGCAAGCTCCTGCGGTGTTCGCGCGCCACGGCATTGTAATCTATGGCGGCGACCCTCGGCCGTGGGGGCCCGGTGCTGGTGCTGCGCGGGTCGCGGGCTCGTCGCTCGCCGTTGCTGCGGGGCTTGCTGTTGTTGTAGCTGTAGTTGTTGCTGCTGCTGCTGCTGCTGATGTTGCTGCGAGGACTGCTGCTCCGACCGCTGGAGCTGGAGCTGAAGCTGGTGATGGTGGTGGTGGTGATGATGATGATGATGGTGGTGATGTTGCTGATCCGTGGCGGTAGCGGGCTGCTGGACCCAAGACAACCTATTATTCCCTCGAGTGCTCGCCACGGGGATCTCGCGGGCGGCGCCTCGGAACCGGGGCAAAAGGGTGTGGCTCGTCATCCTGCGCCCAGACCTCGGCGGGGGCAAGAACGGCGCAGGGTCCATCCTAGGCAGCGGGTGCGGGAGCGGAAGCGGATGGGGGTGCGGCATCGGGAGCGTGGTGCGAGGGCGCTCGGGTGCGACGATGAGCTGGGTGTGCGGGCGCGGCACCGGGAAAACGCCGCGGCGGGCGCCTCGTGGAATCTCGTCGTGAGAGCGCGGTGCCTAAACGGCTGCTCGTTGTCGGGGTCCGCCCGCGGGAGAGCGCGCGCCGTGGGCATCGGCGGGGTTCCACGCGGGGACGGACGACGGGGGAAGGCGACGGGGAGGGCGGCGGGATGCTGCTGCTGCGCGGCTTCCTCGGGCGCGGGGTCGTTGAGCATGAGGTCTTCGTAGAAGAAGGGGTTGGAGTGGTGCTCGGGGCAGTTGGGCTTGTGCTTGCACACGAGGCTCCTTTCCTCGTCGTACTCCCATGCTTCGCGACAGTGGTAGCACCACTGGTGTCCGCAGTGACCTGTATCGCCGTGAGTTAGCAAGTGAAAAAGAAGAAAAGAAATAGTGGGAGTGGGAACGTGCGGATCATATATCGACATCACTTACAAGTCATGTGGTTGCAGCCCACGGATTTTATAATGTTGCGCTTGCACTTGGGACACTCTTTCGAAATCTCCTTGATGGTCACCTCGGACGCCTTGTCCTGCTTGGACTTGGAAGGGTTCGTCGCGTCGTGCTCCCGACATGTCCGCCCCTCGTGCCACTTGACGCCGTGGAGGGTACACTGCCTCCCGCCGCACGCGTGGCACTGGAATAGCGTTTTCGGACACGAGGAGCTATCCGACCTGCCGCTGGGGAGGTGGACCTGGCCCGAGTTACAGGACTTGGCGAGGCACCAGTAAAAGTTTTGGACCTTGTTCAGCAGCTTCTTGGCGAGAAGCATATCGTACCTATTCGCGATGTTAGACTTATGATGACCAACCCACAAGAGAAAGAAAGAAAAAGAAAAAAACGTTACCTTTCAAAGACCGATTTAGTAGCATGAGCCTTGACATCATTGAAATCAAGAGGCTCGGTACAACTGGGACAGTTGACCCTCTCCCAACCGTTCTCGAGAAAGGCGGCCTTGATCCAGTGCTGGAGACACTTGATGCACACCTTGGGCCCGTGAGTACACTGCATGCTCACCTGGCTCACCATCTCATCGCCGCGCTTGGCATCCCAGCACACGACGCAGGTATGCTTGACGGGGAGAGCCAGTCCTGGTCCTCGACAAAGGCCTCGGTCGCGGCGCGCGGCATGGAAAAGTCGACGAGGGAGCCCCAGGGCACGGGGAGGCGTCGTCCTCGAGCTCGAGGTAGAGGTCCTTCATGGTGATGTCGTCCGGGTCCACGCGGTTCCGGCTGCCGCACGTCTTGTGCACGCCGGGAAGGAGGGTGTCGCGCAGCCACGTCTTGATGGCGCCCACCGTGGTGCCGTCTTTGCTCACGGGGGTGTGCGGGGGCGGGTGGTAGAGGTACTGCTTGGAGCAGCCGCGCACGACGACGTACTGGTCCTCGGGCACGATTTCGATGGCGATGTCGCGGCACAGCCAGGACTGCACGCGCTTGAGCTCCCAGTGGCCGCCCTCGAGCGGGCCGGGCCGCATGCCCCCGCACGTGGACACGGCGACGACGTTGGGGTCCGCGAGCCCCATCTTGCTCGATACTTTTTCCGCAGGCCCTCGACGGTGAGGCTGGCGTCGGTGATGCCCTCGACGAGGCTGTCCTTGATCTTGGAGAAGATCTTGGCGCACCGTTTGTCGGGGCCTCGGAAGTAGAGCCGCGGGGTGAGGTCGCCGGGGTCTCGCCGGCGTAGTAGACGCGGTAGTGGATTTTGGAAGGCGGGGTGACGAGGTGCTCGTCGCAGAGCGTCTCGCCGTTTTTATACAACATGACGGTGTCGGCGGCGGTGATCATGGGCCCGTCGTCGCCGCTCTCGGACGCCGAGTCCTCATCGTCTTCGGCGTTGCGGGGGTCCTGGAGGAAGAGGCGGATAGCCTGCTCGACCTTGGAGGTGCGGGCGCCGAGGCGTAGGTAGGCTTCGAGGGAGGGGAGCTCGTCGTCGATGTCTTCGATCTTGACTTTGACTCGCCGCGAGCGTACGTTGGTGGTGGGGGTGGGTTCGGGAGGTGGTGGAGAGGCCGGCGGGGCAGTAGTGGCCGGGGACGCTAGGTCCGGGGTTTGGTCTGGAGGGTCGCCGCTGTGGGGCGCCTCCAGGGGAGGTTTCGCTTCGTCTATCTCGACGGCCATTGACTCCGATTTTTCGTACAAGAAGAGGTTGAGTTGTATTCCATTTAAATACCGAATGACTCGAGGATAACGTCCGAAAAAATGAGCCGGGGGTGGGTGCGTCGCTGGATATATACTTAGGGTCGGACAATGCGAAAACGAGCGAGAGAAGAAATCTTCTCCCGGGGTATTGTTGCAAGAAAGGAGAAGTGAAGGCGATCAAGGTCCAAGATCTGGAACCGTTGGCTCCTGGACGGTGGGAAGCTGGAGGCAGTGCGCGGCGGGATGACTCCTCATCCAGGTTGCGAGCGACCAGTTGCAAGGGTTAGCGGTCGATGGCGGCCTTTTTCCTTTTTCGCTTGCATTCCTCCCCTCCTCGGTGAGCCAAGGGTATGGATGGGAGAAGTCGGGGAAGATTGCAAGTTTGGCGACCGGCTGAATTTCCCCTTCCTCTAGGTTTTGTATTACGATGATTGCCTGAGAAATGGAAAGAGTTGTGGGGAGCAAGGAAAATGAAGAAAAGGCAAGAGTGGGGGAAGAAAACAGAAGCAAGATATCGAGAGCTTGCACGGTGTGTTCCCGAGAAAGGGGAGAACGAGAGGGAAAGGAAAAGAGGGATCCAGGCACTTCTTGAGAGTTGAGCCAAAGGAAACGAAGAAATGGTATTGTTGTTTTTGGAGAAGAAGATGGACTGTGGTGGGCAACCGGAGCAAACTTGCAAAGGGACTCGTTCAACGAAGGCTGTTATCTATCAATCAAGCTTGGCTGAAGAGGGGTTGCAGAAATGGGTGGGAAAAGTCGCACGACGGGGCAACCCCCGATGCGCACAGGTTTATCGTGTCGCCGACGGCCCTGTCAGATGAGCGGATGCGCCAGGGGTGACGAGAAGGAGAGGGGTTTTCCGAAGAGCAATTTCGAGTGAGAGTGCGGTGAGACAAGGAGAGGGTAAGAGGGGGAGAGAAAAAAAAACCGGTTACTCAAGCCCGCCCGTCAGGTCCGGGGAACAGCCGCTGTCGACGCATAGGTGAAGGGTAAATAAAAGAAGAAGAAAAACAAAGGTTGAATGCAAACACTTCGGGAAGAAGCGAGAGAAAGGGGAAAGGCGACAGAAACTTCCGTCCAGTTCTACGGCCGCCAAGTCCCTTTTTTCTTCGTCTCGTCTCGTACTATGCGCCGGGATGTCATGGATGTCCCCCGGTGAGAAGCAAAAACGAGAAATTGGGAACAAGAGGGTCCCCCAAGCACTACGTTTTGGTCATGTACACTACGAAAAGGCACCGGCATAGCCATGATGGGGGTCAAAGAGGCGGGACTCGTCAGACTCGTCACATCGTCACTCCAATCACAGAGCACGGTGGGCTAATGGATGCATGCAAGAATCACGGCGGGTTGGCGTGCTGAGTGGTTCAGACAAGCGGGGAGCAGCACATGAACATGCATGCTCCGTTGCAAGTGGCTCGCGCCGTGGATGTTGGTGGGTGCTGGTGGGTGCTGGTGGGTGTTGGTGGGTGGTGCCGGAATCCCCAAGCTGGGCTGGAACGGATGTCTTCCAATGCGAGTGTGTATGTGCGTGGGTGTGGAGATGTGAAATATGTGAGTCTATGTGAGTTTCTGTCCATAGAAGCGCGTCCAGAGCGACCAGAATGTGCAGAGTGTGCAGAGCGTGCGGAGTGTGCCTAGTGTGCCTGTTTGGATGCCTCCACCCAAATGACGAAATAGTACGCCTGCAAACAATTTGATGTATTCTTATCGGGGAAACTCAGGCCGCGATGATCCACATGGAAGAGCACGCATCAAATAGATTCTGGATCCATCAACGGGTCCATATGGATAGTGGATGTATCAACAGGTGCCGGCATGGAGTACATATGTAATGTAGGCATTGGAGATTCCAACCATTCAACGTTGATGGGAATCCCTTAAACTTGGGCACTCCCTCCAACGGATTTGCTGGGACGAGCGGTGAGCTCAAGCTGTAGCCCGTACCACTTGATGGATCCAGCTCTATTGTATTCTCGAATACCCCTCATCAAGTCCTATCAGTGATACAATGGATCTATTCGTCATGGACGAATGGATTCGCGGTTGTGGTCACCCGGATGTGTGTCTCCTTGACCGACGGGAGGGATCGAATGGGAATCCGATCCACTGCTGAGCCACAAGTCGCACTTGAGCTTGAGGCAGGTAAGCAGTGGATGGATCCTTCCGAGTTCTAAAACCCATTCATGGATGACAGAAATAGATCGAATAGACGAATCCATCCTATTCATCGATATTGACCCGACCCATGCCCAGTGACTTCCGAGTCAGCTCAATACAGCGACTTTATCCAGTTCAATATTCTCATCTGACTCGGCATCACCGATCTACAGTTGACGTTAAGCCCACAACCAGGTCTCTGCGCAAACTATCTCCGTTCTTCTAGGTCAATCCAAGCTGATGGCCAGATCCATGGCTGAATGGAATCAATCCCCAAAACCTTAAAAGGGCCTTTCAAGAGACTTGTCGTCACTCCGCTTCACTCTACTACTACCTCAAAGAGCCTTAATCCCAACTTCTCCGCATCGACTAATCCCCAATTGGGGCTCCCCGAGCATCTTAAAATGGCATAGATCCGGCTCGGGGCCATGGGCCCAGCACCCTGCGATCCATGGATACGCCCACCGTAAAATTCTTCAATTGATCAATTGTCCCGTCGAGCAGTGGATCTCTCTGACTAAGACCAAAGGATTGACCCATGAATGGAACAGTGGATCTGGAAGGACTCTTCTCCGCACCCCGCCATCAATTCATCGAAATTGATAGCCTATGGATGTACGAAGTAGCTATGTGGCTAGCTTGGACGCTCAGTGCTTCCCCGAACCGAGTCGCGGGGCGAAGGGGGTAACGGCGGGGACGCAACATGGCGCCGCAACGGCGCTTTTCCCAGTCTTGCCTTAGCCAAGCATCTTACCTCGGCATCTTATCGGGGGCAAGGGGACCACTTTCCCCAAAGACGCCATCTCCAACCGGTGCTCGGCATCATTTCTCTACCGACAAATACATGTAAAAACCCCCTAGCCTTCCGCGTCCGGGGTAGTCCATAATATTCAAACTTCTCCCCAACTCCAAGTTCGAGAAGCGTCAAAGAAGAACAGCAGAGAAAAAGACGAACAAACTCGGTAATTTTTCTTGTTCAGAGAAACCAATTCAGTCACCATGAGGGGCATCGAACTCGCCAAATATGTCAAGGTCAGTGTAGAATCCCAAAATGGAAAGCCGAATGAGAGGAATTGGAAAACCCCCAAAACGAAGGGAAAAGAAAAAGATAGAGACAAGTGCTGACGCCCAAGCATTTCTTCCAGGCTCCCCAAGAGCTCAAGATCACGGAGCTGGCTGATCCCAAGCCCAAGGCCGACCAGTATGTGATCGAGGTCCATGCCGCGGCCACCAACTTCTTCGACATTCTCCAGATCCAGGGCAAATACCAACTCCAGCCTCGTAAGTTTACCACCGTCGCCGCCCCCCTTCCTTGTCCGTAGGAGACGGGTTTGGTTTGGCGAAAGCCTACAACCAAAAATCAAAAAGAAAAAGAAAAAGAAAAAAGAAGAAAAAAGAGGAAGGAAGAAGCTGGAGACGGGAAAGCGTCGACGAAATGCTCTTCTACCTATTCTAACACTGCTATTCGCCAGCCTTCCCCTGGGTAGCGGGCGCCGAGTTCGCCGGCATCGTCATCTCCACCCCCGCCTCCTCCAAGAACCCCAAGTTCCCCGTCGGCTCCCGCGTCTTCGGCGCGTCCCAGGGCTCCTACGCCACCAAGATCGTCGCCACCGAAGTCCAGCTCCTACCCGTGCCCAAGGGCTGGTCCTTCCGCGACGCCGCCGGCCTCTTCGTCACCGCCCCCACCTCGTACGGCGCCCTCGTGCTCCGCGCCGGCGTCAAGGCCGGTGATTACGTCCTCATCCACGCCGCGGCCGGCGGCGTCGGCCTCGCCGCAGTCCAGATCGCCAAGGCCTACGGCGCCACCGTCATCGCCACCGCCGGCACCGACCGCAAGCGCGAGGTCGCCAAGGCCTACGGCGCCGACCACGTCGTCGACTACCGCGACGAGAACTGGCCCGCCATCGTCAAGAAGCTCACCCCCGGCGGCAAGGGCGTCGACATCGTCTACGACCCCGTCGGCCTCGTCGACAAGAGCACCAAGTGCATCGCCTGGAACGGCCGGATCCTCGTCGTCGGCTTCGCTGCCGGCACGATTGAAAAGGTCGCCATGAACAAGGTCCTGCTCAAGAACATTAGCCTCGTCGGCATCCACTGGGGCCAGTACGCCGTGCATGAGAAGGAGAGCGTCCCCGTCGTGTGGGAGGGCATCATGAAGCTCATCGACCAGGGCAAGTTTAAGGGCACCGTCTTCACCGATAAGGAGTACGTCGGCCTCGAGACCGTACCGGAGGCCCTCATCGCCCTCGGGGGTAGGGACAGCTGGGGTAAGGTGGTTGTCGAGGTACCGCAAGGCAAGGGAAACAAGCTATAAGACACGCAACATGAATAACGACAATAGGTGGAAAAAGGTCAATCATCGATGCTTATATAGATGTAGTATACACTTTTTTTTGTTTTTTTTATGATAGTCATAATGTTCTCAATAAATAAAAGGGAAAACATGGAACAAAAAGGAATGGATCCTTTCACAGAATTTGCCAGAGAGAGCTCAGTGTTCAGCCTTTACTTCCACCACTTGGGACAAATCGAGAAATCACGCCTTCTCCTCTATTCCCTCCATCGTATCTGCCAGTCCCCCTTTGCAAAGCTCGGTTCCACAACCTTGCCATTCATCACCGCTTCGCACAGCCTACGCTCCCCGCGCCCTGCTTCCCCTCGGACCGGTCCCCGTCCGCCGCCGCGCCCGTCGCGAACCCAAAGACGACCCCCGCCGCGCCGCGCACCGCACCATCTCCTTCTCCTTGGCTCTGCGCAAGCCCTGCCTCCGTTTCCCCAACATCTCCTCGCTCTCCTCGATGCGCTCCGCCCAGCCCTTTTCGCCGCCCACGCTGCCGTTGACCTCGGATACGCTCTGGGGCGGGCGGATACGCGTGCCGCTACGGACCGACAGGCGCGCTAATACGTCCCCGTCGACGTAGCCCTCGTCGGAACTAATCGCAATGTCCGCCACGTGCGGGGCACCGTCTTGCTCCTCTGGCGGCTGCGTGGGCATGACGATGACGTGCTCTCTTTCCTCGCGCTCGTGCCCGTTCTCGCGTTCATGCTCGGGCGAGCCCGACCTGTCCGAGTGGCTGTCCTCGCTGCCCCGCCCAAACACGAGGTCCTCCACCGCCGAGCACGACACGAGTATCCTCTGGTCCCCCTTGACCTTGCGTCCCGCCTTGTGATAGACACCGCCCTTCTTGCCGTGCTTGGCGGCGTGTCCGTTGGCGGCCGGTTGGCGGCCGGCTTCCAGCGATGTCCGCCCCTCGAGGAGCTGCGCAAAGGCGCGCTCGATTTCGCGGTCGAGCTTGCCGGGCTTCTGGTGCCTGCATCGCGTGGAGCAGTAGCGAGCCTCTGTTTTGGCGGAGGCGGCGGCGTTGGTGCGCCGCTGGCTGATGAGGCGGCCGCACGAGTGGCAGTAGGGCGTGTTTTCTCCCCGGGAGGAGGTAGTACGGGGCAGGCGTGGCTTGGGATTTGGATGGTCGGGACCAGGAGTCCATCCACGACATGGCGGCGGTGGGCGAGGACGAGCTCGGAGAGGGTTCGGTGATGTTGGTTGAGGGCTATTTGTTTTTGGGCTCTTATTTAGAGATGATACGGCGGCTTTGGCTACCAAACTATCAGGGGTTGCGCGCAAGATGAACAATGGGTTTAGAAGAGCACTCGATGTTTGAGAAAACGATAGGTTCAATGGAAGGAAGATTTGGTGACACAATGAGAAAATAGAGAGTTTGAATCTCACATTCGGCCTAATGGCGAATCTGACAGTTGATATACTGCATAGCGATGACGGGAAACGAATATTGACGTTTAGTGTCTAGTGGCTGCTATGGACGGACGACTTACACAGGTCTATTGATGCACTTATGTCGTGTGGTGATGTCATTCAGCGGAGGGAGTGACCCAATTTGTTGTCCACTCAACCCACTCAACCTCTGCATTCCAGCCCTCAACGCCTCAATCATCCGCAATAAGTGTGCAAAGCGGGATAATTGATGTTGAGGTATTGGGTCTCTCGCACGTAGACAATTCAGAAGGTTTGGTCAAGGCGGGAATCCCATCTCATGTTAGGGAATCCGCTTCTTTCGGTCAGCTTCACGATAGATGGATATTAATACGCACTTGTCAGTATGTCGCCTTAAGAGCAGAATATTGTGCCACGTAATTTCAACGAGTGTATTTAAGTCTGAGATCAAGTGCATGGACTTAACATGCTTGAGCGCTTACATCTATGGGGGAAAAATGATGAAAGAAAAAAATCAAAGGAGTATTCAAGGGGGGATATCTCATCATGCCGTACGCTCAGAAACACCATTTTCTATCCTTCTCGGCATCCATGGATCATGGATACATGCACTTACCGTCTGTCGGGTCCCATCGTAAACCTTCCCCTTTATCATATAACACCGACCGTCCCTTACCTTACGGCTCATCAAAATTTCGGTAGTAAATCGCCCGGTTCACCTCCATCATCAACCTCGCCCGCTCCCTCTCCATCCTATCCCGAAACTCCGCCGCCTCCTCCCTGGACAGGAACGGTGCCCCTCCCACCTCGGCCCTGATCCCTTCCCTCAGCTCCGCGGGCAGCCCACAGCTCTTGAGAAAGGCGTCGGGGAAGCAATCCTCGAGCCACCAGTCAAACTGCTGCGGCGCCACGCGGCTCGTGGACACGACCCTGTACCACGGGTCGGCTAGGTGGATCTTGAGGAGGTGCACGTGTCCGGGCTTCGTCGGATCGAGCAGCTCGATAGGCCCGCGGCGGTGCTGCAGCGTGCTGGGGAAGGACAAGGGCCGGCCGACGGGGGCCGTGACGGAGCCCACGTCTTGGAGATGGGGCACCATCCAGATGGAGTCGTCGGGGGTGCCGACCTCGAACGCGGCCGCGAGGGCGGCGTGGTTCGTCTCGTACCACGCGGGAAAATACTGCTGCGAAAAATCAGCCACCACGCGAAACGCGTACGACGGCGTCGTCACGTTGTCGGCGGAGAAGCAGACGATGGAGGTGGCTGCGATGTGCTCGTTGAACTTGCCCTCGAGCGTCCAGTCCGCCGCCTCGAGCCTGGAGACGGAATCCGGACCTAGCTCGATGCGCTCGATCTCGACGTACACCTGCAGGCCCTTGTCGCCAAAGGAGCGCCGGAGATCCACCTCCTTGCGCGCGTGCTCTAGACTCGGGTACAAGGAGAGATTGTCCTGGTACTTTTGCGTAAGTTCGTTGAGGTCGTCGTCGTGGGGCACGTATCGCCGGATCCGGGCGGGTAGTCCGACCTGGGGCACAATCGCCCTGCCTGTGCCTTTTCCGGCCTTCCAGTCCTCGTAGGAAAACAGCGTCCCCGGCTCCGGGTGTACCATGTACTGAAAGTGCGGTCTCATCTCCTCGTGTATACGCTGGTAGATGCCCTCGATGCCCTCAAACTGTCTTTTGGGGGCGGCTTCCATGCGGGCGAGGATGTCCTTGAAAGTGCTATCCCTCACGGCCGGGTCTGTCCGACTCCAGCACTCCGATAGGTCGAGAAGATCGCTGTAGAAGCTGTCTCGGTCGTCCCAGTACACGCCGTCCGGGGGTGTGGGCAGCAGCGCCGTGGGGATGCCAAATGTCCGGATGCGCGGAGGCACGCGACCGTCGCCGATCCGGAGCCAGTAGGCCTCGTAGTAGCCCGGAACAGCAGGGGTGAGAACCTCCTCCCAGCACGGCACGAGCGCGCCGATAATCTCGGAGAGGAGGGCGTAGAGATCGCGGTTGCGCGTGGGGTGTAGGTTGTTTATGTAGCTCGTAATCTCGACGCCGGACTCGTCTCCCTCCCCTCGCCGGTCCGAAAAGGCTACGTCACATGGAAGCCACTGGAAGTTGTTGGAGTAGCGCCAGGGTTTACTGTCTAGCCAAGTGTCGAGGTGGTCCTCCATCGTTGGGATGTCTTGTGAGTTCATGGGCAAGTTCTCTAGTCTACGGACTCCCCTGGGCGGCGGGGGAGGAGAGAGTCGAGCTCGTGCGGGAGAACCTGCGAGCGCACTCCGCCAGAGACGTGTTTCCAAATATCATCTAAATCCAATTTTTTGTCCTCCGGGAGGACCCCGGTCCGTCCATACACAAGGGGGTAAAGCGAAGGGTCAACAATCTTGACGCTGGGCCCCTTGCTACCGGCGTCCGATCCGGACGATTTAAACGGGCCCTCCCGCGCAATAAGCACCCGGACGGCAGAATCCAGTCGCCGGTACACATCACTTTTCAGCCCGGCCTTGCCCTTACATATGCAAGCGCCGGCGTCCAACACCCGGACACGTCCGGTCCGGGCGAACGCTCGGGCCTTGTCCCGAAGCTCCGTGAGGCACCACTCCCACGCCTTGTCGCTGAGGAGCGGATATTTCACGACGCCCTCGGCGCGCCATGCTTCCGCGACTTGGTCGTCGTTGATTCTCTTTCCCAGCCTTCCTTGTCGGTGATGTCGTTCATCAGGCGCAGCATGGACAGCTCGCGGGCTGTAAGTCGGTTCTCGAGGCCCCAGTCCAGGGCCCCGTGGGCGAAGCGCTCCCTCCAGGGCCGCTCCGCATTGTTCGCGCAGCAGGCGCCGCCGGCGGGCGCCTCGGAAGAAAAAGTGGCTCCGGTTGTGGCAGGTCGTGTAAAAGGTTCCATATTATTGGCGGCGCGGAAGGGAGGGGGCGGAGAGGATCGAGGGCAAAGGTTTGGTAGGGAGTGGTATAATTTCACACATTTGTTTGCCAGCGCGCTCCTTTGTGGCCTCTCGCCAGCCGTGGGGGCATTGGGAATGGAAGGCCGTATTGGCAGGAAAGGCTGCATATCACGATTTGCCCGCTTTTTCGATTATTAGATCCTGGGAAGGAAAAGACCGCGAAAAAAACCGGCGTTTTTCAAGGTTCTGCATGGTGTAGGTACGGCGTAATTGGCGAGGGGTCTAGACCACCCGCCAAGGTGTCTGGACCTCTGCGCCAACCAGGCCCGACTAGGGTGCTCCGATGCCGATCCCAACGGAAAACGTTGGATTATACCAACGGACTGAGTAATCTACCAAGTAGTTCACCTCCCTTCCCCTCCATATCTGCATTTACGTTGGACCGTTTCCCACCTGTCTCGGGCATTGGGTATCGCGGAGCCACGAGGCTCACATGTAGTCGACCTGTCCTTGGCTTCGTGTCCCCCATCTTGGAGGGCGGCATACTTGCCACCCCCTCTCCCTTGCCTCCTCCCACTCACTCCTTTTGGGGATCTAGAACACTGAAAGAATCCGTTTCTAGAAGCTAGAAGCCTTGAGAAAATACACCATGGATCTAAACCCAGTATAGCTTTTCATGACGGCGCCGTTGCCCTGGGCGGGCCTTTGCCCCCACTCCGACTTACCGCCATTTTTTTCCCCCATCACTCGTTCAATCTCGAAAGCTGCCCGTACTCGGCGCGTATTGCTTCTAGGGCGGCGTGCGGAATCGCCACACCCTTCAGCCTCTGCTCGGCGCTTTCCTTATGCAGCCAGCTGCGCACATTGACCGTATTCGGGGCGTCCCGTTCAGCCTCAAGCCTGCGCCTAAGCCCCGCGTCTGCGAATCTATGCGCATCCCAGAAGACGAACCCCTTTCCCGAAACGGGTCATAAATCTCCTTATCGAACTGCTGGTAATATATCCCATTGAGAACCCAGTCCCGCCGTCGAAAGGCTTCGTAGCCAAACGCTGCAAGACTAGGATCTTCCTCCCCGTCCGCCGCCAACGCCGCCTCGAGATTCGGCTCGTCAAAGGTGCCGCGGTGGCCCCGGGCGTGGGCAGCCGCCTCGAGGAGAAAAGTCCGCGTAGTGAGAATGCGCTCCCGGATCATGTCTTTTCTCTGCACCGCGCTACCGTCGACGAGGCGCCGCATATATGCGAGCCCGTGTGAGGCCTTGGTGTTGGCGAACACGGGGATCTTATGGAGCCACGCTATCCTGAAAATCTCTAGCCCGTCCAGGTTTAAGCCCGAGAGCAAACGCAACTGCTCCTCCTCCGCCACCGCTGCCGCCGCCCCCGGCGCAGCTTCCTCTCTGGGCCACCCCAGGAAGCTTTTCTTGCGGCGCCTGGAAGGCGGAGGCGGGGGCGGAATCCCAGTGAGCGACACGCCTGGCGTTTCGAGGACTGCTTTCACCAAGGAGTCGCCGAGATCCTCGATATAACGCTTAACGAGCGCCACGAAATAGTGATGGACGCAGATCATCTCTTCTATCTCCCAAGCCTCGAGACGGCCCACGAACAAACGCACCTGGGCCCTCGTCGAGGAGGGAACCCTGTACTTTTGGCCTGGCCCCGGGAACATGCGGCAGTAAAACTCGTATCGGAAAAACGCCCTCTGGAATCTCGTGCGCTCGGCAGGCGACAGCGGGTCTGGGTCCGGTCGCGTCGCCCCCGGTTCCGCCTCCAGACCCTGGACCAGGTGTGCGTACGCGCTGCGGGCATACTCTGGGATGAAGCGTGATGCTAGGAACTTGACCCTCCACCACGTCAGCAAGGCGGCGATGCTTTGCGGTGGGTCGAGCGGCTGGGGCGAAAAATACTCATCAATAAAGTCTTTGAGTTCCTCGGACTCGTACTCGATCGTATCAGGGAGATGGCAAATGGCCAAGGCGTGGCGACGTGCCCCGGGCAAGATGGAATTCTGGGAAGCGACCCTATAAACCGAGGCAAGGTTTTGGTTGAAGGTGCGGAGGCAAGCCGGTGATGCTAATATGAGGGCAATGACGTCCTGGGGGTCTTCGGTGGCGCCGAGGATCAGCGACAAAAGCTCCGTTGGGAGTTCTTCGAGGTAGGCCATTGGGTCTTGACGAGCCTGACTATTGGTTTTTTTCTCCTTTTTGCCACTAACAGCCACAACTATAAGGGAATGACTTTGGAAGAGAAGAAGAAAAAAAGGGGTTGATCATTGACGATACTTTTCGGGGTTAGAGCGGCATGGTAGCAGTGGGAGGATTATTTGATCTGTGTCACCTTGGCACTAGGATCGGTGCCTGAAATAGCGTCTTTCACGCTTAGATCTATGACCGTAGCTTGAACCTCGAGAGGCGACTCCTCGGTCCCCGCCTCTAAACTAAGGGGTGTGTGCAGATAAAGCCAGTCGAGCTGTTAAGAATAAAACGTCGTGTGCTATAATATTACATCAATTCAATCCGAAATATATGTGCGGGATTGAAACTAAAGCGAGAGCAGAGGCCAAATGGAATTGTGTGATGAACGCCTTTCATCGAGCACCCAGCACCGTTTCTCAGTCCTCAAGCTACCTTTGCCGATAATAAAAAGTGTACGCTTCCAATGCACCAGTCGTTTTTCGGTTTTCGTTCTTTTTCGTAAATAAGCAGGGAATCCCCATACCATACACCGTTCCATAAACCACCCAAGGGTATCAATCCCGATGCTATGCCTCCCCATCCCCGTCCCCCTTCCCCAAAACGTGCCATCCTACCGTGCCTTGATCTTGCGTATAATGACCTTGTCCCCATCCAGCTGCCACCCAACGCCGTCCTTGGACGTGAGGCTCTCCCAGCCGGACGACGTCGACCTCTCCAGAAACGTCTTGTCCACCGAAAGATACCCCCGGCCGAAGCACTTGAGCGTGTGCACCCGCAACTCAGGCTCCGCAAGCTCCATCAAGCTGACCTTGTGCCCATCGACGGCGTCCTTGATTTTCCCAAACGCGATGTAGTTATCGTGCGTCAGCGCCTTGAGCACCGCGAGCACCTTGCCGTCGCGCAACCCGTACCGCCTCCGGAGACCGTAGGCCTCGGCCAAATCGCCCCTGCGACACGCGGCGTCGAGGACCAGGTAGCCCACGACTTCCTGGAATTCTAAACTGGTCAAGCTGTGCATCGGGTGTATGTTGCGCAATAGGTGCAGGATCGCCGGGTGGTACGATTCCGCGTGTTTCACGAGCACCGATAGCCGGATGCAAAGAGGTACGATTGCACGGAAAAGTCGTCGGCGCGCTTGGACGCCACGATGCCCTCTCTAAGTTTGCGCAGCGCCATCATCACGTCAGACAGGGCCTTGGTGTTGCTCGTCGCTGCCATCGTCACCGGCGGGGGCGGCACCGCGGCCATGGCGCTGCGTCCCCCGGGGCCATGAGCGATGGTGGGCGCGGGCGCTGCGGCCGTCGCCTGCCCGGGGCCGCTGTCTAGGTTTAAAGAAGCGAATCTACGAAGGAGCTCATCCCGTTGCCCAGAATCAGAGCAGAAGGACATGTAGCGTTCCACAATTTTTGTGTAATATCGCTCTTGCGTCTTGAAATCGAGAAGTCTTTTTTGTTCGTTACAAGAAACCAGCCTCTGATGTTAGCGCGAGATGGCTCCAAGGGACCGACACTGCCCCTCGCCAGGTGGGGGATTGTTTTAGTGGGGGAGGGGGAGCTCGACGAACCTGGTATCGCCTTTGGATGGCAGGCCCATGATCTCCAGAGGGTCTTGATCGGGTGCCTTGAGGCGGCCCCATGGGTTGGAGGACGACCGGCCCCCGCGTGACGGCATTTTGTTGATTGAATCTGGACGACGCGGGTCGTCACTGTTGTTGTCGAGGCATAGCTTCCAGGATAGCGGACGCTGTTTAATATGTATCCTAGACATCCCACTATCCCCCAACTTGGCAACCAAGCTTCGCGATGGCTTACCTAATCGGCGATGAGCGGCGAGCAACGGGACCCAAGTTCAAGCGGCCTGAAGCATGTGAACGCCAACCAAGGTGTCATGTCTGGATAGAATAGAAAGGAATAGCCCTCCCTCCCGAGACACAGCTTCAGATAACAGGGGTTTACGAAAAGGTGAGAGCACTGGCAAAGCTCAGAATTTCATCATAATATTTTCTCGGTTTTGGCGTATTGCAGGCCCTGGACAAAAGAAATCCAAAGTTGCAAAGCTTTATCTGTATCGTACATTCGTCCCCCTTGGTGTCCGAATTTCTTCGTGAAGAGCAAAAAAGCCACAATTCATCTCCTAGATCCACGGGAAGCCCCAAACCTGCTCGCCTCTTCTCAACGCCCTGTATTAGAAAAAAATTAGGTATCGCAGGTGGTAAAGTCTAATATCGAACAGTCGAAGCGGAACAAGAACATTCTCCCCACTTCCCTCATCTTTTCCCGCTCCCAAGTACTTAAACCTTCAACCAGAGGTTGAGAACACCCTTTAGATACTCGACAATCTCATCGCCGCCGAGCTTCGACTCTCCGTAGACGCGGTCCACGAAGCTGATGGGCACCTCAGCAACCGTGAAGCCCATGCCCTTGGCGCGCACCATCATCTCCATCTGGAAGGTATAACCCTTGCTCTCTGTGCTCGCGACGACCTTCTCCAGCACGCTCTTCTTGTACAGCCGGAAGCTTCCCGTAAGGTCAGAGACGCCGGGGCGGAGAACGGTGTCGGCGAAGAGGTTGGCGCCCTTGCTGACAAACTTGCGCTTGAGGTCCCAGCCGTAGACCCCACCATTGCCCGCGTACCGTGTTCCCGTGACAATATCGTAGTCGGCCTCCTTCTGGCGGGCAATCATCTCGGGGATGAACTTGGGGTGGTGGCTGAAATCGGCGTCCATGATGATGACAAAGTTGCCCGTGACAAATTGGAGGCCGTGGACGTAGGCGGTACCGAGACCGAGCTTTCCTGTTCGAGTCTTGAGGACAATATGGGGGCTGTACGCCTTGACGAGCTGCTTGGCCACGTCCTGGGTGCCATCGGGGAACCGTCGTCCACGATGATCAACTCCCAGTCGAGCTTTCTATACAACAACAAAAAAATTGGTTAGTTTCCTTTTATTGCGTATGCGAGGAACACTAGGAAATTTGTGACTCGGAACGAGTGCTTCAGTGAGGAGTGCCGTGGACATACTGCGCAGTGAAGGTCCTGTTAAGAAGCCAGGCAACAATGGGCAGGTTGCGGCGCTCATTGTAAGTAGGAAGAATGACGGAGTACTTGTTCTTAGCCATGACGACGACTCGAGAGACTCTAGACGATATGATGGTAGAAGTAGAGAGAAAAGCCTTTGCGACTAAAGGTTGACACGAGAAAGGGATTAAGTGTAAATCAAAGGAGCGTGGAAAAGTTGGGTGTTGCGTTGATTGGTGTGGTCGAAATATTGGCGAGCTGGCCTCGTCGCGACTCCTGAAATTGGCTCTGAAGGGTGCGCCCTCCAAAGCCAGACATAAGCTACGAGGGACCTACAATAAAATCCCAATTAGGACCACGTATTACATAAACATGTCTAGGTCCAGTCTCAGCCTCAGTTCAGCTTCTTCAAGTGTGTGTGTGTGTGTGTTAATGTATATTTAACGTCGGATGGACACGTGATTACAGCTGCAGTCATGTGGCAGAGAGCCCGGAACGGGCTATAAGGCCAGGACATCCCAGTGATGGATAGAGGCAGCATGCCGCTGCCAAAGGCAGAAGTCTTCGACGCAGAAGCCTCTGCCGCCCTACATGAGCTGCTGGCGGCACAAGGCACCACCCGCGCTGAGTTCGCCACAGACATCTACATATGTCTAGATAATCTAGAGCAACCTCAAGCCGAAGCCGCCAGAGCTCCAGCTGCCACGGTTCACCCTTGGAAAGCTGTATGCAAGCCGCACCGGCCATGGGGATTTTGCCGACTGCCATCGCAGGCTGAACCACGAGGACGCCCTCATCGTATGCCAATGTGGATGGGAAAACACGCTAGAACACATCTACTACTGTGGGATTGGAAGGCGGCTTAGCACGATATATGCCTGGGGCCTGCAACAGGTACAAGACATACTTGAGCAACGTGACGGAGCCTACCTTCTAGATAGGTGCCTCCAGAAGACAGCACTGGCTTCTACCGCCGGATCTGCTCTCCTTACGCGAAGCCAGCAGCCAGACCATAGGGCTATCCCTCCCACTCCTACTACCTCCTCCCTCTCTCTCTCCCTCTCACTCTTTATCTATTTCCTTTGTTCTAAAGCCGGCCTATGTAAAGGTAGGATGCAGCTGGCGATCGGGCTTACGGTGGTCCATGTACAATAGTTCCAGACAAGTAGTAGCTAGGCAGTTCCGTTCTGCCCGTGTATGCGTGTGTGTTATTATTTAACGTCTAGGGGCATATGACTGCAGCTGCAGCTGTCGTCGCGTGCCCCACGGACGTTAAATAAGAACACACACACACACCCACACACACACGCGGAACTGCCTAGCAACAACTTGTCTGGGACTATTGTACGTGGATCGCCGTAAGCCCGAGCGCCGGCTACGTCCTGGAATTTACATAGGTCAGAGTGGCCAGATTATCTACCAACATAAAGGCTTTTAGAACAAGTGAGAGGGAGAGAGTATAAGGGAAGGAGAGAGAGAGGGAAGTTCAGCTTCTTCAGTGTGTGTGTGTGTGTTAATATTTATGTTGAAATCAAAGTCACGTGGCAAAGAGCTTCTTCAATGGCCGCTGGCTTCTTGAAGAGATCAAGAATCAATTTCAATGTTGAGAGAGGTGTTGCACGTGATACAAATCGTGACTTGGAAAAGAAGAAAAACTTGAAGATGACCAGTGCACACTGTTCCCATAGCCTCTCAGACCCACCAGAATGACTTGCGACACTCAAACATTCAACCTCGACAGATTGACGTAATCTCGATTGAAACTTGAAGCCTTCCAGGATATTCTTTGATGGTTCGCAAGCTAGTCGATACTTGGCTCTTACCATTTCCTTTTCCCTCCAAGAAGTTGAGCAATTGTCAAAGGCCAACTTAGAGGTTCTGAAAGGCCGGCAAGCCTCCAAGTAATCGCTTACAAGAGGAGGAATTGAAGGCAGTCGCATTCTTCCATTCCACACACAAGAGACAGAGGGAAAGAGCACAGTTTCGATTTTCGTGTGTACGGTGTGAATGCACAGTGACACACAGACCCCACCTCCGCCCGGATATGGCTTCGAGCTCGAGCTTTTGAACGGAGCTCCCCCTTCTTCACGAGGTGTGGGATGGTCCTACGGAATGCTCTGGTCTCGAGGATATGGTGGCTGAATTCTGGAGGAAGAAAAAGGGAATGGTATCTAATGCAGTTCTTTTGAGTCGCCATTGGGCCCTGGGCGCGTGGGAATGCTCGGCAGCTCTACCCTCTTTCTAGCCGGACGGCTCTGCCATTGGTGATCACCATCGATCGGGGCAGGA
Organism: Parascedosporium putredinis; assembly: GCA_949357655.1. NCBI lineage: Eukaryota > Fungi > Ascomycota > Sordariomycetes > Microascales > Microascaceae > Parascedosporium > Parascedosporium putredinis. Next base: position 495,884 of record CASHTG010000003.1, read on the forward strand.
ATAGCTCGAGTGTTACTTGCCACTTACCGCCCATGCATGCAAGAGTCGAGGGGATTCGCTGCAGAACATTCGGGGTACATTAGGCTATGTCGCTTCCTACTTTGCGACACCGGCGAGGATACATCATCTCCCTCTGATATCCACGCGCAAAACATGTAACCAAGAGCCCAGTCCTGCCATCAAGCTACTCCATCACCTGAGTATTGTCCGAGAATATGCTGGATGCGGGGGCCATTGTAACCGTGCTCCAAACTTCCCCTCTGGTTCTGAAGAACTCGCCCCCAAAACAACCGCAACCGCCCTCTGACAGTACCTCTTTGTCTTCCAAACCCATTGATTCATCATCAAAGGAAGCTGAGGAGAGGTCCCCCCTCCCCAAACCACGCGCCCTCCTAAAAGAGCTTTTCCCGAGCCGCTTTCCCTTGTCCATCAACCATCAAATCCCCTCCCCAGCCTTTCCGTTTGCAAAGTTCCAGTGTACCGGGTGTCTTCCATGCCCCAACCTTTCAAACCCCACAGGCTATTGTAAGTTCTTCTTTCGGCTTTGCTTTTTGTGTCACCGCCTGCGCTGCCTCGAGGAACAACGGGCGGACTGCCATTATTTCTCCCATCCACCTCCAACCTCAGCTCTCTTTTTTTTTTCCCTTCCCCTTCCTGACCTTCTCATAAGCTCATCTACTGAACCATCTCAGAACTGCGCATATTACTCTATAGCATTGCTATATACGACACTTCTTGCTTACTTTATTCCCGCTTGCTCAAACTGTACAATCCTCCACCCACCCTCCTCTTCTCTTCATACTCGGAAAGCCTGGTGTTGACCTCGAGAATAGCACAGTGCGGCGCCAATTGGTCGAGCGCTTACGTCATTGAAAATGGCCGAAGAGCAAGGTAACTATCTCCTCTATTATTTCATCGATTTCGTCGGGGGTCGTTTGCTATGCACTGATGGGAAATGTTGTTTCCCTAATTGATGGCCTCGAAGCTGCTGGGGGCAGCAGATTGATTCCTGCGAGAGGCGCGGGCGGCTTGCTGCTCAACCAACCCCTCTCTACCGTGCGAACTTGCTCACTTTTGCGCCGAGCTTTGCTAACCTTGCGCTCGGCTAGTTAACAACGTCGTCCCTGCCGCCGCCCCGGTCTCTGATGAGCCAGTAAAGAGCAGCGAGCCTACTGCTGAAGAGAAATCTGCTGAGGAGCCGAAGACAACTATTCCAGTTTCCACATCCGGCCCGGTTACCGAGGAAAAGAAGGATGCTGCGCTTGCAGACGTGACGGCCGAGGCCTCATCTGAAGATCAAAAACCCAAGGACACTACCGCCGAAGCTCCCGCGGAAGTCCCTGCGGAAGTCCCTGCCGTAGCTCCAACTTCTGATGACGCTGGCCCGACTGAGCCCGCTAAGACGGACGTGCCTACCGCTGTAAACGGCGAGGCTGAGAAGCCGGCCGAGCAGACAACTGGTACCGCCGCCGTCGTTGCCGAAGAAACCGCTGCTTCTGGCCAGGCTGAGTCCTCTAAAGATGCTGAGAAACCCTCTGCTGCCCCCGAGCCCGCCGCAGACGAGCCTCCTGCTACTACCGAGAAGCCCGTGGAGGACAAGCCCGCACAGGAAAAGACGGTTGCCGAGGGCAAAGCCCCCGAGGAGGTCCCCGAAGCCAACGGCGAGGCCGCGGAGGCTGCTGAGGCTGCTGACGTCGAAATCAAAGACGCCCCCGCCGTGAGCAAGGCTGGGGAATCTCAGACTAGGGAAAAGCGAAGCGCGGATGAGGCCGAAATCACCAACGGAACCAAGTCAAACGAACCCGTCGGCAAAAAGGCCAAGAGGAGCGCCGATGCGCCTGCAACAAATGGTGGGCCCAGCAGGAACTTGTCCAAGGGTAGGAAGGAAAAGAAAACCATCACCCCCGTCGGTCGCACCGCGCGGAGGACCCGTAGCCAGGGTTTAGCGGATGTGTAGACTTTTCCTACTCATGTATTCTACCACGCACACGGCTTGACAGCTCCGTGGGATTGTAGGACGACGGTTCGCACATATGGCAAACGGGTCCTTTCTATTGGAGTTGATTGGGTTGGTCTGCTTTTTCTTTATTTCCTTGGAATGTCAATTATACGATCAAAACGGATGGTCCGGTTGGTTAGTGTCTGAGGGTGGTTCGGGCTTGGGCTCATGCCGTTCCAGTGGGCTCTTGTTGGTTTCCTAGTCAGTCATTCATGTCCCCTTTGTCGGGTCGGTCGAGTGCCATGATGTACATATTCAAATGGAGTCCGCCATTGTTTTTCTTTTCTCTTTAGCCCAGCGGCTGCCCGGACTTACTATCCTCACCCCGAATATAAGGTGGGCAAAGCATACGAGGGATGATTGCAAAGACCTCTAGTTGGCAGCCTCTCGAAACTTGATGGGGTTCCCAAGTCTATGCGTCATCGATACTAGAATGGATGCGCGCAGCGCCGCTTTCTTTTATTCTGGATTGTGATACACGCGCTCTGGGGCTGCCCTTAGTGATCTCTCGGTTTCTGGATCTCATGCGTGGGGATGTAGGAGACTTTGGATGATATCGACTGAACTGCGAGAAACGTGTCTCCACGGGCATGCACTAATAGTTTCCATGTCAGAGGCGGCAGTTATATCGAATCCCGAGTGATGGCAAACGCTCAAATCGGAATATGGGATGCTGACATGTTGACTACGAGAGCTACCTAGATATCGGGGTAAGCCTTCAAGAGAACGGTGTCCTAGTAGATGCCGACACATTGTCACCCTATCGGGCTGTCTTGTACCTGCAGAAGGCACCCTAGCTCGAACGTGATCAACGACTGAAAGGCAGGGCTATATAAAAGAACTAATGGACTATATTCGTCGTCGGGTCGGACATGCAAGCGAGCGAGGGGTGGACGGGGTTGGGGAGCCCTAGAGAGACGCTTGAAGGTTGTTTCCTGCCCCCCCCTCCATCGGCAAGTCCAGCCTCGAGTCTTCTGTAAACCCCCTTGATACGGCAAGGGGACGGGGGATGGCAAGTGCTGATGGGAGGGGTTCATAACGGGAGTGACCCTTGGTCTTGTTCTGCAGAGACGGTTTATGGCGGCGGGGAGGGCTGAGAAGCCCAGTTTCTACATTTGATCGCGTGTGGCGATAGTGGATTAAAACCCCAAAAAAAGATGCTGCAGGAAACGAAACGTAAAAGAAGCAATGTGGGCTACCCATCCGACTGGACACGACAAACGGACATTTGCTGCAGGTGGGAATTTCGGGGTGCAGATGGATGGTGGCCCCCTCAACTCTGGTTGTGGGAGGGATTATTCGACCGCTCGCTTCACGGGCTTGGATAAAGAGAGGCTGGACGGCCTGCTCTGTTGCCCTTGCTCTCGATACTGCCTCTTAAGTTTGCGCGGTAGTCTCTTTTTCCCCATGCCCGAGCACCGAGCCTATTCTTATTATCAGGTTCTCTCCAAGTAGAACGATCGGCAGTGCCCTGTTTACGCATGTGCGGAGGATCTCAAAAGCGCAGTTGACGGCGGAGATAGCCAGCGCTGATCGATCGGATCACGGATCTTTGAGGATCTGAAAACGGGAGTTCGCACCGACCCATCCATGCGAGCATCAACGTGTGAAAAGTGTACATCCACGATCGAGGGAAGGGATCCATGGCATGTATCGGTATCGGACCCGCTCTTGGATGCCGGAAACGCGCGGCATCTGTCGCCTCAGTATATATCGCCCCTCATGCGAGAGCTAGTCCGCGCCCAGGCTCGCCTCTCTACAGCTAGTATCCTCTATCCCCTCGCAAAAAGCCCGCTTGGCTTCCTGGTTTCCCACTATGTTTGTCTTGGAGCCTCAGGCATGAGGACGAAACATGGTGTTGGGATTCTAGTCTTTCTTGCACGGGGAGATGTGGCGTGCTGGGTGACGAATGGGGGCATCGTTGGCATCGTAGGAGGGGGAGGGGCGGCAGGCTAGTGTTTGACCTTTTCAATGGGGAAGAAAACAACAAAAAGATCCATAGATGTTGCTGAGAATGAGGCCGAATGAAAACCCGCTCAATTGTCAAATCGTGTCAGGAGCTTGTAGAATTTCCCCTTTTGGGCGACGGGTTGGCGGGTTTGTGGTGCCTGTGGTGCCTGTGTGGCGTTTTGCCTTTCGGGTACCTTTTTTGCAAGGGGCAGTGCCAGGGGTATCGGCATGTTCGTTGGGAGAGCAAGAGGAAAAAGGAGCAATGCAATGCGAGGAGCGCTGTTCCTTGTACGTGCGAGAGCCGGGCGAGATCGAGACCACCAATCGATCAATCTTTGCCAGCATTATGCAGTTCCTCAGTGCTGTTGATTCGAATGGACAATCTCATTGTACAGGATGGAAACTGGCAGCGGGCCAGCACACAAGGAGCCGGCACTAGTCGATCCATGGTGCACATCGCGTTCGCCTCCAGTGTGGTAAATCCGTGGGGCACTTCTCCTCCAAACCAAGTCATGCGGGTTTATTGAAAAGCAACGTGGGGACCTAACAGGACGGAGGCGAAGAAAAAAAAAAAAAGAAAGAAACAAAGAGGGAGCACGAACAATGGAACCATGAAAATCAAGAGGCAGGTTCTGAGACCCTGTGGAGATGGCGTCTTGGTGAATACGACGGCCGGGACTTCTGACAACGTTTTGTTGTGATACGGCATGTTATACATTAAATGGGAAATGTGCATTCTGCAATTCGCTTGGACAAGAGTCCTGGGCCAATTTTGCTCCCAGCGCGGGCTGCATGAATATGGAAACATTGTCGAATCCCGCCCATGGATTCTCCTGGCCCAATTAAGCATCCGAGTGCCCTCACCCGAGAGGGAGGTGACAAAAGTTCGTATCGAGAACTCCACCGGCTCTCTTCTCTTTCGGAAAAAGGCCACCTCACGGAGGCCTTCTCGGCCCACCTCGCGTTTTTCTCTCTTTTTCCTTGACCCCTTTTTTTCTCCCCTTTTCCTCTTTGTGCACAGTATCCCCTCAAAGAGAGTACATTGCAAAGCGAGTCTCCACCCCCAGCGACCAAGTCTTCGATCAATGCTAGTCTACCAATCTACAAGTACGTGCTTGTACTTGTAAATTCCTCGGAAGCCTAGTGTAGATTTTGGTTGGAACTTCACCACGCTATGAATAGTGCTACTACCCTGGCCTTTGACCAAACCGATGGTGGATTCTTTTCTTCCTTTTGCGGGGAGCGCCGGTTTCTTGCCCACCGTTTCTCGCTCTACTTTGGTTGCTCTATGAAGGCAACGCGAGGGTTCAAAGGGTGTGAGGAAGGTCGCCGACGGTTATCCGCACCAGCCGATGAAGATATCATTACTCAACTCAACTCAACGAGGGCAATGAGGAAGGCAAGGTACATGACAACTGTGCACATGTTGTGTGCATCTCAAGCAGTTATCAACAGCATTGATACCTTGGGCGGGAGGGCCGGCTAGGTGTAGGGACTAAACCATTTCGCTGGTGTGTCTGTGACGAAAATAGCACAACCCCCTGTCAACTTCCTTCCGCTCCACTAAATGTATGGATCTTGGTCAAAGACTGGAAAGAGCCCATCGCAAGCTTGGAAGTCCTTGATGGATCCGCGGAATGGGGTTTATTAGGGCCTTTGGGTGGCATTCGGCCTTGGATCCCTTCCTTTTCATAGTGTGCGCTAGTGGTAGACGCCGTTGCAAAAGTCGATTCTCGTTTAGCCACCTCGGCGACAGTAGTTTGGCTCTCTCGCTTGGGACCATCTCTCGCGGGTGGGCTGCTATAGCCCTTCTTTACTCACTACTTTTCAACGGGAGGACTCCCATGGCGGAGCGGGTGTAACCATTTGAGAAACCCGGCGTTGGGGATGGGGGATGCGACTGGTCCCTGCCAAGATTTCGCGCACGCACAACTGAAGTCATTGGCTCTGATGTGAATGCTGTGTGCCCCAGTCTGACGTGCTTTTCGCAAGACATCATGCCCCTCTTGCCCTTCTAGTTGTTTGTTGCTTTTGTCTTGGGAGGCAGGCAAGATATTCGAAGAATGATGAGCTACGCTAAAGTACCCCTTGCTCGCTTTTCTGCGACTTTGAAACAATCGGAGAGGCTTAAGAATTTCTGGCCTTGAAGAGCGCGTTTTCCGGCGGACCGTAGAGAGAGACATTGGCTTCGCTCGCCCTCGTTGGTTGGTGGATGAAGACACGACATTGGGGGTGGAGGGGGATATCGATTTGATCTATGGTGTTACTGCCACTGCATACTCGGTTCACGTGTACTCGGGCAAACAGCACCACGGCTATGCCTGCATCGGACGAGCCGAATATAGGAGAGTCTCCTCTGGGGTGGCCGGGTAATATATAAGGGCCACTCAAGACATTGTTCGCATATTGCACCCTGAGCCTACGCGAGTCTGGAAGAATCCTCGGGGTACGAGCTGGACCCTGAAACCGTTGGCGAGAGGTGGGAGAAGAATAAATTTGAAAAGGGATCTAGATCAATAGGTCGCCCTACAAGAGCTGTTTTTCTTTTTTTGTTGACCTGATCTCGAATCTGAGTCTAGGGCGGGCTTGTTGGTGTGTTCGCCAGCAAAAGGGTCGCAAACTCATAGAACACTTGAGCACTTAGCAAGGATCCATCACTCACGCATTCGTGTATGGCTTAATCTACTCAACTGGCCGAGTGGCGTTGGATAAGTCTTTCAAGCCGGCCGCTCATGCTGATCTCTTGCGCTTTGCGTACACTTGGATGAATGCCGTTGTTGACCGTCTCGCGGATGCCACCGCCGACCAAGGACCATGTCCCACCCTCTCTGCCCATCGCCGTCCCACATGACGTTGGGTGTGGGATGGAGGCACCCCCGATGCGTGCAAAAGCTCTCCGCTTTTGCTCGTCAAGCGCGGATCCTTCGCATTCTCTTTGCTCCAAATCGCTTCTTGGCTCCAGGCGGCAAAGACGGGACAATCGTTGATGTACCGCTCTTGCTTCGAAGGTGCCCTTTGACACTTTTGGGCTACCTCACTCAACGGTGACGTTTCCCCGACTCACAGTGCAGTGGCAGTCTCCACAAATAGGAGCCACCCCCTCAAGTCATCGAAGCGTGCTGCGTGCCTCTTTGGGTAGTCTTACCGTCACCGTTATCGACCGATTTAGCGCTACTTCGATTTGTCCTTGGTTTTCTAGGCCTTTCCTCCCCTCCCCCGTTCCCGAGCAGGGGTCTCCGTGGTATATTACACAGACCGTTCCCACCCTCCCCGGCCCCTGGCAAGCCACTGTGCACAGCCTTATATCTCGTTTTTCGAATAAAAGTTGCGCCGTGAGGAATTATCTCTTCTTTTTCCCTCCATTCCAGTTGCGTGTCGAAAACAGTCGTTATTCCTTCAGCTTTACGTTTTCCGTGGGCGCCATTCGTTTTTTGTCTCTCGTTTCCTCTTCTCTCTTCAATCTGGCCCCCTTTTTCTCTCCTGCCCTTTATTCCTTTGTTCTTTGACTGCCACTCGTCAAGACTCGGAAGGCAGTGCCGATTCTCTTAACTCCGTGTCATTCGTTTGTACCCATCGACGCTGATCCCATCCAACTAGGGCCCTCGATCTTGGCCACCCTCGTGACTCCACCTCGCGGTCCCCGAACAGAACCTCGTATCCGTCGAGTCTACGAACGGATTCCTGTTTTCAAGGAAAAAGAAAAAAGTCTTGATAACAAAGAAACAAAAGAAAGAGGAAGTCATGATATAGCTCTTCAGCACAGATTATCCAAAATAGATATTCGTGCAACCAACTGCCCATCTTCGACCGGCTCGAATTTTCGTCCAACCACTACCCGAAATCGAGATCCAAAGTTGATAGCCCACCGACGACAAGCACACCAGCTTCCCACCCCTACCCCCTTTATTGGGGAAATCCTCAAGACCGACACGATGGAGGCCATCGTCGAAATCTTGCTCAAGCGGGCCGATGACCCCGGCCAGGAGCTCCTTAAGCTGCTTCAAGACCCCTTTGCCAACCAGGTAAGCATATCGCCCTGATAGGTTGAAAGCTGTGCCACAATTGGGCTTTTTGGAGCTGACCAAACGCCTTTCTGTGCCTTGCAGCTGCAAACCACATCCATCTGGACTGCGCTTGGCACCTCGCTCGGTTTCACGGCCGGCATCGCTATCCTCTTCTCCCTCCTCCGACCCTACAACCAGGCCGTCTATGCCCCGCGGTTAAAACATGCCGATGAGAAGCACGCGCCCCCACCGATCGGCAAGAAGATCTGGTCGTGGGTGAAGCCGCTATGGAACAGCAGCGAGGCTGAGATGGTGGGGTATGTTGGCATGGACGCTACCATTTTCCTACGCTTCACCCGCATGTGCAGGAATATCTTTGTCATTCTCACCGTCCTCGGCTGCGGTATCCTGATCCCCATCAACGTCAAGTATGTTGACCAAGCCACCAAGCCCGAGTCCTGGTTGGCCGTCATCACTCCCTCCAACGTTTGGGGAGCGCCCAGTGGGCCCAAGTCGTCTTCGCCTACATCACAAACTTGACCGTCTGTGGCTTCCTCTGGTGGAACTACAGGAAGGTCCTAGCACTTCGGCGCAAGTACTTTGAGAGCGAGGAGTATCAAAACAGTCTCCATGCCCGGACCCTCATGGTATGTTGGTTGATAACATGTTTTTCCAGTGTGCCACGCGTAAACCATATTTTGGCGCCAGTCGGCACCCTTGCTTGAAGGCCGCTGTCTTTTTGCTAACATGATATCCCACTCTATAGCTTACCGATGTTCCCAAGGCCCGATGCTCCGATGAGGGTATCGCCCGCATTATTGACGAGGTGGTTCCCAACTCGTCCTTTGCCCGGACTGCCGTCTCCCGCAATGTCAAGGATCTGCCCGAGCTGATCAACGAACACGATCGTGCCGTTCGCAAGCTGGAAAAGGTCCTGGCTATCTACATGAAGAACCCCCAGCAGCTTCCGCCCGCCCGCCCCCTGTGCTACCCATCCAAGAAGGATCCTTCCTACGGCAGCTACCCCAAGGGGCAAAGGTGGACGCCATCGAATACCAGACCCAACGCATCCGAGATCTCGAGGTTCACATTCGCGAAGTTAGGGCGAGCGTCGACAAGCGGAGCACCATGTCCTTCGGCTTCGCCAGCTACTCGGACATTGCGGAAGCCCACAACATCGCCTACGCTTTCCGTAAGAAGAAGGTTCACGGCGCCACGGTCCGCCTCGCTCCCCGCCCCAACGACATCATCTGGGACAACATGTCCCTCACGCCTCAGGCCCGGAGCTGGAAGCGCACTATGAACAACCTCTGGGTGTTCTTGCTCACTTTGCTCTGGATCGCCCCCAATGCCATGATTGCCATCTTCCTCGTGAACCTGGGAAACCTCGGCCTCGTGTGGCCTGCCTTCCAGCGAGACCTCATCCGCAACGCCACGGTGTGGGGTATCGTGCAGGGTATCGGCCCCCAGCCCTCATGTCCCTGGTCTACCTGGTTCTCCCCATCATCTTCCGCCGCTTGGCTATTGCTGGCGGTGACCAAACCAAGACCGGTCGCGAACGCCACGTGCTCGCGAAGTTGTACTTCTTCTTCGTCTTCAACAACCTCGTCGTCTTCTCTCTCTTCAGTGCCATCTGGTCCACCGTCGCCGGTGTGATTAATCAGACCCAGCACGGAGTGGACGCCTGGCAGGCCATTATCAAGTCGCAGCCCGAAGTCGCGCTCTTCCTCGCCCTCTGCGGTGTCAGCCCGTACTGGGTAACCTGGTTGCTCCAGCGCCATCTCGGTGTCGCCCTCGATCTCTCTCAGCTGTGGCCCCTCGTCTACGGCTTCTTCATGCGACACCTGTCCAGCCCGACGCCGCGCGAGCTTATCGAGCTTACCGCGCCCCCGGCTTTCGACTACGCCAGCTACTACAACTACTTCCTCTTCTACGCCACCGTCGCCCTCTGCTTCTCCGGCATCCAGCCTCTCGTCTTGCCCGCGGCCGCGCTCTACTTCACTATTGATACCGTGTTGAGGAAGTACTTGTTGCTTTACGTATTTGTCACTAAAACGGAGTCGGGTGGTCAGTTCTGGAGGGTCTTATTTAACCGCTTCATCTTCAGCACTGTCCTCGCCGACCTCGTCTTCTTCCTCACCACCTGGGTGCGCGGCGACGGAACCCACATTCAGGCTTTCGCCGTGATCCCGCTCCCCTTCCTCGTCATCGCTTTCAAGTTTGTCTGCTCTTCCATTTTTGACAAGAAGCTCCACTATTACTCGACTCACAACGTTCGCAAGCACCCCGAGGCTGGCAAGGAGTCCCGGCTCAGGAGCGAAAGGCTGGCTTCTAGGTTTGGCCATCCGGCCCTCTACAAGCCGCTCATCACCCCCATGGTCCACCAAAAGGCCCAGAACATGCTACACGTCGTCTACAAGGGCCGCCTGACCGATGGCAGGGAAGCGGGCTCCAGCGACCTCATGAGCGTCTCGGGTTACTCGGACACCTACGCCCTCGACCCCATGCGCGCCGGCAAGCCTGGAAAATCCGCCGCTGTTCCCGGCTTCGAGTTTGTCTCGGAGGCCCACCTTGATTTCGAGTATTACAAGGACAGGCCCGAGTTCGCAAACGAGCACGGCGCCGGTGAGATCTTTGGCACGCCTTCGGACATCATCCGCCCCGGCACTCCTGGCTCCATGTTTGGCGGAAGCGAGGGATCGCGCCCCGGTACCCCGGAGCCGCTCCCGTTGGAGGCATGGGAGCCGCCGATCATATGCACGGCGGCGCTTACCGTGCCTACACACCTCCTCGATCAGCTTCGCCTTTTACGCCGAACCCGCAGGCTGGATTCCTCCAACAACCCATGTCCGCCGCCGATGGTCCCTCGCGCACAAGAAGTCCGCTATACTCTCAGGCCAACAACAGCGCGACCGGCCTGGTGATGTCGGCGGCCGGGATCCCCATGTCGCGACCTGACTCGCCGGCCTCGATGCGGCACGACAGCATGGACACCACCTCGCGCGTTACCTCGCCTTACACGCCCGGTCCAACTGTCGGCGCGCTAGGCGGCGGCCCTCAGGGCTATAGCGGGCTCGCGCAGAGCGAGGAGCCCCTAACAACGGTGCCACGGCAGATCCCTCACAGTACGACTACTTTAGGGAGGCCGACAAAGGAGACAGCCGGGCGCTGGCTGGTAAACGCCCGTGTTCTTGATTTTATTTCTCCGAGTTTTCTTCTCCTCCTTTCACCACCTGACATGATTTTTAATCCCCTTTTGTGTGCGTTTTAGTCGTGCACAACTGATAGAGATGCATTGTAAAGGGCATGGCGTTCATGCTTGCAATCTTTTTCCCTTCTTTGTCTTTTTTCTTTTTCTTTTTCCCGAGGGAATTCTTTTCTGGCTGAAAAAGAATAAACCAAAACTCAACCGAACCTGTTTCCTCGACCCTGTTCCGAGGAGGGCGTCTACTTTTCCTTTCTCTGCAATTTACGAGATATTTATGATAACATGGCACATGAAAACTTTCAGGCGGGTTGATTCCTGGCTTGAATTGCCAACATGTGCATTTCCCTTCCATAGAATAATAGCCTGAAATTGTACATCCTCCAAATCTCTTCTTTTTCCAGATCCGAGTGTTTGCCCACAGGTACTAGAAGAATCTTCGCATAATCTCCACCGCAATGCGCACGTAATATCAAAGGTCAAGTTCCGATGCCTTCAACTAGGGATGTACGCAGAGAGAGTACAGCATGCACTGCCTACTGGAGGCGGGAGCTAGTGTTATCGGGGTGTGTTGTTGTTACACGTTCCAGCGTGGTGGTTCCGGGACTGCACATCGCAATTTCTAGTCTGCGGCTCTTAAGGCGCCGTGTTCCGTAAATAGAATTTTTCCCCTTGGATCTACCCGTCAACGATCATCCCTTGCCTTTGCATCCTTTCTTTCCCTCCCGGGCAGATCGAGGTGGGCCTTGGCGCAGATCACTTCCAAGCTCGTGTGGCCTGCTCGTTTTTCTCTCTTCCTGCATTTGAGAGTTCTTGGCGACGAGAGGCTCTCAGAGGCGAGGGAGTGGTTGTTGGTGATATGGTTGGTGCTGATGGGTTTAGTGGAGGAGTATATTTTGGGGTGAAAGGTGATGGTGGCTGAATCAATGGTTTCTCGAGGAAGTTTGGAGCTGGATGCGGCAATATGATGCAAGCTCTATCGTATGCATGTTGAGTGTCTTGCTTGGGACTAGATTAGAAGAGGTGGCTATGACTACCCCTGATAACCTGCAGCAACAGGTAGAGCGAAAGGACAAGTAGATGTATTGTTATATTATCAAGATCAACGCTCTCTTCTATCCGCCATAAAACGTACGATCTATGCCACTATCACCTCGCATACCATGATGATTCTCATCTATCGCGTACATGTGTCCAACATAACCCCTTCCATACACCTCATTATCACCTTAGATTAGATTATATTCATGGCGCATTCACACCGTCCTGGACACCCGAACCCTCTCGATCGTCGTGATGTATCCGTAGAATATCAGCGCAACTTTCCTGAAGCGCCCAAGCTGACAGACCACTTCTCCAGATCCGAGGCAACACCTTCTACCAGCGCATCGTCTATCACGCCGTCCTGCCAGGTGAGGCCGATGGTTACGGTACCGGACTCCTTGCAACCCGCGACACTGGCGCCCACCCCAGCGCCCGTGACGACGGCGGACTGCGTAAACACGTGGCGCGAAATCCTCGCAGCGACGCCGCTGTCATCACCCCCGCTGATGACGCCGACGTTGCTGACCTCCCAGGACGAAGAGCGCGCTTTGCCGTCCAGCTTCTTCGCCCGCTCGTGCCAGTCGGACACCCATCGGAGCAGTCCGACGATGTCGTCCGCGGGCAGCGTCTCGGCCCTCTTATTGAGCTCGCGCTTCACGCGGCCGGCAACTTCCCAGATCTTGTCCTCGAGAGAGGAGCCTGCATCATCACCGGAGGTGCCCTCGGACAGGCGGGATCGGAGAGCCGCGACCTCCTCGGGGGTGAAGGAGTGGGTGAAGCTGGTCACGAGGACGGACATGGTCTTGTTCAGGTCCCAGCCCGGCGCGGACGCGTACGGGCGCAGCGTCATGGGGGTTTGGCTAAGGTACACCTTTTCGTCGGGGAGCTGGCGGATGAAGGAGGTGAACATGAGGGCGTGGGCTAAGCCGGTGAGGGTGGTGCCGTGCGTCCGGCACAGGGCGACGAGGTTGGACGCCGTCTCGCCGTCTATGGTCACGATGCGGGCGCGGGTCTTGTACGGTCTCGCGAGGTCGATGGGTGCGCCGCTCCAGTACTTGGGGACGGCGGGGGCGAGGAAGGACGGGCGTATCTCCGACCAGATCGCCTTGAGGATGTACCGCCAGCTAAGGGTGATGTTGACCGCGTCTTCTTGGCTGGGCGGGAGCGAGGGCGGCTCGGGGTAGCGTAGGGTGGGGAGGGCGTCTGGGATGTCGCCCGAGGGGATCGGAGTCTTTAACAGGGCGGAAAGTAGTGCGTTTTGAATGATTTTCCCGCTTAGACCGTCGCCGATTGCGTGGTGGTAGGCGAAGACCACGTCCACGTGGGGCGCTGCCTCTGGGTTTCCAATGATTGTGATGCTCCACGGGGACCGGTTCACGATGTCCGGCCAGGGTGTGGAGTGTTTTGCCTCGACCACTTTCACTAGCACGGCTTCCTCCGGTTCTCCGGGAGAAACTGGCTGCCACTCGAAGTGGTTCCCGAGATCAATGGTCGGGAGATGAGTAAAGGCCGGGTCATTGGTATGCTCGCCCGCGATTCCCACGCGGAGGAGGGTTGGTCATCGATCACGAGGGGTAGGGCTTGGGCGATCCACGCCCTCCAAGCCTGCGAGCTCAACGGCTCGGGGGCTTCATACCGACAGGTGATGGCTACGCTATAGTAGAGACCTAGCGAATGACGAGCAGTCGAATATTGCTCCCTGCGTGTAGTGTTAGCTAATTTTGACCGAAAGCTTTGCCCAATTGGCATCTCCTGTAGTCTCACATCTTGCCGCATGGGCGTAGCTTCTTGACTGTGTCCTCCATGACTTTCAATGGCGTCGGAAGTCGCTATTTTCTGCCTCGAAGATTTGGAGTTTTTCCTTTTGCTAAGAAAAAAAAAAGGGGAGAAAGAAGACTAGAGAAGATCGTCTAAGCAAGCGCGACTTATACCCGAGAAAAGAGCTGCGTATCCCGTTTCAAGACAAAGAGAGGTTCGATCTTTGAGCAATTTAAGGGGTTCATTCCCATTTAAACATGGAATCAAGTCTATTCGTGCCTCGGTATTCTAAATATACAGTTGAGGTTTAAACTGGTGCCTGAAAGGGCCGTCAGCTTACACCACGGAGATTGAATCCTACGTTCGAGATGTCCCCACTCATCGCGTTGAACTTGACGTGATCCTTCCCATGGCCCCTTAAGCTTGGCGCAACGGTTGCGAAGCTGCCGAGGTTTTGCCGTTGTCGTCCGGAATAGGGACATGAAAGTTAGGGGAAAGCACGCCCAGTCATAACAATGGACAAAGGCCCCTAAAGTATCGGGTGGCACTGGCAGTTCCCATCAGCGCCCTACGCTCAAGCCACTGTGCTCTTCTGGGCGCACTAGTCGGGAACAGTTTGAACTGTCAGGCGGCTGTCGAGCAATAGCACGACGCGAAATCTCCCCAAACAATTCCCACCGACGCCCAGCCTCCGCGTCGAGCTTCACCGATTTGGGGAAATTGATGTCCTAATCGTACTCGGTCATTTTCTCTTCTTCTTTTCTTTTTCTTTTTTTCTTTCCTCTTTTGCTCTCTCCTGCAGAAAAAAACCTAAGCTCTTTTTCTCTCATCTTATTCTTTTCTTAAAACATCTTCCTTTTTCCTCTTCTTCATCGGAGCTCGAGAGATCATCCCCGACAACCTGCTTAGAGAAGGGGCGTCGAAACAAATCTTACCACCTGTCTCGAGGGTTGCTCGCCTCCCCGCCATGTCATGACACGAAGCAGATACCCGACGAGAGCCATGCAACTGCCCGACTCGTGACACCCATTTGAATACGTTTATGCCTTGTTGCCATCACAAAGCCGAGTAATTCGAGCGGGTTCCCGAAATGGACCAAAACCGTCGGGCG
Source organism: Parascedosporium putredinis (assembly GCA_949357655.1). Classification (NCBI taxonomy): domain Eukaryota; kingdom Fungi; phylum Ascomycota; class Sordariomycetes; order Microascales; family Microascaceae; genus Parascedosporium; species Parascedosporium putredinis. Next base: position 510,955 of record CASHTG010000003.1, read on the forward strand.
AACATGGATGCGCCCTCCAGTTTACCCAAATCCTCGCGACCTTCCAATGCGACCCAGTTTACCGTGAACCGCGATTCTCGACGACCGCTTTTGGAGCCTCCGCAGGTAGAGAAAACAGCAACATACCCAGGGCGTCTACCCCCTCTGGAGTCCGCAGAGAAAAGACTTCGCCTGCCGCCCCCGCCGCTACCGCAAGCCCCAAAATGGCTTTCGCAAAGCACGCCGCCCTCGCCGGCGCCGCCATAATCCGACCCTCAAGCGCCGGCTCAGTGGGCTCCCGGTCGGAGAATAGCAACTTGTCTTCCGCCTCGAAAAACACGCGGATACCTCGTCCCGCTACTGTCGCGCCTAACTCGACGAATTCCAGGAGGCCCATCACGCTCATGGAGGCGTATAGGCTGGCAGAGGAGGAGGAGGAGCTTCGGGGCGCCCCGTATGGCCCAGACGCGTCGCCTAGTCCCGCGCCGCGACCGTGGCGTTCGCGAAACAGCTCCGAAGAGGCCAAAATGAGAAAGCTATTGAATCAGGACCCGCAAGATATCAGGGGAAGGGAGTCGAAAACGCCCGACGTTGGTCGCAGCAGCATACCCAGGCGGCCTGGCAGCTCACTGTCGGAGAGAAGTAGTCACTCATCCGGCTCTTCCGATCGTAGGGTTTCGTCCGACGCGAACAAGGGCAATCTCTCCGCCAAGTCTGGCTTGTTCTCCAAGTCTAAAGTAGGCCCAAACATCGCCAGGACGGGTGAGGCGCTCGCGCGCAAAGCCAGCAATAGCAGCCTTCGAAGCAGCGGCTCGGTTTCTCCTGCTCCCCGCGCCTACCGTGAACGAAATTCGCTGGGCCGTGAGGACAGTGTTCCCAATTTTGATCCCCTCCCAGAAATTCGAGCAGTGTACTCGTACCCCACGCCTGAATACGAGGGCAACGCCTCGTCGCCCAACAAGAGCTATGCCTGGCAGCTGGAGAATGACTTTACTGCGGGCGACCTCTCGATTTCGGAGAGCCCGAGAATTAGGGTGGACTCGACGGGGAAACCACGGCGAAGCCGCAGCTCGAGGAGGCCGCCAAGCTCGACCCCCTCGCCGCAGCCCGTGGAGGCCCGCGAATACTAAGCTCAACGAAATTATGGAGAGGGAGGTTCAGGACGAGAAGCAACACCCGCATCTGGGGAGCCCTCAACCCCGGCCTTTTACCACGCGGATGGGAGAAATTCAGGCCTTGGAGCGGGAGATTGATAACCTGCTCCCGAATAGGTGGGACCGACCCAAGAATACGAAGCTCGACGAAATCAGGGCCCGGGAGAAGGAGATTATGTCGAATAAGTCTGTAGCCGCAAGCAGGTTGGAAGAGATACGGGAACTAAACTCCCAGCCCCGAGCTAAACCTCAGTTGACACCTCCCCCGTCGTCCCCGAGGTTGGCCAGGAATCTACCGCCTTCTACGATGCGGCGTCCGCCAATCGCCCCAGTTATGGACTGGGTCAGGGCGAGCAGATCCCCCACACCCCAGTCACTATTTATCGCAAGGGAAGGCAGGATAACATAAGCAACACGAAGGCTCCTTCCGTGGAAGATTCGAGCAACAAGGCTTCCACAAACTCGAACCGGGATTCGGACGTGCCACGAGACCGTCAAATTAACGACCTAGCCACTCAGGATTCCTCAAGAGAGCTTTTGCAGAGGTTGGCTCATGCAGCAAGCACAAGTCCCGCTGTGGAAACCACTACACCCCCACCACCACCACCACCAAAGGAGGAGGCATTACCGCGACGAAGGGAGAATGCGAATATTTCGCAACCCTCCAGCAGACCGACGAGGGCAGTTGTCTCACAGCAGGAGAATAGACAGCCTTCTCCTAACAACCACAACAGCAATAACAATAACACTAAAACCCACCTTTCTACTGAGCAAAGACGGACGCAAAGGATGAGTGACAACAAAGACCTTGAAAAGAAGCCTTCAGTCGGCTTTGTCGGGGTTCGTCGAGCCTCTTCGTTTGAAGCGACGCAAGAGAAACGCCGGAGTCTGCATTCTGACGGTGATCCTACAGAGCGTATTGAGCGTGAAATGCTTCTCTTTGCACCAGCCGATAACCATTCTGAGAGAGGCTCCATCTACATTCCATCCCCGCCCTCAGCTCGGACGAGGATGAACCTAAAGACGATGGCGCCGCCGATGAAACTCCGCGGCCTAAGAGGCAGCAGGATATACTGGCCATGCCCACTCCTCGCATTATCGGCGCCTACGTTGGAACCCCGGCCACTATTAAAGTCGGGCGAGTCGAGGACGACAAGCCAACCAGACCCCCGTTGAGACTAAACCCCAGAGAGCCGAGCCGATCAACCGGAGACGAGGAGACAGCCAGAGCGGTGGGGGCTCTGATTCGGAGCTGCGCAAGCCAAAGAACCGCGCAAGCTCTCGTCCTCGCCGTCGTGCAAAGTCTCTTTCCAAGAACCGCCTGCCCCTCATCAACTCTGCAAATCCACCCACCGTCAAGGATGACTTGTACGAACTACAGCGCTCGCACAACATTGAAGACTCCACCCTCGACGACTTTGGTGACCTTCTCAACAATGACCGACTCGCCGATTCCCCGAACTCGACCAGATCCTGGAGGACCTCAAGGATAAGCTCCTCGAAGAGGTGACCAAGGACCAGGAGAAGAAGCGGCCGGGCAGGTCTAGCAAGGAGAGGACGCCGGATGGCGGGAGTGACTTGGAGGCTCTGAACCGCATGACCAAATCCGTCACCTCGAGTCTCCGCGACCTCCACGCTGTCAAACGGGGCATCGACCGGCTATCTGACCAAGTCAACCTTCCCGATCTCAACCCTGCGGATCAAGGCGCGGAACCCACCGCTAAGCCCGTTGCTCCCGCTGGGTCTGACGCTATCGACGAGAAGACATTAGCAAAGGCCACCGAACTCCTCAAAGCCGAGCTTCTCAAATCTGGTCCCTTCCCGCCCGCCGTATCCAATCCTGACCAAGCTGCCGTCGTCCACTATCCCCAGCTCTACACTAATAGGCCTTTCCGGTTGACGCTCCTCGGGCTCGTCACCGGCCTGTTCACCCTCTGGTGTGTAGCGGAATCCGCCATGTGCGCCCAATACTGCCGCCCCGCCATCTGCTCGGAGCCGCCTTGCGTCTGGTCACCCGACGACCCGACGTGGGGCGTCGCGATCCCAAGAAGCTCGACCAGTGGGCCATTGGCGGCCGCGGCCGGGTTCTCGCCAGCCGCCTGGCGGATGAGTGGGACGACCTTGTCGCCGATGCCTCGGACCTCCTCCACGGCGTCGACATCCGCACCACCAACCCGGACGAGCTAGACTTCCGGGATCGCCGTCAGTACCGCCGTCGTATGCGCAAGAAGGGCTTGCTCAAACAGCGGGCGGAGTCGCCGGCGCACAAGGAAAAGTGGGATGCGTGGCACGCGGCGCGGATCGCGACGGAGAGGGCCAGCGCGGCGCGCGAAATGGGATATGACGTGTACGACGAGAGCGAAAGCATGGGCGACGACGCTAAAGGATAGGAGCATACGTGGGCGTTGGTCATTTTGCCTTTTCTTCTCCTCTCTCTTCTCTCTCTTCTCCCCGCCTCGAAGTGCCTGCGCACTGGTCGTGGACTCGTCTGCCTTGCCTTGCCTGCCTTTTCTTTTCTCAGCTTCTATATATATATTCATTCCTCATAGCTGTTTAAATGTAAGCCAAGATGGACATTAAAAAGGGATGCGTGGCGTTGGGGGAAAGGATGAAACCAACAAAAAAGTGCCGGTGTTTTTCTTTCTTTTTTCTTTCTTCTTTCGATTTTTTCCTAGTCAGAAAGGGGTTATCATCTGGAGTCATGGATAGGGCATTAGTTGATACTTTTTAACATTGAAGTCTTCTTTCTCTCCTTCGATTCTTCGATGTATCAGCTCATATGTACCATCACTCGTCGAAGAGTAACGCCGCCTCGAAGGGAGTTGAACGCTAGCATATGGAGAGCCTACTAGCGGCCCTAATCAAAGCCCTCTTCTTTCTATTTGTTTGAACATTATCAACCCGATTCCTTTTTCCAACTCACTGTGTTCATTTTAAACTCACCCGCGAAGATCCCGACTCCCAAACTTTGGCTATGCGGCCGGGACCGTTCAAGGCAAGTAAGCATAGCTCCAAGACATTTAGATCGTCAGGCCATCTACGTAGGGAAGGACAAAGAAGAAGGCTTCCCAGCACGTTCATGACATCCCGTATACCGTCTATTTTATTTGTATTTTCTATCAAAAGACAACGGTACTTTACCGGACACAGCCGGCGGCCTTGCACCAACTTTTTCTCCGCGTCTAGTGTAAAAGTCCAGGGCATCTTCCCAAATAACATCACGAGGCTAGTGATGGCGGCGCCGGCCGCCCAGCATCCCCGAGATTGGCGACGGCGGCAAGCAACCTAGGGAAACAAAACAACCCCTTTTTTTCTTTTGTCCCTTCCTAAAAACATACTTTTCCACGTTTTGCCCATTGCTCGTTGTAATGCGTAAGAAAAGAGAAAGGGAAGAGTGGGTTCTCGCAGATAGAGCAGGACGTGATGGTATCTCTGCCCACCACTCGCGAAACATGGCTTGGCGAAGGGCTAGCTTGGGGGATTTTTCCCTTTCGTCACTAAGTCCTTGCACATGCCATTCCGCGTTCTACGTGGTCTGGACTTAACCGATGACCTTCTCGATGCACTCGATTCTATGGTGGAATTTTCCCTGTCAGTACGCTACTATGCTTGTAGATAGAGAGGAAATTGAGTCGGGGTGCGACTAACCCGTGGTTGTCCCTGAGCTCATCCATCAAAGGCTTAATGAGGCTCGCGTAGACGGGAGCGAGGACACCCTCTCGGAGATGGTGCCGTTGAGGACCTGCTTCACGGCTGTTTCCGGGGATAACGAGTTAGTTGAATGTAAAGGGGGACGGACACTCGGAGGACTAGGCCGCCAAAGTGGGCAGTCAGGCGGTGATAGGCCCTTGGGGCAACAAAAGGGAGGAGGGGCAGGATGCGGGGTGGGGGTGGGGGATGACTTGCCAACACCGCAGGGAACGCCGACCAGCTTGGCCATGGCGGAGTAGCCGCCGGAGCCGATGGGAGCGCCGTATTCGCAGAGAGTGGAAGTGATGGTGTTCTTGCTGCCATCCTTGTTCTGGACCTCGAAAAGGTGCTGGAGGAACTGTGGTACCAGACACGGTTAGCGTCAATTTCGAAAAAAGGCCAGAGAGTACCCAGCCTCGTGTTAGACAAGGCGGATAGGTCTAGACGTACGACAAGGTCACGCTCGCCGTCCTCATAAGCCATCTTCTGCTCGAGAGAAGCGCAGAGGGTGTCCAGGGCGTTGCCCCTGGGGGTGATTTGGGCATCCGAGAAGATGCCGACTAAAACGCAGCGAAACTCGTTAGCGACTGACCGAGGCCGATTATAATCCCCCTCGACGCCGAGGATACAATTACTTACGCCACTTGAGACCGGAGATCAACGAGTTCCTCTCGTAGTCGTCCTTGAACGAGGTCTTGGACTCGACGGCAGCCAAGAGGTCGGCCTCGCTGGAGGAGCTGGCGCCAATGAGCTGCTTGGTGGCGTCCTTCCAGGCAGTAGGCTCCTTGAAGTGGGGCTGCTCGTCGTCGCGGAGGAAACCGAGGTCGACGAGGACCTTGATGAACTGGGGGAAACCGTTGTAGCGGAGGGTGCCGCGGACGACGGTCTGCGCCTCGGGGATGTTGTAGCTGGAGGGAGGAGGAAAAGTTAGTGCTCGCTCGCTCATGGACCGCGCATCGGGGGAGTATCCTTACCGCTCACGGTAGCCGGTGCTATCACGGTTTCCGTAGGCGACGAAGTTGAAGCCGAGGAAACCGGTGTGGTAGGGCTTGGCGGTGGCCATGAGGTCAACACCGTTGATGTCGACCAGGTTGCCGTCCTCGAAGTACCTGGCGTTGTTCTTCAGGGCGAGGAGGACACCGCGGCTGCTCCAGCTGAACTTGTAGCCTGTGAGTTATCGTTAGTAGGCGTGTGCGAGAAGAGGTCGATTGGTCGAAGTCTAGTTACCGAGGGGTTGTTGGAGTCTAGCACGCAGGGATGAGTTAGCAAGAAACGTCGCGGGAGGCCATGGTCGCAGGTGATAGAAACATACTCTCGGGGGCGGGCAGGCCACCGCAGAAGCTCTTGAAGGAGAGGATGGAGCCGCCCTCCTTGTGGACGCGGTCAATCACGTCGACGGCATAGAGGTGGTCGATACTGCAGAAGGGGAGGGGAGTTAGTGGTGCGGAGAGGGTTCAAAGGACGACGGAGTCCAACATACCCAGGGTCAAGCTAGGAAAGAGAATCATGTTAGCAAGGCTGGGGAATGACCAAGGGGTTTTCCTGAACCAGGGCTGCAACTTACGCCAATCTCGTTCATGACAGTGATGCCGGCAGCCTTGGCCTGCTCATGGAGCTCCTCCATGGCGGGAGAGACATAGGAGGTGGTGACGACATGCTTCTTGGCCTTGATGGCGGCCTTAATGACGGCGGCGTGATGGGTGTAGGGGATGAGAGATGGTAACGTCGTGCTGGGCAACGGCGTTCTCGAGAGCAGCGGTGTCGCTCACGTCGAGGCTGACGGCAGTGGTGTTGGGGAAGCCGCCGGCGAGGGCCTGGGCCGAGGCTAGGGTGCGGCAGGCGACGGTGACGTGCACGCCAATCTTGGCGAGGAACTCGACCGTGGGCGTGGCGACGAAGCCGGAGCCGAGGAGGAGGGCGGATTGGGACATTGTGGTGATGGTTCTGGTCTGTCTAATGCCTTTGTAGTGTGTGATAAGGAAAGTGTTTGTTTGGGTTTGTCTGTTTTTGGGTCCTTTCGCGGGGGAAGAGGAGGGTTGTCTTGGTCCGTTGCAAGGAACAAAAAGAGCTGGTTGTAAGTAAACACCGATCCCGGCTAAGGCGAGGAGGGGCACTTTCTAATTTTTTTCTATACCTCGAGACCGAGATGACGCCTCAATTCAAAGACTCACCCGGCCAGAAAAAGTCGGGTCTCTGTGCGTGTGCCCCGCGTTGCTGGACCCCGCAATGGCAACACCGGACTCGGATCTTCAAGACTTGATGTACCACTTACACCCCCAAGTGTGGGTGAGGCCCAGCCGCAAGTAGTACCTACGACTTGGTTGTCGCATGGAAAGCTTTCGAGGGGCCCTTTTCAACCGTGAGAGATCGGGAGAGCTCAATACAATTGGATTTCTTATTTCAAGTGCTGTGCTTTTTTCTCATGTTCTTTGGACCCTCCTGGCTCTTACAACCTCTTCCGCTCTGAGTTTGCCTATGGCGGGGTTGAGAGGGCATGGGGGATTTCTGATTTCTCCCCCAAAGAGACAAGGTGCGAGCAACCGCTTGTCTAGCAACGAGTAAAAGAATATTGGATAGACTGAAGCTCCTGCCCTCGGCGACGTTTGTACTGGCCCATGTTCTTCGTCCTCGCAGATCCCATCCACTCTTTCTAACATTTATAGTGGGCATGCCTTGACTTGACTCCACACCCAAGAAATCGCGCGATCTTGGCCACCCACGAACCTGGAGGGTAGTGGAAAAGGGTGTACTTGGAGCATCCAATGATACGGGTTTCATTATCTCCCAGCGTCTGCGCGCTTGCCCCTTTCAGGCCGAAATTGAGCTCCGTTCCGTCTCGCCGTCCGCCAACTTTCCATTGGAGCTCCCACTTTCGCAGTTCATCCCTCCTATCATGACTAATGGGGTATGGCTTGGATTCATCTTTTCCCCAAGATGGGCCAGTGATCCTTTCGCCGGAGGGCTCGGCCAATGTTGAGCACTGTGCAATTCGTCAATGGTAAGATCTGGATGTATACAATTGAATTGATCTCTTTGATGCCCGCTCCAGAGTCCTTCCAGCCGGAATGTTGAGCGATGACTGAAACACTGCTTTTCAGCATCAAGCGTCCACTTCTTTGTCTTTTCGTCAACCCAGTCCTACGAGACGGCAGCCAGGCCCAAGCACGTAGATTGTTCTAGGCGGATCATCGCATTGGGGGTACGACTTGGTACTACTTAGCCGAGAACAAGGGTCGACCGTCCCCAGGTTGCGGCGTTGGGAGACGATACCCGCGCTGGAAACTCTTCAGGAATTGCAGCTGGGAATTTCCTCTTGAAGGGTTTCCTGCGATGATGCAGATTTTATCGAGAGTACGAGCATAGAGTCTCAGTTCTGTTTATCGTCGAGCAATAAGCACCCCTGCAAGGTTCTTTTGGGGCCTGGCCTGCACTGCACTGCATCCTGGAGCAATCGTGATGGAAGGAGCCCCTGAAAGCCGGTTGCGTTGATGGATCCATTAAATCTGATCATTCCCGGCTCCATTCTTGAAATGACTAAGCACCGCCAAGCCGCCAAGATGGACATTTGGTGTCGTGTTGCGCTGCCTCTCCTGGCCTCTCGACCCCTACTACCCCAGAAGGAGATTGTATTGCCTCGTAAGCTGAGCGTCCGCACCAGATTCCCCATTTGTCGATTTGCCAAAAACCATGGGCGAAAGCAGTCGGTGATACTCTTCTTCGATCACCTTCGCTTCTTCTGCATAGAGATTTACTGCCCCCGTCCATGTCTGGCTCGCAAATAGTCGACAGGCTCAGAGAGCGTCATCCGGCTTCGTGGTAGTGTCCTATACCTGACGTTTGTGCGTGGTGTTTCGCTTGTCGTTTCCAGTCCACGTACAACCACAACGACACTCCTTTTCTTGACTTCCTTCTTCTTTTTCGTTACCTTTACCATTTTTTTCTCCTCTTGCATTTAATCTCCAGTCCTTCGTTTTTCGACAGCCCTTTCCTCTCGAATTTTACGATATCCTTATCATTTCACCCACCCTTAATCCTCATCGTCTCAACTTTTCGAACCGGTACATAACCCTGAATGCGCGAGCCCACGAGCCTCCCGACGAAACCGAACCTCTTCCCGACGCCATGAGTGACCGTCGGGATCAGGCGTACGACGCCGACCCCCGATACCCTCTTACGACGAGGCTGTCGCCGGCGGCACTTTTGGAGCCACGATGACCACGACGCCGAGACGGAATCGCAGTCCTTACTGCCCTCACAGAGCAATGCCGGCCCTTCACGGCGACATCCTGCGGGGTACAGGCCGCCCACCGTCGAGACGGACGACGAAGGTAGCGAGTGGACGAGCGAGGATGACGACGAGACCACCCAGGTCCGACGGGAGATTCACGAAATGGAAATCGAGGAGGCCGAGGACAGCCGGTCGCGATCCATCTTTGGCAAACGCATGCCCTTTTCCCTGACCCTGCCCAAGTGGAGGTGGTCTTGGCGCTTCCGGATACCGCGGCCCCAGATTCGATTGCCCTCTAGGGCACCGGACACCAGTAACGACACCGAGGCCCGGACGGAGGAAGGGGAGGAGGAGTCTACGCCGAGGAGGAGGTGGGGGCTGCAGGCCTTGCGCGACGTGGACCCGTCCGTGGTCCTGATTTTTGTTGCCCGAATCATGGCCCTATTCGTCCTCATTGGCTTCTTTTACGTCATCTTCATAAGCGACTTCTTGACAGGTGCCGCTTCGCGCGTCGGAGGGGCATGCGGCCCGGCCTCGAAGATCTCCGCATATTCTTACACAACCATCTTGACGAGGCGCACATGCGCGCATCAGTCAAGCACTTTACCCAGTACGCCCACATAGCCGGCACGGAGGGCGACTATGCTTTGGCCGAAGATGTTCGCGAAATGTTCATCCGTGCTGGGCTGGATGACGTGGTCATGGAACGGTACCACGCCTACTTGAATTACCCTAGGGTCGATGGCCGTGCCGTAGAGATCCTCGGTGCCGATGACAAGCCCGTCTGGTCTGCGAAGCTAGAGGAGGAGGATGTTGGTTCGACCACCGCGGGAAGGCAGACGCTCGCTTTTCACGCTCACTCCAAAACCGGCACCGTGCAGGGTCCCCTCATCTATGCCAACTACGGCTCGCGCGAGGATTTCGCCAAGCTCAAGGAGGCCAAAATCGAGACCAAGGGAGCAATCGCCCTCGTGAGGTACGCCGGCACCCAGAAGGACCTGGCATTGAAGGTCAAGGCTGCGGAGCTTGCCGGCTTCGTCGGCTGTATCGTTTACAACGACCCCGCCGATAACGGATTCAAGCTCGGCGACGTCGCCCCCAAGGGCCGCTTTATGCCCGCCGACGCCGTCCCTCGAGGCTCGACGAGCTCGTCGCGCTGGGTCGTGGGTGACGTACTTACCCCCGGCCAGCCAAGCACCAAGGATGCACCCCGTGACAAGAAAGCGGCGGCCGCTGCCCTCCCGGGTATCCCGAGCTTGCCTCTCTCTTCGCGGGATGCTGGTCCGCTGCTCAAGGCTCTCAAGGGCAAGGGCCAGCCGGCCTTCCACGCCTGGGTAGGAGGGGTACCCGATGTTGGCAAGTGGTGGACCGGCGACCAGTCGTCGCCCATCGTCCGTCTTAAGAACGAGCAGGACGAGGTCGAGATGCAGCCCGTCTACAACGTGTACGGCAGGATCGCCGGCATGGAGCAAGGCGAAAAGTCCATTATTGTCGGAAACCACCGCGACTCCCTCGCGTTCGGCGCCACGAACCCCCACAGCGGTACCTCGGTCATGATTGAGTTGGCCCGCGTGCTCGGCGATCTGCGCTCGCGCGGCTGGATCCCCCTTCGCACCATCGAGTTCATGTCGTGGGACGCGGCCGAGTACAACCTGATTGGATCGACCGAGTACGTCGAGCTCAACGAGCAGACTCTCCGCGACAACGCCTGGGCCTACATCAATCTCGACCGCACCGTCGTGGGCGGCGAGTTCCACGCCTCCGGCTCCCCGTCTTCAATAAGCTGCTCCTGCGGATCCTCGACCGTCTCTGGGACCCGGCCTTCAACACCACCCTGCGCGAGGTCTGGAACAACCGCCGCGGCGTCCTCGAGAACCTCGATTGCACGAGCGACTACCTCCCCTTCCAGAGCATCGTTGGCACCAGCTCCATCGAACTCGGCTTCCGCGGCGAGGACTTCCCCGAGTACACTAGCTACGACAACTTTGAGTGGGTACAGGCTGTCGGCGATCCAGGCTTCGTTTACCACCGTATGATGGCCGAGGTCGTCGGACTCATGGTCCTGGAGCTCGCCGATCGGTACGTCATGCCCTACGACATGGAGCACTACGCCAACAAGCTCGACACCTACGTCAAGGAGCTCGGTAAGTGGGCCAAGGGCGTCGCCGACGGTGCCAGCAAGAAGAAGAAGCCGGAGCTCGTGCTAGCCCCCTGACGGAGGCCATCAAGCTCGTCAGGACCAACGCCAGGGACTTTGCCCTCTGGGAGATGGAGTGGGATGCCAACATTCTCGGGTCCGGGGATGGGAGTCCGCTTCGATGAACATCAGGAGGAAGGATTACAATGATCGCATGTCTCGGTTCGAGACGGCGCTTTTGGACCCTGCAGGGGTGAGTCAGCCCCATACCTACCTACCTCTCTCCCCCTTTTCAAATCTTCCAGCGTGAACCTTCGTCTACGTGTGCAGTGACTTCAAACAGCTGCTAACCTTTGCCCCTTTCTTTTTTAGATCCCCGAACGGACTCAGTTCAAACACACCGTTTTTGGGCCCTCCCGCTGGGATGACACCGCCAAGTCCCAGTTCCCCGGCATCCGCGCCCTCGTTGAGGACGGCAAGTGGACCGAGGCCAACGTCCTTGTCGGCCAGACCGCCGGTCTTCTCGTGAAGGCTGCCGAGGTCCTCAACCTTGGATAACCGCCTCTCTCTCAGACAAAGAGTGACGGTGGAGAATTGCAAAGGCGTTCCTGGCGCGCGCCACCTAACCTGGCGGGGGGCCCTGTACGCTGGTTAACCGGTCTTGTTTATTATAAACAATCTTTCTCACGTTTCTCCTTGCCATGCGCCCCCCTCTACCCCGGCTAGGGCTAAAGGGTGGGGAGAGAAGCGGGAGGCTTATGTATGCTTATGGATGGGTGGTTTCATCTTTCAGAAGAGGTTGGAGACGAGCAGCCGCGGCTCGCAACGGGGAAAAACATGTCCATATCTCCCCGTGTTTGACGAGGCCCTCGCCGCCCCTTTCCTTTTTGGGGGTGTCTTTTCTTTTTCAGTTTTGTTCTCTTCTTCTGCTTTCTTTTCGTTTGCATCAGTTTGGAGTTCAGGAAACAGGTCTGCAGACACTCAAACGAGCATCAGCGCCCGGGCTCCCATGGTCATCATCCCGCCGCGCAGTCTCTTCCCCCATCACTTTCTTCATCTCCTATGTTGTTTCTTCTTTTTTTTCTTTTTCGCCCTCCTTCCGACGCTATCGCTTTTTTCTTTCCCTTCTATGTTCTTTACCTGCTCTCGCTGAAGGCGTTGGACAAGGAGGGCCCGTTGAAATTTACGTCAAGATAATTTTTTTGTTCACTTTGTTTTCGTCGTTTTACCTTTTTCCCCTCATATATATATAAAAGGAAGGGAGAGAGGGGGAAGGGGAGCACGGGGAAAAAGGCCTCGGATGGTCTTTGTATTTTGCCTACCATCTCGTACGTATTCAGGAGAAATGTAAACATTCATCGTGCCCATCTTCGTTTCTTCATTCTTTTGGAGGATTTGAGTGCTTGACTCGTGTGGAAATCCTTGTGCGTGCTGCTTACCTACCACCCCATCTCGTACGGAACGAACACAACTTGATCGGATAGTGCCCTCACATCGAGTGAGGTTTAGTTTGGGACAGAGTCACTGCACGTTGTCAAGCAAGCTAGAGGAGAAAAGAATGGAAAAGATAAAAATCGATATAAAAGAGAACAAGGGACAGCACGCAGGGCACAAAAAGGCTCAAGGCAATTAAGGTATGTACAGGAGCGGCGCTTTTCTTCTCTCGCAAGTTACAAAAAAACACTCAAGCTTCTCTCCACCGCCACATCATGCATGACTCGCGACGCTGCCATTCCGTCTCCGCCACCTTGGGGTAAGGGGAAAAAGGTGATAATAAAGGAAGAGAAAAGGAGGTTCCTTTGGCGCGGCTGCCGCTCCTATTCTTCTTTCCTGCGATCTCCTGATAGACTGCTAATTGACGGGGACGTGGTTTCACTTCATCTCTGCTGGAAGATAGGCAATGCAGCGAGGCTACAAGACGATGCCCTCCAGTTGCCTGCTCCGAATGTTCTCGAGGGTCTGATGGAAATGTTTCTTGCTGTGCTCTACAGACGCCGAGTCTTGCTGGTTGCCCGCGAGGTTGGAGTGAATCAGCTCGATGAGTCCGTTGAGGTACTTGGTCGTTACCTAGGTCAAATGTTAGCAGCTTGTAAGGGAATGTGTGTGTCGAGGCGACGCTGGAGTTAGGGATACGTACGGATTCATTTCCTTGGTCAAAGTAGTAGACGTAGCGGTCCAGTATCTCCACAAACAGCTCGATCGAGGTAGCCGTCTCCATGCAGGAGTCGGCCACACGGAGCGCCCGCTGTAGACACTCGAGAACGCGCTTGCCGTCACGGTAGAGCTAGGAGGATATAAATGTTAACATTTCCATCTGAAAAGCCTTTACAAGCGGGAAAGGAGTGTAACTTGGGAAAGGAAGCTGTGAAAAAGAAAACAAAACGTACCTCGGGTCCTTCCTGCTCCCCAACAGGTTCCGGCTGGCCCGGCTGCGGCGTCGCCCACCACAAGTGGCTGGCGAGGTACACGGCCCGGCACTGATCCGGTTTCCTGAGCAGCTTGCTACCATGCTGCGCGCACTTGGTGATGAGGGTGTCGTAGTTTTCCCTTCCAAAGTTCCGCGTCTGGTGGAGCGCGCTGGCGACGACGCACACGGCCTGGAACTGCGCCTTGGAATCCGAAATGGCCTCCTCGTACACGGTAAACGCCTGCGCGAAGAACTCGTACGCCACCTCCTCGAAGCCGGTCTGGTCCGCCGTCTGGCCGGCAGCGCAGAAGAGTCGCAGGGCCAGCTCCGCCGCGCCCGCGCCGTTGACCCTGGTGTAGAGCGTGCTGATGGCCGAGTGCATAAACTTGTACAGGGCATTGCTCTGCGTCTCCCAGTTGTCGACGTAGTGCTCCTTGGCCTTGAACCGGTGCGCCAGCTTCATGCAGGCGGTGAGGAGAGGGGGCGTCGTCGTCCTAATCCGCTCGTTACCCTCGGAAAAGGCCTTGCGCACCATTTGTAGGAGGCGGAACTGGACGTCATTGTCCTCGCTCTGGAGTAGATGAACGAGCCGGGCGAGCCAGCCTTGTTCCTCAATAGTCTCGTCCGTCTCCGCACGTCGCTGGCTAGCTACGGGGTAGCTTCCTGAGGACGGTGAGCTTTCCTTGATGATGACCTTGAGCACCTCCAACACGCTCTCCAGCTCGGCCGTGGTCGATATGGCCGTCTTGTGCTTGAGGAGGGTACGCGCGACCTCGCCAGCCAGCGCCCTCCTGGTAGGGTAGCCCTGGGCTTGGCATAGGGGAACGAATGTAGGGAGGGAAAGGGCGGTGAAAATGGAGACGTAGCGCGATAGGGGCGCGCGAAGGAGAGCGAGGAGGCTGCTCTGGGCGGGGGCGGAGTGAAGGTCGGCATTGTTCGCGTGCTCCCTAACCTTTTGGACAGCATAGTCAAAGATCTGGTCGACATAGTCTAGCCTCTCGGGGTAGATGTTGAGAGCGAGGTTTGTGAGCGACACAAGGAGGGCGATGGTATCTTGAATGGGGAGGTGCTGCGCACCCACGAGATGCTGCACTTGCGTGAAAAAGATCTCGTAGAGGTGGACGTTGGTAGGAATGCCCGGCTTGGCATCCTTGTCGGATCCGTTCGCGTCGGCGTCTGCATCACCTTCGGGCTTATCCGATGAGGCTTCATTAGCATCCGCGGCTTCGCCATCTTCCTTTGGCGCCTGGTCTTCCTCTGGCTTCTGTGAGTCTTCCTCAGCGCCGTTGCCATGAGCATCCGCGTCAGACTTATCGGCGTTATCGGCATCGGCAGAGTCGGCTGCCGCGGCATCCATAGTAGCGCCGGCCGCCGCGCTGCCACTCTTCACATTCGCCCCCGGGGAGGCGAGGCTCTCCTTTCGAAGCTTCATATTTTCTAGCAGGGAAGCGAGAGCGTCGGCCTCGACCTTGGCTCGGTCATCGCCAGGCTCATTCTTGCCTTCGCGCTCAGCATAATCAGAGAGCCTATCCATCAATCCTATGACGATGGCCTTGACGTTCACATGGGGGTTCAGACGAGAGACGGCCCCAAGGAACTGGTCTAGTGTGTGGAGATGGAATTCGTCGGGGAAGACTTGAGTGATGACCTCTAGCAAGTACTCCTGGGCAAGGACGTCGCGGCACTGGACGACCTGCTCGAGAAGAGGACCTAGGATGGAGTTCTTATAGGTCTCGAGGTCTACCAGCTGGCTGAGCCGCACAATATTACTGCCAACCAAGAGCTGTAGCTCCTTTCGCTCGCGACTGCGCTGCTCCCGTTCGCGGGAGTGCCCTTGGTGTTGTAACCGGACCCAGAGTTTGTTCATCTCGACAAAGTTGGTAAGTATAAAGTTGATAGAATCCTGTAAGTTTCCTTCGGGTCCGTCACCATCGCCGGTCGGTAGGAAGTCCCGTGCCTGCCCAGAGAGATAGTATCTGAGGAAGAGACCCCGAATGGGGTGCTGTACACCACGGCTCATGTCCATCATGTCCTTCATTAATTCCTTGACAGGGGCATCTTCTATAGACATGTAGGCAGTGCCGACGGTGATCATGAGGTACATTCTGGGTACGATGTTGCCGGCATACTGAACAAGTTCGTAAAGATCGGCAAGGTGGTTGACGGGGTGGTTTTCGCGGAGATGGACGGAAAGATACCGAAGAGCGTCAAACACGGCCATGTATAGCTCGTAGTACTGCTTAGGGCCGAGGCTGGAGGTTCGGAGCTCGGAAACTAGTGTGGAGCTACATATAGGCAAAGAGAGGACAATCAGCTAGCTGGCCGGGCTAGGCTCGCGTCACCAGACAAGACAGACGGCGACAATACAGGCAATTGCAAGGGAAGCTGCACAATCCGGAGGGGGTCGGGGTCGACATACCAACATTTGAGAGCATCCATAAGCTTTCCGGGAGTATCCAAGCATTTGCGCATTAGGGCCGTCTGTTGTCGAACGGCGACGAGGGCATCCTCAAGCAAGCGGGCCTGGTCCTCCGGCGCGGGAGGAGAAGCCATCATCTTGGATAAGCCGGGGATCGACAACGGGTGCTGAATCACTCCAGTTTGAGCTCCGATCGGTAGCGGGAGGAGCGCGCGGGAATCTCAAGGCGCGGGTGGGGAGGGAAAGTTGGCCAGGAGATCCCGATATCAAAAGCCGGAGCAAGCGGGCGCAGGCGCTGTGTCGAGGGAAACTCAAGAAGAAAGAAAAAAAGAGCTCCGAATGGACAAGGACGGCGAGAAGAGGTAGAGCCACCTACTTGGCCGACAAAGTGGTGGATTGCCGTCGACAAAGGCAAGGTGGAATCGGAGGGGAGGGGCGGGAAACTCGGGGATGATCTTGATATTACACTTCCATGATATTGATCGACGAATAGCGGGATGTGATGGGTGATGCCTCCTGGGTTCCAGGAACCACAAAGGTGGGAGGTAGCTTACCTAATCAGAGAGGCTTTGGAGCTGGGGGACCTTTCTCCGAAGAGAGAAAGGGGGTGGAGAGGGGCTTCGGTGGGCTGAAGCTCCCCGAAAGCAGTTCGATGACGACGCTAGCACGTGACTGGTCGGCGAAATGTATGGCCCGAAAGCTTCTCCCATGGGCTGAATGCGCGCTGCGCGGGTCTGTTCAGGTGTTCAGGAGAGCACACCGGGCTGTCCCGCCCCGCCCGCGCTATCGCTCATTAGGAGCTACAGAGCTGAGAGCACTGAACCAGGCTCAAGCGAACTGGCTCTGTTATCATCGGATGAGCTCCAGCTCTGGTTCAATTCTATCAAGAGCGCTATCAACCACCACGTATTTAATTTTGCCGACACCCGAAGACATCGAACTTGGGCTATGTTCCCTTTCATGCAACCTGAGACTTTCGTTGAAGCTCAATGGCAGGATCTCAAGAACATGCTCCGTCAATGGATCTCTTGACCAGGCGCACCAAACGTCTCGCAGCTTCAGATGAGAGCTCATGGCTACATATGTAGCTGTGGTCGAAAGGTCACACTTACCTTTTGGGGGAGAGCCGTACCTCTCCTCTGCCTGAATTCGTCTCTTCCTTTCCCTTCTTTTCTTTGCCCCCTTCCCACGACCTACTGCAGAGGCGAGTCGAGGGCAGAGAGAAAAGTGAGCAGAGAGACATGGGAGAGGCCAGCGTCTGTTGGACAACCGTCTCATCTTGACTCGACGTCCTTACATTGGTTCGGCTCGGGCATTTCTCGACGCAGTCCCCTCTTCAGCCTCGGCTGCTTGCATCGGTCCCACGGATTTCTGCAGCTTCTAAAGAGACGATGGTTCATTCGGGAACTCGGCAGTGGAGCTTGGTATTTCTACAACGGCCGTCGGGCTCCCATCTTTCCTTCCCCTCCTCCTCTTTATTTTTTTCTTTGTGACCCTTTCATTTCCCATCTGTCTTGCTCATATCTAGGGACTCCCGTTCCCGGATGGAAGGGAGGGAGGGAGACCAAAAGAGAGGGTGGGGGCCGGCTAATATGCTGGTGAGAAGGGCCCGGATACAATACACAGGCTGGTGTAAGATCGTTCGCCCTGGAACACCCAAAAGGTCACGATGGGCTTGGTTCGTCCCAAGAAGAGGCCAAGGACGAAGAGCAGTTTCGCCCCCGCGGCTATTATATTGTCTCCCCTTAACCTCGGGAGTAGGACGCTACCATGTGCCACTAAGGTTGATAGTTGGCTCCTTGAACGGAAATAGAAAGAGAAAGAAGAAGAGAAAAAAGAATGGGCTGCGCCCGAGTCTAGTAGCACAGATGCTCACCAGCAAATCGGTGTTTCTTCTATAAAAAGATGCTAGCGTTATCACCATGCCCTGTCCAATAACGGCTGACATGGCTCAGAGTCATCAGAGTCGTACACTGGCCGGCGAGTGGCCCCGACCGTGAAGCATGGGTTAAAGCATCGTCCCCGCGGGAGCGAGTCCAACTCGAGAGCGCGGGTTGATATACCAAGACATCCTGGAACGTTGTTTCCAGAGTTTCGGCTTCCTCGAAGGTCTTGGCCCGGCTCTGAGCATGCCGAGCAACCGTAGTGGCGGGTCCGTCACTCTTTTTCATACGTCTACCAGAGGTAAGCGCGAACAGCAAGAGACGGGGCAAAGGACAATGATGTGCTCCAACATCGACTCCCTGGATTGTAAGAAACACGCTATCCTCGAGAGACTGGGGTAGAGTAGCTTAGGCAAACGGCGGAAGAACAAAAAAGCACAGAACTCTCGAGTCGGGCCCTAGTCCTGGATGTTTCCTCTCGGCCCTCGAATCCCCAGCGAAAGAAGTCGGAGAGAAGAGGTCAAGGGGTGTCTTCAATGTTCCGAGCGTCCATTGGGTCAGTCCTCCACGAGAGCCGCCCCACGTGCAGGAATTCAAAACGCGAACCGCCTTGGATCGTGTTGGGCCACGCCCCTCCTCCTTTGCCTCTCTTCAACATGGGGACTCTCGAGCAAGATGGATCCATGTTTCCCAGATCCTCGACCTGGCAGTTTGCGCAGGCCCAGACTAAGAAAAGCTTAATCAGAACTTCCCGAGCTTAATTCTTTTTGTCTTCTCCTTTGTTCCTTGTATTGCTATTCACCTAGGGCTTCCTGCAGCATGTTGCCGTCCCGGCTGCAACCATACATCCCTTAGATCCAATTCTTTCCTCGATGGTTGGTTGCGTCCAGGAATTTCGAGTTCCGGCCCCACCATCCCCGAGTCCCGATCTCAGTCTTGCCTACTTTGCTTCCGAGCCTCGCACACACGCACACACGTTCCCGCGCATTCATTCGCGAGAGATGCATGCGGCCTTCTTTTTCTTCCTCCTTTCCTTTCGCTCAAATCCAACGTCCAAAAACGAAATAAACTAATTTTGCTTGCATCGCATTCAAAGATTGCGTTCTTTTCTTTTTTTTTGTTTCCCCCAGTTGGGATTTTCCCCTTCGTCTACGTCGCACCCAATCGGAAAGACCCTGCTCGAAAAAGCCGTAGGGTTGGAACATGAAACCGTCAAACACGGGGCTTGCCAAGACTTGTATGATGGGCACTGTCTTCAGGCATCGTACAAACGCCCACCCCTTGAGGAGGGAGCAAAGACGTACACAGAAGAAGAAAAAAACGTGCGGCTCCTAGCTCTAGGCCAGAGCTCCTTCTTTCCTCTCCCCTGCCCCCGTTCCACGCCAAGTCCGCGCTTTTCTCAGTTTTGTCGCATCGTGAAAGCTTCGTCGGACCCCTCGCGGGGGCTCTAGGCCGTGGGAGGGACAGCCGCCGTCGCACGCCCCCTTGGCTCTTACTCATCCTTGACTACCCAGAGCAAGCCCACTCCCTCAGACAGGGTCCGCCCTTCGACGGAGAGAGGTTGCGAGGGAGCAATTGATCTCTTTATCCGCCATTCCTCCCTCTTCTAGCTCTCTCCTCTCTCCTCCGGAATTCCTGATCGCCGTCGGATGTTTATCGCATCCGCCCACGCCCCTGGCGGTGGAACGGCTCTACTCGTCTTTCCCTGTGCGCTGGGACTTTTTTTTGCCCTTCCTGCTGTCTCCTTGCCCTTTTCTTTGTATCGTGACGTGACCCGCGGTGTGTTATCTCCCGTTTCCGGCCCCCGACGATGGCGGCCTCGAATCTGTTTCGTTATATACCTCGTAAAAGAAACCGCTCCCACACATCGTGACACTCCCTCTCTCTCTCTTTCTCTCTCCTTCGTGTAAGCCGCATACAAGTCCAGCCTGGTGAACATCTCCACTTTACTCCATCCTCCCACTTCGCTTCTTGGTGCCGGTCGCCCCTTTTTTTCTTCTCTTCTTATCTTTATATATATTAATTCTTTTTTAAATTCTCTTCTTTCACCAAGGCCGGCCTTGCCACTACTTCACGCCTTTTTTCCGAGAAACCTTTTGAAAAAGATCGCACACACACACACACACACACACACACACACACCCCACCATGTACGTATCAGTGTCCAGCGTCTTGGGCTTCGCCCTATCCACCTGCGCCCTCGCCAGCGCCGCCTCCTCGGACGACATCATCATCCGCCGCCAAAACCCCGTCAACGCCAACAGTGTGACGACCGCCGACTTCAAGTCCCGTTTCGTGCAGTCCGGCATCGTTCCCGAGGTCATCGCCGCGCTCGACCCTCCGTCTCCTTCTACGCCTCCTACAAGACTAGCTCGGGCGGCGATGCTCTTCTCGTCCCTGGTTCCACTTTGACCGTTGCCGGTAAGTCTTTTATACACATCCTCCGAGCCCAGGGACATGTTCACAGAGCTTCTATTGCGTTCATTCTTGTCTCCCGCCCGCTTTCTCCCTACGCTATTTCTGAGCTGGACTAATAACACGCTCCCATCATCTCAGAGGCTGCCTTCCCGTTTGAGTTCTCCGTAGAGAACCTCAATAACGCCACCGGCATCACCTCCAGCACCAGGTTCTTGATCTACCTTGTAAGTCAATCTCCCTCTCCACTCCTCCCCCAATCAGCCATCTCGAACCATGGAAAAGAAGAGAGTAAAGAAGAAAGAAGAAAGAGCAGCAGATGAGATGGGTGGGGCAAGTTGGGCAACAAAACATAAACACGCCAGTATTGTTATCTAACCGCCATCTCCGGGAAACTCTAGCTCGATGCCGATGCCCCGAGCCGCGACCAGCCCAACTCGCGCAACCTCCGCCACTACCTCGCCGGCAACTACACCCTCTCCAACTCGGGCTCCAGCGTCCTCTCCACCGCCCAGCGCCTCTTCCTCCCCTCCGCTCTGGGCTTCCCTTCACCCCCTTCCAGGCACCCCAGCCCGCCGCCAACACCGGCGTTCACCGCTTCATCTACGCCCTCTACACCCAGCCGCCCAATTTCAACACCGCCAACTTTGACTCCGTCGGCATGTCGCCCGAAACTTCCAACTGGAGCGTAAGTCCTCTCTCTCTTCATTTCTTTTGCTCTCCTCCTCTTTCCTCCCCATGATGATATTCTCTTGTTCACGACAAAAGATATGCAAAAGAAGGGGAAAAAGAGAACGAGGATACACAAATGTACACCCAGATCTAACTCGAGCGTTTTCTTTCCCACAGCTTCCCGACTGGCGAATGCAGCTCGGCCTCGGCCCCGCCATCGGCGCCACTTTCTTCACCATCGACACCAACGCCAACAACGGCCAAGGTACCAGCGGCCAGGTCGACACCGCCGCTCAGGGCGGCGCCACCGTTGCTGGCGCTTCCACCATCTCGTCCTCTCGGTCCGTGGCCGCCCTCGCGGCCCTTGCCGTCGTTGCCCGTCTAGTCATGTAGAGAAAGGCTTCGTCATAGTCTCCTTCTTCTTTTTACATCTCCTCGCACCTCTATTCTCCGCCGGGAGAGTTCGCCTATCCCCTGGCTCGTTTCCCGGTCACCGCACTTTTTCCTTTTCTGGATTCAAATCCCTTTTGACTTCTTTCTGCATCATTCCGCATCGGCTTTTGGCATCTCTCAATAAGACTACAACAAAAAAAAAAAAGGGTAGGGGAAGGGCGTCGTATGGCGTGGTTGGAAAATGCTTCAAGCGATTGATAAATACCCCAAACTCTTTTATTTTTATTTTATATCTTTTTCTCTTTCTCGATTTGCGCCCTTCAACCTCGGCTCTGTACACTTATTAGCGTATTCTTCCATTCTCTTTTGGGGCTCCCTTAATCTTTCGATTGCTGCCAATGGCGGTTGCATTCAAACGACCTCACCTCATACTCCATCGCCTTCCTCTCCCTTCAAACCATTCATGGATGCATGTGAGGAAGCTACAATATCTCCAGTTGCTTTAGTGCTCTGCCCGTTCTCTAGCACGTTCATTTCCTTCTCGTTTTCTCTTAAAGCCTACGTTGTTCATTTAGCAAGCGATCTCATGAATTTACATGTAATACTCATTTTCAACCCCATTGACCTTGTAATGGTCTCCCCGCAGGAACCCTCTTGATGGTTTGAGTAAATGCATCGATATCGATGTTCAGAATGTAATACCCTGTTTACTTGGTAATCCGGCCGGCCCCCACGTGTCGCCCGAGGAAGAGACCCTTTGCGGTTGCCGGTGCGTCACACAAGCCTTCCGAGCTTGAGAGCCTCATTAGCACAAAAGACAAGAGGCATGGGTCCAAGATGGAGGATGGGCCATCAAATGAAGAAAGAGAGAGGGCGCCCCTCCGAAAGGGGAATTCACCCCACCACTTCACGGCATTGGTGGTGACCAAAAAGAGAAAACATTCCGTCCACTCCCCACACATACCGAATCTCAAGGTACAAGCGGGCAGTTTTTTGTGTTCCTTTTTTGGGTTCTTTTTCCTTGGGGACAATGCATGTAGTGCAAGGGAGGATGAAAGTGATAGGAAAGAGAAAAACGAACAAGAAAAGGAAGAAAAAGACGCGAGGCATACGTACGCCGCAAGAGAATGGATGTCCAATCGGAAGAATTTGGTTACCCTGCGCCCTCCAACGTCTGCTCACCTTCTTTGGCAAGGGCCCATCATATCATTGCATCAACTTCCACATAACTGGCCGAATGGTTTGACATCCCGCCTTGTGATCTGGTACCACGCACGGGGAGCAAAAAACACCCGGTGAGGGTTTAATGCTTGCTCCTTCATCGCCCAGCACTCCGACTCAGGTTCCACATGTTCCATGTACAAGTAGGCAAATTGGAGATACTTGCGAGGGATCATGGGTTCTCAAGGACTTGAAGAAAAGAAAAGAAAAAGCAAAGCCAAGAAGAGGTCGCGTTGAATTTGCCTTGACCAACCTCGCCATCACTCCCGCCCAACCGAGGTGATACCCGATATTGATCAACAAAACAAGCATGTTCTTCTTGGGTGGGTATCATTGCAGCAAGAGCGAATCCGAAGACTTGCGCCAATGAAGGCGAAAACGACGTCTAGGGAGCTAAAGTAAAAAAAAAAAAAAGAAAAAAGACGAAAATGCTCCCCAAAAAGCCTGAAGGATCGGAAACCGGGGCTTCGTCCAGGCTGCGTGGGAAAAAGGCTGCAAGGATTACCGCAACATTCAGGCCAGACCGCTTCCGCTCCGGCCCTTTCCAGCGGTTTCTGAGGTGTACTCGCCTGCCGCCTTAGCGATGATTGGCCCTTGAAGCGTCGTCTTTAATCCGCCAAGGCCCGGTCACTACGGCGTGAACACCGGCCGCAAAGAGGCGTTGATAGGGGCGGGTTCTGTGGGGAGTGAGATAGAAGCCTGGAGCTACATACTCGATACGTACGGATGGATTGGTGACGGTGGCCTCGGATGCACGTCCACGACGGACGGGGAACTGTGGGGGACCCTCCCCAGCAAAAACCCTGTTCCGCCTCCAGCGCACCAATGACTAAAGGGATCCATGAAGCGATGTGCGCTGCTGGTGATCGTGTCGAGAGGGTGAGGGAGCCTTAACCTGCTCCCAACAGATGAATGATTCCTTTCTCATATTGGATCGCGACTTAGGCCTGTAGCGACTCAATTACTTGTACCATAGCTAAGAAGTGCGGAAGAAAAGTAAAACGTAAAAAGATAAAGAAAAAGAAACGAACGAGAAGCCCCCTCTATCGACGTCAACGAGGCCTCTCGGAGTCCGCAGTTCCGGAACAATAATAATAATATGCATCCCATCTCGGCATGGAAATATTGTCGTGGGTGCTCGTTTGTGGGGGAAGATGGGGAGGCAAGGCGGTGGAGAACGCCAGGTTCGACGAGGATTCGGGAATGTAGCACAGCGCATGGAGCCACCCAAGCGACGGTTGGGAGGGCGTTTAGGGCTTGCTGACATGGAGGGCTGCAGAGTAACATCAATGAGAAATGTTTCGGGCAAAGCAAGATTGGTCCCGGTTTTGAGTCGTGAGTTGTGTGACGTGGGAAGCGGTGAAGGGTCGTGTCGCATACCCCTCGCCCCCACCTTCCACTGACAACTTCGTGATGAAACCGCAGTGGAGAACCCGGAGATATGAAGACGATCGGAGACGTGAGGAATGTGAAGAGAAGTGAGGATAGCTTCTTGCTCTTCCTCTCCGCCTCCGCGTTCTTCTCTCCCCTTGTCCCCCCTGCCTGACTTCTTAGAAGAGGGTGCGCCATCGGATTTTTGCTCGGGCGCTGATCCCATCTCGAGAGTGGGGATACTGGGCGGAAGCGGCCCTTCCCTTATCCTTAGGCCGTTCGGAAGCCCAGGGATTGGTCTCGGCCCTTTCCGGAGGCTGGATGATGGGGGTTGAGCTTCAAAGGAAGCCATGTGCCCTTGTAATGGGTTAATGCCTGAAGAAGAAGAAAGGGCGATTAGAGGCAAGGACCGCTGACCTGCCCAACGTAGGATTCGGTCACGGCGAGACTAATACCGCCATGCATCATCTAACTGCCGGTAATTCTAAAAAGTACGGCAAGGGAACAACTTAAGCGTGAATAGCGTGGGTGTTGTCTACGGAGAAGGAATGAAAAAAAAAAAAAAAAAGGAACAAGGAGAAAAAGGAAAGAAATGAAATGACAGCCGCAAGGAACGCGGTCCAGACTCGAGCCAAAGAGTCGTCCTGGGCTAGCATCTGACATTCAAGACAAGTCTGTAATCTCTGGTCGTCGATCTCGGAATGATTTTTCCTCCGTCCTTTTCTTCTCATTTCCTTCTCGATCCTCCCCTTTGCCGACCTCGAAATCACTGCGAACAAGACCGCTTGCTTCCGAGAGAAGAGTTGAGGGAGGGGACGTAAGGCAGGGGGTCAGCCTTTCATTGGCCTGGGGGTGACATTCACGGTGACGGCAAGGCTTCTCGTCGGTTGGTGAACCCATGTCGCGCAGTTGGGAAAATCGGACGTCCCCCACCCACATCCTTCCCTCGGCAATAATATCACATCTCAACTTTCCGGAAATCTTCTCCCGAGATGAGGAGGCGACGCTGGGGATTCAGCAAATGCGGTTCCTTTAAGATCGGGCTTCAATCAGATGATGATGAAAACTGAGGAGGGAGAAATGAAGCGATCCGGAAGAGGACGAACGAAGCCCAAAAGGGACGGAAGGGAAAAATGGATTTAGGAAAGCCCCAAGATCGAGATGCAGGCCTCAGGGAATATATCTCCATCAGTCCGAATATTGTGCCAGGCGCATGAGGCTTCATCCGCCTCCCGAGTCAGAAAGGTCAACGGCGTTGTTAGGGTCAAGCTTGATCCCTCCCATCTCCTAGGCTTCTTGATGGAGGCGTTAATGGCGACAATATCGCCGAAGAAAGCCATCACATCTGTCCCACTTGGTCGAGTCATGTGGGCACCCTCCGCAAAGCGGAGTCAAGGGTCAGGAGTCACACTAAGCTCGACTAGGTAGGCAAAGTCGAGTTGATCCAACAGCATTGTGTCCTCCGAGGGGTGTGGACCACACGGCCACCCCAGGCCAGCGCTCGAAGCTTATGCAACTCGCGATAATCTGCGAAAATCTCGATTCGAGCCATGCCGGGCTCCGACTAGCAGGTGTGACGGGCCTGTATTATCGCTGGCTGCCCTTCGGGCTGGTTGTAGCAGTGTAGTGTAGGTTCGAAAAAGGGGCCCACATAGACCTGACATACCACACCGTCTGGCTAATTGCCCAAAGGTGTCTATCGATTGCTCCTGGAGGAGAGCATATATGGGCTTGCCGGAGGATGAGATACTCTTGAAGAAGGTTATAAGACACCACCTCCTCAGGGAGTTAGAAGAGACTCAGTGCCATGCCTCTAATCTTGGCGTACGGGTGTAATAATTGCCGCCGCGACCAGTATCTGGGCATCAAGGCTGATGGCTATCGCTTCAAACGGAAGAAGGAGGGTTAGTGGGGGCAGTTCGTCTGTCCTATCCGTAAGCCTTGACTAGGAAAAGGCTCAACGCTTGCTTTTCCCGATGGCTTGCTTGTTGTCTCGTGGCTGTTGGGCCCTATCCTCTAGCCAGATCGAGGTGAGAGGGAAATATTGGCAATTGGCAAAGTCCTCCATCTCTATTCCTATGGGGGCCAGCCAGCTCACTCGTCGTCGAACTGCAAGGTCTGCGCACTGGAGATGCAGTCCAGGGGTTCGCCTAGGGGTTGCCGGACCTCAGCTGAATGGAGGTGGACCTCTCGGGTTACTCAAACACTCCCGAGCACCCATGCCGTCCTCCCGCACCCCATGTACGCTCTCCAAGTCGTGGAGCGGGCCATCGTGAGGGACACCATCAGAGATCTTCCATGTAAGATGTCGGTGAGTGAGCGATGGATGACTGGACCCATCAGCGACCAAGCAGCGTCACATCAGCCATGGTCGCACTGGTTCGGGGAGGGAATGATCCGTATCTGTCAACCAAATCGTCTGCCCCGGATAAATTGGGTCTCGAGGCACCCCAAAGCCTCCATGTCGTGCGCCCAGACAGAGTTGCGATGTTTGACCAAGGAAGCTTACCAAGTGGCGACTCCCGGGAGGTTGTGGAGGACGTAGGGAAATACATGCGGGTTTACAGCGATCCAGGAGGTCCCTCGTACACCCGCACACCAAGAAAAAAAACCGTTCTTTGGCTGTTGGTTTGAATGCCCGGCGCGGTCCACGGCATCACCTCACCCCAGCGCAACTCATTGTGCAGGGTGCGCAACAAACTCCAAAAGCAAGCTCAATGAGCTAAGAAGACGAGGTAGAAAGAGCAAGCTTGCCGCGCGCCCGCCCCCGCTGATATTTGCGGTCACCCGCAAGTCGATAACAGCAACCAAGACACCCACTGGCCGGCTCGGTCAGGGACCCTGAAAAGACGAGCGTGGCTTTTCATCTCTGCTATGTTATTCTTAGCTGGAATCGGCGTGAGTGGATTGTCGATTACTTGTGGGACGAACAGCTTCGTTTTCCTCCTTCTGCATCTTCACAGACCTTTTGTCTATTCCCGTCTCGAATCTCTTTTTTTCCTTTCCTTTTTCCTCTTTTTCTTCTTCCTTCTTTTTTCTTGTTCCCCCTCGTTCTTCTTTTTTCTTTCTCTTTTTCGGGGTTTCTCTCCCCGTTTCCTTTCCTAACAACAACGTCTGCCATCTCCTTGGATTTCTGCTGCAGCACTCCGTCTCAACAAAGCTGACGCCTGCAGCATTGGCAACCTGGCATCCACTTCAAGTCTCATCTTCATCTCACATTTCTGCTTGTCTCACACACTTTTCGGTATGCAGAAATGAAGCAACGACCCTCCACTCTCAAGTGATGATCGAACAGCAAACGCTGAAACAGTTTGACTATTGGCTTCGGGCGACGGCTTCATCAGGGAACACTGATTCGTAGGAGCACGAATCGCCGGTCAACGTTGCCTTTCGGGACATGCCGCTGAACTGAAGAGACCGTAAGCTCGTTCTGAACGTTCCGAATACAAAGAACCCCTCGCCCAAGTGCGGTTCAACAGACGTGCGAGAAAAACGCCACGTATTGCCACGGTCATCGTCTCGAGGAGCAGGCAGTGTACGTGCATATCCGATAAAAGGTCTCGGAGGAGCTGCCGGGTCCAACACTAAGCAGATATCGAGCCTGAGAAGGAGGCCTTTTGTTTTATCCCCCTTCCCCTGTTCACTGAGAGTGCTCGTTTCACGGCAAAGGACCGGAGGTGGCTGCACTGTCGTGATCTGGGTGTCCTTCGTGGCCTGAGGCCACTTCCTCATCTGGCTTCAAAGAAACGGAGGGGATCTCGGGTGGTTCGAATAAGGAAAAAAGGATTGAATCCCTTGATGGTGGATGGACCCCAGCCAACAGACACACTAGCGTGCATTGATCGTCTGGTACCTGAACGACAAGAAATCCTCACATTCAAAGTACCTCTCGTTATTTTCCCCCTCAAACCTTCTCTTGAAGGTATCCACTAGCAGACCGCTCAATTTGGAAAAGGATAATACCTTGGAAAGCTGAATAGGTTTGCGTGTGGCATCGGGATTGAGGCAAACGACAGCGGGAACCGCAACAAGATTCTCACCTGAGCGCAATCGATCCGGCCGCAAAGGTTTGCCCTCACCCGTGCTCCTTCCCAACCGTCGACGCCCCATCTGAGCATCTCCATCAACCCATCAACATCCCTTGTCTTCCTTCCCCCTTGTTCACGCCCCACCTTCTCCGCCCACTCATTCCCTCTAGCGCGCTTTCCATTGACGGTTGACACCACAACAGAAACGAGGGCGCTTTCCTGGCGGATCTGCTTGCGCGGTCGTGCTTCTCGAACCACAGCCCAAGGGTGTACATCGACCGCTGTTGTGACAGGAACTTGCTATCACGCGGACGAACTCCACTGAGCTTTCCAATTCCAAGTCAAGCCTGGCACTGGTCACCGACAACCGTTTTTTCTCATCTGGCTATTATTGCTTCCGGAAGTCCTGCAACCCCTTGAAAAGTCCCAAGACGTCCAGGTGCCGTTGTCGCCCTAGACCAGGGTGCAGTGCTATCTTTTACCTTCTTCCAATCTTTGACTGTACCTACACTTGGTAGCCCGGTTACGTCTCACACGTGCTCCTGCCATCCAAGTCGCTGTGTGCTCTGGTCATCAGCCAAAATTTGGTTGTTCCTACCTTCCCGAAAGCAACATCAATTACATACACGTACGAGCCTTCCTCTACCTCAGTGCCTCAGTGCCTCAGTGCCTCCGCAATACTAGCATTAAGCAGCACTGAGCATTCAAAGCCCGAGCTGGCTGCCCGCTCTAAGACTGCCAGTACCCCCTAGAATCAGTTTCTTGGCTGCCAAAGAGTTCCCAGCACGAACACTATTGTTGTTGACCTTCCTTGAACGGCCGTCGATAACGAGGCAGAGCAAGCCTCGGGACCTTGCGTGTCCCTCCTAGTGGGACGCGGATTTTGGCATCGCCTCTCGTAACTGTTTAACCCTCCCTGAAATCATCTTGGAGTGCAATATTTGGCACCCAAGCCCATTGAACTACGCGCCGCTGTCCCCAAGCTACGCAACCTTAAACGGCGCTGTCCGGCTCAAAGACTAGTGACGGGCCTCCACTTCCAAGTTGTTTGCCGTTGGGCTGGACGCCTGGGGCCTCTTGAGCCTTTCTGGTTCATTCCTCAGAAGCTTGGGAACATCCAGTGTCTCCGCTTGCACAGGATATTGCTCAAAAGCGAGTCACCTACCCTTCCTTTGCGCGCATTCCTTTTAAATCGCCAGCTACCCGCCATTTCCCCCTTTCTTTATAAACTTGGCATCGTCCCATTCTGCGCGGAAACTTTGCCCAAGGCCTCATAAGACGCTCCTGGACTGTTGTAGCGTCCCAAAGCACCTCACCACCGGGATAACCTTCTACAACTATCACAGCCCCGCTGTCACTTGGCGATAATCTGCACAATCTGCATCCACGGCAACCTGACAGGTCAACTGTACGAAGAAGAAAATGGCAGATCCGCCCATCGATCCCCTCGAGGGCTTACATTATATATATCCCGCCTTCATCTTCACGTACTTCATGGTATCCACCATCGTATCCGTATGTACCTTGGAGACTCTTACGGCTGCAGCCGACGGTAAAGACAAAAGAATTCCCAAAAAGATCCTGCTCAACGGTTCCTTACTGGTGGTCTTTACATACTTCTCGCAGCTAGCTGCTATTTTGGGTTCTTCTATATCCGGGCATGCTTGGTTAGGTCGCGAGGACGTCATTGTCGGCTGGCTCTCATGCTTTATGGTGTTTGGTATCCAAACAGCTTCCCT
Source organism: Parascedosporium putredinis (assembly GCA_949357655.1). Classification (NCBI taxonomy): domain Eukaryota; kingdom Fungi; phylum Ascomycota; class Sordariomycetes; order Microascales; family Microascaceae; genus Parascedosporium; species Parascedosporium putredinis. Next base: position 540,691 of record CASHTG010000003.1, read on the forward strand.
AGCGAAGACTGAACACCCTGTATGGTACCCTCTTTGCGGCTCCTGGATCATTGCAACTCTTTTCGAAGTGCTTTTGGCCACATTTTACTTCATCTATCCTCACAAGCTTCTGTCCGGACTACCGTCATTCCTCTACGTGGGCTTTTCGTCTTTCCGCGCTGTCCTTTTCGTTGCCTTGGCACTCACATACTTCCTGCGACGCGATAGTCCAGATTCTACGGACATAAGCGACGAAGAGTCACAACCCCTGCTTGCGGAAGATAATGTTAACAACGAGGCTCAGGCTTCTGCTAATGGCCAGGCCGGGAGTCAAAACCAAACATCTGGCTACGGAGCCACCCAAGCGAGCAAGGTAGCAGCGAATAAACAGCCCGTGGAACTTCCATACGAGAGACGGCTGAGAGAAGGCCGAGAGAAGATGGAAAAGCGGCTTCAAGAGGATGGCAACTGGTTCACCTACATCAAAAGTTTGCTGTAAGTCCTTGCCCGCTTCCTATTTTCGGTACCAACTTTTGTTTGAAATCTCGCGAGCTCCGGCGTTTATCTTTTTCGGTACCCGTACAATGACTAATATAGCACTATAAAATAGATTCTTTGGCCGTATATCTGGCCGATAGGGAACCGTAGACTTCAGTTTCGTGCTATTCTTGTCGGAATCAGTCTTCTGGTCAAAAACGCTTTAAACCTACTTATTCCCCGACAGATGGGTATCATTATGGACATACTCGGGGCACACGTCAAGGAAGCCCTTGGATGCAAGTGATACTGTTCGCTGCCCTCAAATTTCTTGCATCCGACTCCGGGATCGATTATGTGCGTCAGAGAATCTACTTCCCACTAGAGTACTACTCGCGGGACGCCTTGATAACTGCAGCCTATCGCCACATCCTCAGCCTCTCCGCCGATTTCCATGATTCGCAGAGCACTTCGGACACAATTTTGGCCATACGGGGCGGCGAAACCATTTCCTCAATGGTCGATAAACTGGCATTTTCGGCCTTCCCGCGTATTGTAGATCTTATCATTGCCATCATCTACCTGTCTCTCAAGTTTGGTCCGTACGAAGGTTTCATCACCATCTCAACCGCGGTCTGCTATCTACACGTTGCGGGAATCCTTGTGGATGGTATGAAGGAAGCTCGACGGGATCAAGTGGCATCATACTACGATAAGAACAACCTCCTTCAAACGGGAGTGGAAGGCTGGCATACCGTGACTGCCTTCAATCAAACTGGGTACGAGGACAGCAGGCATGCCGACGCCGTCCGGACGTACACAGCAAAGACCAAGGTTCTCTACTTCAAATGGTTCAGCATCCACGCCCTCCAGTCCCTGGTGCTCCTTGCCGGTCTCCTCTCTGGCTCGTTCCTGGCCGTTGCTCGGATACAGAATGGCAAGGCGACTCCGGGTGACTTCACAATGCTTTTGATGTACTGGAGCCAACTGACGGGCCCTTTGGTGTTCTTCTCCTCGCTCGGAAAACAAGTCAGCAACGACCTCATCCATGCCGAGCGCCTCTTAGACATGATGTATAAGAAGCCAACAATTACGACTAAGAGGGGAGCTCGACCACTGTTGTATAGCAAGGGTGAGGTGGAATTCGACAATGTCTGCTTTGCTTACGATAACCGGAAGAACATCATTGATGACTTGACATTTACCGCCCCAGGAGGCCAGTGCATCGCCTTCGTTGGCGCGACCGGGGCGGGAAAGTCGACTATACTCAAACTCCTTAGTCGGCTCTATGACGTTACAAGCGGCACGATTAGGGTAGACGGGCAAGATATCCGAGAGATCGATTTAGAGAGGTAAGGCTTGGTGCTCCCCTTCACCTGCTGCGGCCACTAATGTACAAGCTATCTATAGCCTTCGGAGCCGGATTGGGAGTGTGCCGCAAACCCCCGTTCTTTTCAACGACACTATCTTAAATAATATCCGCTACGCTCGAATTACCGCTTCTGACGAGGAAGTCTATGAAGCTTGCAAAGCTGCCTGGATCCATGATAAGATCTTGTCATTCAGTGACGGTGTGTACTCTTCTATGCGTTGTCCGCTGCTGAATTCTCACTGTGTGCTAACTTGCTGGGACAGGATATGAGACTCGAGTTGGAGAAAGAGGAATGTAAGTAAAATATGGGATCGAATAATTCATGGCGACTAAGGTGACCCGATCTAATCCCATTATCTCGCAGAAAACTTTCGGGAGGCGAACTTCAACGAGTGGCTATTGCAAGAGCCATGTTGAAAGACCCGGATCTCGTGGTTCTTGACGAAGCAACTAGCGCGGTTGATACCGATACCGAACACAAGATTCAGCAATCTCTCGCCCGGCTTTGCGAAGGTCGCACAACTTTTGTCGTAGCGTAGGTTCTCAGGACATATTCCGGATGCGAACATTGAACTTACACTTAATTATAGGCACCGCCTGTCTACCATAATGAATGCCGATCGTATTATTGTCATTGGCGAGGGTACTATACTCGAATCCGGAGATCATGAGACTCTTATCCGATCGGGGGAAATACGCCGATCTATGGTCGAAGCAGGTGTTTTTGAAGCCGAAGAAGGCTAGCAAAGGCGATACGCAGTCGTCTACGCCTTCAACCCTGATTAACGATTTAGAGCCAGAAACCGCTGAAGCGGAACTAAGCAAGATCCACGAGGCGATGCGATGTGTGGCAAAAGGACAAGACAGCGAGTCTGAGGGCAGCCAAAAGGATGAGGATGCATCCACTTCTGGGGAAACTAAATGCGAGGTAGACTCTTCTGGAGAATCATCTAGTTCTTCGGATGAATCTAATCGTGAGCTCTAGGGTTCGAAGTTGAATCCGGTTGCCCCTGTATTTACCCCCAATTCTTTGGCTAGCCGCAGTGCTCTGGGCTCTCTAGATATAGCCACTTCAGCACCGCAATCAGGACACCGGGAAGGCTCGGGCCACGCCACTCAAGGAGACGAAAAGGTCCATGAAACTGCAGAGTCGAGGGCCGGGGAAGGTTCTAAGTAGGGAAAAGGCCTTCCAGCTTCTAGCGACGGCTTTGGAAGGAAAAAGGGGTTAAGTTCAAGGTCCGAGGGGCCCAATCGCTCGAGCCGACTGAAATCAATATCGCCATGTACCGCCGCCCCGAGTACTCGCGCCGGGCACAGTCCCGCAGTGAGCCTGGGTTGCGACGAGCCGAGTCAGACGAGGGCCATGGGGCGCCCGTTTATAATACCTTCCAGGTAAGAGGTACTTAATGACCTGACCTCCTGAGACCCATACCCCTAGGGCAAAAGGCACCTTACTTACCTCATCTCAGACTCGTCGTAAAGCGTCAGGCCCGATTGTAATGCGCTCGAACGGTGCGGGTCGAGACAACGCGTTTCTTCGACTCCACTGACCGGTCAACGGCTGGCTGGCTGTCGGTGGTGGTGATGGTCCATTGTACGGCCTTCATTCTTGAGGTTCTCAGGTTTAAAGCAGCCTCTCGGCGCTTTCCGTTACATTTCAGAGCGGACGGTAGTTGCACGTCGTACTAGTAAACGCGCAGGTAGGAGAGAACTATTTAACCTGGCGTAGCGGGCTTGGCTGAGAGACGATGCTCTGTTCAGAGCGAGAGAGATCGCTCATCTCCGCCCTCCCTACTTCTAGGCTGGGCTGAACTCATTCGGGAGACAACGTCTTCAACGGGAAGTTCATGTTATATGGTGACAGCAATCGGGTGTATTCTTCACCCCTCTCGATGCTTGGTATTCTTTGCGGCGTGTCCTTATTGATATCGGTATTTTCTTTGGAAAGGGGAAAAAGGGGTAGAGAAAACAAAATACGACGTTATGAAGGTCCAAAAGTTTATAGAGCTGATGAGGATGTCGGGCTTGTTTTTTATTCTTGTTTTGACCCTTGTTCGCTTCTAACCTCGTATGGATTATAATCACCGCTTATTATTTGGCCAAAATATTGTATGATAGAAGCAGGCTGTTATGGGATTGGGTTGGCGAAAACCCCTCCAGTGGAATGAATAAACGGCGTTTTATGCTTTCAGTGTTCGCTCTTTGAATCTACATGTATGGATCCATCCATGGATGTATGTGTCCGGCTGGCATACGCAAAGTCGCAGAGCGTGGCCGTTTCTTATGGAATGGGGCTGGGGGACAGTAACGGAGACGTTCTTTTTTTCTTGTTTTATATAAGAAACAGTCATCAAGAAGACTTATGGATGGGATTATGGGTAGAATGTGGGGCATCAAAACGTTTCTCGCTATCTCATGAGACCGTGCTCTATATATCCTTCAAACTTTGCCTCATCTGACGTCCTGTCTAGATCCTACCTTCATCCTTAACCTTGGTTGTTGCCACCGCTTCCGGGGTTACCAGGACCTCCAGGACCTCCAGGGCCTCCAGGGCCACCACCGCCCATCATGGACCGGGCCCTGTTCGACAAACGTGTGAGTATGATTACGCAAGAGAAGAAGGCGGCAGAAGAGGATCATGCATTACTTTCACCGTTGCGTGGTGGGGGCGATGGGGGAACAACTTACATCTCGGCGATAGAGGGTCGTTCATCATGGCAGAAATATCGGGCATGCCGCCACCGGTGCCCATTTGGTTGGCCATCTCCCGTAGCCTGGGGTTACCCATGAGGCTGCTCATCATTTCGGGGTTGTTCATGAGGCTCTGTGCCATGTTCTGGAACATGGGGTTGTTGAGGATGGAGGCAAAGTCCATGCCGCCGGGCCCGCCGGCACCACCGGCACCGGCACCAGCACCGGCGCCACCGCCAAACATGCTCGCGAGGCTGGAAAGATCGGGCATGCCGCCGGGGCCGCCGGCGGGGAGGCAGCAGCGGGGAGGCCCTGTTCCTGGGGAAAGGTTAGCGTCGCCTCCCTCGACCTCGTCGACGCGGCGCTTGGCCGTCTCGTAGCCCTTCTTCATGGCGTCGCTGCCGCCGTTGCCCTCGTACTCGATGCCCTTTTGGTACGCCTCCATGGAGCCGCGGGGTCGCCGAGGGCGAACCTGGCGAGGCCGAGCCTGGACCAGGCCTTGGTGTAGGTGGGATCGATGGCGACGGCGGCCTCGGCGTCGGCGCGGGCGCTGGCGTGGTCCTTGGCGGCGGAGTGGGCGGCGGCGCGGTTGGAGAGGAAGACGGCGTTGCGGGGTGCAGGTCGAGGGCCTGGGTGTAGAGATCAATGGCCTTGGCGTAGTCCTTGGCGGCCATGGCGGCGTTGCCGCGCGACTTGAGGGTCTCGCCCTCCTTCTTCTGCTCCTCGGTCGGCTCGGGGGCGGAGGCGCCGCGGGTGGACTCGTAGGCGGTGTAGATTTGGAGGAGGGGCTCGTCCGCGGCGGACGCGGCCGCGGGGTCGACCTTGAAGGACTCGGCGATGCAGTTTATCGCGACGTCGATCGAGTCCCGGTCGTCGGCGGGGAGGGTGCCGTCGGAGAGCGACTTGGTGAGGAAGTCGCAGATGGCCAGGGCCAGGCGTTGGTTGGGCGTCGTGGACTATGCGGGAGGCAGCGCATGCCTAGCGTTAGTATATCTTTTTTGTTCTTCTTCTCCTCTTGATTTCCCCTTTTTCGGCTTTCTTTTTCCGACTCTCTTGATCCGTCGATGTAGAATATCCATTTCTCCCAATTCCACTCGGTTCCCGCCTTTTCCCCCTCTGCGTGTCTAGGAGGGCGACAAATGGGCGCATGGCGGGGATATCAAGGTTGAGTATACCCTCTCCCTCATGCCCACCCGCCCTTTCCCCATCCCTCATTTTCTTCCCCTTCTTTTCACTCTACTTTTTCTGGGGGAGGGGCGAAAAAGCACACACAAAGAGGGGCAATTCAGCATGTGAAGAGGACCAAAAAGACATACCATTGTGAAGGAAGTGCGCGAGGGCAAGCTGGATCGGCGGAATAAAGGGGTTATCTGGATTTTGCTTTCTTTCCTAGGTTCGGTTTTACGAGGCAGGTTCAGCGAATAGAGGTTGCTGATAGGCAGGGAAAGAGAAGATGCAGCAATGTGTTGTCTCGTTTTGCTGGAAGCTTCTTGAGAGCCCCGGAGGGGCCGGATGGTGGGGCAAACCAGAGTTCAAGACCCCGAGTAGTGGCATCTCCTCGTTACGTGCATACGCCACCCGTTGACCTTGCCCTGGCCAGAAAGACCAGGCATCCCTCCCAGCTCACCATCTTGCTGGTCATTCGCATTTAGCACTCTTCCAAGTACATCAAAAATCGGGGATACCGGTATATCATGAGACGAAGGGCTAGAGGGGAAGAATAAGATGTAGCTCTTAAGAGATGATTTGGTAATACTATATTATTTTAGTCGTTCCCTCATGCACCGGTGAAATGCGTTTCACATAATACCCATCCATCCAAGATATATCAACACAAATGCTATCAAACCTAAGCCTCTAGGGTTGCGCGGAGGCGGTACAAGAGGACCTCTTCTCCCGCCCGCTAAAGACACACCGAGTCAAGAGATATCCCAAGAAAGACGGAAAACAGATACCAAAAAAAAAAAAGGAAAAAGAGGAGAGAGAGCGAGGATGAGCAGAGATGCTAGCCTAGGCCATTGTCGCGTTGCCTTTCTGGGTTGGCGGTCTTATCGATTTCTCTGTTTGACGTTGGGAACCCTCCTCATGGGACGAATGGCGGCCCGTCGATACTTCACGTAGAGTCGAAACATGTCCTTCAGCACCACAAACATGCAACCGCCCACCAAACTCCTCCCCACTGCTCCTGAAGTAGCCCCGTAGGCCCAGCTCGCAAGGGCGAGGTGAAGAAAAATGGTCTGCTAGGTATCCTGATGGTTGTCCAGCTCTTTGGGAGGGCTAGTCGGAGCATCTCCCCCGCAGCCCACGATATTGAGGGTAGTAGGAGCGCACCGAGGATTGTGCTCGTGAGGTCCCTCAAACTATAACGGACCGCACGGTCTATTACACCTCCTGGATTGCGTCGCGGCTCTGGCTGAGGGGCAGGAGCAGGGCGGGCGGGCGCTGGCTCGGCAGGCTGAGGCACCGGTTCACCTTCCCTTTCTTCTTCTGCTGCTGGTTCATCTTCATCGGAAACCCATTCCCCTTCGTCTCTCGGCATGCCCTCCTCGGCATCCCCCTCTTCATCGTCTGTCACCTCTTCTATGATGTCGATGATCAGCTCAGCCTCATTTCCATCCGCGCCCTCGTCGAACCACACCTCCACCCTTTCGTTGGCCTGAAGGTCCTCGCCCCCGCCGAGGTTATCTGCGAGATTGTTTATGATTTCGCGTAGCCCACCGCCCATGCCACCATCATCCGGCGGCGCGGTCCTGTGGGGTTTCGCTTCCCCGTATTATTCAATCCCACCTCGCTTCGGCCCTGCCGAAAAGCTCGCCCTTGAGCTTGATGTATGGCGAGGCAGGCAGAGAAGCAAAGGCGAGCTGTGGTGTTGGAGGCGTTGGAGTCTCGGCGTTTCTCGATGAAAGAGGCGAGAACGAGAAAATGGAACGCAGCACTAGGCTCCCTACGGACGTAAAAGGGTGGGGGCTGGTTGCTCGCGGGGCATGACCTACCAAGATGGAGAAGGGAGTGCTTATCGCCGTCGTAAACGTGGGGAAGAGTTGATAGAATATCAAGCTGGGGGCAATCATCGGCACACCCAGCAAGGCCGGCACATGATTTCTCAGACTTCCCGTCCCTAGTATATTCAAGACGGCCTCCTCCCCAGCAAAGATTCGGATGGCGTGGAAGCCGTAGAGGGCCTGCCCCGCCATAACAGCGCCACCAAACATGGAGCCGATCGCGATGGGCGACACGCCGTTGACAAAATTTCGGATGGCATCGCTCAGCTCAACCGCAAGGTCTTTTGCCCCCTCCACGCGTATAGGCGCCTGGCACACGGGGCACTTGAGGGGCTTGCTCTCGCGCTCGCACTCGTCGACCCATTGGAGCAAGCACGCGTGATGGGCTTCGAGCGAGCACGGGCATGGGTGCACCCAGTCAGATATGTCGCCCTCCTCGCCTGCGTCACCCAGGCAGATGAAGCATCGCGATACCGCCGAGGCTTCCGCTGCCATGATGATTTTCGGTACGTGCGACCACGTCGTCGCCCTGTGCGTCTTTTCTTCCTTATGGGTGGTATTCGTCACTCCGCGCCGGATAAGAGATGTTGACGTGTTGGGGACCCCGACTTCCCGCGTGCCCTTGGTTTTGGTGATGTCACGCCTCGGCACGGCTCCATTCAGCTCCAAGCTCGTGTTTGGGCGAGGATGGGGAGCTCGTGGGGCGAAGTGTGTATTACCTAATCACTTCCAGTGACACTGGTTGTAAGCGAACCAACCCCGCTTGCTCATGACTTTCGGCGAGGTCGGAGGCTGACTAACGCTGCCAAGCCCGCCCCCGACGCTCACTCGACCTCGTCCCACGATAGCGACGCCCACCCCGGTAGGGATGTTGATAGATCCAAAGTGGCAAGCTGCACTGATTTTTGGAAATAGAGCCATGGCCCAACAACAGTTTGGAGGCGCAGGAAAAAGAAAGAAAGGGCTACAAGCGAGTACTTCCCTTTTCAATACTGACTCCTACCACACCTCCCTCCCCCGGAAATGGAATGCGTGACGTATACGATTGAGGGATTCCCCCAAGCACCAAGGTGCCGAGTGTCCGTCCCCACGCCTGCCCTTGTTAGCCTACCTCTTGCCAGCAACAGCGCAGCAAGAAAAGGTCAACACACCCTCATATAGTTGAGGGGAAAGAAGCAATCGCTCATTTCCAGGCATCTCCGTGTATTATCGCTCTCTCGAGCTTTCGTCCACTCGTGGATCCAACAGAAATTCTGCGCAGGGTACTCTTTTCGCCTTGGACCAATCACCAGCATCCTGAGTGAATATGAGCAAGTTTTTCTTCCCATTGATATCCTAGAGCATCTTATTTTTTCAAAATGTTTCGATGATGTTGCGCAATTCAACTCATCCTTTCAGCAGCGTCCGGGTTCTCTTCCTTGAGTGATGTCCGGAACAGAGGGTCAACAGGTGGGGATACATTCTCGCAGGTAGGGGTGGGCGAGTGGTGACAAGAGACAGCCCTGGTTACGTTTACGGACCGCCCACTCGACCTGCGCGAGGAGAGCAGGAATGCACCCTATTCCCTTCGTGTCTAGGCTCGGCTGTGGCGGGCTAGCGCACCATCTCTTTGTCAATCAAACCCTGTCACTCGCCCCTTCACAGCGCCGGCAGAGGAAGGAGGGTGGGATGGCCGCCTAGGCGTAGCATGGGTTGGCGCGGGATGCCCGTCTTTCTGTTACCAACATAGATGTCAGCCCATGCCCAAAGCCTGGGGAAGCTTCCAGAGACAAGGCTCCCTCCCGTGGTTGTCTTGCGCCCGGAGAGATAGGAGTCGAACGATTGGATGGATGGAAACATCGGGGAAATCGTCACACTCTCATCAGCGCCCTCTCCCTCAATCCTTACGGGCTTGGCTCTTGCTCATTTTGGGGGTCGACCGGGTTGAAGACTGTGAACCGGCGAAGAGACAAGACATTCACGCTTGATCTTAAGAGTCCTCGTTGCTATGCGGCGTGTCTCAAGCAAACGGACAGCGGACATTATCGCCATCTCCTGCAGATCCTGCTCGCGGGGTTGTAGCCCGAACCCGCTAGCTTCTCTTCCGATGCGCTGAAGAATGTGGCATTGACTAGCCCTGCTACTTATTACTCCAGGAATCGACCCTTCCAAAGGTCCATCCCGTTTGTGCCATAACCAAGAATCGGTGGTACTTTTCACTCATTCATGCGTGTGGTGGGTTTCATCGAAACGCGACCTGTACCAGAGCAAGGATGGGGGTAGGGTGATAGATAGGATGTGGCCTCTAATAATGTGTAGACAGTAAGGCCCCCAGGAAATTGATGCAGATTGAAGCGGGTGCTCACAGCGGTAAACATCAGGCCATGGTCGAGAACCTGATAATCCGTCGCATCTAGTCGGGGAATAGAGGTTACAGGCGGGCTCGAGAACACGAATCCTGACGTCTCGGCCTTCGCATTGACAACCCTACAGTTGGAAGCATGGGACCTCGTCAAGCACTACTAGATTAAGGAGCTGTGTACACGAGATCAAAGAAGTCTTGGCTGTATTGATCGCGTCCCTAGATCGACTCTCTTTCTATTCCAACCCGGTTGATAGCACAGGCCACTAGGAGGAGGGTCTGGGTCTTCTGAAAACTAGCTTAAGGCAAGAGAAAAAGATAGCTAAAGGCCAGGAGTGCCTCTTAGAAAGAGAGGAGAGTTCCTGGACGGCCTTGGTTTCGCTCCATCATGATGCTGGGTAGAGAATCCCTTCCAAAGTGCGTCCCTGCCCTCCGAGGAGGTTTCGGGTGGAGTTCAAAGAGAGGGGTAACGCTAATTTATTTGTTCTAACAAGATGTGTTAGTTCATCTCAACCTCCTCCAGTATTCGCAGGGCATATCTGAGAATGGGATATGGGGGAGCCTTACGGGGCATCCAGAGCAGGAGCAAGCGGAGCCACAGCCGCAAGAGCCGGAAGAAGAGCAGCCGCAGTCACCCATGTTGATTGTTGTTGTTTAGGTTGAGGAAAAAGAGGTGTTTTTGAGATTCTGTTAGTCTTGTTTAAGGTTGAGTTGGTTCGATGGAGAGGGGAAAGAGGGAAGAGGGGCCGAGGAAAAAAGGGCGACTAGTCCAGGGCTTTATATACTTGGAATTGATCGACCACCTCAGTTCCTTCTCCTCTGGAAGGTCGGCTACGCCGCTCGACCAGTGGCGAGGGTCGCGATTACTTTAGATTCTCATATTACACAGCGTTGCCTACAAATAGGGAAGTCACGTTCAAACGGGGGTATCGATAGGTATCACGCGGAAGGTACGTTCGAGGGCCGAGTGCTGGGCTATGAATGAGGCCGCTTTGGCAGTAGACGCTGCGGTGTTTGTGCCTCCACTCACTGGCTCATTAGTGAGCCAAGCAATGATTGACCTCGTTCAGTCTGGGACGACCAGAGGAAGGAGGAGGGTGGGTAGCTAACATGAATGGCTCAGCCCCTAGCGTCCACCCCAAACCCACCCGCGGGATTCACGACTTGCCCCTCTCCACATTTTGCAAACTTTGGCTGCGAAGTCGAAAATGTGCCGTAAGCTCCCAATCCGAACGTACCTGTCATAAATGCAGCCCTCATATTAACTGGGATAGAATCGATACCCATATTCTGGGCCTGCCGCACTCCCAGTTTCCGTGGGCAGGGTCCACGCTTCCCTGCCTCATCTGGGATGGCGAGGTATTGGGGGGCACGTCAATTCAGTGTACATTCATGTACTTTTGAAAAGGGACCCCGCCCGCAGCTGCGAGTCTGGCTTGAGTGAGACACCGAAGCACCCTTATCTGATCAGCCTGGCTTTCGTGGGGTGTCCCCTCACTTATTATTTTTGTCTCTAGGTCGTCATCATCGGAGCGACTGTTCAAGGTTGAGCCGTTGTTGGACTATCTCAAAGGCTCAAATCTTCGGGCTGCAAACTTAAAACCACCATCATTGCCGAATGGGGGCTTTCCCAGGGCGCGCTAGTTTGTTATCTTCCGCGAGTCAGTCCGTTACATCTAAATCTACGTGCGGGGGAAGAGGGTGGAAAGTTGCTACGGGGGTTTATAAGGCAGATGGTGACGCAGGAACTCCCGACTTATTCCATCTCACCCGCCAAAAACAGCTTGAGATCTCTCCAGCTGCGCTGCGCTGTCGGGCTGCATAACATTCACATGGGGCCTCTTACATAACCATATCTCGTCCGGAAACATGCGTCAACTTCTCTCTTGGGATACTCATTCTTTGCCTTCTGGCCGGAGACCTTCCATTCCTGGGTAGTCTTCCCGGGACAATCCTCCTCCCGATGGATCCCTAATCTTTTCCTCCTTAAAATCCGCCCTAATGGATGACGGTTTAGAAGGGGGCGCGAGGCGAAGAAAGAGGGAAGAGGGAAGAGGGAAGAAAATGAGCGAGCGACGATTATTGATTTAACTATTTGTCTATAAGCGGCAGATCCTAAACTGATCTGACTGAAGCTAAAGAAGGTGCTGGCGCTGGGAAAATTCTGGTGCGCCAACCCCAGCCCCACCTCACTTGCGCGCGAGTTGCGTGGAAGCGAATTGCCTGAACTTTCGCCGATGTCATACACCCATCCAGCCCGCATTCAATCGATCGTATTTGGTCCACACGACGAAGACGTCAGACAGGCTGGAGTATTTCTGAAGACGACGCCGATCAGAACCCTGCATCTTCTTTCCGTCTATCCTCCTCCTTTTAAAATATTCATCGGGGTGTGCAGAACTTCCTCAGCCGTGTCGCCGTCGTTTCGCCCGCAAGTGTCCCGCGCGAAGTGCCCCGCGTCCACCAAGCTGCCCCTCACTTTCCGCGCCAAGTCCCGATTCTCACCAGGCCCAAGCTCCCCGCGCCCCAATGGCCATGGCAGGCTGCGTCCCGAACAGCAAGAGCCTTTCCGAGATCTACTACCCCGGTGAACTAGGCGGGCAGGAGAAACGATGGAATAGTCTTATTTCCAGCTTCAAGACCCGGTATGGCTGCCGTCCCGACTTTGTTGCCCGCTCGCCAGGACGGGTCAACATTATCGGCGAGCATATCGACTATTCCCTTTACCCAGTGTTGCCCATGGCCATCTCGGCTGACACAATTATCGCTGTTTCATCGACTCACACCGACGCCGCGAGCTCAAGTTTTGAGGTGGAGATCGCGAACCTCGAAGATGACAAGTTTTCAGCAGGCACCTTTAGCGTACCAATTGGGGGTGATGTGGACATCGACGCCAAAGTTCATGACTGGGTGAATTACTTCAAAGCTGGCCTCCGCGGCGCCTTTGACCCCTTGCAGAAGAGAAAGGGGAGGGCTGGCGTCCTGTGAGTATGAAGGTGCTACTGCATGGGACAGTCCCTGTAGGCGGGGATTGAGCTCCAGTGCTGCCTTCACGACGGCCAGCGCCTTAGCCGTCATGCTTGCCAACGGCGAGGAGACAATCGACAAGACTGAGCTCACTGAACTCGCCATTGTTAGTGAGCGAGCAGTTGGTGTGAACTCGGGAGGGTATGGTTTTCAGCTCCAGTCTAGCACTTATCCCCGCCTTGTCCTTTCCCCTTTGTTTTTCTTATCTTCGCACTATTGGCGACATGATCATACAGTCAGGTGCCTAACCTGCATCTAGGATGGATCAATCCGCCTCCGTCTTTTCGAACCGCGGCTCAGCTGTCCACGTCGAATTTGTGCCCTCTCTCAAGGCGACTCCAGTCAGCTTCCCCGAGACCTCGCCGCAGCTCACCTTCCTCATCGCTCAGTCCTACGTCACCTCCGAGAAGCAAGTCACCGGACCTATCCACTACAACCTTCGCGTTGCCGAGTGCTCCCTCGCAGCCGCATACCTCAATGCCGTAACCAATGCGCCCGGAACCACGCTGCCCGCCGACAACTCGCCCCTCGGCATCTCCCTCTCCACATTCGGCGCGACCCAAAAGACGACGCCCCAGGATCTCGATGCCCTCATTCGCCTCGTCGAGGAAAAACTGCCCAAGACCGAGGGCTACACCCGTGAGGAGATTGCCCACGTTCTCGGCATCACCGTCGCCGATCTCGAGGCCCGCTTCACCACAAAGTTCCCCGTACGCGCATCCCACTTCATGCTGCGCCAACGAGCTCTCCACGTCTTCTCCGAGGCCCGCCGCGTCCAACGCTTCACCGAGCTCCTCGCCGCAAGCTCGGCGGAGGGTGCCGGTCCCGCTCCCGCCACTTTGAGCCTTGATCTCGGCGCTCTGCTGAACGAGACGCAGGACTCGTGCCGCGACCTCTACGACTGTAGCTGTCCCGAAATTGACCTCATCTGTGCCATTGCCCTAGAGGCCGGCGCATACGGTAGCAGGCTCACCGGCGCCGGCTGGGGCGGGTGCACCGTCCACCTTATCCCAGCGGACAAGGTCGACGCTGTCCAGACAGCACTGAAGAAGCAGTATTACGAGGCCAAGGGCATCACTATAGGCGAGGATACCATGGTAGTTAGCAAGCCGGGTAGTGGAAGCTCTTTTGTCTGGGCTTCGGATCTCGAAGGCATCTGAGGTGTCGGCCGCCCATGCACGGGAGAGCTGCGAAGGCATCATGCATCCTCACTGGGTCACGAAATAGTAAGGGCAAGAAGGCCAAGAACAATGAACAGTGGTCAAACAAGATCTGAAAAAATCGTCTCTTTTTTCACAATGCAATTAACGCCGTTGCTGTAATCGTACAAAGCCGCCATTCAGTGTTTTACCAAAGGCGTATACTCCCCCACATGGACATTGACAACATGTCCGCTCATCACTATAACAAGGAACAAAGGAAAAATAAGAGTTCGGCCCATTCATAGGATAGTACCACGAATATTGTGAGTTCCCCAGAAAAGCGGGATGGACGGGTTGGCGTGGCTAGTAGAATGCATTGCCCGTGCTGTCCAACCTCCCATTTCGCGAGGAAAAAGCAGGGAACAAAAAGCGAGTCCATCCAAGACCCCTCATGTCTATCGTGGTTAAATGAGGTGACGAGGTGGTGGGAAGATAGAAATAAGAGAAAAAGAGTTCAGGCAAGAAGGAAGTGTGGTATCATAGCAAAATAAAAGCAAAAAAGGTAAGCCATCAAAAAGGCATGTCCGGCTGCAAGCGGCAACGTTGAGTGCCGTGGGCTTCAAGGATCAAGCCGACAAGGTTGCGGAAGGCGAAGAAAAGGAAGGGGAATAAAACCAAAAGACGTCGCGTCGAGGCATGCTGAGATGATTTTGTGCTCCCTGCGTATATACATGGGGCATTGCATTGGGTACCGGAATATGCTTAACCCGTCATCGTAACTTCGTGAACATAGGGGCCTGGGTTGTAGGCGGTTGGCTAGATTGTATTTCATATCCGGTTTGCTGACCCATGCTAGGCAAGGGCGGAACCTCTTCCAAGGGCGTAGGATGTTGTCGCTTCAGCCTCAGGTTATCAATGCTTTTCCATGACATGCCCATAGGGCGCTTCGGGGTTTTGGGCCGGGTCGAGTGCTCATAGTTCAAAGGACTCTCCATCGATGTCAAGACCTCCATCTGCGCACCCGAAGTCGGCCATTGCTGCGTCTGAGGTGGGGGATGCTGTGGGTGCTGTGGGTGCTGTTGTGAATGAGGCGGTTGGGAATATTGGTGCTGGTGTTGCACATGTTGATGCTGCGCATGTGGATGTTGGGTATGGGTATGTTGAGGGGTAGCATATGGCTGTTGGTGGTGGGTCGGGGCCGTATGCGCCTGCGGTTGCTGATGCATCGACGTGTGCGGTTGCATTTGGTCCGAGGGCAGGGGTGCCGGGGTTGAATTCATAGGATGATCGACTGCCTCGGCGGCCGTGGGGTGCTGAGCATGGGGGATCGACTCCTGGGTTGGAGGTGCAAAGTGGTAGCCTTCCTGCCACTGATTGATGTCGGGAGCGTGATATGGAGTTCCGGGATGAGGCTGGGACCACGTGTCCTGCTCGGCCACGAGAGGCCGACTGACTGCAGCGGGTTGAGTCTTGGCGGGAAGGTTTGCGGATGCCCGAGGTTCGGGGTGGAACATGCTTTGCGGTGGGGGCTTCGGCTGCTGGGGGTTGAAGTGAAAAGGGGGCTGTTGAGAAATGGGGAAGGCTAGCTTGAGAAGAGCTGGCTTCATGAGCATTTCGTGGCGCGAGGCCGCGAGCGAGCAGTCTTTCTTCAAAGGGCGTTTAATGCCTGGGGGAGTTCCGGCGCATCGAGGTTGGACGATCTGAACGGTTCGCCGCCAAGCGTCCAAGCCCAGTGAAGCAGCCGAGAGGTATCGTAGAGATGGCGGCACTCGAGTAGTCTCTTGAGGTCAGCCGACGACCGTGGTTGCCAGCGGAGGGCGTTGCGGATGCTCTTTTGCCATACACATTGCTTCCACATATCCTTGACGGCTTCTTGGCGGAGCAGATTCTGAATCTGGGTGTAGTACTCCCACTCAGCAACACAGAATCCCATATCGAAATGCTTGGCAACATGGTCGAAATACTTGTCTCTGAGCGTCTTTGCTTCATCTTCCGAAGAGGCTTCAAAGACGCGATCTTTGCAACCTCGGAATCCGCAGGCGAAGACGAGCTGGGGGCAGAGATCAACGCGGGCCTTGTTGGGCGGTAGGTGGATATCGGTATGGCAAGATTTTACATGGGCGACGTAGGCTTTTTCAAAGTCGAAGGTGAGAGGGCATCCGGCGTACTGGCACACCCAGAGAGTGTTGGTGTGATGAAAGTTTTGCAAGTGCTTCTTAAAATCGCTCTTTCGGCTAAAGCCGACAACGATTCCCTCGACGAAACACATGGTACATTCAATGGCCTTCCGGGGAGTGGATGCGGTGACAATGGAGGTGACGGACGGATTTGCTTGGATCATGGGCGAGTCCGAGGACTTGATCTCCCTCGGGGGTGAGGAGCCGATGCGGACCATTCCCCAGAGATGCTTTGGACGTCGGCCTGGAGATAGTTGGGCATGTCGGTCGATTCAGACCAGCCCGCCTGCGTGTTCTGAGAAATGATGGAGGCCGTTTCAGACTGGCACATGGATGGCTCACTAAAGCTCAAAGAGGGAACTCCACTCGTATTGCTCGAGAGAGTGACTTGAGACATGGTCGACATCCGGCCAGCTAAAGAAAAATTGTCAGCATTCGTCGCAAAGCCCATGGTGGACGACGAGGGTTAGATGAAGAAACAGAAGAAGACATACAGGATTCACCAAGGCTTCTGAGGAAGAACATGAGGTTTACCGGTCCGTATTTGGCGGCAAGCTGCACCATGGCCTGGATATCCTCCGGCGCCATCTGATAGGCGCGACTGGCATCTTGCCAGGGGTTCTGACTGGAAAACATTGCTCCTCCAGCCAAGGCTCACGACTCAACTTCAACCAAGAGGATGGGCTCTTTCTCTAGTTGGCCGAACCAACCCGTGGCGAGGTTGCCTACAGTCGACGTCGACAAGCAACAATGGCAACGGCTACTGAAGGTGTGCAGCAAAGTGGGTTGAGTCAGAGTCGCACAAGGAGTTTCGCCCGACCAGCACAGAAAAGATCCTGGAGGATAGAAACCCCAATCAAGAAAAGGTCCCCCAAAAGGAATGGAAGCCGCCTGTCGACGGTCAGTCGATTGATGCACTGGTGAGATAATCGGGTCCGGCACGATCAGTCCTCGAAGGGTCCAGCTGGATGCGACTCGCGATTTTACTGGGCGGACGTTGGTGAGGAGGTGAAGAACCGGCGACTGAGTTCAAAAACAAGAGGATGAGAAGGAGGGCTCTTTCTCCGTCTTGCTGATTGCTGTTGTATTAAAACTCTGGACAATAATCGGCGCTCGTTAATAACCGGGAAAAAGGGGATGGGATGGAAGGAATAGGCGAAAGTCAAGGTAAAAAGAGCAATGCGAAGGGGTATCGGGAGGGGATGGGCGACAGTAGGGGAGTGGAAGCTTTTGAGGACTGCGAGAGAGGTCTGGGAGCAGGAGCCACCTAGTCGCGATCTGAGATCCAGGGCACCGGTATTGTATATGGAAGGTTATTGCTTTAGACAAAGGGCGATATACCTTCTTTTCCGTCTGCGCAATAAGGTACCTTGTTGATTGGGGAATGACAGTCCTTCATGACGGTATTATGCGAGGGAAAGAACGGACTGTAGGCCCGAGCGGGAGCAACCTTGTACATCGAGACACCCACCCTTTCCTGGGCTAAACCCCCCTCCCTTGGCTTGTAACTTCTTTCAAGGTCAAAAGAAGGTCGTGGCAAGCGTTGACACGCACCCCTTCATCTTCCCTTCATCCCCCCTCCTTGCCCCTTCCCCATCTAATCCATCCGCGCAATTAGCGCACCAGGGAATGACAGGGCAAGAGCCTGGAGGTGCTAAATACCTCCCGCCCTCGAATTTCTTCATGGAAAGCGAGGCTTTCCAGACAGATGCGGTGTATCCATGCGCGACCCTGGGATTGGACCCATGCCGAGGCCGAAAACATTCAAGTCGCACACATCAACGAGGTGCGAGTGAGGAGTGAGGTTGTTGGGCCAGGCCAGGCCAGGCCATCGAATGCATCGCTAAACTTTCCCACAAGGCTAGGATGGGCGCAGCGCTGATCGGAGGCTAACTACCAAGACATCCAAGTGCGCCGATCTGCCTCATTTGTACCTACAAGACAAGGACGCATTCCTGAATTTGATCATTCCGATTATGCGAAAGATAGTCATCAAGGAAAACCGGAGGGTGTCTCCAGTGAGCGCGTAACCCCATGTTGGACTGGCCTGGAAGAAGGGTGAGAGAATGTTCCGTTTGGAGGAGAGCGACGAATGGTACCTCGCCCTCGGAAGGAACCTCCACTGTGTCAAGGTTCGCCGTAAATAGCACGAGTTTCCCCCTTTATGGCAGGGGCAAGGGCTTGCATGCATGCTAAGTGGATGCGCTTGGTGGTGAAGGAACATGGCGGAGGGTACGTATTGTGTAATTACTGTATCCAAGCACCCTTTCGCGAGTTCCGGACGGGACATTTGATTGATCTTGTCAAAGGCGACGTGACATGTTGATGGTGCTCTCCCCGAGGCGAGACGGTGACGGAGGGCATTGACCTGTCTTGCCCGCGTGTTGGCGCAAGCGGAAGGCAAGGGAATCGATCCTACAAGCTTTTTTGGTCTGGGGCCGGGCGCCTGCCACCAGCTCTAGCGAGAGAACATCATATGCACCAGCACCAGCGCCAGCGCCAGCGCCAGCACCAGCCAGCATTTGTAGTCGTGCTGAGTGTCGATTCATATTTCCTTCGTACTCACATTGAAGCCTGTCTCTCGACAAAGTTCTTTCGAGAAGTCGCTTATCTCCCCAGATTCTTCTCACACTCAAACTACCCAAATTCGCGCCAGGATGTAAGAAGTACCAGGCCAGGTGCCCATTCTGTCTGTAACGTTCCCGGCGCCAGTCTCCATCAATTGATGATTATAATATTGATACTATCAACTCCACCCCTCGTGCCTCGCATTATTACTCCATACTCTCCACGATTTGTATTGCTCGAAACATAGATCCATCAGAGAGGGAGAGCATCGCTCGGCACGCCGAAGAGGATCCGCCTTACCCGCCGCACTTGTTAACTAATCGAGAAAGAGCGTCAGCAGGTGTGTTGTGTGGCAGGGAGCTTGTTTCCTTTGCCAGGGCTTTCCAGAGGCAGACTTTATGCAAGTCCTGCAACCCCTCACGGTCATCCTGAGGGGGAAAGTCTTTCATCAGCGTTCCGTCAGGCTGAAGGGTGGAGGTCAGCTCATGCATTCTTGCAAGTTCGCCAGGGTGCATGCGCCAGCTCAGATCGATGGCTGGCATGCTAACCTCACCACGCTGGCTGCGAGGGTGGCTACCGAAACTAGGGTCCGAGGGCACTCTCGGGTGAATAAGGACGTACGAAGTACGAAGTGAAGTACGAAGTAGCTGCGGTGCGCTGCACGAAGGCGAAGAATAATACCATTCAAGTTACTATCGCATCCCTATTCTGCAAAAGGGCGATGTCAAATTCGTAACTCGGCAGGACCGTCAACTCAAACCCTGAAGGGGTTCTCAGCAGCCTTCCTTTCCCCACTCTTTTGTCCAAAGCTGGCTATGGGGCCAAGGGGCTAACTACTTCGTAGATGTTGCTGCAGGGCTATTGAGTGGCAAGCTCTCCTTTCTCTCAATGACTGAGAGAAGAGCCATGTGGTGATCACACAACCATTGGATTCCACAAACAATTTTGACCCAGTTCTGATTTGAGTTGAGACCAGCCTGTTTGGCTAACCCCACCTGCACCTTTCTCCAAGGTGCATTGGATCTCAAGCGAAAGCAATGGCGGGGAGTTGTTCCTTGACTTTTGAACTCTCAAGTGCCCACCTCCGCAAGGAACAAAAGTCTCGAATTCAGGGCTTGGTTGGTAAGGCCCACTTCGTGCCATCAAAAGACTCAGCTATACCTGGTCCACGCATTGGTCCAAGTCACGACACTCAAAGATTGTATTCCGCAAGACAATGAAAACGAAATGAACCCCATCCGGGGTAGTACCCCGAGGTACATTGATGAGGGTAATTGTATCCACCCTTTCATTCATTACTTTGGATGTGCTGTCGTGCTCCCCTTCAACTGTGCCCTTTCGGGCTATTATCCACCCTCCCTTGCCAGCGCTTTCGCAGAATCACGCGTGAGCCGTTAGCGCGGCCTCAACTTTGCGGCCGCCAAGCAGGTAAAAACCAAACTTTGAGCGGAGAAGTCTGCTTTCGTGAAATTGAAAGGAAGGAGGAAGGTGAGGGTGAGGGGGAGGGGAAGGATTGGAGTTCTTCATTGTCTTCATTATCCCTGATGAAGCTCTCTTCTCTTTCGGATTTCAAGAAATGCTTGTAGTAATAGTGTTGAGGTTGCTTCGTTCATCCACTTCCGCGTCGCATAATTCTTCGTTGTCGATTCCGGGCGCGAGGAGTTCTGAGGAGTTTTAAGGACAAGCCCGAGTGGAAGGGGAAGTAAGAGACCGTCCAAAAGAGGGATCTATATGTTAAGAAAAAGTATTCGTGTAATTTCCGGAGGGAGCGCAGGTTGAAGCTGTCTGGCGCTCAGTGCTTCCTCCTTGAGCATCAAATCCGAGCGATGGGCAGGGCACAGCCGCCGCTCTGTTCCTGGCGGGCCAGGCGAACACTCGTTCGTTCTGAAATGAATGGAGCGTGTAAGCCAATCCACCATGTTGGCCCTCACCCACCGGGACGAAAGCGTCCCCTCTTTTTCCCTTTCCCTGGTTCACTATCGACGCACTAACGACGCGGAAAGTTTGACGGCCCTCAACTCTCCCTAGCGGGAGCGAACTGTGTTTGATGGAGGGGAGGGGGGAACGAACCCCCATGCGAATCGAATGATCGACATTACCTAGAACCTAGAACGCTCTTCGCCATCTTCTGTTGTACTCTTGTCATGGATTTCGTGGGAGCAGGACCAGGGTTCCTGGCCAGTCTCCTTGCGACTGGCTCCTCAGGTCCAACCGACCCCAACCCAAAACATTCTGTTTCCCTGGAGGCAACTCCTTCTCGCAAAGGGAAGGGGGCGGGGGAGGCGGACAGGCGGACAGGCGCCCATCAATTTCCCTTTTCTGCGAAATCGGCTCTCGACCGACCCCATATCCTTATTTCTCGTCTCGGTTTGGCACATGGAACGATGGGGACATGGGACATGGGATGTTAAAGATGGAAACATTTTCCTCGAGATAAGAAAAAGAGTTTTGGTCATGGTGAAGAATGCAGCCTTGGCGTATGTTTGCACTAATAGAAAACATGCCCTGGGGGAAGAAGCCAGCCAGCCAGTCAGCCAGTTGAACGGCAGGCTTTGCCAAAGATTTTGCAGCACACACGTGGTGCACAATTGTTCAAATACTTTGCCTTTTGGATCGGGTGCCGACACCAGAACGTGGGAGGGGGACTTCTAGAAGTTCGCTAGAAGGAAATGACGCCCACAGCCACCGCACGCATTGACTCCAGGGAGGAGGAATGCTAGTGTTGGCGGGGGTCCCTGGCTTGAGAGCTCGAGCGCGCGGTGGAGGTACCCCAGGTAAGTGTGTCGTCAAATCCCCAGTTCCCACGCTTGGCACGCCAGAAGCTGAATGTAATGTCTTTTTCTTTCTCGAAAGCCAAGTCCCTTGACAACTCAACTTGTTCATACCCCATCGAATCGACCACCCAAGATGAGGCGGGCCCTAATATAATCTTATGACTTAATACAAGGAGAGGAGCATCTCGAAAGGGGGAGAATCTTGACTTTGGAGCTAGCGTGGCGGCCGTTGACGAACGGAGCTTAATTTACAATACAATCTTTCTTTTTGTATTACCTCGAGCGGCCGTGTCTTCTCCCGTTGTCATCGGAGCTTCGGTCGCCGTCCGTTCATGGCGGAGGGCACAGGTACTCAGTACCCAGGACCGAAGGAGCGGATCCTTGATATCAGAGTGCCAAGTTCACACAAAGCTCGAAACAAACAACCTGCAGAGCTTCATTGAACAACCCCCGAGTACTGTGTTCGTGCCGATATACCTTGTTTGCGCCAGGATGAGGCCCCGTGGTTCCAGAACTCGTGTTGGCTCCGGCCAACCTTGCCCAGTTCGCACGAGGACCTTCCTTTTCCTCGGCCAAGTTGGCAGCTCCGTATTATCCCATGTGGTTTTGCAACCAGGTGAGAAACAGCCCAAGAAAACGGGACTTTGATATGCCGGCGATAGCGTTGACCACTTTGCCCATGCTCCTCTCAACAAGGGAGGACCCACCGACGCCCGAGGCGCAACAAAGTATCTATCTCTTGATAGACAGCTTGAAAGACCTTGGGGGTTTTTATCTTCTTCTTTGTTTGAACCATAAGCAGCATTCTTCTGTTTTCTTGACCGCCGGAAGGATGGATGGATACGAGGATAAGTACAGGCAGCCGAGCGGAGAGGGGCGGGTGACTCGCTCTCGAGGAGATCTGTGATTGTCAATGAATTGATCGCGTGGGAAATCAAGCAAGGCACGACCGGCACACCATCGCTGTCTGGGCTGGCCTGGACCTGTCCGAGTGTCCGAGGGTACGGCGATCTCCAGTTCCCGAGGAGGGTGGTGGGCAAATAGACTCCCCGAACGAAAGTGGTTTGATGGTATTCTTATTCCTTGTACTTTGCATGGTGCCCGGCGGTAACTACATGTAATAATTTGATCGTTCGTGTCAGTGGCAGGTTGTCCACTTCCAATGGAGGCTCGAATCGACCCCCAAGAGCGCGCGCACGCACTGATCCTCTTGTTTCCAGTGGTCTAACCGTGCCCCAAAGACCGCCACGAAGCCTCTGCCAGCTTCAGTGTACAGGTACTCCGTTGACGGCTTGTGGGGCCGGGGTAGCCGTGTGCTCGTTCTGGATTAGCCCCTCACCAAGCTGAAGCGAGGGATTGGGTTTAAACTGTATCCCCACCAGCGCCATTCAAAAGGCGATGCATCATTGATGGGTCCCTTTTATCCACTCATCTTCGATCCGGCCCTAGGACCTCTTCACCAAGCGATATCCGATTAGCTCAGTGGAGTGGTAAACGCTGCTGACCGGCTCGAGAAATGGACGGCGAGAACAACCCCGATTCATATTCTGAGAACTGACACATTTCTCTAATCCCTCTCACCCACGTGAAGAATTCGCACTCCTCCAAAGGAACATGGGAGAATACAATATTACTCTCTCCCAGCATTTTGTTAAGGAAAAGAGCGGGGTGTGTGATCCGATCAAGGGCAAAGCGCAGGCGAGGAACGGGAAGCCAAGTCTCTCTGCACGACAGACTCGCGGAAGCGGGATGGGTGTCCAGGGACGACAGCCTGGCTGGCACATGGCATGAGAGAGTGTTCGCCTGCTTACAGCGGCAGTGTCTGAGCTGGAAATGGTCCTGCTCTGCAGTCAGCTCCAATACGTTTTTAGCCCATGGCCCTGTGTTTTGTGCCCGCTCTTTCTGTCTCTCTCACCACCAACAGCGCATCAAGCTCATCTCCTTTCTCCTCCACATCCTCAATTGGACCCATTGCCCTTTTTCTTTTCTTTTTCTTTTTCTTCGTCACTTTCCAAGTATGCACGAACACTCGGCTATTGAATCGTGTCCAATGGAGTGTCATTCCCCATTCCGTTCCGGTTTAGCTCTCCACCACGTGGTGATGCCCACGGACGTGAGGCCCAGCCTTGCTGAAACCATCCCTGGTTCGTTGCTGATGTACGGCATCGGCCGCTGATTCTCGCGTGTTTTTGGCCGCAAAACACAGGCGAGCCCGAAAAAGAATTTTTTTTGACTGTGTGGGCAATGGTAGGATGCGCGGGCGGGATCGCCAGCAAGCGTCTATGGTTCGCAGGTGCGAAGGGAATTTTTCTTTTCTAGGCAGGGCTCACGACTAACACGGCACGCCGCATCCGCCTCGTGTGCCAGCGGCACATAGGGACCTATAATAAAAACCCGTTGGAATCAGCGCCGCCGCTCGCCTCAGCCGTTATGACAAGTCGACATCGATCCCGCAGGTTGACACGAGTTGGCACGACAGCTGGACCATGGGGCTGGGACGGGAACCAGAAGAAACGCAGCCAGCCACACGGTTCCCAAAGGAAATCGAGAAAAGACGAAAAAGAAAGCAAGAAGGGGGAATGGGAAGTAGGTAGGAAGTAGACAGAATTTGACGAGAAAAGAAAGAGGAAAAGGGTCGAGGAAGGAGAGACCGGGGAAAAAGTAGAGGCCAGGAGAGAAAAAAAAAAAAAAAAAAAAAAAAAAAGAGAAAAAAATAGTTTTTATCTTTTTCTCGAATATTCAATGTTGTCTCATGAATGCTGAACGATTGTCCAAGCACATTTGTCTTCCCCCTGTGCATCAATGTCGATTGATCCAGTTTGGGGGATCAATGATGGGGCCAGGGCCATCGTCGCACCGGGTTCTGATCAGCGCTTCAGACTTGGGGGTGCTCAGCCCAGATTCGACAATGGGAACTTTGAGAATGGTGGAAAGACGTCAAGCAGTTCCAAGGGGGTGGGTGCATTGTGCTGGCTGTCCCCCAGATGACTTGCCTAAGCGACCCCAACTCGTTGACCTCACCCCATCGTTTGCGCCCTCCTGTCTCGCCATCTTCAGGCAAGGCACAAAATATTGTTTGAGCCGATAAGAGAGAAAAGGGACGAGATCGAAAAATCCTCATGGTCATTGTCTGGCCTCAACGCAGATCAAATGCACGCTTCACACCCACTTCGCCTCTTAGTAGCCCCCGTCCTTGAGTTCTGTCAAGGCGAGCCTGACAACAACGGCTCCTTCTGTGAAGGTGCAGTATAAGTGTAGGAATCGCAGATTACCGAGCTTGAGCGCACATCATCCCGCCCCGTCCCAAGCTGTGCTCGACTTGGTTGTGCTGTGCTCCCCACCAAAACCGGCCAACACCAATGGTGGAGGGAGTGGGCAAGGTGGGTAATGCTACTAGTAAAATTTCGATTCAAGTAATACTTCAATTTTGTTGAGCAGGGTTCTATGTCTGGAGGGAATCTTGTTTTTGAGGCGCTGTTCGATCTTGGATATCTCCTTGGGATTGATCTCCAGGAACGAACCCCCTTTCACCTACGATCAGCTCCGTCCACTGTTCGTCTGAGAGCCCTTGAGGCGTTTAGTATCCTGGTTCTGCTACCCATCTGATTGATAGCTCCCGAGGGGCGGTTTCTATCCGCTCTTCGCGGATCGTCTTTGGCGGTCCCGAAATACCACTCGACAACGTGGGCGGCGAGCCAAAACCAAAAATCTGCCCTCAACCTGAAGGCCAAGGACGGTTTTTCCCCTCCGCACTCCTCCCCTTCGCGCAAGCTCACGCCTCACGCCTCATACCTCGCATCGAAATGAAGGGCAGGAAGACGCATGCCGCACCACTGGAGCCTGACACACGTGCTCCGTCAGCCAGAAACACACCCATTCCTCTGTTGGTTCTGTTTTTCTTTGGTGCACACTTGCCTCCTTGCTGCGCTTCCCATCGCCCAGCCTCAGGGAGGGAGGGGGCAGGAAACCCCACGCCCACAACGGGTTGATACGGGATCGGTCCGCCAATGCGTATGCTGTGAAGAAGGGGGCGTGGGCGGCGAGCTTTGTCGCACCAAGGCCCAACTTTCTAAGCCATCTTCAAACTAATGGCCGTTTTTTTATGATCGACGGGCAGTGCGGCAACTGGGAAAAAAGGACGAACGCGGCCGTCCGCCTGGCGGCGGGAGGGAGAGAATCAATCATCAAGTCTACCCAAGTACGGTGCCCCCGCCCACCGTGACCATTTCCCCCATGGCCGGCCCCTCCAAGTTTGAGTAATCTTGGCAGGGCAAAACATTATTATAGCGTGAAGAAAAGAAAAAAGAAAAAAACGTGGGCATCTCCCCTTAGCCTCGCCGCAAACGTGCGTGATGCGTATCAAGTTGTCGGGACGTTGCATCGCGGGCAATAGATCTTCTTGCTGCTATGTAGATACATACCCCTACCACCTTCGTGCAACCCTCACATCAATTGATGGATCGATTTGCGTCAAATGGCGTAGAGCAAGCGTCTCCTCCCCTTCACTCCCAGC
Organism: Parascedosporium putredinis; assembly: GCA_949357655.1. NCBI lineage: Eukaryota > Fungi > Ascomycota > Sordariomycetes > Microascales > Microascaceae > Parascedosporium > Parascedosporium putredinis. The sequence continues at coordinate 566,754 of CASHTG010000003.1, forward strand.
CCGGCACCCCAAAGCACGCCCTCCCTACGCCTCAGCACGGAGGCTCAGCTCTAGGTAGGCCTGCCTACCCACCCACTCATATCTTGTCCAGAGCGAGCCGCAACTTCCTCTTTGCAGCCTGAGAAAGAGAGAATCACAAGGAGCAAAGTAAGAAATCCTTCATGTAATGAAAGGGCGCTCTCCTGCGTATCCCCTCACAGTCCGACGCCACCGCCATTGCCGTCATCCTCATCCTGTTCTCTATCAAGCTTGATGTCGCATTCACGCTATGGCCGATGACGAGGCAGGGGCTTTTGCTCATCTCCTCCACGCAATTTTTTCTCTCGCCTCAGGACGGGGCCACGAGGAAGCTGAGCGCCGGCGGTAAAAGGCGGCAGAGGTGCATTTACGGTGAGCGGAAGGATATGTCGGGAATGTCATGGCACGCCCTCGCTCTTTGCAACATACCCTTTGTTGCCCTTGGGAAGGTAGGAAATGTGTCAAAAATCACCAACAAGAAGAACAAGAAGAAAAGGAGACGTCTCCTAGGACCGCGGCCATTCCCATGTTTCGCAGCGGACAACTGGGCAGGTGAGATCGCGCGCGGAGACCCCGGGACCGTAAAACGAGAGCCTTCAAGATTGTGGAGGAACGGGTGTTCCCAATCTCCCCTCATCCACCCCCAATCGGTTGCCCGACGCAATTCAAAATTAAGTAAAACACCAAGAAAAAAAAAGAGCAATGACCAGTGAGCAGGAATGACCTATTACTTCGTATTACTCCTCAGTCACGTTGCGTTGCATCTACCAACAAAAAGAGGCCGCCACCGATTGTAGATTGTGGGAGTTCGGACATTAGGGTCCCAAGATCGCGAGACATCACGCGGCGCAAGGGCGGGTCCGGCACAAAGTGCTGGCGCGCCTCGAGACGCCGACGGCGGGGATCGGAAAGAGAGAAAGAGAGAGAGTGTGTGTGAGTGTGAGTGAGAGTGAGAAGGTGGCTCCAGCACCGATTCTGGCAGTTCCATCCCCGACCCTTGGTGACGGCTTCTTCCCAGAGATCGAAGCTGAATGCACAATGCTCTTTGCTTTTTCTCATTCTTACACTACAGCAAAATCCATGGGTGTATTGTACTCGCTGCTGGCTTCCTCTTCTATGTACTACTTTTCCTCTCTTATCTCCTTATCTTTGTCCCCATAATAATTCCTTGCTTCCTGCCAATATTACTACCTACCATTGCCGAAACGGTGAACGAGGGGGAGGTGGGAGAGAAGATCGCGGTCCATCTCCCACGATTTCGGTGCATATACCGAGGTAGTATACTGTACAAACCCACCGCGTCGGATTCAAGGGGGCCGGAGCCAGCTTACTTTCCCCAGAATCCCAATCAATGCCCCAAAAGATCGAAAGATGTCAAACTCAACTGAGGCACTCGTTTAATGGCCCTCGAGAGGGATCCAAAAGCAAGGAGAGTAGTAGAGAGCAGAAGAGGGACATCGCGTGGGACAAACAAAAAGAGAGGGGAGAAGAAAAAAGAAAACAAAAAGGTGAGGAAAAGGGGGGTCGCAGTTGGAAACGAACGGAATGACAGACTCTTCAAAACGACTTCCAGAAGAGACACATGTCGCGCTCATTCCGCACTCTCCGTGTGAGCGAGACCTACCCACATGCGCGCAATCGCGTGCGGGAGATCGGTCCATACCATACGGAGCAACAAGCAAAGAAGCTGACAAGGAGCATGACCTCGTGTGAATGCATGGCTGGGACGGCCCCGCAGCGTGTGCTCATCTCGGAACGGGTCAAACCAGCGTGAGAGCTGTCACAAACACCATCTCGCCTCCAACCTCGCTCGTTCGCTTCTATCGCTTCTATCGCCCTTCCATTGCATGCCTCCCACATGGCGTTGCTTTTTTCTTTTTCTCTTCCGGAGCTGAGATATCACTTCATTATTCAGGCAGGTGGCTCACCGCCACCGTTGGCGAAGGCTAGTTTCGGGGGCCCACGGCCTGCTGGCTCCGCGCTTATGAATGGGAAGAAAAGGCTCAAAAAGAGACTGCATTGACCTAGTAGAAAATAACGCCTCCGGGCAAGCCGGGCCTCTCTATCTATTTTGCGTCGTCCTTGGACGACGTGGATTGGGTGAGAATATGGGGTATAATGCGCGTCGCAACAAGAGACGATACTAGTATACATAGCTTCGGGGAGTGATGGGGAAGGAGGACAAAGGGGAACAAAGGAGGGAAAAAGAAGAAGAAGAAAAAAAGAAAAAGCAACTCATACGCACACCAGCTCCGGGTGTTTGAACATCTAAGTCATATATACCGTGTAACTGCAAACCCTTCTTGAAAAACAAAACATTAGACGTACATGAGACATATGAAAGGGTGAAAGAAGGATTGACGGGGTGGGGTGTAGGAATGGCGAGAATGACTATGGCGAAGATGACGATATGTGACTGGTCCACAAGCTTCACCATCGGGTAGGCCTCTGCCCTTTTAATACGCATGGGGATGGCGCACCGCAGACGGGTGATGGTGGTGGTCGTGAGGGTGGAAGAAGCCCTGACCCTGGTTGGGTTCGAGACCGGCAGAACCGCCCATGCTATCGGGAGTGCAAGGGCTGTGCATCGAGGCGGCATACGGGGTCGAGAATCCTGCCGGTAGGAGTATTGGCGACTCCCCATTGTAATATCCGGCTCTGGAGACGAACTCGCCATCGACCGGAGGCTTCGCAGGTCGTCGGGCATCATACGGCCGTGTGGGGACTGGTGCATCATGCCGTTGGGCGAATTGAACGAGTGGGATGCTGCCGCTGAGCCATCGTAGGACGGTGAGCCTGGGGAGCCTTCAGACATGCTGGTTGCATAGTACGTGTTTCCAGCGCCTAGCTGATCCCCAAGGTGGCTATTTAGCGGGCCACCAAGTGACGGGGTATTCATCGGGTTGGACGTCGGCGTGCTGGTCGGAATCGATTGCCGCGGCCGGCGGGAACCGCCTTGCTGACGCGGCACGTAAAGCCTTCTCTGCGCATTGATATACTGGGCGAGGACCGGATTTGACCCTCGAGAGATGCGGAAGTTGAAGGTGTCCTCGGACTCCTGCGACATGGGCCTCTTCAGAGTGTTGTGCCCCAAGCCCGCCTCGGTACAGGTGTCGCGGAAAGGTGTGACAAAATCTTCTCGAAATTTACCAGCTTGAGAAGGATCCCTGCCGAGACAGATGGCGTAGTTGATGAGGAGGCAAATGTCTCCGATATGGCGAGTCTCGAGTCGCTTGCGCAAAACACTAGAAGTCTGGGGTGCCATTGTAGCCTAGATTTTGCCAACTCATCGAGCCCGCATTCAGCCCACGCCCTGCTGACTTGCAACTGCCTTAGGAGGTTGCGGATTCGGCTCGAATATGTCCATTGTCCGCTCTGTGCTCCATCATCAAAATGCTTAACCACGTGGCTGACGTATTCCTTGAAGACATGCTGCGCTTCGCTATCTCGGTGTGCCTCAAAAACCTGGAGACAGTTATCGAAGCCGCAAGCGAAGACGACCTGGGGGCACAAGTTGACCTTGGCTTCGTCTAGCGACATGCGTGAACCGCCGTGAGCCTGCTTCAAGTGCGCCTTGTAAGCCGTTTGCCAGTCGAACACGAGCTCACATCCACGGTGACGGCAGTGCCATTGCGCATTCGTGTTGTGAAAATCTTCGATGTGGCGTTTCAAATCGTTCTTCCTTGTGCAAGTTTTGACGATGCCTTCTTCGTTACAGAAAGCGCACATAAAGGAAGCCTTTGGTTTAGATGACGAGGCGGCCAGACTATTAGGTGTTGATGAGGGCTCAGGGGATACTTCTGTGCCAGACACTGAGCCATCGTGGCTATTCCGGGGGTCGTGTCGCCGTGTGACTGACTTGAACCGTGCGTAAGACTGGCATTCTTCGGCGGGGCATTTGACAGGATGCTGCCTGCGATAGAAGCAGCATCAGAGAAGGAGCGTATGCTCGTGCTGCTATCGAAAATGCTAGGCGGTTTATCGGAGAGTATTGATGACGCGTAGGTCGCATTTGATATAATGGACGCTTGGTCGTCTTGGACTAAAGGTGAGGGTTAAACGTAATTAGAGGAGTTGCTCAGATACGGTGCACGCCTAAGATTCTCCCAGGTAGAGAAATGATGGCGACATTGCGATAGGGGTTGAACATGTTAAAGTGACCGACCGCTTGCCCGCGGGTCTCAGAGGTAAGGGAGTTGGATGTGGCGAGATAATAGGAAATAAGCGAAGCAATTGAGAGACTCACCAACTGGGCCCATGACGCCGGCTCTCCGAAAGAGGTGAGAGAGTTCAGAGGCTGAATATCGGCTCGCGAGATATGTTACTAGCTGTTCGTCATTTACCGATTCCGAGGCACGGGTCTGTTGGGCCGGCCCGTTGTCTCCCGGCCATGCTTGAGACGACATATTAGTCGGCGGCTGAAATATAATCCCAAGTCCCTCGATCAAGCTCGCGTCTTTTATCATTCACGCCTGTGGCAAAGGGAAACCAAGAATGAGAGAAAAGGTTATTGTTAGATAAGAGAGGGCGAATAAGCCTCCAGCGATGCGTCTAGAGCGACTTTCGAGTGTGCACGGTTGAGGGTTGGAGTCGAAGCCTCTATTGAGGTTGGTGACCAAGTCAGGTCTAAGTGCAGAAAGAAGGGGAGAAAACGCCGGATATCACAATCAAGTGTCGGTCTGGCGCTAACCGTAGTTTAAAGAATGTTAGCTAAGGATTCGGAAGCCGAGGAGCTGCGACTCAATCGTGGATACGGTTGCAGAACTGTTCCGTTCAATTTTCAGGGAGGGGAGAAGGAAGGGGGGGCGCAAGCCACAGGATGGTGGCATCGAGGCGATAATGGGTAGAGGAAATGTGAGAAGAGACGACGAATTGACTAGCCATGGTGGACCAGCCCAACCAGTGGATAGACGCAGGCTGTTGAACTAGAAGGGAATGATTTGCGTAATATGGAGGACAAGGGCGGGCAGCTGATAGCGAAAAAGACCTCGCCGAGTGTGCAGGGGTGTAGTAATGTATAATGTATCGATAAGGGAAAGATTAGGGTAGTTTGGGGGTCCCAATCGGAGTCGGTGCCAGCACCACAGCTTTTACATCGCCGAGACTTGACAACCCACGAACAACAAGGGGATTGTTCACAAGAGTAGATTGTGCTCAAACTGACACGGAATCCTGCTATCGTTCGGTGGTACCCACCGGACTAGGTTGCCCCAGCCGGACTAATGCCAACACTTGGCCCTCGTTGCTGCAGAGGAAAAGGGAATGGGGCAATGGGGCCGATACAATTGTGCTTATGAGACTGGGAATAATCCACGATACCAATACTGCAGCCAACGATTCCTCACTTTCCCGCTGCACGGCACGCTGGGCCGGGCTTTTGTGCGTGGTGTGGTGTGGTGCGGTGATGATGGCAAGGGCAGGATCAAGATGATGTCAAGGATGGAAGGTGCCGATAGGGGAGCGATACGTGAACAGGGGCAAGGATAACGGGCAGTGGGAGGCGTGGGTGAGAGAGAGATAAGGCCAGGGCAAGTAACTCGAACGTACGTCCTCTCCCGCTGTAGTCTGTACCTTTTTGTTTTTAGTCTGATGTAAGCCACCGCTTCCCAGAGATTCTGTGATCGGTGATGCGGTTGGCACACCCCGGCAGCCCAAGTGTAAAATCGTAAGGCTGAGAAATGACCTCTGATTTGCCCTTTCGGACTTGGAAGAGGACTTTGGGGGTTGTCTATGGTGCTATCGGTTTTCGCAACGTTGATCGTCTTGCAGAGGGGCCGTTTGAGCGCCGGCGAGTACGACCTGCGCGCGACTTGGTAGAGAAAGATAGCGTCGGTATGGTGTGGCTATCCCTAATCCTCGCTCGCTCACGAGGAAGAAGGCTTGATAGTGATAAGACGGGCCTGGTTCTCCTAATGATGATGTTGTGCCGATCGAGGCCGCGCAGGTATATTATTGCCCAGGAGGACTTCTTAAAGGGTTGTGGGCTGGAGGAAGTGGCAGGCGATCCGTGTGGTTGATCGTGAAATTGGCGTGCTGGTGGTTGATCACACCGAGGAACTCTTGACAAGATGATCCGGAGAACAAGGAGGACTAATAAGGTTGAAGAAGGTGAGGGTCAAGGCCGGCCGCGAAAAAGAAGGGGAGGGAAACATGGGGGACTGGGGTGGGAGAGGGGAGGGTTAGATATGATATAGACAGAGAGGCCCAGGGAGTGGAAACCGGTACGGGCCCGGTGTGTGGCCAGCTCTAGTGTCAATCAGTGCTGATCGATCAACGGTGCTTCTGATAATGTCTAGTACCTGAAGATGGTGCCTCCTTCCAGACATTCAGGGATTACGAGACGGAAATACAAGGGGACAAACAACAAGCGCGAGGCTTCTGCAGCTTCTGTTACCTTTTCTGCTCCACAGCGCAGGTCCTGACACCCAGGTTGCGGGTTGCCATTCCATACAAGCAAGGTGCTTAATCTTTCGAAGCAACGAGTACGAGGAACTTCCAGGTTTCAGTACATGTGCTGCACGAGGAATTCCTATTCGCGCCAAGGGACTGATGAAGAGAGACATTGAGCGGGCCATGTACCTTGGTCCCTGGGGTGTGAACTGACGCAGCGAGTGGTATGCGTGGTGCAGCTAAAGGAAGGCCAGTGTACGATGGAGAGCAGATGGTGTGGATGAGCAGATGGAGGACGGGGAGGGATGGGGAGGATGGGGAGGGAGTACAGCGACACGGGGGTGAAGGTACTCAGGTACATTTGGTCATGAGAATTCGCAATAAGATCGTTTCGTGTGAATAATGTCAAGCTTCTCTTTTCCCCCAGAGACTTGTTCCCTGCATGGCACGCATCAATCGATGCGAGGTAATAACTCAGCAAGCTGGGGAGAAAGGGGAAAGGAAAAAGAAAACGAAAAAGAAAAGTGAGTCGAGGCGTGTGGTGGTTGCAGGTTCCAGCGAATGGCTGCGACACATCAATGAGTTGGCTGGGGCTGACAGGATGGTTCGGTGGGCCTTTCCACCAGGAAGACCTCCGCACCATGTACTGGTACAAATCGAGCTACCCATCCACCTCCGCCTTTGGCGCACCTCGCCCATCAATTGATCCAAACCTCTACCCCCCACCTTTGCGGTTGATGGAGCAGAGTTACTTGGGCGGGTACAAGCCAGTGAGGTTGCAGGCGAGCCATCATGGCTGAAAATGGTGTAAGTGATCCTGGGCTTGGCCCATCCGGTTTGCGAAGGGCCGGGGACCACACACCTTCCCCGGCCTTTTGTCCACAGCTTTAGCACCGGGTGGATTACCTGAGAGCTCCTGCACGTTCAGAAGGCCGAATTGGCGCTGGGGTCCGGATGCCGGATATGGAAGGTATAATGTCATCGCTGGAGAGAGAAGGCGAGACACACCACCACACGCGGCAAAATCGTGCTTTCACCACGGGCACATGCGCCTTCCCGCCGTCAATACCGCCTCCAGCGAGACATTCCTCTGTGGGGTGCCTATAAAAGAGATTGGAGGAAGCTCAATGTTCAGGCTGTCCATATTGTCTCACGGTAATAGCGAATACCCCAGCATGGTTCGAGTCACCTACTTCGTACGTCTTACAATGTTTGCCCCATCCTCATTCCGACATTCGCCATGAATGTTAGCGGCTGCGGAGCCCAGAGGACAAAGCTGGAATGGGACCTGCGGAAACAGCGAGGGTGGTTCCAGGCGGAAGGTGCATGGCGCACGAAGATACACATGCGCCGACATCCACACCCTCACACGGGCACCTACTCATGCATGGATTGATTGAGAGTCGAGCTTCCATTCCTTCTAGAATGCGCCAGGTCGGTGGAACTTGCGTCCAAGGGAGGATATTATCCTGAATTTCTCAAAACTTTGGGTCTCTGCAACTCTCGAACTCACTAGTGAGGTGAGGGGAAACGGCGTGTCCGGAATGACCAGGGATCCTGGAGCCTAACACGTACATGAAGCCCATGTCGCTGGCACAGCTTGGGTTGGATCCTCGCGTTGGCGACATGACCATCATTACCTATTCAAAGTATAGCCATCGGATTGTCTTAGCTACTTACCCGAGCGGCGCATTAGCTTGGTCTTGAAGCGGGGGTGAGGCAAGAACGGATAAGCCCAGGTGGGAGGCGCCAAATGGACCTCATCCTTCGTTGCCTTGGATGCAAAAGAAACGATTGATGCCTTTGAAAGATGGAGGGGGAATCCCTCATTCTTTAGAGCGACGTGATGAACTGCGCACAATCCATACTATGAATTATCGATCTTAACGGGAAAATCTATCACAATTCTCAGACGGGAGGCTCAGAACGACCATGGAGAAGCTCTATTTTTCATACTTCATTCGAGTCGAGTTGAGGAATTGGAGCGACGCTAGCCTAGGACCCTGTGAAAGAGGACTGGAGGGTTTTGGTCCGGGAGCTTCCACTGGCCTCACCACTGCCCCCACCACTCCTTGTTCTAAGATTGTTCTCGAAGGCCGCTAAGAGGGAGGAACAACGGGACCCGGCAAATGGTGGCATGGGGCATGCATGGGGATGCAACCGGCTTCTTTTCCCTCCCCATCTTGTCCCCACCCCCTGGAAAAAGACCAGGTTCATCCCCCAAGGGTTGCACTGACTAGCCTGAGGTTAGGCGATGGGTAAAAAGATGCTATTCTTCCATATTACCCGCAACGCTACGCTCCGCTCCCAGAAGACGCTATCCCACAAAGCCGGACGCAGCAAGTCAATCAATTCTCTTGGTTTTTCTTTTCTTCTCTTTCGAGGTTTCACCAGCGGACGGCCGGCGGACTCTAACCTCCACAAGTAGATGCATGCGATCGAGAAGAGAAGCGGAAGCGAGCCGACAAGGGCAGGCATTGATATGATGGTACAAGACGCCTAGTGGCTCCTTGCCAACAATAGAGCAGGTGTACTCCCCCAATCATTGAACGCCTCGCCGTGCCGGCGGCGCTACAGCCGTTCCTGTCGGTTTGCATCAACATTATTTCCCAGATTTCTGGTCAAACAATATCACGACTCATGTGCGGAATCTGGTGGAAGGACGAGAGTGGGACCCCATGCGGAGCAGTTCATCCAAAAAGGTAGCCAACTTGGTTTTTCCTTTCCTTTCCTTTTTCTTTCCCTTTGGCCTGGGAGATAACCTAGCGCCTTTCCTCAATCCAACCATGTCACAGGTTTAGCCGGAGGATGGGCCAGCGAAGTGGAACGAACGCCCGTTTTGTGTAGGATCTGCCGCCGTGGAAAGCCAGCGACTGAGGTGTACTCCGTGGATGGACTTGGGACGTCCTCTAGAGGTGGACGCAGAAAGAGCATTCATACCTGTCTGGCCTCTCGTTGCACATTGAGGTATTCAGAGACGAGAGGGATGTGCAGGCCATCACCGCTCAGTTGGCGAGAATCTCATTTCTATTCGTGATGGGCTGGCTCCCCTTTCTTACGTGGTACCAAAAGTAGGCTTCGTTGGGGTCGTGTGCGAACCGTGACGGTTCGCGCACATACGATAAGACTGGTTGGGGGTTTTAGCATGCCTGAGATCGCGCCCTTGAGTGGCACAGCTCTGGTCCCTGACTGGTTTTGGATTCAATCGCGGAACCGCCGTGTGGGGAGTGAGAAGAAAACACGCTGTCCTGGCACGCCCCTCCCTGCTTCTTCAAACGGAATGGAAAGAAGAGAATTCTCCCCCATGTTCATTTGCCTCTCGATAACGCCTTTGTCCTCCGGGGCAATGACTTCCTTGATGATAATTGTTACTCACTAATACCGAGGTAATATTCCCTGGGCCATCTACGAAAGCAAGGATGTATGGACGCCTCACCATCCATATCAACGCAAGATGCAGGGAGAGAGCAAGGCAGAGAGGAGCGTGCGCAGGCTGGGAAGAAGGCTTCGAGAAGGAGGGTCTGAAGAAAGATAGACATCGTCCAGCCTAGGTTCCTTTTTTGCTTCCTTTTTCCCCTTCCAGAAGTATTCTCCGACTTGGTCCACAATTTCAAGAATCGAGAGAGCTGACCCATCGACAAGCAGAATGGGGAAAAAGAAAGGAAAAAGGAGAGGATTAAAACGCGATGAACGCGAGGAGCGAGCGAGCGGAGTGAACTCAGGTGCTCAAACTTGCACCACGGACCGCTGCAGCAGGATCGGTCACGAGGATCGCCGGCGGTGGCCTATCACTGCAAGGACTTGGTGAGTCGGTGGAATGAAGCTTACAGTGCAGCCACTCAGGATGGTGGGTCAAAGAAAGGGGAAAAGCCACATTGCGGTGTGGTGGGACAAGGTTGTATCGCACAGGCCCCGTCGTTGCGCAAATGGAAATGTTCCAGAAGGTCTGGCATCCCTGTCGGGTTGGGGAGGGGGCGACGTCCCCCAATCCTCTTGGCTTTCTCCCATGTGGAGCAAAGGACAAAGGGAGAAGAAACCCATTAAGCCTTGGACATCATGTCTAGCTGGGTGAGGAGAATACCTATTCCATAAGGGCGAACCCGAGCGAACCCGAGCGGAGGGCGGTGCCGCCGCAACAGGACGACATAAGAAAAAGAAAGAAAGTGAGATTGTCTCGCGTTTCCATCGAAAGGAAAACAGGGGACCGAGAGCCAAGGTACAGTTACTTTGAGAATTTCTCCAGCTTGACTCTATGTTGTCTGGGACGTCGTGTTTTGTGTAGGAACAAGGAGTGGGAGGATGGGACCAGCATGGAGGACAGCCTGGAGTGCTGCGCCAACGTGCGCCGGGCATCGCGGAACATCAGCGTGGCAGCCCTGTTGGCGACATCGCGCACATATCAGTCAGGGGTGAGAGAGTTGGGAGGGTGGTGGCCGTGGCGATCCGCGCCACCTCCCAATGATCTCCATGATGCATCATGAAAGGACCCCGATTCAGGTCGGAGGGCTGTAACGGCGTGGAAACTGTCTCGGCGTTGTCGACACTTCGCGCTCGCGAGAGCGTTTTGACTAGCTCTATTTTTGTGTGGCCAAGACGCTCAGCTACGGAAGAGCTAGCTAACTTGTTCGGACTAAAATGGCAGGCAGAGCTTTGGTTCGTTCTACACAGGCCTTGAGGTTCAGCTGAGTTGGCGAGAAGGGATGCAAATGTGAGGTGCAGCCGGCAGGCGGAAGGTTTGAGCCGCGAATGCGCAATAAATGAGAGGCGGGCCCCATTAATCAGGGTTCGGTTCTTTTTAATGAAGTGGCCAGAGGATCGACGGGAGCTGCAGCGCCAGTATAAATGATGGCTGAGACGAAAGCCAGGGGATTGCTTGATTTCGCACCACGGACAGGATCGATCGCTCTGGCTTGCGTTCCCGGGAGTGGAAGGGAGCCAGAGGAGAGGAAAAGGAGGGGCATGGAAGGGGCCTTGCGCCTGGCGGAGTGTCAGGTCGGTGGCCCGAGTCATGATGGAAAAAGCTCGTATTTCCACAGAAGAAGGGACGGGAACGTGGAACGGACTGGCTCGATTACAGGGCCTTGCAGGCGGCTGATCGCCCCGTTGAAGCCGCCCTGCCCTGCGTGGTTCGACCCAAGGAGAAGGTGAGAGAAAGATGAGGCGCCGCGAATCTTCGCCCACTTCATGTGCGGCGAAGTGTGATCAAAGAACGACGCCCCACGATCGCAAAGGGACGAGCCGAAATGATTTTTAGCCCCTCCCCTCCACTTGCCTCACCTCCCCCCACCAACTTGGGCCTAATTTGGGGTTTCGGGATGGTCACTGGCTTGTCCTTGTGCTGGTCAAACATGGTCCAACACTTTGATCAGCTTTGGGCGACCAGCGACCAGCGCACCAAGTGCCAGACAATGGCGCCAGCTGGGACAACCCAGCGAGCCTCCCCCTCCCTTGCGCTTGCGGCATTCCCTTAGGCCTGATAAAGATCTAAGCACGGTCTATGAGTTCTTTGAGCTCCTGGCGAGAGGTGACCTGGTCCTTGTGCGGCAAGCCTTTTTCACGACAAGCCCGGATATCCCGGTTGCAGACTTGGCCATCACTTCGCCTCCCCTAAGGACCTGGCCGATCGCGATGGAGGCAACATGAAGCAATTGTGTCTAAATCGATGAAGCCTCAAAAGGGCGGTTGACATGCTCCAGAGGGGAAGGAGAAAACCAGGGGGTTGGAGGGGGAGGGGAAATAGTCTCGAACCCAAATTGAAGGGTTATGGTTACCAAATCTTCGGCCTCGGGTCAATTCATCAAATCTGGCCCAAGCTAATGGGATGGGCTTTTCATTCTTGGAAGATCCATCCATTCCCTCCTATTGGCGGGGAATTTGGGGGTTTCGTTCTCGAACCCTGAGTGTGCAGGTACGGTACGGTGAGATAAGCAGGGCCGGCCAGCTCCTTCACCGAGCCGGAATGGGCGCGGTACAGCATGGCCAGATAGATTAGTCGATCAAGGGCCTGCGCTCCGGCGAAGATCCTTCCCCCACCGCCGAACGGGTGGGCCAAATGTGCAGGTGCTGAGGAAGATGGCCTTCCACCTGCTCAGAATAACAACAACCAAAACCAGGAAGGGGTTTGAGAGGGACCCCAGCCCAGTGTTTTCCCTCCTGGTGCAACTAGCCTTATAGACCCCAACCCTCCAACCGTCTGGCCCCCCAGGGTCTTCTTGGACGGAGGACGCCGTAGCGCACTCCCGAGACCGACTCCCATCTCCTCTTTCTGGGGAATTATCGGCACGACTCAAAAGTTGGCCGAGGTTAATGCTGCTCTGGGGGCACCTATTCCGTTCTGGTTATGTGCTAGCGAGCCCAAGCTCTAGCCACCTTTCCCCCGCCACTAGCCCGATCAGGGTCCAAGAGTGGCGTTGGGTCCGTGAAAACTAGTAGTGTATTGTATCTCGCACTGTGACATGCCTCGAGGTCGGACCTCGACATCTCGAAGCCGTTGGGCAACATCATTAAACGGGTCCTGGTCCAACAGGTTCCTGAGGAGTCGATTACGCCAGTGACCGAAGCCATAAATAATGAGGTGAATTGGAACCCAATTGGCAATATTTTGCCTTGCTTCAAGCACTCGACATGGTGAAAACGGTCAAGTGTGCTCGACGAAAATACTAAGTTAGAATCCCCTTGGCTCGCACGTGAGAAAATGATTACTGCAGAAGTTAATCTAGATGGGTCCACGATGGCGAGAAACGAACCAATCAAACGCATTGGATGAGCCGATATCGCCACTTGTCGGGGTCTCCATTGGCCCAGTCTTGCGCCCTCCCTGGCAATTACCCCACAGAAGTTGATTCACTGAGAAAAAGGTGTGGGAGTTTTTTTTTTTTTTTCTCCCTTGCCTTCTTGCTGGCTGGTGCTGACTTCTGCGCACTGTAGCACTTTTGCCAAAACTTATTTTTCTTTTTCTCCTTCCCCGGCCATCGCCCTTTGCAGCAAAGCTTACGGCGGCCACACCGCTGAGTCACCCGCCCAAGGCGAACATCGGACAGACGCTCTGAGCAAAACTTCCGACTTTTCCAGATCTTGTGTGTCCTGACCCCAACAACTTCTCGTGTGACTCAAGGCAAGTTGAAAGTCGGAGGAGTTGCATATCCAGGGAAGAATTCCAATTCTTCGTCTGCGAACCATCTTTTATTTTCCTAGTTTCGTTTTTCTTCGTTTTCTTTTTCTTCTTCTCGTTCCCCTCACCGACTTCCTCCCGTCAATCCCTTCCTTGACCTTCGAAACAAAACACCAAGATGCTCCGAGGTCGCCACGCTGTCGCCGCTCTGCGGGCGGCCGCCCAACCCGCAACATCACGATCTTTTACTTCCTCCGCAGCTGTAGCGGCTGTATCTCCTCCCAGGAAACCGGCTACCGGTGTCAGGAGACAGACCACTGCTGCTTCCAACTCTCCGTAAGTTTTGGTCAAGCCCTTTCGTCGGTCAATCGGAGGCGGGGGTGGCCCGAGAGCCAAACATGGAAATCCGCAATTTGGGGGTAAAAAAAAAAAAGCCATCAGCCACGCTAACAAGGCCACATTCTCGGCAACCGTGATAGTACTGCCCGACCTGTTCCCAGCCCTTCGTTCAACCCCGAGACGAAAAGTACGAGCCATGTTCAACCCCTTAGCAATGCTCGGCCGACCGAGATGGACGAGTCGTACGTGTTCCCCACATATTTTGTCCGCTGCCGTTGCCCGGTAGTCGGAGCCAAAGTTTTTGACGTTGACTGACCGCCTATTCAGCTTTATTGGAAAGACTGGTGGTGAAATCTTCCACGAGATGATGTTGAGGCATGGAGTGAAGCATATTTGTGAGTCTTGCTGTCTTCCCTCTCGTCTTCAAAGGGGTCTCCCCTACTTTGTAACCCCACCGTTCCATCTCGTGCATTCCTGCAGATGTCGAGGCATCTTTTGGGCCAGGCCACCTACATCCGCTTCCATAGTGTGCTCTAACACCTAGCCTTTTTAGTTGGATACCCCGGCGGCGCTATTCTCCCCGTTTTCGATGCCATCTACAACTCGAAACACTTCGACTTCATCTTGCCCAAGCATGAGCAGGGTGCCGGTCACATGGCCGAGGGATACGCTAGGGCTAGTGGAAAGCCTGGTGTTGTGCTCGTTACCTCCGGCCCTGGTGCTACCAACGTCATCACCCCCATGCAGGATGCCTACTCTGACGGCACCCCATGGTTGTCTTCTGCGGACAGGTCGTTACCACGGCTATTGGCAGTGACGCTTTCCAGGAGGCTGATGTCATCGGTATCTCCCGTGCTTGTACCAAGTGGAACGTCATGGTCAAGTCCGTTGCTGAGCTCCCCGCCGAATCAACGAGGCGTTCGAGATTGCCACCTCGGGCCGCCCCGGCCCCGTCCTCGTTGATCTTCCCAAGGATGTCACCGCCGGTGTTCTCAGGAGGGCTATCCCCACCGAGTCGTCCATCCCCTCCCTCAGCGCCGCCTCCAAGGCCGCCCTGGAACTGAGCCGCCAGCAGCTCACCTCCTCGATCCAGCGCGTGGCCGATCTCGTCAACCAGGCCAAGCAGCCCGTCATCTATGCCGGACAGGGTATGATCCTCTCTGAGGGTGGACCCGAGATCCTCCGCGAACTCGCGGAGAAAGCTTACCTCCCCGTCACTACCACCCTTCAGGGCCTCGGCGCCTTTGACGAGCTTGACCCCAAGTCTCTGCACATGCTTGGCATGCACGGCTCTGCCTACGCCAACATGGCGATGCAGGAGGCCGATCTCATCATTGCCCTCGGTGCCCGTTTCGATGACCGTGTCACTCTCAACATTTCAAGTTCGCTCCCGGTGCCCGCGCCGCCGCTGCCGAGGGCCGCGGTGGTATCGTCCACTTCGAGATCATGCCCAAGAACATCAACAAGGTTGTGCAGGCAACCGAGGCCGTTGAGGAGATGTTACCGCCAACCTTCGCCAGCTCCTTCCGCTCCTAGACATGAAGTCGCGTGAGGACCGCAATGAGTGGTTCACCAAGATTGATAGCTGGAAGCAAAAGTGGCCTCTCTCGGACTACGAGCGTGCCGAGCGTGCCGGGCTCATCAAGCCGCAGACCCTCATTGAGGAGCTCAGCAACCTCACCGCGGACAGGAAGGACACGACGTTCATCTCCACCGGTGTCGGTCAGCACCAAATGTGGACTGCGCAGCACTTCCGCTGGAGGCACCCCAGGACGATGATCACTTCTGGTGGTCTCGGTACCATGGGCTACGGTCTCCCCGCCGCCATCGGCGCCAAGGTCGCGAGGCCGGATGCCCTCGTCATCGACATTGATGGCGACGCATCGTTCAACATGACCCTTACCGAGCTCTCGACGGCGGCGCAGTTCAACATTGGCGTCAAGGTGATTGTCTTGAACAACGAGGAGCAGGGTATGGTGACGCAGTGGCAGAACCTCTTCTACGAGGATCGCTACGCGCACACGCACCAGAAGAACCCCGACTTCATGAAGCTCGCGGACGCCATGGGTGTTCAGCACAGGCGCGTGTCGAAGCCGGACGAGGTTGTGGATAGCCTCAAGTGGCTCATCAACACCGACGGTCCCGCTCTCTTGGAAGTGATTACGGATAAGAAGGTGCCCGTGCTGCCCATGGTCCCTACCGGCCATGGTCTTCACGAGTTCCTCACCTGGGATGGTGGTACGTAACAAAGTCCCTCCCCTTTCTTTTTTTTTTTGTCAATTCCGATTTTCCGATCTTCCATCTTCCCCACCTCTTTTTGGCTACGCAAGCGCCGTTGAATGATTCAAATACTAACAACCTGTGTAGAGAAGGATAGGAAGCGTCGTGAATTGATGAGGGAGCGAACCTGTGGTCTCCACGGTTAATCGGAGAGACGAATAGAGATGGGACGAAAGAGAGGCGATGCACGGATTTGGGGAGGAGTGGTGGACGCACAGTATAATAACTGAAGCCGAGGAGAAGAAGGGGTAAAGGAGGGGAGTTGGGACTGGGGATGAACATGGCGGGGCCGAGCGGAGAGGGGCGGCGATAATGCCAATGACAGATGACGGCGGATATCGGAGCCCGCCCGTTGACGGACCTCGGGGGCGACTGTTTTGCGGCCTCACTCACTTGTACTTGATATCAATCTGGCTATTTTCGGTATTCTTGCATGATGGTTTCAAAAAAGTGGTTTTTTTCTTCTTCTTCAACACCGACGCCTGATGCCTATTTCGCTGTCTTGAAGGGGGTGTTCCTCTCTTTTCGCACTTTTTCCTGGTGGAGGGCACACATTTTTCCCCCTCAACTTTACCAGCTAACCTTGTCTACAAATTCAGAGGGTTCCAGGGAAGCCACGAGCACATGAGCGACTCAACCCGTCCTGTTTGCCAGACAACGTGGCGTGGTGGCGGAACGAAGGAATTATACCGCAAGGTGGCATTGACATCATCACCCACAACCTGTTGGCGGAATCAGATTTACAGAGAAGACTGTTCTTTTATAGGAGAAAAGTATTGGATTTTCCTCGGAACTGAATAGCTAACTACTAGTCTATGGAAAACACGAATAGGAATGATGAGATTTGCATGGGAAACGGGTATCACGAGAGAAAACATCCTCCCAAACGTATGAACTCTGTGTGTGTGTGTATGTGTGTGTGTGTGAGTATGCGCGTATATATGTATGTGTATAGTGGCTCACGAGGATGGCTGGATTCATCCTTGGTGAGTGGTTGCGAGGAGGGGAGGGGTTATACTGAGGGCGAAGCGGTGGAAGGAGGGAAGAATAAGAAGAATGGATTAGGCCGAATCATGGCCCTTGGTTTCCGTTGCGGAGCTTCTCTTTGGTTCAGCTGAGGAACCGGGGATAGTCTCCCGAGGATCGGAAGCTCCCGATCTGGCAAGCTTCCGGCATCTCAAGGGCCTGCCGGAGCTCCAGCTTGGTGTTGGGGGTCTGGACCGGATCGCATCTAGAGCCATTCCATTTTCTCTTTCTTCGCATTTGAGTCCGACTTTTTCTTTTCCTTTTCCTTTTTCTCTTCCTCTCCTCCCCGATTTGGGACGTCTGCGCTTGACGTCAGGCCTCGGGGCGTTGAGAAGGAATCCTCCCCAAAAAGAAAGGAAAAAGACCTCCGCAGAGGTCCGCAGAGAGAGAAAAAAAAAGAAAAGGTTCTTGCTCAACGCTTGACTCACACCGCCCCTTTTGCTCAATGTCGTTGGGCAGAAAGGGCGACAAGATGCCCCAAGGCCTTCGCTGTCCCTGGACCGTGCTTGCAGAGGCTCCGGTTGGAGACACGATGGAGGGGCCCCGGATGTCGCTGCTGCTGCCCAAAACAAGACAAAGAAGGATTGCGCTGGATGGGGGTTCGTCCGGAAGACCAACTTAGCCTAGGGGGAGAGTTTCCCACAAGGAAGCGGTCGTCCTTCCGGTATGTTCCCATTTGGACCCCTCACCGCCCTTCCCGCCCTTGCGTCCGTGTCCGAACGCGGACGTGGTTTGTGGTGTGGCTGGTTTCCCCTTTCAGTTTCTTTTCTTTTTCCATTTCCATTTCTTTTTCTTTTCTTTTTTCTCTTTCTATCCTTCTCGTTGATCAAGCCGGAAAAAAGAAGAAAAAGAGAACAGAAAAAGAACGAAAAAAGAACCAAAAGCGGGAAGAGGGGTACCCTGCAGAGCTGACCTGGAGGGAAGGTCTTTCCCTAGCGTCTGCATAACCCTCCATCCCCGCGCTTCCCTTCCCTCTTTCCCACCCTCGTTTTTTTCCTCCTCTTTCACTACCCTTGGCCGACCCGTACCCGCCGCTCCCAATGCCATCCTTGTCCTCGTCGTCACCGGAGATGCGAGAGGTGCCGAGGAGATCGGCCTCCTGGCGACCGCCGTAGCCATCGACGACGCTGGGGTCCGGGTCGGACAAGAACTTGAAGTCGAAGGCGGCTTGGCGGGCGAGGCGGGGAGGCGGGGAAAGGCCGGTCGCGGTCGCGGCTGCGGTCGGGGGCGGTTTCGTGCGGCGGGGTTCGGGTTCATTGTCTTTTAAGAAGGCCCCGATGGGGTTTTTGAAAGGCGAGAGAAAAAAAAAAAAAAAGACAAGGGAACCCGAGAAGAAAAAGAAACAAAAGAAAACAAAGAAGAAAGAAGAAAGGAAGCCCTGGTGAGCGAGAGTTCAATTCTGAGCGAAGAGGTTGTGGATGGTCCTGGGTGTTGTCTCTCCGCTTTTCTCTAATAACTCCCCACCTTGGGACCGTGATTTGGTGGTCTTGAGAACAGCAATGAGGGGAATCGAGAGTTTTTGCTTCCGCATAGGCGACGAGCATTGGGGATGTCGGCAGAGGGGCAAAGAGAGGAGCGGGAGTTGAGAGAAAAAGAGGTAATAGAAAAGAAGCAAAAAGATCCCCCAACCCCAAGTAACAGGAGTTTCGAGGAGGGGAATTGGGGCAAGAGGGGGGAGGAAGAGAGGGGGAGGTGAGATCTGATGGATGAGCTCCGTTCAGTCGGAGTCAGGATTGAGGTGAAGGAGGATTGGCAAGCTCTAAGCTCGGAAGCATGCGACCGTGAATCAGGGTATTCGTGAATGGAGCTCTGGAGCTTTAGCGTGCTGCAAGAGAGCTTGCTTGACTGCCTTGAAAGACACAAGGGCGTGAACTAGCAGGCTGCGGGCAGGCAACGCATGAACGCGGAGAAAACAAGGCACTCGTCGCTGACTGGCCAACTCTCCCGTCCGTTCCTTTTCTGTGAAGCTCGAAGAGAGATGAGACGGAATAAGTGGAAAGGGGAAAAATAAGAATAAAATGGGGACCAAACTGTATTCTCTTTGGAATAAATAATAAGAAGAAAGGTCAGACTAAAGAAGAGAGGGAGTTGGCATCAGTGAAAAGAAGAAGAAAAAAGGGGAGGCGAGGGTTGCGGTTGCTGCGCTGTGACGAGCTGATGGGCAAAGATGAAGGCCTTGTTGCCACCCCTCGTTGGCCCCGGATACGTTTGGCCTCAGGTCCTCGGAAAAAAAGAGGGCTTGCGTAGAGCTGGATGCCTTTTTTTTTTTCGGGGTCAAGTTGCCTCTCTGTATATTTTGACATCTACGGTCCCGCCAAGGTTCAGGGTCTCCAGGTTCAAACTCGGGCACTGGTTGGGTGTTGGTGTTTTCCGAATGGCTGGTGGAGGGGGAGGAACAATGAAGTGAGGGGGTGGGGGTGGGGTGCACAAAGGCCGGAGCCTGGGCGGACAGGGTCGGGAGGGGAGAGCACTTGAGGGCAAAGAGGGCAAAGAGGGCGAGAGGGCGAAGAGGTGCGGGGAGGCAAAAGGCACCAGTCGTGCGGCGGGCGGGATTTGGGGCGTTGGGGGTTTGGGGCTTTGGGGGTGCGTGGTGATTTGATGTTCGCCGGACGTCAAGTTCATCGAGGCTGGATCAATCAGACCCAATCGATTGCACGGTTTGAGGAGCACTGGGTCTTATTATGGCCTCGCCGCCCTGGCAGCACAGCACGCGACGAATAACCTCCCAACATACACACTTTGCCCTTTCAAGGTTTGTTTTCGGGGTCCGGCGCCTCGGTGCTCTTGCATGTACGAAGCAGACATCTGGATCACTTGAACGGGGCTGTTGGTTATTAGCTTACATATTTCTTCAACGCTCCCGGAAGTTCATGTTCTAGCATGCTGAACTTGAGGCGAAAAGCGCCAGTTGAGACCTCTTCAGTGACATCTTGCACGAAGCTTTTTTAACCTTTGCGCTAGAGGCGAATCAACAACGATCCTTGCCGAAACAGCCTTTGCCTCCTCCGTAGAAAAAGAAAGGGAAATCGAAAAAGGAAGGCGAGAAGATGGAGAGAGAGGCCTCGAGAAATCCAAGTGGGATTGATGGAAACACGTCTTCCGCTCTGTTTGGCTTACGGGCGGAGAGATTGAGAGATTGATTTCTCCTGTGGATGGACGTCCTACATGGTGACCAAGAGCCCAATGCTAGCTGGCCGTGGCAAACCTTGGGCTCAACGTACGAAGGTCTACCGAGGTATATCTCGCGCATTGTGCTTATAACAACGACGTCGGCGGGTTTGCCCTTTGAATCATAGGGCTCGCCGGTGTTCCAGCACGTCCACTTGGAGCAATTTGCAATGTCCCAGGTCTTAAAGTGACATCTTGAGACAGCAACAAGTACGGGAGTGCTACTGACGCGCCCATCACAAGTTACTCGTGTTTCCTATCCTTACCTTTCCCCAATAGCCCAGGGAAGTGGGTGATGGGAAAGTAAGTGCGATGCAGAGAGAAAAAAGTGAACAAGGGTAGGAAAAGGCATAAAAGACTCGACTTCCCCGATAATCAAACTCGAGGCGTCCGAGGATGCGCAAGTTCCAACTGTGCAATTTCTTGCCTTAGTATCTCGCCGGCCTGCGCTTTTCAGTACTGCCGGGCCGATCCCGGTGACTCTTTCTAGAATCGCCCATGTCTTAAACCTACTTTTCTTTCCTTCTTTAACACATTCATACTGCATATATCTAGCATCGAGCTAGAACGCGTCTCTTATTCGCCGGGCTCCCGGCAAGTGTATAAGCACAAAAGAAGCCTTCTCGATAGACTTGTCTCTCTTCTTTCAGAGGAAGCAAAGGACGGACGAAACAGAGAAATGGTTCGATCGAAAGTGACATCCGTGGATCTAGCCAAGCCAAGCTTCATGGCGTGCGCTATGCCCTACGGGATCCATACCTGTCTCACACATGAATACTAGTGTTGCCTTAATTACATGCTTCGCGATTCATCCATTGCTTAAGCCTCTGATGTTTATTTTCACCTCTTCTCGCTCTTGGCCATCTACAAGGCTTCCCGAGAGCGGGCCCTGTCTTTGATATTGATCCGCCGATCGAGAGACGTTGATCGGAGAATCAAGGCCCTCGAAAAGCTGCTTTGCTCTCGCAAGTAAGAGTATTATCGATAGGCCCATAGATTACTTAACGCGCCATATCTCCTCTAGGAGGTCATCTATCCTCAAGACAACAACAAAATTTTGATCCCATATCCAGTGATTGCGTGTAGCATAAAAACCCCCGTCCCCCTTGGCGGCATTTCCCATCCCTCGGCACTTGGGCGGTTAACCCATTGTCGCCCTACCCTCCAGGAACCAGGGAACCCCCGTTTTCGCTATGAAGCCACAATCTCAGCTCCGCCTGCTCCAGCTTCTGGCCGGCTCCCACCTCGCCGCCGCCCTAGCACAGCAGCAGCCGGGCCACGAATGCCCCGTCGAAACTCCCACCCCAAGCCTCCGCGTGCTGAGCTTCACCGTCATCGCCACGGTCGACCCGGCCGTGACGGCATGGACCCAGATCCTAGACTCCGTCTGCCCTCGCTCGCGCCCAGAGCTCCCGGATCACAAGCCGGCGCCGGCGTCTCCTGGCTTCCAAGATGCGCCGCGCCATGCCTACGACGACCACCAGCAAATTGTCTATCCCGGCCCGCTCCCCGGTGTTCCAATGGACGACGCGCCCGTCTGGCAGCTGTGGCGGATGGAAGCTGTCGGCGCACCCCGCGACCGGCCGACTATACCCTCGGCGACGGAGGCTCGCAAGACGCACAGACCGGCACGCAACAGTACCACGATCTAGACCCGCATTCGCATCCGCCTCCGTCGCCTCAGGGGTGGTGGCTCGCCACCCCGGCCTGACTTGGAGGACGGCGATGGTCCTCGCCGCCCGCCCCCGAAACGGCCCGGTGGCGGCAAGCCTGCACCGCCTAGGCCGTGGACCACTACTGGTAAGCGTCCCACTTTTGATCATAGGGGCTTTTACGCTGCGCGCTCTGCCCCTACCTTTCCTCGGCCACCGCTGCCCCTGTCGTCAGCCTTCGCAATGCTAACTACTCCACAGCTACGTCTGGAACCACTCTTTCGACCGCAATCAGCTCCTACCCAGACCCCAATTCTTCTCTGCCCACGCGTACCTCTTCCTCCCTCTCTTCCTCCCTCTCTTCCTCCCTCTCTTCCTCTGCCTCTCCCTCTTCGGCTTCTACCTCTGAGACCCCCTCGTCATCTACCTATACTTCCGAGTCCAGCTCGACAGAAACCACCGAGTCCAGCTCAACAGAAAGCTCGGAGCCCATCCCGACCCCAACACCCTGCCAGGACATCTCGGGCAACTTTGAAGACGGAAATCTCGCGCCTTGGGTGGAAGTTAGCAATGTAAATGCAGGTGACTCGGTGATCCTAGGGCAAGCCACACCGGGGAATATTGGTATGTTCTTATAGTAGACGAGTCTGAACCGTTCGGGAGTGTGATGATTTCCCAGCCACTTCCCCGGTGTGGAGATGAGCTCCAGACTGTTCAGTTAAGGCCCCGATTCCAGTACGGTGTAGCAACAGGGTCTCTTGGGTGCCAGGTTCAGGGCAACCTTGTCACCGGGCTTTCGTCGCAGACAGTATTCTTGACGACATTGCTACCCGGAGAGGATGAGCTGGACCAATATACTGGACCCGAGGCGGATTATATCCTGGACCCCGATGGCACTCAACCAATTTTCTACCTTTCGATGAATTGCACCCCAAGTGAATATGGACTCCCATTTTCGCTCTTCATCTGGGATATCCATCTCTACTGAGAGTGATGCAACACTTTGGTGGATCCGTACTCGAAGATATCGGCTCTAGACACGGCTACCACGCTCGAGGAGAAGTTGATGAGACTAGATGGGATGAGATTTACTCGGATATTCGTGTACAGTCTAGAAGCATCAATTACTCATATATCATTTCTTACATTCCACGCGCGCCCCAATGCGAAACTAAGCTGCTGACCGCGAGCCTGGACTTTGTGTGACTCGGCACGCAAGCCCTCGCTTCGACGGGGGCATATAGATCAGACGTTTGCGGGCGGGACGGCGAAGATCCACTCCGCACATTTTGTGGGATAAACCGCGACGGGACGGACGGGCTATTTTTCGAGATCGGCGACTTACCCATAAAATAAAACAGCATGATTGCGTGCACAGCCGTTTCTTAACGTTTTGCGAGACCCCGCGTGTTTCGTGGGTCGTGAAACGTCATCTGTTTCCATCGAAGAGCAGGGTGTTTCCATCTTTCAGCTCTTCTTTTCCCATCTAGTCCACCAGGCGGCTTTATTCCGGATCAATGGGGGTGAGGATTCCAACAGACAACATTGAAGGCAACATAACATGTACTGGAGGTGTCGACCCACGCATCAATGTTTAGGTTTTAATAGATGGAGGACTCAAGATTGATCTAAACTCGCTCAGTGCTCCCCTCTCATACTTTCTTCATTCCAAGGACCAAGAACTAGAGAACCCCGGAGCCAACGTTCGGCTCCGCTCTTGTTAGCCGCTCTCGCATGTCCTGTTATATTGGGTCACTCCATGCAACAGTGCCCCTCCAAAATGAAAAGTTGCCAGTTTAGAAGTAATTTCGCCACGGCCCCAATATTCTAGACATGGAACCTACCCATATTTAATATAACCATCTACCCCAAATTGCCCCATTGCAGCCGAACAGGTGGTGGGACCGGCATGTGGGGGCCGGAGCCGGACGCCATGCCCGGCCGGGAAGGGGGACCCGCCTTGGAAAAATTGGACAGAAAAATACTAGGCCCTTGAGAGGGTAAGAGGCAAAGAAATCGAGATGGAAGTTGCTGGAAGAGAGATGTGTGCATACGCTGGTTTACGGGGTGTACATGGTTCACATCTGGTAGACAAGACGGTTAAGAAGCACTCAGTAGACAGGGTTCGAAATAATACTGGATTTCGAAAAGGCATCGACTAAGAGGAAATATGAATAAAGAAGGTATCTATTTCGGGGTCATCATGCCGCTGCAGCGCAGGGTATCAGGGTGTTCATTATTAGGAACAAAAGCAGAGGATGGCCCGAGCCAGGTTGCCGAAACCGATCAGAATGTTTGAGCGGTGGCGACCCAAGGGATAAGAGAAAGAGAGAGAGAGATATGACTCGGCGCAAACGGCGAACGGTGATCAGCAAGGAAGGAAGCCCGCAAGGTGGGAGAAAAAAAGTCAATATATACACTGAAGGTCCTAAAATTGACCCGGATCGAAGATTCCCTTTCCTAGGGTAAGCCAGGGCAGAGAGCCCGCGATTCCGGCATAGGGATTAAAAAGAAGAAGACCCAACTCCGACTCATGAGGTTCGGGGCGAGCCATTTACATGATCGAGGGTAAACTTGCAAGATCAGTGTAACACTCGCTTGGGGAGAAACCGAAGGGTTGGGTTAAATCAATGAAAGTAGTTTTGTGGTGAGACGGGATCAAAGAAGAAGGAAAGAGGGAGCGTTGGCTGTTTTCCGTTTACTGGCCGACAGTCGCGCACCGCCTGTCCCACGTTAGCCTCCAGCAGACGCGCTTCCAGGTCGTCAGCTCGACGCAGAAGCCGCCGTCGCCGCAGTCCTGGTGCGACGCGCACAGGTCCTTGTCGCCGTCGAGGGAGGTGGTGGCGGCGGAGATGCAGTACTCGCCGGCGGTGGCGACGACGTCGGTGTCGGTGATGGTGGCGCAGGTGTAGGCCTTCTCCTCGGAGATCCAGAGGGTGCCGCGGGGGATATCGGCGTCGCAGAGGGCCATGAGGGTGCCGAGGTTGGAGCGCTTGACGATGGTGTTCTCCGCCGCGCTGGCGAGGGCGATGGGGAGGAGGGCGACGAGGTGGGTGAAACGCATGTTGGGCAACGAGTGTCTTTTGTCTCTTGTGTTTGTCTTGGGGAGGTTCCTGAGTCTTGTGTTGTTGTTCAAGGTGACGGTGACTCTGGGTAAGACTCGTTGACGTAGGTGGACGTTGCGTTTCTTTTCGTCTGTTTGAAATTACGGATAGTGGTTCTTTTTTTGTGGATTTTCTAAACAACTTTTTTCTTTTCGTTTCGTTGTTTGTTGATTCGCCGAAGGGGTATAAATGAGTGTACTGGCTGTAATCGATCGATTCGGAGAGATTGTTCACCGGAAGCTCATGGGGAAACGAGTTTGACAGAGAAGCTCCTGCTAGGGGTCACGACAGCCTCATTCGAAGATCGAGCAACGAGAGAAAGAAGAACCAAAGAGGGGGAGCGCGGAGGAAATGCCGCAAACCGGGGGCCCAGCTAACTTTAATCATCTCCCATCGCGAGGCTTGCCTCATCAAACGTGCGTGTGCTTGTGCGTCTACGCTACGTGCAGTGTGGTCCTATTAGTGTGTGTACACTCGTGTACATTCCCTTTTTCCCAACTATCAAAGCAAGGGTATCGACTATGGGTATGGATATGGGGATAGGGCCGCTCTTTTTCTCGACTCCCGGTCTGAAATGACCCTCTTCGGGTGTCACTGGTCCCCAGTCTTTGTCTGCGCGCTAACCACCGTGCGTTTCCTCTTTTGATGGGCAGCCACCATGCGAGATCTTGTTTGACAAGGGTACCACGTCGGTTTCCCTTCTTTGAAGGGCAAGGAGGAGGCAAAAGAAAAGAAAAAGAAAAGAAATAAAGAGAGGCATCAACTAGTAGTTTCCCCTATCGCGTCTATCTACTGAATACAAGTATCATCTCCTGAGACAGGAAAGATGAAAAGCTGGCAGCGGCTCGGTTCTCGTGTGTTTCCTCGTTCGTACCTGGGCGGACAGGTTATGATGGGGCTTATCATCCATCCATCCATCTTTTGGGCAGAGTCCATCGAAGTTCAGATGCCCCTCAGGAGATTCAGGAATGGGCTTGTCAGGCCAACGAGGACTGCAGGGCTAGTCCAGGAACGTATCGACCGTGCAGGGGTGACGCTGCGGTAGTGTAGGATCGGGACCAGGGCGGCTCGGATTTTATTGGACAAACAAGATTAGATGACGAGAGACCTCGAGTCGGCCGTTATTTTCGGGTACCTGGGATCGCCGGTCCACTCGACCTCGGCCAAGTACTGCGACGCCAGCAAGAGCCGGAGTACCACGATACTTGGCGCGCCTGGCTCGAGGACCACTCAAGTCCCGGTGGGGTTTAGCAGGCTTCTGTTCCCTCATTTCCCCTTCACTCACCGAACCGCATTTGCACAACTACAGGCGATAATTCACTATTCTCTCCCTTTTCTGGACTGTGGGACTCGTTGAGTACGAGTCTGGTGAAGCTCGAATCCTCGCCTGAGACGAAAAAAGTAACACTGGCCACAGGACCGAGGTAGCCTTGAACACGACAAAGGAGGCGAAGCTGTGCACGGTAGGAAGAGTAGCCTGCGGGTGCACAACCCATTTGTCCACGACAAAGTCCCCAGGGTTCCATTATTACTAAGAATGCCCTTGGCGACTCAGTTTGCGTTGCGGTACTGGACTGACGCATGGCAGCGCGGGATCAAATGCAGCTGCTTAATCATGGACGTTCATCAAAACAAGATTTGTCCTGGCTTCCGTGGCATCAATTTTGGCCCAGGACCCAGAATCTAGGGCGGATGGTTCGGGAGCGAAAGGGGTGGGGAAAGTTGGGCAGTGGACTAGCGACTCTGAAAATTATTTCACTTTGTAGGACTGCGTCTGAGGATTGATCGATCGGGAGCCGAGCTAATGCCAACACAAGCCTAGCACAGGATGGTGACGATACATATCGGGTTGGCTGGGCTGGACACGGCTGGGGCACCACGACCACTACGTGACTGGCCATGGCTAGACCCGACATTCCGCCGTTCGAGCTGGGGGAGAGGGAAGCTACACGAGAGGCACCTTGGAATTTAATCTTGACCTAAGCAAGCGTCACTAATAATAACCCACCCTTTTTCTACACTAGGCGCTGGGTTTGATTCCCAGCCAACGCCCTCAACCCCGAGGTTTTGGCGAGGCGCGCGTGATCGTGGTGGACGTAGCGCCCCAAGGCCTGGGCCTACTCTCTCGTATTAGTCTCGTAATGGGTCTAGGGGAGAAAATGGTTCGCTCGCGCTCATGGTGTGTATAACGCCCTGGCCACCTTTCTACCGATATCGTTGCCTCCTTCCTCGGACCTGTTTAGTCGATGCTGACGGGTGGGGGCACTGCAGAGGAAGAGAAAAGGAAGGGTTTCCGACCAATGCTGAGGCGAGATAAGAGGAAGTGAACTGGGCCTCCATCATGCCACTCCGCGTACGCGTCACCCATTCCTTGGCTCGTGGAGGAAACAAGTGATACTGCAAGTACGGGGCGGGGCTCTCAGAACCCCGACGACTTCTAACGCTGCCGAAGGAACGGCATTCTTGACTACGTATCCGAGTCAAGTAAACGCTGGAGCGACGGCTACACTAGTGGACACCACGCTCCTCTCCTCACGCCTTGGGCAGCCCAAGCTCCAGCGTGGCGGCGCCATGCCACGACGTACCTGAAGCTAGTGGCCTTTGATTCTTCTCAGCTGCAGGTCCTAGCGCGCGCCGCTCATTCATTGCTTTGTCGCGTCACCGGACCCCAGGTGACCTATTTTGAGCTGAGACACTCAAGACAAGACAGCTCGAGGCTGCTTCCCAGAATCGTGGCCAGGTCGAAATCCCCACGACGGCGCCTTCAATATGATGCGAATGCCTTCAAATGGGACGCAGCTATCGTCGAGATTGAGGAATAAATTGCAAAAGGGAGCTGTGTTAACATCCATCGCAGTGTCGGACATTGCTTTTATGCAGCTTCTCTCCCTGCTGCGCGGTTCAGGGAGGAAAATTGAGATCCTCGTCGCTGATCGGCAGCGGAAATGTCTCCCTGGCTCATATTGAGATCAGCACTCCGCTTGCAACCTTGCAGTCATGCTGGTATGAAAATAAAGTGCATTCTCGGGTCGACGATAGTAGCCCTGTCCTCTCCGATGAACTACGGGAGGCGTCAAGTGGCTGGCACGGACGACTCAGAGAAGTGCAGAGAGGAGAGGGAGGCTGAAAGCCCGTCAAGTGTGGTTCTGATAGTCCAACCTGAAGTTCCAAAGACTCTGTGCGAAAAGCTGAGCCAGGTGGGCGTTTTATACCTCTTAATCCTCGATCGTCTATCCTCTGTCCTAGCCTTGCCCTCTGAAGTCACCATGGAGCATGACTTTCTGCGCCCGAGGCGAGTAGACGTTACTCCACCCTGCTCCTCGGAAAGGGCTAAGAATTCACCCTTAAGAAATGGAGACAAGGAGGGAGAGATCCGAGGGGACGTCGGCGGCTTTGGGCACTAACTCGCGGCGCTTCAGTCCGCGGTTGGCCAAAAGCTAGCCATCGACGACTGCCCGTGAATTCCACTTGTCTGTTGGTATCAGTTTCTGTCTTGGCTTTGACGCTGGTCTAAGGAAGTGGTGAACGTGGACGTCTATGTTTCTATCATGACTGACGGCCTTCGATCTGCAGTCGCCATTTTACATTTCGGCCGCCGCTTCGTCCCACTCCAACCGCTCACTCTCCTCCCGGCCTCATCTCGTTCCACAGTTCTAAGCGTCAACATTGCGCGTATGGAGCCTACGTGTTATAAGAGTCAGTATCGCTGCCCTGACAAGCCGTGGAATCTATCGAGCTTCAGTTTTAGACTTTAGTCCCTGTATAGGAAGCGTCCGGCGACCTGGGCAATTCCACTTGGTCGAATCTAACTCAATCGAAAGAGTAGCGGCCGCGATCCACATTATAAAGCGCGGACTGAGTAGGTTCCTTTACGGATACTGTACTTGCTCCTCTCCATCTTCCACAAATAGCGAACTCGGACTACCTTCCAAGCCTTAAAAATGAACGAGGAGTCCGCTTGAATATTTAGCAACGGATCAGCCATAGTGGGGGACGGGCAATCAACTCTCTGGTGCTCGCGAGTTATGTTCCACGATAGCAGGACAGGCGAATGCAAGGTGTGCCGTTCCTTTAGTATCTTGCATATTGTCGAGCGAGTCCGCCTGGGTAGTGATTCTATTCGACTCCACGTCGGCCTAGGCGAACGTACCGTAGGATGATGCCTCATGACCAAGGATATGTGCTCCGAACTCCCGGAATCAGATCCCGCTCATAGAGCGCCGTATTCACTTGATTAATTCACGGCTTCGGGAGAGCATTAACTAATCTATCATCTGATGCTGCTCCCCTGTTCTCCTCCGAGAACCTCGCTGTGTTCGATGCTGGGTGGAGCTAAAGCGTTGTGCGATGTCCTGATGGAGTAGCAACTAGCATGGCAACATGGTTCTCTCCGCCCAAGATGACGAATGTTGAGGATGGCCCTATCTTTAATATACCAACCTTCTTGCTCCGCCCAGATCTGCTCGTCTTTGACGCGGGCTCTGCAGCGCCAGTCTATTTCATAGCTTGTTGATACCCGCACAGAGACCTCGTAATCCAAGCCGCAAAGATCTCGTAGAGATGCGGAAAATATACTTGTTTATCATGTGGGCAAGCATAACTACAGGTGAGCGGGCACCGGACCTCATCAAAGAGGAGGCGACATTCACGGAAAAATCGATGTTTAATAGTGCTAGAGACGATGACGAGGCCAAGATCATGGACCTTTGCATAGTCCATAATTCTTTTCTCCTTTAATTTATATAATGATTGATAGATCTGCTTTACGTGACTTTGAGGTGCTCGCAGATTTGCCCTTAGTGAGTCCCTCTCTAGTATCGGATTATCTTGTAGGACATAACCACGCTGATATCTCCTCACCGCAGCATCACAAATCCGCTGCCAGCGATTCGCCAGCGGTCCGCTTCGGGATCTCTGACATCCAGCACGTCACCCTCGTAGAGGGGCCTGGTCACGTGGAAAGTACCACTCCAGCGGTAAGTTGCGGGGAGATACCGGCCAAAGCTCCACAATAAGCACAGCTCCTTCACTCGAGAGTGAAAGCTTCCCAATTGTCTCAGCGGGTAGCGGCGACCCGATCTACCGAAGGTTCGGACACCTTCCACGCAAAACCCAGGATTTCTCTCCCCTCAGAGAAAACCCCCGGCAATCCGAGCTTTCTCCACGAAAATAGGCCCGCCCCTCCTCCCAACCACGCATTTGCGCCCGGTGCACAAGCTTCATTCCATTTTGCCATTTCCTTCTTCCTCCTACTCCTGTCCGGTCTCCCATCTCTGCCTCGTCAACTCTCGTGATCAGATCCTCTCCCCATCTCGTTATTTCCTGCCTAAAGCTCTAGGATCGCACCCGGGATCCCCTCGTGCACTAGCTCGCCCTTCCGCCAAGGCCGGCGAACGACATTATCAGATACCGTAGCGATGGAGTACACACAGCAGCGGATGGCGCAAGAAGCCGCGAAGCACGTAGACGCACCGTACGATCCCCGTCTTCCTTTGCTCCCTATTTGCCCGCTCAAGTCATGAGGCTCGCAAGCTAACCTGTTGATCCATCGCTGGTTTCCCCGCCATTACAGAACTTCCTTCTTCACCCCCTCAACACGATCCTCCTCGGTCTCGTCGTCTACGTCGGCTACCAGCTCTTCAAGCCGACCCCTCCCGCCTCCCTCCCCAAGGCCGAGCCCCCGACCGTCTTCCGCACGTTTACGCCGCACACCCTCCTCGAGAACAACGGCACCAACGGGCGGCCCATCTACCTCGCCATCCGCGGCCGCGTGTTCGACGTCTCGCGCAAGCCGCACTTCTACGGGCCCGGCGGCCCCTACGAGAACTTTGCCGGTCGGGATGCCACGCGGGGTTGGCCAAGGAAGCTTCGACCGCGAGATGTTGACCGAGGATCTCGACGCGCCGTTGGACAACCTCGAGGGCCTGGGCGCCGAGGATATGGAGACTCTATCTGGGTGGGAGGAGAGCTTCTCGGGCAACTACCCCGTCATTGGGAAGTTGGTCTCGGTGGAGGAGTATAAAACCTTGCAGAAGTAAAGACGCGGAGCAGAGACTTGCGCGAGAGTAGTAATCAGGACAAGGAGATGGTATGACTAGATAGTATGTGGAAGTGGGGGAAGACAGAGAGGGAGATGTTATTATGGATAGCGAATGATGGGAAAGGGCGAAAGATCTGGATTACGTCGATTCATGCCATGTGGAGGATAGAGCGACGCAGACCACCTGGCTTTTTGTTTTACCTACTGTTATTGGGAGGCTGGTTACCTGGAGGTTCAGGTTGATACCTTGTATATCATCAAGAAAGATTCAAGCCATATTCCCTCTCGGGAGTAGATAGGGCGATCAATGTGCAACTATCATTGCGACTGTGGTCCCAATGCATCTTCTCGTGGGGCCTGTCATCGTGATTGAATCCTACCTTTCTGGATCGGCCCGGTCAAGCTGCGCTACGGCTTTCCCAACAATCGATCCAGGCCCCGCTATGCGGTTAAGGGTCGATTGCTTTCCGCCTTCAGGCAGAGATTCTCGGTCCTGTATCCTTGGCGAATTCTCCCGGTGGATTGAACCATAGGGCGGGTTAGTGCCTGCAGTCCTTCAGGATCAATTTTGCGAAATCAGGTCCGTGAAAGCAACTATTCTTCTTATGGCCAACACCAATTTCCTTCTTCACCTCTTTTTTATTTTGTTTTCCCCATTTCATCAATGTTGGGGAAGAAAGGAAGAGGGCCGGGGGAAGGTGGAAGGCGGGGGAGCTATTTCTGCTGGAGGAGCGTTTATCGATGCGGGTTGGGGGCATGATGGGTGGGAAAATTCGGTTTCCTAACGGTGGCGCTGACGCTCCCGGATCCTTCATGGGAACGTTGACTGCGAGAGCATCCCGCGTCCCCGGAAATCGGATCAGCCATTCGGCCCTTGGCGAGGTAAAGGGAAGGGAAGGGGGAGGGGCGGGGTTCGCGGGTGCGAATACTACGTTGTTATTAAGTGCAGGAAATCGTCGTCCTTTTCTGGTCGGATGGATCGAGGATAATCTCTCACGGGCCAGGACGAGGAATTTGATTGCGGCGGCTGAGGGTGCCGTGAAAATAATATATATGAGTCCCGACACTTGTTGCCGAAGATTGGACGATGATCTATACATGTAGGCTCTGGGATTGAGGACTAACAGAGAAAGAAGGACTCATATATCCAGCTCATCTCTTTCTCAACTTCGTTGTCTTC
The DNA here is from genome assembly GCA_949357655.1 of Parascedosporium putredinis. Lineage (NCBI taxonomy): Eukaryota > Fungi > Ascomycota > Sordariomycetes > Microascales > Microascaceae > Parascedosporium > Parascedosporium putredinis. The sequence goes on from CASHTG010000003.1 coordinate 599,062, forward strand.
ACCTCCCGGTGCATCTAGGGCCTTGTTCCTGTTCTTTTAATATTATTTTTTTCCAATTATCCCATCTATAAAGTACTGCCAGGGTCGAGGGAAAGCCTTGCTGTTGGGGTCTTGAACAGGGTAATACACAAGGACGCTTCGTCACCAAAACCCCTCAACAAGCAAGGAGATAATAAGGAAAGCACGGAACCATGCGCCATCCCATCATCGCGAGCAGCGGCCTCCTGGCCCTGCTGCTGCCCACAGCAGTATCATCGGCCCGGTCCTGCTCGGCCCCTCTGACAAAATGCCTCGAGGCCGCCGGCGTGCCTCTCGACAAGCCCGGCAGCGAGGCATGGGAGATGGACGCGGCGCCCTTCAACGAGCGCCTGCCGTTCCTGCCCGCGGCGGTCGCGGTGCCGCGCACGACGGCGCACATCGAGGACGCGGTCAAGTGCGCCGCCGAGCTCGGGGTCAAGGTGAGCGCCAAGTGCGGCGGGCACAGCTACGCCTCGCTGGGGCTGGGCGGCGAGGACGGGCACCTGGTCGTGGCGATGGACCGGATGCACGCCGTCACGCTCGCCGAGGACGGGGAGACGGCGGTTGTGCAGGAGGCGCGAGGCTGGGGCATGTGGCGGTGGAGCTTTGGGAGCAGGGAAAGAGGGCGATTTCGCATGGGACGTGTCCTGGGTACGTAACTTTTTTTGGTCTTTCTTTTCTTTTCTCCTTCCTTGCTTGAAGGGTATTGGCGAAAAGAAAAACAAGGCGAGCATTGGTCGTGAGGGGCGAGTGAAGGACTCATACTAACCATTTGACAACAGGGTTGGCATTAGCGGACACGCTCTCCACGGGGGCTTCGGCATGAGCTCCTACACCCACGGCCTCGCCCTCGACTGGATCCGCAGCGCCACCGTCGTGCTGGCCAACGGCACCACGGTGCGGGCCTCGGCGGACGAGAACGCCGACCTGTTTTGGGCGCTCCGGGGCGCGGGCGGGTCCATGGGCATCGTGGCCGAGTACGAGTTTGCTACGTTTGAGCCCGTCGAGGAGTACACGCACTTCGAGGCCGCCCTCAACTGGGCGGACGGGGAGAGCCTCGTGGGCGGGTGGATGAGCCTGCAGGCCTGGGGCGCCGAGGAGATGCCGCGGGAGATGAACCTGCGGTTCAGCGTCGACTCGCGGGGCGTCTTGCTCGACGGGCTGTACCACGGCAGCCAGGCGGACATGGAGGCCGTGGTCCTGCCGCTGCTGGAGAGGCTCGGCGGCGGCGCGATCACCGTGAATACCACGTTTGACTGGATGGGCCAGCTGGAGCAGTATGCGTTTGCCGAGGAGCTCAACTACACGCACCCGTACAACCTGGTAAGATGCCGCGCTTTTCTGTGTCCTTATTTTTTTTTTTTTTTTTTAGAGCTTGCTAACCCTCGAAACCCAACTGTGCAGCACGAGACCTTTTACGCCAAATCCCTCTTCACCCACGCCCTGCCTCCCGAGGCCATCGCATCCTTCATCACCTACGCCCTAACCACCGGCACGGAATTCTACAACACCGTGCCCCCAGCACCGACCCTACCGAGCCGGGCGAGCCCTCGCTCCCGAGCCGCTTCTGGTGGATCCTTATCGACATCCACGGCGGTGCCAACTCGTACCTCGCGCAGGAGGTGGACCACGACTCCACCGCCTACGCGCACCGCGACAAGCTCCTCTTGTTCCAGTTCTACGATCGCGCCTTTGGCGCCTACCCGTCCGGAGAGGAGCCGTTTGGGCTGCTGGACGGCTTCGTGAGCTCCATCACGGACCACCTCGCGCCGGAGGACTGGGGCATGTATCTCAACTACGCGGACCCGAGGATGGAGGACGTGGCGGAGGAGGTGTATTGGGGGCGAATGTGGAAAGGCTGCGGGGCGTCAAGAGGGAGGTGGACCCCGAAGACCTGTTTTATAATCCTTTGGGGATCCGGCCGGCAGCGTGACGCGACGCGGTGGGTGGGTGATGCCAAGGGGTGTCTCAGGGGACGTGGTTAATCATCCATTGTCTGGAAGCATCGTGTGAGACACTGATGGGAACTAAACAAACGCGTGGTGGAAAACGCTGCAGCACGTCGGCTTTTCTTCCTTTTGGTATATTCTAACATCCAAATATAATGATATAATTGAAAAGATGTAAGGGGTATTCAGCATGTGTAAAAGAGAGAGAGAGAGGTGCTACATGTAAGGGCTGTGGCTTTCATGGAAGTTCGATTCTTGTTCTTCAAGTTTATATGTAGGCAAGGGACCGGCGACAGCTCTATTCACATTCTAGCATCTTCGAAGTTCTAGTGACTTTCTCGCCGAATCCTTCCCCAAGCCTGAGTCTTTCCCCTATTCTCAATATTGGAAGTCTTGCACATCAAAGAAATTGTTCAACACGGATGTTTGCGACTTGGGCCCTAACCCCGACCTGGCTCACTAACTGACAGTCAAATATGAAACCAAAACGCCCCTTATCAGGCCATTCGAGATCCGAATACGGAATAACTCGAGATTCCCACTCATTGGCCCTGGCATCGTTTTCTCTAAACAGTTCGTTGGGAAATGCGCCACCCGCGAAACCCCCGCGGGTGTAACGCCGTATGGAAGCCATTGTGGACCCCACCCTATTATATTCGTTCCACTCAATAGTCGAGATGAGTATGAAACTCGGAAGTTTTTCAACCCCTCGTTTGCGCAAGGAATATCCTGGGAAATCATGACCAGGGATTCTCCCACGGTGGTGTCGACTATCAGCGAAAAGGCCGGTCCAATATCGGTTTCTACAACCCCGGAGAGAGCGGCGTTGGGCCCTGTGACGTCCCAGTTGTTGAGGCCGTCGCTAAAGTCTCCGTTCAGGATAACCGATCCCCCATCTTCATCCACGTATCGGCAGTCGATCGAGGGGGTGGGTGGTTCCGCGGTCGATGTCTCTTCGGCTGAGGAAGATGACTCTGTTGTTGATGATGGTTCCTCTGTTATGGTTGATACGGCGGATGACACATCCGTGGAAATGTCCGTGGAAGAACCCGTGGAAGCAGATGAGCCTCCCGTCTCAGTCGAACTGACCGAGGTAGAGGAGCTCGCATCGCTAGAGGCACCCGACGTGGGAGAGCCACTTTCGGATGCTGAGCTGCTGTCGCTGGCCGAGATGGAAGATTGTGACTGGGTCACGGTGCTGAAGCTGGAGCTTGTTGATCGGTCATGGAGAGGCTTAGGACGATGGGGCCGATGAGGGTGAGAGCCAGGGGTATCTTCGTCGTCTTCGTGGTTCCATTGACCATCGTTATCACCATGGCCGTCATGATCACCATGACCGCCGTAGTCACCATGACCGCCGGGGCCATCGTGGCCGCCGCCGGAGTAGCCCATCTAAACGGCTGGAGCAGGGTAGACCAATTGAGGCACAAAGCCCCACCCCTCATAGGCTGCCGGCTGCCTGCCAGCCTCCTGGGAAGGCTCGCCTTCAAAGTGATCGACGTAGACGATCTTGCGGGCACCGCTGCCGGCCGCGGGTGGGGGCGGCGCTCCTTGTCACCCTGGCTTGCAACGCCGGCGCCGGTGGCTGAATCAGCCGCAGAGCTAGCGCCCAGTACGCTAGGACCAGGGCAAATGTGTCGCAAGACCTGGTCCCAGCTCTCAATGGTTGGCGCGACGGTGGCAACCATAGTAAAGGTCAAGACGTTAAAGGCCGGGGTCTATTTGAGAGCGGGAACGCACGCCGGGGGCTCCTCGGCGGGAGCGTCGGGGCTTCCAGCCACAGAGAGCCCGGGCCCGACTAGGAGAGATAGTGATGACAGTCGAAACATTGCAGCTAGCTAACTTGGTGCGGACGGGGCGAATGATGAGCCCTTAACTAGAAAGGGTAAAGCGGAAGGCGGACATGGCCATTGTTTATATCGACACATCTTTACATGTGTAAAGAACCAAGAGTTCATCTAATGATGGCCTTTCCTCCCTGCGAGCGGCAACAACAACAATAACAGTGGATATCATCTTCGCGATTTTCTTATTCTATTATGATTCAAATCACTAAAGCTGGTGGAGTCCTTCCGGAATAGCATTAGAAGCTCTCCCCTTTCATCCTGTGCTTGCTACGGCCGTTGACGTTGGCCTATCCGCGGCTGAGGAAGAGAGACAAACAAGGAAATAAAACAGGGAAAGGGCGATACACGGGCGTATTATGATGTACCCAAGATCCCGAGCCTCTTGCGTGTGCGCTCATTCTTGATGCTTCAACCAGGACTCTTGAACTCGACGTGATGCCTCTGGGCGTTTAAGATGGGTGCTCGATCCATCCCACGAACACACAAGACCAAGGAGATTCTCTATTTTATTTCATGTTTCGGCCTCCACTGTTTGATTCGATTTTACCTCATCTCGAGAGGCCGGCCTCCAATCTGCGAGAGGGGACTGCGAGAGGCATACCCTACATGTATCCTTTACATCGCCGATGACTCTGGCATTAAATTGGCGGGGCCAAAAGTGCCGCTTCAATCCCAAGTAAAACCTTCAACTGGGGCGAAATCAGTCTTAACGAGATCGCCGGCCACTCATGTCTTAGGTCTCAGGAGGCGGCACTGGTAGTGCGAGAAGACGTGGGTATAGAAGAACCTACCTCTGCGTCACGGAACCCTTCACAGACTAGTAAAATCTATCTCGGCCTGGATCCGGGGCTTAGGGACAAGAAAGAGGAAGATCTGGAGAATTCACTCCGTCGGCTTGGGAGGTCTCAGTTGATGGTGTGGCTTTGACCGGAAATCTTGGATTCTGCTTGTTGCCTGAGGACAACGCCCACCACGCGTCTCTTCCAACGTGTAGATGTAGTCTATTCATCCACTTCAGGTCATTCCTTGGGGTGAATAGCAGAAAAATCCGAGAGCATGGGCTACGTGATGGTTATTCCTTGAGCCTCAGCTACATGTAGGTTGTGACTTTGGTCAGGTTACAAGATTATCTACATGGGTATCCCACGACTCGATGAATCCGTGTTTGTATTACGTGTATGTACACAACACGTATTCGCAACGAGAGACGCCCAATGGGCCAAAGAAGAGCGAAAGAAATGAAGCTTCCATGAATGTGATTAAGGCCCGCACCAAATGTTTCCTTTCTAGTACCTGAACTCCCGAGTGTTCTACCCAGTGCTGTTCTCGCCCAATACCGCAAGTAGAAGAGGAAGAGAAACCCTATAAAAAACGAATTGTAGCAGAGAAAATGAACAAGATCAGAGATGAAATACGAAACAAAAAAGGCGAAGAAATGTAAAGGGTATCTATGTAAGAAAAAGCAAGAGTAACGCGGCAGGCGGTGGAGGACATACAATACCGAGGTAGATAGGGCAGATAAGTGAAAAAAAAGAAGAGAATGAGACGCGAAAAGACGGAGAGAGGGCAAGAAAGAAAAGAAACAAGGGCGTGAGGAAACCCTTAGGTCTGAAGCAGGTCCCCAAGAGACTCAATCGCCTCCTTGATCCGCAGCGCCGAATTTCTCAAGGCCTCCTCCTCATCCGGCTCGAGGACGAGAGTAGAAATGGTCCTAGCACCCTTGCTGTTGACCCTAGCCGGGACGCTGAGGCAGACGTCGTCGACGCCGGCATAGGAGCCCACGCGAGAGACGGTCAGCAAGGAGTCTTCGCTGCGGACGACGGCGCGCACGATGGAAGTGAGAGCAGCGGCGATGGCGAAGTCGGTAGCGCCCTTGCGCTTGATGATTTCGTACGCCGCTGTGCGAGTGCGGGCGGCAGCGGCACGCAGCGCATCAGCGTCGTAGGGCAGGTCAGCGCCGCGGCAGAATTCCGGTAGACGCATACCCTGGATGGAGGCCAGCGACCAAGGGACGACCTCGGAGTCGCCGTGCTCGCCGACGACAAAAGCGTGGACGGACGCCGGGTTCACGTCGAACATGGCGCCGAGCTCGGTCTGGAGGCGGGCGGAGTCGAGCACGGTGCCGGAGCCGAGGACGCGGTGGGCGGGGAACCCCGAGAGCTTGTAGGCGAGGTAGGTGCACACGTCGACGGGGTTGGTGGCGATGAGCAGGACGGTGCGGGGCGCGTGGTGGGCGACTTCGGGGATGATGGTGCGGTAGATGGCGGCGTTGGCGTGCACGAGGTCGAGGCGGGTCTGGCCGGGTTTCTGGTTCACGCCGGCGGTGACGACGACGACGGCGGCGTCGTAGAGGTCGCGGTAGCCGCCGGCATAGACGCGGGTCTGGCCGGAAGGGGACAGGGGCACGGCGTGGGTGATGTCCATGGCTTCGCCTTCGGCTTTGGCGTGGTTGACGTCGATGATGACGATTTCGGCGGCGAGGCCGTCGAGCATGAGGGAGTAGGCGGTGGAGGCGCCGACGTTTCCGGCGCCGATGACGGCGATTTTGATGGGCTGTGTGGAAGGGGGAAGGGAAGGGCCCGGGCGGGGCGCCGAGACGCCGATGGGAGTTTGGTAAGTCATCTTGTAGAGAGAAAGGGGAGAAGAGGACCCATGGTGGAGGTGGGGTGTGTGAGGAGGAGGAGGGTCCGAGGAAGCTGTACCTTGAAGGGACAGTATCGTGAGTACACGATGACTTGTCCATTGATGCCTTCTGTTGCAAATAGGGCGCCCATGATGAGAAAGTTATGGACCAAAGATCAAGTTGTTGGTGTGGAAACGAGAGAGGCAGGAAAACCTCGGCAGTATCACGGGGTTTGGGAACTAGATCGCGTAGGTGTTGAGGTAATGGTAGGTTGAAGCTCTGTTCAAGGTCACCGTTGAAAAAGGCGGTTGCTATGTTGTGTTAGTGGTGATGAGTCTGGGCAAGCAGAACACCGAGAAGACGCGTGCATTCCCACATGCATCTTTTTATATCATTGCCCCCCGTCAACCCATATCCGAATCATACGCTTTATTCTCCTCTCTTTCCTGGCCCTCCCTCTCTCTTGCACCACGGATGACTCCTCGTGCTGGCTCGCCAACCAGCTAGGGGCTACACAGAAACGTGCCACCAAGATACCAGGGATTAAGACCCGGAATGAGGAACGGTGGTCAGGCAAGGCCAACTTTCTGTCCGATTGAGGCGAAAACCAGGGGTGGGGGAATAAGGACCCATTTGCTCCCATCAACCTTGATTTCCATGAGAAGAAGAATCCTGCCCAAAAGGGCTTATAGTGGCACGAGGAGAGCTTTCTTTTCTTTCCTTTCTATAAAAGTCCAAGGCGGTATAGATTGATTGACTCATCACTTGTGTCCATTGACAAGGTATCATATTCGTATTGAGAGAAAATTGAAGCTACTGGATGATGGAGGGTGTTAGTGATGCTTCAAGGTGGCTCAGGCAATCCAATCTCAAAGGCACCGAATTTCCGACCCTGGAGCTCCCTCGTAACACCGCGGCGCCCACGCTCGCCCTGCCGATTTCCGATCATCGTCTTCTCATTTAGCACAAGGATGCATCAGACGCACTAATAATAAACCCAACCCAGGTGAAAGGCAAGGCGACGCATCATTGTGTCCCTATTGCACATGCTGACAAGCCCAAGGCCATGGTTGGGCCCCCGTCTCGGTCAGCTGGTGTCCTCAAAATGGCTCCATGTGTGGACCAAGATCAGGTCACCGAGCGCTGTGCCCTCTGAAATGAATTTCGGGAATTTGCCAGCGAGCACGGCCAGGGCTGTTTTTGAGGGCGGCTGGCTCTCCCCAAGCGAACCTCTGCTTATTAACTCGCCGGACGGGAAACGGGGAGCAGGACGGCCCCGGCGCCCATTTTCCACAGGGGCCGGAAATGGTGCGGTTTTACGAAAAAGGGCGACTTTGTTACGTGGGACACAGAGCTCCTCTTAGAAAGCCGCATGCCCTGTTTTCTTTAGATTAAATCAGCCCCGGACAAACTAATAAAACATCGAGTGTTTTTCAATGACCTAACATGACCAAGTTGATGTTCGTCATCCGTGGTCGAATTGGCAGGGGACTGCGTGCCCGTATCTGTGTCGGTGCTTGGTCAGACCGTGCCGTGGGACTCGCTCGTCGTATTTACGCCCTGGGAGGCCGCAAACCATCTCGAACCATCCGTAAGATATCTCCAGTGCAAGGCTATAAGTCGTATCGCTGGCCGAAGCTCTCTTCTGACCAGTCAAAGCAAGGCGTGCTCGCGTGTCAGGTCGTAATCCTCATCCCTGATGCCCTGTGGCGTGTTTCCCAGAGCCATCAACGACCGATAGAACCCATTCCCTCGGATATCCTATCAGGATAGCTGTTTCTTTCCAAAACCATCTACCAATCCACAGAGGTAGCATCGGCCACCGAGACCTCCCCCATTCCGGCCTGAAGACAATCGGGCTCCTTCCCATATCGCTCTAGCAAGCCATCACTGCCATGCGATGCGCCCGCGCATCGCGCAGCTCCCCGCCCGAAATCACACCTCGGCACTTCACCAAATCTCCCCCTCACGAGGTAACCCTCCATGCAAACCAAAAAAATGCCCCACGCGAGGACAAAGGGAGCAGCAAACAAAGGACGCACGAAAATCGGAAAAAGCTTAGGTAACCTTGCTCCCCTCTTCTCACCTCATCCATTCTCCACACCCCTCCCTTCCCTTACTTCCTTCCTTCCTCCGTTGTCAACGAGGAGAAAAGCTGCCTCAGCAGCCTCCCACATGCACGCGCGCTGCTCAGCTTGTCCGTTCTGCAGCACCGCTTATCTCAAAACGGAATCGTGCCATTCGGACCTACGTCCGGTCCGGCCCATCGGCTGGGTACTACTAACCCGGAAAAAGTCCGCGCCAAGGAGTGAAGGGCTAGAAAGAGCAGGTGCCCTGAGTCCCCGTCCACTGACGCCCGATGCCCGGAACCTACCGCCCCCGAGTCGAATCCTCAACCTACGCCACAATGCCAAGCTCCGATAGCTCCCGTCTCCCCGGCCGCCGCGAGTTCGGGGGTTCCCGGAAAATGATACCGACCCGTGGTCGCAGCACTAGTTATCGACAACCCCTCCAGTGATTGTCTCCAAACCCTGGAGAAGGGGAAAAGAAATAAAGGTGTTGGCTGTACTGAGATGATGGAAGACAGGGGAGGAAGGAAAAGAAAAAGGAACCCAACTTCGGTCCCTCTCCCATTTCCAACATCCCTGATATCCAGCGGGGGCCTTGAAGCCCTGCCGTACCGGAAAGTGTCAATTCGACAGCAGCCTCCGCCGGCGGTAGCTTTGATTTAGACCTACGATAAAAAACGGCAAGAGTGCACGGTACGCGTAGAATCAAGTATAAACGTCCCCAGTGTATATAAAAAGAGAAAAGAATGAAGTGAAGACTTTCTATGCTAGTCCTCTTCGATGAGGTCTCCGCCCTTCCTAAAGCCCCAAAGCGTGAACAGAAAAGGCCCAAGCTGCCAAAAATGCACTTGTCAAGAATGCAGAGTAGAGGATGTAAATAACCACGTCTTGTGTTGGTCATGGAGGACACCACAACGCCAGACTCTCCACCCGCCCTTCCTTCACCATTCCCTCGGTCAACCATATCAATGGAGTGTGGAAGGGGGCCGGAAGAAGCGGGAGAAAGCCAGGATCCGTGGGCCTCGTCTTTGTTCTTCAGACTCTACTATGCAACCAGGGCCTCCATTAAGCCTTTGCAGTTTCCGGCTCTACTAATACCTTCTCTGCCACCCTCTCGGTCCCTGTCGTCGTCCCCCTCTTCCCTCCCCTCTTAAACTATAGCAAAGAGAGAAGACCATCTTGTCAGGAGAAAAGAAGGGGAGAGCGCGGGAGAGACAACACCTTTCGTCCTTTCGTCTTCCCTCCCAAAACAAAACATGAAAAGAAAGAAGAATCAACGATATGTACAAAGAGACTCTCCGCTGGGGGCCGTGTATAAAAGAGCCAGCCATTGGAAGAGTCAGAATGCCCTATATATAACTCTTGGTAAAAAAGCTCCAATCCATATGGCGATGGACGGAAATGATTTGCCCTTCACACCCAACCAAACAAAAAGAAAGAAAGAAAAGTAAAAGAAAAGAAAAAGAGGGGAAAGAGTCCCCAAGACCCTTTCACACCGGCCTTAACCATCTCCCCCATCTGAAATGAAACCTAGGTCCTCTCTAAGTTTCTCTTGAATAGAATAAACAAGAGCGAACATGATCTGGGTATGGAATCAAGATGAACAACGAAAAGAAAAAAATGGCGGTTTAAAATGGAAAAAAGGAAAGGAAAAAAAGCAAGGTGGCAACGAAGAGATCGAAAATTGTTGCCACGACCCAAAATGCCTTGACGGCTTCTAACCATCGCATCTCCCATCTTGATTGCGTTAGGACTCGAGCCTTCGAAGCTATCCAGTCCCATCAACGGGCATGGCCAATTTCTTGAAAAGTCGCCATTGGCCAGAACCCCCGCTGAAAAAGTAAACCAAGGGAAACAACGACGCAAGTCGAACCCGGAACGTGATAGCAAGGTATTTTGGGCCACACAAGGAAAGGGATGGGGGACACATGACCCTTCTTCCTGTTGCCATATTGCCTTCACTCTTGTCTCGCCTCTCCACTTAGGGGAACCCCATCATGGCCTTGTCGGGGAAAAGGATAATGTTGGCTAGACGGATCACCTCGGCTTCGGCGTGTGTTGTCGATGAGCTACTGCTGATGCTCTTCGTCTCCGCTTCGTCCATCTCTACATCCCCATCCCTCGCCTTGGCTTTGTCCTTGGTCTCTGGCGGTGGCGTGCCTGCTGATTCGTACATGGCGAGGCCCATGGCTTGAAGCCCGGCCGTCCCGCCAATTTCCGCAATGTCTTTCTCACCAAGCCGGGCTGTCTGCGGCGCCTCGCTCTCGAGGCCGCTTCCTGTAGAGTCGAAATCCGGCCCGGGTTGGCCCCGGAGAAAGGCTTTGCGCTGGCGGGCTAGATATAGCGCATTGTTCTGCGTCAGGGGCGCGGCGGGCACGTAAACGAGCATGCTGACCTCGTCCGGTCGACCGTAAATGGGGCTTCGCAAGCCCGCGCCGCTGCTGGAGATGTGGTACGCTAGGTCGGGATGCCACATAATGTAGTCGCCCGCTTGCAATGTAGGTAGCGTTACCATGCTACGTCGGAGCTGGAGATGCGGGTGCCAGAGCTCGGTCACGCGTTGTGCGTGACCAGGAACGGCACCGTGCACATAGCTGTTCTGCTCCCTATCAAGCGACCAGTTGGACGGCGAAAGGAATGCCTCCCACTCCGGTCCCTCGCGCGCTGTCGGCGGCGGAGTTCTGGGCGAGAAAAAGGGTCGGAGGAGGAAGTAGGCCGTCACGAGCCGGGAGATGGCAGCAACCGAATCATGCCTGGTTCGATGGCAGAAAGGGCCACGAGGCCCTGGAACATGCGGAAGATGCTGCAGGCGCCGTAGCCGTTGTACAAATCGCTCGAGGCCGTCGAGCGCCCAGAGCACTCCCACGGGTCGTAATCCTCCCAGTTGCCCTTGAAAACTTCGTTGTACGTGCCTTCGCGCTGGTAGCCGTCGGGTTCCCACCTCTCCAAAGATCCGTTATCAACCTGCGCAATGATGCCCGAAGACTGAATGGCGCTGAGCCAATCATCGGCTGATTTAGGAGGCGCAACTGGGCCGTGGATGCCGTTGGGTGACGAGAACTCGGATCCGCGGGACGGGGCCTCGGGAGTGCCCGAGGCCATGGTAGGGGCATGAATACGAATGCGATCCGCGTAGGAGATGGGGTACTTGATGACGAGGCGGTCCTCCCGAGTAGTTCCCCAGAGACCCATCATGAAGCGCTGACATCTGAGGACGGACGGATGGGCACGCGTGTGCACCTGGGCCGGCGTCCAGAAAAGTCGAAGCAGGTGGGGTCCTGCGGCAATGGTGGTGGTTTCGAGTCGTGGTTGGTCTGGAGATAGCGCACAGTTTCGCGCACGGCGATGTCGGCGTCGACGCGGGGCACAACGCCGCGCACGACACCGACGCCGTAGCGCTTGAGATCGCGGCCGAAGCGGGCAGTTTGCGAGGGGTTCTCAATCTCAGAAAATTCAATCGAGGGAATCAAATGCGATCCAAGACCCTCAATGTGCTCTACTTCGGCGTTGAGAGCCGCAATAATGCGGATCCACGACGCTTCGAGAGCCGCTTCGTTGCCGGCAATCAAGTTGCGCTTGATGCGTGCGAAGCGCGAGGGTAAGGGGACGAGGTCAGGGCCCCAGAACGAAAAATTGGGGTTATCCATCTCGATCAGGTCGAGCGTGGACACGGTTTTCGTCTGGTCTCGAGACGCAGAGGCCGAGGCGCTGGTGGTAATGTTGGCCGCCGAGGAAATTCCTGCTATGGAGCTGCTGCTGCTGCTCCTGCTGTTGGGACCGGAATTGTCGATGGCAACGGCGGAGGGAGGGGAAGAAGAATTCGCTAGCAAGTGACTTGTGGCGGGGTTTAGACTGCTGCTACTGTGAGAAGCAGACGAAGAAGATCCAATGTCGCTAGGGTTGCTCCTGCTAATGCCAGTCAAAGAAGAAGAGGCGGACACGAGCGACTTTATGGTTGCGACGGAAGAGGACGAGGAAAGGGAACTTGTGGCGGCGGAGGATCGGTGCCTGCTTTTACTGACTCTGGCAGGGCTCTGGAGGGTGTGGAGGGGTCGCTCAGCGGCGGGGACGCCAGAGCCAGCACCACCGCCTGGTGTCGTTGATTGAGCCGGGCTATTGGTGTGGAGGCCGCTGCCAGTGCCGGGGGACGACATGGACAAGGGCATGGAATGGGGCATGGGCCGGATGGTATTAATTGCAGTACCAAATCCTGGGGTGGATGGGCCGCTAATCCCACCACCACCACCACCTCCAGTCATTCCACTAATACCACCACCAATGCCTCCAAAGCTTGATGCTCCATTTCCGCTTCCGGAGGCACCACCACCAGCGTTGTTGAGATGTTGCTGCTCCTGCTGCTGCTTGCTGCCGGAACCGTGAGCACCCGCTTTCCACCGTGGCCTTTTCCACTGGAACAAATTTCCCACGTTGACTTCGGCCATACTGCTGCTCGGGACGGCAGGCTTTAGGTTGCTGTTGTCGTCTAGGTTCATTTCTCCACTAGCCGCTCCATCACCCGCCGCCCCACGACTTGCTGTTGATGTAGCCATGGCGCTTGGTTCTTTTTTTTTTTTTGTGGGGAGGGTTCTTTTTCCTCCTTTCGAAAGATTTTCTTGGTTTGTTTTTGCCCCTCCTTTTGTTGCCGACCTGTTGGCTTCTTGGGATATATTACCAATGCGGGTGAACAAAGGTTGGATGTAAATGGAAGAGGAGGGGGGATGATAGGGGATGGGGGAGGGGCGGGAGCTCCGGCTCCCGTGATCAAAGTTGGTATTCCCCTCAAGGTGAATTGGTGACAGGAGTCGTCTCGAATATGGTGTTAATGGTGTTAGTTGCCGTCGAGGAGGGAGGAACCAAACCATTTGACAGATCTCCTCCCTGCCTCTTTCTCACTCCTTTGACGCTACTTCGTCACTCCCTCAGCGTCTTCTGTTGCTCGACCAGGTTGAAGATTTCTCTTCCGTGACAGGCGAATTGATCCCTCAGCCTTGCCGCTGCTTGAAGAAGATGGCGTCCGTTGGTTCTCTGACGTGGCACAGGGATCGGGCTGGTGTCCGTCTGCTCCTCCAGTGATACTCCGATGAACTGATCTCGTGGCGGAATACCGTCGATTGTCGTCTCAAAGTCGCTGGCCCTATCCCTCCAATCGATTCCCTTGACAAAGTCTCGGCCTTGGGGTTGTTGACGCTCGGCTGCCTCCGGATGCTCTAAACCGTCCTGATGGAGAGATCGAGATATCCACCACCAACCTCCACCCTCTTTGTGTCAAGGCGCAAGTGTCGAAAGTGAGGGCGAGGCGAAGAGAGTCCGAGTCCAAGAACCGACAGAGAAAAATCGTAGAATCTCAAGGACACGGGCTTCACCCGATGCGGGTAGGATTTCATATATATAGGTTACGCACTGGACGGCCGAAGGAAGGAATGAGAAAGGGATGAAGACTCTCCTTCTACTTGTATACAAAATAGAGCAGCAAACACAACAACCAAAGTGGGTTCTTTCTGTTCTAATTGTTCCCACATCCGCGCCGTCTATCCTTCCTACCTTCGTTTCCCATGTTCCCCTTCCCACGACTCGTTTAGGCAAAATTGTCCCACCTCCGTTCCTTCTTTGTGTCGAGAGTGGGAATGTACAGTACCGTACCGCGCCTCCGTCCCGGAAAGAAGGCCCTCCCAGAAAGAGAAGGGGAAGGGACAAGTGTAGGCACGAACAAAAAAAGGGGGTGTGGAATTCTCTTTCCTTTCGGAGGACGGTCCTGGGCCCTCGGGTGGGAAGGGAAGGGGGTGGGCGCGGGCGATTGGGGGAGAGAAGGGAAACGATAGGAACACAAACCCGTCTGTCGTCCCTTCTTGTGTACTCCCCACGATCCCCAAGCCGTCAAACCCGCCGGGCTGTGGGGGTGTGTGGAGCAAACGCCGCCTAGGACAGGGAAGGAGGGACCGAAGCCGAGCACAAAAATGAACCGCGGTGCATAAATATACTTGCACAAGTATAAAACATAAATCATGTGCACAATTTGTGCCAACTTGTGTTTGGGGGAGGGCTAGACTACGAATAAAAGCTTGGCGGGTGGGACGGGAACGAGGGAATGGAAGGGATAGCATGGTGAGGCGGAGCCAGAGGGAAAAGTTTCCGGGCCTGCGATGCGCGCATGCGACCTATCAATCCCTGCCCCACCTCGAGACCCCTGTCGCTGTTCATGTTGATGGGCCGAGGGGATGAGGAGAATTCACAAAGGCGGAACTGAAGGATGGCCAGGTATTTCAGTGGCGGACAACATTGGCTTATGGACGCATCAGCACCCAAAGTATAGTGGGGGAGCAGGACTCTGGGGTTGATTGACTTGGGGAAGGAGGGCAAGAATGACAGGATGGGGAGCGAGGGGATCACAGCCGGCTGGCAGATATTATAGCTGGCCGAATGAATACTGAAGTACATTGAAGCTCAAGGAAGGATGCATTTTTAAGGCGAACAGAAGGAAACCCCAGAGCATAACGAGAAGAAAACTAGTTGGGTGAGCACATGAACAGATGGTTTCCCTATTCCTCTCCTATCAACCAGCGCAAGTTGGAGCTCAGAGGCCGGGTCAGCCCAACCATAGCGGCCAATAAACCCTTCTCTCATCCCGAATAAAGGTAAAATTGGCGGAGAGACCACTAGTTCAAGGAACGGGCTGATCGCAAAGGGTTGATCCATTGCTTCTTAAACCCCAAATCACATGAACTCGAGTGAGACGAATAGGAGATCCCAAGTTCGCTGTATAATAGATGATTCTCCCAAAAGAAATCAAAGACTCAGTGAGAAGGGGGAGAGAGGACTGGAGAAGCAGCTGTGAGAAAAAGAAAAATTCAAAGAAAACGGCCGGCTAGACAAGACCCTCCAATGAAAACGGCGCCTCCCCTCTCTGTTCCCGCCAATCCGCCTTGACTAGCATCCACCTCTCCCGACCGCACCGAAATCCCGCCCGAGCCGGGGTGGCGACTTTGGGAGGTACACAAGAAAGCAGGCGGTTCTATACTGAACAACGGGGTACCGCTCAGTCGACGCTAGAGGTATCATCCCGTGCGTGTGTGTGTGTTCCCCACCAACAGGCGCCAGGCGATCTGGAGGGCAACATTGAAATTCCGACCCACTCGACCTGCTGTCGTGGAAGTGGAAGCAATTCCAGTGTTGGGCCACTCTTGTATTGATGTAATCCGGAGCGAGCATCTGTCCTCGTAGACCTTGACACCGCATACTTGTAAGTCTTAAATATTTACCGAAATCTCTCTTTTGATCTCCGTCTCGAACTTGGACATCACACATACACACACACACACACACACACACAAATACATTTGCACATACTGTTCCTCCATGGATAGTGATACATCCACACAATTGCTTAGACGCTCTCTCTCCTCTGCCCGTCCCCCATACTGCATCGACAACAAGCTTTCCTTGCCGCGTCTGCGTTCATGAAGACCCCATCTCACGCTCATGCCAAATGGCTTCCTGCCCCCCAATCCTCGCCTTTCCCCCTCATTCATCACCTCAATCTTATTTCTGGTCCGGGGTTCTCGCTACCAGAGTGGTATGTAGTAGTACGAGGCGCTGAAGGGCTGCCATGATGCGATTCTAGGTCCCGTCTGTTAATGGCGGATGTATATTTCCCCATTTTATCCTGTCCCAAGCCCTTCGCCCCGATCTAGGTTTCCTTCTTCTCACACCCTTCGCTTATCCTTTTCGAGTCAGTTCCTCCAGGATGTAGTGCATGGTGCGGCATCCCATTTGCAACCCCAAAGGCCTCCATGCCGATCGAGCCACACCATTTGTGCAGCGCTGCATGCTCTCAAACATACACCCTCTAATACTCTGCTCTTCCCCCAGACGAAATCAGAAGTCGAGATGAGACAGCTCGGATGACAGAACCCTGGTCCATCTCACGATGGCTTCAAAAATATTTCAGGTAGGAAGACCTGGTAGGCTTTTCCTTATGCAAGTGTTGTTCCCAGCTACGAGTACCCGGCGCAGACCTCGGTTTTGAACGCTTGCGCCCCCTCCAGGGACGGCACGCTTCCATGGATAACTTGCACTTTGTGAGGAATACATCCCCAAGCTGGCGATTGCCCGAAGGGTAGGTAGAACCGTCGGGCGCTTGCGAGAGAGAAGACTTCCTGCCTCCTTATTGACCTTGTCTTTCTAAGTGTAACTGGAAAAGAAAAAAACGAGGCGGGATAAGTGTTCAAGGGCCTTTTCATTTCGCGTAGCAGCTTAATAGCGCGATCTTCTCGCGCGCGATTGGCGTACAAGTATTGGGTTGTGGCTCTCTGAAGTAAAATAAATAACGCTGCTTGGGGTGTTGGGTGTTATACGACCACCGCTTGCTGGGAGGAGGGGAGCGGTTCTCCAGAAGAACCCGTTCTTGGTTGTCAATAGCATACAAGCCGTGCCAGTAAATTAACACCCTCGTCAGAGAGCAGCATACAATTGATCTCTGGCTAGATGTATCCATCTATTCCATATATCCTCACCCTACCGTGCCATCTATATATTTGATATAGTGGTCTCTTGCCTGGCCGGGGCACGAGACAAAGGCAGCATTCGCCAACGCGCGGCGGGTGAGACTTGCCAAAATATGCGTGGTGTCAACCTCGCAGTCTCTCTTCTACGACCCTCAATTATTGTTCTCCACGGCTGTTCCTTGTCTCCACGCCTCTCTTGCTATAGGTTCACGCTAGATAATACCCCAATACCCCGACTTTTTAATCTGTCTGGCATGCACCTGACGGCATCGATCCCGGACGGGGATGGCCGAGAGATTGAGTCGAAAGTACAGCTAATGAAACACAACAACTACTGTTCGTACACGGGACCGATCTTGTACTGATGGGCAGCGATGGCGAGGCACAGCCAACAGCGAAAAGGTCAACTCTTGCTCTTCCATAGCCGTATTATTCCAGAAGCACCCATGGATTGTCTCTTTTTATGCAAGAATCCCCAAACACGAAAAGACGCCTCCCATTTGCCACCCGAATTCTCAAGCCCTTGTCCGAGTTCGAAACTCCCCTGCTCGTTGCCCATCACCCCTTCCCAGAAATGAGCGTAACCCCAGTCCGCACAGCCTGTGGAGATTTCAGCCATTATACGTAATGCAAGCACATCTTCGAGACGATATTATTCGAAGAATTGGCTTCGTGGGGAACCTCGTCTCTCAGGGATTAAATTGACTGTCAGGAGCAGGGTCCAGGCGCGCGACCACTTGGCGACCATCCCGTTCCGGTACTGAAACCTGCGCGGACACACTGCACCGATCGGGATACTTGGGCGGTCACGCCTGGAATCTGAGCATTAACCCCTTGTGCGGTGAGGGTGAGGGTATATTGTAGATTTCGACCTCCTATAATACCTCGGCAATACAGAAGCCATCAAACCAGCGGAAAGGTGCACTGGTGCTCTCATTTTTGGGGTTGGAAGAGTTGAAGGGGGACAGCGCCAACCGGTATTGGTAGAAGCCGCTAGTCGACGAATAATTAGGCGGCTTCTAGATCACACGCACACCATTATTTTCCTTCATTACCATCATCTAGCCCCGAGGTGGCTGTTTTTCTCTCTTTCTTTTCCTTCTTCTTCTCCTTCGTCCAATTACACATGTGTATGCCGGCCGGTGCGCTTCGAGCCTACACTAGCATGGCCATCAGCTCGTGGGGGTCGAAGCCATAGTGATATCAGGGCTAGAGACATACTAGCTCCATTGATATCCTTGATCCATCCATGGATGTCAAATGGTGTACAGGTATTTCGAAGCTGAGGGAAGAATGTTGCTGTTTGTGCAGCTGATGAGAAATGAACGTTTTCTATTATCTCGCGGTCAGCACCAGAAGGATATCCGGCCTCTGATGGTCTCTTTCATTACACATGTCCTTACAGACCTGGTAAATCAAACCCGTCAGATATACCTCGGAAGCATCACCACGGCCGGGTCCTTGATGTCAGGAAATGTTGGATATGATCTTGAGAGTATACAATCAAAAAGACGGAGTTTCTTTCCTCTTGGGGGAAGGACCAACACTCCTGAATAGTGTGATTTGCTGAACACGCGATCAAGGGCTGCCCCTCGATATTGAGGCTTGAAATTGGAGGTGGATAATATTGCGGCCGGCCATCTAGGGCAATTTCCCCATTGGGCTGGTCCGCTCAGCAAGCTCGAAGCACGGATGTTGTTCTTGCACAATTGTACCCATGGATATCGCGAATTATGGATATTCGTGAATAATACAAGGTACATGGAGTAGTTGTGCGAGTGAACAAACCCGTGAATTGCACAATGCACTGACTTGTGCACTGATTAGTGTCCAATTAGTGAAGCGCTGGCCGCCTTTCTCTGCCACTTGAACTCCACCCGCCCATCGTCCAAGGCCCCCGGCGCCCCGGAGTTCCGTGCAGAGCAACCACGGGAACATTGATGATTCAACAGACCACGTCGTATCAATTTTGATCTCCAGACCACGCTGCACACACCACGCGGCGCTATTCCCAAGGTGAAGCAGGAAAATTTTGTTGCCGTGTCTGGTGGGATTCCGCGTGGAGTCGATTGAATGAAATAATAAAACTTGGAAGACCAAAGAGTGCCTCTCAACGTATGAGGCATAGAAGTGACAAATTTAGCAGGGCGATTGGCTCTTTCGATTGAAAACCTCGACTCGCGTTGGGCAAAAAAGAAAACCCCTCTGGAAGGTGTGCTCCGAAAAATAGCCCGCGCGTCCGAATAGACCAGGCTTATCAATGTTACAATTGATCACTCAAGGGCTGGCCGTACTGTTGCCCCGCGCTTTCACACCTGAGAGTACATGTAGCCTCGCGACTTCCATTGAACATCCATTGATCGAGATTACGATTGTTCTTCCCTTTTAGAACATTCCAGATTCGAGTCTCCATGTAGGACCAGCCCTCTTCATTAATCGATGGCAAGATCTTGGATAGCTTCACCGACATCGAGGCGTGCGTACCCACGCTCCTCCGCTTTACGTTTCTCTCGTCTTGCTATTTTTTTCTTGGTTCTGTCCACGCGCACCTACCGCCCCCGCAACAATGTTTCGTCTTTTTATTTCCCCGAGATGGGCACTACGGTGACCTTGAACCGATCTTTGGGACCGGGCGGGTGCGCGGCCGTTCTATCTTATTTCCTTTTCCCTCCTTGGTCCCTGTTTCCCATGACCTCGCTCTCCTCGCGCTTGTTCAGTGCTTATCTTCCCCTTTGCTTGCACTAATAGCTGAGGCTCTTTCACACAAAGTTCGGCGCCATCCCTCGGCAACGTTTGTTTCCGGGCTGGTCATTCGCGGAAAGTTTGGTCGCCGTGGGATTGGCACCTGTGGCGCTGGGAAACTGCCATGATGTTGTACATGGATCCAGTTGCAATGGCCTGCTGCCTGCCTGGCCTACCTCTCGCTTCCCCAGGAAAGTGGGAAATGGAGGGGAAGCGGGGGAGTAGAGACAATTATTCCATCGATTGGAGGTCCACAATGGCTACACGTTGCTCCGACCACTGGCGACAGAGTTGCACACCAAGTCGTCAGACAGCATGGCAAGTAAGCCCTGAGAACCAAAGACGACATTGAAGGTGAAGATGAAGCACTTGTGGGCGATATGTACATGTAGATAGTGAATGTGAGGAGGCTCAAGAAATTAGACGAGACAAATTAGACCCTTTTGCCAGGGCGGCACGAGAGGCACAATTCGTTACGACACCCAAAGCACGACACTCGATCCCATGATACTGCTGGTACCGTCGACGCCGCATCACCTCAAACCTCGTTAGGCATTATCGGCTTGTCGCGAGGTGACAGCGATACGCGATTCCTCTCACAGGGCAGGAGATAATGGGATTTAATTTACGGCTCGCTTCATTGAGTAGAAATGACGATCGGAGGTAGAGAGCCTATTGCGGTAATCAGAGGGGTTTTCATATTTAATGTGGAATCTTTGGGCGTGCATGATTCTTGTTTAATGGAAACGACAAGAGAGTGCACGTCAACTCGTCATCTTGAAATGTGCATCGAGGGTAACCGGTGACGAGTCGTGTGGTGGGTTTGAAACGCGTAACAGCCTCGACAAGATGAATGAACGAACGGGCCGGTGAATTGATATGCTCATCCCCTTATCGACTGGAGATGTCTAGGGTCCCCATGCCATGTAGTCGATGGATCGATCCATTCCACAGATGTCCAGGATCTGCGTCTCCTGGAGAACAAATCGGAACAAAATATCCATTATCATGAATCGTGATTTTATGCACATTTGGTCCAATCTTTTTATGTTCAATGGCTACACTATTATGTGGTTCGCGATTTGCGGCTTTCATGCTCTTCCCATTTAGGCCTAATTATGTCCGCTTTGATTACCTCTGACAGGGCTTCTTTCGGACTTCGGGCCACAGTTCCCTCAACTTTCATGCGTTTCCTCTCCGAGCTTCCCGCTTGTTTTGTCAGAGAGCCCCGGCCATCTTGAAGCTGCTGGTGTGGCCGGCGAGCATGACCCTGTCGGCGTCGCGGGGGCAAGGCACAGGGATCAGGGGTGGATTCTAACCTAGTCGAGGAGGAACAACCCACGGGTAAAGCCTGGAGAATTGGGGCTTGAATCAAGAGAACTGAATTCAGCACAGGGTGGTGGAGTGCGATTACCTGTTGGGTAAGGGTAGCAGCGCCTTGTCTTCCCCTTTTAGCGTTTGAGCTAGGGTCCTTTGCTGATGGGGCCCTGCATGGGGTCATGATGGGGTGGTGGATAGAAGGAACATAAAGCTGAGCTCAAGCAGAGGCGAGGGGAACCCCAGTTCCTTTCCAAACGCACTCGTGGGGTTCATGTTGATTTCGAAGATTCCACCTCGGGCCCTGGGTCCGGCGCATCAGTGAAAATAAGATGGTGTGGAGCAGCTTGAAAACACGGCAAGGGACAGAGGACGAAAAAGAAAAAAAAGTTCCCCGTCTGATCTTCTAAGCACGGTTGATCCAGGGCGGGCGAATTATTTGGGAAGGCTAAACCGTTCCGAAGGCAAATCGCTCGGAAACGTCCCTACGGAAGGAGAGGGGGCAAAATGGAAGAAGAGCCAGAGGCGAAAAGATTTGCGTACATCCATGTCTTACAAGGGCTAGAGGTTGCAAACCCAACGGGGGTGAAGAATTGGAGGAGCCAAGGCCGCGTTCAGTTTTGTGTGGCGCTAGATCCAAAGAATGTTTTGCATAGTTTATATCCTAGGGGCTCCCGTCCCTTACGGCCGAAGAAACAGGGATTAAACCATTGATGAAGGGGCAGACGGGGGATCAATGATAGTTTCGATGCTGGAAAGGAGCATTGAAAGCTAGGGTTTGTTCGAGGTGCCCCGCACCGAATCGCTTTGCGGCTCATCTGCCTCGGTATAGGCCTGGGTAGGACTTTCCTAAGGAGTGGCCGCACACAACGAATCTACACGAGTTGCAAATGGAACGTTGAACCGTCAGTTAGTCAACATTGATCCATTGGTCACAAAGGGACTTACACAAGCCCCATCTATGGAAAGTACAAGGACGGATTCCAACGATACCAGACTGCTCTAGAACAGGGCACAACTGTTCGATCTTGCAACCACCGACTTTGCATGGCAAACCCCGAAGAAGTGAAGGGATTTTAACAGTAGAAAGCGATCTATACCCCTAGAGGAAGGGCGTGCTTTGAAGCTATTGATTGATTCCAGAAAATACCCAACACTCCACGGCGATGTTGCCACCGGGAAAACCTGAACGGCATTCCGGGATCATAGATTATTTATGCAGCCCAATGGAGATAGCGCACTGCTGGCCAAGATCGAGCTGATCGGATGAGGCGCCGGCTACGGACATTTATTTTTTTCTCGTTCATCCCTTTGCTTGGGAAATTGGTCCAATGGTGTGCATGGTTTATACGCGCATTGAAGGCATGAACATCAACCTCTTGTTGCACTCTTTTCCACGGCGCGTATCCTTCCCTTGATCCCGGATGGGAAACCGCATTCTCCGGAGGCTCAGATTCAGGTGTGCGGATGAAATTTCGCACTCCTGCTCCTCCACCGTTTCGTATAATTGGGTCGACCGAGGCATAATACAGGTGTATCAACGTGCAGATTATATCCAAAGAAGCTTGCTTGGGGCCTTTTGGGGCCTTAATACGCCCTTACTGTTTGGCCCCCAGCATCTACTCTCGCTTGCCTTTCGATGGTTCCATCGACCACTCGATAGGACAACAAAGGAAGAAGAAAAAAGTTCCTATAGATATACTTTTTCTTCTACTCGACCTCATGCGCGGAGAGTCGGCTTCTCAAGCCGTTCCCCTTTACTCATCTCTAGCATACTATTTCGGCGAGGCAGACTCCGCCGACGCTTCCTCTCTTTTCGCCACCTCCTTCTTGTACTCAAACCAGTCATCGCTCCGAGGATAGCTCACCTCTGGCACAGGCACTCCCAGAAACTGACAAAGCGGTTCCCAGCCAGCCCCTACTGGCAGCTCGAGAAACTTCCTCTCCGCGTGCCCTTCCCCGGCGGCCTTACTCTCGGCCACGGCGACCTCTGCCGCCTTGCGCGCCCGCTCGTTGTGCTCGCCAAAGAAACGCCTCCCGTGGGCAGGCAAGTCGTTGCCCCAGCAGTGTGCGTGGTACTTTCGCCGCAGAGTGGCGAGCGGGCCAGGGTCATCGGCGGGCTGGTTGACGTGGTGGTGCCAGAGGGTCGTGGTCATGGACGCCAGCCAGGAGTCGGCGGTGCGAGTCGTCAAGATTATGGAGGCTTCAGGGTAGGCGGCGATCAGCTCTTCGGGGAAGATGGCTGCTGGGTAGTCCGCTACGGCCTGTGTCACCCCGAGCGCGGGGACGTGGTTGGTAACCCTCAACCTTCAACATGGGAGACGATATCATTCGATATGGTACCAAAAAAAAAAAAAAAGAAAAAAGAGTGCTGCCGGGAATGGGATGGTGAACGGAATGTGATCTCGGCTCCCCTGACTTGACTGGCGCGCGCCCACCCTTCGATAGCTCTAGGCTGCAAACATTTCGAAGGCAAGTCTGGTTCCACGCCCCGCCATTGCAGAGTGGATGTGTAGGTATGGTTATGTGTATGTGCGTGCGTGTACGTATGGGTGGCGAAAATTATTCGAGGTTGGGAGGGTAGGGAGTGGGAGGATATGTGGTGCAACACCACTCGGTGGCCGGGGCGCCCTCCGAGGCGGGACTTCTTCTCGGAGAGATTGTGGAGTCTATTTTTGGATAGGTTCCGATCAAGGGCAGGGTAAGGAAAAGAGGAACGAACCCCAAAGGTATGAATTGAGGGAAGGTAAAGGCAAATCTTAGAAGGGCAGAAGGAGGCGAAATTGGACGTTCAACGGAATGGGTGCGGATAACAAACCTCATAGCCACTCAGGATCCTGTCAAACTCATCCCGGGTCCAGGCGGTTCCCTTGCCTTCGAATTTGGCCTCGATGGCCTCGACCCAGAGATCTTGGTGTTTGTTCTTGCCTACATCTCGCATGTGGTAGACGGGCGCGATTCCTAGGATGGCCAAGGCATCGGCGAGAGCTACGCCAAGAGGCAAAAGTTGCTTCATGTAAGGGCCTCGCAATTCTAGATTCATAGTGTGCGCGGCGCGCAAGGGACTTCCTCTTACATTGGGTGCCTGTTCGGGGCAGTCCGAGGACGAGGATCTGCATCTTTGCTTTCTTTTTCCCTCCCTCTTAGAGCGGGGCCTTGGCGGTGTGGGGCTCGAGTGAAGGTTGATAGTTTATTGTTAGTCTTGGACTATCTTGGTTGGGGGTTCAGACAGATGGAAAGGCTTGGGTTGTGTACACTCTCGCAGAAGTTGTGAAAAGGTGGGTTCAGGGTTCAAAAACAAACATAATCCAGATTCCCGGGATAAGGGGTTTGCATTGTGAAGAAATTTCCCTTCCAATGATGCCATTTAGCCCTAAGATTAATACTACGAAGCACCACCTGGTACCAAACACTCTGAACATCAAGAAACCCCATCCCTCCACGATGCGAAGGCATGGACGGGGAAATGGCGAGGCCGACAACTCCCGAAGGCCAAGGGTAGAGCTGAGGGCTTGGGTGGGCTAACCCCATTTCGGTCGAAGAATGTGGGGAATTCTGGAAGCTCTGGCCGGGCAGCCGCTAGCGCAGCTTATCTCCCCTCTCCACATCTCCACACAAGCTTCCCAAGCCAGGCACGCTCACTTTTGTCTGCACCCGAAATATGTCCGATAACCATCTGGTGCCAGTTGATATGCTGACAAGAGCTTAAAAGTTGAATCGGTGTTCACAAATGGGGAAGGTTCCAACAATGGTTGACTTCTATTTTTACCCCACATTGCGCTGCGAGGACTCTCTCATCACATGGATGGAGGCTATCTCTGCTCTCTCGAACATCTATGGATCTATTTCCTGCAGCGTTCTTTTTCATGCAGAGTTGGGGGAGAAAGTTCCCGAGGGTGTTGCAATGGATCTCAACAGATGAGGATGAACTACTTGGATGCAGCTCATACTGCAAGCCTTCTGCGGGAGTGGCTCTCACCATCCTGATCAGTCTCGGGATGTTGCACAATTTGGGTCCGTGCTGTGGCACATGCGCATGACGAGGGGCGAACAAGTGGCATCTGGGGAGCATAAGTGCCTTGTGCACGGTATCCGATCGATGACTAAGGCCAATGCTTTCACAACGCGCCCAGAAGAGGAAGCTCCGATCATTCGGTGCAGGCATATTGTGGGCTGTGCTGGCTTGCGCTGGCTGGTTGCTGGCTGGGCAGAAAGCTGAAGTGAGGTCCTGGGGGGGAAAGGCCACCTGCCCACCGCCACCACCAAAACCCGCTCTTCTCCACGTCATCAGATGTCATCTGTCTCGTTAAGGTGCGCTGGACTGGGAAATCCCCGACCTTTTGTTTCCCATTTGAAGTTTGTTGATCCGCCAACCCAAATCCAGCAGGCACTAACCCCCGGACACCTCAGCCATCCAGGCTTGGCCAGCAGAATGAGCAGAGTCCCCTCTGCCAAGACCTGAGGTTGCCTCATATTCATTGCCACAACGATGCGGTCTCTGACTTCTTAGGTTTTCAATATATATCTTTTGGAGATTGGGCGGAGATCTCAATTGTTTCCCGACTCTCTATTCCCCACATTCACACAAAGGCGGTCCCAAAACAAAACGACAAAATTTTAGCAACCACGGGGCCTGTTTTACCAAACCGTCCTCTCTCACCACCGCTGCACAGGACGGCTACGCACGCGACGCTTGTCCACTGAGCAAACTCGATAATGCATCAACTACGTGCCACCGTCCTCGCCCTGGCCGGCCTCGCTCTCGAGCGAGCGTCTGCCGCCGTGCCAAACCTCACGTCGTCGTGCCAGATCCGGTGTTATGACCTGACGGCCGACATGGTCGGGTGTGGAGTTGACGACTACCGCTGCCACTGCGACATCTTTGACTCGGCGTTCGTGCCACAGATGCAATCCTGTATGATTGAAGGGTGTGCGTTTGATGGTGAGCCGCTAAGTGAGTTTTCCCCCAATCTCATCGTGACGTTTTCCCTCCTCGACACCACCCCTAGCCTGGTGGAGCCGTGCCGCGCCCGTTGTTTGTCGCGCCGTATTCATTCGCAAACCCATGCTAGCGCCAACAAACCAACGACCTTTGCTTTTACCTTGCACCCTTCTCCATCCCTCTCCAGATCCCTCTCCAGATCCCACCACCTTTGTGGTTTAGCGGGCTAGTTCCGCCCTGTTTGAAGCTTTCCAGTGCCTACCTATGTGGGGGATGGGAGATGAGAAGGAGCCTGCTTATTTTCTCGTTTCTCTGTTCCCACATGGAGCCTTATTTTCCGTGCTTGTTTCCCCCGATCCTATCTTTTGTTCTTGATGGTGCCTACCTCGATGATGTCCGTGTCCGCATAGTGATGCCACCCTCGCTAACTTGCCACGTTTGCTCCGCTCTATAGACGCCACGGAGCTCAAAGAAACCGTTTGCTCTCTGGCAGGTCAGTTTCCCGAACCATCGCCAACCCCGGATCGCCCTCTGGGTCCGATTCCTTGCCCTCTCCGACGCCATCAAGTACACCCACTGAATCCAGCGACTCCTCTGGTACTGATACCCCTCCCCCTCGCTCCTCTTCACAATCTACCCCGGCAGACTCCCTTCTAGGACCTCGGACTCACAAGATGATGACCCAGACCCAACGGATTCCGCGGAGCCTGGCGACGCCAATGAAGAGGGCGCGGCATCAGCTTTACCAGTCATGACTGCGGGGGTTGCGGCAGGCATCCTGGCTGTGGTCATGGCTGGAGGGTTCCTCTTCTAAGTAAGTGAGTGTCGAGCCCAAGAAGGGAACGCGAAAAGGAGGGTGTGGACTAAATGGAGGAGAAGAAGGGGGGAGGCCTACAGGTCGAGGGATGTGATGATCTCAAAAGAGGTTTGGGTCACGGATGCAGCGCAAAGAGGCTAAGCTGCTCACGGAACGGAGAGGCGTGAAGTTGGCCAACGATATTGGATACCATACCTAGAATGGCGTGCTTGATATTATGTTTGCTCTCTTTTTTCTTTCTTTCTATCTTGTCATGATCCTTCTCTCTGCAAATACCACTACACTTGACCAAGTTCGGGGTTTGACCGAGTGAGGATAAACGGAAACGAGTCACGCTTCGATGCAGGATAGGTTTAGCGAACGAGGCATAGCTCATGCTCGTGGGTGTCATCGCGAGCGGGAGGTGGGCTTCATTCCAATCTACGCCATGAGAGAGACGGTAGTGGTTCACGGAGCCGCGTGAGGTCACTGCTCGATAAACCTTTTGCATATTACGACACATGCTTGACTACCATCACGAGGGCCCCGGTGCTCGGGAACATCCATCGTGGGGTTCCCTAGCGCCCTCAATGTGGGAATGAGGGGAGGGAGGGGGAGGGGAGGGATAGCTCCTTTGGATCAAATAGATGGGGATTGGTGGCTTTCAGATTATCTTGGTTTCGCGCCCATACCCGGCACGGAAGAAGCAGGCCATCATCGTCACATCGGACCATGAACGGTGGACCGGGGTTCCTCCTACGGGCTTAGACGTGAACAAAAGCCCAACTCGGCTCGAAAGAAAGGGAACTATGGGAACTATGGGAACTATCGAGATGTGCCTTGAGCAGCACGGGCGCACGGAGAGTCAGCCACCCTTTTCGTCGTGTCATCGCCTCTTGGTTCGTCGTCACCTGGGTGGAGGAGGGATCTGGGGAGAGACGGGAAACGTGAAGAGGGGTGTTTCGGAATAAGCAGAACAAGAGGTGATACACTAGTTTACTTGTTGCTATGTTGGGGGTCATGTTCTAAGTCTTTTTCCCCTCCCAATATGAGGGAAGCCTTGCTTTCTTTATTTCCAACACTTATTCCTCTAGTACCCCGCGGCTCGGAGAGAGACGTTTCAACACGGCCTCCGAGAGCGGCCAGCTATACTTGTTTAATGGGTCGGTGTTTTCTGGGTGAAGAGCGGGGATTGTGAAGGACGGCTCGGGAGATGATGATCCTTGCTGGATTGTCCTATGTTTTTCTTTTCTTTTCTTCTTCTGTATCTCTTATCAAACACAAACACGGACCCGGCAGGCCTTCCCCGCGCGAAAGGACCAAAAACGATGGAGCGAGAATACCACGTCGGCGAACAGGTGTTCGTGGTTTCCGGTAAGGTCGGGGACGGTGAATTGGGAACTGGTCTGAGCTCCAAAGCAACGGCGAACGGGAACTCGCATCTCCGCCTGCAGACCTACTTGGGAAAGGGGGAGGGGATGGTGAATCAGGATCAGATCGATGGGCAAAAGATGGCTTCGTCGGTGCAAGGCTAGAGCTCTAGGCCGTGATGATACTGTCGCCCTCGGTTGCACCAAATCCCACTGCCGACCTTGGGAGCTTCCTTGCAATTACTTAGGATTGGACAAATCCTCTAGGCAATACGCGGAGGGTGGCTCACAAGGGGAGGGATTCTGGATCCCGGTGGGGTTGGAGGGGGAAGTGATTAAATGGACCCAACACGGCTGGTGTATAAGAAGAAGAAATAAAGAAATAAATGAATCGAGCATGCTGTTCGATATAGTATAGTATCTGTTTTCTGGAACCGCCCTTGAATGGGTGTCCTCTCGGCTGAATGTAAGCAGAAAGATGCCATCGCATCGACAAATGTCACCTGGGCCCAGTCCAAAAAACGAAGATCAAGAGCAGTGAGTGGAGCGCGTCCTGGAGCGGCCTCCGTGCGACGCTTGTCGCCCTTGGTTCTGAGGGTTTAGAGTCGGCGTTATTCTGGGCCACGACGAGACGGACGTGGGATCGATCGTCAACCAAGAAACATTCACTTTTGCTCCACCTTGTTCGCAAGCGCGCCGCCCAACGCCGCACCGACCGACATTTGGGAACGGAGCTGCGCGCCCGACCGCGCGCTCGGTGTGGGCGGAGGCCCGGCGTCACTCTTTTTCCAGTTTCGCTTTATTGATCACAACATTGAGGAAAAACATCCATGGTTGGATCTTCCTATTGTGCATCCCTCTGCCACTTTATCCAGCACCAAGTCCCGCCTCCACTCTCTATTTCTCTCTCTCCTTCCCCTCCCCTTCCAAACTATGGCACGCATCAAGGGAGGGACTGCCTTTCTGTGCGCACTTGATTCATTAAAATCGCGCCATGATCCGGTCCAGTCCGTCCATCGCAATTCCCGCCGGCCGAATAGGCGGTCGCCGCCAAGAAAAGTCTAGATGACCTTGCTCCAAGGGCTTGATTGCTTTTGCGCGAGGCGGGCGACTTCCCACTGGCTAAGCGATATTCCGGAAACCCTTTCGGGCTGTTCCACGACCGAGCCTGGTCTTCGCTCTCTGCTCTTTCCCCTTTTCCCCGTCCCCGTCCCTGTCCCCGATCCCTCTTCTAAGCCTACAATACGGAACGAGAGGCTCTCGCACGACTTCTTTTTCTCTCCCAGCGTTGAAGCTAGAGTGCGATGAAGTTTATCCTCACAAAGGGCTAGAATTCTGGAAGGGGTGGAGGTCTTACGAATGGATCGAGATGATGAGAGATGCTGAGGGTGAACACCCGGCCAGACAGACCAGCTAACGCGCCACGAAAGGAGGCATTCTGGGAAGCAGGCAGGGAGGGGTCACACAAACCGTCAGCCAAGAAAAGGACCAGGCGAGGGAATTTGTATGCACGTTGCTCTACGGCTGGTTCTTCCAAGAGCGCAATCACTCTCGGGACGAATGGGTGAATTGGGCGGAAAATAAGCCCTGCCAGGCACGATAGAGGCGGGCAGTCAGGAACGGGAAACAGCCGAATGAGCCGCGAAGTGATGATTTTTATTTATTATCGTGGGTCCATCTTACGAGCTCTGCTGCTTGACCGGAGCTAGATTTTTTCTTCTCCTCTCGTTTCCTCTCGTGGCTTTTATCAAGTGAGATTGGCTGTTCAACCTTTTGATCTCCCGTTGATCGACACTCGCTCGTTCCGTGATCCAGGTCTAGAAAAAGCTTCTCGCTTGCCGATCTCATTCCCCAACGAAAGGCTATCGGTAGCAAAAAGAATAGAAGGGGAAAAGAAAGGACAAAAATCACATACCTTGAGCTAGGACTTGCACTACCGCCGATATGCGCGTCTCCCATCTCCTCCCCGCCGCCACCCTGGCGGCCGCGCAGGCCGACAAGGCCTTCCAGCTCGCCGACGTCGGCACCTGGTTCGAGAACTTGGCCGTACGCCCGTCGGGCTCCGTCCTCGCCACGCGCATGGATGCCCCCGAGGTCTGGCACATTGACCCCAAGGAAGGCACCGGTTCGGTGCTCGTGACGGTGCCCTCGGCGCTCAGCACCACGGGCATCACGGAACTGACGCCCGACGTGTGGGTCTTTTCGGCGGCCAACTTTTCCTTTGGCGAGCCCTTTGGCCTGGCCCCGGGCTCCATGGCCGTGTGGAAGGTGGACCTGTCCGAGGGCGACGAGGGCGCCGAGCCCGAGCTCGTCGCGCGGTTCCCCGACGCCGGGTTCCTCAACGGCATGGCGACCTGGGACGAGAAGCGCGTGCTCGTGGGCGACACCACCAGCAGCGCCATCTACCTGCTCGACGTCGAGACCGGCGAATTCACCACCGCGCTGGACGGACCCGAGGTGGCCGGCGTCAACGGCATCCGCGTCCACGACGGCGCCGTCTACGCCGTCGCGACGACCAACACCACCCTGTACAAGATCCCCGTGACCGAGGACGCCGCGCTCGACGGCGAGGCCGAGGTTATCCTCCAGGGCCTCGGCATGGACGACTTTGACGTCGCAGCCGACGGCACCATCTACGCTGCCGTGCCGTCCAGGAACCTCGTGGTCCGCATCTCCCCGACGGCGAGGTCACCGAGATTGCCGGAGGCGAGGGCTCCGATGACGTCCTCGGCCCCACTTCGGTCAGGATCGGACGCGCCAAGGGTGATGAGGGCACCGTCTACGTTTCGACGACCGGCAACGGCGCTTTGGCCCCCGGATGCTACCAAGGAGGCTGCGAGCATCACTGCCGTCAAGGTTGGCGAGGCCCCCGCGGAAGAGCCTGCTGAGGAGGAGGAAGAGCCAGTTGAGGAGGAGCCTGTTGAGGAAGAGCCCGAGGAGGAGGCTCCGGTTGAAGAGGAGGAACCCGTCGAGGAGGAGCCTGAGGAGGAGGATTAATTGATTGGCGCTTTTGAGTGGGTTGCAGAATCGTCGGAACGCCTGTCGCTGCAAAGTTCATGTCGTGCCAATGAAACGCTGGCCTTTGTTAGCTCTTCACGGGTTCTTCTTCATGTATAAACTTTGCCTGATAATTCCATTCTTGTCTCTCTTCAACTTTTTGTCAGTGTTTTCAAGGTTTATAAAAAACATCGCCTACCAGTTGCCTCTATTTGACAATGCACGATGACGCGGTTTTCATCCATGATGCTTTTATATTCGCCCGAGATAGACCAGGCCTTTTTATTCCCCTTGGCTCATTCCTTCCTATTTCCTTGCCTTCTACTTGATGAGACCCATCCGAGAATACTGGGAAATGAACCAGTCATCCCCATCCTCAACAACCGTATGCAGATAACGACCGATCTCAAAGACCTCCACCGAGGAGGCCACAGTGAGATTGCGCAATGCTTCATCCCACTTGGGACCCTTGTACCAGGGGCTAGCGGCGAAGGCGACCCAGATCTCGTTGGTGGCCTTTGTTCCAGGCCCCTGTAGCAGTTAAAGCGCTCCCACTGCCAGTTGACGCCCGGCCGCGAAAGGTGGTGGTGGACGATGTACGTGTAGACGAGGGTGGTGACGAAGTGGGAGTTTCGGAAGGAAAGCATCTCGCGGGCGACGCGTTCGCGCTCCAGAATTTCGAAGCATTGGGCGACGGCTTCGGCGGCGGGGTATTTTGGGTAGGTGGAGGTCTCGCTGAGGAAAGGGGAGGCTCGCGGCCCAAGCGACGGAGGGTGAAGATATCGCGGGCGAGGGCGAAGGCGGAGGGCTGGGGCTGGGAGATGGGGCGGCCGGAAGAGTACTCTTCGTGGATGAGGGAGTAGATGGCGTCCTGGACCTCGGCGCAGTTGGCGAAGATGCGGAACGCGGTGAGGGAGTGGGTTCTGTCGAGACCAAAGGTTAGCGCAATGTTCAAAAGGGGTCACTGCTGTTGACGTTGTGAAACGAGATTTGCTCCGATGAGGAAGCGGAGGGATGGGGAATTGGTTCGGGGATCGGGAGTTTTCTGGGGGTGGTGGGGGAGCCATTGTGAGGAAGTAGAACAGGGCCGGAGGGCTCGCTCGTGTTGTTTGAGGTTGTTATTCTAGGTTGTAGGGAAAGCAGGGGGTGTGTGGCTCTTCGTGTGATGTCGAGCGCTTGATCTAGGTGAAGTAGTGGTGGGATGGTTAGGTTGACTGATAGATAGTGGTAAAGTATATCCAGGAGAGTCGGAGGTTCGAGGCATGATATATAGCTGCGGCGGTCGAGGTTTGATAAAGGACACGACGAGATATGGAGATTGAAGAGGGCACAGTCCTTAGTCTTCCCTTCATTGTTTCGCGGCGTCCGAAGCAAGGCGTGGCGTACGGGGGCAAAGGACAAGGAAGAAGGCTCCGCTTGCATGCTTTCACTCAAAGCCTTAATCAGTACGTTCCAAGATACAACGCCTTGGACTCGGGGTTGGCGGCGTCAAAGGCTTGTTTACAACTCGATGAGGCGCCTCCTTTGTCCCCGGAGTTCCAGAGCTCGACTTAGCAGAGTGTAAGTTGGCGCGTATCAGCTTGTGAATCGAGGTTTTGTCAGCTTAATCCACCAGCGCCTTGATCACTTGCATTGAACTTATTCCCGACGATGCGTCCCTCTTGAGTGAGGAGTGATAATAATGTCTCAAAACTGGGTAGCACGCACACTCTTGTATCTCGCTGAATGACATGGTGATGGCTGACAGGATTTCTAGTATTCAAGTATTTCTATAATCACATCGGTGCTACTCATACTATGCGAGGAGACGAAGACTTGGGCTTCAAAAAAGTAGCCTGAGTTTGTGGTTCTGAAAGGGACATCACCCAAGAAAACTAAGAAGGGTTCAAGCATGAAGACGGTTCAATGTTGTCAAAATAATAAGATCGAGTTACTTGTATTCCATGTATATAACTACCTTTTCACCTCAAACTTCGATTAGCTTAGCTTACATATACTATCTTCACTCTATAGACCTCAACACCCGCCGCGTACAACCCCGGATGTTGGCAATAGCATCCCCTAGCCTAAAGGAATCGTAGGCAACGCTCTGCCGATACGTCGTCCAAAACGGATCCTCGGCGGGCTCAGGGAGGCCCGCAAACCCGCTAAAGCTCTCCCACGTCCAGTCGATGCCCCTGCAGACGTGGTACAGCAAGACCTCGATCCAGCGGGTCGCGGTTTCGTGCAGGCTGCCGAGGGGAGAAAGGCCGGCGGCCTCGCGCTCGCGATCCAGGGTGGCGAAGAAGCGCAGAACACGGGCGGCCTTGTGCCGGGACCACTCGAGCACGGGGAAGTGATGCGGACGACGCCGACTTCTTGGAGAGAGGCGGCGCGAGCTACGTAGAGGTCGCGGCCGTAGGCGAGGGCGGTGTCGTCCATGGAGAGGCGGTGGTACTCTTCGTGGATGAGCAAGAAGACGGCCTCCTGCACGGCGGGGCGGTAGAGGAAGCTGCTGAACCGGTCCGGATCCTGGATATTGTGCCAGCTGATGTCCTGCGGGACGAGGGGGGCAGGTCGATGGCTTTGGAGTCTAGGTCGGAGTCCTCTAGTTGAGTGCTGAGCATCGTCTTGGGTGAGATGGCGGATGACGATGTACTGGTGGGGGAGGACGGGGCGCAAAAGTCATAGGTTTGGAGTTGTGCGGCTGCGTCGCTGAGTGGGATTGGATTGGAACGCATCGTGATTGAGGTTTGAGGTGTTGCCCAAGCTTTTACTACTTTAACGGACTCTGTCTGATAAGGATTATGTGAACTTGGATCTGGCCATCTTGACTTGCTGAGATGTGCTGGTTTTCGTGCATTATATCGAGTTCTCTTCAAAGAACGAGGGTTGACGTGATGGCAGATAGACAAAAGCCTTCTTGTGCTGATTCTGACAAAAAGATTCGGGGAACCCAAGCCCGTATTGTCGTTCTCACCTAGGGTATGGAGGACGGTGAGAAAGAAACAGATTATTCACGCGAAACAAAGGCCTTTGAATGCTTCGTCGTCCTTGCGAGGATCTTACTGACGTATAGATTCATCAGAGATGCCGGGCACGGCTGCCTCCCACGAAGGGAGGGCGGATTGGGCTAGATCTAGATGTGCAACGGACATGATGGTTCTCTAGTTATTAAGAAGTTACTCAAGATTTCACTTTACTTAGTGGTCAGTTATCTTGAGCTTAAAATACTTGCCCAAAAGATGGATTCCGTGTAAGTAACATAAGCGATTGAGCCCGCATCAAAACTGCTGTCGACTTGTCCACGAGGCCGACACATAAAAATGCCTTGCTAGATGTAAGCAGTTGGAATGGTGAAGATCAAAGATGTTCCTGGCCAATGTCGAGTTCTTTGAAAAGATCATCCTGTAGAGAGGGGAGAGACAAGGCTGGGCATCTTGCTGCATTCCTTTTAGAATCCGGAGCATTCTCCACCTTGGCCGGACACAGGTAAAATGCTTCACCTCCACGTAAAGGGAACGAGGAATGTACAAGACTCAGACAAGGAAAGTGACTAATCGGGAAGGCATCGAGACGTCCAAATGTCCAGCTAGGCTTTCATGTCATCCTGTTTCACAAGGCTTCATACAATCAACGTGCAGGCACGTTCAGGTGGGGGCGGGCGTGGAAAGGTGGATAGGAGATGATGCGAAACTTGGCTCTCCCTGCCATTCTGCGAGGCGAAAGCCTAAACATTGGTGTGGCTTGAACACAGCCATGCATCCAGATGCATCGAGGGAGGGGCACCCTTTTCACCTCCAAAGTAACGATCGGGACCTTCGTATCGACCGTATTGAACCCGGTTTAGCCAATGGGAATGCGAGATTTCGAGCAGCCCTCTGATAGGAGAAGAGAGGAAAAGAAACACCAGGGTTGAGTCCCGGTCTGGCGCGGGGCACGGGGACAAGGCGAGCGGGAGGATGCTTCGGGACTCGTCGTATGGGTCGTATCGTGAGCTCATTGGCGAGTAGACCCTGCGCATGGAGTGACTTTGCAGCCCGAGGCTGCCTTGCGCTGATGCCAACGCCACCCATCCAACTTGGGCGAGGCGTGAGAAGCTTGCTCTGCCAAGCCAAGAAAGATCGTGACATTCTTTTGTTGTGACCGAAGAAATCTTCAATTTCTTGCGAAAGGGCATCTCGACTGCAGAAATATATAAATACTCCCAATTTCCCACCATGTCAGTCATGATGATGGGAGTTGTGTATGCCGAGACACCTCAGCGCTAGTATGAGCTTCAGGCAGCATAGAACTCGATTCAATTGAACGCAGTCCAAAGAAATCTCTCCGTATCAGTCAACATCTACTATATTTTACCAAATCCGCTTAAATCCATCACATCATGGGTGCCGGATCCTCAACGTAAAGTCATTCCCTCCCCGCCCGCGAATTGCGCTAGGGTATGTGCCCCGTACTAACACATCCTCGCAGCCCAGCCCCGCCCCCGAGGGTCGCTCAGCTCGAGAAGGTGTCCTCGCCGGCGTCATTGACGCCATCAGCAGCACCATCCGCACCATGGACCTCCCTCCCGCCATCACCGACAGGGCCCGGGAGGGCATCCGGCTGAGCGCCGGCCTTCGTCGCCACTTCCTGTTCAACACGGGACAGGACGCCGACGACGATGTTGCGGCCACGACGCTCGTGATGATGGCGGGTCTGGCGACCAAGGCCCGGCAGGCGTGCAACATCCGCGACTACGTGACTCTCCTGGTCGAGGACACGGTGCTTCGCCTTAGCATGGACCTAGGTCCGCCGTCACAGGCGCTACGGGATGCTGCCGCCTTTATTAATCCTTTCCTCAACCCGGAGGGAGGTGGGTCCTCGGGGTCAGCGGGGACTCCTGAGTTGGTGCCTTTAGGACGACGGACGCGGCGCTGGTGACGGACGTGGAAAAGGGGTTGCTCGTGCTTTTGTATTATTGCCACGAATCCAACATCAAGGACTCACCGGACGAGGCGATTGGGCATTTGTGTAAGCTTGCTGAAAAGTACGGCGACATCAAGGACCTTGACACGCGCAAGGAGCCACTGACAGAAACCGAGGTTCGTTTCCGCAGCCCACCTGTCCCCCTTTTACCCCCTCCACCCCCTTCTCAACTTCTTCAGTACCTTTGATCCTAGACTTCCCCACGCCGCAGAATTTTCCAATTGCAGCGCAGTGCACAAAACAAGTCAAGCTAACCATGTCTCCTCCCCATTTTCTGGGGGCCCGGCCTGCGCTTTTTTTAGGTTTACCTCTTCTGGGCTCTAGCCTTCCTCGTCGCCAACATCACGGCCTCCGTCCCCGAGGCCAACCTGACGGCCGAGTCCCGCACGCGCCTGGCCGCCGAGCGCGGAGTGCAGCTCAACCGACTGCTCACCGCCTGCGAGATGCTCCTGTCGGAAGGGCGGCTCGACCAGGCGTGCTTCTGCCTCGCGTTCCTGCGGCGCATGGTGGCGGGCGAGGAGCGCGCGTGGTGGAAGTCGAGGGCCAAGAGGATCGCCAAGGAGCTGGGCCGGAGGAGAAAGGTGAGGCAAAAGTGGCACGAGGAGTTTGCGGCGCAGGCGGTTCGGGAGGTGGTCAAGGCACCGGATGTGCCGGGGACGGAAGGGTGGGAGGCGAGGACGTCTATCTCGTTTTCGAGGGAAGACTTGCGGTTCGATCCGGATCCGATGAAGGGGCTGTAAGGGAGGGTTGGGATGAGGCCTTCAGGGTGGGGGATGGGGGAGGTGGCTGCTCGGTGCTCGAGAATGACTTTGATTATGTTGGGATATGAGAGCAAGCACAGAAACAATAGTAGAATGAACAAGAGGTATTCGTCTTTACCAAAGCTTCAAAGTTACATGTATGGGGTCTACACGTAGGCGAGTACATATCTAGTGTAGAGTTAACTTGGTAAACAAGATCACAGCATCCATGAGGTCGGGCAGCACCGAATTTTCACATCATTATCTTAAGAAGTAGGAACAATGACAAGGTAGAACACTGTAAAGGTGGGTGGCAGACAGGATGAAGAGTGCCAAAAAGAGGGAAACCAAAAAAGACGACAAAAAACCGCTGGAAGCCGAGGGAATTGAGCCCTCGGTGGGGATCGAACCCACAGCCTTGAGATCACCGCCTTCTTATGAGAGTTAAGAGTCTCACGCTCTACCGATTGAGCTACGAGGGCTTCCAAGGGACAAGCTTTGCCGCTTGTTCGTGGGGGTCCGTTGTGGAAACTAGGTATGAAAGGGTAGTACCGGTAGGGCTTTTGGAATGGACATGTAAAATTTTTATCTCTTTGTTTGTTTAGTTCCCCTTTCTCTAAGGCTCGTGGGGACACGAGGCAGGGCTGATGTGGGTTCCTCTCCATTTTCAATGAAGCTATTTTGAAGCAAGTGGGGCCGGGATGGGGGCCCGATGCTCGGCGATGTGGAGACACACGCTCCACGGCCACGGAAAGAAAACACAGTTGGGGCACCAAGTTTGTACCCAATTTATCGAATCTGCACGCACTCACATTCTCCTTTATTTCCCGGGAAAAGGTCGTCTAGTGTTGGTTGGGCAAGGTGGGGACAAACATAGCCTGTTTGCCTGTGTTCGCAAGACATGTCGGAAAGGGAAGGACGGCTGAACGGGGAAAAAGGCGGATCGGCACCGTGAACCCTGACGCGGATGGAAAGCCTCCGGGACCGTGGTTAAAAACAGCATCGGCGCAGCGACAGAGCGATCGAGGTGAAAATCCAAAAAAGCAAACCATAGAAGTGTATTCTATGAAATACTACACTTTTAAGATAAAAAACACGACAGCAAGGCAGCATCCGCTATCTGAAAGATGGGAAGCAGCAAAAAGCCCGAAAACGCCTCTTGACAGCTACAAAAAACGGATGAATGACAACTACAACCAAAAAAAAAACACATAACCGCCCCAACTCCTACCCCCTTCATCCACGCTCATACTATCCCATCGAGAATATCCCTCAGCTCGGGAATCTGGTCATAAATCTCTTCGCCACCAAACAGTTCTAAATCGTCGATGGCCCTCTTGGCCCATATCTCGGTGTTGCGCCGGTCCCCGATGGTGTTGTATAGGCGGGCGAGGATGTCGTAGTACTCGCCGAGGGGCACCGTTATGCCCTCTTCGGCGATGAGCTGGATCATGGTCTTGTGCTTCTTAATGGCTTGGGAGTACTCGTTCTTCTTGACGTGGTCCAGCACCACCGAGCGCACGTCGCGGATGCGCTCCCGCCGGTCATCGGACGCCTCGACCTCTTCCTCGCTGAGGCTGCAGAGGGCGCAGTCGCAGGAAAATTCCACCGCTTCCGAAGGAAATCTTGGCGCTCGTCGCGCAAAGACCAAACTCGGCATCTACGAAGAAATAGGCCCCAGGTTAGCGAAATTTCCTCATTCTAGCGAGTCGTTCAGTGTCCCCGCGCAAGTGGAGGCTCAGAGCGAGATCGGCAAAGGGGGACTTACAGCTGATTGTAAGTTCTTGCCCGGCCTCAATATCGCGGTTGGCGATGGCCGTGTTGGCGAGAGTCTTTTCGGAGAAGCGAATGAAGGCACTACGGAGAAAAGAGGTAAGTTGTTAGTCGGGGACTCGGAGCGGAAGTATACCGACAGAGGAGTGGAGAAAGAAGAGAAGAGACGCAAAGGGGGTTTGGAGGGAGAAGGGGCCAAAAATCACTTACTTTGGGT
The DNA here is from genome assembly GCA_949357655.1 of Parascedosporium putredinis. Classification (NCBI taxonomy): domain Eukaryota; kingdom Fungi; phylum Ascomycota; class Sordariomycetes; order Microascales; family Microascaceae; genus Parascedosporium; species Parascedosporium putredinis. The sequence continues at coordinate 637,910 of CASHTG010000003.1, forward strand.
TACAGGCATGGTTCATTCTCTGTCACGCCAAATACCCCTTTGGTGTTAGCCCCCAGCTTATTCCCGCGCAATCCAAGTTTGCAAGAAAAGGGCACCGGAACTTACCGAAATCTCGGGGAACAGGACCATGGTACTCCGATTCTCCAGCGACATGCCAAACGAATTCGTCCTCAGCAAGTCCTCCACCACCCTCTCCGTCGTGTTGGTGCTCATGGCGAGGCTGCGGATGGCGTGGCCCCTCGGCAGCTGATCCACCGCCGTCTCCAGCAGCTTCTTGCCCTGGAACAGCTTCGTCTGCTTGGGGAACGCCGTGTCCGCAATCACGCCCGCGTAGTCGACCATAAACTTTTCCCCTTGCGAATCTTGCGCGTCGCCACCGCGCCCTTGCCGCGTCCCGGCATGTCCACCACCTTGTATAAGGGCGCGCCGCCCCTCGGCCGCTGGAGCGGGATCGTGAAGGACTCTTCCAGCTTGTCCAGGGTGCCGGCGGCGTCCTCGGGCGTGGTGATGATGCTGACGCCGATGCCGTTTTGGAAGTGCGCGTTGGTGAAGACGCAGTACTGGGTGTCGGCGCAGTAGGGGCGGTGCGTCCACGGGAACCACTCGCTGGGCTTGCTCCCGAATCCTCCGACCAGGGACGGTCCGCACGTCGGCGGCGTCCAGGTGAGCGGGTCTGAACCTCCGCGTCCGCATAGCCCGCGGCCCGAGGCGAGCTCGTCGGCCTCGATGTCGCCGTGGGTTAGGGTGTTGGACCAGGCGTGGGCTACGGGAGCCGTGAGGGATACGAGGCTGAGCCCGAGTGTTGATAGGCGCGCCATGCTTTTTTGTTCGGGGCTTTTTTCTTCTTCTGTTTGTTCTTCAAGGGGCCGATGGGGGCGGAGGCGTGAACAAGGGAGATCCGGAGGTATATATTTTCCTCGAGACTCTTGAGAAAGGAGACCTTGGCGGAGATGCTTCTCTTTCCTTCTACTGTTCTGCAACTGACAAAGGGGAGACTTTCTTTTCTCTCCTCCTTTTCTTTTTCTTTTTTTCAGATTCACATGGGGAGAACGTGGGGAAGCCTAGAGCTTCCTACCTCGACTACTTAAGGGGCGACGGAACTCCAATACTCGTTTTCCTTCTCCGCTTCCGTTGACAAGCAGCTCCGACCCCAAAGCCAAGTTGGCCAGCTCACCGTCTACCTTTTTGTGCCCATCCCTCCAAAGCCGGGCCGTCCCCAAACTATTGTGGAGACGGGCGTGCTTTGCATCAAAGGGGAAAAGGACAGGCGCCAAGAGAAAAAAAGGAACCAAAGTCTGGCTCCCTTGGACGAACCAGGGCGGCTCGAAGGAGAATGAACAGCGCTGAAGGAAGGATGGGACGAAGAGGCTTAGTCGAAGGGGCGTGGAAGAGGGAGAAAAATGAACAGCAGCAGCCAAAAACAATGGCTTTGGGCGCAGAGAGCCAAGACATGGGGCCTGTTTCACCACTATGATGGTGGAAGAAGGACCGGCGGCTCGATAACGTAACTGCTTCTGCTGATCGTGTGGCCAAGACGGGCTGGGATTAACCGACGAGATGACATTCCGGAAGGGTCTGCAAGGGGGAGGAAAGATGTGGGAGGACACGGCGGAAGCGGGAGAGGAAGAAAAAGAAGGGGAAAAAGAAACTGAAAAAAAGGCCAAGGCAGAAAAGAGGGAGAGAGAGGAAAGGAAATAGATGGGAGAGCCATATTGGCTTGGCTTGGCTGGGGCTTGGCCAAAGGCATTTTCTGTACTATAAGTTGGAGAGATTCCTCGCATCTTGGGGGAAAGGAGAAAAGAGGACAAATATCGATTTTAAACCCCCAAAAGTCTCCAAGAAAGGGATGGAGCTCGCAATCCACGTCATGCCACTCAAATCTAGGACTGACGTCGGAGTCTGAACTTGAGGCTCCTACGGTCATCCGCAATCGGTGTGCGACGTGAGGCCCGTCCGCGCCGACAAAGGTGTCGCCGATAGGAGAGGGGCCCTCGGATCCGGGAGGGAGGGGAAGGTGTCTCTACGGAACAAAGAGCACTGGAATCTAAAGCAAGGGAGAAAAGGAAATACCTTCGATGTATGGATCAATTGATGGGAACAAGACGTTGACTGTTAAGTCTCGTGTCTAAACAATTAGAAACGGTCCCACCCATCTGTACCATGTCCCTCCGTGTAAGTTCTGATCATCGTAGCCGGGAGGTTCTGCTTGGTTGGGGTCGACAGATTTGTTAATCTATCCTTGATCCATAGATCAATTGATCTATGTATCCAGCACCCGCCATTAATATAATATCCGCAGGACCCACCAAGTTGATGCTCTGGATATGGTTCCCCGCGCAAGGGAGATGTAACATCTGGGGACCAAAGTGGGAGAGGAAGGGCCCGTGGCTAGCAGTCGTCCTGTCCCCATTTGATCTAAGCCATGGCCAAACGAGAGGGGAGAGTGAAGGTGGAAAAGGCGAGAGAGAGTCTGAACATGTGCCCACTTCTAACCTGACTTGGACGACGCTGGTGTGGCTAAGTTGTTTTCCGGCCGCCTCAACCTATTCATACGTGCAGGCGGGGATGATCTAGAAACGGGGCGGCATGACGAGAGGCGGGTAAAGCTGGAACCGACCTCTGATTCTCAACGTGGCCAGTCTCTTTCCTTTGTTTATGGGTCTTTTCGGGCGTTTTAGTCCTTTTTATTTTATTTTCTTTTCCACTCCCCCACTTCCTCTATATGTATTTCTTGGGGTAAGGGTGTCAACCGAATGCGGGTTCGACACATGAGATCATCGTAGCCGATCGCTGGGACCATCTGTAGTGTTGCGCTTCCAACGCGAACGACAAGAAAAAAAGATTTGATAAAAGACACATGGCTGGTACCCGCTGCCAAGGGAATCTGGTGGGGATGCATTGTCACGAGAGGTCTTGTCAAACAAGTGTGCATTGTTCCTTGGATCTTGACCCAGCCGAAGTGTAGAGGATGAAAGTGGCCATGCCACGCTCACTGGGGAGTATACTCGTATGGAATGGATTGACGGATCCATAGATGGATATCAATCTTGCCTGTCAGCGCCATGATGCAACAGCCCATTGGCAATCCGGAGAGCACAAACATCGGGGACTTAACCATCACTCTCTCGTGAAGAGTTGAAGTCTGCATCGCGCCTGGTGATATGCAACGCCCATCCGAGAAGAAATATCAGACGGAAGAGAGGACGAAGGAACATAGGACAGAAGAAGAGACCGGTAGCTACATGAAGAAAAAAGACAAAAATTCCCCGACACCCTGCTCGATCAATTGGCGATGATTTGGGCTTGATTCTTGGCGATGGTGGGGCGACGATTTGCAGGTTGATTAAAATTCTGCACACCACCGTTTCATCCCAAGTGCCCTGGGCTAACCTGCTCGTACGGCCTCCAAGCGCGGCGTGTGCCCATGCCCCAGATTCTTGCTGGAGAAATGCGCCGACCCGTTTCGGTAAGAGGAAATCGATCAGATGGGCTTAGAGAGGCGGCATCACTGATGTCGCCCGGCGATGTTTCAGGCGCCTGCTTCCGCCGTCGGTTCTCAAACGAGAGCGAGGTTGAAATTGGTCATCGACAGCTATTTGCGATGGGCGCATGCGGTGTTCTCTCGGTGCTCACTCTCATTGCCGTGCCTGAGAAGAAACCCCGTTGAGCCGCCACTTCAGTTGTCTTGCCCGGCTCGACGTCCTTGGAGAGGATAGTAAAGTAATCAAAGAAAGGCAGGACCCAGCCAGGCGGCAAAGTGATAATGATTGAGGTAGTTAGTTGGCCAACTAGTCTGACGATTGAACTGCTGTCAGCGTGTCGTCGAAGACGTATTTCCAGTGCCACGTGAAAAAATCAAGCGAGTGAGATAGTTGACTATGTCAGCTCCTCCTCCAGTGTTGGGATGAGTTGCACTATTGCTATTCTCGTCCTTCGATCCAACTAAGCAGCAATATTCAGCAAGGCAGCTCGTATGTTGTGGATGCAATCGCCAAAAAAGCAGTCATGCCAACTCCCCTCCTCAACACCAGACAAATTGGAGAGAGTCTGGGGAAAGCTCCAGCAACTGGAGTTTTTCCGGGCACGGACCAGGCACATGCCAGCTGTTGGATTCAAGTTGTCTGTTCAAGCGATTTGGCTTGCAGGAGTCGCCCCCGGGGCTGTTGCTGATCTAAGAATGGAAGGCGAGAGCTGCTGAGTAGAATCTTCTTTAGCATACGCACCGCCTATCATCATGCATACTCGCCAATCAAAACACGAGAACGTGTCGACACTGTTCGAGCTTACAGTGCCACCGCGCCAGGAGTTGGTCGACTGCACGAACAGAACAGCCATCAATTGATTTGATCCCGCTCCCGCACGCGTTTGCAGGAGCTTCCCCACGTCTGCTCCCCATTCCACCCGGTCGCGTTATCAATCGCAGGCCCAGCGCATCATAAATCCGACTAGCAATTCTCCATACGCGTCTCTTCTAGACATTTTAGATGCATTAAACAAGTTGAACTTGGCATTGGCGTGCTTGGTCAGAAGCATTTTGTAGCTTTGACAAGTTCGTGAGGAGCACGAGCTTGCCCATCCTTCTTCCTCCCCCAAGCCCCCTACCTCCATCCTGAGTCAGCATCTGCGACCCTCCACTCAAGGAAGGTGTCGAGCTGGTCCTATTCCCCTGACTGACTGAATTGGGATTAACTTCACGGCCTAAAAATCCAGAGGGACCTGCGACTGCGCCGAACACGACCAAATCTTTTACTGTCCTCTCCTCTCATCCTCTCTCATTTTCGCAATCTCCATCCGCGCGCGCTCGGCGATCACGACACCCACGACCTTCCCTTCCATCAGCGCAACCCACCACTCCTCGTCCACCCGCTCGACCCTACGTACGTCATCTCATTCCGAGCAAAGCCCCGTGCGGCTTGAGCTGGCCCGCGCCTCCCCTCCTCCGGATCCGTGCCGAGAAGAGCGATCCCCTTCGACCTACGGCCAACGTCCGTCCGTCCGTCCGCCCCTCCCCTTGACCCTTTTGAATCGAATCTGTAGCTGTCGCTCCGTTTTGTCCACGAATTCTCCTCTGCCTTCCACCGCGCCCCTCCTCCCCCTTTTATAGAGGGCGTTTCCGACTTCCTCTTCCCGCTTGAGGGCGCTTCCGCCTCCCGGTGGACGCCGTGACGTCCGGATGTAGTTCGGATGCCGCCACTCAACCCCTTTTGAGCGCCTTCTTCAAGAGTCCCCTACCGGCCCAGTGCGCGCAAACCCAGCACTACGTCCTTCTCGTGCCCACGACCGAAACCCTCCTTACTCACCACGAAGCTGAGACCAATGCGACCGCCCACGAGATCCTACTCTCCGAGGAGTTCATAGCGAGCCATGTTCTCAGGATACCTAGCGGGAACGCCGCCAATGGTGCAGCGGCCCCGGAGCCCTTGCCGAACCTGAGGGATATGAGAGGCAAGGCGAAGCAGTATAATACTATCAATGGCAGGAATGTGGTGATCAAGGATGGTTTTGTGTACAGCAATAAAGGTAGGCGCAACCTCAATTCTTCATGGAGTCTTGAACACGGACATGCGCAACAGCGCAAATACCCATTCTCTTTTCATACGCGCGTGGACCGCAATCGACGGCTTGATCGGCTCCCCTGGCCTTTCCCTCCCTATCAAGCCAATATCAGCTGACCTAAACGTCTTTCAATTCTAGGCTTTCGCGCGCCCAATGAAGCGCAGCTTCTCTTTGACACACTTTGGCATTCCGATAACGTGGAGTCCCGTCAATGGCTCATATACTACATCTCGAAACCTCTCATAGGCACCTGGGTGGAGGACGTGATATCCCCGGCCATTCTCATCCAAGGCATCGCCAAAAGGAAGCGGACGAATTCAACCTCCTCTCCCCTGCGGAATCCAGCGACCGCCCTGCCATTGGACGAAAGAAGGACATTAGGTATTTCCATGACCTCCTAAATCACTTCCCCATCATTGCGAGGCATATGCAACCGGGGCTAGAGAGGCTTTTCCGGGACTTCACTTCCGCTTTTCAACATCCGCTGCCCCCACCTCCATCCGCCCAGACTATACCTGACCCGGACTCCGAGGCTGCCGATGCGGTGGGTCCGGTCATTGGGCCCCCTGAGGTGAATGGCGTAGATCATGCGGCGGCGGGAAACTCGCTGGTGAATTCTGACTACACCAGCGAGGAGTCGTTGCCAGTGACGGAGGACTTTTACGCCGAAGATGACGAAGATGTCATGAGGGCCACCTTGAGAGCGCAATCACCGCCGGGATCGACATTTTCCAGTCCGTGGACAAGCAACAGCTTGCTCTGCTCGGCGCCACGACAGAACTCACGGGGAGCATTGTGGAGAAGCTCCTTGAACGCTACGTGGCCGAGAACGTCCACCACCTCCTATTCCCGAAGCTCTGCGCATTAAAACGCCCGTACGATCTCGAGCTCGAAGCCAAGATTCGAATAATGGAGAATATCGACGTCTCGCAGCTCGGCGTGGAGATCCAAAACGGAATCAAGGGCAAGCATGACCTCATCATCCAGCTCGGTGTCGCCATCGAAGAGTTTAAAAAGATGACGGGCGCTATGTGTCCTCAAGAGATGCTGTCGCTTCTCGTCACCACCGTGAAGAATGTTACCAGTGCTGCCGAGGGCCGCCCCTGCCAAGGCCAGCCCGGCTCCGACGCCGCATCCGAGAAGCCTCTGATGATGGTCAACGCCGACACGCTCGTATCGCTGCTCCTATTCGTCGTCATTCGAGCACAGGTCAAGAATTTAAAGGCGCGGTTCACGTACATTCGGCAGTTCATCTTTATCGACGATATTGACACTGGAGAAAAGGGCTATGCGCTGAGTACGTTTGAGGCCGTGTTGGCCTACCTCGCGCTCGACTCGAGCGGCTTAAGAAGGGCGAGCAAGCGGAACAAGGCGCTTTGGAATGCCGCGGCCAAGGGAAATCTCGGCGAGCTTAAGCGAATCATGGAGCCGTCTGGGGATGCTCTGGAGGACATGTCTGACTCGGAGTCCGAAATATTTGATGCCGGTCCTAACCGGCCTTTGTCGTTTAGCTCATCAAGGAGGTCGTCGCGGAGACCCTCAGTGACGGAGCTCTTTTCTTCGGGGTCGGGCCTGGGCCACGTTTTCCCCTTTGAAGCCTCTATACATGACGAGGGAGGACCTGCGGTTCACTTCCACCACCCGACTCAGACGCCCGCGAAGAAGATGAAGAAGGTCTCCATGGACACCCGCAGCATGTCCAGCAGCTCGGAGATTTCGTTTCGATCTCGGGCCACGAGCTTTGGGACCATCAACAGCGCACTCGAGGCTGACATTTCGGTCGAGAGGTTATCGCAGACCCACGACGCCTTTGGAGAGTCGGTAGTCATGATGGCCGTTCAGAACGAGCAGGTAGAGGTGCTTCACTACCTGCTTTCACTCCCCCAGCTCTACCCGCTGTCCATGATACTAGAGGACATTAATAACGAAGACACGACGCTACTGAGCGCGGCGGTGCAAATGGGAAATCGGAGAATCATTGATTGTTTGATGGGCATCGTGTTCGCTAGCGCCACGCCCCAGCAGATCGCGCTGTATCTCACAAAGCAGGATATCTGGGGCCGCAGCCTTGGCCACTACCTGTTCCACGCGCCCTACCTCATCGCCAAGATCGGGAACGTGGTGCCGTGGCGGCAGCGGGACAAGAATGGGCAAACACCGCTCTTCGCGCTCTGTCGTTCGTACGACCAGGAAAAGTATGCGGCCATGGTCGCGGCAGGCATCGATGCCGCGCGGCGAGCGCAAGGGGATGGCGAGAGGCTGCACCTCGACGACCACGTGGATAACAAGGGCAATACTCTGCTGCACATCGTCACGGACGCCATGATGCTGCACCGCATCCTAGAGCGATGCGACGTGGAAGTGAACGCGACCAACGACAGGAAATTTACGCCCCTGATGCTGGCGAGCAAGTACGGCCGGTACGACCTCGTACGGATGCTGATGGCGGACCCACGGGTGGACGTGGCTGCGCGGGAGCTGCGTGGTCTTACGGCGGTGGAGCTGGCCAAGGACGACGACGTGCGCAACAAGTTTGACGACCTGATGCTCTTTAGCATGCCGGCGGGGCCCGACTGGCGCATCACGGGCGTGGTGCGAGCCTTTTTCGTCGAGGACGGCTCGGTGCGGCTCGTGCTCAAGTCGGCGGCGCCGACGCCCGAGGGCAGCAGCTACACGGTGACGACGTGCCGGCGCTCGCTCACGGACTTTGAGGCGCTGGTGGATCTCCTGTCAGTGGAGAACCCGTCGTCGTGGATTCCGCCCGTGGCGGTGGCGCGGTCGCCGTTCCAGATCCCGGGCAAGCCGTCGCGGTCGATGCTGCGGGAGATCCAGACGGCGACGGACTGGTTCATGAAGATTATGCTCGCGCACCCGACCTTTGCGGCGCACGAGACGCTGTGGGAGTTTTTCCTCATGCCCGAGATCCGGCTGGACACCATGACGCAGCGGTCCAAGCTCAAGGCCGAGGCGCTGCTGGAAAAGATTCGGGACGAGATGGAGCCCGTGGGAGACGTGAGGGAGGTGGAGCAGTTTGTGGATCACGCGAGGGAGATGGTGAGGTCTGTGAGCCACTCTGCGAGAAGCGTCATGAGGAGGACGAGTCGGTTGTCCAACGTGATTACAGGTAAGGGCCATTTATCCCCTATTTCTTTCAATCATGATTTACACCCTTTTTTTTTTTTGTCTTTTCCCGGGGTTTGCGCCCCCATGGGCCCTACATCCTCAACAAAACTTTACAAATAAACTAATGTCTTTCAAGACCTCTACGATGCGACGAAGCTCTGGCGGAGGGCAGTGAACACACTCGAGTTCCTGCCACAGCCGTACAAACTCGCGATTGACATCTACACTCAGTCTCTGGAACCAAGGCAAAATAATCCGCACGACACGCTGCATGCGACGCTGCAGGCGCAGCAGGGCACGATCTTGGCGCTGCTCTCGGCGCTCGCGCGGCCGCCTGCCCTCGTGGCGCAGATCCGGGTGGCGCAAAAGACGCTAGAGCGGACAATGAGCGCGGCGGCGTCGGCGGCGCGGACGGCCTCGTCCTCTTCCTCATCCACTGGAGGCGGTAGCAAGTCGCCGTGGGCGGCGGCCATTGGCCTCGGGGGCCTGCTCGAGGATCCGCGTAAACAACAACGGCAGGGGGCGGAAAGGGAAGAAAAGGTGCGGCGAGCGCGCGAGGAAGTAGATGACTTGGGGAGGGAGCTGCGCTACGGACAGCAGGTGGTGGCCGGGGAGCTGGCGGGGTGGCAGGACATGAGGGCGGGGATGGGCAGGAGGCGCTGCGCGACTTTGCGCGGGGCATGGTGGTGCAGGAGAGGGTGAAGCTGGAGGCGCTGATGAGGTCGCTCAGGAAAGTGCGAGAGGCGAAAGAGGTGATGGGGGAGAGTACGGGAGCAATGGGTGGAGGGGGCAGGGGCAGGAGGAGAGACCTCATCGAGGAGGGGTGGTTCGCGATCAGTAGACTCGTCCGCGATGCATGGGCGGAGAAACGGGAGCAATCGAGGTTCGCGGGTATAGACTTTTTTCTTTTTCTTTGGGAATTTTTGTTTACCATTGATGTTGGGTATTCCCACTTCTTCCTTTTGCTGGGCGCAGCAGATAATATGGAGGCAGCACATTCCATGGTTAATCAGCGTCCCCTCCTTGTACATGTATTAGTTTTTGGAAGAGGAACCAAACAAGAAGCCCTTGGCCCATTTCGGTAATTTTTTGTTTTCTGTCCTCTTGTTCTCCTTCCCATGATCACCGGCCGGGGACCCTCGGCTTTTGCATCACCAGAACGATTCTAGGTCTAGACTCGCATCCTTTTCCCCGTCATATTGGGGTGGAGAAGAAAATAATGCGCACGAGGTGGTTGCCTAGGCGAGCGGGGAAGTGCGCAATCAGCAATAAGAAAAAAATTAATTTCTGAGGGGTTTTTTGTCTTTTCGCGAACGTGACGCCAAACCTTGAAGTTCTCGAGGATGACGATCCCGTCGCGGTCGCGATGCGATGGGCAGATTCTCGAAAAAGAACGATCGAGTCGCGAAGTTGGATGGATTCGTGGGTGGGTTTTTCGTGATTTAGCGAATTTTGATAGGTCCGATTTTAGTTACCATTCGTGAGTCTTGGATGGACCTATGGATGCAGCAGCCTTTTTAGCTTGGGGAGGAGGCAGCAGCCTGCATGACGGCTTGCATATTTTGGCGTGTGTGGACGGATTCGGGTGCGGGCGATTCGAATGGCTGGGAACGCTCGTCCTTTTTCTTGAAAGGGTGGCTCCCCGCGCCTTCCGGGACGGTGATTCGAGCAAATGTTTCTACTTGGAAGCTTGTTGCGTGAAACGAGAGGGGAGATGGAAGCTGGGATCAATGTGTGGAGATGTGAGTCATGGGGGAGAAAGGAAGCTTGCAGAAGTGGTTTCTTGAAAATGGGTGCGCTAGGGGAGGGGAGGGGTGGATGGATGATTTGACGTGTGAGCTAGTTGTTTTTTTTCTTGGAATGAGTCTGAGGGCACTTTGACCATGCTTGGGATTAGAAGGAGGAGGGCTGGTGATCTTGTTGTTTTTTCAATGCCGGAAGAGGGAGCCGAGATGGGGGAGGGATCTTTGGGAGAAAGGCTTTGGCTGGGCGGGGGAGGGGGGAAGATGGCGTGTGAACTGGGCTCGGCAAGGGTGGAGAGGGAGAGAGAGATCCTCGGATTCCTTGGTTCTTGTTGGCCATAGAGCGACGAAAATGGGACCTCTTCTAAACGGAGCGTAGAGATGTTCATGGCGAAAGTTTCAAGGTCTCTTGTGAACCCCGGCGATGATGCCGGGGCAGCATGCGGGACCATCTCCGAAGCACATCCCACGGCTCCGACCCGGAGCCTAGCCACGGAACACCGCCACGCCTCCGGTAAAGGGTAGGTAGCGTGGCCGGGGGCCGGGGCCGGGCCGGTCTCATACTTGTCCGGTAAAACTCCCCAGGGTCTCGCCGGACCCTCTCATCGTGAGGGCACAGACCCATGGCTCATGAGGACAGGGTTGGAGTCCGATCAAAAGCAAGGCATAGGTGACGAAAGGGAGCAAAGCACACGCAAACCAAGACAAAGCCAATTCACAGAGGCGGAAGAACAGCAGCCCGTAAGCGCCACTCTGCCCGTCCAGCTCGGCTAGGATTTCTTGCTTTTCGTCATACGCGCCGTAGCCCGCAACAGCGAAGCAAGGAAAGAAAGAACAAAGGGCAAGAATCTTGCTCGCGCGTCATCACATTGTCGCATTGAGCAATATATGCAGCCAATATCCCCGGCAGTGGTATGAGCTGCATATACCCGCCACCAAAACTGACTCCAGTTCTCTGTCTATGTGCGTGCGTGCGTGCGTGTGTGTGTGTGTCTCCCACTGTCTCTTCTTTTCAACCTCCATGCCCTGTTCGCTTCTCTGTTCGCTTCCGCATCTCCAAGGGTCCAAGCATTCTCGCCAAGAAGGACTTTTTCTTCATGGGACTGCAGGGAAGATCAATGTCACTCTCCCCTTCCCTCGACAGAACGGGAAGCGTAGCACTCGCGCGGTTCAGCGGGCCCGATGCGGGACGCCCTCTCCCAAAAAGAAGTCAATCACTGTCGAGCCTCCGATTGGCTATTTTCTCCACGGTCGATTTCGCGTGGTCGCTCTTGACGCGCCAGCTCGCGCCACCCGTGTTCGCACGACCAATGAGAATCGTCGACAAGGGTTCTTTGCTCGCGAGGTACGTACCGTGGGCGGCGCGGGCTGGAAAGCTACGCGCCCGGCGCCCAGCTCACAGGATCAATCGGCGCCGGCAAGCTACCGACGCTGGCGCTTCTCGAAAGGGCTGTGCTTCATGCTGCCTCAGTTTTCTTCTCTTTCTTTTTCCCATCGCGGGAGACGAGATCGTCGCACCGTATACCTCGGTATAGGTTGCGCCTATATAGGTTCTTTGACTGTTCCTTGCGGAACCGGGAAGACAAGGCGCTAGCTCGGAGCATTGAAGAAAAGAAAAAGGACCCTGGGGTCCCAGGCCGTGGTTGAATCCGATGTCGATGGCCTCTGCCTTATTAGCCTGGCGGCTCTTGAGACCCGTGCTCATTTTCCATACTATGATCATCAATGGGTCCGGTCGAGACTTTCGAGGCAAGGGATGGAGACCAGATGGCCCGAGCAATTTCAGTTAAGCGCCGACTTTGTCTTGTTGCGCGGCTGTTCGTATTTGGTTTTTTCTGTTCAAATTTTTTTTTCGCCGTTTCCTTGTTCATTCCACCCTTTCCTTCCCTTACCCTTTCTGGAATGGCCGTCTCGTTATTTTTAGGCCGTGGTCTCTTCGAGAGAGACCACCCTCATTTTCGGTGGCGCCAGTTCGCCTGCTTTTTTTTTTTTTTTGCCTAGCTCATCCCTTCACCTCTTTCTTCGCCTTGCATCCTTTTCTTCTTAGGCGTCACATATGGAGAGTCTACGTAAAGTTTAGCGCCTAGATCGGAAACCTGCTTAGCGTTCACCCGTCGAATGAGCAAGTAAAGATGGCCTCTTGACCGAGGTGAGGGAGGCTGAGTAGTACACCACTGCTGTGTACGCATACACACACACACACACACACACACACACATCAATTACATATATACACAGACCTAAGAATGCACACACTTGGCCTCGGCCGATCCCTCGGGTCTCATCTGACCGAGGCATCGAGTTTCGAAGGCAAAGGATGAAGGGCGGCCATGTCGGAAGAATCAAAACCGACCTAGGTTTAGGAGGAGGGTAAAGAGAAAGGCTACGTGTGTCTATGCGCCCACTGTATGTGTGAGACACACAGTTCGCCCGCCATGTGCACAGAACTAGAAAAGGCGGTGCCTAGAAATTGGTCCATCGTGGGGTATTACCGATACTGCCAGACGTAGGCGGAGCAGCCTGCTACACAAACCCGTTACAAAAGGAACCGGGTGGCAGGATCCGACTTAAGCGCCCTCGGGTCGGAGATTATACATTGTCCGTCTTCCTGCTTTCGGGCCTAAGAATGGGATTTTTGGTGCTCCCTTGGAGGAACACAGATTATTAAAAGAAAAATGAACACAGTCAATGTTCGATAGTGCTACCATCAATCATTCCTCCCTGCGCCTCTGCCCCCCAGAAATCTTACGGCGGCCTTCTAGAGACCATTGCTGAGACGGGTCTCTACTTGGCCAGGCCTACTTAATCCTCCGTCTTGTCTCATCGACCATCTGAAGCAGCGGTATTACACTAGCTAAGATAGAAGGGGAAGGGGCAATGTCTGGCGAAAGAAACTGGCCTCGCGTCCTCTGACGTAAAGTTGAGATGGAACAAGTTGGGGGCCATGCGAGAGGGAGCAGGAAAGTCGGCGAGATTAGAAAGCCCTGTCTGAGATATCTAAAGACATTGAAACCACGTTCATCCTCCGGCAGGGTCAAATGCAAGCCATCATCTAGTCCGGAAATGGTAGGAATAGCAGCCTTGGACTGACGGAAGGGCGACCTGAGATACCGAGGTAGGCAAGGTAGGTAATCACGATACGGTGCCAATTAATTGATCCCTACACCAAAAGCAAATGGTGGAAAAGATCCATCAATGGATCTATTCCATTCCATTGCTTGCCTTTTGTCCGTGCTCCCAGCGGCGTTTCTTTTTCGAACAGTTAGCCGCCGAAGAACCAAGCTGACAGTGACACTGACAGCCCCGGGCTGACATCAAATGACGGAAAGCGGGCCTTGTCTCATTTTGCTAACCGCCCAATCAAGCGACCACCCGCCTCGCCTGACCCTCGCAATCTAGCCTCGCCCTCGATGGAGAGATTTGACGGAAAAATCAAAAGGCAAATGAGAAGTAAGAGAAGATGGAGAGATGAATAGCCGAGTGAGTAGAAGAAGGAAGAAAGGGAAGCCAATTTTCCCACGCCCCCAGGCCTGTCGTCAGCTGACTCTAGGAAGAGTGACATATTGAACTGATACCAGGCACTCGCCGTGGGCCCAGAAAATGGCTTTGGGCGGAGGAAGCCCGAAATTACCGGGAAATATGGGCGCCTTCTTTCTTTGGCGCCTTTTCCTTCATGCCGTACATCCATAGATGTACGAAGTATTATCGGGCATCTACTTCTTCGTATCGCCTATCTCCCGGTGGGATACAAAGGCAACGCTGGCGCCTGGAGAAAAAGGGTAAAAGTAGGGTAAAGAGTGCATGCAAGGCGCTAGATGAGCCGAAACGCACATGGGGAAGAAAGGAAAGAAAGGAAAGAAAGGGGAAGAGGATTCTACGATAGAAGACCGTGGAAGTGACATGAAGTGCCCAAACTGTTTCCCCACCGGACCTGGTCGGAATAGATGCAAGCGGGCAGAAAGAGCACGGGGTGGTTAGAAAGTCCGGCAACGGAGGAGAAGAAGACGGGAAGGGGACAAGATGCGCAAATCGCGCATTTTACTCTTTGATCAGTCGGAGCAAAGGGCAAGCAAGTGCCTAATCTCATCATCGACTGGCTCCACGTTCTTGCCAGGTCATGGACGTGGATGGTGATTGCTGTCAGTCGAATACCCCTCGGCACGTCGCGTCGGGCATCTATTCCCTCGCCCTTGCCTCTGCTCGCTCTCTATCAATCTTGGTCCCCGCTCCATTCATCCCGTGGACCCCGCGTCTGGCGTGGTCAGGGGATTCTTGCGCGAAAAAGGAAAGAGTCTTCCCTCTGTGGGGTTCGCGATGTTGCCCTCCACGACGATTGCGGGAGGTGCATCCCCACGTTGAGCACGAAAAAGAAAAGTCTTATTTCTATTGTTCCTCAGGCCAAAAGGAACCTAAATGCCAGACGGGCAGGAAGGGGAAGAGCTAATGCAGAATCGGTTGCTTCACCTCTTCGCTGCAAGGACATGTGTCTAGCCATGAGTCAAGTAGAGGCCACGGATTGGGCCTGATTGCACGACAAGCACGCAAATCGATTCGCTGCATGTTTCTTCGGACGAGGGACGGGGAGGGGCGTGGTCGGTGGGACGTGGGACGTGGGACGTGGGCGTGAATCTTGCCATCTATGGACGTCTGTCGAGCGCGAGGAGCGTGTGGCGCGTTGCAAGAGAAAAGAACAAAAAGAAAAAAAAAAAAAGAAAAAAGGGCTGAGGGAGCCAACCAGAGCGCGAGGATCGCCATAGGTTCGCCCTCGAAGGGAAAAGAAAAAGAAAGAGAGCAGTGGTTGGGGTGACTGGGGGTGGGTGAAAAGGTGAGGGGGTGTCAACCGCAAAGGACGGTGAAAGGGCTGCTGCAGGCGCAAAAGGCGCTTGACCAGTGAGAAGCCAAAGGACTGCATCGACCAGGACAACCCCAGAATGCTGTGGGTTGAGGTGGTGCGAAACAACCCCATTCGACTTGTACAAGCCTCGAGGGACCTTGGGACGGGCGGGTAAAAAGGAAAATCGCCCAGTGCCAGTGCGCTGTGGCGGCAAGTGATACTGTGGGGTCCTCGGTTGGAAAGTGACCTCGATTGACCCATTCTGGGGTAGAATTACAGTGCTGACCACACTGGGCAAATAGGGTGTCGATCCACTGAGGGCAGCGAAAGAAGCTCAAGAAAGGGTACCTCAACTATGGGCTCCTTGCACGCTGGGAGCTCCTTCTCGTCCACTGGACCCCTGCAAACGCTGTTGTCCATCAAAGGCAAGTTCCACACAGACAAGCTCAAAGTCACTCTGTACCCCTCCGTCGCACACGGCAAGAACCACTCAGCCTCCGTGCTGTCGACCTCAACCTCAACTCTCTCAACTGTCGAGGCCCAAACAATGGCCGGTAACGAACCCAAAGAGCACATTTTCTTCTCGCCCCCAGCCAAATCGCCCCATCTTGTGTGATTCCCTCGTACTTCAACTCTCATGCCCGAATTCCTTTCCACTTGTCCACTTGGCTAGTTTAGTGAGCTTTCTATCGTGTGTTTCAGGATCTGCTTGATTTGTACACACCTCCCCTGCCCGTCCTCTCCTTCACCGAAGGGAATTCGCCATGATGATGAACCCTTCTCTTCCCAGCACATCGTCCCTCGATCCCGGAGTGCCGTGATGGACGAGCATCGTCCATCCCGTCCCAGTTCCCACCTTTGCCCACCCTGCATTCATGGGTGTATCCCCACCCACCCGTGCAGCCAAGATCCCCTCCCTTCTTCCCAAGGATGGCAGCTTTCGTTCTCTTGTGTGGGTCACGCCACGAGTAGACGGGGAACGGGGAAACGAGAAGGGAAAGCGTCGCGCTTCCCGTAATCGCGCTCCGCCTGTCGCTGTCGCGAAGATGGGTGTAGCTATTCCTGTCGCCCCCATCCCCCCTTGTTCCCTTGTTCCCTTCGGTACCCGTACCCGTTCCTGGTGCAGGTCCAGTCTAGGCAAAGGCGCAATGTTCTCTCCACCGCCCAGTTTCCCGAAATTGCCCTTGGCCATGCAGGCCGCGCCGCCGTCACCCATCATCGGGCTCGAATCATCAAGGATAAGAATCGCCCGTTTCCTCTCATCCATCCATCCCATTCCTCTCACCACCTCGCTCTCCATTCTCATCTCCTCTCTCCCCTCGAGCAATCCTATCCACCCGTTTTGCGAAGCTTCACATCTCCGAAGACTCGCCTCTTCTTTCTTTCTTTCCCTCCCCCACACCACCCGCTCACATACCTTTTCTCGCCATCATCACTCGAGAGGAACCGGCGTCCACTTGAACCACCTTGGAGACTTGCCCCCAAACAGTTGCTGAGCAACTTGCCTGAACAGTACCGCAGGAAGAAAAAGCAAAACAGAACCCAAAGGTTCCAATAGATCGATCTTGAGAAACGGGCTTTCTCAGTCTAGAGTTGACCTCTTGTTGCATTGTGTAAAGTGCCGCGGCGCACTTACAACACTAATTCCCCTTCTAATTCCCTTATTCTACCTCTTTCCAAAACTCTTGTTTTTGAGATTCAAGATGTCCACGTATGCGACCTTTCTCTTCCTTCTTCCTGGGTTCCCCTCACTGGCCAGTGTGCAGTTTCACTAACACGGTTTTTTGTCTCTTCACAGTCTGGCAGCGGATATGGCTTTCAACTTCAACTTCGACACTTGCGAGTCGCCCATCCAGGGCCCCGAGTTCGCCTTCGACTCCTCCTTCCTCCAGATGCCCCAGATGCCCCACCACCCTGGCCATGCCCGGTCCAGCTCCCGCGGATCTATCTACTCTGTTGTCTCCGCCGTCTCCACTGCCGATTCCGTCGCGACCCGGATGACAACTCCCCTCGCGCCTCTCCTCCGATCCGCCATCACGGACCCATCTTGCTCCCCAAGATCCGATCCCAGGATCAGAGCCTTGACGCTTCCATCGCCATCCAGGCCCAGCCAGCCTCCAAGAGGATCAGGACCTCGACCTCGCCCTGCCCTCCCAAGCCCGTTCGCAAGACCCACTCCAGGAGCTACACCAGCCCCAACGTCATGAGCTTCAACATGCCCTTCGTTGCCCACCCTGAGGAGCAGCAACCCTCTCTTCTATGCTCGCCTGCCCCCTTCATTGCCCAGCAGCAGCAGCAGCAGGACCAAGCTCGCCGCTCTTCCTCCTGCGGTGTCGAGAACGGTGTCATTGAGAGGTTTGGTTTCCCCACCTACCGCCAGATGCCCTCCTACATGTCGCAGACCCCTCCCCCGAGGCGACTTACATGTATGCGCCTGCCTCTGTCGAAGAGTACGCCTCGCGCGAGGTTTCTCCCCTTGCCTTCTCCGCTGAGCCGACGCCCACCACTACCCTCATGTCCTACCTGACTGCCTCCAACCCGGCGCCTTCTTTGGTCCGCACCATCTCCTACCATCACCGCGACCCCAACACCAAGAACTTTTGGTGGGATGTCCGCCAGGTTCGCCCCTGGTCCAACTTCAACGCCTCCACTATCCTCTCCCTCCCTGGCGCCGACACCCTCCTCTCCTGCCCTGTCGCTCTTCCCCTCCTTCCTACCCCTCCCACGCCCTCCAACCGCCACCCAGAGACCGAAGCTGCCCTACACTCTATCTACGCTTCCTACTATCTTCCCAAGCTTAACTCTGCCCTCGCCGTGTCCTCCACCCGGCCTGTGATGCTCTCAGTGCCCCTAAGCCGTCCTCCGCCTCCGCCATCAGCGACCACCTCTTCATCGCCACCGGCCCCGGTGAGTCTGCCTCAGGCGCCGCCATGTTTGGTGGGAAGCCTACCGCTCGCGTTGTCGGCCTCGTCCGCTCCTTTGACCGCTTCAACACGGGCATGCGCGCTGAGGGCAACATCAAGCGCGTCGAGTACCTCCGTGGCCTCGCCGCTCTCCATCACGCCATGCGCGAGCACTCGTGCCGCTACGGCTTCATTCTCACCGAGATTGAGCTCGTCGTCGTCCGCAACGGCACCGACGGTACCCCGCACTTTGGCTACCTTGAGATCGCCAGCATCCAGCTTGCCAGTGCCTCTGACCCGTCCCTCGCCTCCGAGGCCCTCGACGCTTCCTCCCTCGAGTGCGGCGAGGTACCCTTGACCGCCTGCCTCGCCCTCTGGGGTCTCTGCATGCTCGCTTCGGGCGACCAACTCCCCGCCGGCCACGCCCACTGGAAGAGCGAGATTGGCGCCCCTGCCGAGGGTACCAGGCGCAAGGCGCTGCCTCGCGACGACTGGATGCCCCAGCCCCAGCTCGCCGAGAAGAGGGAGGCCAAGCGTGCCCGCGGCTGGGTCCTACCTGAGGATCCCGTTGGCAGGAAGGAACTTGGAAAGCGGGGCGTTAGGTACTCGGCCTGTTAAGCATACCCACCTTTGTCACAGGCTGGGCTTGCACATGAGCTAGCCTGCTACCCTTATCTTTACTCTTTGCTCTTTTCTCTTTTTACGCTGCACATGGGGTCACGGAGTTTCCTGGGACGAACGAAACGCATCACTTGGAATTACACAGAAGGGTTGCATGGAGTTGGAGGAGTTCAAGGAGCCAACGGACGACCATCTTGCCAGGCACAAATCATCTGCTTGCGCTCAGAGAGATTCTCAGAAGGACGGAAAGAAACGGAGGTATCGCGCCAACAGGACGGGAAAATTAAAAAGAAGGCCAGGGAAGCTGCTGGTTCCGTCTACCTGGTTCAGTTCTTTTTTTTTACCATCTTCCCCAGCCTCTTTGGACAGTCTCATGTTTTTCTTTTTATTCTTTTCTACCATTTTTTATTATTCTTGTCCTGTTACTCATTATTGAGTGTTTTTCTCCTAATACTCCTTTGTCCTCCTTATTTCTTCTCCTTCTTTTCAACACTCATGGTCATCTACTGGACTGGTTCACGCCGGATGGAAAATAACGGATACGGTCTAACGTGCGTACTTAATCTACATATATAAATACTGGAATGAAACCTTTGTTCAAAATGACTTGATCTTTCGTCCTCCTTGATCTTCGCTAGTTGACATATTTATTTGGCTACATGCCTTGGAAGGTGACCATTTGGAGCAAGCCCGCTTCTGGATTTAATGGGGGCGGGTGTCAAGTCATCTATGCGCCAACTCAGGCCTTTGCTACTACGTCGAGTTATAGTACTTGGATGATATTCTATTCACGCAAAGAAAGGTGCAAGCAAGATGGGTGGATAGTTTCTTTTTATTTTGGAGCCAAGGCATGTCTAATTCAAGCCGACACACAGTCTAGCTCTTGGCAGCACCCGCCTTGATGAGCAGGATATCTCCGTCTTCTACAACGTAATCCTTGCCCTTTGTCATCATTTTACCCTTAGCCCTGACTTCCGCCTCGTCACCACCAAGTTCTTTGAGCACCGTGAAGTTGTAGACGATGGCCTGGATGAAGGTCTTTTCAAAGTCGGTGTGGATGACACCAGCGGCCTGGGGGCCTTAGTACCGTTGCGGATAGTCCACTGACGAACCTCGTCAGGGCCAACAGTGAAGAAGCTTCCAAGGTTGAGGACCTTCCTCATGGTGGTGATGAGTTTGCCAATGGAAGACTCAGCGCCAACATTCTTCTGCTCCTCGAGGGCCTCGGCCTCGGTCTCGTACCGGGTGAGGCGCTCCTCATAGGAGACAGAGATGGGGATGATAGGATCGCCCTTTGCGTTCGCGTTGATCCACTCCAGAATCTTACCCAAGTGCTTGTTCTTCTTGCGGACAAAGTCCTTCTCTGAGAGGTTGACAAGGTAAACAACGGGCTTGGCCGTGAGAAGCTGTAGCGTGTTGATGACCTCGACCTAACAAATAGTCCATCGCGTTAGCATGGTCTGTGCAACGAAAAAGTGTGTTGCAGAGAAAAGAGAAACGCATGTGATCAAAATGTGTGTCAGGACAAAAATTATCTCAGTATGCCTCTAAGCGTTAATTGGTGAGGCATTCGAAGAGCTGGGATTAGATTCAGGCTTACGCCTTTTGTCATCATTCAACAGGGAGGTGGATGCGAAGAAATGAGAAAAAGAAAAAGCCGCAAAGGGCAAAGCGTCTTGCAGCGTTGGAAATTCTTACCTCCTTGGGGGCCCAGTCACCCTTCCTGACGTCCTTGTTATCGTTGAGCAAGGCGAGAATCTTTTCGATAGTGGCTTCCTCCTCCTTGGCCTTCTTGACCTCGAGGCTCTGGCCTCCCACGCGAGTCTTCCTCTTCTGGTTCTCGAGCGCCTTTTCGACGAACTCGATATCCTTGAGTCGGAGCTCCTCGGCGATGATGTCAAGATCGCGGGTGGGGTTGACGTCGCCCTCGACGTGGATGATTTCCGCGTCATCGAAGCAGCGCACGACCTGGAAAATGGCATCGACTGCCCGGATATGGGACAAGAAGGCATTTCCAAGACCGGCACCGGTCGAGGCACCACGGGTCAAACCGGCAATGTCATAGACAGTGAGGTTGGCGGGGACCTTGGACTTGGGCTTGAACTTCTCGCACAGCCAGTCGAAACGCTCGTCAGGGACGATTACGCGAGCTTCTTCAGGGTCGATAGTGGCGTACGGGAAGTTCTACAAGCATGCATAGTTAGCATCGAGCTTGACGAGGAAAGGCTATTTTGGGGGTAGGAAGCGGGGTAGCTATGGTGAAGGCGCGAAAAAAGCGTACCCCGTGGAAGAATAAAAAGCATGCGGAGAGGGCGACGACTAGAAACCTACAGCCGGGTTACCGAGGCCGGATTTGGTGATGGCCTGGAATAGCGTTGACTTTCCCACATTGGCGAGGCCGACCTAAGTATAGGTTGTTGTGAGCTTGGGCATCTTGGCCCGTCGGCGAGGCAGCGGCAGACGCACGATTCCACTCTTGAGGTTGTTACCGGGCCTGCCCAGGAGAATTTTCTCTTCTTGAACTTGCTTCTTGGGAGGCATCCTGTTCTTCTTGCCCTTGGCGTAGGTCCTGGATGTGAGATAGAAGACTGTGCAGCTGATTGCGGAGGAGCGCCTCAGGGGAAAAGCAGACCGAGCTGCGCAATGGGTAAAATGACGGGAGAAAGAAGTGAAGAGAAGAGGGGAGCTCGATGAGAGAGACACGGCGGCGACTATCGGCTGGCAGGAACCAGCCTTAGATGGCCTTGGGAGAAGAGACGACGCTCTAGATAGATGAATGACCAGGACACGATTCCGGTCCGGTAGAGTAAGAAGGAGATGGAAAATTTTCACGCAAGAGAAAATTTGTTGTTCAGTCTCTGTTGACAAGGATTTTTCAAATGCTGGCTTCCGGTTCAAAGGGGAAAAAATCAACTGTGGTGGTCGGTGCTTTAATCACGATCACGTGACAACCCCGCTCTGAGAGCTGTGCTGAGATTGAAGTTGCAAACTTGAAGCTCCCCGCAGTTCAGTTCGTGCCTGTTGATGCACTGATGAGCAGCATCCTGTCAGATCTCGGCCCATGGTTGAAGGATAATCCGACGATTGCGCCGAGTACGTACCCGCCCACTAGGGCGACTCAAGCACCACAAGTGACACCATCTGCTTTTGTCCGCATCCCAGAATGACGCAGCTCACAGTAACAAACACCACGCAACACTGTCTTTCTTTTCCTATTTCGAGGACTTGCGCGTTCCATCCGTCCTGCTTGTGCATCAGAATAAGCTCAAGGCCGGACTGGCAAAAAAGACAGGCGCGAAACCCAGCGGCAGGGCAGCCGAAGTTTCAATTCCCTCCCATTCCTTTTTCCATTCCTTCAAGTTGGTCCTCTCCCAATGCCGTCTTCCGCGCAGCAGGGACTCAAACCTTGCCAATAAACAAGGTTTTTCTACTTTTCCTGCCTCGCCATTACTTTTCCCTTTCTCCAGGCTGCTCAGTAAGCCGGCACATGCCCGAATGCATCGCCACTGCCTAGCTTTATCTTTCCTCCGATAAGCCAGCGACAGTTTCTTTCCTCCTCTAACTCTTGAAACCTTCGTACACCCCGCACCCTTCATCCCCTCCCAGCGATTAAATCTTCGGCGCTCAGCTTGGATCGAAAAAAAGGGAAAAGAAAAAGAGAACACAATGTCTGGACGAGAATCTGCGCAGTCGTCCCGGCGGTCGCACCGGTCAACCCTTTCTTTACAAAAGACAGAGGTCAGAATCAATGTGTACGACCTGCTTCCAGTATGTCAGCCCAACGTTTGGTAACCTAGCTCCCTCTTTGTTACGTTATGCTAACCTCGGCTTGAATAGCCTGGAAAAATGGCGTCAGTTCTCTGGACCATGGGGACGGCACTTCTGCATTCAGGTGTGGTGATCAACGGGAGGGAGTACGCATATGGCGGCCACGATCGGCCCGGTCTCTCCGGCGTGTATTGGACGAAACCCGGGCAGGTGCCCCCGGTGCCACCTTTCGAAGCGAGATCATTCACGGATTCACTTTGCAGCGGCGCCCGAGATTGAGGCAACCATCAAGGATGTGTCGGCCGAGTTCATGGGCACATCATACAACCTACTATCGAGAAATTGCAACCACTTTACGTCCTATCTAGTCGAGCGACTGACGGGTCGTGCCGGACCAAGCTGGCTTAACCGCGCAGCAAATATCGGGGTCGCCTTCCCTGTGTTGTCCCGAGGGAATGGGTTGAGCCTCCCCCGGCTGACATCGCAGATGGGGAGCTAGTAGAGGATGAGGATCAGGTTGACGAGTCTTCTCGGATGCTAGGCCCAATGCGATCTAATTCTACGCAGTCAGATTCCGAGTCAGAGCAGCGACGAAAAGACTAGGTTGGCTTGACAGATGAGGAGGGGGAGGGTGAATGACATCGTGAGTCGGTGTTACAATTGTGATATAGATTGCTTTGTATGAAGGGTTTTGTCAATCTAAGGGAACGGCGTTCATGGATATGGAGGAAGGCTCAATGGATTGGCGGCGTATTATCTTTTTCTCAACTACTCGCGTTTTTTTCTCCATTCGACAAGATACCATCTGCCATAGCAATTGACTGGAAATTTGATTTCGTCTCTACTCGACTCGCTTCCCACCATCTTTCTTATCGGGTCTACAGAACAGGGAGGAGACGGGAAGAGGGAGAAAAGGAAGATTGCTTTATCTGGAAATAAGTGTATAATTGTACATGTACCATATAGTATACATATGCTGATCCAACAGCTCCTCTATCGTATCTAAAGGGCGTTAAACACGCCTGGGGTTCTTGCTCTTCGTTCCACCAAATTTGATTCTCGTCGCATCAGCCACCCTCACAATCTTTTCCCTCAGCTTATTGCCCTCGGTGCCGAGAAGGACCTTGGTCGCGGCCTCCCGCCCGGCGCCAAACCCCGCAACACGACCTCGAGCTTGTTGATCTTGCGGTCCCAGCCGGCATCGTACAGCCTCTCAAGAACGTAGACGGTGAGCTGGTAGGCGGCGTCGTACTGCTTCCTCCTCGATTTCCGGAAGCCAATGTTGCCGCACGAGAGCGAGATGATGGCGTCGCGGTTGGGTTTCGTCACGGTGACGTGGGTGTTGTGCTTGTGGGAGAGGATATGGAAGTGGTAGGGCTCCTGCTCCTCGAGGGCGCGTCGACCGGTGAGCTCGTGGGTGAGGCTCGCGAGGGTAGGTTCCTGGTCTTCGGGGCCGACGGGAGCGGGACCTAGGACCTTGGAGAGGTTGGCCATGGCGAATCCGCCGGGCGTCTGCTTCTTCTTCGCCGCTGCCGTCGCCGCATCTTCGGCTTGGGCTGGGGCACCGCGGCTAAACAGACTCGAGGCTAGGTTCCCCGTGCCCTTCTTGTAGCCGGCGCCATCGTTGGCCTGGGTGTTGGGGGTGGTGGACACGGCGCGTACGAGCTGGGGCGTCCTGGAGGCGGAGGCTGCCGATTCGACCGCGTGCCGTAGAGTCGGCCGCGCCAAGAGGCGTCTGGAGAGTATCGCGCTCATGGCTTAATTTGAATAGGGTGCAGATACTGCTGGGTTTGTCGTGCTCGGGTTGGTGGCACGCAAAATCCCTACTCCGTTCTTCGACAAGTATTTTTTTGGGGGCTCCTTTTGAGACCAAGATACGTCGAAAGCTTTTTTGGCTGATCTTGGCGCTGAATCGCTGGTTCTGCGGCTAAATCTCGGCAGTGGAAATACATCTGCTCTGTTCCCCTGCTTTCTGTTTTTCCTATTGGGAAATTTTTTTCTCGTCACTCCCGAAAAGGCTCCTAAGCACATCCGATTCTCGCGTGGGAGAATTTCTGCACTGTGGTTTCCTAATCTCCCCGTCCAGTCCGTTTTTGCCATCTTTTCCTTCTCCCCTCCCCCTTTTGACATCTCTTGATGACACCGTATTGACCTGAATCAGTCCTTTTTCGGAAGATCAGGCTTTCTTCTACATTTATTTAATAAGCTATGAGTTCCTTCGCCTATCGAACGGGGCAGAGCACCCAAGCTGTGCTTTCCGGCGCAACCAGCCGGCTAGCTCTCACCCACGGTCGTGCGTCGGCGTACCGGCGGATATCCCAGCTCTCGACCACCGCCCGTATCGGTGCGCAAGAACAATCCCAAGTCCAGGGAACTTACCAATCTCGACTCCGATCCCCCTTCACTCCTGAATCTATCATTCTCCCCTCCCGCCTCGCCACCCAATCCCGCCAGTTCCACGTCTCCTCGGTCCGTGGAGACAAGGAGAAGCCTGCCGAAGACAAGGCGTCCGAGAAGAAACCAGAAGAGGAGTCGGACAAGGACAAGGAGTCCGAGTCTAAATCCTCCGAAGAAGGCGAGCAGAAGGACGAGACAAAGGAGAAGCAGAAGAAGGAAGATCTCCCCACCTCCTCCCCACGGTGACAAGACACCATGGGAGGTCTTCAGGGAGACTTTCCGGACCGAGATGGAGCATTCTAAGGAATGGAACGAGTCGACCAAGGCCATTGCCTCCTCGGCGCATCAATTCACCGAGAGCGAATCCGTGAAGCGCGCGCGCGAGGCCTACGAGAAGACAAGCGGCGCGGTGTCCTCGACTGCCTCCAAGGTCGTCAAGACCACCGCCGGTGCCATCGGAAAGGGTGCCTCGTGGACTTGGGAGACGCCCGTCGTCAAGGGTGTTCGATCGGCGGCCAATGTCACCGGCGAGGCCCTTGACAAGGCTACGAAACCGATCCGCGAGACCGAGGCTTTCAAGAGCGTCAAGGATGTCATTGACGATGGTTCCAGCGCCCGCTATGGTGGCTGGGTTGAGAAGGAAGAGCGTAGGCGGAAGCGAGAGCTTCAAGCACAGTCCGGCGCGGCCCCCAAGGTCCTCGAGGAGGATCCGGAGTAAGTCCCTATGATGATGCGCATTCACTTTTTTCCCTTCAACCGTATGCTAATGATTGCCGTTCGTAGGGCCGGTACCAATGTTACTCTACACAAAGATGCCGCGTGGAAGGAGGCCTGGAGGGATTTCAGGGACACCAACAAGGTCATGCAGGGTCTCTTCAGCGCCAAGACCGTGTACAACGAATCCGAAAACCCCTTGATCAGCACGGCCAGGAGCATCACCGACAGCATCGCCGGCTTCTTTGCCGAAAACGAGAACGCGATGGTGATCAAGAAATTCCGCGAGATGGACCCCCAGTTCAAGGTCGAACCTTTCCTTCAGGAGCTACGCGAGTACATCCTCCCCGAGGTCCTCGACGCCTACGTCAAGGGCGACGTTGAAACCCTTAAGCTGTGGCTTTCCGCGGCGCAATTCTCCGTCTACGAGGCCCTCACCAAGCAATACCTTCAGCTGGGCATGAAGTCGGATGGCAAGATCCTTGACATCAGGAACGTCGACATCCTCAAGGCCAAGATGCTCGACCCCGGTGACATCCCCGTCTTCATCATCACCTGTAGGACGCAGGAGGTGCACGTCTACCGCAACGCCAAGAGCAATGAGCTCGCCGCCGGAATGGAGGACAAGGTCCAGCTCGTTACCTACGCCATTGGCATCACCCGTGTTCCAGAGGACGTCAACAATCCCGAGACCAGAGGATGGAGGTTGATTGAGATGCAGAAGAGCGGAAGGGACTGGTACTAAGCGCCAGCTGGCACCGCCCTTTGTTTCCAACACCCTACTACTCTTTCTTCGATGAGCCTTTCTTCTCCTCGCACACAAGGCTCTCATCCATGTATACAACAATACCAACAACAATAACAACAACAACCCAAAAGGAGTGATGAGTTGTGAGCCACGATCTAGCGTCGCTCGGAGCATCTTGTTTCATTTGCCTGTACAACACATGTAGGAGCTTACGAGGTGTTTTGTTTCGTTTTTCTTCTTCATCATCTTTTCTTGTGTCTACTCATATTGGACCACGTTTTCTTCTCTCCGATTATTCCGGGAGGGTCACCAGGCGCATCTACCTAGCCAAACGGGAACGCACACACACACCACTCTAACACTGCTCTTTATCTTTTTTTTTTGGGAGAAGGGAAGGAAGGGAGAATTATCCGGCGGAGGGTGTCTTACTCGTGTTCTTAATTCTCTTGTTTTCTTCTTTCTTGTTCCCCAGACTCCTTGATGTATGAATTTATAGAACGGGGAGGAGCATGGCATCTTAGAGAAAGCCCTTATACTACTACCCTGTCGGGACGAAGGGGTAGTCGTTTAATCCATAGATATGATGTGTATATCAAGAGAAAGAACACTTCGTCTCAAGTCAGCCTAACGATTCGCCTCCGCTAAGATGATGATGTGACATGAGTTGCCGTAAGGCTTTAACATATTCTTCAAGAAGCTTCGTGTAAGCTTGAGCTAGAGGTGCATGAAGCTAAGGTGACAGACATGGCCGAAATCTACACCAAATCGAAGTATCCGTATCTCCGGTCCCATCAAGACTTGGTTTCCTGTTCCGAAGCTACATTCTGCTGACATTGTGGTATCGTGTCACCCAGGAGAGCGAGGTCTCTTCCCTTCGCGGCTAAAATCACAAAGAGCCCCGACCACTTTCTTGACTTGGTAGTCGTCTAATTCCTGCTCAGTTGCCAAGCAAAACAATTGCAGAATATGCCACTTGATGTACATGTAAAAAAGAGGAAAGGAAAAGTGAAAAAACCAACTTACACATCATTCCGGCGCAAGATAGAAAGGTGTATGCCCTCTTCCTTCCAGTTCCCATCTCATCCCGACCTCATTCTCGAAGCTCTAAAGTTCCATTCCCTCTATGCAATCTCATCTCCGTTTTCACTTTTGAATACAACCTACTATCCCCCTTCACTCGATTCTCTCCGTCTTTGCATACACTTTAATTCACCTTTTCGTACCTGGGCCGGCGTGCCCAGGAACAGGCCAATGGCTCCCCGCACCCACTCTATATCCATCGGCTATATTACCGAGCCCTCTCGCCAGGACGGGCCAAAACCGTCAATTTTACCTGTCAACGTAGGACCATTCTAAATTGCAATTCCCCTCACCCTAAGAAAAATGGTCAGCTCTTCACCTAGCCACGGCTCACCGTATTGGTCGTCTCCTTCGCCATGGTATGAGAGGAGCCGGAGGCTACTCTAGCTCACAACCGGGACCTACTGCGGAGGGGAAGGGAGGGCCCCAGCATTGATTAACTTATAAAGAAAGATGGCCATGGATCTCTTCCGTTCCCGTACGGTAGGTAGGAAAAAGGGTACGGTCCGGCGGAGCTTTTTCATCTTTCCTCTTCGCATCTCTCTGGTCTCTGTTTTTCCGAGCCTCTTCCCTCTTTGAAGTTCACGCCCCTTGATTATCGCTTTCCCGGTTCTATCTCTTGCGCAATTCAGTACCATAGATAGAATAGGAGAGGGTCGAGAACGAGCATCTTCACTATGAGGACCACCACGCTCGGCATCGCCGCCGTGTTCACGACGCTGCTCACCGTCGTTACCGGCCGTCCCCATGAGCTGCGCGGCGCTAAGATCCTTCAGAGAGCCGACGAGGTCGCGGAGGAGTATGACTACGTAATTGTGGGCGCTGGCACCGCTGGCCTGACGGTCGCGGATCGTTTGACCGCGGATGGAAAGAGTAAGCGCGCCATTTCTCTCTAGACTTTCTACCGACGTTTGTGCCGGCAGGTGAGCGTGAACAGAGGCTAACATGTCGGTAAACCAAAAGCTACCGTTCTTGTGATCGAGTACTGTCATGTCAGTAAGTGATGTCTATCAACCTTCTTGACCCCTTTCGCCAATTGGCCTTTTTCTTCTGTCATTCCATGGACACGAAGTGTGGCAAAAGTCCTCACCATTCCCACCTAGTTTCCGACGAGGTCACTCGCGCCGGTGGCGGGCGAAGCTTCAACGACCCGGGCATCCGCTACAACATCACCTCTGTTGAGCAGCCCGATATGCATAACCGTACCCAGGCCGTCCGCATCGGGTGCTGCGTCGGAGGTAGCTCCGCCATCAATGGCATGGTAGCAGTCCGCGGCACCCGGAGTGAGTACGACGGCTGGGCTGAGCTCGGAGGCCCCGACTCCACCTGGGACTGGGACGGCGTGATTCCCTACTTCCGCAAGGTCAGACTTATCCCTTCCTCTCTCTCTCTCTCTTTCTTGGCCCTTTTGTTCCTGTGTTGTTAACGCGTTAAGTGAAATCAAGGCCATGCACTTTACTCCCCGTGGAAGAGCTTTCTCAGGCCTTCAACATAACCTGGGACCCCGACGCCTGGGGCATGGAGGAGGACACCCACATCTACGCCTCTTTCCCTACTTACCAGAATCCCAGCATCAGCAAGTCCCCTTCTCTCCCTGGCCCCAATCCGCTCCCCAAGCGTTACTGCGCGCGCGCCACTAACAGCCCATCACAAACAGTCCCCATGTACCAAGCCATGGCCAAGATGCCCCGCATGGACGTCCCCCTCGACGGCGCCAACGGCAACAACGGCCTCTTCTGGTTCCCGTCCAGCCTCGACCCCAACACCTACTGGCGCTCCTACGCGCGCACCGGCCACTACGACGGCCTCGTCGACGAGCGCGACAACCTCCACGTCATCACCCGCCACAAGGTCCGCCGCGTCCTCTTCGACGACGACCTCGCCGCCACGGGCGTCGAGTTCTTTTCCCGCGACGCCGACGCCCCCGAAGAGGAGGAGGAGGAGGAACCGGCAGCCGGCCCCGCGACCCAAATCGTGCGCGCCCGGAAAGAAGTGATCCTGTCCGCCGGCACAGTGCACACCCCGCAGATCCTCCAGCTCAGCGGCATCGGACCCAAGGACCTCCTCGAGTCCGCCGGCATCGACGTCCTCGTCGACATGCCCGGCGTCGGCCAGAATTTCCAGGACCACGCCTACCTCAGCGTCGGCTACCGCTGGAACAACGGCGCCCCGCCCGCCCCCAACGTCACCGCCAACGGCGACCCCGCACGGGTTCCTCGCCCAACCTCGGCGCCTGGATCGGCCTCCCCACCATGACGGAGGACTTTGAGGAGATTGCCGCCCGGTACGAGGCCCAGGACCCCGCCGACTTTTTGCCCGCGGACTCCCACCCTTGGGTCGTCGCCGGCTACGCCGACTTCCAGAAGCTGCACGCCAAGCTCTTGCGCAGCAAGAATACCAACATCCTGTGGTACCCCGTCGGCGGCTCTCCCGGCGGCATCGTCATGAGCATGCACATTGTCAGCCACGGCACCATCAACATTGACCCGGCCAGTCCCGAGAGCGAGCCCATCGTCGACTACCGCGCCCTTTCTAACCCCGTAGATCTCGACATCATGGTGGAGAACATTCGGTTCTTGAGGAAGTACATGGCGAGTGAGGACTTTGCCGAGTACGAGCCTGAGGAGACTATGCCTGGGATCGATGTCGAGGGTGAGGAGCTGGAAGAATGGATCCGTGAGGTCCTCATCCCCACCAACTTCCACCCTATCGCGACCGCAGCCAAAAGCCCAAGGAGAAGGGAGGTGTTGTTGATGAGGAACTTCTCGTCCACGATGTCAAGAACCTTCGAGTGGTTGATGGTTCTATCATGCCACTTTTGCCGGGAGCCAATACGCAGCAGCCCGTTTATATGCTTGCAGAAAAGGTGAGTACAAGCGGAAAGATATAACTGGCACCACTCCTCGTTTGGTACGAACGATCATATTAATTATAACTGTAGGCTGTCGATCTCATCAAGGCTCGCAATGGCGGAAGTCCCGAAGCGGAGGAGCCCACCGAAGAGCCTATCGAAGAGCCCGAGGAGCCAGCTGAGGAGCCAGCTGAGGATCCCGAAGAGCCGGTTGAGGAGGATCCCGAAGAGGAAGAGCCCGAAGAGGATGAATAACTCCCCTGTGTGCTAACCTTTCTTTCCACGCCCCTAAACTAGTGTGGTAACACCCAACGTGGAGAAACGGGAGAGATGAGAGACACGATAAAGCCAAAGGTCTTAGTTTGCGCGCTAGCCGGTTCCTACTTCAGTATATGCTTTCAAAGGTAACAAAAACGTAATGAATATACAATTCATGGGAGACCTGAATGACATGACAAGTGCAAACTACATAAAACCCAGGCCCCGGTCATGCTAAAAGTTCAAATGGATGGAGATGGCGGGTAAGATATAAGAAAACTAAAAACTTGGCCTTTCAATCTTGACAAACGGCAGGCGTTGGAGGGAGAGAGAAACTAAAGAAAAGTAAAACACCACACCCGAATGAATGACGCTAGTAGAAATGATGAATATGCCCAACCATCATCGTAAGACTTGGGAAGGGGAAGAAAATGAGGCCGCATGTACGGGCGGTCCTGAGTCTATCAACGCCTTCGCTGTGTAAATATGGATGTCCATGAGAATCGCTACCGGAAAAATGAATCAACCAACTAGATGTCGGAGAAGCGAACCATGTAAAAAGGAAAAAAAGAAAAAAAGGAAAAAAAGAAATGAAACAAAAACAAATGAAGGACATGAGCGGAAGCCAGCAGAGCGAGGGCTTCGAGGAACTCATCCTATCGCTCACACGCGCTGGGCAGGGAGGCACCTACTCAGTGGTGCCCAGCCGCCAATCTCTCGACTTGGACCCCGAGCGACGGCCCTGCCGCCGTTACCCATATACCGCGAGGCCGCGTCGAGATCCCATAGACTCCCATTCTCAATGTTCCTGGTCAACCATCTCTTACGGATTTGACCGACATCGTCAGGAAGGCCTTGGCTGAAGAATCGAAAGGTCATGCACTCGTCGGGATCGAGCTCTTCCCATTTAGACATGAGATAGACGTCCTCCGTGTACCAGCAACCGGCGACGGCAACGGTGAACTTTTTCTGCAGGTCAGGGCTGTCACGGGGCATGGTATTGAAGTAGACTTCCTTGACGTTGACGCGCAGCGGGCGTAGACGCCGGGCTTGGGCTCCATGAACCAGACGAACTCGAGGTCGCGCAGCCGCGCAATGTTCCACCAAAGCCAGTGATCGGCCAGCGGCACGTGGAAGAGCATGAGGCGCTTGAGGTTAGGCCAGAGGGCCCAGATATCGGTGGTAGCCTCCGAGGTGGATAACTGGGGGTACTCGGAGAGGCAGATGAACTCCTCGAGATTGACAAGGCTCTCGAATCCTTGGCGCAGGACTTGACGGACGTTGAGGTGGTCGTCGTACCGGTCGAGAGTGGAAAAGGGCATATCAATCACGAGGCGGCGCAGCGTGTCGGCCGTGTGATGACAAAGCTCGTTGACCCATCGCGCGGTGGGCAGGTCGTCAAGAGTGTTGCCGAAAGGAGCTAGATAGAGAGAGGTGATACTCTTCCAGGACAAGGCCGGGTCAGGGCTGTAGTGAGGTCCATCCAGGGAAAGCAGCATGCGGCGAAGCTGGTTGCTGCTCTCGATGGAGGCGCTGTGCTTGCGGAGGAGGCGGGTTGCGACGCGATAGGTGGACCGACAGACAAGGGTGAAGGCAATGAGGAGCCGGGAGCGGGGGTCGTCGCGGCGCAGAAGAGCGTCGGGTGAGTCGGGGATGACGGATTCCACGATTTGGAGAATGAGCTCGACGGGCAAGCGCGGGGGCTAACCTCCTTTGGCGGGGAGAAGGGTGCCATGACAGGTGTTACAGAAGATACCGTCATTATTTTCTGAATCGCGTCGGGGGATGGAGACTATGGCCGAAACATTGACGGATAGCCCCAGCCAACTGTGCTCGGTGAGGGCGCGCGGGGTGTCACACTATTGGCCCAAGTGATAGCTCGCAAGATGTCGAGTGGTGGGAGGTGAAGAGAGGTGAAAGAAGGGCGAGCAGACGCAAAAGAAAGAAGAAAAAAAGAACAAGAGAAAAAAATAGGGCCGTCTTTATGCCATCAAGGGTGGAGGGTGGCTAAGAAGCTGACAATACAGATGATGCGTGGTGGACGAACTGCGTCATGAAATGCGGATTGCGCCCTGATGGCTTGGTTTGTTGATAGTCCCAAAGCTTAGGGTTTTAGAGGCAAGGCTAGAGAGGGCGGAGAGGGAAAGCGCATGGGATTCGTGGACCGGCGGGCGAGAGGAGCGGGGTTCGTTTCTATTCTCTTTCCTGGCTTGCGAGGTGAGCGAAGTGGAAGAAGGTTGGGAAAAAGGCGAGGGCTACCGAGGGATAAGAGATAAAAACAAAGACTAGGATGGGAAGAGGATGGAGAAATCCAATAATTGTCTATATACTTCAATGTTCGTACTTGCCCCCAACTGCATGTGGTATTTGCTGCCGGGCCAGAAAACGACAGGAGCAATCCACAAGGTCCTTTCCAATCCAATTATCACTTGTGAAAGTACAATCAGACGCATTTCGTTCCACGGAAACGGGTCAAGTGCGGACCGATTCCTTTTTCTTTTCTCTTTCTTTTTCTTTTCTCTTTCTTTCTCTTTCTTCCTTTATTCTCCCTGTTAAACAGAGATAGTAAAGGCAAAAGTTGCAAAAAGTTACCGCCAAAAGATTTCACCCGATTGGCTTCCCTTGAATTTGAAGTTGCGTTTTGCGCCCTCGCTGCGGGAACCCAATGCTGCGATGCCGTCATTGTTTAGTTGCGCCAGCGTCAGCCTGCAGAGGATCAGTCCCAGAAGGGCTAGAGCAGCCCCTCGCATCAGACAAGGGTTCGGATGGACTGGGCCTCGCCTGGCCTGGCCTGCTCCCTGTGGGAACGAGGGAATCAGCACCTCTGAAGCGTGCTCTCTTTGCCTGGCTTGCCTGCTTGCCTGCTTGCCTGGCCCGCCCCGCCAGGCCAGTTGGTTCCAATGTTGTCCTGCGACACCCGCTCCACCCGCTCCACCCACCGGAGCAAAACAAGCAAAAGATCCGCAGGCGCAAAGCGTGGCACAAACGGTCACAGCCCACGATTCTCTTGTCACTTGGGAACTAGCTCGGTTCTTTAACAAGGTTAAACATTGGATGCGCTTTCCTCTCTTTTCACCCGAACCATTGGGCGGAATTGCAACAGATTTTGATCCCGGGCTCATCTGACCTTAAGACGAGATTCGACCCATGGTGAAATGAATTGCGGCGCGCTCGCTCTGACTTGCTACTCTGTTCAGGCATTCATATTCTTCATTCTTGAAGCACTAGCTCGACAAGTTCTTTGAGGATCAGGAGGTGTGGGGTCCGCGTTGATATTCACCCGAGAGAGCTTGCGTCCTGGGTATTGCACACTCATTCTCAAAGATGAGGAAGAGCAATAAATCATTCCGGAAAAAACTAGCAGGGGTGATCGGAAAGGAGAAGAAGAAATTGAATAATCCAAGGTTGCATGGCCGAGTGGTTTTAATATTGAGGGAGGGGAGGAACCCGAGGGAAAAGATAGAACATTGAATCAATTGATAGCAGCAGAAGAGTGAAAATGGGCGTCTCTCGGAGTTTCGGGCACTCCTCGCCGTGTCACGTCCCAAAATGGACCGCAACGCGCTGAACCCCATTTAGGGCAGAGGTATTTATTTGATCTAATTTGCTTACAATGGATCAATGTAGGCATTGTACATGATGGTTCGGGTGTTTTCGAATTTTTTTTTTGTTCTGCCTGCTCGAGTTGGACCTTTAGATTGGCAGGTTCGATTGGGTTGGTCAACAGGGTCTCGGCCTGGGGCTCTTGCTGCCACACACACACACACGCACGCACGCACGCGGACGGATATTACTTACATACCCGAGCACCATCTCTGGACCATATCGGTGGCCCTCCAACCAGGTCATGAGCTTTCTTCTCCGCATTCTGCTTCGAGATAATGGTGCCGCCATTGGTCACTTCTCCGCTGATCACCACTCAGCAGCTCGGAGGCCCGGGGAAGCTCAGCGATGGATAGCACAGCATGCCGCTGAAAGTCCACATCCATAGATGTAATGTCCGAACAACAACTGCAAAAGCGGAAGACTCGCGTAGGGCAGGTCCCGATTATGAAGGAAGAGGAAACATAAAAACTACCAGCTCGAATTGAGGCTGCCCGTATAGTATAGACTTACCAGTACGAAGAAATTATCTCATTCACAGGGAAAGGCAGTGTGGCTAGCTCCCGAGTGCGCTGACGGTTATCTGGGACGGGACATCTGACACCAAACGGACAATTTTCCCGAACCCCCATTGAAGATTCGTCCCCTGTCTCCACCTTCCCGAGGCTGGTCTGACCCCTGGCCTCTTGTGGTCTTTTTCTTTGCTTTTCTTCGTTCTCGCGACCATGCTCAACATCTGCGAAGGG
The DNA here is from genome assembly GCA_949357655.1 of Parascedosporium putredinis. Taxonomy (NCBI): domain Eukaryota; kingdom Fungi; phylum Ascomycota; class Sordariomycetes; order Microascales; family Microascaceae; genus Parascedosporium; species Parascedosporium putredinis. Next base: position 672,854 of record CASHTG010000003.1, read on the forward strand.
CTCAATGGGCAGCAAGATTGCCGTGTCTCTTCAATTCTTCGTAGCCTAATGGCGCCTTTGTTCCCCGCGCCCCTACTCCCGCTCGCCAAGTTTGAGCTAACGGGTCATCCTCCTTTCCCTACATGTACTGTGATATTTCTGCGTGGGGCCGGAGAGGAGTGGTGCTGAAAGAATTCCAATTCCCCCTTGCTTGGAGACTGGTGCGATTTCCACTTTCCCCCACACTCTCGATTCGTCCTTCCCAAACGGGGTCTTAGCACCCAAATTTTTTCCCTCGCCTTCAATGTTCTCTCTCTCCACCCTTTGACTGCCGTGTTCCCTCCTCCCCCAAACGCTACGGCACTATTCCATTGTTCCCCCTCAGAGCTAGCCTTTACTGGTCGCCCTCAGTGAGTTGTCATTATTCCTTCACTGCCCGTTCCGTTCTTCCCGGAACTCGCGGCTTTTCCACAGGCGGCTCTCCATCGCCGAACCTCACACGCCCCCTCTCCAAGTGATCTTCGTCTGCTTCACCGACTCGGAACCCCCTCAGCCGAGGTCGAATCCTTCCTAACCACAGAACAATCCCCCTAAATACCCTCACTCGTGAATAAACCCCCTTTCGTTGCTGTATTCCGCTTGCTGCCTCCCCTCTCCCCCACGAATTCCATCCGCCGTTTAGCTTTCTTTTTCCCGCTCCACCCAGCTATGCTCCATCGATTAATAGCCACCTACCTATCCGAGACTCCCGGCAGTCGTGCAAACATCTTCTTATCCGCCGATCCGATCCGATCCGTCGCGTAACATCCACCTCGCTCAATATACCGAACCCCCATCAATCCGGGGAAGAAGGGGACCCAAAAGAGGAAGAACAAGGGGAAAAGAATCGAATTGGCTCAAACCCTTCCCGCGGCGCGCTTCCACGCGGCTCCCTCTACCCTCCTGCATTCCGCACCTCCTCCGCCTTTTTCCGTTATCGTCAACGACCCGTTTCTACCCCAGAAAGCCATCGGCGGCTACCCGCAAATCTAATCGGTCCATCCGGTCTTTGGACCTTGTATCACAGTAGCGGATATATCCCTCACTAGACCTACACGACCCTCTCGTTACATACATATCGATCGATACCTACGTACTACTTCTCTCGCGGCGCGCACACACGTCCCCCGATGTCCAAAAACAGCTCAGTCATCACCTACGCTGCCGGCGCGGGTCTCGCCGCCATCGCACTGGTCTATGTTTTTGGTCCTACCTACCTCATCGACGAATCTCCCAACGGCACTCGCCGATCCTCTCACGCCGTCGGCCTGCGTAACGTTGGCAATGATTGCTTCATCAACTCCATCCTCCAGGCCCTCGCCGGGCTCGGGGAGCTGCGCTTATACCTCATCCGCGAGACCCATCGAAGGGTCATCGATGCCGATGTATACGAAGCCCTCGTGCGACCGACCCGCTCCGCCGATGCACCTTCCCATTTCGGTGGTAAGGAGCTCAAGGAATGGCAGATTCGCAGCCTACAAGCAGGAGCCGTGACGGCAGGGCTCAAGGAGATGCTAGATAGACTGAACGAGAGGCCCATTTCCAAAAAGGCCATATCACCGAGGGGTTTCGTCGCGGTGCTGGAAGGCGCGTTTGGCCAGACCATCAACCGACAGCAACAGGACGCGCAGGAATTTCTTCAGCTGCTCGTAGAAAGGTTGCAGGACGAATACAACGCGGGAAAGCGAGCGAGGGCACACGCGAAGCGAGAACAAAATAGAAGAAAGCTTGCGGGGATCCACATCTCCTCCGAGAATGGCACGCCCACCTCGCAAAGGACGGATCCGACCCTAGACGCCTTTCAAGGGGAGGGCGAAGAAGCAGAATACGAAGAGCATGACTTTCCCTTGGAGGGCGAGCGCGAGGCCCAGTCCGAGTGCATGACGTGCGGGTATAAGACGCACCCTCGCAAGGAGGTGTTCTGCATGCTTACCCTCTCCGTCCCTCAAGTCCCTCACACGACTCTCGACGCGTGTTTCGATGGGCTCTTCAAAACCGAGCACATTCCCGATTACAGGTGCGACAAGTGCCGTCTTTGCACGCCCGGAAGCTCCTTGCCAACGACCTATCCAAGCTCCCGCCGACTCCCGCCGACGCGTCCGAAGACCCCCGCCCTATCATGCGGGAGGCCCTCCGCAAACTCGACGAGTCCATCGAAAAGGACCCCGAGAACCCGCCCAGCGACGTGCCCCTGCCCAACTCGAGCCACGCGCCCAAGTCCACCATTGCACGCTCGCACAAGATTACGCGCTTCCCCGCGTCCTCGTCGTGCACCTCTCCCGCTCCATCTACGACCGTACCTCGCAAAAGAACATGGCCAAGGTGTCGTTTCCCGAGCAGCTACGCCTCGGCGGACTGCGCGAGACCAAGCGCTACAAGCTCCTCGCCACCGTGACGCACAAGGGCGGGCACTCCAGCGGGCACTACCAGTCCTTTCGGCGGCATGCCTTTGCGGCCAACCCCTTTTCCAACCCCCATCTCATGAGCGGCGTGTATAGCAGGGCCGCCACCCCTCTGCCACACCCCGCGTCGGTTCCTCCGCAAGGGTCACGGCGGATCGACCGATGTGCCCACCGCCAGCCCCGCCGCCTCGACGCCGAATCTCGTCGCGAGCCCTAATTCGTCGGGCGAGCTTGTCACGCCTCCCGGCGTCGACGAATCTTTCCCCTCCGCTGGTCCCGTCAATGGCGCGTCGTCCAAGTCTGGCTCGATTAGGGACAAGGACAAGGACAAGTCGGACTCGAGCAGCATCCGCTCCGTCGCTGCCTCGGCGCTCTCCAAGCTTTCGCCGTCTAAGAGCGGGTCGAACCTCAACGGCCAATCGAGCGTGAACGGCGCAGCGCCGTCGGAGCGCCGGCCGAGGACGGCTCTCAAGAAGAAGAACCAGAAATGGTGGAGGATCAATGACGAAAAGGTGCGGGAGGCGCGGACGAGCGAGGTTTTGGATATGGAGAGGGAAGTCTATCTCTTGTTCTACGAATTGGAGGCGGACGAGCCTTCAGATGTATGATGGGAGGAAAGTCTAGTCGCCCAACTAGGGCTACAAGGTATGGGCAAAAAAACAAACAGGGGAAGTTGGATAAGGAAGAAGGAGGAGAACAAAAGGAATCATCTCGAGTTATATAGGACTTGGCCGCAGCTAGAATTTAGAGGTTGCTATGGCGGTGGGTTTTATATCCCTCGCGGAGCCCACGCATGCCTCTGCGCGTTAGAGTGGCGGAAAAGCACGGAGACGCAGGTGGAAGCAGAAGGGTGGGAGCAGAAGCGGAAGCCAGAAAAAGATGACCCTCATAGGCATAGAATGGGGAGTCAGTGTACCAATATCATCTAGATGGGATCAACTGTCCTCTTGGATAGTTTTAAAGAAAATAGGATTAGCATCAGCACATTACACCCACCCGAGCAGAAAACTAGTAGATATAAAAAAGGGGTTATCGATCGAGCCTATGAGAGACCCAACCTTGCTCTTGACGAGGGTCATACCAGTCACGACGCCGGTAAACCCTGATCAAATCCTGGCCATCTAGCGTACGACGAGTGTGCTAGTCTCGTGTTTTAGGAATAGGAAAAAGAAAAGAGGTTGCTGTGTATTAAAAAGAAGAAGAAAAAAAGGGTACGCCATTCTCGAGTCTGGGAATGTTGATTTCTAAGGAGGGTTCCGGATTAAGACGAATAAGAAGAAGCCTTTTCCTCTGTCCCAACTTCCCTCACCACCCAATGCTCAACGACGTCACCGAATCCCCTCGGCCGCCCCCTGCCATACCGTATAGAACATAGAATTGGCCCGGCCCGGCGCAAGAATCCAGCATGCAGTTCTCAGCTAATAAAGAAAACAAACAGATGTGAAAAAAAAAAAAAAAGGGAACAAAGGCCTGCCCCCTTCAGGAAACCATCACCGTTTGCTTCTCACGAAGCGCCTCTATTGCCCCAGAAGCTCCTGCTCTATGGTAGCGATTTCGTCTGGGGACGGCGGACCCGCGGCCTTGACCTGCTGCTCCTTTTCGCGGTCGAACCTCCAGAGGCCACCCGTCTTGTCGGCGTCGCCGTCGATGCCGAGGCCGACCTTGGGGGCGAGGTCCCGAAGCACGTCGTCGGGGAGCCACGGGCGGTAAAGTACCTCCTCTGCCAGGCCCTGGACTCGGCCTTTTCCTTGGCGCGCATGTCCCTCTGGGCCTGCTCAATCTTGCCCTTTTCGAGGCCGACGACGTCCATGTCGCCCTTGGCAACGCCGGCGGCGACCTTGGCCCAGGCGCGACGGGACTCGAGGGGTGCTGGGCGTCGACGGGGGCGACGGAGAGCTGGGTGCCGGGGAGCTGGCGGCGTCGTAGGTCTCGACGAGGGTGGAGGGGCCGTTGGACTTGGCGGGGCCCTTGTAGAAGCTAAAGGACTTGGTCCAGACGCCGGTGGCGTTGTAGAGGACGTCCTTTTCGTTGTCGCCGCGGTAGACGACGGCGGTGACGCTGTTCTTCTCGCCCGAGAGCCAGCCCTTGCCCGAGTAGCTAATCTTGGAGGTGATGCCCGACGAGCTGGTGATGAAGGAGTGGGAGTTGAGCTCGACAAAGGGCGCGCCGTAGATGAGGCCTTCGATGTGGAGGGAGGGGAGGGTGATGAGGTAGGTCTCGGGGGTTGCGTCTTGTCCGGGTAGGGCACGGTCAGGACGGCGTGGCCGATTTGCTTGACGTTGATGGTGCGCGAGAATGTGGCCTTTTGGGCGTTGTAACCCTCGAGGTGGGTGCCGGTGGGGACATTGGTGATGCTGTACGCGGTGGCTGGGGGATGATGGCTATATTAGGGGAGAGCGAAGGAGAGGACAGGTGGGGTTAGCTTGCGCATAGGATGATCCGGACAGGAGAGGCCTTTGTCCGGCAGTGTGTTCTGCCAAGGGCCGCCGTCTTCAGAAGACAAACCTACCTTACTTGCTCGCTGATGAGCTCGGTCACGCCCGCATCGTCCTCCCACTTGCCAAGGAATAGCTCGCCGAGGAAAGGGTTGAGAGGCTTCTTCTCGTTGCCATATTGCTCGCTGCGACTCGCGTACTGCTGCTTTAGGGTGGAAAGGAACCACTTGAGCACAAGAAGGGAGCGCTTCTCGGGGTCGGACTCCTTGGCGGGGGCGGCGAAGCAGGGCGGGTGCTCGCACCAGTAAGAGCTGAACTCGGTCAAGCTGGTCGAGGAGAGGATAAATGGCGGGGCCGTGAGGGACGAGAGGTCGCCGTTGAAAGAAGCAATGGACTATATAGCGGGGAAGTTGCGTGAAGGGTCGGGTTAGTTTTCACTTGAGCGAGCAACTTTTGAATGTCACGTCTTTTTGGGGTTTTCCTTTCGTCCTTTTCTTTTGTCTCTGGCGAAGGAAGAGAAGTGGGAGACGAACCTTGAGGAAGGCGGACCAGCTGCTGCTGCTTGCCACGGAGCTGGGAGTCGCTGACCGGGACATTGTGGCGTGCTAGATATTTCACAAAAGGCTAAGGCTACCAAGGGAAACGGGGAGGAGAAAGAAAAAGAGAAAGGAAAAAGGTTGGAAGTCGTCGGTGCGAAACGGAGAGCGGACGAGCAATATCGAAAGATGTGCTTTTTGTATTTAATGCGATGGGGGAGGCGGGGTTAAGTTGCCAAGAAGGGAAATAAGAGCAGTGGACCACGCCGCGGAGGGAAACGAGCTCGCTCTTGCAATCAAACGTCTGGACTAACGAAGCACGGGAAGGAATTGGCAGCAAATATGGGACCAGCAGCAGGCGGTGGGACCGGGGGAAAATTATATATCAAGGGTTCAACTTTTGGGGAAGACTCAGCGCAACACGTCAAAGTTTCATTGGCTCTCACAGATGCGAATTGTTGTTTCCCGTCGCCCATTCGTTTGGTCCCTCTTCCCGTTAATTTTTTTTTCTTCTTTTTGTTGAACGGGGGTAAAACCTCACGAGGGGTAAAAGCGGGATTAGCAGCGCACGAGGACAATTGGTTGAAGCCTGGGGGGCGGTGACGGCCAGAGTGGGCAGAGGAGGTGATACAGCAGAGCCAGCACCAGACCCCTCTAGAGGCCGTTGACGTCAGGGCAGGAGGCGTTGCGTAGTGGCGTCATGGCCGGAGAAGGGGTGGGCCGAGACAGCACTCTTGAACGCGTTGGCAAATCTGATAGATCTATGGATGGATTCTTCTGATGCAGGGATCTGGCCTCCAGCCCCGCAGTATAGACCCTTCTTGCCTTCTTACCAATAAAATCCTCTCTCGCATCACAACGGCGGGTTTCCTCTTGAAAGATTAGATCAGGGAGGAAACATTGAAAGAAACGGAGCACTGGCCTGAGCACGCGACCCGAGTGGCAAGGCACATGCGAGTGATTTCCCCTCAGCGTTGACACGAGCAGGCTTAAAACGGCTAGTTTCCAGCTGTCAACAGCTGTTTTGATGACGGCCTCCTCGAGTCTCGACTCGCAAAGCCTCGCTTGAGCATTTCTCCTAAGTACAAGAGTGCCTCTTGTTGGAGAGCCAACCTAATAAAGAATCTAGATCGTCTATCGCCTCGAGTCTGCACATCCCTTGGTACCCTCGGGTCTTGATCGTCAATGATGGGTGGGCCACTACGTAACCCCCATCTTTATCTTCGTGGCTTCGCCGCGCCACCTTCCACGTGAGGGGCCAACCGGCTGGTGCGCAACTTCGCAGGTCTAGCGCGAGTTGCGACTTCTCGAGTCGCCAGTTAGTGGGTTCAAGGGGGCCAGTGGACCTCATGGACTTCGATCATCAATTGATCAATCGAAGGTGGGAAATTACTTGTCGAGACTCTACTCCTCTTCCTGAAATGTCTTGATCAAAAAAGAAAATAAGAAGATCACCAGCCCTTGGCTCGGCTAGGAAGTTGATTCGGATCACATATCCTCGCCTCGAGAAATATCATCAAACATGAATGATTCACTCCAGACACACCCAAACGCCAAACGGTGAAATCTACTCGAGGTCCCTTCAGCTTCAAGAGTAAATTTAAGCAAGCACATGATATTCATCTTATCTATTTGGTTCAAATCGTGATAAGGGCCCTTGTTCCCCAACGCCACATAATGCCAAGCCGAAACGCCCGTGTTCAAGAAAAAGACAACGCCACCCTGGTAAACAAATATGTGCAAAGAAAGTCGCGAAATAGAGGACATGCTGTTGCGTCTAGCATGATTCCATCAACTCTGTCGCCCAGTTCCCGTTGATCCCGGACACGGCACCGACTTGCGACTTGCCAACCGTCATCCAAGGGCTAATGTGGCACTCCTTGCTCTGCACATCCCACTTCCACGCGAGGCACCTCTTCTTGTGTCTCATGCACAGCCTCATACACTTCTCGGCCGTCGGGATCCCTCTCGCCGTCTGAGTTCTCGACCGGTCCAGCTTGCCCACAAAGTCGTGGTCCTGTCTCATCGGCCGGTCGTTGAACCCTCTCGTCCCGGGGCCTCCAAACAGGTCCCAGACGTCGGCCCACACCGTCGTGCGGGTGCCTCTCTCGTTGAACACGAGGCCCAGCGCCTTCATATCCTCGGGCTTCTTGAGCTCGTGGAAGGAGACGAGGGGCGAGCAGAACCGGTCGGCGGAGATTCGCGTGTCGGCGGGCGACTCGCCGTTGAACATGTGGCTGAAGCGCTCGTCGATGAAGATGCCAATCTTTGCAGCGTCGTCGCCACGAGCTTGTCGCCCCAAATCTCGGAGAGGGAGTTGACTTGGGCGTCGGCCGCCACGTGCGGGTTCTCGCGGTACAGTTTTTCGACGGCCCCGCGGGACAGCACGACGGCTGAGCCGCCGTGGGCGAAGCGCCCACGATAGTCGCCGACGGTGTTTCCGAGATAGTACGGCTCGGCGGGGTCGAGGTGGGAGAGGACCTGCCTCAGGGATTCGATGACGACGAAGCTGTCATCGTCGAGAATGAGGTACCAGTCTTTGCGCGGCAGGGTTTTGTAGACTGTCCCGAGGCCCCAGATAAACTATGGGTGGTACGCGTGTTAGTGCCAGAGCTTCATCTCACTCTCTCTTCTTTGTTCTTCTACAAAGAGCTTTTTTTTCTCTCTTATTTATGATGTAATTTTGGTTGAAGAAGAAGAATAAGATGAAGAAAAACCTTCATGTTCCCTTTGGAATCTGGTCTCAGGTGCGCGCTCTTCAATCACTCGCCGACTCATTTCAGAGTTTGTTTGTCCGAACCCCCACGCACGAGACATGCGAACGAGGATCGAGCGATTTAGGCCGAAAAGGGCAAGGTTCAGGAACAAACCACTCGGCTTTTACCCGCAATTGCCAGAACGATGTAACCAGCGAGACAGCAATTTTCATGTACCCAGTCACAAGCAAAGGAGGGGGGCACGAATGACGAACTGATAACAGAAAGAAAAGAAAAAAAGAGGAAGATAAAAAAAAAGGGAAGAAACGGTACACACCTTGAGAGCATCGAGTTCCCAACCCACATTAGAGCCAATCAGTTCAGCTCTTTTATGGTCGCCGTCCTCAATGGCCCTTTTTAGTGACTGGTATTTCTTGAAGCGGTGCGCCTTGTTCAGGCCCCGGGGAGCAAGCGCCATCATCAGACTTCCAACAGCATCCTGGATGACAGGGGCACCGGTCGTGGCGTTGGCGTCTTGCTCGAAATCGCCAACGACAATAGCTCGGTCGGGGTTCCATTGGTCGAGTCCAAGAGCCTCGAGCTGCGCCGGTAGCCTTTCGCGGGTGCCCCAGCCGGTCTTGATGAGGAGACCGACGCGGGATTCGAAATCGACGGGGTAAGGCCCGGTGGACGAGCGGATCCACGAATCGGTGGCGGCGGTGGGGTTGAAGAAGGAGTAGATGCAGACTGCTTGGAAGTGTAGGCCGAGGAGGATAAAGTTGTCGGCGGGGAGGACGAATTTGGCGACCTGGTAGACGAAGAGGGCCGCGAGGGCGTAGGTCGCGAGGCGGCGAAAGGTGCGCCGGCGGGGATGGGGAGGAGCGCGCCCATGATTCAAGAGGTGGTGTCGCGAGAGTTGGTGAACCGGGTGAGACGAAGAGAGTGAGTGAGTGTAAGCAACCTCGAAAGAAAGGAAGCCACGAAAAAGAGAGAAGGAAAGAAGAATGGAATGTTCTCCGGAATGAGGAGCTGCGGCTTTTCAGCACGCTGGCCTTATCTCTCCGGTTGAGTTAGTTTAAAGAGAAGCGGCACTTTAATCAAGACGGCTTGGCACAATGCTCGCTGATCAACCAGCTAACCGGTCGACTGCACCAGACTTTTCCCAGCCGAGGCCGAAGGGGGTTCCTCTTTGGTTTAAAGAAAAAAAGGAAATGGTTCTTGACGAAAAGTGAATTCGTTTGCTCGATGGGAGCCGAAACTGGTCGACAGCCTCTTGCAAGCCGTTGGAGGGCCGTGTGGTAAACGAGCGACGATGGACCCAAAAGGGACAAAGATCGTGGAAGGGGAGACTTTTCAAGATGCGGAAAGAGAATGCATGACGACCATGACACGCCGTGCCGAAGATGAGAGGGAAAGATTTCGCCGGTCCGTGAAAGGGGGCAGCAAAGAAGCCGCGAGGGAAACGAAGTGAGAAGCACCGCCACTAACAAACGAGGAGGGCGAAGGCGAGGGTACAAGCGCTGTGCTGGGTGGGTGAGGCTCACGGCGCTTTTTTTTCTTCTTCTACCAGGGCTCGCTTTGCATGCCAAAGATGAAGAATAGTAATAAATAGCGGGAAAGGTGTTTGGACGTGGCCAAGCTTGCCGGAGTGCCTTGGGACAGGTTTCGGACGCGCTGGCGGACTGGACCCGGCGAAGTGATGGAAGACAGACAAGGGCGAAGAAAAAGGTCTGAACTCGAGAAGGAAACAGAGGAGAAATAATATTCAAATCACCTTTACGATAATAGCACTTCAAACGAAGGAGGAGGGAGCCATGAATGAAAGAAGGACATGGGACTGGGACGGAGAGGAGGGCCAGTGATAGATGCGGCCCCAAAGATGATTGCGCGGCTCTTGACTGTTCTTGTTACCCACCATCCTAGTCCGGTATTGAAGCTCCACCTACATCAATGATCAGTATCCACCGTCGATTTAATACGATGCGAAACACGAACACTTGTCTACTAAAGAGAAAAGAGTCCTTGGCTCCCATTAGTAGATCTGCGCCCTTTACCATCCAATCTCCAATCTTCTGTCCGCAGCAAGGCAGCTAGCGCGGGTTGGCGCCAAGCTCCCTCATATCCAAGTTTTTTTTCTCAATCTTCGCACCAAGCTCGTTGCAGCACCAGCTGCAAGGGACGGAGAGACCTGCCCGGATCTCCTTGCATGGGAATTTCAAGGAAATGATGTCAAAGGTAAGAAGATTGGTTTCCAACACGACGTTGAATCTCTGTCAAGATGTTGGCTTTCTTCTCCTCGCTATCTGCACGTATTTTTGCCAATCCCCTTGTTTACTTGTCCAGTGCAACCTGGGCGGAGGAAAAACGTCTTTCCAGCTGGAAATTACAGAGACCCATGGCTCACGCTTGGCATTCAAATGGTGGGTTAGGTGTTCGGGCTCATTCCGGGACGCTGAAACCACGACTGGGAGAAAAAGATTTGCGGCCGTCAGAGTGACTAATAGTGACATTTGAAGATCGCGGCGAACCTGCGCGGATCACAGTCCGATTGAGATCTTTGCGAGAGCGAGCCCTTCTCCAAACTTCAATCTCAAAGTTGCGCGCAAAGGTTCTATACTTTACAAAGTTGGGAGTTTCTTTCCTCCCATGGCAAGAAGTCATTCCCCGGTAGCCAAAAGCGAAAAGACGGACAAGATGTGAAGCATCGCCGCGGTAATGGTTTTTCTGTTGACCTGGAAAGCTGGTGAGAGAATGGTGCGTTTTACCCGCGGCATGGCGTCTTGCCGTGCATGTAACCCTTGCCAGGACAGGACATCGCGGCTCTCCACCCACCAAGCACAAGCAAGGGGATCGGCGTAGATAAGGAAGACACGGATCGCCTCAAAGCGCACTTTGGTACAATGTCGTGGCACCTCATTGCTCATTTCAGCTTTCCACGCCCGCGATTCGTCGGATTTAGAAAGAAAGAAAAAACGTGGGACAGCAGCCATCGAGAATAGCTAAACCCCTCGACTCGAGATCTCGGGGTTTTTTTGTAGGATGAGTATTTTTAAATTCGGACTACAGGGCGGGCAGCTTTCGCATCGCGAATGCCATTGAAGAATATATATAGTTGGCAAAAACAAGACCAAGCAGGGGACTGCAATGAAAAAGGAGGAAGAGGAGGCAGAACAGCAAGACGGCTGCTCTGGTCGCACGTAATACGAGGGTCAAGCGGGAGATCTTATTTATACTTGGAAATTTTGTACGTCGTCCAAATACACTTGATCCGAGGACTCAGCAGCGGATAATCCCGCTCCGACCATGGGTAGAAGCTCCAGATTCCTACTCCGAACACCAATGCACGTATAAGTTTTATGGCTAGGTTGACGGTTGCCGACGATGTCTTGGACGGGACTAACATAGCTAGCGGTGACAATCGGCGAATATTTACGGTGGAGGAAGGCCGCACAGGACACACCGGAACCCCTCGAGGCAGGAAGCGTTGATGTACACAAGTAGTGAACTTGAATTGATGTCCCATGATTTTTAAAACCCAGTCATCGCGCCCGGTTACTACTCCAGTCATAAAATAAAAACAAAAAGAAGGGAATCAAGATGAAGATAAACTCCCATTTCCGGATACATGTTTTATCCTACATTTGACGCTTCCACACACCGTCCCATGCTTTAACCCATGCAATCTCCTCCCCCGGTTCCCCAAGTACCATGCCCATTGCGCATTTTTTTATTCCATAATGTCTGTTTTTTTCTACGGCCTAGAGCCCATCGTACCAAACCTGGCTCTTTACGAGCACTGAGTAACGGTGACGACGGTCAGGTTAGACGCGGGCGTGGCGGGGGCAGCCTGCGAGGGGGTAGCCACGACGGCACCAGCACCGGAGAGGGCCTGGTTGAAGACGTCGGCAGCAGCCTGGTCCTGGGTGGCGGCGAGCGCGGCAGTGTTGGCAGCCTCGCAAGCGGCCACGGTGTCGGCGGGAGCCTTGCACGAGTCGCGGAGCCTCTGGCAGATGAAGGAGGAGATGATGCCGATCCTCTGGGCGCTGCCGTGGTTGAAGTCGGCGTTGTTGCTGGGGGCAAAGGACGCCTCCTTGCGGCCGTCGAAGCCGACGCCGAACTGGATGGTGGGGTCGGTGCAGCTACCAAGGTCGAGGCCCTGGCGCTTGCGGAGGGTTGGCGGCCTTGCAGGCGGTGAGCTGCTGACCGCACTGGCCGATACCGCCGGCGAGGGCTCCGCTGTTGGCGGCGTTGGCGCAGGCGTTTTGCTGGATGTCGCAAGAGCGGTTGATGGCAGCGCCCTGGCCGACAAAGGTGTTGCCGTTGACGGAGAAGGGGCGGTCACCGGCGGAGGAGATGACGGGGGAGCGGGGCCACCGAGGGTGCCGGTGAAAGCCTGGATGTTGACACCGGCGCCCGAGGCGGAGTGGCGGGAGCGGAGGCGGCGGGGGCGGCGCTAGCGCAGTTGACGATGGTGCGGGTGACCACGCTGCAGACCTGGGACGCGGCAGCGGTAGCGGCGGGGGCGGGGGCAGCAGTAGCGCTCGCACCGGCACCGGCACCGGCACCGGCACCAGCGTTGTTGTTCTTGTTCTTGTTCTTGTTCTTCCTGCCCCTACCCCTACCAGCGGCACGGGTGGCGGCGGGAGGAAGACCGGCGGTGCAAGGGGCGGAGTCGCGGCCGCGGTGGTGGTAGCGGCAGCGCCGTTGCCCTCAAAGGTGCCGCCGGTGGCGAGAGCAAGACCGACAAAGTCGATGTTGGTGGCGGAGATCTCACCGGTACCGGTGAAGGTGGGGACGACGTCAGCGACGGCGGCGAGCACCTCATCGGGAGAGGCGTCGAGAACAAGGAGCCTCTGGGTGAAGATGCATCCGGGCAGGTCACCGGCGGTATCGCAAGTGTTACCAGCACCAGTAGCATCGTTGACCTATTTTGCGTCTTTAGGTTAGCCAGGGCATTTCTTGTGTTTCTTATTCCCACGGAGTAACTTACATCGCCGGGGGCAAAGGTGCCAGACTCGAGGGCGACCAAAGGATCAACGCCGATGAGGGCAAGCTGCTTGGCGAGCTCGAGGGTGATGGCCGTGTTGAGAGCGGTGGCACCGTCGGAAGCGGGGTCCTGGTGCTGGTCAAAGGCAGCAATCTCGGGGTTCACGGCATCCTCGGGGCAGATGATGCTCTTGACGCCGACACCGCCGGTGTTGCGCTCAAGGGCCTGGTAGACCAGGGCACCGGCCATACCACGGACATCGCCAATGGCCTTGGCGTTGGTAAAGGCCTGATCGGCAGTGAACTGCTTGAGGCAGTCGAGGTTGATGTCAGCATCGACACCCTCAGCAGCGGCGGCGTTACCAAGGAGGCCGAAGACAGGGTCAACAATGCCGAGGGGGTTGTTGAGATCGAGGAACTCCTTGGTGATCTGGAGGAAGATCAAGTGGGACTGCTCCTGGGGCACCTGGCGCTTCATGATGACGGGGTTGGCAGCGGCGGCGGCCACAAGGGCGGCGGTAACTTGGCCTTGGTACTTCATGTTGGTGGTATTGTTTCGGAAAGAGAAAAACGGAAACGGGAACACTGGTCGATATTGAAGAGAATGAAGGTGGAAAAAAGAGGAAGAGACCGACTTGATTGCAGTCAAAAAGAACAGAAAGGTGTTTTAAAAAAGCGGTTGATTGTAAGATACCAAAAGGAGTGGCAAAGAATGGAAGAGTTCACAGAACTCGGGTTGAAGAAAAAGAATGAAAGGGAAAAGAAGGAGAAACGAAGACCGAGTGTTGGAATGGATCAGGTTCAGTGAAGCCTGGAGAGAAGAGGAGAGGAGAGAACAAGAAGCCATCGTGAGGGAGGTCAGCCAGGATAATATAGTCGGAGACGGGCGAGGGAAGGACAGGGAGAGCGGAGCGACGACCGAGTCTTGGACCGATCTGCGAAACCAATCGCCCTCAGCACATCAGACGACAGCGAGAACCTGGAAAGGTTCGGGTGACTGGTCGTCGTCTCGCTCGCCTCCCTCGCACACACACACGCACACACACACACACAGGCCTAGGGCACTGCCAGGGTGAGGTGGTCTGGCGGGTGGGTAAAGGAAATTCGCCCAAGGGTAGGAAGGAGGTTGAGCCGAAGGTAAAACAGGTGCGGCACGTCACGATCTGTCTGAACCCAGCAAAGCGGGCCAGGATTCAGGTCTGTCACGGACAAGGGTAAGGCATGAAGCAAAAAGGCAGGGAGGAGAATGTGTAAGTGATGCCTCACCTCCTCCTGCTCCCCTTCTCCCCACACCCTTTACCACCAGAGCGCTTCATGTGTCTAGGGCGAGCCACCGAGCGAGGTTACATCACCCTCACCAATCGCACGGCCTCAGAAAGGTGAAGCGGGCCCAAGGGGTCGGAGAGGGGAGCTGCTAGAAGGGGAGAGAAGGACCCTGGAGGCTTCAGGCATCCCCGAACAGGTCCAAGGGTTTTTTTTCTTGCTCTTCTTTCTGTTTGGGAGGGGTTCGCCTCGACCGTTGCTTTCGCCGCGCGAGGTAGGAACTCAGGTGGAGAGGGAATCGGCTTCTTCCAGGGGGCCCGGCCTCCGCCTCTCGCCCACCAAAAATCTTGCTCTGAGCGCCTGTCGAAACCAAGTCTGTCTAGAATCCTTTCCCAAAATCCTCATGGGTGTGAAGGGGGTCCCAGGACACCCGTATACCCTCACGATGTTTCCCAAGCCTCTTGACGAGGGACCAAAGGCGGGCAACTCGCGCAGAGCGGAAGCAGGCCTACCAGACTATATTTCCCACCCTTTGAAAGATAATTGGCGATCTTATCAGGCCGACAAAATAAAATAGGTAATTAAATGCCTCGACTGCAGACTGACGCGGCGTTAAGAAGCAGACAAGACCCAGGAAAGCGGTCGAGTGTCAGGCGTCGCGCAGGAGCACCCGCCTAAGCGGTGGTGAATCACCGTCGCTCTTCGAACAGCGTGCAAACCAGATTTTTTTCTCTTTCGCCCGTCTCTTTCCCCCTTTTGCCCTTCTTTGGGACTTGGGATGGGGAATCCGCCGTCCGGATTGGTCCAGATCGTGGTAGTCGCCCCAAAACCCGGGGTCGATCTGAGATGGAGATCAGACACTTGGAGCCGCATGTTGCGCTCAAGCAGCGTTTCGACAGGGATCTGTAGTCGCCCACACTGCTGGCTGGTTGGTTTGCACGGCCGCTTCCAGAGCGCGCATACCTCACCCGCGGATCCGACTCGATCCGCGGGATGGCAAATTGGCAGGGAGACGACTTCATGAAGAAGAAGACAGGTCCCAAAGCGGGCACTATTCCTGCATGACGAATGAGAAGCCGAGAGAACAAGAAGAAATCACGCTTATTCAATTTTAACTTAGCAGATGCATGATGGAGACTGATGGGTCCTTGGGCAGGGCTGTTGATGGATAACGGAGCGTAGCGCGTAGTTACAGAGCTTGTCAAGCATGTTCTAGTCGAGCTCAACAAGCTTCTAGCACTCGGCAGCTACGACCCGAGAACCCCCAGCAGGCATCCATGCCTGCCCCCAAAAGTTTCAGCTTGGAAATTTCGTCTCGTCACGAGGAAGGCCCTGAGCAACAAACCCGGTCGCTTTTTCATGTTAAAATATGAAAAGGAAGGGAAAAATAGATATCTTCACAGAGGCTGTGTCCCAAGATACGCATTAATAGAGCCTAGCAGTGTAAAATACTAAACAACGTATTGATCTCTGGATTTATCCATCCATTCCATTGAATTGATCCAACAGATCTATGGATGGTCAATGTATGTCGCAGCGTGCACATACAAAGATCGACCCTTCCCAAGATTTTAATCCCAAGCGACCGATCTCAGTGCAACTATTAATACCCTTGCAGTTTGATACCAGGCACTCCTGCGTTGCCCCCTCCCCTGTCGCTCGAAGCAAACGGCACCGACAAGAGGCCCAAACTTTTTGGTGGTCTCACAACTTGTCGCCTCCCGCCTGTCATCCCGACCTCTCACTCACAGAGGGAATGAGAGGCGCTTCCGCTTGGGCCTAGGAATCGGCCGCGACGCTGCTCCCTCCCCTTCTCTACCCCAACAACACAAAGCTCGGCCCATCCATCCGTCTTCTCCTACCCCCGTGTTCTTTCAGGATTCCATTCGTTTGTTCATTGCTTGTTGGCGGCCCTGCCCACCCGCCTGACCTCCACATCGAAAGTGTGTAGTTTAGTCCGACTATGGAATAGTCTACGAACAAAGTCGCACGTTTCTCAGCTCCCCAGTCAGTGCATTCTGCCTCAGATGCAGTATCACATTGCCAAGGATCCTGTTCGTCGTTCGACACTCCTTCATGAAGCAACCGTTCCCTCTCGATCCCACCGAAACAGTGTTGCAGTGAGCCTGCTCACCTCGAGCGTCAGTGCAATAGACCCTCACCCTCCCACTATCATCTCCTAGTATCCGCAGTGATGGAAAGAGGTTTTGCATCTTCTAAGCACTCGGTAACCTTTCCGTGGGTGTCGCCCTGATGACACCCCACGGCGGGACGCTCGCAATGGGGATTCGCGCGCGCTCTAGTCTTTCGAGCAAGAGGAAGCGTCCCTTGCCGGCGATCAGACAGGCCGAACTTGGCCCCTCAGTAGCTACCACAGTTCCCCTTTGATGGGGAAGATCCTCGAAAGCGATCTTCGGTCCACATTGACTCAGCCCCCATCGCTGCCGGGCAAAGCATTATGCCCTTTTGAGCGAAGTCTCTCCTCTCTACTCCCGAGGGATTGCGTTTCGTCACCTCGCGCGGGATCAAGGGCGCAGAGAATCGTTTCATCCCTCTTGTCCCAGCGCCCCTGGTCAGTGGACATTGATGAGAAAACAAAAGTTAAACGGGTTGAGCTCACCCTTGCTGTTTTCTTTTCGCACCAGGCCTGCCTTCGGGCATGATGTGACGACCGGATGACTCTAGTTCTTTTTCAGCGAGGGAAGGATGAGATAGAGTCGGTCCTGTGGACCGAACTTTGGGTACGAGCCGGGACAGGGGCTGAAGCAAGGGACCATCTCGCTGGGGAATGCCAGGGGAGCAGAGAAAGAAGATCGGAGAGCTGCGCCAGATCCGGAATTGGGGAACGAAGCATGATCCAAGATCACAAGCTAAATGCCTATCTCACATTGCTGATATGCTTCCCCAAGCATGACTGCCCCTCCTGATCTACGATAAGGCTTGTTAATGAGCAGCTAAGCTGTATGCCTCTTTGTCTCGGGTGATCAAGAGGATCCTGGTGATCATTAATAGAGATAAGGAGTCTTCGGGCGGTCTTGTCACACTCTGGGGCGCATCCCCAAGCCTCGCACGCACATATTTGGTTTTCATTCTATGCAATGCGACTATATGAGGAGATCTTCAGCCCATCGCCCCTGGGAATCTCTTCCCTCTTCTCCCCTTCAGCTTATCAGATTGAACAGCCAGTCTTTTCGTCTCCAGTCTCTGATATGATGGCAGCGGCCGCAGTGACGCTGTTCATGCTCATATCAGATCTACATCCCTTCCTGTCTTAAATACTAGAGTAGCCAATGGTAGCGTATTGTCAGTTTCTTCATTCTCAAGTGATGCGAACAATTTTGCTCTGCGATATCACGGTGCGGAAGCTTCACTCCGCTAGTTTTTCCCCTTTTCTATCACAATGGATATTCTCCGCCTTTTTTCCCCTCTTTTCAAAGCCCGGTCACATAGGGTCCATATTCAAAAATGAGATATAGTCGTAATAAATGTAATATATATGTAAAGAAAGAAATAGACAGCTTCACGGCAGTCATACTTTGAGTGAGCTTGCTGCTTGCTGCTATACCTCGATGACTAATCTAGACAAGGGCGTTGAGAACCCATGACTTCAGAGCTGTCATTACCACGGTCGAAGCAGACCTCAGTTGAAGAGCTCCAGGAGACGGTGATGGCACGAATATTGGTGAAGCATTGATACCGTGAAACGACGAAATTCTGAAGACTAGGACATATCTTTTCTTTTCGGCAAGCGAGAAATTTTATCCCTTAAAGATAGACGCAGTTGATTCGACGCTCACGAGTTTCTCTCGTGCGGCTCCCCGCACAGCTAGCGAAGATGGAGGGGTCACCGAGAGCAGGAGGTCCGGGGCACGCGAGGAACAAATCAACTACCAAGGGTATGTCTGCCACCATGTTTGCGAATCTTAGAGCATCTTGGGCCGTTGAGGGGTGATAGGGCAGAGTTGTGCGTGCCCGTCCGAGAGCATACAAGGCTAACTTGAGATTCCTCACATCACGCAGCGAGGCCTAGGTCATCGACCAAAGGGCCCTTGGATCTTGAGGAGTAAGCTGAATCTCCATTTCTCTTGAGCTGCCCTTGCAAATTTGATGTTAACTCGCCCTTCTAAGCTCGCCCTTGTCGTCACCCCGGCCTCAATCCCCCGCCATCAGACTCGCTCAGGCTCAAGACAGGACGCCACTATCTTCTAGACAAGGGTCACCACTTCCTCGCTCTAGCATAGGTTCTCCAGTGCCGACAAAAGATCCTACGGTGAGGGACTTTAGCTTCCTTCTCCGCCCAGAAATCTATCACCCTCTCACCACCCACAATGTCCCCTAGCCTTCCGCAACTCGCCAAAGCAGCCGGCCCCAGATACGCCTCTCGACGAATTGCTCGCCAGAGGGTTTTACCGTGCTGCCGCCATAGCGGCAGTTCAGGAGCTCACGTCTACGATTCCAGACAAGCCAGCTATCGACCCCGCAGACCACAGCCGCATCTTCAACCTCCTGTACATCAGGCTATCATGTCTAACCCTCATCGATGCCATGCCTCTAGCCGCGCAGGAGGTCAAGGCATTTGAGGATCTGAATAACCCCATGGTCTACGTGGATCAGCTCACCGGCGAGCATCTCGTGCCGTGGGACCTTCGCGTCCTCAACGTCAGACTGCAAGCGCTGGGTTTCGGCGACCCGCGTAGGGCTGTCATGAGCTTCCACGATCTCGCCCGCGAGGCGAGGCATAACATTGCCCAAGCCACCGCGGACCACGATAACTCTGCCAGGGAGCTGTGGAAGGACAGGCTCTACGCTCTCGGTCTCAAGATTGCGGGAGCGCTCGTGGAGATGGACGACCTCTCGGGCGCCGCGCATCAGCTCACCAGTCTAAAAGACCGCGGTGACGGCAAGGTTTCACTAGCGAGAGCGCTGCTCTGGCTCCATATCGGTAACGCCGACGAAGCGAGGCGCGTCGTGTCCGGCAGCGGCTCCTCGTTGAACGCGGGGGACAAGACGGTGCTGGCGCTCGCCGACATGGCGGACGGCGAGTTCGAGACCGCCTTGGACAAATGGAGGGCGATTGAGGAAGGCGAAGGGGAGATGGACGAGATGGTGGGGATGAACACGGCGGTCTGCCTGCTTTACTTGGGCAAAATGGAAGAGGTGAGTTTTTATAGTTTGGGTGCTCCTAGGAGGCCCGGCAAAATCATCCCAAGTGCATGCGAAAAAGCTAATCTCTAGACGGACGTATAGGCGAGGACATTGCTTGAGGGGCTGGTGAGCAGCGGGTTCTCCTCGCATACTCTTCTACAGAACCTGTCTACGATTTACGAGCTGTGCGCGGAAAGGACCAAGAAGGGCTTAAAGCTCAGACTCGCTGAAAGGGTTGCAGCAATGGAAGAGTCAAGTGCTAGAGGGTGGGAGAAGACTAATGCAGACTTTAAGCTATGAGGAAACCACGAATATGTAGACGAGACTATGTTGAATCGCTCTCCGTAGTCAGTCATCCCTTAGACCCATTGAATTTATTACAGTCGAATAAATCGGTCTAGTCACCCATCACCTGTTTCCTGGTTAAGCCTGACCTTCTCATCATATCTTTTTCTATATTAATATTTATGCTGTTCATCAATACATGTAACCTCTCCTTCCTCTTCTATGTTATCATTGAGAAGGTCCAACTCGGCGATATATAGTTGTGCTAGGTTAGCTGTGATTATCGCTTGCCGGCTTCTAGACTGATTGATAACCCCACCAGAAAATCATTTCCATCCACTCAGGTGGACAAAAACCACCTCAGATTCCTCACAGTCCAATGTCATGCATGCAAACCCTCCTCTTTTCTGTTAAAATTCATAATTGTATATTCCCCTCCCCTCCTTCCCTCACTTTTATCTCGCAAGTCTCGTCTTACTTTTCGTCGCCTCCAGCCAGCCTCAAATTAGCGTTTGGCGCAACGCGGCCCTGCGGCAGCCAGAATGCCGCCGACCCTCCGAAGGTCGACGCGGACCCGGAAGTCAAGCATAAAAGCTAGCCAGCCCGAGATAGACCTTGACTCGGATTTTGAGCCCGAAGAAAAGGTCGCGGTAGCCGCGACACCAAAGAGGCGGGGGCGACCGAGGAAACACCCGCCTGTAGCGGAGTCGATCCAGGTTGAGCCTGAAATTGAAGAGCCGGAGCTTGACGAAGGGTCGGGGACGAGGCCGCGCAAGAGGAAGAGGAAGAAAATGGAAGCGACACCCTAGAGCCGGGAAACGAAAGCTATCAAACTGATGACGAGGGAGAGGAGCTGGATGCGGGCGGCGGGGAAGACGACGACGATGACGACGACGACGTGGTGCTCTCACACGATGATGAGGATGGGTCGGTCGTCGAAAGCGACGCTTCGGGAAATGTAAAGGCGTCGCGCAGGGCAAAGAAGCCGACAAAGGCGTCCACGATCGACTCCAACGCCATCGAGCCCTACCCGTTCTCCAAGAAGACGACCCGGGCGTACGAGGGCCCGTTCAAGCGCCAGCGCAAAACCCCGCACATCCTGCAATACATGTACGGACCCGCGGAGGCGCATACCAAGTTGGCCTATGGCATGCTCAACCGATTCTATCACCTAGAGACCCTGCCAGGAAGACCCGTCGACGATTCGTCGGGCCCCCTCCTTACGCCGTGGGTGCCGGAGGGTTTGAGGCGTCCCAGCAAGCTGCCCTCACAGCTTGGCTTGATAGGTATGGGCGCGACGAAGGCGTCGGACCGAGGCAAAAGCTTGTAAAGCTTAGTAAAGCCGGCATGGCGCCGTACTTGGTGAAACCCGACGGTAATCTCGCCGTCCTACTCGGGCCCTACGGCGAGCAGCAGGAGATCACTTTTCCCGGCGGCGCAAACCGGGGTGTCTGCTTAAACGGCGCGGATCTTCCAACCGATAGCCACGCCCGGGACGAGAGAAGCCAACCCAAGGGCTGGATGTTGGACGCGGGCGGCCTCGTTCTTTCCCTCGCGTGGGCGTACCGCCCGGAAAATACGGACCCGGTCCTCGCGCTCTGCGTGGTACCGCACTCGGACCAGCACCACCCTAACACGGCGGAACGGGACGCCCACCTTGGCTCCCGCAAGCACGGCATCATCCAGTTTTGGAAGTTCCCCGCCAAGAAGACGAAGCAGGAGGACATGGTGCCCAAGGCCGAGCCGCCGATTCTGCTGCGGACCCTCATGTTTGATTGGGGGAGGGCGAGGCGGATCAAGTGGTGCCCCGTCCCGCCGACGGAGGGGTCCATCATGGGGCTGCTAGGTCTACTTACGGGCGATGGAAAGGTCCGGGTGCTCGAGATTGAGAATGTTCGGCCAAAGGAACGCTCAACATTTTGTAAGTGGCTTTTCTTTTTCTCCATTAGTCTTCGACTACTAGCCTTCTTTTTCGCGCGACATGCAGTCTCTTTTTTCTGCTTCTCCGTTTCTAATCTTTACGAATAGCCAAAGTCGACACGCCGGCGTTTACTCTATCGATACCCGACGAATACGGCGTTGAAGCCACGGCTTTCGCATGGGTCAACATTAACCGCATAGTCATCGGCTACACCGATGGCAGTCTCGCCCTCTGGTCGCTCTACCCTCTCGCGCTTCTATCACGCCACCCGGTGCACACGACCTACGTCGTCGACATCGCATCTGGCTACCCGTCGCGCCCGTACCTCGTCGCCTCCTCTCCCGTGAGCGGGTTCCCGCGCTCGTCGACCTCACCTGCCCGACGCCCGAGAGCACCGGCTTCACCCGCACCACCATCACCACGCAGCCCAACCTCCTTCAGTGGAACGACCCTCTGCAAGGATTCGTGTCCTGCTACCCCTCGGGCTCCGTGACGGAAACGTCGGTCGGGTTCATGCACCACCGCTACTTCCCGCACGTGCGCCGCGTCGCCGACTCCCCCAGCCTGCTCACCTGCCTGGCCGCCGGCTACACGCACCCTTTCCTCCTCACGGGGCTTCGGGACGGCTCCGTGTGGGCTTGCAACGCCGCCAACAAGATCTTCGCCACCCGGCAGGACCGGCCTCTGAAACTCAAGGTGCTTGAGCACGAGTATCGGCCCGCAGAGAGGTTCAACGCGTCCGCGGTGCGCGACAGCGACGACGCGGCGATGGCTGAGAAGCTCAAGCAAGTGCGCGCCGCGGTGCGGATCCTGGGAGGCTGGGGAGAGGAGCCTAACGTGTGGAGAATCGATAGGAGGAGGCCGACGCAGAAAAGCTCGAAGAAGAAGACGACGAAGAAGAAGGCAAAAGGCAAGAAGAAGGCGAGAACGGCGGGGAAGAAGAAGGCCAAGGGCGCGGCAGAGGAGGAGGAGGAGGAGGACGACGACGACGATGTCGATGCTATGGACGTGGATGAGGACGAGGAAAGTTCTGCTGGGGAAGAGAGCGAGGGCGGCGATGAGGATGGCGAGCCCGTGGCCAAAGATACGAGGTCAATGATCAATCACGAGCCATTTACGAGGATCATGGTCATGGAGTGGAACCCGAATCTCGAGTACGGGTGTTGGGCGGCTATCGCGGCCGCTTCTGGTCTTGTGCGCGTCATGGATCTCGCGGTGGACGTGGACTAGATACAGCCTTAGCAGGGAGGGTAGCGGTGAACGAGAGAGGTCACGATGCGCAAAGTCTTCACCTCTGTGTACTATAAATGATACCACATGCCGCAGATTGGAAGAGCGGGGAAATGAAGAAAAAGGAAGACTACTACTGATTTCATGTCCCAGAGCCTCTCTATATATCGTACAGTTTACTTGGGTTGCCAAGAAAGAAAGAAAGAAAAAGAAAGAAATAGAAGCTAGACGAGAGGCGGGGCGCAGCCGCCCTCACAAACACTGCTTCCCCATAACGGTGTGGTGGTGGTCAAACGCCTTGGCCATGGCGTAGAAGTGGGTGGCAGCGGCCATAAGGACAAACATGTGGAAGAGCTGGTGCGAGCTGCCCCAGATGTCGAACTTGCCGGGAAAGCTTCTCTCGGGCCACCGAGCGGCGTAGAGAACGGCGCCAAAGATGTACATGAGACCATGCAAGATGACGAGGCTGAGGCTCATACGCTCCTCCATCTGCTGAAACTCGTACATGCTCAGCGCGTGCAGCACGGGGACGACGCCCGAGGTGCCGAGGGCCACAAACATGCCGGCGCGCCACGGCCGCCAAGCCGGAGTGCGGAAGCGGTCGACCCACGAGACGGCGCCGCATCCTAGTCCGAGCAGGATCATCTAGAGGACGGCGCAAGGGCGCTGGTTAGCGGGGGTTCACCTCGAGATGGAATTCGGTTGGTCACCAGCCACTAGAGATGGCGAGGTAAACTTACAATCCCAAGATACAACGTCATTAGCGTAGGGTCGCAGTAAAAGCCGTAGTACAAAGCTGGCACATAGCTCCCAACAATCAGGAAGATGATGCCCGAGTAGTCTAGCTTGTTCCCGACGCGCGCAACTGCCTCGGAATGGCTCGAGATGGCATGAAACGTGGCGCTCATGCCCAGGCAGCAAATGGCGCCACCAAAGAAGCAAGCGAAGACGAGTACGTCGGCGGCGGAGGCGGTATCATAGCGCGGAGCAACGACGGAGTAGAGGAACGCGGCCCCGGACAGGAAGGCGACGGCGCCGAGGAGGTGGGAATAAATGTTGACAGACTCGTTGTGGAGGTATCCTAAGGAGGTGAAGCAGTCGGTGAAGCTGCTCGTCGAGGGACGGTACCCGCTGTAGATGAAGGAGTTATCGCGGCGCCAGTCGGGGAGGTCGTCCCAGAGGAGGAGAAAGGCCTTTTCTACCTCGGACTCGAGGTGTTTCGCCTTTGCGATCAGCGTGTCGGTCACCGAAGCGATGGAGGATACGGAGGAGCGTCGGCGCCGGTGCCGGAGGGACGCGTCGTCGGCGGGCTGGGGACCCATACTTGCGGTATAGCTGTTTGATTGCGCGCCGAGGGGAGGGCGAAAAATCTACGAGTTGTCGAGGCGAGATTACAATGGCTGATGATGAGTCTAAAGCTTCTGGCTAAGAAAATTCAGAAGCGAGGAAGAACGAGAGCACGGAGAGAAAAAGAGAAAAGCGGCAAAGATATATTCATTCGGTCATATCCGGTCCAGCCAGAATTTCCCTTTCGTTGGTGAGCTCAACAGATTTTGAGGTTTCTTGAAGTGTAGTAGTGGGGCTTCGCGAGCTGGCCGAGGCAGCTCTATTTCATTGAGCGTTGCGACGCTTAAAAACATGTGGGTTGAAGCAAGTCGAAGCGTCGAAGCACATGGGCAGGGGCGAAAGGAAACGCGGGTAGGAGCAACCCATGTTT
This sequence comes from Parascedosporium putredinis, assembly GCA_949357655.1. Classification (NCBI taxonomy): domain Eukaryota; kingdom Fungi; phylum Ascomycota; class Sordariomycetes; order Microascales; family Microascaceae; genus Parascedosporium; species Parascedosporium putredinis. Next base: position 697,488 of record CASHTG010000003.1, read on the forward strand.
CTCAATGCGACCCCAAAAATTTAGTCTTGTTAGCAAATCATTGCGAGGACTTTTTCTCCCCTCGCGACAGAAAGCCGTGAAATCTACCTCGGTAGAGGAGCGAAAAGAAGGTTGTGGTGTTGTAGTTACACTTCTTTCGCCTACTTGAAGAAAGAAAAAAAGAAACGTTTATCTTGAACTGCTTAACTTCATGAATGCTCTAGAACAAAAAATGCAAGGGATGGGCTTCGCCTTCCATGATGGACCAAGGCGCGAGAAACATGCGACAAAGAACTCGTTTGCGCCTGATACATCCACGGGTCCGTCCTGGAAAACCACTCTCCTCCAAGTCCGATCATTTCTTGCCGCTCTTCTTGATACCCTGGTTGCCCGTGTTCAAAGGGCCCTTGCCGGAGGCCTTAGCGGCCATCTCCTTGCGAGCCTTCTCCTCTGTCGCGGGCAGACAACACGTTAGTATGCCTGGGTTCGGTGCGTGGCCGCAGGGAGTGGGTATACTCACCGGCCTTCTTCCTCTCGAGGTAAGCGAGATCGTCATCGTCGAGATCCTTGGCGTTCTTCTTGGGAGCCTTGAGAGGCTTGACCTTGCCACCTAGAAAAAGAGACAGAGGGAGTTAGTCAAGGGCCAAGACAACCAGAATCGGCCAAGGCTGCGATGCGGAATTATCAGCCACGAAATCCCTACCTTCTCTGTTGGAACCACCCATGTTGATGTGAGGCAGGTAGTGAAATGGGGCGTATGAACTAGATGATGGAAGCGTCTGACAAAAACAGAGATCAAGGAAGAGTCGCAAGACCGGCGTAATAGTTGCTCAAATGGATTATATCCTGGAGAAACTTGCGCCAGTAGGTGGGGAGGAATGGCAGAATTATTTGCCCCGCATTCACCGACTTTGTGAACTGATAATTCTATATCCGCAATTCATGCATTTAAAGGAAAAGACTCTGGAAAGTTTTTGCCAGCCTTCTCAATGCTGGGGTCTTGCCCCCACCCAATTTTCCGGGTGCCGAAGGAAGTTGCCTCCAGGCAGTCAAACACCAAATCGCATTTCGAAGCACATTCCGACGCGACATTCGCTGATCATCACATCTATCTCTTCAGCAACAGCATTCGCCTTCTACTTCTCCCTATCCTCTGTGCCATCTCATCCTTCTTCTTTCCTTCACCCCTTTTATGGTTGTTTCTCTCTTTTCGCACTTGATTCCGTCGCCGCCTCCACATCGTGCCGGCCTTGAAACCCATTACGTCGTGACTCGTGACGTGATATGATCCCTTGAGACCGTCAGGCTGAGCGATCCGGTTCGCACCAATTTCCTGCTGGTCGTCTTGAACTTCCGAGGGCTACTGAGCTAACATTTGGTTGACTTTTCACATCACAAAGAGATTTCGAGGCTTCGTCCTCTTCTTCATTCGGATCGCCTTGCCTTATCTTAATACCAACAAAACCGTTTCATTTTCTTCTCGGTAGGATGGCGCCACCCGCCAGCTCAGAGGAGGGTGAAATCATCGAAAGTGTAGTGGCGGACCTCAAGGCAACCTCGTTGCCAAGTACTGGGAGAAACGGTGTTGACCGTCAAGATAGACACCGACGCAGAGCCTCGCCCTCTAAATCACCCGATCACGTTCACCCCGACCGGCGCAGCAACTCCCCACGCGGATACAAGCGGTCGAGAGATGATCGCGACAATCGCGACCAGAATAGCAGCCGTCACGGCGGAGACGCGCGACGCTTTCGCTCCGGCATGTACGACGACGACGGCTGGGGGACAACCGTCGCCAACAACGCCCCTATCATGATCTAGACCGACCCTACTCCGGTCGTGACCGTGACCGTGACCGCGAACGTGATAGAGACCGAGACCGAGACCGAGAACGCAATAGAAGCCGGGAGCGGCACACGGGGAGGGATCGCGATGGCTACCCTGATAAGCGACAGCGAAATCGAAGCCGATCCCTCAACCGCCGCGACCGCGGCGCAGGCGGAGGCGACCGGCACCGCGATGACCGTCGCAAGAGGGAGGAGCAACGATTCGAACGTCCAGGTGATTATCTTAGAACTATCAAGTATGATGATGACGTCGACCGCAATTCCCGGGCCGGTTCCACCGTGTCCCGGCGGTCTGATGGTTTCGAGGCTCCGTCCACATCAAAACACGATGCTAAACCAGGTCAAGGGCTTGCGGATGAACGACATTCCTCCCGTGGCTTCGTCGCCGCGCGCGATTCTCAGTACGTCTCCAGGGCTTGTCGGGGTCGCTTCACCCTCTCTTGCCCCGTTCCTTTGTGTTCTCCCCGTATCACAGCTAACCGCGTCTCACCCCTTAGGTCTACCCGCGAGTCAGAAGGATCCCCCAGAGCCCGAGCCTGAGCCCGAGCCTGAGCCGATCGACGAGGACGCTGAAATTGAACGACGCCGCAAACGGCGCGAGGCGCTCTTAGCAAAGTCCAGCTCCGCCACTCCTCTGCTCATCCACGCTCTCCATGGGGCTGACAAGTCGTTGGTGAACTCTCCAAGCCGATCGCCGCAGAGAGCTGGCTCTCCACAATCGGGTAAAGGATCATTCTCTAACAGGGAGAATTCGGCTAACTCTCCAGATGTCGCGTCCCCGCTTCCAATGACTACGAAGGTGAAGCGGAGCTAGGCGCCTTGGGCATCACCAACGACGAGGACCTCATGAACGTTCACGCGCAAGTCGACGCGGACGATGAAGATGGCCCATCAGCAGCCGACTATGATCCGACTGTTGATATGAAGGAAGATGGTCTGAAGGATGAGAAGCGGTTCGGAAATGTCGGACTACACGGAGAGCGGGGCCGCAAGCAGTCTCTCGAGTCATCAGCTGCTGCGCCGGTGGCTCGTGAGGACGCCAAGGCTAATGATGATGATGACGATGACGACGACGACTTCAACATGTTTGCCGAAGACTTTGATGTGGACAAGTACGCGGCTACCAAGTCGAGCAAGGCGGCAGGCGACCTTGACGGCGGAGACGGCGACGGTGGCGGCCTGCTCGAGGACGTAGACAAGGACGGGTACTACAAGATCCGCATCGGTGAGATGATTAACGGAAGGTATCAGGTCCAGACCACCCTAGGCAAGGGCATGTTCTCTGGAGTTGTTCGCGCGGTAGATGTTACGGACAAGAAGAAGCTCGTGGCCATCAAGATGATGAGGAACAACGATGCCCTGCGCAAGGGCGGTTTCACCGAGATTGCCATCCTACAGAAACTCAACGAAGCTGACCCCGAAGATCGTAAGCATATCGTGCGCTTCTGGAGGCACTTTGACCACAAGGGCCACTTGTGCATGGCGTTTGAGAATCTCAGCCTGAACTTGCGAGAGGTGCTCAAGAAGTTTGGTAACAACGTCGGTATCAACCTGAACGCTACTAGGGCCTATGCTCATCAGATCTTCATTGGGCTGGCGCACCTTCGAAAGTGCGGCATTATACACGCTGATTTGAAGCCGGACAACATTCTGGTGAGGACCCCCCTCTTCTTGGTTCATCCATACCTCCAGCTTCAATTTGTTCCTCTAGAAGTTAGCTCATGTCTGCTAACCCTTTATCACTTTCCTTCAGGTCAACGAAAGTCGCAACCTACTCAAGATTTGCGATTTGGGTACGGCCATTGATAAGCTTGATGCGGCGACATCGCACAACGAGATCACGCCGTACCTCGTTAGTCGATTCTACCGAGCACCGGAGATCATGCTCGGTATGCCGTACGAATACGCCATTGACATGTGGTCCATCGGATGCACGCTCTACGAGCTTTACACGGGCAAAATTCTATTTACGGGCGACAGCAACAACCAGATGCTCAAGTCAATCATGGAAATCAGGGGCAAAATTGCGCCCAAGTCTTACCGCCGCGGCGAATTGGCGGCCATGCATTTCGACGAGAAGGGCAACTTTGTTTCCGTAGAACGGGACAAGGTGCTCGGAAAGGTAAGATCTTTTTTCCTTCCCTTTTTCGTGTCTTTTTGTTTCGTCACGGTCTCCTGCTTTCACTCTTCGTCCTCATTATTCGTGTATTCGTGGTGGTGTTTCGCGTCTCTCGGCATCCATTTGCGCGTTTGTACCCCCAGTTACTAGTGTGCCAAGTGGTACTCTTGTCGTCCGATTGACACGATTCTATTTTTGTTTGTATCGGCCGCCCAGCCGCCCTATTCCCAGTGCGCCTTTGAAACAGCGGATCGCTGGAAGAGGTGGGCGGGCTGCTATTTTGCTTAGGATGCGTGCGCATTGCATTGTGGCGTTTGCGGAGACGGTCCATCATACCCTTAGTTTCCCAAAGGTTTGGAAGTGTCTTAAGCGCCGGCCCAAGCCAGAGACCCAGACGTGGCCGGGCCCAACGCCGGCGAGACCTCCCCTCCCCTCAAGCAAAACACATCTCAGATCGGAATCTTCATAGCCCATGGACTCGGCCTCAAACCCAATACCGCTTGGGCTTGGTTATGGCCCAGTATGGTTGGACCCAATCGATCCTTGCCCCAGTTTTAATTCATCCCGTCATCGCAAGCTTGGCTTGGGCTAGTTGCCTTCGCCCGTCTTACCACGCCGATGCGAATTCGGCCATGACGAGCGAGTCGCTTGTCTGGGAGCTACAGGTCAACCCGATTGATTGTTTTGGGGGCGGGTTTAGTGAGGTCCATGTACGTGAGCCTACCACTTGATATGAGACACGGTCCACTTGGGTCATAGGTGGTCTCCGAGATGCCTCCCCTCGCCTCCCCTTTCCTTGCACACACCCCGGCCCGCCAGGACAAGCAGCTTGCCGGTCAGGCAGTTCGCATTGGTCCCTGAGCAGCCGCCGACCACGGCCCACCCCCTCCGATGCCTTGTCTTTGTCCGCTTTTGGCGGCTTGTCTCGTCGATCAAAGCCATCGCAAGTGACGGCCCTCTTTGACTCTCCCCTTGCAAATAGAGCATTTTCATCTTCATTTTTGTTTGGTTTCCTGCCACGCCCCCGCCCCTTCATTATTGTCTGCCTAGTCCTGTTCGCCAGAAACGTTTGCTAATACGTCCGCTCGCTTTCCAGACAACGATCAAGACCCTTGCTTTGCTCAAACCAACCCGTGACCTTCGCACCCGCCTCACGGCCGCATCAAGCGGCCTGGATGATGCCGAGGCGGGTGACCTCAACCACTTCATCGACCTCCTCGAGCATTGCCTAGCCCTCAATCCCGATAAGCGGATCAAGCCAACAGAGGCCCTCAAACACCCCTTCTTTACCTCTTGGGCCAGCTCGGCCAGGCGCTGATATGCCACTAACGGCTGTGTCGTGTGCGATTCAACGGTCTGCGACCGTGTCACGGGCCCTTGGCGGTGCTAGCGTGGCAAGCAGCCAGGTGGCCCGGCCATGGCCAACGCCCTGGGGCTCAATCAGCCTCCTCCTTTTTCTTCTTCTCAGGATCACAGTTGCAACTGTTACCGCCATCAACGTAGCATCTGATGGATGGCGCCTCCCTGGCTCGCAATAGATGCCTCGCCAAGGGTCACCTTGGAAAGCGGTCTGGCCGTGAACCTCTACCCTCGCTCTGCGAGCGTGCACTCCACTACAAGAATGGTCTATCCTCAACATCCACCGGCGCTAAGGGTGCTATGAAGATGTTTTCCAAGCGTCAACGGACTAGATGATGATGGGGAGCCCTCGGTTTCGAACTCCAAAGCCACCGGCGCCTACTCGCTCTCCCATGATTTAGAACATGAGTATAGTAGATCACCTTGGCGAGCCCTTTTTTTTCTTTTAATTTCTTCTGTCCTACCTCCCATAGAACCATAGGGAATGAGAGTTAAATAATAGGATATCAATAGAAATAGACATTGATTCAAAGAGAATAAATCGGGACGCATGCACGACGAGGAGAAAGCTGCGATGCAGATGTAGACCGAGAGCCTGATTCATACGAGATTTGCATCCCACAACTATCGACAACTTTCATCTCCCATTTCTCTTCCCGCTCCCTGTGCCCCCTTCTTTCCTTTTGTTGTTTGCCTTGGGCCGCTTGACAGTAACGCGACGTCAATCTCTCTCTCAAGTTCACGTTCTCAAGCCAGCCCATTCCTTGCCGTGTCCCAGTGCCTCGGGTTTTGTTACCAGTCCAAGACCTATCTTTTTTTTTTTGTTTCTTTTTCTTTTGAGCCAACGGGTCCGAGGCAGTATTGGGCATGTTCCAGACCTGTCAGGCAACGACGCCCCCGCGACATGGCCTCGACGTTCTTCGCGTCCCTCACCCCCGGGGCGTACGGTGGGCGGGGAGAATCGCGATTCAAGGAGGACCTTCGGCCCAGGGTACAGGACGCCTTCTTTGAGACAGGCAATGCGGTGTCGAGAACGCGTCGGCTGGTTGTTGTTTGTCTCATGATGCCCTTTTTCTTTCGTGAGGGGGTGTGCAGAACGTGCTCCAGAGAAAGTCTTAGTGACTACATGTATGCATAGATGGAGCAGGGTAGACTCGGCCAGGGGAGTAGGGTCAGTGATCTGCGGTTTCTTTGGATCCCAATCTCGAACGAGCTTTTTCCTTCTCGCGAGGTAAGGGAAGAAACACGGGAGGATCACCTCTAGACACTGAAAATGGCTAGTCCCCTTGGGAGTATCCCCTTTTGCTTCTCGTGAAAAGCACAAGATTGGTGTTTGTGTTTGTTTGTGTGCAGTTCAAGCGGCGGGATGCCATGCCATGCCATGCCACGCCATGTTGTCTCAGTCCAGCTTTTCTTCCACTACTTCTTCTACTTCTTCTGTGTATATTTCGTTTAGCTCAAGCCTCCACCAGCAGAGACGATAGTGTACGCAAACGCGTCGACTCCATGCGCAGTCACGAGCTACTACGACAAAAACGAAATCCTTCTTTTCTCTCTCTCTCTCTCTCTGTTTCAAAGTCGGGGAAGTGCGAGAAAAGAAAGGTGAGGATGCAGCCTCAAGGGTTCGGCAAGACGCGCGGCTCTGTTGCAACTGCTGCGTCCGCCACGAGCGTGCGAACGAAACCGGCCAGTGCTTGCTCTTGAAGAGGAGCAGACACAACATGCCCGGGGAGAGCGAGCACTCTTCGTCGGACATCGTGGGCGCGTTGCCAGATGTGAAAAAAAGAAAAAAAGAAAGAAAAAGACAAAAAGGTGAGAGGATAAGCAAGTGTTGATAGTTCGCATACAGTTGTGGACCACGTTCCTATCCCACCAAAAAGAAGGAAAGAAAACCTGAAAGGCAAGAAAATGAGCAAGCTCCGGTGGGATACCGTCGTTGAACCGGAGAGGGAGACGCCGGTCGCCGCAAGCCCGTCTCTTTTCTCCAAGCAACCTTGTTCCGATGGGGCTTTGTGTATCCTACAACGCCTTCCTACGAGAATGCGGAGACTGAAAGACGCGAAGAACTCATTCATCTCCTCGTGGTGTTACGGCATGCACCGCCCATCCAACGCCCACTTCTCCACAAAATCCCAATGTCTCTCTTTGTCCTCTCCACAGCTCTCTTGTTCCATCACACTCTTCAACACTTGATTAGGAAAGTAAGCAAGTGGGAGGAAAGTAGGGATAAGTCAAGAACGTCACGCCACGGCCGGGGAGATGGCTCAGCCTTCACGGCCAGCCGCGTTCAACTTCGCCGAGGCAAGAGACGCCGGCCGGGTTTGAATGGTGCCATGCGCCAAGGCTGGTCTTTTTCTCTTCTCCTTTTTCGGTTTCCTTTCTTGTTTGTCTCAAATGGTCTTTTTCTCCATCTTCTCGCCGTGGTTCCTTTGGTCTCTCTCCTGCCCTTCTGCGCCCGCTGCGCTGCCCATCTTTCTCTCTTCCTCATAACCTCCCCAGAGGCAGGCTCATGGACTTTCTCTCTACGGCTACACGCATAAAGCCTCGTGAGAAAAGCCCACTCATCCTCTAGCCAATCTGAGATGTGACCGCATCGGGCGTAAACCGCACAGGAAGAGAGAGAGCGGAAGGGTGGAGTGACAAACACGCACACCGAAAAAGATAAGTGGGAATAAGACCAGGGGGGACGTTCTCCTGGTAGTCCATGGCCCCTTGTCGGCCGCGCGGTTCTTCGGGCGCCTTGTTCGTCCCCAAGATTCCGTAGCACTTGGCCTACGCGGCAGCTTCCCGCCGCTCCCTTCGCTCCCCTCCACCACCAAGATCCCAAGGAAAAGAATATAGCTCCCATGAGGGAGGGTGGTAGCCAAGGGGAAAGGGGGACACTCTGGCCGGGGCCAGGTGACTATTTACGAGCATAACGGGTGCTCGGCTGGGTCCCGAAGGGGGACGGCGAGGGCGAGGGCGAGTGTGAGCGTGAGAGGCGGGAGGCCAGCGATAAGAGGCGAAGAGGGTGAGCCAACGCTTTCGACGCCACCCCAGGAGCACCATCACGTTCTGTCTCGCAATGGAAATCTGCCTTTCGCCGGGCCTCTTTTACTCCCTCTGCCGACCCCACCCCTCCTCATCCCTCTCCTCCCCATGGGATGGGATGGCCGCCCTCGTCAGAGCCCTCTTGTGCATAGATGTGACTGCTCCGGACGAGGAGTTGGCCAACGCCCGTCAAGCCTCGCCGGCTAAGTCTTCCTTCCCCAGGGTGTGCGTGTGTGTATGTGTAAGTGTAGATGTGTGTGTGTGTGTGTGTGTGTGTGTGTGTATGTGTATGTGTAGATGTGTGTGTGTGCGTGGATGTGAGTGTGTGTGTGTGTGTGTGTGTGTACGCGAATGTGTGTCGAGATGTCTGCGGCACAGGTACGACGAGGGTTGGCCAAGTCAGACGACATCCGATCAGATAGATTTCATCGGGCAATGGCTATCTGTCCGGTTCCTCCTCATCATTTCCCAAGCAAACCACAGCAGCCCCAACCAACCCACGCGATGATTGTCGTGCATTCTGCAGCTCCCTCTCTTCCGTTTCGATATTAAGACACAAAGGAACCGGCGAGGCGGTGGGGAGGGAAGAGGCGCAGAAGAGGGTTGAGGTACGACGAACAAGGAGTAATCGCATTAGGAAGCTGGATAAACGCCTCCTCCTCCCTCCGAAAGAAGTCGACTAAAAATTCAACGTAGATGGATCTCAACGATGGTCAGCTTCGGGAAGACGGGCGTGCGTAGCCGTTCATGTTCTTCCTTGGCCATTTTCTTTTTCTTTTCCTCTCCCGTGTCCATATCCTCTTCTTTTCTTTTTCTTTTTCTCTAAGCCAAGTGCTGGACCTCCGTTGACATTGTCCTTTTTTTCTTCTTTTTTTCGGATTAGATCACAAGAGAAGATGAGTGCTTTCTGCGACGAACATGCGTGACACAGCAGCTGCGGAAAGAAGGGGGTGTTCAAGGCGAAGGACAAAATAAACAACGAGGTTGGCTCATACACATGTGTTTCTCGTCGGCAGCGTTTGCCGCCGTGAGCGTCTCCATCTATTCTCTATGTTTTTGACAGATGCACCCGCAGGCCTAGCCTACTTGGTCTTACTCTTTTCTTTTTAAACCAAAACAAGTGTCTTTTTGTCTTACCATTCCTGCCTTCCCAAGTCTTAGATCAAGCCTCTTTTTCAATCCTTCTTTTCCTCTTTTTTTTTTTTCTTTTTCGCCCTCCACTCCCTCCCTCCTCTCTCGTACGTCTGCCGTCTGCATCATACCTCGCGGCTGAAGGAGGGGGCGAAAGCGCATCGTGATGACCTGCAGATGAGAGGGGGACGGACAGGCGGCTCTCGTCTCGCCTTGCAGCGTCCGGACAAGAAATTTCACCCAAGAGGTGGAGTTGCTGAGGAAGAAATCGCTTGGCCGCATGTTCAGTACATGCATCCCAACTAATACACTTTGATCCGCTCCTACATCTACATCTACATGTAGCCATTAGACGCACGAGTGGATGATATCCCCCATCCACGGATGTATGCTGCTATGCTGCTATGCTGAGCCCCTCCCTCTCCCGACAGCCATTCCAGGAATTGCGCGTCTTCAAGGCAGACGCGACGAGATCCCTTTGCCTTCGCCTCATTCATTCTCTTTTTAGAAAAAAATGGAAAAAAATGAAAGAAAAGAGCCCATGCGTGTGATATTCTTAGTCTCCGAATTTTATTTTATCGCAGCAGGAATTGAAAAACTGGCAAGCAGAGCGAGGAAAGAGCCCAAGCAACGAAAAAGAAAAGGTAACATTAGCATGTGCACACTGTCCTTTTCCACAGCCAGCCATATCCCCCTAAGTCTCTCTCTCTCTGCAGTGGCCCCGGCTCTCGAGCCACAAGAGCGTGAAGCGGGCGCCATGGCGGGGAGGAGGACCCGGGGGCTTGTCCTTTGCCTCTCTTTCCCCCAACCCCGCCACTCGGTCGTGATGTAGCCTCTTTCTGGCGATGTGCGTCTCTCCGTGGTCCGATCGAGCCTTCTGTGTGGCACTCGTGGCTCCGTACATCATCTCACCACCTTCACCGGGGCCACAGAGCGCTTTCCGCTTGGATGGGGGCGGGGGGCGTTAGTCGCGGTGTAAGTCGAACATGGGGAGGAGGAGGAGGAGGGTCAAATTGTCCAGAGCAGCCGGCAAGGCCTATCCGACGTGGGACGCCGTACGAAGACGCACGTCACCGTGTTTCGGAACCAACATTCCCTCTCTGTTTCTTTCTATCTCGAGAATTCTAAAGCCTGGATGTCCGCTCTCCGTGTCGCTCACTTTCCATGGGTTGCCACAGTTGGCATCTCACCAGGTGGACATGGTGAACCCCAGGCCAGATGTTCGAAATGTGCGCCCCTAGCAGCCAAATGGCACTATTTAGCGGGCCACCACCCGATCGCGTGCAGATACGCGAGCTATCACCAACCGCACTGGACGATCTGGGAGGTGTTGGAAAAGGACAAGTGGATTTGAGTCCAAGAGGGCCACTTGGAAGCCACCCCCGCCGAGATAGCAGTTGGCCTCTTCGCCTTTCCCGCTTTCTTTCTCTCCTTCTTCCTTGTCCTTCGTCTCCTCCTCTTCGCCAAGGTGGCAGGTCAAAGAGGGGATGATGGCATTTAGCGCGCGCGCATGGGTCTCGCACTCAAGTAAGCAACGCAGCTCCAAGGGGGCAAGTTGGAGCGGCGGCGGGGAAGGAGAAAAGGTGAAACGCGGGCATGAGTAGGCGGAGTGGGAACAAGAGTGGGTAACGCCAACGGAGCTCGTTTCGCTAGCCACTCTCTCCAAGATTCCTTTCCAAACCTAAATCACAGGCCACGCGTAGCGTAGGAGCGTAGGAGCGGAGTAGCGTAGACGCCGCGGATCAGCCGCCCGTTGATGACAGGAGACTATCGTTTGGATCGGGGCAAATGTGGGCCAAGCGATCGAGATCCATCAATGGAATCAATGTATTGTGCGCATCTCTCTCGTCATCGACCGCGTCTCTCATCCCCCTCCATCCAAGCCGACGACCCTTTTCCTCGACTTCATTCGCCTCCTGTGACTCCATTTATTGTAGTCTTTCACTGACCGGCGTCTTTGCGCCCACTGTGGGCCGTAAGCTGTGGGCCTGGGATTGGATCGCCAGGTTTCTAATTTTTGGCGAGATGGGCTAGGGGTTCATCGATCTAACCGGGCGCGCACTCACTTCGCTTACATGCACGCTCTTTGTCGTCCTTTCTCTGTAGCGTCCTCCATGTCCTCCTCGGACACACACTCTCTCTCTCTTCCTCTATCTACAAGTGTGTGTGCGACCACCTCTCTATCGGCCATCTACTACTTGCCTCTCTTGTCTTTGATATCCTACTTTATCCTTGCGCACGCAAGAAAGCACGTAATTGAGGCCCATCCACTATCTAGCCCGGCACAAAGACAGGAGTCCTCTTCCGATATCCGACCCCGGAAGCTTACCTGTATCTTTTGATCCTTTGTCCTTTGCTTCCGCAGCTTTATGGCGCGCTTCTAAATAGGGACAAGTTATAGGGCATTAAGAAGAAGAAGATGGAAAAATAGCATCACCGCCCCCAAGACATGTGCATTCGTCAGCCCCCATTCTCTTTTGTTTCTCCCGTTCTAGAAAATCTTTTTAAGAGGGAGTGTACTTCCCTTCTTTCGGTTCCTTTGGCATCATACTTGTAGATGGGATGGATTTCAGGGAAGCGAGAGGCGCGGGCATTGCCATGTTGGTATCTCGGGCATCCTCCATTTGAAGGAAGATCAACGCTTCATGTCAAGTGAGGTGTGGGTGGAGCATCCCTTCAACTAAAGCCCGATCTCATCTCCAACGAGGCGGCGGCATGTTACAAGCAGAGAGAGGCAAGAGGCGGAACAAGAGAGACGCCAGAAGTAAAGAGAGAGAAAATAAAAATAAAAAGAGAGGCCGAGACCAGGCGGTGGTGATTGCGGAACCGGGATTGGACGAGGACATGGCCGCAAGCGCTGCGCGCCTGGTCTTCAAAAAGCTCTGAGCACCTCGAGACGAAAGAGATCAAAATCCTACACTACACCCTTAAGCTCTCCCGCCGCCGGCTCGAGGGCATGGCAGGGACTTTGACTTCCTTTCTCATCTTTTTTTGTATTGATTAACTGCCTAATTTACGATGAGGCTTCGGCACCTGCAGGGTTTCTGCCGCGGACGCACGCTTTTCCATAAGAGCAACAGAGAGAACGGGACCTTGTGTGTGTCTGTGTGTGTGTGTGTGTGTGTGTGTGTGTGAGTGTGTGAGTGGGCGAACGTGCGTGCATCTACAAGTCGGAAACAAAAAAGAAGAGGCAGCGCCGACCAATCCCGGGTCGAGGTGGGAGTGTAAACGAGCCTCCATCTATTGTCGAAGCAACTCGCTCGCCGTTCTTTTCCTTTCTTTTTTTTTTTTTTTTTTTTTTTTGTTCGGTTTGCATCATCGGGTTCCAAGTTGACACATTCATTTATTTAAATGGCGTTTAATCTATCCTTGTTTATATTTATATTTCCTTTCTGCTGCGACGTTTGCCGAGCCGAGCCCAGGGTAGGAACGCGAGTGGGCTATGCGACCCCGGGAACTGCATCGTGCATCGCCTGCCGAGGAGAGCAAAGGCCATCTCATCATCCCAGAGTATAGCGAGAAATCGGCAAGAGGGTGCACGCGCCCGCCCAATCGCCAACTTAGCCAAGCAGCTCGCCAGCTGCGCCGACACGGCAGCATCAGAAGGAGGGGGCAGGTAGAGTGGGTTTCCTCCTGCCCCCAGTCGTGTGTAGAGCGATATGTGGGCGGTGGATCTAGATGGAAGGACACGGCCATTCGGGGCAGAAGATTCAAGAATGGGGCACACGATCACAAAGGGCAGGTGTTGCGCCGGCGCATGAAGCCTACATCTATGTCCTCACTCGCTCCGTCTGCGTCCATCATCCCCTTACTGAAAGACCAGTCTATACTGGATGTACCAAATGGATACAAGTGGAATTGTAAAAAATATCAAACAGAGCCAGGCCCCTAGGCCCCTGCCTGCATTTCTGTCGAATGTCAATTTGTAAGACTCCAGGGATGCTTGTTTCCTTATATTCCCGCCCGTATTTAGAACCAGGATTTTCTTTCTTCCTTTTTGGTCCAAGGGTTATAGTCACTGTCGCATTCGAGGCCTCTTGCAAGACTCGCCCATCACGATTCCCCGGCCTTGCATGGAAACCCAACGCTATGTAACCGAACAAGCAGCGTGAGAGAGGTCAGCAAGGCACTTGGCACTGAAGCAGAAAAACAAAGAGTCTCTAGGTGTCAGAAACTAGAAATAAAAAGAAGGGGACAAGGGAGGGCGAGCAAGAAAAAGCCGGAAAAAAAGTTCCACCATGCCGACCTAGTAAGATTGTGCTCACATCGACGACGACGTGCTGCCCCCTCTTCCTAGACGTGACGATCATTGCTGTCGCGCCAAAAATATTTGAGGGCGGGAAGATCCCTGGCGAGACAACGGGCTCAGTCAGGAGCAGGTGGGTCAGGATGGGACGAACCAGGGCGGGGGCGGCGTCCACTGTTGCCTATGCAAACAGGGAACTGGGAATGGGGCCCATGAGCAGAGAGAGGGAGATGGAGAGAGAAAGAGAAAGAAAGAGAGAGGGCCTATAGTAGCCATAATATCGCCAAAGTGTTTCAGTGCATTAGCGGTATCTCGCCGTGACTGAGGGCATCCACACTCTTCTTCGCGACTGCTCAAGGAAAACGAGGGGCGGTGAGCAAGCGTCAAGTGTGTCCGCCAGGTGCGTAGCAGTTGAACGTCGAGTGATGATACCTGAATACACCTCCTACTCCTGTTTGCGTGTGCGTCGCATGCAGGACCCGTCGTGGAAGCGAGTGCGCTTCCAAGCAACGCGACGCACACAGACAGAGAGACGGACAGACAAAATGACCTTACATGATATCATGTAGGTTCGCAATCAAACCAAGCCTGGAACAACCAAGAGCCTCTCGCGGATGTGTCTCGAGACACACCTACTACCAGAGTGGTGCGTTTCCGATGCTCGCTCTCCACCCTCCGGCCATTTCCCGTGATGCAAGGGGAGGGCTCGTAGCCGAGAGAGAGAGGGAGAGGGAGGGAGAAAGATAGGCAGAGAAAGGGAGGGAGAGAAGAGAAAAGAAAGCATCTCGAGGGGAAAGCTCAAGTAAGACAGGATCAATATAGATCTCTCTAGCGTTATATCCTTCTTGCACTTCGGCCACCCCACTCGTCATGCCATAGTCCCTATCCCACATTCCCAAAGTCGGGATGATGATCGGGAGTTCGTATATCCGCAGCAGCGTGTTCAACCTGCGGCAGAGAAGGGCATGGCAGAGAGGTATGGCGCGCATGACGACCTCTACTCATCTCTCTCAAACACTCTTGTGAAGCGGGGTGGGTAGTCGTCCAGGGCAGATGTGTTCACGCCAGCTCATCCTCTACCTGCTTTCCTTCTAGGATTTTCTGATCCATTCTCTATTCTCAAATCCCCCACCTTGATTTTGTTCGATTTCTTTTTCTTGTCCTTTTTTCCCTTCCTCTCTATGGCCAAGATTAAGTATTAGATGAGAGGTCCGGCTTCGGCAGATGGGCGATAGGCCGGTCTGCCCCGACGCAAATGAAGCGGCCTCTCCAGCTCTTCACCTTTTTCCCTTCTTCTTAAAAGGCCTATTATTACTGACGATATTACTATCGCTCTCGTTTCTTGAAGTGTTGGTTTTGTTTTGTTTCGTTTCGGTCTTGGTTCGGTTTTCTGTCTCTTAAAAGGGGGGTGATGTTTATGCCTCGGTGCTTATAAACCACATTCCTCGATAAGTTCGAAACAACGACAGCTTTCCGGTAAAACCGTAGAGCAAGGCGACGGAATCAGACTTCTCCCGGTAATCAGGCATGATACACTCATAGATTAAATCCCACACACAAAGGCCGACATCCGCCGCTGAGAAGAGGGGCCAGAACGATGGACGGGCCAACATCAGCTCGGTTGTTTGATTTCTCTCCTTCTCAAGTGTGAACCATGGCCACGGGATGCCAGACCACCACAACTTAATCAAGGAAAATAACCTGCGCGTCGGCAGGTGTTTGTGGTGGGAGCCTACTTTCTCTAGACAACCCGCGACGCTCTTCCCGTGTTAGCAATTCTGTTTAGCCCTTGAATGTGTAGGGGGACCTTGCTCTTGGCGTGGACTGCCTGCTATAGGTCAAATTGATCAGAGGGACGAACGAGGCATCCACATACAACACATTACACAAAAGACGCACACTCTGCTATATCCGGGTGTGCAAGTGTGGGCGCATGTGTGGGAAACTGTCTCACCAAGGTGAAAAAGAAAAAGAAAAAGAAAAAGACATGACCCCCACCCCCTCTATTCTCTCAAACAATGCCATGTAGGCAAGAAGTCGCGCCAGTCAAGGTCGTCCCACCAGCGGGAGGGATGGGGGCAAGTTCAAAAGACCTAGTCGGATGAGCCAGTCTGCGACCTCGGATTATAGTAGGTAGACATATCGTTCTAGTCTACGGCGTCGCCTAGATGAAAAAAAAAAAAAAAAAAAGAAACGAGGGTGAGCCAAACGGCATAAACGAGTAGAGTTTGAGCCTCAGCCGGCGAGCTGCCTTGCATCAAGGCGAGGTAAAGAGGGGGCCCTCTCTGCATTGCTCCTTTCCTCTTCTTCCTTTTTCTTAGACATATGGTCGGCCCTTGACGCGGGTGTGGTGCCCTTTGCTGCCCTCGTTCGTCTCGTGGCCGGCTTTTTTCAGACTAAAGGACGGGACGAGAGGAGGGGAAAAGAAAAAAGGAAAGAAGATGACTCCATCGCGTCTTTCTCATCTGCCGATAAGTGGTAGCAGTGAGGTGACTGGCCATCCTTCGTGACCCCCAACCCTCCCGCACGCTTTACTCGGTTGTCGTAGGCTGTCGATATAGGAAAACTGGGCTTTCGCCCGAAAAGAGATGGAGATGTTAAAAAGCCATGGGTGTGAAAAGCAAATCCAATAGTATCCGTCAAACAGGAGACTCGAGCTTTCCGCTCCTCCCCTGGCATCACGAGGACAGCAGTCTCAGTCTCTTAACCATCGTAGCAGCTCTCTGAAAAGGCCCATCTACTTGCAGTAGGATACTAAGCAGGTTGGTTTAGCTTAGAGTGCCTATTCAGCCCCCCGTCAAACCGAGGAATATCGCCCTCCCCTTCCCCGCCCCAAAAGCGTGCTTTTGATGAGGCAAACGCCATCCTCGGCACGCGACTGCTCCCTGTCGCATTCTGCCTGTCTCAGTAGGAAAGAAGAATGACTCCTTCGCGGACACCATCAGGCCAGCGGCAAACCAAGCCCCTTGGCAGGTATCGCAAGAGTTTACCCCTAGGTGTTATTGGTAAGCGGCCCAGCAGACAGGCCTAGAGATCAATTAGCATGGTCAATTGCCCAAGTTCAATATGTTTCCCTATTCAACGTTTAGTTTCCTATTCCGGCCCCGGATAGGGGGCACCAAGCCCATTTGCCATATCATTAGCTTTGATGTCAAGCAAACTAAGTTTAAAAGAAGAACGTGGCATGATAGTCGGGACTCGGACTCGGTATGTTCCCGCCTAGCCCGGACTTCTTCTCCGCATGGTGCCGGGTGGTCAAAGTGCCCGCACGGGCCACAGATAGGCGTTTCGCCCCGCCCGGAGACGGACGTCGGTGGAGCTGGAGGTGTCAAACTGAGGGAGGAAAACATATGGCATGATAGCAAATACTTAGACTTCCTCGGGATGGAAAGAAACAAGTAAAGATGGGCAAAAAAAGAAGAGGGAAAGTCTAAAAGATGCTAAACAACCTTACACCTTACATCTTTACCCCAATTATCCACCGTAGCCGGACTTGTGATGAGTCTCCTGGCGAAGTTCTGAGATTCCTAATTCCCTATGCAACAAACCTTGCGCCCCGCCCCCCATCATACACATACCTCTTTATCTGGGAGCACCACCTTCTGATCGAAAGAGTGCTGAATCGTAATAAGCCACAATCTTGCGCGGGGTTATGGCCCCATCTAAGGGAAACCATCCTTATTTGTCAGAGTCGAGCGGACTAGATAAAAAAGGCGCGGCGGGGGCGGAAGCGATCTGCCCCGCGCTACCAGCCCTTTTGGAGAGCAGAGGAAAGGGAACAGCAAGTTAATAAACAGTTTAGTGGGCAAGCCAGCTCCGTCAGATGAGGTCACGGCGTCGACGATCAGCTCGGCGGCATGATTGTCCTGGCCGCCTCCAAAAGCAGCCTCACCATGGAATGAGGGACGGTCTGCAATCGTGCAAGCTAGTCACTCTATAGAGGGGGACTAAATCCATTTCTTCTTGTCGCCATGCAGCCTATGGTGACATCTTTCCCGTGGAGCCATTCCGGAAGAAGAGAGTCTCCACGCGGTAGAGGCCCTTTAGCTTTTCGCCGTACAGCGGCTAGCTTAGTAGATCTTGGAGATTGGTAATCTTGTTGGTCCAAAAACTGGGAAAAGTAAAATAAGATCAAAATAAAAAGATCAAGAGATAAAGCATCGAGATCGTGACAGACACCCTCACCCTGATTCCGTTAGTGGACGGACATTTCCTCCCAACTTTAGCGCCCCTGGCTGAAACTTCCCCTCTGGCCCCGGCCTCATCACGGCGCGCCACACCTGCGCTGAGGAGGGGAGAGTACTCGATGCCGCTGGACCCGCTGGGCCCGGAAGGGAAGTTGGGCAAAAAGCCATAGTGAGGGGAGCTTCTCAAGGGGATAAGCTCTTGCCCTAGAGGGGAGCTAGTAAAAATAGTCGAGCCATGACAATGCTGCCAACAAGCCACTGAAGCTTGCTCAGCAAACTCTCCTTCAATGCGAAAGCGAGACAAGACCAAAAACAGAAAACGAAAAAAAGAGAGAGAAAAAAAAAGAAAGAGAACGGCCAATGAGAACATAATAAAACAAAGGTAAAGAGTATAAGCCGCCGGTGATCGCATGGGCCTAAGCCATTAGACTGGAGAAAGACTGCTCACTGCTCACCATCCACGACACGCTCCGGAGAGACAAGCCACCCAACGAGAGTAGTATGCGTGGCGTATTCAATGAGGAACATTGATCGGCCGGACACCCTCCTTGCGGGCGGGAATTGCGGCCAACGAGCAAAGGCGCTATCGTCCGCCTATGCCTTCCGGACGAGCCACCGTTTCCGCTGAGAGGTGGGAAGGCCACACCTCTAAAAAGACAAGCTAAAAAAGAAAGCATGTGGGCTGAAGAAACGCTTTCGTGACTCGTCCGAGCATTATTCGGAAAAGGCTCTCGACGAGGAAGAGGGAGAGGTGGTTCAAGGGCTGAGAAACCTCCCTTACCAACTCGTTAGATTCTGCCGGACCCCTAACTCTTGACATTCCTCTAACCAGTTTGGGTGTGATGTGCGCGAGCTCACATCCCAAGCGAGCCCCGATGAGGCATTCAGAATCTCTGCAAGCTCAATCGGCGCAATGCTCGATTAATTTTCATCGGACCTTTTCGTTGGTTTTTCTTCCTTTCCCTTTCCTTTTCGTCCCATGTCGATTTTGGGGGTCGGACTCCTCCACGCTTAACGCGGCGGAAACCTCGTCTGTGTCTGTGTTTCTCGCGTAATGCCGTACACTGTGCTCCCCCACGTGTAAGTGGGCGAAGGCTTCAATCCCTAGCCGCACTCTTCGATAGAGGGCGACGAACCACGCCGAGAAATAAACAGGAGGGGGCGAGAGAAACCAAGCCGTTTCCGCCGTCCTCGCACCCCCTCCCCCACTATCGCATTCACTCCTCTATACCCAAGACCCGGCATAATTGCGGCCTCCTCTCTCGCGTTCAAGTTGGACCGACTCGGAGCACCGGCTCCGTTACCTGTCCACATGGCAAAAAGAACGGCTGCCGGTGATGAGGAGATGAAGCGACCGGAGCATCAGTATTTCATGATTCGTGTGCATCCAACTCCCCCAAAACCGGCTCGAGTCGGTCCACCGTGGCCCCCAAAGTAGCGCGGCGCACCGCCGACCGATCAGCACCCACTCTCTCAAGGGAGGAAAACCCCGTTGTAGCCTGGCGAGCGACGATCATTAGACTAAAATTGGCTGGCGTAGCAAGTGTCGAGGCCAACCCGGCACACTAAAGCCGGCCCTCTCAGCCATTCCCGAGATCAATGATCTCCTCCGATAGATGAATCAATGAATAAAAAAGCTGTGGAGAAGAGAAGAAGGTATGGAATAAATCACAACAGGGCCATCCTCGATGCTTCCACATCGGGAAACATCCAAGCGGTTGATGATTATGACGATAGTCCCTTCCCCACAACTTACATCAGCCGAGACCCTTTGACCCAAGGATTAATTGGCCCCTCCACTTGTCTTGCCTTGCTCCTTTATGTGTTATGTAATAATAGCAGATGTCGAAAGAGCAAGTTAATGATAATGTTAATGAAAGAATAATAACAGGCAGACGGGAGGGGCCAGGAGTGGCGGAATGACATACACTCCCTTTCTGATCTCCGATCTCTGACCCACTCGGCGCCGAGAGCCCCTCTTTCTTTCGCCTCTCCTCATTTACCGAGAACTGGTAAACGTCTCGTGTCCCCGATAGATTGAGATCTGCCTTGTTCCGAACTGACGCCGGTGAACCTGCCCTGTGCTGAACCCGGGGGAACACTCTCCCTTCAAAGGATGCCTACTCGTGTTTATTACGTTTTATTACACTTCAGACACCAAATGAGCGTTCTGTTCTCTGGGAGGCGAAAGGGCTGAAGCAAAAAGGAAGGGAAGGCTAAAGCAATGCATCCCCTTCTTTGGTTCACATTGAACCGATCTGATGATGCTCTGACACCACTGTGGAACGGGTCGCAAGAAATGGACCATCCACCCAGGTCGGACGCCTGTCTGCCTCGGGCGATCATTGCCTCAGAGCCCGCCTCGCCATGCGCAACTGCACGGTTTCAACCCTTCCGCGAGGCCGCACGCAGGCGTCTTGAGGGACACCACACAGCCCCTTTGTCACCCATCGGCTGTCTTTGCTGATTTGATTCGTCGCCGGGGGTAGAACTGCGAGCCACCCTTTTCATGAGGACCAAGTTCCAAAAGTAAGTGCAAGGCGTGCTTCAACCCATTGAACGTGATGAATTCCGGAGAAGACCAACTCCAAAAAGAAGAATAGAGGGAAGAAAAAAGAAAAACAAAGAAACCCCGCCTCCATTTCTTTTTCCTTCCTTTTTTTCGGCCTGGAAAACACCCCCTCAGTGGTCCATTCCCTGCCTCCTAATCGCCTCACTTACATTTCTAGAACGTGGCGCTTGTCACACAGTGAGAATTGGAGATGCTCAATGCCGTGACACATCCATGGATCCGTAATACCTGCCGCCTTGCCCGAGCTCAGGCGCCCCTGGATGGGTTTCGCAGGGACTTCGCCAGCCTCTGGGCTGTAGGCAACGGAATCAGAAGGGAAAGATCTCGCCACTTCGGCACAGGTCATGCGGAGGTGCTTACGAGAAAATAGCCACCTCAGGCACAGGCAGAGGGCGGTTGCATCGATTGGCCGTCACCCTTTGGTTGCGTACCTTTTGAGCAAGAATGGGCAGGCAGGAGGGGGAAAGGTTCCACTTAATCGCATAGTTCACTCGTGACGTGACGGGTTCTGTCGCCCTACGATGCACCGGAATGAGGGTTTCTCGATCAGCCGCCCGGGATGCCCGTTAGCCCTTCTTCCCCGGGTGGGTTCCAACAGATATCGAACCCAAGGAAGCTGGAACACCAAACCATGGATCGCGCCAACGGGGCGCGCTCCCAGGCTGGTCGTTTGTTAGTGCCCTGTGACCATTTTCTTTGCTCCCTCGTCCACCTCAATCAAATTTTTACTTTTCCTTTGGAGAGCGAAACGGCCGCAAGTCAAGAGATTCCAAGGGTTGAATCGGCCTTGGAACATGGGGGCGCAACGCAGGCGGGAAGACGCGGCGGTCAATTGCCAACCATGTGATCATCAGCCTTGTTGGTCCCCCGTTGCGCGCTGTGACGACGAATCATCCCCTCTCGTCCCATTCGTCTGCACCCTTGTTCCAAAGAGATTCCGTAGCATATCCACAGGTCGCGAGGGGGAAAGAAAAAAAGAAAAACACGGTGTGACTCCCGATCTGAACCAGGGCAAGAAAACATCTAGGTGGTGGCACCACATCGCGCTCCCGGAACCAACCCTCCCCCACTGCCCATCCGGCGCCGGGAGAGACGCCCTCGTGGCCAAGAAAGGGTTGCTTCCTTTTTCTCAATGCCACATATTTCCTTTTTCTTTCCTATGACTCCTGCATCAGGTACCGAAGCTAGCCATCGTTGCTTTCCGCTTCCCACTTCCTGCTCCTTTGTGTCTCTTGATGGTCTCGAACAATCGACCAGATGACGTCCCTCGTGAGATTAAGCCATCATAGGACAATGGGCTGGGAGGGGGAATGAGGGGGAGCATCGTGGGCTAGTCGGCCTACCGCCAAAAAGCACCAGGCGATGAGTATCTGGTCCGGCCATTCCTTAACCTCCAAAAGTGGCACCAAATGCACCTTGCTTCCTCGCCGTCAGGTTCTCCATCAGCTCGTCTTGGGGCATTTCGCCCGCTTGAGCCACCCAAACTAGCAGCCAGGATCCCATGATGTTTCGCCGCACCCTCCAGCTCATTTCGCGGAATATGGCATCGTAGCCTACTACGGGCGTTGTATCTCGCCTCGTCTACTAAGCAAAAAAAAAATCAATGTGTCGGAAAAGGATCATAGATTGAACGAGGGCTCGGTTCCGTTTGAGCCTAGCTTGACCCCCATGGACTTTTTTCTTCTTTCCTTTTTCTCCTTCTCCCCTCTCCTTCCACTTCTTTGAGACCTTGAGACATTCGCTTAAAGCAATGGGGGTCATGAAGCTCGGTTGAAAGCTGTGATCAATTGTAGCTTGTTCGGCCCATGCCAATGAAGAGCCATCATTGATAGCCTTCATATCAAGCCACCTCGTAATATACATGTAGATTCGATTGACCAACGGGTAAACACCGGTACATTTGAGAGGTGAGACTCGATGGATCCATATGTACTTGACACACTGCGCAAGCAGCGTGAGTTATCGCAAAGAGGGCATATAGAACCTCAAGAAGCGTTGACTATAACAGAATTGATGAATCCGCTGGGGAGTTGACTAAACTGCTTGAAAATGGTCCTCTCCCTCGTTGGTTCTTTCGGTGAGCCCCGTCCTAGAGGCGACTTCACGCAACATCAGTGATCATCCACATATTCCCGGCGTGAATTTACTTTTTCCTTTCGTTTTCTTTTTCTTTGCGTCGGTATCATTTCCCCATCGTTTACCCTGATCTCCCCCCCCCTTTTCCCCTAAGGGTGGGAGAGAACGGGCGATGGATGATATCAGGCCGAACCCGTTTCCGTTCACCTTCGAAACCGAGTTCAACCAGCGCCGACCCGTCACCGGGGGTGCATCAAATCTGGTTCCCGACGGCTTAATATGCCACCACTATCGGGAAAATGGGGCAACGAGATAGATGAAGTACTGAAGAAGTGGTTTGCTATCCCGCCTTTTCTTTTTCCTCGCTCGATCGTTTTCAAACGTGGTCACTTGGGTGCCGTCTACTGACCGCTGATATCAATATGATCGGCTTTAACGTATAGGGGTGTGGCGGATGTATCTTGATTCCGTCATGGTCTTATTTCTTTCGTTTATTTTTATTTTCTTAGCAGAGCATGATGGGTAAAGGCTGGGATTTCTCATTCTATAATGATATCGTCAATCTTTTTCTTGGCGTGAATCACCCTCATTCATGCTGGTTTACGAGTGGATGTCTCGTCTTAGTACGAGGGGTCAATAAATAATATCAAATATCAACAGATTCATTTGATGCACTAGTGAGCTCAAAATGTTAGGTGTATTGGAAAACAAACCGAGATCCCCAAGATCCGGATCGAAAATGCAAAGGGCGGACGATAGAAGCTACATGTAGCGTGCAGGAAAGTGGGTGAATCGGCGGTCCTCATCCCGATGGCATGCATGTCTCCCCGCCCCTCTTCCTAACCTCTTGTTATCAGCCAGACGTGGCGATGATGCCGAACAACCTGCACCTGGCCTCCGGCGGAGGAAAGGGAGGTGAGGGGACGAAAAAGGTAGGAGAAGGAGGAAGCGGGCCCCTCGGAAGCGGTTCTCCTCAATCTGTGGCCGTCATCAAATCGTCCGGGGTCTATCAGCCCCGGAAAGAGACATGATCTTCAGCCCCTTGGGCAAAAGAAGGGACGTAATGTGTGGCTCACTCCCACCATCTCGTCACTTTTCTTTCCTTTTTCTTTGAGAGTGTTTTACCTGTTGACTAACTCCACTTTGGGCTTATCAGCACTGAACGCCATCCCCCGCTAATGCAACCCCTAGATTCCTTCTGCGTGTCGACGCATCTGGGGAAGGTCAGGCCTGTTCGGGGTAAGGAGCTACTAGGAGGAGGGAAGACTGCGAGAAGGGAAGCGTGGAAGGAAAAGGGGAAAAAAGCAAAAGTAGTGAAGGAAAATCCGAGATATGATGGACCGCTGAGAGCTTCCAAGGGTCCGACTGCAGTCACTGTTGAGACGACAGCGTCAAGCATCAAGGCGTCAAGGCGTCAATTCTCGAGTCCTCGTCCTCCTCGATAATGCTATCGAAACCTCTCTTTTTCTTCTTGGGCAAACGCCTCTCAAGACTTCTCTTAATTAAATGCTCCTGATCATAGCATGAGATCGACCCTTCCCCTCGGGCCATCCGCTTGCTGATGATACTGATCCCTGGGTGAACCAATCGCCCCATTGAATTGACAAGACGCAACATCCAGGTCTCGCATCATGTTTGAGGAGCGTTGCGAGCACCCATGCATCAACGGCATTCCTCCTCCGCGCCCAGGCGAACAAGGAAAAGAGGGACGCAGTGGGGCCATGGGAGGCGGGAAGGGAAAAAGACACGAGGAGAGGATAGCGGAACCCTTCGTTTCTGACGTTCGAGTTGTCGATCATCCCTCCTCTTCCCTTGTCCTCCTCGTCACCCGTGCCAGCGTAGTGGTGGGCGTTTCGCTAAGTTTGCATGGTAAGATTTTCCAAGATAGTCGATCCCCAAAGACCCAACATGAAATCACCAAGTACTTTATTTTGCAGGGCACGGCGAATAGAGGACATGGCAGCACCCTGGGGAAGGGCAAAAAAGAAAAGAAAAGATCGGACCACCCTGGCGCCCGAGCTCTTGGGAAAATGGGCTTGGCGGGGTGACCCCACCGTCCGTGATGCTTTGAGATTGAGTGGGTGTAGCCCAGCGAGTGTGGTGCACGGCATGTCAAAGGGCGCACCTCCAAGCCCATGTAGACATCCACTCCATGTACGTGCCTGCGTGTGCGTGTGTGGGAAATATCTACACTAGAAACCCCGACCGCTCTCAATATCTGAGGCGTCTGTGTTTCCGTGAAGTGAGTATACGCCGATGTAACAAATCACCGGTGCGCGGATCGATGCGCTGGCGTGTGGGTAGAGCTGATGGTGATGCTCAATCTCCAAGGGATTGTAGGCTCTCGCCGAGGAAAACTGGCTCTAGTGCTTCTTCGTTTCAAGGCCGGTGAGGAGAGACGTCAAGAGCTGGCTATCGCTATCATGGCCCACCCTAGCGCCTCCCCGCCGCCCGCAAGAAGGCCTTATCAAAAGAATAAGGGAAGGGGTTGAGCGATACCTCCCATATACCTCTGAAGGTCAGGTTCGCTTAAAAATCACCACTTCAAGTCTTGACGACAATGTGGCCGGGGCGGGCGATATGTGAGGCCTTGATCAACATTGAACTCAATGTTCGCCAAATCATGATTGTTCCTGCTCCCACTTGCCCAATTTCTCTTATCGAACCCCCGTTTCATTCCAAGGGGAGCGAACACTTTACGTTCTCATCTCCCATTTGTGGACTGTACATATTGAGGAAACATGACAGACGGGCGATCAACGTCTGGATAAAGCAAAGACTGGCTGCATTGGCATCTGTTCGACGTCACAAGATCCTCGCCGCCGCATTAACACGGCCAAACCACCACGGACACCACCAGCGACGCTGGAAACAGAATGCTCCGCTGCGTGCAATGCTCCGATTCTCCCTGCTCAATCGACCGTCGATCAAGATGCTCAGCAACTCTTGGGCCATCGGGACCCTGTCGTTGCGGGCCCCTCTCTTCCCCCTTCCCCCTTGTCTTCCATCATGAATGAACCCATGGAAGGATTTCCCGCGGCGAACACACCATGCAAAAATGCGTCGGGATTTGCGTCAACAGTCAGATCAAAGTCAAGGGAGGGGGCCATTTTATGGGGTGGCGTAACATCAATATTAAAAAGTGCGTTGTGATGCGGTGAAGGAAGTTTCATCAAACCTCTCCCCTCGTCTTCTTGGGTCTGGTTGCTAGTCCGAGAGGGAGCGAAAGGGAACAGGAACCCCCGTGCAGCGTAGCACTGGGAAATGGTTCTCTTCTTTCAGCCAGGAACCTTCAGGAGTTGCATTGTGATGCAACGTTTTAGTTGAACCCAGCGAACGCTAAATCCAAGTCGAAACTCTCTCAAGTGCCACAATCCGCATTTTCCGGCACCAGCTGAGTAAATCACATCCCACCACCACCCATGGATGAAGTGAATGTTTAATTTAAAAAAAGAAAAAAAAAGATGGTGGAGAGAGAACAAGACAGGCACCACCTTCCCGAGGCAGATAGGACGGCAATTAACGCCGTCACCTAGGTCAGGGCCGGTTCGGGCGGAATAAGCAGCACTTTGGGCTTGGATAATGATGTGGGATTGGCAGCGTCCAAGCCCACGATCGCCTGCCGGTTTCTTGTCGGACCAGGACCATGCGTTTCATGGTCCTGGCGCTGCCCTCAACTGGCAAGGTTCCGCTCTCGGGGCGACATTGAAGATTGCCCAAGAATGGGCTCGAGAGTTATTATAGTGCCCGTATGCAATGCAATATTCACCTCATGTTTTCATGCAAGGCTTTCTCAGACGAGCGAAAAGGCCGGGTGGAACTCTCGCATTCTCCACACCCCCTTTTTTCCCTTCTCAATGACGGGCCACTACTTTGGAGTTTGGTTCTACGAAGTACGACGACGAGATAAACACCATGGGTGAAGAATGAGTGTGTGAAAGTGAGACGGGGTTGGTGGGGGCTCAAATGCCGTTGCATAGAGACCTTGACTCGGCGTGTTACAGACGTTCGCCACAGTCGAAGCATCACCGCTGACAGAAAAGGGAGAGAGAGAGAAAAAAAAACTTTCTCATGCCTTTGTCGACAAGCCCCGAAGAGGCGACCGGCTATGTTGGTAATTCGGGCAAATGTTTGTTTTTCTGAAATAGCCCGCGATTGAGGTTGAGGTCAGGAGAGGGACCACGAATAAACACCAATCAGACCTATGCCGTTATCCCGTTGTGTACCAGCCCCGTTAATGCGGACAGTCAAAACCCCTCCAGGCTGGTGTTTGAGAAAGGAGCTTGGCTCTCGAAGACGATCCGTGATCGACGTCTACTGCTCTTCTTCGCCGAAAGTTGTTCCATTGTCAATGTTCACGTCGATCAAGAAGCAGAAGATGGCCCTTGCCTCCTCCGCCTCAACGAACCAGAAAAGGGCAGAGAGGAGAGATCTCCCGACATGCCTCAAACCCATGCCACGCTAGACTTGTTATCTTCTTCAGCCTCTCCTTCGGGACAAATTATAATACTTGTAGCAGATGGCGGACGGCTTGTTCGGGGTCTTCTGGCATCGGGGGTTCGCAACCACCTGTCAACCTTGGATGTAAGATCGTCGCCCGGGAAGGGGGGATGATGGCCCTCCTAGCGTCATGGGTTGGTCTGATCCGTCGCTCGTTATTTTCCGCCCCGTGCCAGTCTATTGGGAAGACTTGGAATATTATCTACTCTTCGAGTGCTGGTGCCGTACTTCCACTTCCACTCTTGGAAAACAAAAATTTACTCTACAGCTACTCGTTGTTACAATCTATGTACACTCGAGAGGCCCATTTGTGTCTCGGCTGGTCAGCTTATTGTGATACTATCTCGCTAAGCAAAACGGAAAGATTAAGAAAGATTAGATGGTCAAAGTCTGCACCTGTCTGCGAGCATTTGGGACTGGTTGATTGAATTGCCCGAGGATTTAACAAGGTAAGGACATAAGCGAGTCCGGATAATATTCAGGGTCCCCTATCACAAGGGACAATTGAGCATGCAGGCGGGACGTTTATTTCAATGTGAAAACATGCGGGAAGAGAAAGCAAGTACGTGCAACAGGTGGAACCCAAATTAATCCGCGTATGCTCCTAATACCACGCTTGTTCTTGGGGGAAAAAAAAGGGAAGAAAAATCAGGCTGTCAACCATCCCGGACGTTCGATTTGTGTATACTGTCAGATGTTGAACCCGGACATCGTTGCAATGCCTGGGCGCCGTCTCCTTCCAGGGACCACCGTCAAACCTCGCCCGGACGCGGGCCCGGTCGCGAGTTGAAGTCCGTGTGTCCCGCATACCCCACTTTTCTTTTTCTTTTAGGTCTCGTGTCTGGAAGAAAAAAAAAAAAAAAGGAGGAAAAAAACATAAGGGGAGTCAGCAGCTGGTTGGAGTTTGTGTGGCCACACTCACTTCATTATTTTCCTTTTGTTTTAGCGTGTGGGGGCCATCGTGGTACGAAGTACTTTGGCTGGCGCCCGTCAAAGCCATATCGTTTTAAACTCCTATCTCCTGCTTTACTTTTCGGTTTCGGCCAATACGGAGGAACGTGTCCGCGGGAAAAGGTGGACCCTTGTTGCGAACTCAATGGGGCAAAGGTTTGAAGATTGCGTGTCCTGGTGTGGACAAAGAGTGTGACATAAGCCCACTTGAAAGATCTTGGGGCCCCTCTTGGCGGGCTTGGTCATTCAGTTCAGAACCCACCCCTGACCGCATGAGGTCCAGGGAAGGTACGGAACGGCAATTGAACTGGGGCCGCCTTTTCCGACTTTCTTTTTCAGGCACTAACGAGGCCCGCAGCGAACTAGGCTCGTGAGAATGGGTGACTGGGCGAAATGGACCCTCATCGCCACAGGCGGCTCTGAGTTATTTCTCTAGCGTGAGCGTCGTTTGACAAACTAGCGCGCAAGACTCGGTGGTTTGAAGAGTGTGATGATCCAGATAGCTTGATGTTTTCTTTTTCTTTTTCTTTTTCTTCTTTTTATTAATTCATTTCACACTGAAGATGACTGGGACGTGACGAGGCATTCGGCACCAGTGTCACAAGTCTCGCCGAATGCCCAAAGGATGCTACAAGTTGAGCCCCATGTTGTGGAACGGAGGCTTCTGTCCAAGAGATCCATGGATCCATTTCATTGTTCCGATTAACAGCCCTTTGATCGACAAGCCTATAATTGCCTTTCGAGAACTATGGAGAGCAAGACCCGCCTTACCGCCCCAACGTTGTTGTTGTTTTGAGTCATATTTGCTTTGGACAAAAAGAAAAACTTTTCTTTAATCATACAAGTAGTAGTGTCTTTCCAATCGGGAGTTTCAACCAATCTCATGCTAAAAGTAAATACGATGATAAATGCGGCTTAGGCGTGGGACTGTAGCAAAACACTAGCAAGTCGAAACAAAGGGCCTTGTCCTAAAGCCGGGAGAATTTGAGAGGAACCGAGAGGTGCTGGTAATATTAGAGAAGAAAAAAAGAAAAGTAATGAAAAAGAAGGGTACGAGACGCGGCAGCGCGATATTAAAAATTAATTGAACGATCGCTGGAAGGCCTCGCCGTTCAAATTAATCCTCCGACCTACCCGCACACTAGCCAATCCAGTCTGACGGGGCAGATCGATTATCCGCGGCAATGGGGAGCAAGTCTCGAAAAGAATCGGCTCGCCGCTATAATATCATGTGTAGTGCATAACGAGGAGCTGATTTTCACACTATCGATGTGAGGAGTCGTCAAAAGGTTGACAAGAGTATCCTATGAGATGAGCCCGTTCATCAAAGCTCCTCCGCCGCGACACTCCTGAGCGCTGATGCTAAGCAGGCGGTCGGCCGGAAAATAATAGCGTGGGCGATAGTCCGTCGAGTTGCGATGGGGTGGCACCAATGAAATCCAACACATGGATGCGAGTGACAAGCCCAAGGGTGAATGCCTCGACTGTCCTGCGAACTGCGCTTCCCCCGACTTGCTCCCGAAAACCCCGGCTCAACAGGCAGTGAAGGGGTGTCAGGAGACCACAACAAAATTAAAAACTCTTGCTCAGCTTTTGACTTCACAGGGGCGTGTCTTGGGGGCTTGGCTGGGGTCTGAATGTGACTGGGTGGGCTGTCAGCGTGGGCGGGCTTTTGCAATGCCCGAAAAACAACCATCGTTCCTCACTCCACACTTCTCGAACGCTCGAAGAAAAGCAATATTTGATCGTCACAGGTCCCAAAAGGAAAGGCGAGGCCGACGTCATGGGATCTCTTCTCCGTGGTATTGCGAAAAGGAAAGACACAAAAAGAAACGTCTCGCTTCGTCGCCCTTCAGCCAAGGGCCTATTCCCCTTGGCACGGAGGGAATGATTCGAGGGTCGAGATGGATGGGTGGGGAACGCCTTTTGGACTAGGACCACCCTAGAATAATAGCATGATCCATGGGATTTTCCTCATGACATGACACACTTTTTCCCCCATGCGCTCGACTTCGAATGTATCAACCTGTCCTTTCTGCCTGGTGATGGCTGACGGACGTTGCGGCCGCCGACAGATGCGAGATATCGGGGCCAATCAGGGGCCGAGGCAGGGATGGGAGGGAACTGGCCTCCCGCGACCTCCGCAGGAGAAGTGACACCGGGAAGCACCCCAGGCCAAAGAGGAAAAGCAAGCACTCACATCGGCGACCACGGAAATTGCTAGGTGCACGATGACGGGGCTGGATCCAATCAGAACGATTTAACCATTGTCAATAGCGTCGTTTCTCCCGCACCCAAGTGACGGGCAGACAAGAGTTGCAAAAGACGATTACTTGTTATGTGAAGTCTTTTTGTGTACGCGATGTTTTGTTCAACTTTATTTATTTACTAGTGTGTATTATGTTATATTTTTCTTTTTATTTATTTAATTCTTGATTTTAGTTCCCTTTTATTGTTAGTAAGGGCTCTCCTCAGGCATCTTAATTCAGGTGTGACAGATCGACATTTTGGTAGAAGATTCTTTCTGAATCCTGGCACAGGTGGCACATCGAGCTTTGCAACCGAAATTTGCCTTGAGAGTTTTTCTGGACAAAGGCCATTATCCTGGTCTTATCACAAAACGAGTGAAGAGGAGCGATTGGTAGGGTGAGATGCGACCCCAGTCCCGAGAAGAGCAAAAATAGAAGGTCACGAGGGGCGAGGAGAACCCCCAAAGACCAGCTCTGGTGTTTTAGTGCCCGTCCCAGCCGGGACCAGCCTCTGGGTCGTCCCAAGACTCGGCACAAGGGTGAGCAAATGATAGGAACTGACCCCCATCCAAGCGACGCTGGAGAATACTAGTGGAAGGATGGTGGATGGATCCATTCCATGGATGGATTATTGGAAAGGCACCCAGCCGATCGGGGTTACCATGGCCCCGAACGGTGGCCCAGCGCCAAGTGACATCAACAAAGTACAGGATATGCTACGGGCGCACGCACATGTACATGTCTAGATCTGCTCTCTTGATGCATCAACACGTTTTCGGGGGTCGCCTTCAAGGATCGGTGGTCCTACCACTGCCACCCCGAGATGACGAGCGCCGGGCCTCCGAGTCACTCCTGGCCCTCGAGGTCGTATCTCGGCGACCCTAGCCCTCCATGGATCCTCCTGCTTTGCCTCCCTCACCAACCATTCAGGCCTCCGTAAACAAATCCCCTACGTCGCTTCCTAGGTACTAATCTAAGCATGCCGGGTGGAGGTTGGAGCGCAGCGGAAACACAATTTGCAGCGCTTCCGAGGCGCTGTAACAGTATGCGCGATGCAGTGATACAAATCTGGCCCATCGTATTCCTTGCCCTTCGCAATCGCCAATCTTCCGACGCGAAGCGCTATCCGTTGCGACTGAAACTTGTCGTTCAACTCCTTGCCCCCTGTCCAAGATGGCAACGTTCCTGTTCCCTTGGCTCCTGCTTGTAATAGCGGAATGGCAAATATTCCCTCACCAGTCTGTTGAGTTCTTGCCGCAGATGCTACGAAAGTTATTCCCCGGAAGAGATGGGCTTGAGCCAAAGATGCGTGGGCGTATTAGCTGGCAGCCATCACTGTCTCTTTGCAGTTTCGCGTCATCTTTGTCCTCCACCAGAGCCAGCCGCACCAACACACAGACACACACTGCAGGTCCCAAGCCCATGTCTAGAAACAGAGGAAAGCGGAGGTGCAAGGATCCCTCCCCAACATCGGGAGGGATCACGGCCCATCCGACCACCTGGGGCCAATCATTATCCTTCAATAGTCAATGGAGGTGACTTGGCCTCGGAGAAGGAGGAACCATCTCCGCCGACCTTCCTCGAGAAAACCAGTCACTGAATAGGTCTTGGGAGGCGTGACATGATTATCGCTCAAAGGGTACCAAGGTTGGCTGAGAAAGGGTGCCTGCAAAGCTCCAAGTCCAAATCTCCAACCGCAAGGGATGGTTGGGATGTGCGCAGACGACCTGTTCCCTCTCGGTGGTTCCGCCCGTGCCTCACGCTAAAATCCCAATGGATGCGCCCTGCCTCTCTGAGAGGAAGGGGCCACTGGGCCTGATAGGAAAACGTCATTGATCCTGCCTTTACTAGTCATCCCTGGGGCAAATCCAGCAGCTGGCCATCACACGATGGGCAAACTATTACGCGAGTACTCTCGTGACTCAGCGAATGGCGTGGATGGAGGCTGGTTGGCGGAAGACTTGGCGGGGCAGCCACCCCAAAAGAGATCACCAGCAATGTGCCCTCCTTGGCTCATATTTCATTTCCGCTGCGGGATTGGCAGTGGTCGCCGGCGGAGTTGATCCCACCAGTTCATTTGCCATTTCTTGAGGGAAAGATTGACGTTCGTACGGGCCCACTGAAGTTGACAGAGGGAGAAAAAAAAAAAGAGGAGTGATGGATTCCTGGTGGGCGAGCGATGGAACCCTCCCCTCCGTTCCAGCGCACTTGTGGGAAGGAGGCCTGTCAAGTTCGTTTTCGACCCCTGGAGAAGGAGAAGTTAAGAACCCGGCCGCCGAGAATGGTAGACACAGGAGCGGGCTTGGCTCGTGGGTTTCGGTCAACCGGCATTTCGCAGAGGACGGACCCTCTGAGGTGGCCCTTTTCAACGGACAGTTGGATCGGCGGGAGCGGGCAAACAGCACAATCCCTCCCATGGCCGACTCGAAGAGATTGATGCAAAGTTCTCAGGGGCGGGCGCTAACTTGAAGTTGGGTCTGGTCCAAATTAGGACCAAAATGGCAGGTACTCGTGGAGCC
Source organism: Parascedosporium putredinis (assembly GCA_949357655.1). NCBI lineage: Eukaryota > Fungi > Ascomycota > Sordariomycetes > Microascales > Microascaceae > Parascedosporium > Parascedosporium putredinis. The sequence continues at coordinate 730,253 of CASHTG010000003.1, forward strand.
AGGATGGATCTGGCAGGGACCCGCCTCTGGAGGGCCGATCGCCTCCCGTTGCTCCTTGTTCACTTTGTCTGTTGGGCGAGGCACCTGGTTCCTCTCATCATTGAAGCGTCGTGGAGTGTCTTGTCCGTAGAGTCCCGCATCGTTAGCGGCGAAATTCGGCCTGGGGGACCCGGTATACCAGAAGCCCCCTCCTGCATGAGCTGATAGCACGGAACAGCGCTTCAATTCATTCATTGTGCAAGGCATGAGCTGCCAGGTACTTTAAACTAGTCTCGAGCTTTGGTGAAACCCCCTATGCTCTGCAGCGGATAGCATTGCTACCCTACGACCAAGGCCAACACTACACTAGACGGATCTTGTGAAAAGCAAGCTCAGACTTCCTCCACCCCGTCTTCTTGCCCCACCAGCGTCGATAGTGCGCCCGTCATCTATCGATCGGTGTGCGGGCACGATTCTCGCCTGTGCTTGTCACTTTGAGCATAATTGGGTAGGTATCCGCAGTTCGAACCCATTACGGTATGAGTGGCAGACCTGCAGTATCGGCTTATTGAGCTTCATCGATACAATCACGATGATTTTCAAATTGATTTGGGGCAAGGTGCATTTCATCATCTTTGGGGAGAAGATACAATCTTAGACTTCCGTCTATTTTCGTTCACCAGATTCGGGTCTCGGTAGGCTGGTTGCGCCGTCTCACTCCCGAATACATCTCTAATCTTTTTGTTCCTTCCATTCTTCTTCTGGATATTATAATCCATGCGCATCCCGATGGCTCACTTTACTTTTCTTTTCCTCTCATGATGCATGCAGCATTCGAGACATTAGCACCAAGTGGCGACGCGCGCGGCACGCAAAACACAAACAAGGTTGGGAGGAATACGCAATGCTAGACAATCGGAGGAGACGGAAGCTTGATGGTTGGGGTCGCGTGAATGAACATTTGAAGTCTTTATTGCAGCGGATCTGTTATCTTGCTCTTTAAATTGAAGAAGAGAAACCTTCTGCAGGTCCCAGTGCCGATGATTTGCCAGCAGGAAAATGTTCCAAAAAAAAAGATTGAACCCCCTTCGCGAAGATGAAAGGAGTCTCGCTTGTGTTCGGGGCTATTTCCAGGACGCTCCAACAAAGAGCATCCGCGCTAAGATGGCAAGACCTAGGCAGTTTGCTTTCCAAGAAAGAATACTGCAACATTGAATTGATATGTCGCTCAGGACGCACACACACCTATTACACCACACCTTCACACACACTTGCCAATCTCATCCCTTGTTTTTGCCCGCTCCTCAGCCCCCTTCAAGACTGTGGGGTGCGAGCCAGTCGCATGTCGGTTGAAATAACATGGGGGCGAGGAATTGTGGCCACTTCACTCGCAACTTGCAAGGGGAGGGATTAGTGTGTGTTTGTGCGTGCATGTGTCGACGTGCGGCTTGTATGACATGCACAATGGGAAAGGGGAAAGAGGAGGTTGACCCTTTTGCTCAGAATAACAATATTACGGAGCAATCCTAGTAGACTTCCAGACTGTTGGTCGATAAAATCCCGGGTTTTAATTACCCTTGCCGCTGACCGGCCGGCCGCCTGCTTATCGTCCATTCTTCGCGCGCGGGCCTTCTTTTGACCCCAGTTCCATGGCAGGTTGAGCCAGGACCAGCACTCGGCCCAAGGCGGCTCACTCGGTCCAGGTCTGCCGCCTCTCCACCAGAGGATTGCCTCCTCCGAAGCATGATTAGTGCTTCCGACCGCCGTTGCAGAGCCCGCCTCTCACACACTCCAGACTCTCTGGCAGCTCTTTCGCCAACATTGCGAGAGGTGGCTTTGCTTTACTTCCCCCTTTTGACCTTCCCTGCATGTGCCGAAATCGTGATACAATCAAAGTATACTTGGAGAGTCGCACACACACGGATGTCAAGTTTTACCACCTCCAATAAGCACTCGAGAGAGGAGACGGTGATGAAGTGGAGGGTGAGGAGAGAGTAGCAAATAGAAAGAAGACCTCGTACGTAAGCCTGCGTCGAATTTGCAGATTAATCCCCCAGGAGTTTGGGATTTGGCAGAGGAAGATCAATGCGTGTGGATCAAGTATTGTTGTACTGAGGTGGATGGATCAATGGAATCAAGGATCAATTGTCAATGAGTGTGCTGCTCGCTCCATCGTTATGGCTGCGTGCGGTTTCTATTAGTGCTGTTGTCATCTTCCAATTGCTGCCTCCCCATCCTGCGAGATCCTCCATCTTATCGGTCTTGGCCAATCAGGTTCCCTAGAACACCTTCCCGATGCACGGTTGCATAATTATCCAGCCACTCACACTTCACAGCATTGGTGCCTATGCAAGCAAAACACCCGCTGCCCTCATTATGAGGCCAACGAGGAGAGACACAAGGAGAGGCGGGAGGGATGTGCAGATTTGATGGCACAGCCCAAGGCGGCATCAACGCTTGTTCATTGGCCTACGGCCTCTCCACCGCCAACACATCGGCGCCTTGTTCAACATGCATCGCCCCTCCAATTGGACAGAGAAAATGGGTAGTTGCTGATCTTGAGCAGGAAAACAAAGCACGGGGCGGAAAGAGAAGAATGCGACCTGCACGTACCATTCCCCTCCGACATCCGGAATGAAAACTACGAGACGAGGAAGGGAGCCGGCTGCGCCTTCCAAGGATCTATTAATGAGAGTGAAGTCCTTTGACGGGGGAGGGGGGCTAAACACTAAACACGGCAATTACCAAGTGCTCCAAGAGAGGTCTGCTTCTCCGTGTGCTACGAGTTCGAGGTTGTGATGTCCCGGGACGCTGGCTGGCTCGGCGAAAGCTGTGCTAGAAAGCAAATATTGCACTTGTTTGGCTTGCTTTTGGGGGTAAAAGGGTTAACAAAGGGAAGCACACAGGTTTGAGTGATCTCCGCCGGCGTGGGCGGCCCTGCTCGGAGACTGCAGATCCCATCATGGCTGATGCGGTGCTTGGCCGTTTCCACTTTCCTCCCATGGACCCTCGCATCACTGATGCTCGTCGATCCCACGCCCTCACAAAACAGCCGCGATGCAACTTCTGCGACACCAGCTGAGCTCTTGGAGAGGGCTGGCGGGCAAGACCGAGCGACAAAGGAGCCTCCCGAACGTTATGTGCCGCACGAAAGTGAGGAAAGAAAAAAAAAGAAAGGCGGCGAGCGGGACGCCTTATGAAACTAAGCGGAATCTCAATATTTTCCATCCATTTCTATTGTTTCTATTTTCTGCGCCTTGCTTTTATGCGACCTGACTCAGAGCCTGATGCGTTCTTTAAAGAAAGCATATTACTAGATGGGCTCAAAGTAGAGCTTCAGCAAAGGCTATCTCTTCCGAGCCTTCCCGCTTCTTGTTTGCCTTGGCTTCTAGTTCTTCCACGTTTGTTCACACACCCGTACATCCAGCGGCGCAATTCACACAAAGTTGCTCTTTGATGGTGACTGTTTCGACAGCCGCGCACACCTCCAGGCTACAAATCTCAGTCGCGGAGCAATAATCTCGGTGCCTATGACGGCATTCCCTCGGGCGCCCCCACCAAGGCCTCCCTAACTTTACCGAGAAGGAAAATTAATGGGGCGGGTGAGGCGCCGAGATATGCTTTGCCTAAAGTCGGTTCATGAGAGAGCATGATTTCGTCGCCTATCGATAGCAATCGACAGAATTCCATCCTGGCCAGTGTGATATCCAACAAGGAGCGCCTGAGATAAGCACAAAGAACCGGGGAGGAGCAGGCGGGAAAGTGTGTTCTGGGGGCATTGATGACACACTCCACGGCTAGCCGCTTCAGCAGAAACTCTGGCAGCGTACCAGTCTTCGCAGAGTTGAAGTTTATGGGTCATGCTCACAGCGGGCTGGGTGGTTTGCTTTTCCTCGACCCTCGCCCCCTGTCTTTTGTGGTGAGGTTGCTTCGACTTCCATGGAGTCTTCCATGAGCCATGGGTCACGGATTATTGGAATCCCCAATTAAAACAGCCTTGACAAGAGAAGCCCGCGGTAGTTCCCACAAAAATAGATTCAAAGCAACCCGACGTCGCTTTGGGGACAACCGATCGCTTTCACAATTTTAACGGATGCCAGATGAGCAAGAGGGCGGCGCCTTGGCTTTGGCTTGACACTGTCAACCGGCCGGTGTATTGTGAAAATTGATCTTTAGGGTGGTGGTTAGTTCAGGCAAAAGGACTGATCTCGATGGGACTGGGAATTGGACAGGCTCGGACATCTGAGAATCGGGCGAGCTTGAAGCGAATGGTAGTGCATGGCATTGGCGTGGGATGGCCGGATATGCGTTCCATCTTTTTCACTATTATCTGCACTTCGCCGCCTCAATTAGGACTGGTCCGGTGGTGTCAAGAACCCAAGAAAGCCACGCAACACGAGTAGCCGGAGAGGAAAAGATAGCGTGGGCAGTGCCTAGCTAGACCCTCATATTTTAGTGGGTTGGTCCCTCCCCTTGGTCGTGCGTGGGTGTGCTTGTGTGTGTGTGCGTGCGCGTCCTTGAGCACGGCCAGTGATGGAGACAGAGACATCTTGCCACACCACCAAGAGAGCAGCTTGAAAAGAGGGCGGACTTGCTGGGTCATTTGTGGAGACTGTCACTTTTCCGAACATCGACACTCGTTTCGCCCAGTGGCCTGAGGGGCCTGCCTACCGCGGTGTGTGGGTTGATAAATGGCGTTAGTGTGCAGTCATGCTGGTGCAAGATGTGCTGCCTTGTGGTTTGGCTGGTGTCTCATGGCTGGTAAAGCCTGTGTCGCTCATGCCTGGGATGGGGAAACTGGGATAGTGGGAGGCCAATCGCCCTTGGGAGGAGGGTGACCCGGATGCAGTCCATTCACAGAGATTCACGGCATAGGTCTCTCCCCACCCAAGCTCGAGTGGCGGAAATAGAACATTTGAAGGCCTTCGACGATTCCCACTGTTTTGAATCAACGCCCTAGTCAAAGAGAAAAGAGAAAAACGGGGGTTTCTCTTGAATGACACGTCGAGGTGAGCACTGAGAGCGGAGTGAAGAGAAGGTGAGACGGTTATCGACTCCCGTCTTGTGGATGGCACATATGCTGAGGTACACGGTACGCAGTTGCACACTGCGAAACAACCTCAGTTTTGGAGCATCGCACCAGTCAGGATGGAGGCCTACTTTGTATCCTTGACCTGGGCTTGATGCAGAAACTGGGCATGCCCACTCAGGGCCGCACGCTGAGCAGCTCGACTCTGTCTCCCCTGCTCAAACAGACACTCAGACAGGCGGAGGTGTCTCCCACCCTCGCCTTCACCCTCGCCTTCACCCTCGCCTTCGCCTTCGCATTTGCTAACCCACTCCTACTCCCACTCCCATTCCCACTCCCACGCCTCCTTCCAAGAATTCCACACCCCCATATTGGACCACGGCCCCACCCCACCTCCACTCCCAAACTCAAACAAAAAAGAAAAAGAAAATAAACAGGCGCAGCTTATTATTTCGAGAAATAGATACTTCATTAGTGCATGAGCTGACCCACTCACACTGACAAGGGTCATGGATTGAGCTCATGGGGGTGGGGAAAGGAGCATCACAACATCACGACCCTTTCCCACCCCAATGAACTACAACATGGATGGTCGGGGCCACTATCGTTGTGGTCGCGGTCGCAGTCGTAGTCACAATCGTACGCCTGACTTGCCTTACTTTGTAGTGGTGTACCCATGTACACGCCGCTCCGTATTCTGTACCCGCTCTCACGACGAAGCACGCTACACACTGCCCTTGGCGCCACTCGCCCTCGGGTTACGAAGTACTCCGTACCTTCTCCACCCTCTCCGTGCACCCTTTCCGAAGCCACCGTTGGACTCTGTCTCTATATGCTCGCCTCATTTTTGACTCCCAAGGCAATGGTTGGTTTATTACCCATCGAGACCCATCTCAAAGCTCCCAACCTCACCTCTCTCATATCTTCACCTTTCCACCTCGACCACGCTCATTTCACTTTTCCTCCTCTCCGCCTTCCCCGTTCTCTTGACTGAGAAGCTCCAATCCATGGGAATACCTTCCTTGTCCTAATCACCGTCGTCCTTTCCTCTTTCCTTAATCCGGTCTGACGGCCCTGTTCAACCTCTCAGCTCTTCTCCCCTCCGGCCTCTTCATCTCGCCCACGACTTACACGATATCATCCAGGAACCACCAAACCCTCCCGGAACTAATTCTCTTTCTCTTCTTTTCTCACGTCTTTCCTTGTCTCTCCATCTTGGCCGTTTGAGGACCCCAAAGGACCCCGACGGACTGGTCTAACTTTGCTTGCCTGGTCCTTGCACCTATTCCAGCCCGTGGTCCAATTCGACATATCCGGAAGAAAAGCAGGACTCTGTTTTCTTTTTCTGTCGTCTTTCCTTGTGCGCGTTGGGTCTCTTTGCTTCTCCGGTCCCGAGATATTCCATCTTAGGACCCTTGCCAGTCTAGGACCTTCGCCCTTTCAACAACCAACATCTCTCTCGCCAGTAACATGCAGCATGCCGCAGCTTTCGACTATCCCACCCCCTGCCTCGCCAACAGCTTTCGACCATCCCAGGTGCCACATCCAACATGTTCAACAGCCATTCCAAGGACGATCTCTGCCGCTAGCCCCCGAGGAGCGGTTGGGAATGATTCTTGAAGGCAAGCTCCAGCTGACCAAGGTTTTGGGCACCGGTGCCTACGGAGTTGTTTATGGTGCCGTCGATATCAACACCAGGGTCCAGTATGCCGTGAAGTGTTTGAGCAAGTTCAACGCCGATGGAACCCCTTGACCGCCGGCAAACCGCTTTCCAGAGGCGCGAGATTCGACTCCACTACGAGGCATCTGAACATCCCAACGTGGTCTCCATGCTCAGGATCGTGGACCGCCCAGACTGCATCTATGTTGTTTTGGAGTATTGCCCCGAAGGCGATCTCTTTTACAACATCACCGAGTGCGGACAGTACGTTGGCAAGGATGAGCTTTCCAAGCGAGTCTTCCTCCAAATCCTGGACGCCGTCGAGCACTGCCACAACCGGGGAATCTACCATAGGGACCTGAAGCCCGAGAACATCCTGGTCACCGACAACGGCGAGACGGTCAAGCTTGCCGACTTTGGACTTGCGACTTCTGCCCCCGTTCGGACGACTACGGATGTGGATCAACCTTCTACATGAGCCCAGGTAGGATTCGCTCACTCGCCCTCTGTATCCGACTAGATAACTAACAAGTTGGTTTTTAGAGTGTCTGGACCCGTCTGCGAAGAGGCCCTACTACCTCTGTGCGCCAAACGACGTCTGGAGCCTTGGTGTCATCTTGGTTAACCTAACTTGTGGCCGCAACCCCTGGAAGCAGGCTTCTGTTGAGGATTCCACATACCGGGCTTTTGCCAGGAACCCTGACTTCTTGAAGGCTATCCTTCCCCTCACGGACGAGCTTAACGACGTCTTGCGAAGGATCTTCTCCCAGAACCCCGACCAGCGAATCACGCTCCCCGAGCTCCGCGAGCGAGTTCTTGCTTGCTCAAGCTTTACGATCCCGGCTGTTCCCGCCAATGTGCAAACGCCACCCAGGTCTCCCGAACCTATTCAATACGTTGACTATGATGAGGACGCCATCATCGACGATGCCGATTACGATGCTCCTCTTTCTCCCGCCTCGACCGATTCCCTCTCCGACGAAGGTTCCCTCACCTCCAGCGTAGAAAGCGTGGAGGATTTGGAGGATGCTTTCATGGAGGAACAACACATGCCCACCCAGCCCGCTACTCTCTTCGACGCCCAAGAACCGACCATGGTCATGTTCCCTAACCAGGAGTATGTACCTCACGCCTACACGGGACCCGTGCCGGTCTCGGTCCCAATCCAGGAACCGATGCCGATGCATCACGTATCAGCTGCGCCCATTCCCATCACCGCACCAGTTCAGGTTCCCAACTGCGCCCCCAAGGCCGCCTCAACCTTCTGGTGGTGGGATGTGATGAAGTATGCCCAGCCGGTACTGCAACCGCATGTGCCCTTCCATCAACAGGTCCCACTCTTTGCTGCTCTCCAGGGATATTGAGCGTAGCATAGCAACCGATCTGTCGACACGCCTTTCTTCTAAGGCTTAAAACGTTCTGAGGACCTCGCAGGTCCTCAGTCTCTTTCGCTTTCGCCCCTTGCTCCGGCGAATGCAACCAAATATACGTTACATCATTTCAACGCCTAGCCATGCCCTTTGGCGAGCTCGACCGAATGATGAGGAATACTCTCAAAAATAACCGACCCGCTGGCTCTGGTCTGCTAACGGCAGGTACCAACGTCTGCTTAAACAAGCTGCTTCATTACCCATTTCTTATGTTTATTTCTGCCTTGGAAAAGCGTGGAGTTCTTTCTTTATCGGAGGCGGTGACAGGATTTTCTTGAGTGTGTTAAGGACAAAGGGAAAGCATCAGGTTGGCGCATTTTGACACGGAACAAGGCGATACACTTTGGGTGGAGTTTCTTCTTTCCTTCAACTTTCTTTCTCTTTTTCCAACCCCTTTTCATCTTTCCTTTCTTTAGCACGTTGTTCTCTTCATGAAACGATGGATGGTTGAGACGAGATATGCTTGCGGTTTTTTATTGTTTTTTTAATTGCCAATGTTCGCCTCGAGTCATCGCCAGAGAGATGTTTTGGCGGGACTCGAGGTTTGGGCTGTTCACTTCCACATTTCTCCCCTTCCTCTTCAAATGACGGCACACTTTCTTTATCTGTGCTCTCATAAAATCAACTGATATACTTTCCTGTTCAGAGGATGTTCGATTACGGAGTGAATATGAAGATATTTGGAAGTGGCATTTCACAGAATTTTGCAATACTTAGTTAGTCTAGAAAGCTTGGGTTCAGACCCAACCGCTGTTTAGCTCAAGGTTTGGAGATGGACATCATTTCCACCTTGAGCTTAACTCAATACAAAAGAGATGGTTTATTTTCTCTTATGATTCTCGCCTCCATCCCCGCGCGCACCTTGAAACGCTTCTCAAGCTCAACACTCCACAAACAGCCGAAGAAGACATCCCCTCCGCTCACAGGGACCATTCGTCCGCAACTCATCAGCCATGGGATGAGCAGGGAGCAAGTTCCATGGTTGCCACACCTAGTGATTCCCAGAAGCCACAAAGTGAGCGGAAGGGGTGTGGACAGGGAGCGCCCGCGAGTAGCCAGGTTTGGTTAGGCCAAGCCCTTGAATGGCATGGCTCTCTAGGTGCATTGGAACTGCACATGTTATCATCATCTGTTTCTTGATGTGACCGAGAGGGAAGGGCTTGGAGTTGCAGGACTGGTCGCAACTGCAACCTCAGCATCGGCCTCATTCGAGAGGCGACAATAAGTATCACCTACTTTGTACCTCAGTCTTCCAAGGGGGTGTGAAGACTCGTCCGCTGAGCAGGGCGATCGATGAGATGGGCGAGGGAAAAGAAAAGTAGACTTTCACCCAGGGCCTGGTCTCGTCCCATCGTTCCTCGTACCCGTTTCTCTGGTTAGCCTTGTTGCCCTCGGTATCAGTGGAGGTGATAATGAGGCGAGAGCAGACAGGGCGCCGAGAACAGGGCTTGCCGTCAGTCTTGAACAATCAACAAGGAAGTCCTTCATTCATCTTGGCGGCTTATTCTGAATATTTTTTATTCTTTATTTTATTTCTATTTTATTTATAAAAAGAAAAACCCTAGGGTTGGGATACCGTCCAACTTGCTCTTCTCCTATATTATTTATTTCGCACTATCTTCCCCCTTCTTAGAAAACATAAAGACCGAGTAGGCAGAAGGGGTAAGGAGACAGTCAGGTCTAGAATCACTGTCTGGGGGAAGGGGAGGAGGATGAGGCCAGGGAACTTGGCAAGCTAGCCACCTCATGCATCGTGGAGTTGGAAACTGTCACCTTCACAAGGGTTCTACGACTAGGCATTCGGTCGATCACCGACAAAAGCCGTCATCAAACGGAGGGAGCCAGCCTGTGGTTGTGGAAGCCCCGAGTGTAAAAAGTGAAGAATAGAAGAACATGAACAAAAGAAAGGCGGAACTGGCACTTCTCTGTCTCTGCAAGCAAAGAACCCCCTCGCCTCTCGCCTTGAGAAGCCGTTCATTTGGAGGGTTGCAGTTGGATGGTCCCCTGCGCATGCATCTTCGAGGCGTGTCTGATTGGCTCGCGGGATCCTGAACCAGGATTTGGTTCGCCCTGTTTTTGCCCATCCCTGTGGAGTCATCTGTTTCTTTTCAAGGGGCCAGCCCTGGCCCATCTCCGGTATTACTTGGACGGAGATGCAGGACTTGGAAGAGCCCATCCAAGTTGTCCACCGCAGTAGCGTTGTACCTTCTCGCACATTAGCGTGGCTCCTACCATAACACACTCGGGAGTCGGCCTTGAGAAGGCGCAAGCCAAATTGTGAGGCAGGTGCCAACCAGATTGGACTCGAGGCGGGCGGGTTGCATTGGCCCGCATCTTCTACCCTCCACTCGCGCATCTTCGTCCCATGCATGTTCCCATTGAGTGTCCTGCAACCTCAATATTGCGACTCGTCCTTTTTCCCTCTTTGGCCAAGCGCCTTTGGCACCCACCCTCTCTCCCTCTCGGGGACTGCTCTAGAAAGTTGGGTTGGCGTAATAGCTAGAATCCTTCCGCAGCGATTAAGTGGCTGATTACGCATGCTAATCTCTTCAAGGCTCTGGCGGAGCGCGCGAGGACTGGGTGGGAGGAGCCAAGGATGCCTGAGGTGTTCAGCTGCACCAATGCTCCCAATCACACTTCGATGCAGCAGATGCAAGCTCGACGGAGGACATCCCTCAAATCCCAAACTGGACAAAGTGCAAGCATCAAGCAGAAGTGCATGGAATGATCGAAGCAATAGGATCGAGGCCAGCACCAAGAACAACACGCACCTCCAGGCGTGATGATCAGCACATGGCTTCAAGGGCGAGATACCGCCCCTCGCTGGTCTCCCCGATCAGGAATTCCGCTTTGACAACTGCCGTTGAAAAATGTCTCCACCTCGATTTGGGACTGGGTGAGGCCCTAGCCAAGGAGTGAGACATGGTGACTCCGACTGGTCGCTTGCACGCCACAGAAGCCTGGGGCAGCACAGTCCCAAAGCAAAACTTGGCAAAATGTCGAATGGGATCACCTGGATCCATGCGAACTCTCAACCATTCACAGCGATGAGAGCGGGAGGACGTCTGAAAACAGGGTGCACAAACGAATGGGAGAAGAATCGACGAAGTGCCCTCGGCTGGGCTAATTCGCGTACATGCATGAGTTCCTCCACTCCGCGACGCACACAAGCCTCGCGTGGAGGAGATGCTGGCATCAACCTCCCATCTCACATTTGTGGCTGTCATCCCCCACTGTCCATGGCGATACTACCTCTTCCGTCTGACTAGCCTCAACCTCTGAAAGAACATGCGTGCCGGCATCCTTGTCGGTGATGAAGACAGCTACGTCTCTTGAATATCAGACGCGATGCTAAACGGTATCAGCTGCCTCTCATTGGACCACTATTACTTTCATTGGCCGTTCTCGTTCAGGAATTGCTCCGGGTTCGAGTCAGATCTTGGCGCCGTCACAAAGGAGAAAGAGCGATATTAAGGATCTAACAGCGCATACTTGCTTTTTCACACCTGGCGCATCTCCAGGATCGGGACGCCCCTTCGGGATGCAACTTCCCAAGTGCTTTTTTGCAACCAGCAAGGTTGGAAGGCATCAGCACGAAGGGGGCCTGGGTCGAGGATCGAGTGATGGTACCATTGTTATTTCCATTTCTTCCTCCGCTGATCTTGAGACATGTCCCCCTTTTGGCCTTGAAGAGAGAGGGAGCCTGGAGCTCCATTGCTCATTGCTTTTGGTGCCATCCCTTACTGCCATGTGGGCTGTTGAAAAGGTCCGGTTTGGACCCTCTATCAGATGTGCGCGGACAGCCAGATTTCATGGCATATGTTCAACTATCTCTTACTTCTCTATCTTGGCCCAAACACGGTATCCAACCCACTCTCCGCTCTTGAAAGATGAAAGAGGCCTGCGAGGTCCCAGAAAAATAGGATAGCAAAATGGCACAGCCACTCTCTCTACCGGACTCTGGAGGGCTAACAGCATCACTGAGGACCTTAGGTTGCAGATCACTGATCGAAAGAGCCAACTATTCATCAGCCTGCGGGCTTTCTCCGCTTCCTCGCGATGTAAACAGGAGGAACGCGGATGGAAGCCCCCATGGACCACCCGGATTGAGGTAGGTCAACGCCTGATGCTGTGTTCTCTAAGCTCGAGCTAGCTCCAATGCATACGCGAGTTCATGCTATAATAGTGATGAAGGAGAGTTCCAGACCGAAGCGATGACGGTAACAAGGAGTTGCTTGCTTACTTTTTCCTTGTGAGGTGTTGCTTTTTGCACCGTAGCCAGATATGGCATAGTGCCACCCCGCATTGTCGGTGGACAGGTGAGGTGAGACAGAGGCGGTGAAGGGGATGACAGAACAGGCTTTCCGCTCGAGCGATGGGAATGGATAGAGACTCTGGCCAAATGTTTTCTCCTGTTCCTGGTGACCCGTGAATCGTTTTCTTGTGGACGTTCTGATGAACCTTGAATTAGATATCCCTCACGCTAAGCGCACTACATCAAGTTCGGACCACACCCGACCAGCAGTTCGAGATGAGCTCGTGTCGCGATTTTCTACGTTCCTCGCAAGGTGGCACCTATGCGTTTCCCATCCGCATGATACGAGGAAGATACTTTTGAAGCCGCTGGCTCTCGACATCCAGAGTGTGATGCATGCCGCGTCTGAACTATTCCTCGAGTAAAGTTCTACATAGGTGGGGGCGAGATGTGCTTTTCAGCACGTCGCGTGTTCATCGAGTAGCGGGAGCCAAACATGGCCTGCCTCTCAAAGATGAGTTGTGCCAAGCGATGCTGCCACCAAAAGGTTTTGCCCATCATGAGAGTTCGCCCTGGCTTCTGTATCGCGCTTTGCAGCTAGATCCTTTTTCTCAGGGGACGGCTTTTATGATCACCACGCGAGTTTTCCTCTCGAAGCTAGAGTTTAACACGATGGCTGGGCCTCTCAAATTATCATCCTCCAAGGCAATACAGTGGTGTCATGGGGCGCTAACGGCATCTCCTATTCGCCTTCGGCCTGGTGCTAGTGATGCGAGAAGCGTGGCTTTTCCAAGACACTGGGGATGAGAATGAGGGCAAGTATGTACGCTAAGCGACGCTAAGGTATCGCAGGCTCGTGCTGCACGAAGAGGTGGGCAGTATCATTTCCCGACTCCTGAGCTTCGGATACCAAAGCTTAGCAAGCAACAGGCTGTGCGTGTTTCCCTTGTCATCCGCCACTCCCACTTGCATCGGCAGCTCGAATGGTCAATGCCCCGATGGACAGTTGCACAGCGAGTAGTGACTAGGGTGGCCAGCGGAAGAAGGGGAGGAGGAAGAAGGGGAGGAGGAGGAGGGGGAGGGAGTGGGGAGAGGGGTTGTGGAATGTGCCAGCTCGGTCAGCGAGCTGTCATCGCGAGTGCAAACCCAGATCTGCTCTGTCACAGTTCAAGCTCTTTCAAATAACAAAGTGCTACCCGTATCCTAGATCCCCCCCAAATTATCTCATGCTATCAGTCGCATTGGAGACCGCTAGTGGCTACAGACTGTGATTGGATTGCATCGAATCAAGTTCGAGGACTTGTCACGTTACTCTGCGCAAGCCGGACCAGAAACATGAAGCTAGGGTGTGTCGACTCAGGAGTAGGACAGTCTAGCATTGGCACACCCGTGTTCAAGTTCTTTGTTAGATCACGTTATGTGACAGTGGGCCTTCTAGTATGGTACCGCAAACTTCGAGGCGGAGGCCGGGTAGCTAAGTCCGCGTTGCTCCCTCCGAGACCCGGGGAAACAAGAGCTAGGGTGGGCTTTTGCTCCAGGCAATCGCTCTCCCTTGCGTCCGACAGGCAACACCGCCACAATCGCCAGCACGGCGGACTGGGATTCACCAGACACGGCAAGTGCTCCGTTCCATTTCCACCTTATATCTCTGTCCATAAAACTTGGGAAATGCACGGATCTCTCTCTGGGGAGGAGGGTGTGCATTTTCGGAGGAATGAGCCGACTACCATACCGGTGCAAAGGGAATTATACCACCTGACGGGTATCGTCTATCTTGTGGCTCGCGAGAATGCGGCGCGAGGAGGCAAGGGAGAGATATTTAACGGCTCTCGAAGCACCCTGCCTGCGATGCGACTTCCCGTCGTGGTTGGGTGTCGTTAGACTTTCTCCGGAATGAAGGGACCGATGTCCATGCAAAACGTCCAAGTTACCTTGCTGGCAGGGTACGCAGCTTGCCGATGGCAATCGGGCGTTTCGGAGAAGACTCCAAATGGAGCAGGCTCTCGCCTAGACTGTGATGGCCCCAAGTGAACAGGGCTAGGCGGCTACTTCCTCCCTAGTTGGAAGCACACCTACCTGACACAACGGATTGTGATTCCCAAAATTGTGGTGTCGGTAAAAGTCCAGCCAAGCAAGGGATGAGGTATGCAGTAGTCCCTGCACAACTTGCGATGAGGATGCTGAGTGGCCTGGGATAAAGATGAGGTGAGGACTGCGTAAGCATCTACTGACCCTGTAGTCCGGGATGATGGATACCCTACCTTGAGAAAACGGAACCGGGGCAGTGGTCCTGGGAGGTGCAGGCCATTTTTTTGTTTGGTTGTTTGGGGCCTCGTGTCGATAATATGTGAGAGTGGCACGAGCGAGATCACGTACTCGCTACTCTCCCTTTCGTGGTCTCTTGTGCCGTCAGTAAGGAGCAGCCGCAGAATTCCGGTGACGACGGGATATTGGTAAAAGAGTGCAGCTTTGGCTTTTCTCCAGAAACGATACCTCGGGAAAAACGCCAGGATAAGTTAAAGCAAAACCAAGAGGGGACGTTGTTCGGTGTCGGCCCATGCCAGTTACTAGGGATGCTAAAAGGGAGGCTATGACAACCGGTCACCAAAGGGCCTGGAATGCCATTCTACTATCATGTGAGTTGATCAGGGCAGGTTCATATGGATACGGTGAGAGAGATCGAGAAGAACAATATTTGGGCCCAGCTCACCGGAACATAGCCCAGTGACTTAGACGTCCGCTGCGGCTTGGTGACTCTGGACGCATCTTAATTGTGCGAAGGTATCATCTGTGCGTATTCATTACTTTTACTTTTTCGCGCATGCCGGGCTTTTTTCTTTTCGCCATTGGTTGTCCGAATCCAGTTCTTTTACGGCCTGCCGGACGCTATACTAGGCCCGTAGTTGTACCTCCGTGAGGCCGGCCTCAAATGTGGATCCATGACTACCCCGCTCCGGTCAATCCGGGGAGCGTGCGGGCCGTGACTCGGAGGCACCCGAAAAGGGAGTGGTACAACGATCTGGCAATGGAGGACAATAAACCAATTAATCATAGAAGTGTGTAGACGTCTTTTTTATTATTAAGTATTGTACTTACTTACATTATACAACATTACAAGAAGCACTTTAGGTGAGATGGCTAAGTTCACAATAGGAGGGATCCATTTTGTCACGATGGGTTTGAGGAACCTGCATTATTGGACTGAACCAAGCTTGCTTTGAACATAAGAAAATAATCATGGTTATGGAGTAGAAGAGAATATGTAAAATAGAAGGTTGAAAAAAACCAGCTGCCCACATTGCATGATAAGTCCCCGCATTTTTCCAACTTTGAGATATCGACGGAAGGAGTAAAGAAAAGCAAGAGAGGTAGCATAGCCAAGGTGAGAGAAGAGGTGGAAAAAGGGAAAAATAGAGAAAAATATGTCATGTCCCGCGGAGAACGAAACAACAAAGAGAGACCGAGAAAGTTGGAGGAGGCACCTGTCACTCCTCATGCATGCAACAGCAAAACGCTTCCATCCCATCATCATCAACCTCCACCCACTTCGCACTCGAAGAACGCTTCAGGGTCGGAGAGCAAGAGAAAAGAAAAGAGACGGAGAAAAGATGGCGGCTAAGGTAAAGCTCACGTTATCTCCAGGTTATCTTCCCCTTTTTTTCCAACTTAGTCGCTGGGCTCGAGAGGAGCACCCTTCTCGGGCGCATCAGGGTCGAGAGGGGCACCCTCAGCGGGCTCCTCGGGAACGAGCTCCGAACCTTCCTCGGGCTTGTCGATATCGAACTCGCCCTCAGAGGTCTCATCGGGGGCAAGCTCGCCACCAGCGCTGGGCTTGTCGGGGTTGAGCGGGGCACCCTTCTCGGGAACGTCGGGGACGATCTCACCGCTCTCGCCGGGGACGGAGACCTCGCAGAAGACGAGGGCAGCGGTGACGGCGTTGCGGAGGGACTGGATGTGCGCGGGGGTTCTCTCCGTAGAGGATGAGGATGGTGGCGAGGGTGGTCTCGAGGCCGATGATGTCCTCAAGGTCGCAAGATCCGGGGAGGGCAAAGATGCCGTCCTGGCGCCTGCCAATCTTGAAGTCGGTCTTGACGTCGCCGATGAGATGGGGAGGGATCTCTACGAGATGGCGCCTGCCAATCTTGAATCGGGTCCAGGCGTCGCCGATGAGGACGGGGTCGACGTTGTGGCCCTCGGCGATGAGGACCTGGGCGAGCTGCTGGGCGACCATGTAGACGGGGAAGGGAGGGGTGCGGTCATGGTAGGTGGGGGAGTTGACGAGGGAGGTGAAGGCCTCGAGGAGGCTGTTGAACTCGGTGGCCCTCTTGTTGTGGCCGGGGAGGACGACGGCCTCGGGAGCGCCGTGCTTCTTGAGGAAATCCTTGAGCTGCTGGATGCCCTTCTCGAGGGCGGTCCTCTGGGCGCTGTCCTTGAGGGTGCCGAGGAGCTGCTTCATGATGGCAAGCTCTTGCTGGGCCTTGATGATGTCCTCGATGGTGACCTCTTGGTTCTTGTCATCGGGGTATTCAGGCTCCGAGGGGTACTCGGGCTCCGAAGGGTACTCGGGCTCAGAGGGATACTCGGGCTCCGAAGGATACTCGGGCTCAGAGGGATACTCGGGCTCAGAGGGGTACTCGGGCTCAGAGGGATACTCGGGCTCAGAGGGGTACTCGGGCTCGGAGGGATACTCAGGCTGCTTAGGAGGCTGGGGCTCAGAGGATACTCGGGCTGCTTGGGCGGCTGGGGCTGCTGAGGGTACTCGGGCTCCGAAGGGTACTCAGGCTCCGAAGGGTACTCGGGCTCGGAGGGATACTCAGGCTCCGAAGGGTACTCGGGCTCGGAAGGATACTGGGGTTCCTGGGGATACTGGGTTGCTTAGGAGGCTGGGGCTCCTGGGGATACTCAGGCTGCTGGGGGTATTCAGGCTCCGAAGGATACTGGGGCTCGGAGGGATACTCGGGCTCCGAAGGGTACTGGGGCTCGGAAGGATACTCGGCTCCGAAGGGTACTGGGGCTCGGAAGGATACTCCGGCTCCGTAGGGTAGGTAGGCTGGGTGGGAGGCTTTGTCGGGTAGTTGACGGGAATGTCGGGAACGATGGGAGCTCCTTGCTTGGGGGCTAGGAGTGATGACGAGGCCACCTCCGCAGCCGCCGGTCGTGCACCCGCCTCCGAATCCCTGGGGAGATCGCTTCTTGGGGTCAAGATGGGGAGGATGCCGGGGGAAGCTGGATGCCGGGAGGGAGGAGCTTGAGGAGCTCCTCGGGGTCGAGCGGGATCGCGGGGGCGTCGCTGCCGCCGCAGCTGCTGCCGAAGCAGAAACCGGAATCGCCGTCGTCGTCGCCGAAGCCGAATTGCCTCTTCTCCCGGGCAGGGAGGGCCGAGGCGGCGGCCACGAGACCGAGGACTGTGAGGGCGGTGGACCGCATTCTGTGGGTGTTGCTTGGTGTTGGGGGAAGAAAAGGGTGGTAAAAGGGAGTGGAAGGGCTGCGCGTGAAGCAAATCGCCTCTTGTACGCGAGAAGGAGGAAAAAAGGAAAGTTGAGAAGAGAAAGGGTCTTTTCAAGACGCTTCTTATCCTTAGGGAGGCAGGATGAGGAAAGGATTGGCAACGGGAAGCAAGACCAAGAGAAGAGATGTCGGGATACAGGACTTATCGTGACTTATAAGTCGGTGGAGAAACCCCAGAAACGGGCGATGCGGGTTGCCACCGGGTCAGGTCATTGCACCGGCTAGACATCGCGAAAGGACGTGTTAAGCAGGGCCAATATTAAAAAGAAATATTTATAGCACATAAAAATCTCGCCTCTTCTTCACCCATTCAACGGCAGGAAGTGAATTGCTCAGAGAGCATCTGGTGATGTCTGGCTGGCTAGCTTGTCATCTATGTTAATATGGAATAGATGAAGCTGAGAGCACAAAACCCTCTTCACAAAGTATTATCCGGGGCACGGGTACTTTAACCGGACGGTCCTGCGATTTTATTTGCCCCCTCCTCCTCTCCGTCCCCGAAAGGCTTTTCACGAGGGAGGGAGGCCAAAAGGGACCCGTGAACCAGAAAATGGGTACGAGGAGGAGGAACTGGGCTCCGCTGTTCGAATGAGGGTCGGCCGGGAATATGGCCATTTTGGTATCAACGCTTGCCCCCCCACCCCTCCACCGCCAGCAGTGGGTGAAGAAGCGGGATTCGCCAGCCTCTCTCACCCCAGGCTAGCACGGTGGATGCGGACCTACGAAGCGATTGCCTATTTTTGGCTGCACTTTACAGAGAAATTTCCTTGCCAGATGCGATTGCGGGCCATGACGAAGCAGGCAGGCCTGTCCACTATATCGCTTCCAGGTTTAGAGCGATGGGAGCGGGTCCAAAGCACCGATTCGGATAGTTTAATGGCCAAGATGGAGAAAAGAGAAAGAAATAGAAAGTGAGAGAGTGAGAGAGAGCGAGAGAGTCGGGAAGAGCATGGGCGTGACCCTGACCGTGTGCTTGTGCCGCGCATGAGTCCATCGCGACTAGTGAAATGGACCCGGCTTTCCGCACTGCGAACGAGGCGCACCGCACCCCAGAAACGCAAAAGGCGAGGAGCCGTGGGGATCAGATCAAAGGCCATGCAGTGTTGGTTGCCGGAGCGTCACAGTCCTCTACAAGGTAGCAGAGTTTCCACGTTCTCGCTCCCAGGGACGCAGGGCTCGGTATCGGCTGGCTGCCACCACCATTCAAGTCCTTCAAGTGGAAGACCCGAGCCAACAAAAGATGGTTGTGGTGCTGACGGGCAGACCGGGCCAGTTCTCTCGTGGTCAGCAGGGGGAGGGGAGGAAAGGGGTCCAGGAACGGGTGGCGGCGACTCGACCGGCGTGCCCCGTGAATTGATTAATCGGAGGGTGTGATGCTTGGGATGTTGCCACGCTCGAGCGTATCATCTCCCCATCTTTCCTGTCCTGTTTTCTTGATGAGATTGGTTCTTCCCCCTTGCCCCTTCTTCTTTTGCCCCTGGAACCTGTCTTTGCATCGTCGGTGCAGCCGGGTTGCGGCGTTGAGATGGAACACTCCGCAACAGAGCCGTGGCGTGGCAGCGAGGGGCTAGCCACTAAGAATAGATCAATTTAAGCTTGTCTCTGGTTGAGAGCCAGTTGCCCGAACCTCTTCCCAACGTTGCACTGGGCATCACGGCCGAAAGGGGTGCATTGGTGTGCATTCAACTTGACTGGGGCGAGAGCTTCACTTGATTGACTTGTCCACCTTTCAAAATCTCACCTCTGGTTCTTCTGTTTTCTTGTCCTTTTTCCCCTCCCCACCAACTAGATAGTGCCTTGGATACGGCGCCATACTTCGGCAGATGCTAACCAAGATCCAAGATGGGAGAGACGTGACGAGATCCAAACCAAATCTTCGTGTGAAACATCGTCACATATGGCAAAAGAGCCACCAGGAATTCTTTCTTTTCTTGGGTCGCTTGGCCGTTAGAAACAGCTCGGAAGAGGACGCTGCGAGCCAAGATAAGACCACTTATTCGCGCATTTCAACCCAAAACGCGATGCTCATAGCATCAATAAGGGCCCGGAATGAGCCTTCACCGTCGTGACTATCCAGCGAGTTCGTACATGGCCGAGGAGGTTGGAGAAGCGGAATGAATGCGAGAGAAAAAGGTGCCAGATTTAGATCTCGCGAGGCACAATTAGACTTCGCGAGACAGCAAAAAGTGCTTCTCGGACGGCGTGGATTTGCTTTGGCCACTTAGCCCGCGTCCTCATTTCCCCGGATTCGCCGCCCGCCATCAAGACAAGACTCTTCTTCATCGTCATAATCATCATTAGGGGCTGCTTGCAGCAAGTTCCAAATCTCACGGGGGCGGGCCCTCCTCGGCAGTATTTTGGACAGAGAGCGGTCTATTTTCACGAAGGCCTATGAACCGAAGACGGCAGGGAGAAGGTGGGTGAGAGGTGGGGAGCAACGGTTGCCACAAGAAAGAGACGTGGAGGCGAGGGAGGGAGGGATGGAGATGTAGGGCGCAAGAAAATGAAAGATGAAATCAGGAGAAGGGGAAGAAGGGCGGAACAGAGGGAGGGAAGAAAGTGGGAGAAGAGGGAGAGGGAGAGTGAGGGTGAGAGTGAGAGTGAGAGTGAGAGCGAGGGCGTTGTGACGTGCTGTGGCTCCGGACTGTAGGGGCCGCAATATGTAAACGGAACCATTTTTTCGACGCATTCTCGGCCTTGTACGGTACACGGTTCTTTTCGGTACATGTAATAATTTGGCCGCAAAGCAGCCTTAACTTGGTAGAGGAGGGTGAAAAATCGGGTTAGGCCACTCGCACATTGAGGGTCAACACGGCACAAACGCGATGGTTAATATGGACGGGAAAGCAACCCACGAGTAGTTTTCTGGGGTTCTGAGCGAGCCATTGAGCCAGTCACATCGTGTCCAGTGACGAGTAGATGAAATAAGAAGGAAGCGCCTAAATTACGCAATGCGAAGGATAAACTAGAAATGGCATAACACGACCACGTCTAAGTCCTGCTTGCCTGGGGTTGACGAAGTGAGAGGTGACAATTGTCCAGTTCTCTCACCATAAAAGCAGCAGAGGCGGGATATCGCATTCGATTATTCACCTCCACAGCTCTGGCGGCTGCGATCAATTGGAAATCAATCTGAGAACAACTGCCTGCCTAAACTTGGTCAGTACGTGATATCGTAATATTCCCATCATACAGGCCATCTTCATCGGAAACCGTCAATCCATGTCCATGATGCCTTTGTGTTAGGCAACGGGAGAACGAGGGGCCGATTTTGGGAAAACCAGCTGTGAGAATCTATATTGTCTTTCGACCGAGGATGTAGTTGGTGTTTTATCTTATTTATCTATTTATTTTTTAAATTATATTTATGTATATTTTGAATTTTGATGGAGGAGCGATGGGGTCTGTGATGGCCTTCCTAGAGCAAAGTCGAGTGTGGCTTGCTGGGCGATGAGTGATGCGAGATGGCAGTGATGGGAGTGATGGTGGACCACACGGTGCAACTTGAAGCCTGTTTCGCGGGCTCTTATCGCCCTCACGTGATGATAAGAAGTCGCGCCTGTCGACCACTTTAATGTTAGACGCGATCTGTGCCAGCAGGTGGTCGAGGCCCTTGGGATCTAGGAATGAAACAAAATCTTTGCTCAACGTGAATAAGGAAAAAACAACCCCTCCTTCATTACTACACGGAGGTATGAGCTTCTCATACGCAGGCGTATAATCCGGTAGTTGCCTGCCACACCTACGGGCCCAGTCATCATGGTAAGCTCAAGCTTTGCGACGCCCTTGTTCTCTAATTGCGCCTGCGCTGACATTGCCATCATCTAGCCAGCCTTTCAGGCCATCAACGTCGAGATCGAGGAAAACATCGAGGATGAGCTCGATACCCTCAAAGAACTACAGGTACAGCTTCTCTCATGGTCTATTGGCCCCCAATCGCTCCCACCTTCCCGCTGTTTCATCTAACAAACGCTCCCTCTTTGGTCCAGGTCGATGATGCCCTCAAGGTCTTCCAGACAGCCTTGAAGCTGCATGCCCAGGGCCCCAGCGGATTCGAAGGCGCGGAGAAAGCCTACGAAGACTTATTCAAGTCAGAGATATTCAAATACCCCGAAGCCGCCACCGAATACGATCGCGTCGAGCGTCAACCCGAACAGCTCCTACCGACCGCTACGACTGCCCCGGTTACCGTCCTACCCGAGCTCACAGTCTCCGCCGCCGATGTCGACGGTACCGGGACTAGCTTACCGCAGACCCTATATCTAGCGCATAAGAATCGTGGCCAGCTTGCCATTGATCAGCTTCGGCATGGATCGCGCAGGAACAAGAAAGCCACCGAGGAATATTTTCTTCGCCCCGACGTGAGGGACCGTGCGAGAATCGCCCTCACCGATTTCTATTCAGCTCTCGACAGAGACCCCTCCGATGCCGAGCTCTGGCGACGAACAGCCCGCGTAGCCTCCTTCCTTAAGAGTGCCCGAACGAGTCGATATTGCCTTGAAGCTGCGATAGAGCTAGAGGACGACCCAACTGTTGTCGAGGTTCAGCCCCCGTCACTTGTCGAAGGCTTGGCTGGTCAGCAATTGAAGAATGAGCTCGAGCTTCTATCTGATGAAATCGCCTTATCCCACCCCGTCGTGGAGCCGTGGATCGACCAGGAGATACCCGAGTTCGTTAAACGATGGTTGGATCCGCTACCCTTTCTTCCGAACCCTTGTAGCAGCCTCCAGGGGCTCGCTTCGACCGCTCTACCGCAACACGGGAGCGGGTCGTCATCAAGGTCCCCAATCCATCGTGGAAGGATGTAGGGGTGGCGCTTGTGGCCTTTGTCGTCAAGGAAGGCTTGACGGGTGATGCCATCGAGCTCGATATCGAAGGTTTGCCCGAAGAAGAGGAAGAAGAAGAGGAAGAGGAAGAAGTGGAGCCGGCACAGAAGGGAGAGGTAGAAGATGAGGATGACGTCGACATGATTGCCGCCCCGACATCTGTGGATGGCGACCAAACTGTAGAAAGTGGGCGCGACTCGCCCTCCGCTCAGCTCCAGGCGGAGGTCGCTACCCCGGAGGCCATTTCCCCGCCGTCTCCCACCACCAACGGCCAACCCCGGCCGAGGAGGCCACGGAGACGAGAGACGAGGAGCAGCGGCCGTAGCTTGTCGCGAAGCCGGAAGCGTTCCCAGTCCGCTGCAGGTGTCGGTGAGAATGGGCCAGAGGAAGACAACGGGGTAGAGAAGCGAAGTAAGAGGACACGTCGGAGAGATACGGCTGCCGAAGAAGTTGTCGACCCCAGCGCTCTATATGCCTCTAAAATTGCAGAGTACCAAGCCGCGGACAAGCATCTCTTCCAGCTGACGAAGGATATCCTCGAAAATCTCGGCGTGACTGATGCCGCGAGCATCGATGCCATTGGCCAAGTTCTCGAGTCTTGCGATTCCGAAGATAGGTTGGCCAAGTTGACCAGCCTGGCTGCCACAGATCTCCGCGTGTCTCTCACCTCGTTTAAAGAAGCCAACGCCAAGATCTTGTCTGGCAAGAAGGACCAACCCTCCTTGAGCCTCACTTCCTTTTTAGAGCATGCCAAGGGTGCAACGGAGAAAACATCCCCTACTCCGGCATTCGACGAATCCCACGGCCTATCGTCCTTTGCCCGACGCGTTCGGGCAGGCTGGATGACCATCCACGACGTCGTTTTCGAGTGGGTCAAGCGCATCGCCGAGAGCTACCTAACGTCGGAGTGGTCGGAGGAGATGAAGGTGGCAGTCGTGCAGGTCATTAGCCGGTTTGACGCCGAAATTTACAAGCGCGTGGTTGACGAGCTCTCTGCCATACCCCAGCAAGGTGATGGGGCCAGTTCGGGACTCGGGTCTTTGGACGGGCTCGTGGAAATGCTCTTTGAGCTTCACCTCGACGTTTACGAGCGCATTATCAATCCAAACAGTATCGTCGAATACAGTGTTCGCCTAGAGACCCGAGGACGTCTTGAGCGCTGGCAGGACCTGGCCTCATCGGTCATTCGCATGAGCCCGAGAATGAATACCGATCCCATCTGTCTCCGTTTTATCTGGGCTTCAATCTTCTCCACGGCGATTCTAGAAGCGGACGTACGGCGGGAGCACATTCTGCAGTGCTATACGAGTTTCCGCGATTTGATGGCGTCTGATGACTGCCCGCAGATCCACCTACCGAACAACGCCGTCATACCACTCATTTCACCGACCGCGGCCGAGCGTGAGATTTCTAAACTCACAACCATGGACTTCTTCTTGAGTCTCTTCCAGGATGAGATGGATGACCCCATATCCGTTATCGAGAGCCTCGAGCCCGTCCTCAATCCTTCGTCCGTCTTTGTGCGGGTGGATGAGCCAAAGACGCCCAGCGGGGACGAAATGACGGATGATGAAGAACCCACTTTAATCCCTATCACGGAGTGTGCTAGCCAAGAGCTGCTCGACCTTTGGAAGTTTCTTCAAAGCAGTAATACAGAATTGCGTCTCTTCCTCTGGTCGAGACTGAGCGAGGCATACGGAGCCATCAAGTACGCAACAAAACAGTTTTCGTGCCGTTTGCGTAGTATCGAGATGATTGTCGAAGACTTGGCAAGTGAAGCATACCTGAAAACTCCGGATGAGTCGCGCCCGGTGCTGCTCATGAAGTTACTCAAGTCGCTGGACGAGTTGCTCATCATGGCCCTCACCCTTGCCCTCAATGAATCGGCTGCTTTCGAAATCATCGACGAGGCTCACCTGAGGACTGCTGCATCGACCCTGGCGAGGGTCAACGCGCTTCTCCACACGACCGCGATATGCGAAGATGAGATGCGCATCGCCTCCACCCTTCCTTCCCCTACAAGTACTTCTGCTCTGCAGCTTTACCTCAACAAGCTACGCGAGATGCAGGTCAGGACTTGGTGCTTGCAGTACACTGTATTGAGGGCCGGTATACAGCTGCACCCCGGGATCTTCACCAGCCCGGACAGTGACCGCGCAGAATTCTTGGCGGCCGTGCACCAGGTTGTCGGCATCCGCAAGTTCTGCAAAGCCTCGAACAAGATCTTCCTTAAGATGATGAGGGTTGAGCTCTTGAAGATTGAGACGATTGACAATTGGGAGGACTATCTTGGACAAGTTCTCTTCGATCTCCATGGGCTAAAGCTTGGCGTCGGCATGTGGGAAGTGGAAGATCACCAATGCCCTCCCGAGAAATTGGAAAAGAGAACCACCATACAGCTGGTTGAGCGCATAACTATTCTCGCTAGCCGTATGCCGATCAAGGAACTCCTGAAATCAGATCTCAAGGTCACAATTGAGCGGATGCAGCAGACCATGGGCCAGACCAAGTCGACCCCGCAAATGATACACAATCTACGAAATTTCACCGAATTTCTCAAGAAACCTATTCACCCGTTGCGGTTGTACGAGGCAACCAAGGGGAACATTGCCCTGGACGCCGTGAGCGTCAACACGCAGGAGAGCGCGCTTGCCCAGCACGGGTGGTTCTTCCTGCTCGGCATGATTGCTTTGACCAAATTCAAAGGCGTCGATCTGAATAGAAGGCAGACGCCAGGCGCGACGGACGACTTGCGAATCGGGGCAACATTTATGCGACTGCAGCTCCAGTTCACCCCGGAAAGTGGGATGCCTGGTTCCGCTTGGCCGAGTGCTTTGACTATGAGCTGGACGAGGCGGTGCTCTGGACGGCGGACAAGATGAACAAGGACCGGGGCGAGCTCGTTAAGCTCCAGCGCAGCGCTATCCACTGCTACACCTTGGCGCTGTCCAACTCGCGCCACATTGACCCGGAGGGCGAGGAGGCGGATGCCCTGTACGAGCTCCACCACGGCTTCGGAATGAGGATGTACGCGTCGAGCCGGGAGCCCTTTGCCATGGAGGCTTTCCACCACAGCGACCAGGTACGCTTCTTCATCGCTAACAACTCGGGCACGTACCAGCGGTCGGTCCACGACGAGATGGGCGAGTACCAGGTGTGGAAGTTTGCGTCTTTCCTGTTCCGGAAAGCGATGAAAATGCGACCGAAGGACTGGAAGAATTCGTACATGTACTCCAAGTGCTTGTGGAAGATGTACCAAAAGCGGGAGAAGGACAAGGACCAGGATAAGGACAAGGACCACGATCAGGACCAGG
Source organism: Parascedosporium putredinis (assembly GCA_949357655.1). Classification (NCBI taxonomy): domain Eukaryota; kingdom Fungi; phylum Ascomycota; class Sordariomycetes; order Microascales; family Microascaceae; genus Parascedosporium; species Parascedosporium putredinis. Next base: position 756,254 of record CASHTG010000003.1, read on the forward strand.
AGCGAGACCAGGAACATGATCAGGATCAGGACGCGGACCAGGACCAGGACAAAGATAAGGACGGGTCCAAAGCCAGGCTTAGACAGCTCGTTCGAGCTCTCAAGGAGGCGGTCCGGATTGTGGCAGCAATCCCCAAGTCCCGCCACAGCGAGCCGATCCTCGAACCACACTACAAAATGCTCTCCATCATGCACAAACTCGTACTCAAGGGCGACATGTTGGGCAGCAAGGCGGCCGAAATACTCTCGGAGCAGCCATTTGGTATCCACCACGCCGAAGACGACAACATGGATGACAACGACAACTGGGAGGAGTATGTGATCAAGAGCTTGCGCTACTTACGCGACAAGGACAAGTCCAACTGGCAGCACAGGCTGATTATGCGCCACGCCCGTATCCTCTTTGACGACTCGGGGGCGGAGACGTCAAATCCGGAGTACATACAGGTGCAGGCCAAGGCAGCTTTTAACGTGCTCAGGAGTCCATGTTTACCAAGACCATGGTCATGAACGTGTGGAAGTGTGATGCGGAACGCGCGGGACGACATCACGTCTTCACCGAGCAGTATGTTCGGTTCGTGGTCAAACTACTGCTCGTGCTAGAGGACCGTGTCAATCTAGAAGCGCTTCTCAGGAGGATCCGGAAGAAGGGAGCAGATTTTTATCACTTCAACGACCTCTGGGCGAGCTGTTGCACGGCCTACATCAAGCTGCTACGGAGAACAAGCAACGTCACGCCTACGCTAGAAGATGCTTTCAAGTCGGTTGTCCTGGACGAGTTTGAGGGTAACACGGAGCACGTGCTGGAATGGGCTCGAACGGAGCCTGAAGCACCGGTTCTCAGTTGTCTGAGAGACACGATTGAGCTCAAGAAGTTGAATGCGAACTTGATGAAGGTGACGGTGATCGACGACCTGATTAGCGACTGCTACACGATGATTTATCTCGAGGCGCGGCCCAACGTGGAGACTTTTAGCACGGAGACGGCCGAGGCGTCGCGGGCGCAGAGCCCGGACACTACGACTGCCGACGAGGAAATGAAGTTGGATTCCGCCAAAGACGAAGGGTCCGAGGAAGGAGACAACGCCGCCGACAAGAAGGACACGTCGCTTCGCAGCGTCCTGGGCGCGCCGGTCGGGGCGAAGGGCAATGAAGAGGACGCTACGATGGACATGGACGAGGACCCGGCAGAGGGCGAAGACAAGGCGGCGGACACCCCTGCTGCGGCGCCCGTCGCAGAGACAGCATCGAAGCCTCGAAAGACTGGGATCCGTAGACCGGATATCCTGCGGAAGGCGGAACACGTTATTCTCAAGCTCCTCGACCCAAGCAAGCCGGATGTCAATGGTCCATCTGGACCTGCCAAGTCTCGCGGATTGTCTGTTGCCAGCGCGAAGAACAACGAAGTGGCGGCAGGCGGTGGCAGCGACGTAGAGATGGAGGACGGCGAACCGACAATACTAAAGGAAGACGAGGGCGGCGAGGATGCGGATGAAGAGGAAGAAGAGGGCGGAGAAGGAGAGGTGGAAGGCGACGACGGGGCAGGGGAAGACGCGGACGACGAGGGTGGCCAGGAAACGGAGCTGCTCTCTTCGCCCCTCGGCAGCCTGCATGATTCGGCGGACGAGAGCGATTTGACGGATGTGCCGCCCGATTCTGACGATGAAGAAGGGCCTGGCGACGAGCAGGAAAACGATGAAGAAGAGGATCAGGAGCTGGAGGAAGAGGAAGGTGATGAAGATGAAAAAGAAGACGAGGAGGGAGGGGAAGATGAGGTAGAAGAGGAGGAGGAGGAGGAGGAGGAGAAGGTGGAGGAGGAAGAGAAGGAGGAAGAAAAGGAAGAGGAAAAGGAAGAGGAGGTACCACCTCCGGTCGAGGAAAAGAAGCCGACCAAATCGCGGAGGGCGAGGAAGGCTGCACCGGCCTTGATGTTCCCTAATCTACGGAGGAGCTCCGAGGCCAAGGCGGCCAAGGCCGAAGACGAAGGCGGGGATACGGCAGACTGAAACTGGCGGGGACTTTATACACCACCCCTCCGTTGTCACATACAAGAGGCTATGGGGGATACAAGTGGAGGGAAATCCGGGCGTTGGGGGTGCTCTTTTAGAACCTGGAGGAGTTTTGACCATGTCTATTTGTTTCCTTCTCTCCCTTTTTTCCCCTCCCTGTTAGTCCTCTATATTGCTCCCCTGAGGACCATTTGCATCTATTTTTTTCTTCTTCGTTGGTTTTAGTTAGCAGCGGAGTTGGCGGCGTGGGAATGTTCGAGGGCTCTCTCATCATATCGAGCAGGCGATCTCGCCATGTATTATTGTATTGTACAAGTAATGCGAACCACATCCTTCTATCTTCCGCCTTGGACCCCAACATCTCTTTGCATAACTTTGGGAAGAAGTGCCTCAACTTCCACGAACCCTTATTGTGCCAGCCAGTTCGTGCTGTTCCGTGGTATTTCTCGGATCCTCCCCCTCACGATGTTTAAATCGGAAAGAGCACTCCAAAGATTATTATAGTTGGCCCAAGAACGTTGGCCCGCAATACCGCAGGCTGCTGGATCGCTGTTGCCTGGGGCCGAGCTGACTGGAGAGTCCCACTTTAGTCGGCGAGACCGGGGGCTCGAGGCGAGCAAGAGAGAGGAAAAGGAAAGAAGCTCCAACCCAATCCGTGCAAGAGATTATTATTAGTCGCCCCTTCCGGCCCAATCCCTGTGAGTGTGACTCCTCCCGCCGCACCGAGTCTTCTCGCATCCCGCCCCACTATTTATTCCTGCCCCTTCCTCGTCCTGGTTTGCAGCAGCGTCGAGAGTTGATCAGGTGCGCTGAGGTACAAGTACAACAACCACTGTCAGCCTTGCGCGCCCGAACCTCTTCTTCCTCTCATCACTTCGATCCTGAGTCCCGCCTAAGCTTGTCGACCTATTCATCTTTTTTTCTCCTATTCCTATTTATCCTTTTGCACGACTATCACCTCTCTCTCTTCTCTCGACCTACCTTCCCCTTCTTTTTCCCCTCTACCCCTACCAATGTCGGCCAAACGTATTCAAAAGGTAAGACTGCCCCACCATCCCTCCCCCTCTCCATCTTTGCCCCGCCATCAAGAGGGATTGGCAAACTGACCGCGACCACCGTCTTCTTGAATAGGAACTTGCCGAGTGCATGGCCTCGCCGCCTGCTGGCATGTCCATTTCTCTCGGGCCCGACTCCGCCATTCACCACTGGCGGATAACCATCACGGGGCCTCCCAATACGTCCTACGCTGGCGGCTCCTTTGGTCTCCTCCTCGACCTCCCCACCGACTACCCCTTCAAGCCTCCCGTGGCCAAGTTCATCACGCGCATCTACCACCCCAACATCACAAATGATGCCGTCGGAAACATCTGCCTTTCCATTCTTAAGCCGGACGCCTGGAAGCCCTCGACGCGGTTGTCCGCCGTTCTCGAGGCCGTGCGGAACCTGCTAGTCGAGCCCCAACCTGACGATCCCCTCGAGGCTAGAATCGCGGATGAGTACAGGAACGATAGGGCCGAATTTGACAAGAACGTCAAGGCTTACGTGGAGAGATATGCCAAGAATAAGCAGCCCGAGTTTTAGAAGAGAGGGGACGAAGGGGAGCCGTTTTTGGAGGGGCCCCGTGGACGTGGGCGCGGCGGCTTTTGAATCCTGCAGCTGCCGTAGACGGGGAAAGAGATTCTTCCACCGGGAAGTTGCCTCAGTCGGGGAGGGGATTCCGGACGCGGATGGGCCTCCAGAAGAACAGAATAGATTACGTGAAAGCGGGAATACCCTTGGAAGGAATCCGCAAGATAGGATGCATGCGCAACCGGGACCGGCCCCGGTTGCGCCAGCCATGACGCATACGACCATGAATACGACTCACAACTTTACACATTTCGTTCGCGTGTTCGCTCGTCTCAATGCGTCCTTCCCCAATCCTCTATTGCAGGAGCCTCCTCCTCCTTACTCCCAAAGCCTGTTGCCCACACGCAACGAAGCTTCCAACAACTTGGTGTCAACCACGCAAATGACCATTAATCCTTCTGCTTTCCGAGACTTGTCCACTGATGCTCAGGTGTATGCCCATTCCCAGGCACAGTTTTCAATGCGTCCTCCCTTGTCTATGTACACACACCCTTCCCGCCGACAGTTCCTGATTGAGTACCAATCGCCTACCTCAGCACCTGATCTACCCGCGGGGTCATCAATTCCGCACCTCGTGCCTTAGCATTGGCCGCAGACGCAACCTCTGCCCGTATGGATCGGGTCAGCAGCAGGCACAAGCTCCAGCGGGCAGGCTCAGATGCCGCCGCAACCATCACCAGCTTACTCAGTTACAAACCCATTTTCCGGTGCCCGGCCTCGCGAGATTTTGCGTCCCCCGTCGCTACTCGACTGGCCGGAGGCGGATGCACGGGGTGGCGCGTCGACGTTCACGCCTATACCGCACTCCGAACGGCCGGATCGGCCCCCATTATCTGCCCATGCACATCGTCTCTCCTTCCCGACGCCTCCACAACCAACACAGTCAACCCAGCAAATTGATGCGCCAGAGCAGGTGGAACGTCAAACCATCCTAGCCTTGCCCCAGCCGGAACCGTCAGAGCATAGGCCCTCTGAGGAAGCTGATCGATCGCACGACGGCTCGCAATACTTCACGGACCCGTAGTTTCAATATCGCGAGGGGGACAAACCATATTTTCCTCGTTAGCTGTCATCGGGCACATCTGGGATCTTGAGGCGAAGAGTGATGGCGATGGGCGCTGGCGAGCACCGTTTCCGTGGCGAAAGAGAGGCTAGAAGCGTGCGAGCGGTGTTGCATCATCTTCATACCCAACGTTTTGCCATCCGAGCATCATTGGAATAGGTCAGCGTTTGGCTCTCGATTCTCTTTTTGACCCCTGGTCTCAGGACTCCAAGACCTCGCCTCTTCACCCGGTGTTTCGTTGCCAGCGTGGTTGGCTCTGTGCCCCATTCGTAGCGCTTGGTTCAGGTTTCTGTCTCAATGGTTTCCACTTTGTTTTTTCAGGGTTTATCTTTATTTTCCCTCTTCTCCATGTCCCTTCTTCGGCATGGACCACTTCTTGCCCCTATTTGTCTCGACCCCAGCGGCCCAGTCGACGGGTTCCCATTTTTGTTCCTGCAGGTCTCTCTCTCCGAACAATAGAGCAACGTCATGAAGCGCGCTGAGCACGGGAGCGAAGTCTTTAGCTGTTCCACCTAGGCCTGATCACATGCTTCTTCAGCATTCCCTTTGAGCGAAGAGGTGGAACATGTATTTTATAGAAATGAAGAAAAGTCTTGACGCACCGAAAGCTGCATAGCTGTCCACCTCGCTACGCCCGTCTCTCCTCCCTCGGGGACGCTTTGCAGGGTCCCCCTCGTCAATGTCAACCCTGCCCCCTCCTTCCTCCAAGGAACATGGCAGCCCAGCATTATTGTTTTTAAGTGACTCCCTGCGTTTTCGGGTGGGGTTTATCCCATTAGAGTCAATGTTATCTTGCATGCAAACAGTGGAGCAAAGCAGCGTTTGATCAGTTCAAGGTGTATATTGTTTTTCTTCCACTCCCTTCCTCCCCGCAACCCCCATTATGATTTAAATTTATACATTGACGGTCCGATCGTGAACCTTTTAAAGAAAGAGAAATGAAAATGGTGACAAGGGAGTGCTTGCGTGTTGGGATTGCGATGCCCATGCATAAATAGTCTCCAGAGAGTAGCTGAATAAACACGACTGCCCACATCGAGGGGGCGGTCGAATTGATTCATCTCCCTAGATTTCCCGCAAGCTTGTGATTCGGTTTGTGTTGTTTCCCCACCTCTTCCTCTTTCATCCGAGATGCCTGTAAGAGTCTATACTCGCTCTAGTTTCAGAACATCCCTCATCTCCCTTCATACTCCAGGGCATATGAAACTATCCCATGAAAGACGTGAAAAAAAAAAAGGAGACACAGACAAAAGGAAATATGGAGACAGAGGTCGAGGGTGCACCCTGCAAAGACAGAGGCGCGTAAGATGATATCCAATAGGGTCGAGGAGGATGTGTGTAGAGAGAAGGGGGAAAGAGGAGAACAAAGAAAATGGCCGTAAGATGTCAGACGTTTCGTGGAGATGATGAAGAAAAGCAAAGAAAAAAACCCAAGCGTTCCAATGCCAATGCATGCCATGCAAAAAGAAAAACCATCAATCCCCTTTTTGTTGTTCCCGTTGATGTTCCGTATTGTGTTTGTGACTCCCAAGTATTGTGTATATCTCACCCCATTTTCGCGTTTGCTCACGGGATGGTGGCACTGCTCCGCTTCCCAACTTCCCGCGAGAAGCAGGAGCTTAACAGCGTTCGCTTATATTGGTACACCGGCATCGGTATACCTTCTCCGCCTACGGCCAAAGAGGCCGCGCTTCTTCTCTTCGATGCCGGGGCTTTCAGTGGTGGCGACCGCGGTCCCGTCCAGGGCCGCAATCCTTCTCTGCTCTATCTCGTCGCGCTCTCTCATCTCGCGGCGTTCCGAGTCGACTGTACTCTGGCTCAAGTGGCCAAAGCCGTTGCGGCGCTTAAAACACGTGCTCATCAACTGATTAGCGTCAAGCATGCGGCGGGGCATTGTCTGGACGACAGAGAACATCTCCATCGGGTCCTCCACACCCTTGATCTCATCCTCACCCACTTTCAAGATGGCAAGGGCGATGCGAAACATGGTCTTGGAGCCCTCGTAGAAAAACACATCCCAAACGCGCAGTGTCGTCTCAATAGGCAAGTTTCCAATGAAGCAGCTCATGAACCATGGAGCCATGCTCACCGTGATGGGGGCGAGTCGGTCCGAGTTAGCCACGACATGCTGGCCACGTCGAACCCGAGGCTTCTTGACCGACTTGCCCGTTCCTGGGCGCGCTAGGTTGCCGAAGGGATCGAGGCCATCATCGCCCGCGAGCTTGGACCAGAGGTCGGGCATCGAGTCATGCAGAACTGTCATGAGGACACCAAGGTCAACCTTGGAGCCATGGAGATTGGTCTCATGAGTGCCAGGGAGGAAGGTCCGCGTGATAACATTGAGGAGCCAGAAACACTGCTCTTCTGTTGGGACAAAGAGAAGAAGCAGGCCTGCAATGAAGTTGAGACTTTGGCAATATCCAATCTTGGGGTTGTAGATTGAAAATGCGTGCAGCACGCGGCGCAGGGAGGAAATCATGGCGGGCTCCGTGTCGTCCGGGTTGTTGGGGTCGGGAGTCTCGCCCGTTACCGTCGAGGTGCCAGGAGGCCTGAAGCGGATGTTGTCCGGGAAAGTGCGGTGGAGATCCCGCTCAATAATGTCGGCGTCCAAGTCCTTCGCCTTTTGTTTGACCAGCTGATCGTAAAGGCCTGCATGCCTTCCAAGGATGGCGGGTCCCTTGGCGTAGTAGAACCACGCCGCACCACGCCATTCTGGGGGATGCCCTTGCGAATAAACCTCTTGGTCTTGACCCCGGCGATGGGGAACCTAAGGGGATTGTCCGTACCGAGGCCGCTCTCCTTCATGTACTGCACCCATTTTGTCCGCCGACGTGCCAAATATTGGCTGTATTCGCCGTTCCACTCATCGTACTGCTCTCGGGTGATGTACTGATTCACCTTCTTGAAACCATATCGATCCCTTGATTCGGGGTCCTCCTCGACGGGAGGAGCCGAAACCGGTTGGGGGAAGGCCTGGACTGATTCCTTCAGGGAGAGTCCGGCAGGGGCGCGTGCTCCTCACAGTCGCCCATGGATTTGGCAGAATCCCGGTTCTCGCTAGCACGTCGGACGGGACGCGCCATAGGCGCTGGGAAGTCTTCCGAGATATCAAGCTCCGAAGCAGGCACGGGCCTAGCCTCAAATATGGGGAGGGCGTCGTCGTCGGGTTGTGATGTGGGGGAGTTGAGCGAGGGCGGGTAGTTTGGTGAGAGGGGAGACTGAACAGGGTTGGCTACGACAGCTGGTGCGGCGGCCGCCCTCAGGCTATAAGTAGACATTGTGGTGTCGGGACGAGTGTCCGCAACCGACGGGAAAACATCATTGGCGCCGGCGGCATGGCCATTATCCGTAGGGTCGAGTTCAGGTTCCGTGTCATCGTTGAAGCCCTGCTCGTACAAGACCATGACGTCTTCCACGCTGGGCTCATCGTCGAGATTGGCGTACATTGAGGTGATTGAACTGCCCTTGGTGACTCGGCTGCTTCGTTCCGCAAAGGAGGCGGCATGCGTTGTCGAGAGCGTGCGCTGCGATCTGACGCTTGCTCGTGGTTCGCCGTCTCCGAGCCAGGGAATGGGTTCTCGGGTAAAATTTGTGACGATACTGGTGTTGTTGCTGTCCAATGTTCGGCCGTAGGTAGGGGTCGGTCGGAAAAGAGGTGTCGGGTTTGAAAGGCTGTTATTGTTGCGGGTGTGTTTAGGGGAGTCGTGACTGGGGTGATTGGGACCCTCAAAGGTGGATGTTCCTGGCCAACGGCTGCGTCGAGAATCGTAAAATATATCGTTGGCGGATAGGGGTGGAGGAGGAATTGATGAGGAGGCTGCGGCGGTATTAAGAGTGTTCGAGAAAGGGTTGGTTGTGGTTATGCCCGAGGATACAGAAGCACCCTGCCCCGGGCAGGCCTGGAGAAATTAAACGATCCTTCATCGCTGGTGCGCTTTGTCGTGGATACGGGCAGGGGCCATACACCCGGATGCGACCCTGCGTGATTGTTAATTATTGTCGTCGTCGTTGTCGCACTTGACGCGTTCCACGGCTCCCTCAGCGGATTACTGGGCCGCCGAGGGCGCGAAAAATTGCCAACCGTGGGAGTCGTCATGTCTCCTCGGACGGAGGGCCGCCAAGAGAGGTCGAGGTCTGGCGATGGCGAGCGGATGGTGGTGGTGGAGGAGGAGGATCGAGGGTTATTATTTTCGAGGAGGGTTGGGGGATTTCTATCAGTGACAGCGGGAGCGGCAGCAGCGAACGTCCTGAAACCGACGGATTGTGGTGTGTTTGGCGTGCTTGGTGGGTTGTATTGCTTTTCATGTTCCGATCGGTCTAGTCTGGAAACAGTAGTGGCAGCAACTATTAGAGGAGCACCAGGAATGGTCCTAGTAGCAGCAGCAGCGACAACAGCAGGGGTGGTGGGGGCTGTGGGAAAAATTCGGCCACTAGCGGTTGTCGAGTTTGCGATTGGGACCTGGAGCGACGAAGCCAATGCTGCTTGTTGGGAGACGATGCAAAGGACAAGGACGAAGAGCTCGGGGTCAGGGTGATGGAAGTCGGGGTCGATGGGATGGAGCTGATGGTGACACAGGTGGCTTTGCCAGTGATTGCAATATCGGTGTCGATGGGTAATATATTGGGGCGACGTGAGCGGGAGTGCGAGCGAGAACGGCTCAGACTGCGAGACCGACGGGAAAAGTTGGATTTTGGACGGGCAGGTTGTTTCGAAGAACGGGGAGTGTCACAGGTCGCCACAAGAGCAGCCGTGGTATTGTGACTTGAAGCGGAAGCAGGAACGGAAGGGAGGGTTGGGACAGGTACAGGCACAGAAACAGAAAGAGCGACAGGGGCTGCCGCAAAATTGGTGTTGCTCCTGCCTCTTGCTTGTTCCTGTGCAGCAAGGGTGGTTCCTGCTTCCCGTTGGCCGATTGCCCTGGGTGGGGCGGGTACGACAGGGAGAGGGAGGGCGAAGGGGGACCACGCAGAGGAGCACGCAGAGGACGAGGAAGCGGGCCGAGAGGCACCTGTGCAGGCGAGCGCGCAGGCATAACTGGCAGCAAAAGCCGCCGTCGTGCTCGTGGGAGGTGTCAGGTTCGGGGCGCCATGAATAATGGTTGGGCTGTTATTGGCGCTGAAGCTGAAGTCTCCCGTGCTGGGGGTACTTGCACTGCTGCCTGTGCTGGAGGAGTCGTGCAGATGGACGGCGTTCCAGAAGGGTCCCTAGCGACCGTGCGTCCACCGTGCGAGAAGCACCACGCGGGCGGATTGGTGGTCGACAAGCCAAACGGAGCCCCTCCTGCGCCGCCAGAGGCGCCTTCTTTCCAGCCAGCAGAAGCCGCCTCCTTCTCCTCCTGCTGCTGCTGCTGCTGCTGCTGATGGTAGCGAGAGGCTGCGGCGTCTTGTCCGGACTGTCGTGCAGAAGACAAGACCTTCTCCGCCGCCCGGCTGACCGCGAGATCGAGGCTGGAATGCTTGTCCGCCAGCGCGGACAATTGACGCTCGTCGAGCGAGCCCGAAAATTTTGCCCATGCCGCAAATTGGGCCCTCTGAGGGGCTGGAGCGAGGACAGGGGGCCGCGGCGGAGACACGCCCCCATTCCCGGGATCGTCAAGGGTGGGCGACTTGGAAGTCGTCGCGCTAGACTCCACTTGGGTGGTGCAAACTATTTCTCGCGAGCCTGGGTCATCTCCGCGCCATTCCCTGGCTCGGCCATGCCGCATGATTGATTTCGACCCGGCATCTTCCAGTCCCTCCCCGCCGTTAGCCTGGCTGCTGTGGCTGTAATAGTCGCTCGTGGTAAAATCAGCCAACGAACAATCCCAGGTTGCGGGGAAGCAGCGTTCCACGGTGAGTTCGCCCAGAGCTCGCCGACATCGTGGTTTTCTTTGCGAGACCAGCCATTGATGGCAATGTTTCGAGCGTGTCCGGCGGTTGAGGCGGTCGCTTCGGCCTCGCGCGGCGATATTCTAGGCCCGTCCCTTTGATTAGCGATATTATTATCGCTGCTCACGTCCTTCCTCCTGATCCAATTATCCGTAAAGCTCCGGCTTCTCGGCCGCGCACCTCTCTTCTTGATAGATGACGTGCAGCTCGTAATGATAGCAGGTGGTAGCAGCGCCGCAGGCGGACTCGTCTTGACCGGGCCGCCGTCGCAGTACGAAGTGGAAAGAATGCTGGTACTGGTGGTCGGAGTGGTGGTACGGCTACCGTCGCTAACAATATCGCTACCGGCGGTCGTCTCCTGAGCCTCCTCTTGGTCGCGGCCTTGCATTATGAGCGAGGCAATCGCGGGCAAATCAGCCTGGAATTCTGATACAGCATCGGGAGTCGCCCACGATGAGATGAGCAGTGGCATTGGCTGGGCATGATCCGGGATTGGCGAGGCATAGAGACCGAATTCTCGATGCCTCATGCTCCGCTGGCGACGAAGCTGTCTCGCGTCATAGGCGAGGGCTCCACTAGGCATTGTTGCGGGGCGATCCTATCGCCTTTTTCCGATGTGCCGGAGGGCAATGTGTTATACAAGTGTTTCGTTTTAGGCTTGCGTGTGGCAACCTTTCTTTCGTCCCTTTTTCGAATCTTACTCGCCTCTTACACACCTTCTCGTCTCGATGTTCTCTCGCTCTCGATATCTGCACTGGGCGAATAGCAGCCCGAGTCTCGTACCCAAAAACCAAAATTTCCCGTGATGCCCGGAGTGGGGCCACCAAGAGAGTGATATCGATTCGATGCGTTCCCACAATGCGCTCTCCACTGTTTCCTTCGTTTCCTTCAATGATCCACTAAAGATGCTCAACGGTAGTCGGAGATTACGCGGAAGGAGAGAGGGCAAGAAGCCCTCGCGGGGAGGCGTATCAAACCCACGCCAACCCTCGCGCAGTGCCGGCGAAGAAGGTTCGTATTCGACCGAGGTGTGATACCGAGTATTCGAGCAGCGGCTCGACTGAAGACAAGACCGTGGTGATGATGGGCGGTTGCATAGATTTGTCGGATGTGGATGTGGCTCCCCCAACAATCCAGCAATTTACATGCAGACTGCTTGTAGGTGTAAGGCGAGAGGTAGGGAACTACATTTGGCGGGGCGGGAACAGGTATAAGAAGCGAAGCAGTCGGTAACCGTGTCGACGTTGACCGAGACGGGCGCAGGGACGAGAAGGCACATCTGAACCTGGGTTGAGTCTCTGCGGGTTGAATAAGACGGAGAACAGGGTCTTCGCTGGTTTACATCAAATCAATGATTGATTTAGTCTTAGGCCAGATCCACCATCGCTTGCAGAGAGGGCCGGCAAGGAAAAAGCAAGTGAGACAACACCACCACTTTCCCAACTATGAAGACAAGGGAAACGCGCGCGAGAGGAGAAGAAGGAAAAAAAAATTGAAGAAAAAGAAACGAGCAGAGGATAAAAGAGTAAGCTAAATCCAGAAGGGCAAAGGAAGGGAGAGAAAAAGAAAGAAGGCAAGTGAGGAGGAGCAAGAGCAGTCCAATACAACACGATAGCCAAGCTGGGAGCTTGCAAGCGGCCCAAGAAAAAGAAGGGGACGCGACTAACGAAGACTTGTGCCGTTCCTCAGTCGATGAGGGTCTCACGTCGCAAATTCCATATTCGTCTTCTTTCGTGTGTCTCTTGTTTCTTCCCTGCCCTGCCGGTTTTCCACCAGCATGGAAACCCAAGTACCCCTCCCCTTGCGCTGTGGTTCATGTGTCCGCACCGAACCGGCGCTACGTCTTAAAGAGTCTTATTACACTGACGAAGATAAACACACAAAAGAACTCGATACGACGCAAACAGACTCGATAGTCAATATGGCCAAGTCAACTCTAAGGGCGGGAAATCGACAAGAGACGACTGGACAGAGTCAGGGATACACGAACAAACACGAAAACGGATGCCGGCCCCAGGAAGAACAAGAAGCACGACAAGTCCACCTACACTCCGCACACACACACACACACACACACACACATGCCCACACCAGACAAACAAGCACACAAGACGATTGCGGGCACATACTTCGTACATGCCCGCAGCCCACTAACGCATCCACCACGGATGGGACTGAAAAGTACTCTGAACCTTGAACCATGGAATCCAATCAAGCTGTCAAAAAACGCCCCCAGGGATCAAAGAAACGATGAACCGAACTTTTGGACGCAAGGGTGGATGCAGCTCTTGTCCATGTACCGAGCGGAGCGCGCGCATCAATTGATCTCAGGGGCACGGACCAGACACAGATCGCCATTGCTTCCCGCGCCAACACTAGCAAAGAATGTTGGGTAGAGAAAGCTGAGCAACTTCGAGCTGTCGTTTTTCACCTACAATTCATGTACGCAATTAAGTCTCTTCTGGAAAAGCGTATGAAGATCAGATATGTAAGGGGAAGGGGTGCAGGAAAGAAAGAAGAAAAAGAAAAGGGGAAAGGGGAAAGGGGAAAGGGGAAAATGGAAGATGGAAGATGACGAGTACAGTTAAGATACTGAGAAAAGAGCGAGGAGGAAAAAAATGAAGGTGACCTCGTCCCATCTTGGAACGCACTGCACCTCGAACCTTCAGATGAGATGAGGTGAGCTGTGAGCTGTGAGCCGGCATGCAGCGGAGCGGAAATTACTCTTGCGCAACTTTGCGTCCCGACTTTTCAAACGAAGGCCTGGATCCAACCGTTAATCTGTCATCCGCACATGCGCATGTGGAGATGTGGGCATGTTCGTCTGCGTGCCAGCATCCGCTTTTTCTTTTCTTTACGAGCGAGGGTGTTGCGGATAGCACCAAGAAAAAACATATTGATGGATCTCTCACATCGATCAAATGCTCCCCCAGGACGCACGCACCAGTCGGTGGTGATTTCCGCCGCCCTTATCCCTCTGGTCTGCACCTGTGCTCCCGCCGCCCTGACGGGTTTGGGAGCATCGGAGCAACAAAGTCTGGCAAATTACAACTTTTGCATTGCATGATGGGTGCTTGCATCAACTTTTCGCCTTTGGTTCTCCACCAACCCACCTGCCAACTGCACTGTAACTGGATCTTCAAACGAATCTGCGCGCTGCTTGCCGGATTCGACAAACGACTCCAAGACACAGCCCCTTCCCAGCGGGCCTTCAAACATGCTCTCGCTTCCTTTCGTTTGCTCCCATTTTTTTCTTCTTCTTCTTCTTCCTTTTTTCATGCCCGGGCTCTGTGCTCAGCCCAATACCTTTGATGTCATTAAAGTCTTCAAAGCTCGTGCACGCAGTGACGCGGGACCTCTTGCCCGTGATAAGACCTGGCCGGGTTCAATCGCCCACATCTAAATTCTCTGGTGTCTACACCGAAAATCAAGCTTACAAGACTGACAAGGATCATTGATCTTGTTTTATATTCAATGGTTCGGTTCGGTATTACAACATTGGCAAGCTCAGAGCTCGCGGGGCACGTACCTCTCGCGCTCGAGTTTCGTCTTTGAAGCTCATTCAAGGCCCCGGTGCAACCTTCTCCGCGTCGATGCTCCATTCAAAGGTTAGCATCAATTGATCATCCATCGCTCCTACTGCCCGTGCGGGAGGGTAGCGCGTCGAGATATCCGCGAAGCACGCGTCTCGTCGCGTTGTGGTCGAGTCCAAAGAGCTTTCTTAGTTTTTCTTCTTTTGCTCTTTTCCTCGTCCTTCCGAAAACCACGCTTCGGTACTTGTCGAGGTCTCGAGAAATCTTGGTCCCGGGAAATTGAATGGCGCCTTTATTTTTGCTGTCGTGTCCGCTGCATTGCCCGGAAAAGAGCGCACGTCAAAAGGAAAAAGGAAGACGAAAACGTGTGCCTGGTCGAGGACAAGCCCACCCCGGATCCACGCGTTCTCCACTGCCCAAGTCTCTTTCGCTGCCCGAAGACGTGGGGCCATCGAGAAGGGGAAAGAAGAAGTAGAATTTTAATCAAAATTAAAAAGCCTCTCGGGAATCCACAGCCAGCAAGAAAGTCCTCGAAGCCCGGCTGAGACATGAAAGACATGGGGCCTTCCCTTTTCCTCGTCGTCACACATGGATCACTCGAGACTTGCAGTGTTTTCTTCTGCAGATTACGGGCAATGGTTGTGCAGATTGAAGCCACGAGTCCTTCATCAAACACGCCCATCGCCTTGAAAATCCGTGTGACCTGGCTGAAGAGCGGGTTCTTCAAAAAAAAAAAATTTCGGGCTCTAATTTGCGTCGGCCTCTTCGTCCCAACTTCAGGAGTTCTTCAGCCTTCTCGTCCCAAATGCGACGCTGTACCGTGACTACCCCTGTCAGGGTGCCAGTAAACAAAGGCTTCCACCCCGGCCTGGCTACCCAATGACGCTGTCAAACGGCCAGAAACCTGCCCAATCCAGGCAATGGCAGGGTTCTGACGGGACATCGGCGTTTCCAACGTGCTTTTAGTGTATATTATCCTCGAGTTCCAAGTATTATTAGCGATGGAGGCCCTGGGCGCTGGCAGAGCGAAGAAACCTGCTTTTCCATCAAAAGTGCTCACCTCTCGGCCTCGTTTCTGTTTCTCCTCTATTAGCCCTGATACTGTTTCTCACCCTTCCACCCCAGTGTTTCTAGTGTGGCCGACGGAGGAGGCTCTCCGCTCTGCAACCTTTGATCTGACTTTCTTTAACCAAGCTTTTGGAGTTGACGCAGGTACTGGCGCTACTCACAGCACAGGAACACCAGCGACCCTGGATCGGGAGCCTTTGGTGAACCCTTCCGACAGCAAGCGAAGTTATAGACATCATGAGATGGCCCCCTGGTAGTGGTCGGTAGTGGTTGATGACATGTAAGTAAAACGATGTTTCTCGCGATGCCTTCGAAGCAACCTTCAACTATCCTACTAGCTCGAATAGTATGTGCCTCCAGCAGGGAGTCTATCGATTACCTTCAGCTCGCCTCCTCCCATCCATACGTTTTGTCATCCTCAAGATCCTAAGGAAGCCGAAAACCCAAGGCAAACAGGCTCTATCCGGCAAAGCCAAGCCAGCTTGCGCTCTGTTTTTCTTGCAGCCCAAATCCACATCGTAGATGTTGTTTCGCCCCTTTCACCTGGCCTAGTAAAGTTGAGTGAAGCCGATGGAGACTCCATCGCCTCTCCATGAAACTATTGATGATTCTTTGTAGCAATCCACGTAGAATAGTGTGGCGTTTGAGACTTCGCAATGCGAGACTCTGCGAGGTTTAACTTGGCATCTCCTCGCCCCTTTTTTATATTATACTGTTCGAAGTTAAGTCAAGGAGATAGAAAGGGAAAAGATAGCCTTTGGCTCAAATGGCCAAGGAAGTTTCAGCAGGGAACGACCGATAAGCATATGCGATAGTGGTGGTGACCTCCGACCCCCTTTCCAGACGTCTAGGAATGCCGATCCCGTTCCTACCTTGTGCCGGGTTCCTCATCCTCCGAGCTCATTTCTTTTCTGAGCGTCTTCTGGTCTGGGTTTCTGCCGTCATGGTGAGTGCGATCCTACCATGCTGCCATGGTATCCTCGATCAAACGAAACCTTTATAAGATATTGATTGCCATCTGAACCAAACACCACTTCCATCGACGGGTGATCCTCACAGAAGAACCTTGTGCCATGCCCTCGATCAGCCAGCCCTGCTCTGTCAACACCTCACGTCGCTTCCATTGGGGGTAGTCAAAGTCTTGTGCTCGTATGGTGTAAGCCCGTCGCCGATGAGTGGGAATCAGCACGTTGGCATAGATCGGCGGCTTGTTGTGTCGGGGAATACGACCCTCGCTTGCGAGCGCGGTCTTCTATCCCACGCCCGCCCGAGAGCTTTCTTGTTGCCTAGACTATGAGTCTAGACGATGAGAGGAGGGCTGAAACGTGGATACTCACTCCCTATCGCAGGGGCACTTTGTCACGGCTACCGACCTTCTAGGTCCTCTTCGGGGTGAAGACGCGTTTCTCCGTTTCACTTTAGGCTTGGAGATCGGTTCCGCTTGGAGATCGGTTCCGCCTGGAGATTTTGGGTCCTTTTTCACTGCAGC
This sequence comes from Parascedosporium putredinis, assembly GCA_949357655.1. NCBI lineage: Eukaryota > Fungi > Ascomycota > Sordariomycetes > Microascales > Microascaceae > Parascedosporium > Parascedosporium putredinis. The sequence goes on from CASHTG010000003.1 coordinate 772,912, forward strand.
ATCTACCGGTCGTTCCCGCATTGATCATCATCTCTTCATCTCCGAGATCGAGAAGAAACCTTCGTCAACTAAAGAAAAGAGGTAGTGCCACCTCGAGCCCGCCCCTTTTAGACTTCAAGCGAGCCCGCCCCAAGAGACAAAAGAATCTTCTCGCGCACCTGTACCTCCTTCTTCACTCTCCCCTACTTCTCGGTGGGGGATAGAGAGAAAAGGGGCGGAAAAAGCATCAAATCTGGCGATCTTACTCAACATTTCCTTCCTACCGCCTCTTACGAGACGAGACCAAGGACTAGATTCGATCATCCGTTTCCTACAGCGGCTCCCTCCCCTTCCTCGCGTCTAGCCAGGAAGCGACCGACTCGAGACTCCATCTTCGTGGGATTCACCTTGCTTTTTCCAAGACTAGCTCATCTCGCCTCAAGGGGATCGCGCCAACCCCATTCGGATTATATCGGCGTCATTCCATCGCAAATACCCCCAGGAGGGAACACAAACTAGGCAGTCAACAGCTGAATGCGTGCGAGAGAAAAAAATTAGCCAAAAAGGAATACCAAGAATATTTCTCCACAATTACGGACGGGCACGCCTTTAGTTGCTTGCCTCCTCGGGTGGCCAGCTTTACCCCCTTGGGCCGAGCCTTTTTGACGCCATTTATATCTACTGGCAAACTAATGGCGCTCGGCCAAACTCTCCCAGAAGGAGATGCGCAAGGAAGCCGGGGAAGAGGGGCTGGTTGCGAGTCGTGGCCCGTTGCGTTAGTCCTCGAGGCCACTTCGAGACTGTCTCAACGAGATGCACACGCACCCGCCTATGTTGGTTTCCTGCCTCTCGTCTCTTCCCCTGGATCCTATCCCTCCCCGCCCCCTCTCCGGCGCGCATTTCGTTCCCTGCCCCCTGTTTACCCCTGCCGTAGTGTAGTGTCTTGAGGGTTGGAGGGTGAACGGGGTGTTGTGCATCGGCCGGTTGCGTTCAAGATCGTCGGATTCGGACAGGATAGCCCGGATGCGAAGAGGCGGACCGTCCGGCAGGCTAGTTGATTTTCCTCCCCTTGATATGCTTGCGGCTGGACTTTTGATGTTGGTTGACGTCGCTCTGTCCCCCGAGTGCAGACCATTCGTCTTGGCCGACAGACGGCTTTTGTAGATCACCTCAGGGTTTCTTTTCTTGAACTCCTGGTTAACTTTTTCTGTATATTACAAGTGCTCAGGGGTGGGGATTTATCGGGCAACCCCTAGCAAGCGGAAGCCATCTTGCCGCCATAATGCCCCCGGAAACCGCGGTTTAGTTTTCAGGGAGAGAGGATGGGCTGAGGTTGTCCGGCTCCCTGGCGAGTCAAAAGTAGAGCAAGATTCGCTGCTGCAACTTCTCATCTCTCGTGGAGAAGTCTTCAACAGCAAAAGGATACCCTTTTCTGTCCATAACTTCTGCCACGCTTCCTCTTACGGTAGCCCAGGGCCCTTTGATCTTTTCGCGCGACCCCATCTTATTGCTTTTTCTTTTGCCACCAGCGCCATGGCCCGTCCGTTGTTTTCCTATTGCTGCGCGCTCATCTTTTGTACCACAGTACTCGAAATTACCCATCGAAGCTGCGCCAGAGAATTCGCAATGCGAAAAAGCACCTTCAAGACTCGCAAAGGAAAAAGCACAAAACACCCACCGCTACCCTCTGCCTTGGTTCGCAATAGGTACCGCGGCGCCCTTTCTCTCGCTTTGGATTCTCCCAAGGAGGTGTGTTTTACGGGGAAAAAGATCTAGGTATGAAGCGCGAAGCGCACCCTTTGCTAAACTTGTGGATACGGACATGGGAGATCACATAACATAAGCGATCAGTAGTTTCTCTTGAAAGAGCGAGTCCCATTCAGTGATCGAATATCGAATGTTTGGGGCTGAAGGGATTGCAACCCGCAGTTTCCGATGGCACATTCTGCGTCCTTCATCGAGCTTCTTGTTTCCAACTTGATTTGGAGCTGCTAGCACTTGTCCTACGATGGCCAGACATCTCAAGTTGTTCGATGCGAGAACCATTGAGGGTGCCATCATTCCAAGACCACCCAGCACTGTCTTTTGCTTCTTCGCTGCACCCCATCCTTCGTCCGAGGTTAACAAGCGGTCTTGATCGGATGGCCTGGGGGTGCTTGAGCCCTGGGGACCCAACCATCACGATGCATGTTCACAAACAACGATTCGAGAAGCACGTTGATAGCTCGCGCTGGGGCCCGACGACCAATCAACAATTCCGAATATTTCCTGCCATGGAAGCTCTCTGGCAAGAAACCATTACCCTGCCAAAAGGCGTAACATTTGTCAGCCGATGAGGAGATGGTGAGCATTGGGAATACCGCCACGGAATAAAATATTCCCTTTCCGGAAGCTCTTCGGATATCAATAGCATCGGGGTCCGAGCGTTGAGACAAACAATATCGGGCACGGTGCAATCGGACAGTGTTTCGGGACAGCGCCACTGCTGATGAAGGCCACGCCCAGACCCTCCTCTGGCTCGAGCTTTTTGGCCTCCGCGCACCTTGGAGGTCCTTGCTCTGTCCTCCGTGGAGTATTATTCTCTGCATCTCTCCACCCCAGATAAAGGAACTGATGGTACTATAACCACCCCTGATGTCGTAATCCCCAGACCCCCTCCGCCCTCTCCGATTCTCGAGTTTTGTGTGTAGAGCCTGGCGTAACTTGCGCGCCCTGGGAGTGAGCCGAGCGATGGCCAGTTACCTCGCACCATGACGCTGAGAGTTGTGGCTCGGTACGTACTGCTTGCTCCTCGCCATTGCCTCCTCCTCAGGTCCGTGTTTGTTGCTCCCCCGGCCATCGAATTTTCCCATCACACCTGCTGTCCCCTTCTCTTGTGCCCTCTCTCCCCTCCCTTTCCATCATTAGCATTAGAGAGCGCAGCTCATACAAGTAGAGTAGAAACTGTAAGGGTAACGGCTGTTGCTGCACATGGCTCGGCACGGGTGGCGAGCAACGAGCTGACAAGCTTTCCCGCCTCCACCCATCACACCCCCTTACCCCAAAATAAACAGTCCCCCTTCCCTCTTGCTTTCCCCTCCCGCTCATAACTCTAGAGAGTTCTTCCTCTCTCCCTCTTCCCACTTCCGAGTGATCTCCATCTATCACCAACCTTCACTGTACTTAGCGTGTTAGTACGCCCCTAGTTCCGTCTTTGTTAGAATCAATTGACCTTGTTTGGTCCGACTTCTCCCACCACAAACATGTCTACTCGCAAGAGAAAGCAAGACGAAGAAGAGCTCGTCTCCCTTCCTTCTGACGAAGAATCCGAGCCGGAGTAAGCAACCCAGAGTACACCTTGATGCCCCGTCATGATGCGACGAAAACTGGGTCAAGAGGAGCCTTTTCGAGGGGCACCGATGTTAGACCTCGCAGTAGCGCATCGCTGGCTCAACCAAGCTAGGCGCATTCCTTGGTGAATCGCACCCTTGGATCGCGAATAGTGCCAATGCCTCCTCCCGTCTCCTCGTCGCATATTGAACGAGCACTGAAGCGCATCACTCAAAGCCGAATCGCCAACTAACAAGTAATTTTGTGATAGATTCGAGCCTGATGAGGATGATGTTGATGACGACGAAGAGGGATCGGGTGACGAGGAGGCTTCTAATGCTGAGGCCGAGGGAGACGAAGAAGATGAAGAGGCAGAGAATGAAGGTAAGAATCTGGCTTGCCGGAACACCGCTTCCTTATATCGGACCTTGTCACTTTGAGGGCTGAAGTAGTCTGACACTTGTCTTGTAGAAAACGGCCCTCCCGTGAAGAAGCGAAAGACGGCAAACGGCGTCGCCAATGGCGGTGACGAAGAGGACGAGGTGGAAGAACAGGGCGATGAAGAGGAACAGGAGGAAGAGGAGGAAGAGGCGGAGGATGATGGTGATCAAGATGAGGACGTTGAGGAGGATGGAGCTGAGGAAGAGGGTGAGGATGGCGCAAATGGCGAAGATGCTAGCCACCCCATCCAGAACGGCCTGGCCGGTAAGGCTGGTGAAGCATCCGATCCTACTAGGTCTGGGCTCGAGGACACTGCCACGGATGAGGATAAAGTGAAGGCCGTGGCGGTAGCTCTGGGAGGCGAGGCAGAAGCAGAAGTTGATGCATAGGTTCTTTTCCGGCAAACCCGGAGCCTTTGTCCATGTTATGTGTCTCTGTTTCCTGTCTTCTTCTTTCTTTATCCATTTGCGTTCCACAACGAAAAAAAGAACTCTCTTAGCTAGATGTCTTGTGAGGCGAGTTTTGGTTTGATCAATAGACCTTGGCGCTTCTGAAATCCACAGCTGGGATTATAAGCTCGTCCCGTTTGACCGTGAATTGGCCCTCGTTCCTCGGGCTCTGGTCCAGGCCCGGTCGCTTGAGCAGAAGGGCCAGCGACTTGCGCATCGCACCGTCCGGGCTGGCTCAAAGCGGACGAGGAAGCAAAAAGTTTCTTCGGAAGAATGACCATACTTGACTCAGAGATCCGGCGGTCCGAACTCCATCAGGCAACATGTCAGACATGTCTTAGCTATCGTTTGAGGGCATTCAGAATACCGGATCCTGCGTGGAGCGTGTGTGCTCACTCGGAACTTGCTCGGTATTGCACCGGCGCTGTATCCACGATGACGCCAGGCCCATCGGTAGAGCCTTATGATGACGGGATGGGGAGGCAGCGAAGCTCAAAAATCAAGGTCCTGAAGTTTTTTTGCATTGTTTCGAACGGGGAGAAAAAGTTGATCGTGGCAGCTGGCGAAGTTTTGTAACCCTAGCTCAAGAGAATTGTCGGGTGCAAGGTTTGGGCATGATTGGGCGACCCCTGCTAAACCAATCTCCTCTGACCATGTGAGATTGGGCAGAGGAAAATGCCGACGGCATCGCCATCGCTCCATTTTCCCTTTCATGTACATGTAGGCAAGCGAAGCCGCTCAAGATCGCGGCAGGGCACATTTTTAGTTTGGAGTGCCGAAGCGAGAAAGCACATGTCAAGACATCCATGGACCCATTCGCACTGATGCGTCTAGCGACATCCCGCTCGATAGCTCTTTCTTAGATTCATCCATCCTCTCTTCGCAACGCCACCACTCTTCGAAAGGGCGGAAGATAGGGGGTGTATGAATTAAACCGTGGGTAGTAGTTTCTTCTATTATCACGTAGCTCCTCTAAATGGCCAAAGTTGAACGGGTGGGCGACCAATATCTCTCTAGATTGATTCTTTGTTCACAAGAAAGCACTGCACTGGCGCGCTCGCTCCCGCCCAGTCGACCCACGCGTGTGCGAAGAGATACGCCGGCAATTGGAGAAATCCCAGCCGTCTCGGCGTAACCCTCAAGGGTGGGAACGTGGGTGGCAGCGGGCGCACGATAGTACGAAGTATCTACGCCGCGGATAACTAGTGAACGACGAGATAAGGTCCAGGCACTACTCCGACACAATGCGGACCACGTTCTCTGGGGGCCTGCTCAAGGGGAGGGGCTCGATCCCGGAATTGAGGAAGGCCAAGCATCAAGCATCGGCGGCTCGATAGCACCTTTGGCTAGGCGAAGCTCAAGAAACCAAAGGAGCGCCCTAGATGAGGCTATCGCAGATGCTCGTTCGAGTCGGTGAACCGCGAACCCAATAGATTCCCATTACAACTAGGACGATAGCTGGGTCCCGCTACGACCACGGTTCTTCCTCTGCGACGCAGACGATCGATCCACGGATACCCAGCGCTAGGAGAGGCTTTGACCTCGAATATGCCTTCTTCCACACCCTCAAGCCATGTTCTGCTTGATGCGGGTCCAGGTTGAGTGTACGGTTCGTCGGGCCTTTGAAGAGGGCGCGAACTCCAAGGGTCGTCTTTGCACCCCACCCCTCCTTCTCCCCAACGAAGAAGGGCTTTCACATGTGCTCAACCTTCATTGTAAAGCCAAGCATGCCTAGAATTTGTAAAGTACGGAGGAAGGAGCCCGACCGCGTCAAGAGAAGCACATGTCGGCGGAGGCGTGGCCAGCGCTGGATCCAACACCCATCGCCGATATCCCTCGTCTAGGCAGAGGCGTTTTGGCTAAAGCTGATACCCTAGCATACCGCACACTCCCTATAATACATGCACGTACTTCTCGGGAGGAACGGTAACAATAGCTGTTTCTCGATCCTAAGAAGAGCTATTTCGTCCAGGCTCGGAGCGATGTCACCGATAAGACGCGGTATCCGGGAGAGAAGTGGGGAGGGGGCGGTATCGTGGGTGAGGCGGGCCGCCCGCCAGTAGATTTGCGTTAAGCCGCAGGGGATTGCGCCCACTTTCACAATCCGCGGCAGCGATAACGTCAAGGAGCCCGAATAGGCGTGCTTCTTGCCCGTGGCACATGGCTTACCTCGTGCAGCGCTAGGGAAGATGGTGCAAGATGATGCACGGGGAGAAATGAGTTGTTCGCTGGGTCAGAGCCTAGGGTTCGAGTATTATCGGGTGAAGCACAATAGGTCAGCGCCACCCGAGGTCAAGGATGGCAAGGGAGAGAGCAAGGAAAGGAGCCATTCACGATTTTCGGATAACCCATTCCGCGAAACGAGCCCGCCGCATTGGTGGATTGGCCATTTCACCTTCTTCGGCTTCCATCTCGAATCTTGTACCCCATAATATGCTCGCTTCTCTACCGGAATTTGGGTTGGACCCCGAATACCACGGCAGCAATGCAATAGTTGGTGGGGGAATCGAATACATTTGGGGGTTTCAAAGCTATCTACAGGCCGAGAGCACGGGGTTTGGATGGCGAACTGAGTTGTCCTTGGAAGACCAGGATGGTGTTTAAGACTGACCGTTCTCCTCACCCTTATCCCAACGACATCGCTACTAAGGCTGCATGGAGAAACGATATCGCAAAGCGGGAAATGATAAAGTAGCGAGATAGAGGAGAGGACGAGTCCAAGATTAAAACAAGAGATAAAAGAAAGAACGCCCACACCTTTGAATGGGATTGAGCAACGTTCAAGGATCATGATGCGGCCGCAAGTCGCCATTTGAAATCTCGGACTTCAATAGATTACATCAATTGATTCAACCAGGATCCATGTATGCTGTCTACTACGGGGCCACCGAGCTAGTCGGCCCGGCGGCGGGAGGTTGGCCAATTTGCAGGGTAGTCGATGCAAAGGCAATTGAGTTGAAAGCGTCAACGCATCGAAGATCGAGGGAAGAACTCGATATTCACTGGACCCCCACCATCGATAGCTCCCGTCCAAAACTTGTTCACCTTTCAATTTTTGGGGGCCTTTCTCCCCCTTTGGAAAGAGCACCGCTGCCGGTGGGGCACTCATTTGCTGGGGTCGGATGTCCACGCCATCACGGTTCCATCAAACAGCACGATCGGTAATGGATCAACTTGTGGAATGTTCCCATTCCAGAAAAATGAGAAAAACAAGGCAGGAAAGAGATCCCCCAAGCTCCCAGGTGCGTTCTTACCCCCACCTGCCGGCCTTCCACGGAGGAGATTCGGCGCGGCCCAAACTCACTGGGATGATCGACGACGGGTTGGCGCTCGGGTACCTTGCTACCACCAACACAGACGAGAAAAGCTAAGAGAGCCTTGCTCAAATTCCAGGGCCAGCCGGCAGGAAACGTCTGCAGGTGGCCGTTAAGCCGGAGCAGCTTCTCCGCTGCCGAGATTATCCAGGCTTGAAACTCCCAGGTCTCTAGCATCTTAGGAAATCCGATGGGGCTGCTAGGCTGTTGTTTGGATCATCACTTTCCACAATTGAGTAAACCCTTGAATAACTATGATCTAGTGATGAGCATAGATGGAGCGCTGGTATTGTTTGAGAGCTGGCCTATTCGACCAAAGATGGGGGCACACGAAGTATCAAAGATGATTGGATGTACCTGCTCTAGTTGCTTGGCCCGTTAAGCCGCTTTTGTGCCTTGCCCCTTCTTCTCTATTCTTCTGCTTGGCCTTTTGCTTTTGCTTTTTCTTCTTTTCATTCTCGTACGACTCTATTAGTATGCGTATGGATTTGGCGGGGTTGGTGGCTTCTCGCAGGCGAATCTTCAAACCCGAAGTAGAGCGTGATATGTCTGCATGTCACATCTTCTCTTGTTGAGCGCCTTGCGGGGCGAGAAAAGACAGTCAAGCTATAGGTCTTGTAGACACTGTAAAGAAGGTGCTGCGACGTAGACTAGAGTGAATCCCTTCCTCCCCTCACACCACGGCCATTTTCACTCTTGATGGCCTTGCGCTCTCCCGCTTCCTTTTTTGTCTCTCTTTTCTTGTCCTTTTGAATCATTTTTCTCCCTCTTTTTCCATCCTTCACCTTGGCAAAGCGGAAACGTCAAGCGTCCTGGGACTAAACCTCTCAGTTTGCCACTGACGAGCCGCCAACACCGACTTATCGAGCCACTCTTTGGTGGCTTTCGCGCTTTGCTTCATCTGGCGAAGAGAGGGGAGGGGACTTGGCTGCCCCCTTCTCCTCGCCCCGCTGCAAGAAGCTGGCGCTCGCTTTGCACCTCTCACCCGCTAAGCTCCCGGAGCTTGATAGTTTTAGTCGAAGCTTGAGGGGAAATCCCCATCGGGTGTCTCGAAAATAGATCCAAACGGGTCAAGAGGGGTACAGGTTGGTCCGTGAGGAAGAGCACCAAGGAAGCCACCAACCGAAGCAAATCTAGCCTGGGAAAGCTCCAACAACCTCTCGTCACGTCGTGATGTTTTAGCTTGGAGTACCGGTTTATTTTCCACACAAACCGCCCCCTTTCCACCTCGCTTGCCCCAAAATAGTGGTAGTCTTGTTGGTTACACCCACCCTCAGGCCCCCTCCTTCACATCCTTGCCCCTCCAAGAGTTAGTAATGAAAGATGCAGATCGCCGCTACCTCCCAGGCCTAACGGACCTAATGTGGGCCGCGAGGGGTGCGATCAATGACCAGCTGCCTGTGCCATCCTTGGTCTGAAGCCTAGACAGTATAAACTTCACTATAAGCAACCTCTACAAATGGGGTCTCAGATACAGCGAGAAATGCGGGTAGAGATTAGGAAAGAAATTTAGCATGAAGCCTCAACTGCACCAGCAAACGAACGGGAGGGAAGATGTTATCAACTCGCGCCATGGGACCGTGGACGTCGTCCTCCTGGCCCCGTGGCTGTTTCGTGCAGCCTTGACTGGCGGCTGGCTGGTCTCCACTTTCGACATTCTTCCTCTGTCTCGTTTCCCACCGGGTTGAATAGCATCGATTGCCTCCATCCTGCCTCTCAACCCCTCTTACAGCATAGGTGAGATGTATGGTACAAGCGCGCTTCTTCCCGGTCACAACCCCCGCCCTGTGCAGCAAAAGACCTGGGGCTGACGTCCATGTCGTGTGGAATGACGTCCTGTCTGTTTCCGTGAATCCCTGCCTGGTCCCTTCCAAAACTGCCACCGGACAAGACAAACTTCAAGCACCCTTTTCGGTCGCCGGTTATACTTTGCATGAGATAACCCCCGCACCGTCGTAACCACCCTTTGCCCCCATTTATCAACCAACAGGCTAGTCGATCCCGGTGAGCGTTACGGAGGCTGCATTGATTGAGTTTCCGTCTTTGAGTGGGGCTCCCACGTCCTTCCCACTTCCGGGGCTCTAGAGAAACAGTGCTCAAGTAGCTATTTGATGTGCTCCTATTCTAGCGTGTGCGTGCTGCATTGAACCTTTTAGACATGGGCAGTGGGAATAGCTCGGCAGCTCGACACACTTCGCGTCTGCCCATCCTCACTCGTGTCTTCACCTCTGCGTCTGCCACACGACGCCACGAAGGAAAGACGCACGAGGAAAGGCGGGGTCATCTTGCTCCCTTCGTTTCGGGTAGGATGCCGGACCCTTAGCGTGGGAGGAGCAGCATGGCTGCGTGATGTACGATACAGCGTGGGAACGTGCTCCATCCAGCTGTGCCGTGTGGGAGGGGTATGGTTTTGATGCGATTTGGCCATGAAGCTGAGTGGCCGAGATCGAAAAGCTTCCTGAATCATGCTTCCCACGTTGGTGCCTTGGTGATCTATAAATTGCTTTATGGTTATATTGGGTAGACAACTCTAGGTTCCTTGCACCCTCGCTTTGGCGCAACCGTTTCGTCGGACTCGGAAAGCAAGGGCACGCTCTAACCCTGAGCATCCCAGGTGCCAACGTTGACCCCCGTGAACAAGAATTTAGAGTATTTCCACCCACTTTCAAGCCTTGGGCAAGCAGATCATTGGTTCTGAGACGAGAAACCCCAAGCTCAAGGTTTGACTAGGTTGCCAGCGAGAAACTTTAAACAAAATGCGTGGGTATTTCGCTGCCCGCCTCATTACAGAGGTTACACGCAGAAACCCGTCAAACCTTAAGATTTGTGACGAGGTAAGGCAGGGCCAGCAATGTGAAACGGCAACCTTGCGTATTAGACTAGGCTGAGAGCCCTATTGTCTTCAGGTGCCCTGGTTCTTCATCTTGTCTAATGTACTTGCTTTTCTGTGGAGAGGGACGAGATTTCCTTGAGCTATCTTTTTGGTGTTCCTTTTCTTCTTCCCCACACTCCCTGGCCTACCTCGTGAAACAACCCCCTTCTCTCATGGTCCAACGTGTACAAGGAGAAAAAGAAAAAGGGAAAATAGCCACTGGGCGCTCGCGTGATGAGAAATGCTGTGCCATTGGGATGTGACGAGAAATAGTTCTAGTCTGTTGGCGTTGAGGCTGGAACCAGCAACAATAGTAGATCCCCACAAATCGACACCCCGCAAAGCCGATGAGGTTGTCGATCACTCGGGCTTAGAAATGCGCTCTCGGGCGCCTCCGAAAATCTGTGCTCCGATCGGGATCGCGCCCGCCCCGCGAGGGATGTCAGCTCTATGAGCCAGTCCTAAACCGAATGAAAAGAAGGAGGGGCAGGATTGCATTTCGCCTAGGGGAATCAAGCCGAGTTAGCACGCCGTGTTCTTTGCCCACCCATGGACAGGAGCGGAGGCAGGGCGGTGTCCTTGGCGTCCGTGCGTGTGCCTGCTGCCTCTGCGATCATTCGCTCCACAACTCGAAAAGGAAATGGCTCCATGTTTTAGTCTGGGGCTTCTCTTGAGCAACCTTCAGACATCAACCGAAGTTGGGTCGTGGAGCTCGGTCACGATATTAAGGGATTATCGAGTGTAGGAACTTAGCCCGCCGACGGCGTGTGAGGTGCTTGGAAAGAGAGCTCTAGACACGGCATATTTTGGCCCTTGGAAAAGTCACAATTGAATTGATGCAGGGTACCAGGTACCTCGAAACAAGGCAGCGTCGGCCTCTGCCCCGTGGGCATGCTGTCTGCTTTCAACTTACAAAGACGCCATATATTGCGCGATAAACTTTCGCCTCCTCTTTCACACCATTGCTGACGTCCCTTGCGGGAAGCATCAGCACCTTTCGACTTTGATGGAGACGCTTGTCGCGGGAATGGAGGAGAGACATGCTGAACCTTGACGCCCCGAAGACCCCGCGGGTGCAAATCATAGGACGTATATCAAGGCCTGGAGGAATAGAGTTCGCTTTGAACAGGGTGGCTTGGACATCAGGTCGGCGAGGTGGTTTAGCGCTCTTTCCCATCGTCTAAACAAGTCTAGTTCCCGATGATTTTCGAGAGATACCGATTCATTTCGGACCTTGCTTGCCGCTCTTTGCGGTGTCAGGGTGAGTCAGTACTGACCGAGAGTCTCCTCCCCTGAGAGGGCGGTGGGAAGAGAGTTAGAACGGCCGTAGTAGAGAGGAGAAGTGGAAAAAAAAATGGCAAGCCTTAAAACTTTTCTAGCTGCTAAATTAAAGTTGGCCCACTGTCGCTCATTTCGCCTTCATTCTTGCCATGACATGCTCGGGCAAGCGGCCTCACGCCATTTCCAGCTTCCTCGAGGAGAGAGAGCGTGAACCATGATATGCATGGCTCCCATCATGGACGAACCCATTAAGCTGCTGCCGCCGACTCCATCGGGGTGCGTGGTGAATTCAATGTGCCGCCGTATCAATCTGTTTTCAGAAACTTTCTCGCATGCTTATTGGCTCGCCCCGGCTGATTCGCTCAAAGTGCTAGACATCCGCCTACTGGAAACCTCCGAATCATAAGACAAGGCGATCCCACCAATGCAGGTGTAGAAGGGGTCGACACGATGCAGGTGAGATGAATAGGAAGGAGCCAAACGGCCTCGAAGACGGGAATAGTTTGTAGGTCTCGAGAAACAAGAAACTAGTCGATTCGGACTTTAGCTTGTCATTGCTGCTTTGGTCCTCTTCGTGCTCCCCCCTCCCCGGTCCCTTCTTCTACCCTTTCGGGTTATCTTTCCTCATCTTGTATTCGGGGAGAGGCTCTTCCCGTAAATATTGCAAGTCAAGATTTGTTTCGTGATCTGAGACATGCCAAGAGTTAAAATGTCTTTTCTGTTCTTGCTGCTTGAGAGTTCAGAAGAGTTAGGGAAGAACCTCGGGACCGGTTCGTCTCCATTTCATCGGCTGTCCGCGGAACCAATCACATGGCTTTTATCTTTCTTCTCTTCCTTGTCTCTTTCTCCTTCCCGATCATCCCGGTGCTCCTAAATGCTTGTCATTGTAGGCAATCAGACTTGATGCTGGAGCGTACATCTGGCCGCTTGCGTAACAGAGCAAGCAGCGGAAACCTCTAGACACCCAGGTTGGCCACTCGGAGTATGACGTGAGCCATCCTCTCGACGTGCCCTCCTCAAATGAAGGTTGTTCCCTGTCGACTACTCCGGAGGGGTGCACAGCATCTTCTGCTTGGAACTGGGCGAGTCTACAAAGGAGGTTTGGTCTGTTCTCTGCATCGGTGCCCCTTCTTCACCCCGCACCCTGGCGGAACCTTAGGTATGCACTTTCCTTGTAGATCCGTCTACAACAGAGAAGATAGGACCGGTTAGAGCTGGCTACCGTCGCCATGGGCAGCTGCGAAAGAGCCCTGGAGCCATTCATGGAACCGAGGCCCACGCGGTACGCCGTTGGCTTGCAAGAGCATCGCCCAATCCAGCGGGAATCACGGGGTCGCGTTTGCGGTTGTAAGCTGGATGGTGGGGCGGGTTATCGCAAGAAAGGGAGGGACGAGAGTCTAACTTTGTTACTACCCCTCAAGTCCGTCCGTATTGGAAAAGGCTATCGAGGGGCGAGCTTTGGGACCGGTAGCTTTCGATATAATCGAAGCTAGGGGGCGCCATTGGCGATAGGGAGTAAGCCGTGAGGTCAATCAGTTCGATCCAATCGATCCATCCACAGTGATTACTGGCCGGGTTTGGTAAGATAGTGAATGGAAATTCCGGTTAGCGTCTGTTTTAGAGGAGACATGACGCTTCGCTGGAGTGATCGGGCGAGAGATGGATCGCGCTTTCCACTAGGATCAGTCACAGATCTGGGTGGGCTCGGTTACCTCTATTAGATGCTCTGTGCTGGCAATGTTAGAGGTCTTGGGGAGGAGGCTCCCTCCCTCCCCTTTGAAGAGAAAAAAAGTACACCGTCCGCGGACACGGTTCTAGACACTGTAACTGGCTTATGTGGGTACCTTCCTCGAGACTTAAACCACACACCCTGAGCTCCTTCACCTTCAGACGCCCACTGTACTTGCTCCGGCCAAAGCTTGAGCCCTTTGAGAGGGGAAACAACGACTCCCCTGGCCGCGTTTCCCCCTTCCCATGCAGATTCCACCCTCCCGTCGGCGCCTCAGTGCTATGTGCACTCCACCTCCGATTTGGGGTGTCTTCATGCTCATCCGCCCCACACTTGATACTATTTTACTTTGGGCTAGGGAGGATGCACCGCCCTGGTGTGGTATGGGCGTCGATACTGCCAGTACTCGAATATGAACAGACAGCCGGCGTCGAGCCAGCCAAAATTTGGACTGGGTCTCGAGGAGAGGCATAGAGCTAGAGAGCCTGCAGTAGCTAACTCGGGCGACTACGGACAAAAGGGAGGCAGATTCTGTGGCCACCCTTTGCCACGATGGTGTTGCTCGCTTGGCTAACGCTGGTCATTCTCGGCTAGAAGCCAGGGCTGGATCGACAAGACGTTGTGCGACAAGTCAGGGCAAGCCATGGCCCCATTGAATTGATAGAAATCTAACGACGGCGGCAGCAGAAGAGATCGATGTCTCGTTATCCAGTGGAGATCCCAAGACGAACCGTTTGTCCAACCGAACCCGGTTCCTCCGTCAGGATCCAATCATCGACTCTTTCCTTAGGGTCGCGGAGGTGGAGTCTTCGAGAGAGAGACCCCAAGGCAAAAAGAACAAAAGAGAACAAGGAGAGAAGAGAGAGGGGAAAAAGAAAAAAAAAAGGGAAGAAAAAGAAAGAAAAAGAAAGAAAACCATAGGGGCGCACTACAGTATGCTGATATCCGAGGCAGCACCCAATGCAAGCTTGCCATCTAGGGGTGAAGATTGCTTGGCTCGGGTCATCCCCGGAGCGCCGCCATTTGTTGCCAATGATGACAAGGCCTTCCGGACACAAACTAGCCTTTGTTCGCACAGTCCGGCCGAACCCTCGAGGGGGCTTCGAGATGTCTGAAGACGAGATGAGAAAACGCACGCAGTCCTTTCTTCCGGTTCAATTAAAATGGACATGTCTTGAGGCAGAAGCTCAAGGTGGGAAAGTGTGTTGCAATACGTGCTGCACGGCTTCCAAGACGGCTTGTTGGTGGGGCCAGCCAGGCATGTCCAACCAGAACCAGCTTGCTTTGAGAGGGGTCTGTCCTCTCCACTCGACATCCAAGGACAACTTCGTGCAACCTAGCCTGGCATGCTTGGCAGGATCATCTTGGTGCAGACGCGGCCTACTCGCCTTGCCACACCATCTCGCTGATTGTGAGATTCATGGATACACTATGATTGATGGGGACAGGCAGTCAAGTCGCAACCTCTACGACAGGTATAGTCACTAGCACGGAGAATGACTTGTACACTTTTGGTGGTGGGTGGAAGGGGCTTTCAGAGGACTGGTATGCGCCATGTATCCACTGCTTGTGCATGGCGCAAGAGGGGAGGGAGGCAAGGGGGATACGGCATGGCGCATTGATGGCTGGTAGAACCGTTGCACTTCTACATCAATCGCTGAAGCTCTTCTCGCCTCTTATCTTGCCCGCTGCAGCATGTAAATTGGAGGCAACGGAATTGGTCAATTAAACTTGAGACCTTACGAGTGCCTCTCCAGCTGGACCCGTTAACGTGCACCTTGCTGTACGAAGTATGCCGACTGTTTCTATTCGAGCCGGAGAGAGAGGGGCAAGATGCAGTTCAGTTACTCGAGAGCAGTCTCCGAAATTGCGGAGGAAGGACTCAGTTCAATGTTCTTTTCCAATGGATGTCCATTGTCCATTGTCCATTGTCTGGTCCTTGGCCGCGGTCGCCGGCCTTCTGAGCAGTCTGGTCCCTCTGGTCAAGCGCTAAACTGCTTCCGGGTCCGATTTTGATCAATTCCATTGTCAACACCCCTCCGGTAAAACCACCCCTCCACCTCCTCTCACGACATCAATCAATTGACGCTGCCCACTACCCAGGACCAGTGGGGCAAAGGCTAGCGGGGTACAATCATGGCCAGTACCTGCTAATAGCTTTTCGTCCTTTTGTTCCCACACCTCACGCTGGCGCTCGTGCCCTGTCCCGCCGATACTGTGTCCGGCCGGTTGTGGGTAGTGGAGCTCGAATGGAGACTCGGAAGTCCATTTTGGTCGGTCATGACATCGTCATCACCTACGCTCACTGCCGACCAAAAGGGTCGTTTTCCCTATGTAGAATCGCGATGAGCTGGACTTCCGGATCCCTTGGTTCGGAAACACGAGTTTGTTCATATATTCAGCGTGTTTCCCATCTTTCTTGTCTGAGCAAAGGAAAGGAATTTCTTTTTATCCTTCTTGCCCCTGCTCCCTGCCCCTAGTCCTCCCGCTTCCGGTTACCAGCACTGAAGCGACTCGAGCCTACCTACCACGCAAGGCTTTCCGGGCGGAAAAAGCGAAGCTAAGAAGAATAAGAGCCAAGAAGACCGGACCAAGCAGCCAAGGTACCTACCCAACTACCATTTCTTACGAAGCTTTCATCTTCTTCAAAGCTGGGCCCTGGCCTCTCGCGTTCTTTTCTCCAGGGAATACTCGATCTCTACCTGCAACACCTCGCGCCGGCAAACATTATATACTTGGATTCCCTCCCCACACCCTCTTTCGCTTCAAGCTGCTGCTTTGTCACTTGTTCTACCTTTTTCAACCACCCTTCGTGCCGCTTGGTGCTACAGCTCTACCACCCACCTCCCCCACAACGCCACTCAACCACTGCGCGCCCTGACAAACTTTGGCCATATCCTCTCTATAAAGCAAGCTCCCCTCCTCGTTTAACCACACCATTGGAGTGGCTCCTCCCCCTTTCCCCTAGGGAATCTATAAGAGCTTCCTTATCTTCCTCGACACTCCAACCTCACGGTTGCCAGAACCTTTGCGTTGAAGGCGGACCTCTTCATACCTCAGCATTCCACACACCATGGACAGTTCTTCACTCTACTTCGACAGGCGAGATAAACTCGATGTAAGTGTCACCCCAGCGCCCTGAACGTCGGACTCTTTCATCTCTCTGCTCCGCCTCCTCCCGTGTTTCTCGTATGTTGCCGCGGATATGGTCTAGTTCGGCTTGCGCCTGCTTCCCATGTCTGACGATGAGATTTGGCCTTTGCTGCTCTTCTCGCCGAGCTCGGGAGCGCAGCGACGTATTTTTGGGTATTACAGGCATATGAGACAGGCGAGACACCTACGCACTCTACCTTGCACCAGTCGCTTGGATTTTTCAATCTTTGCCAGCATTCCCCGTTTTTTTTTTGAAATGCCCCCGCCAGAACAGATGAAAACACTACTTGCGCAGAGATCGTTGAGAGGCTAATTAAAATTGTCGACAACTAGAGCCCCGTGGTGTCGCCAATTCTTGATCGGTTTATGCCCCGCGCAGCCATGGAAGACTCCGCCTACTTTACAACGCCAAATGGGGCCTTTTCCACACTCCAGGGCGATGCTTACACGCTCGCACCTCGCAGTGTTGACCACCGTGACCCCACGGGAGGGGCTTTCAGCCTCGACTTCTTGCCAACGGCTGATACCATGCCGCGAGCGTATCCGGCGGGGACTCTAGATCCCTCTGTAACGACTAACACAACGAGTCCCGGGGACCCCACCTTTTGCGACATTGATCCATCCAGAGCCCTCTATAACGACCGAGATAGCTCTGAGGAATGTCTCAGTGGCGGACTCCACGGCCAGGCCCCTGTCACCTTTGATAGCTCCTACAGCTTCCTCCCCTCCCCCGGATGCCGAAGAAGGTACCGAAAACACCACCGTGACAACACCGGCCATTTCCCCGACAAATTGCCGAGGGCTCCTTTGGCGAGGGCGAGACAAGTCCCCAGAGCAATAGTGCGAGTAGCGGTGCGCCCGCCAATGGCAATAAGCAAAGGGTCGAGCGCAAGAAGCGCAGGCGACACTCCACGCCCGTTGTCTCGGCCAAGGACAAGCAGGCCCCTGGCGGCCCTGGCGGCCCTGGCGATGAGAAACGCCGCTCTACAACGCAGCTCCGCACCGCCTCACGCGCGCCCAAGCGGTATAGCCAATCGACAGCACGTAAGCCCGCCGAGACCGCCGAAGAAGTCAAGGCTCGGGCGGCGCACAACCAAGTGGAGCAGCAGTACCGCAAAAGGCTGAACGCGCAATTCGAGAGACTCCTCGCTGTGCTCCCCAGCCCGACTACGACGAGGAAGGGATGGACGAGGAAGGCGGCGAGGGCGGTGGCTGCCGCATGGGCATGGAGAAGAGAATCAGCAAGGCCGAGGTTCTCGATTTGGCGCGGCGGCGCATCAAGCTGCTCGAGCGGGAACGAGCGAGTTTGGAGAGGCAGAAGGACGAGCTTCTTGGCAGCGTCGGCAGGATGCAAGAGGAGTGGACCAGAAGACTAGGCGGTCCCATGCCCACAGCAGTCAAGGTTGAGAGGTGATCCAACGGGACACTACAACCGTCAACCGGTCCCCTAACACTGCAAACAAACAAAATCAACAAACAAAATTCCAAAAAAAGGTGCCGAACAACAGCAGGAATTTAGCAAACTGGTCTTTCTTTGTGGGGATTTCTTTTTTTCTTTTTCTTTGCTCTTTGGAAATTGGCTGGGGGAATCTATGGAAGGCGTGATAGGCGTGGTGGAGTTATGAAGGTTCCGCACGTTGGTCTCGAGGGTACAAAGTTTCTTCACTCTTGGCTTTCTCTATTCTCTTTTCCTTCTTCTTCTTCTTCTTGGTTTTGTCATTTCCCTCCTTTATTTTTCCGAAATACGGCTATGACCTCTAGCGGGAATAGGGTCTTTTCTAAGTACAAACGTTTTACTGCTCTTTACTCCAACAACTCCGGTCCTTAATAGTTGGTTGGGAGGAAAGGGGAGCTCCTGGCGTATGGTGTTGGCTGTTGGAAACAGCTCGGCCTTGGTTGACTGAAAGATCCCGAAAGGGGAGTGAGAGGGAGAATGGAACCTTGGGCGCTCGCGATTCAGTTGACAAGGACGGAGTCCTTCTCCGCGAGGATTCGGCGGAAAAGGATGCCGGAAATCATGTATATGGCTTGGATATCTTTTGTATTTGGGAGATTTTTGGCTTGGATATGTAATTTCTTATAATTTTAATCTCCCTTTTCCAACTTCAGAAGCATCTGCTCTTTTCTTGTCTGGGCTCTCTCTCGTTCCTCTACCCATCTACCGAGGTATGTCTATCAGAATGACCGTCGACGATCTACACGATAGATGACATCTAGTGTATCTCCATCTTTGTCTGGTCATCGGCGATCTAATCCCTGGAGGTGGTGGACAACATGGAAAAGGTGCGGTAAGATCTAACGTACGTGCAATCCGTCAATGACTCCCAGGGTGTGCGTGCAGTGTAGATCAGTCCAGGTTAGTCTCCCTCCTCCTTTCCCCTCCTCGGGGCTCGCCATGAAGACAACGTAAGCCAGAGCAAGTCTAGACCACGCATGGCTTCCTCCGCTCTCCTTCCCCCCTCCCCACCTCCTCCAGCCCTCCAGCCCTCCAGCCCTCAAAGGCGGCGGCCAATGGTCAGTCAGTGCGTACTAGTTCGGTCGAGGAGGTGACGCTTAGCGGGTTCCTGGGATCAGGGGGTTTGGCAGTGGAGGGAGGGAAGGTTGAGGTAATGGGGGCAGGGGCAGGATTCCGCATTTCCTTGGAGAGGGCATTTTCCGTGCTTTTCCCTTGAGTGTTTGCTTTCCCAGTCTTTTTTTTTTTTTTTTTGTTTTTCTTGCGCTGGTTTCGATTCGCTTGGGCACCCCCCTTCTTTTTAGGTCCCTTTTCCCGTTTTTGGGGGAGGGTGCGTACCCCGGTCTAGCCGATTGGGACGTTGATTTTGATACGAGGGGCCGCTTCACCGACTCGCCTAGGCGTTGATGGACCTGTGTTGTGGACGAGGCCTCTGTTCATTCACTTGCTTTTTTCCTTCGTTTTCCCCATGGATGATTTGCTTTCTTCTTCCGCAACGTGGTGGGCTTGGAGATCCAGACAGGTGCGGTACCGAGTATGGTTGTTTTTTGTTACTATTCCTCTTTTCCTTGTTCCATCCCGTACATGTATTTAATTATCAAGATAAGGCGAGGAGGCACGCCTTGGAACTCTCATACTTGGGCTCTCACTTTGCTACGCCGCGGGAGGTGGGGGCGAGATGCGGGTAGCTCGGCGGGCGGAACCCACGCATCACCTCTGTCTATTTCCTATTTCGTTTCCCTTGTTCCGCTTCTGCTTGAAGGATGTAGTTCGCGCGAGGGAGAAAAAGTCATATAGTTATTCATATAACTCGGTTCTCTCGGCTCGCAACCCATTCGTGGCTCGCTTGAGGGCGACCCTTTTCGCGTCCGCATGGCCCTGTTTACGTATGCTCCGGCTCGTCCGGCATTGGTTCGGCGTAGACCGTGATTCAATTCCCGGCGACAGCACCATAGGCTCGCGCTAACAAGACCGGGCAGGTGACGGATCAAGGGCGTGAAGGAACCCCTCGAAAACCAAAACCAAGGGAAAGTGACCAACCCCTCAGGGAAAACTGGGAATTGAAAATGCAATTGATCTCAATATTGAACGTTTCCGAGGGGATAATTTTTTTGGTAAAGCCCTTCGACAAGAGGGAAAAGTGGGAACAACATGGATCAAAAGCCTCCCAGTCTCCGCATGCTGGTGCTCAATGACCGTGGCATGACGTCTCCTAGCAGATGTCGAAACCGAGCCCCCTCATGGACGCGCGGGAAGGCCGGCGGGCCACAAATATGTAAGAAAGGGGGATCCTAGCGCTGGAGAAGAGCACGTTTTCCACGGCTGACAGGAGAGAGGTATCCTCATTGGGGAAGTACGGGCCCTGTCATGTTGGAGGGATGCGAGCGAAGAGATCCATGAATGTCAAAGTTCTGTGTGCAAACGAGCTTGGCGACTTGGCTTCGACGCAGAACACAGGGCCTTGGCGGAGGGGACGACGCCCTGAACCAAACAAAACTTGACGAGTTCCTTGTATAGAAAGACTGGAGGATATAGATGCATGATTACTTTGGAGAATTAATTCGCCCCTGGGCGGGGTTTTTGGCAACGGGAAACCGGCGACACCGTCAAGTTCAACGTTCTGTTCCGGGCTTATGCCTTCCATCACAAAGCCGGGGAAGAGATCAAATTCCTTCGATAGAGGAAAGGAAGGGTTGCGATGACGAGCTATAGTCCCAATCGAGACGTGTCAACATCATCGATCCGCCGAGGACTGTTGATCGACGGATGGGCAGGCAATTCGCCAATTGGGGGTTCACGTTCTGTTCGAGAGAACTTGAAGAGAGGAGGGGAGAGCGCATAAGGGATTATCAGTGGGGAAGAATTGCCATGATCTAGGACTGTGCATCAATCCCAATCCTCCTCCCAACCACATTCACGGTGGCTAGGCGAAGGGGAACAGACCTTTTCAGTTGACTATCACTTCACAGGTGCTGGAGGGCTCCTTATCGCGGGTTCCATCAGAGTGTTCGAAGCTTCCATATCGTTATCAGCGCTTCGGCCCCCTCTCAAGATATACCCTCGTTTAGAGTGCCGGCCAACGCTGGCCTAGGAGCGGGTTCTTGGGTAGAATAGAGAGGTACTTGAATCTGAGGTACCCGAGCCCATCGCCCAGGGGACGGAGACAATAGAGCTGGGCGGACGCCCGTATCTCTACGCCCCGGGTGGAGCGTTGGATGGCGAGATTCAGGCCTCTGGAGTGGAAAGAAAAGTGCAGGGATTGAGCCCGGCGAGAGAGTAAGATAGAGTCGGTTTTTGCCATGTGCTCGGCACCCGATAAACGTCTTGCCTGCTCAAGCCGCCCCGGAATGTTGGAAGAAGGGAGGGCCGTATCGGCGGGCGCATGTGGAAAGGAGCTGCAATGCGACGCGATTTTTAAGGTATGCTTGATTTGCTCATCGCTTGCTCATTGCACCTTTGCTCATCTCTCTCGCATGGCGATGGGCAACGGGCGGGCGATCATTTCTCCAGCGTCATCAGAGGAAGTGGGGCTTGCTCTACATGTAGCATCATCTTGGGGGAGGAGGAAGGGGAAGGGGAAGAAAGCAATTTGCTGGGGGCCGTGACCGTTGGGGATTGGGAATATTTTTATTATTATTATTTGTATCCGGTGAGCCAAGTATCCCAAGTATCCTTCTGCACGGGGCTCGCGGTGATTGGGGCCGAAGGCAGGCGCCCGGCAAAGGGAGAGGAGGGGGCGGAGGGTGGCTGGACCCGGGCCCAGTCATCGTAAATTATCTTGGTTGTCTTGAAGTCTAACGACGCAAGGCGGCACCGCTTACAGTCGTGCCGTGCTCAATGGGCGTCATTGTCAAGCCGAAAGGGGTTTTATACTGGAGGCTTTGCCTGCTTTGTTGAAATCCCGGCAGCTCGTCCGACCGCCTTCAACTGTCCCGCTTTCGTGCTTCTTCACCGGCTTCAACGTGGGCACTGTAGGAACCACGGCGCATATATAGACAATGGCACACGGGGCGAGGGCGAGGGCGGGAGGCGAGGAGGTGAGGTGTAGAGGCTCTTGGCAAGTGGGAGCCGAGCACGGATCGATATCAATTTCAACAAGGTTGAGACTGTTTGGCAGGACAGGACAGGCAGGGCAGGGCAGGGCAAGGCGGGGAGGGTGTGAGGTTTAACACTGATGGCTGGGTGAAGCTGTTTCTTTGGAGCCTCGTCGCCCTCGGCCCCTCCTTCCGCCATGCGCAACCCACTTTGCGAGCTTGAGAGTAGCAAGACCATTAAGTCCAACTACGTCACAGTCTCCTGGAAATTGCTATCCTCTGGTCTAGGGTGAAAATAGGGCGGGGGTCGATCTGGGTAAGCTTAAGAACTCAGAAGCCCATTTCCTGGACTCTGATGGGCTCGCATCAAGTGGCACACGTTGGTGAGGCTTGAAAATGTTCGGTTGTATGCTCTCAACCCCACCATGCGAAGCTTCCCCCAAGACACCCCCGCCCCGGATAGTGGAGGAGACTGGACGCGAAGAAACGAGAGGAGCGCAAACAGCACGGCCTCCCAATGAACGAGGTTGACCCGGCGATCAAGCGATTCTTCTGTCTGAGAAGTTTTTCACCTCCCTCCTTTTCATCTCCTTCCCCTTTCTCGTTTGCGAAACAAATCGATTCTCCCTTTCGACAGCAAGAAACCGAGCAACGTCGTTGGTGCGCATCGGGAAACAAGCTCCCCTAGTTCGTTCGATCGGAGAGACAAAGGCTGGCCCAGCTGAGGCTGCCATAGGCTGGGTTACAAGGCGGTCCCTCGCGCTAGTCCGTTTCCTCCACGCGCCACGAGAAGAATTGGGGGTTTTCGTCATATGGCGGGGTCGTGCGAGGTGCGAAAGGCGAAGAAAACAAAGAAAAAAACCCCTCCCCTCATTGTGAAGCTTGGCCGATGCTTTTTCTTTTGGCGGGCTTTACATTTCTAATACACGGAGGAGAGAAAAGAGAAAAGGGGACAGTCCTCCCAAGAACCCGTAGATAGGCAGAGAGGGGTTTAGTTCGCTTCATATTGCCGGTTGGCAGTCGAAACGCAACGTATATAAAAGTAACCATCTTTCCTCTTGTAGGACCTCCAAGTCCCAACGAGCCATCTTGCGCCTTTCTAGTTTCACGTCTCAATATACTATTCCCAAGCTCTCCCAACCTTTTGACCCCCTTTGACACTTACTAGACGTGATCCCCGTCTTATACACCGACACCATGGCTCCCGTTGACCAGACCAAGTACGTTTCCGGCGGCCAACGACCAGGTGCAAAACATAGATCCATTCCATTGTGCTAACCTTTTCCGCAGGCGCACTTTCACGCTCAACACGGGCGACAAGATCCCCGCCGTCGGCCTCGGCACGTGGCAATCCGCCCCCTCGGAAGTCTACCACGCCGTCCTCGCCGCCCTCAAGCACGGCTACCGCCACATCGACACGGCCCTCGCCTACGGCAACGAGAACGAGGTCGGCGCCGCCATCCGCGACTCCGGCGTGCCCCGCGCCGACATCTGGGTCACCACCAAGCTCGACAACCCCTGGCACAAGCGCGTGCCCGAGGGCATCGACGCCTCCCTCAAGCACCTCGGCCTCGACTACGTCGACCTCTACCTCATGCACTGGCCCAGCAGCACCGACCCCGCCGACCTCTCCAAGCATCACGAGGGCTGGGACTTTGTCGACACCTGGCGCGAGCTGCAGAAGTTGGCTGGCACCGGCAAGGTCCGCAACTTGGGCGTCTCCAACTTTGGCATCAAGAACCTCGAGAGGTTGCTCAACGACCCTTCGTGCAAGGTGAGTGCGAGACGTGAGGGGGGCGCATACGCTCTCCCACCACTAAACCCCTCTTTTTCCTATTTTGCTAACCACAAGGACTTTCCACCGTTTCTCAGATCGTCCCCGCCGTCAACCAGATCGAGCTTCACCCCTGCAACCCTTCCCCAAGCTCGTCGCCTACAACACCTCCAAGGGCATCCACTCCACCGGCTACTCGTGCCTCGGCAGCACCAACTCCCCCTGTACACGAACCAGACCCTCCTCGACATCGCCAAGGCCAAGGGCCGCACCCCCAGCAGGTCCTCCTCATGTGGGGTCTCCAAAAGGGCTGGAGCGTTATCCCCAAGTCCGTCTCCGAGAGCCGCATCCAGGCGAACTGGGACGTCGACGGCTGGGAGCTCACCGACGACGAGGTCGCCCAGCTCGATGCCATCCCCGACAGGTTCAAGGTGTGCGGTGACGCCTGGTTGCCCATCCGCGTCTTTTTCGGCGATGACGAGTAAACTTACTCTTCTTAGAAAGGGGCTGGCTTGTGGAAGGAGGAGAGTACAAAGGGTCTAGGCCTTCCTTTCCCCCGTCTCCCTTGCTTTTGTTCATATCTCGAATTCTATATATATCTCCTGTACCTAGTTGCTCCTATAGTTGGATTAAAAGTTCGTCAGCGTTGGCATTTTCATCTAGTACTTCTATTCCTACACAATTCTTCTCTCGCCCTCTTTCCGTCGAATAGCGTATAAACCTGTGACCTAGAGCTTCGAGTCCTTATTTGCTTCTCTCTTCGGCAAGGCCTGCTCAACATGTGAATCCTCATCCTCCCCCTTTCCCTCGTTTTCTTGTACTTCCTCCTCCTCCCTCATAAGCTCCGCCACCGCCTCCCTCAACAACTCCGCCATACCCCTCCCCTCATCATCATCCAGCTCCTCCCTCTGCCCCTTGGCAAACATGGCATAGCTCCGACTAAACCTCGCCTCCCCGTCGCCCCGTCCTTGCCCGCGGCCCCGGCCCCCGCGCCCCTCGGCACAATATGAAAGTGCACGTGGCCCACGACCTGCCCGGCTCCGACGCCGTTGTTCTGCACCACGTTCCAGTCGGGCGACCCCGTAACCTTGACCACCGCGTGCGATAGCACCGCCAGCCACTGGCCCATCTCCGCCGCCTCGTCCCGCGACACGTTGGTTAGCCTCGGCCGGTGGCTCCGCGGGCAGAGCAGGATGTGGAAGGGCTGCAGCGGCATGATGTCCAAAAACGCCATGACCGTTGGCGTCGACAGGACGATGTGCGTCTCCGGCGCTGTCTTGGTGGGTGAGATGGGGGAATCGTCGGCGAGCGGGGACGACGGGGGTGAAGCGGGTGCATAAGGTGCGTAGTTTGCCGCGATGTTGCAGAATGGGCAGTTGGGGTCGTCGATGGAGGCCATTGTGTGCATGCGGTTCTGAATGCTCCTTGTTTGTGTCAGGGCTGCTGCTCTTCCTAGGATTGATGATTTTCGGATTTTGCCGAATTATGAATTTGATACAACTGCAAATTTAAACTGCTTTAGGTGTAGGTAGGTAACAAGGTGGATTCAAGAACAAGGCCGATTACATGTTGCGGTCAACATGAACAATTTTGGCCAGTGCTAAGCATTTCGAATAATTGATCAATTGGTCTATAAATAATTCATCCAGATCCCCGGGCCCGGGCTCCTCCCCAAAAACGTGCCTCGGCATCCGCATCACCACGGCGCGCACGCTAATCGCAAATCGCATGCGCCAACACTGCTCACTAACAAATATAACGAACACCACTACATGTATTCCCCAAAACGCAAGAGGGAAGAAACGATCCGAAAAGGGTTTCAGCAAAGAAACGCTTGAGATAATCAGACAAGCGCGGCAGGAGGAAGCGGAAGCATTGATCGCATTTGCAGGAACGTTGTCAAAACTTCGGTACGATAAGCAACACAAACCAGTCGAATTCAATGTCGGTGATACAGCGTATTTGCGACTTTGCTGGCGGCGCCAGCTGTCGTCAGTGAACCGGGGTTCACTGTGGGTGGAAAGTCTCTCAGCCTGTCTGCGTGCCAATGTCGTCGACTGGTTACCAGTGGTTCCCAGTCGCTCCAGTCGGTTACCGTTGGTTCCCGTGGCTGCTGAATGATTGACCTGCAGACTGTCTGACTGATTGATTCCTTAGTAGGTTAGTTGACGAACGGGAGTGCTTGCTGATTGCAAGTCTGTACTGGCTGGCGTCTTTGCTTGCTTGCATCATCCCGGTCGCTAATTTTTTCATTGGGATTCCCCAATCGCAGGTCATAAGCGACTTTAACAATGGGATCGCCCATTCCTTCGCTGTTACGTTTTTGCTTCCCGGGATCATGAGAGTCTTTTTGCTGAACAAGCAATTTACAACCAGCAATTGCTCTATCAGCTTATGCTCGCCCATTTGCCATTGCGTTCCTTCCGCTTTCACTGGGGGCATATCTGTGATGAAATCCATCGCAATGGTGTGGAAGGGTACGGGCGTGACTGTTATGCTTCGCATTTCGCCGTTGGTGAACTGGTTGTCTTTCTGGTTTTTGAGGCAGATTGGGCATTTGGCATAGTATTCTTCCACTGTCTTCTCTTTTCGCCTGAAATGGAAACCTGTCAAGTTTACCAACATTCTTCCTTGTCGGAAGTGCTGTTGGTCGTCATATGCCATTTTTGGAATCCTTCCCACAAAAGGCCTTGGCACGCATAGTTTCTTGTTTCCTCTCGAATCGTTGTAGAAGAGTAATCCTTCCTCCTCGAAAGGTCCCAATGGAATACTGCGCTTCATATAAGGAGCGTAAAGGTGCCATGTAAATAGTGGGTCTTAGAAAGTGAAAGAAAGCTCCGTTGCGCTCGCTTCATCGCTCCTTCTCTCCCGAGTGGGTTGCCCTCGTTGGTTTCCTAACTCCCACTCGCTCCGGTTGTTGCGCTGCCGCGGTTCCGCTACCGCTCCCGCTTGCTACCGCAGTTCCGCTACCGCTCGCCGGAGCTGCTCCGTCGTCATCGCCATCGTCATCCTCGTTGTCGTTGCTGGCAGTGGTTTGCGTCGCCACATCGTCGTCTCCATATCTCTGGGTCGTCCGGTTCTGCCAGGTCCTCCTGTCCTACATCTTTCAGCCTTCTCATCATTGCCCCGCTCAGTTCTTTGCCGTTCGCCGAACTCAAAACTTTCCTCAACTATGTCTGCTCCAGCACCCTCGTCCAGTCAAACTTCCTCCACCGCTTCTTAAAATCATCCACCCTCGCGTCCCCCTTCCTCCACCGCCCCTGCTTCTTAATCACCTCGGGCCCGACGTCGAGCACCCCGCCAATCACCTCCCGCGCGAACAAGTCCCCGCGGGGCCACTTGCCCGCGTTCTCCACGATGTGGCCCAGGCCGCCGTCCAGGGTGAACCAGACGTGGAAGTAGGGCATCTCCCGGGCGATGGACCGCCGAAACGCCATGCGGCCCATGCCGGACTCGCGCGCCTTGGCCCCCGTGTCGATGACCTTGCGGTGCTGCGACCACTCCTCGTCCGCCGTGAGGAAGGCCTCCTTAAAGTACGCCGGGATCGTCTCGCCCAGCTCGTACGGGATGGGCACCACCATCATGGCCGCGTGCGGGTGCCGCTGCGGCGACGCGGCGTTTTCGTAAAGAGGACCTCGCGCCCCTGGTCGTGGTACATGCGCGTGAGCGACTTCATAAAGTTGCGAATCTCCTCCCACTCGTCGTCGTCGCACTCGAGCAGGTTCGTGCGGTGCGCGAGCGGCACGATGACCGCCCCGCCGTCGCTGACCTCGGGCTCCGTCGGCAGCGTGAGGAACGCCCGCGTGCCCAGCGAGATGACGGGCGCGATGGGCTGCTTGCCCGTGTCTTCGTGGTAGCAGAGCGGGCACGCGTCGAGGATGCGGTTCATCTTTGGAACTCGTTGATGGCCAGGTTCTTGAGGTTCACTTCCGACTTGTGCACCCGCTTGGCGAGCTTCGCCGCGTTCTCGTCCATGTACTCGAGGTCGTCGTCGAAGCGCGAGTCCTGGCGATCCGCTCGGCGAGCCTCATGCCTTCACCCCCATCTGGTTCTTCGTCCTTCGCTCCTCTTGCACCATTTGCTCAATCGACATGTCGTCGTTCTCTTCGAGGTTGCCGCGCTCCCGCCCGCGCTTCGTCTCGACGGCCTTGACCTCGCCGCGCGTTCCCGCCAGCATGCGGTTCTCCATCGCTCCGAGCGCCACGGTTTTCGGGCCCGTCTCGACAAAGCGGCGGCGGCCTGGTTGTATTCTTCTTCGAGCTTGGCGGCGTCGGGAGCGCGACGCAACTTTGCCTTCATCATCTGCGCACGGAGCCGGTTGAGGGCTGTCTGGTCCATTGTCGCCGCCGGCGCCCGGTGTACCTCGTCGACAATCGTGGCCGCCGGTTCGGTCTGCTCGGCCGCCGGCGTAAACCCCGGCGGACCCTGCGCTAGCCTGTCCCTTTTCTCCTTCTCCATCCTCGCCGTGTAGAGGTTGCCCGTGGGACCTTCCTTGATCGCGTAGCCATCGCCGTAGAGTTTCCTTCGATCAAGCTCATCCTGCTCCTCCCTCGCGATATCGAATTCTTGAAGGCTCCCAAAACGCTCCTTCGCGACGTCCTCCAAGGTGCGTTCGTCGCGTTTCGCAGTCGCATACACGGCCTTGAGCTTGGTCATGCGCCACTGGGATCCGCTATCCCCGAATTTGTAGTTGATTTTTATTTCCTTGGCCACGTCGCCCGCTTCCTCGTCCGAGTCGTAGCTGTAGTCGTTGAGGCCCTGGTTGAGCTCGCGGTCGTGCAGGACTCGTTTCGGCTCCTCCTTGGGGGCGGGGGCGGTGGTTCCTTGTCCCGCCGGTGGATGTAATCGATCTCTATAGCGGAAGGCGCTGTCATCCAGGAATCTCGCTGTAAACCCGACTTGCTGCCGCCCTCGCCGCCCTCTTGGGCGGAGACGTCCTTCGACGACCTTGACCTTTCCTTATCGTGATGGTCATCTCGTGAGCTGCGATGCTCTCGGTCTCGGGTACGGTCCCGATCCCCGCGCTCACGATGTCTCCTGTCGTCTCCATGCCGGCTCGATCGATCCCCGTCGCCGTGTCGTGACCTTTATGCCGATGCCCTTCCCGATCTTCGTCGTCGTCGTGTCGATGCGATCGGTGTCGGTGTCTCCCCTCGCCATCCCTCTCTCCGCGCCTGTCCTTCTCGTCGCGTTCGTGCCTATGCTTTCTCCTCTTCCTGTCTTCCCCGTCGCCGCGGCTCCTTTCTGCCTTCTCTGCCGCCAAGCTCTTTCGAACTCGGCAAGTCCGTCGTCCATTGCGGAAAGTAGCAAAGGAAAGGCTGCCGGAAAAAATTGGTGTGGGGAGTCAAATACCAAGGGATTTTGTAAACGCGATAACCTATACTAGGGGCGTTGTTCTGATAGGCTTTGCTGACAGGTTGCGATGGAATGGCTAGGGTTTCCAAGAGTGACTGACAATCATCAAAAAGTGGCGAGAGACCAAAAGCTCTCCTGCGGATGTGTTGACACTTCTGTTTTTGGTAGTGGCAGGGTACTAATTATTAGTGTGCAGGGCAGTACAGCACATGGTAGAGCCTTGATTAACACCTATCGAAATGCGCCGCGCACGGTCCAGTTCCCCGGTGAAGATTTCAGAGGTGGACCTCGAACGGCTTCCGCTTGTCATCCATCAATTTTCTTCCGCCTCCCA
The DNA here is from genome assembly GCA_949357655.1 of Parascedosporium putredinis. Classification (NCBI taxonomy): domain Eukaryota; kingdom Fungi; phylum Ascomycota; class Sordariomycetes; order Microascales; family Microascaceae; genus Parascedosporium; species Parascedosporium putredinis. The sequence continues at coordinate 802,389 of CASHTG010000003.1, forward strand.
GGCTCCGAAGGAATTATTTTCCTCCCCCAAAACCATCCTCCACCCCCAAATTCACCACCGTTCTCGCACCCCGCCACGAGAAACCCCCCAGCGCATCACCCGAGACACCGGAGAGATCGATACACGCTCTCAATCAACTCCTAGACACCCACACTCGCACATCTCGAAACCCTCCCCGCACGCACATCAAAATGTCCCGCGAAGAGTACCAGATCCCTACCTCAGCCGCCGACCACGGCCCCAAGTCCTACGAGCCCGTCGGCGCCAAGACGGCCAACCTCGTCTACATCTGCGGTGACTGCGGCGTCAAGTCTTCCGATCACCAGACTGTTCCCTTTTGAGGTGCAAGTTTTGCGGTTGCCGTATCCTGTACAAGGATCGTACTAAGCGGTGAGTCTCGAGCTCTGGAGGGGAGGGCGTCTGACCTTGCCCCCGTTACTCGTCAACTGAACTTTGTCTAACTTGCCTTGTTCTTCTCTTCAATAGTATGGTTCAGTTTGAGGCGCGATAAGCGGGTATTCTACGGTATGGAGTGAACGATCTGTCAACGAATAGGCTCGGGGTGGTTCTCTTTTTTCTTTTATTATTTCACCTTTTTTTTCTCTCTTTGCATTGGCATTCTACGGATACCGGAGCTTCGGCGCATTGGTTCAGAGGTGGCGAGGATCAGCAAGGAATGCCGAGGCGTGCGCTCCTCTATACTTAGACATCGGTCTAGGACGTTTCTTAAGCAGCATTGGCAAGATTGTAGTGGTATCATCAATTTCCCTCTAAGGCCTAAATACTGGTGGTACACATGCACATGAAGAACGTCACAAATGCTTTTCTCCCCTCCTCCAATGGTCCCACGGGTTTTCACACCAGGGGTCCACTTCCTCCCAGCCTACTGCCTTTGAGAGTGAAGATACTTGGCGTAACTCGCATCCGCTTCCACAGAATCTTCCGTGCCGAGCGCTGCCTTGTACCGATCTTGCAACGCGTTTGCACCAGCGCCCTCGCCCTCATCCGCGTAATCATCGTCTCCGCTATCATCCGCGACCTCGATGCCGGCGATGCTGGAGATGAGGTCAGACGATCCTCCGGGCCCGACTGACATTCCCTTCATCATCTTGTCCAGCTCCTTTTCTCGCTTCTTCAGCTTCTCCTCTTGCTTCTGCTCCCTGAGTCGATCAAGCTCGGGTTGATAGTCACGCTCAAACTCCTCTGCCTTTTCCTGGACGGCCTCAAAGAACTCGTTGACGCCGGTACCTAGCCTCGAGCTTACGCCAACGACCTTGAGGTGAGAGTAAAACTCCTCAAGCACCAGACTCATGGAAGAGAGGAGGCTGCTGCCGTATCCCGAGCCACTCTCCGCGCCCTCTGCCTCGGCGCGGAGCTCGTCTTCGGTAAGAGCCTCGCGAAGCGACTCGTAGTCCGTCATCCACTCCTTGGCAAAGCTAGCGTCTTTGACGTCGGTCTTGTTGAAGACCAAAATCATGGGGAGCTTGGTTTTGTAAAGTATACTGCACGCATAGAGCATGTTGCTCATGAATGTGCTCGTAGATGCCGTGCGCGGAGTGTCGATAATGTAGGCTAGAACGGTGGGGAAGGAGGATGCGAGAGACTCTAGAAGGATTTGGCCGCTGGCGGACCACACGAAGACCTCAATCTGGCCGGCTATAGAGGTGAGGCGTATTAGTTGATAGGAATTCAAGGAAAAGCCACGTGTGGGGGTAACTTACGTGTGTCGACAATGATGTGTTTGACGGGCTTGCGCTCGGGGTGCTCCGGGTCGGGCTGGGCCCTCTTTTCCAGAAGACCGACCATTTGGTCGATCTTGGTCGCAAATAGGTTGAGAGAGGTCATGATGGCACCATTAGGACCTAGATTATAGTGCTTCATCACGTCTTTATACTTGATGGATTGGCGGATGTCGATATTACAGTCGAACGGGACCTCGAGAGTGGCAGGGTCAAGGTTTATGACGTAAGGTGCGCTGCCCTTGGAGTGTAAGTGGGAATTGATGCGCCGCATGAAAGTCGTCTTTCCAGATCCTAAGCACGATGCACGTGGTTAGTCTCGATCTTGTCGTGTCTGCGGACCCGGGCGTGTAGTCTTACCTGCCATTCCCACGCACACAATCACGGTAGGACGATCCCCAGCGGGGACGCCTGCGGGTTGTGAAGAGGAAGCCATGGCAACAAGCCCTGGTGGGGCGGGCGTCTTGTTCTATCGGGCGTGTTTAGGTAGGCGAAAGACTAGAAATGCCAACAACGTAAAGGGGATGCCGTGTTATGGTATGAATCGTGCGGTGCGTTGCCTCAAGGTGCGGTGGATGAGGTTGACGGAATCCTGCAGAGCATGATTTTGGCGGGGTCCTTCCAGAAAAAAAGAGGTCTGTCTGGAAGCTGACCAAACTCAGGAAGAGAACGATGCTTGTAGCGGAACAATTGCAATAAAGAGTTGATTGCGGGGAGTGGCAGAATAGCGGGCGGTGAGCTCGAAACAAGTGCTATTCCTCGTCCAATTGACTCACACCCCACCTTGGGACGAGGACCGGGTGGGCATGAAGTGGAGGGAAAGGACGTGTTTCCTTCCCTTTATATAAAACGGTAAAAGTGTTCTTTTTGAATTCTGGTCGATTTCAAGCTCTTGGAAGTATCTCGTATAGACTTTGCAGCTTGTCGACCTGAAAAAAAAAACCACACCCACACAACACATAACAAACACAATGGCGACCATGACGGCCGAGGAGCGGTTCGCCCTCATCCAAGAAAACCTGGAGGAGGTTCTGAACCCCGAAATCATCCAAAAGATTCTGAACGAGGGAAAGAATCCAAAGATTTACTGGGGTACGGGCAACTATACTCGGCGTTGAGCGGCTGTAAGAGATGTGCTGGCGGGCACGAGTACTAATACGGTTTTTGCGCCCCGTGCTTCTAGGAACCGCGACGACGGGCAGGCCGCATTGCGGCTACTTCGTGCCCGCGATCAAGATTGCGCAGCTCCTCGCGGCGGGGTGCGAAATGACCATCCTGCTCGCCGATATCCACGGATTCCTCGACAACCTCAAGGCCCCCATCGAGCTCGTGGAGCAGCGCGCGTTATTCTACAAGCAGTGCATCACCGCCATCCTCCAGGCCGTGGGCGTGTCGACGGACAAGCTAAAGTTCGTCCTCGGCAGCTCGTACCAGAAGAATGCGGACTACGTCATGGACGTGTACCGCATGTGCTCCGTCATCTCCGAGCACGATGCCAAGAGGGCGGGCGCGGAAATCGTCAAGCAGTCGGACAATGCGCCGCTGAGCGGTCTCCTCTACCCGATTCTCCAGGTGCTTGACGAGCAGTACCTTGATGTAGATGCGCAGTTTGGAGGTAGGCTTTGGATCTAGTTAATTTGTTGTTTGGTGGAGTTGTGAGACTAAAGCTCTGAGAATAGGTCTCGACCAGAGGAAGCTCTTTATTGCGGCCAAGGACTGGCTGCCGAAGCTCGGATACAGGGAGGTAAGGAGTCTGACTCTTCACTTTGCCGGGAAGCGAACCACTGGCTCTTGGGCGTGTACTGACTCATGCCATTTTAGCGCGCGCATTTGATGAACCCCATGGTTCCTGGACTACAAGGCGGCAAGATGAGTGCTAGCGACCCCAGTATGTGATCCCGAGTGGAGAGGAGGGGCTTCCTCGAGACAGTGTTTAGTACTGACTTTTGTTGAATAGACAGCAAGATTGACCTTCTTGACGCCGCCGATGTGGTAGCAAAGAAGATCAAGAAGGCCGAAGCAGCTCCTTTGGTGGTGGAGGGCAACGGCATCCTCGCCTTTGTAGAATTTGTGTTGCTACCCGCGGCGGGCCTCAAGGGCAAGCGCGAATTCGTTGTCAAGCGCGAGAGGGATGGCCTTGAGCCCCTCGTTTACACTGATATCTCCAAGATTCAGGAGGACTACAAGAACGATGTCGTGAGTCGAACCTTTACCCATACACTCTGACCCTCCCGAATCACCGGCGTGGCTAACACATTTTCTCTCTCTCTTCTTCTTTCTTTTTATCACAGTTGACTCCCCAACTTATCAAGCCTGCGGTGACCGAGGCTCTCCAGGCGCTCTTGGCCCCTGTCCAGGCTGCTTACCAGGCCTCTGCGGAATGGCAAGAGATTACAACAAAGGCCTACCCCCGAGGAGAAGAAGAAGGAGAAGAAGGTGAAGAACAAGGGCACCCGATACCCCGGAGGTGGTGCCCCTCCTGCTACGGGCGAGGCCCTGCCTATTCGCTCGGCCGAAGGCGACAAGCCTGCCGCGTAAAGATACAAAATTCGAGGCGAATCAGAGGGGAAGAAAAAGGGGGAAGAAATCCACAATTGTAAATAAAACCCGGCGTGTCGGCAAGGGACTAGCCGTAGTAGGTTGTCCGTTTGCCGCCTTCAGAGCCTAAAGTCCATGATGAAATCTAGAAGCTACAAGTACCGTGATGAGATAACGTCCTGCAGAAGCGCAGTTTGTATGAGTCTGTCGCTCATCTGCGATCATCCTCTCGAAGAAGAGATTGCTTTCCCTGTGCTAAAAGAGGGACTCTTGATGTATCAAAAATGCTCCTTGGGGATAAGTCGACTTACGGCGACGTTGCGTGAGATGGGCAGGACCGACTGGTTTAGAGATTGGAGTGACCCAAGCGTAAAGAAATAAGAAGCGCTTTAGGGAATATACGTAAAGTCATGTCATCCGAACCTTGCTAATTTATGTTTTTTCCTACCTTCTCCAGAAATGTAATATCTGAATATACCAATGTACAAAATTTGACGTAGAACATCTGCGAATAAAAACCTCCTTAATCTTGGAGAGTGCGTGATACGAAGTGCCGCACCAACGGGCTGCTGTTGATCCAGCGCCTGGATGTTTTCAATGCTGTTTCATCGCATCGTTCTCTCTGTAGAATTGATGGCTGGGGAGCGGAGCACACGCTGGCCGTTGCAGTCCCCTTTTTCTTCCCAGCGGCACCGACGGACCCTCAGCGAAGATCCCTGCCGGAATCAGAGTCGCGTTGTAACTTGTACCGTCGCAGTCACCGGTTTTCCAGGATGGTCTTGAATAGGCTGCGCAGAGCGGGAGTGGCGGACATACCCTCCAAATTTATTTTAGGGAGAGGACAGAACATTTGCAGGAAGAATACATTGTTCCTTGTACTCTTGTGGCAATGCGCGCGCAGAGTTGGAAGGATTGAGGAGAACACTCCATCTCGGAAACTCAAAATGGCCATTTCTCCTTTTCAATCCTCACTTCCTCTGCAAAATCCGGATTGACAATAACGGCGATTCGGGAGTAGCTGGGCTGGTCCTCAGAAGAACACGCAACCAAACACACACCCCCGCAAGCCAAACACTCGAAAGCTCCCGTCTTTCCGGCAAACCGAGCCCCCGCATATCCGTCTAGCTCGCTGTCGACCACCTCCGTGGAAAACCGCTGCTCTGTTCCAGGTGTCGTCATCGGCTAAATCGGCGACCACCTCACGATCATCCGAACTCGCCTTCACCACCACAACAGACGTTCACGACCGAACGAACGGTTGCATTTTTCTTCATCGCTGCCATGTCTTTCGAAACTACGAGACGCCGGGTTATCCGGAGAATCAACAGCAAATACATCTTCCTCCGCGTTGTACGTTTTCCATCCAGCATGCGAACTCACGAAGCTGCTGCCTTGACTCGCCAAGAGTCTTCTGCCGAAATTTTGACTAACGCCAAATCACTGTCTCTTAGCCGCTACTGCACACAATCATACTCTTCATCGAGATATCCTTGATGTGCCGTCTTGCCATCAAATTCAGTACCTACTATGATGAACGACCAAGTTGGTTCTCCCCTTCCCACTCCGCCCGTCTTGCAACCGCCAAGATGGTAGTCGGAGGATAGAGCCGATCCAAGGGATCTCGTCGAAGCGCTTGCTGACTTATTCTTCTTCTTTCTACCCTAGTCATGACGATGATGGTCACAAACGCCATCCTCGGTGGTATGGCTGATACCGTCGCCCAGCTCATCTCCGCCATCAATGCCCGTGGCTCCCTCAAGCCCGGTGGCCTCGCAAAGCATGATCCACTGTCCATCGAGCTCCACGACCTCGATAGGAAAGATGGACTGCTTGGACAGGACTTCGAGGCGGCGGCAGCAAACCCGTTCGACTTTGAGCGACTCGTGCGTTTCATGAGCTACGGTTTCGCCATCGCCCCCGTGCAGTTCAAGTGGTTCCGCTTCTTGGAGATGTCGTTCCCCATCATCAAAGGCAACATGTGGGGCCCGGCTATGTTGAGGGTTTTGTGCGACCAGTTCCTCTTTTCCCCTCTGAGTAAGTGGCTCTTGTCGAAGATGAGCAAAACCCTTGGACTCGCGCTAATTGATCCGAATATAGGCGTCCTGACCTTTTTCGTCGCCATGACTATCGCCGAGGGTGGCGGGAAGCGTGCGGTCTCGGCCAAGCTGAGAGACATGTACTTCCGCACCCTGATGACGAGTTATCTTGTCTGGCCTGCGGTTCAGATCGTCAACTTCCGATTCATGCCGCTTCAGCTGCAGTTGGTAAGTTGTAGCCCCGAGAACCAAGCTTTTACTTTGCAATGGAGCTAACGCCAACCTAGCCTTTCGTGTCGTGCGTCAGCATCGCGTGGACGGCTTACTTGTCCCTCGCCAACTCGGCTGATGCAGAGATTTGAGCGCGGCATACGGTCTCGAGCCGTAAACTGAGGGAAAGGGTTGGTGCATATTCCTAGATTGTCTCTTAGAAGGTCTGGGCTGGGGCGTAAACGGCGGCGGCATATTCCGGTTGTTTTATCTAGGCACCAAATGGGTAGCCATGACTACTCTCTCGTGGGCCATTTTCCCGTCTTTCTCTCTGGGCACAAGCATAAGTTTTGCTTGCAATGGCCTCCATGTTTCATTTGCTTGGTTTGATTTGGTTGGTAGTTATTTGGACCTGGTGTTTTGGTTGTCTCTCATTGATTGTGCATTCCTATGCATTCATGTGCATCCATGTGTCTTACCATGTCTACATGTGACGAATCGAACAGATATGGAATAATTTCGCGATGCGTCAAGTTCTCTTGAAGTTTTGCGTCCCGAGAAATTCGTTAGCTGTTTGTACTGATGCAATCTCACAGAGACGAGCAGAAAGATGAGAGAAGAGCGAAGATGAGGGGAAAGCCCCAAAAGGGAAGAAAGCCAGCCTTAAATAAAAACCGCAGCCGGGCTAGAAAGCGATAATTCAGGTGCACCCCTGCCTTGTGCAACCATCGTGAGTCCAATAACCTCCAGGGGTCCTTCGGTCTGTCACTGTTGTGCTGTGCGTGTCTGTGGGGGCCGCACTAGCCACACTACCGTCCATGTCCCGCTCCGTCTTTGTGGCGCAACTGCGGTTTGCGAACAGCTGTCCAGAGCTCGAGGCATCCACCCCATCAATCGAGACGCAGTAGTAGCTTATTTCGCGACATCGACACTTTTCCTAACAACGTTCAATTCGAGCCCATTTCCTTTTGGGTAATTCAGCGGTTCGCACACTCGTATACGGTTATTTTCACCGGCGTCCGGAAGACTCGATTCCCTTTCGCCTTTCGCTTGCCTTGCTCCCGCAGCGAAGCCACCCCCGGACATTGGATTCAACAGACTAGAAAAGACAACCTGCGAAAGACGTTTTGCGACCTTGCTCGAACGGCGACAAAGTTTCCCCAACGTAGTGGGAAAGCGAACAACGCGAAATATATATATACCTTTACTAGCCTCTCACCCCGGCAGTACCCACATCACACATCTCCAAGATGCTCTCCGCGCTAGCGAACCCGAGGCATCTGGCCTCCCAGCTCCTCACCTTTGGCTTGATTCTCTCCTCCGCCTTCATGGTACGCTGCTGCCCCTCTTTCCCTCACGGTGAGGACTGTACCATATTCTAACATGAAAATGCCCTACAGATGTGGAAAGGTCTCTCCATCCTGACGGATTCTCCCTCGCCCATCGTCGTCGTCCTCTCCGGCTCCATGGAGCCCGCGTTCCAGCGAGGTGACCTTCTCTTCCTCTGGAACCGGAACCTGATAGCCGAGACCGAGGTCGGCGAGGTGGTGGTCTACAACATTAAGAACAAGGATATCCCTATTGTCCACCGCGTTGTGAGGAAGTTTGGGACTGGGTACGTTTTTCTTTCTTTCCTTCGTTTGCCAACTATATACATGTCGCCAACGAACAAGGGCGAAGAGAAAGAACGAGAGAACGAACCTAAGCTAACCGTGAGAACACGGCAACTAGACCCCACGCCAAGCTCCTGACAAAAGGCGACAACAACGTCGGCGACGACACCGAGCTCTACGCCAAGGGCCAGGACTACCTCGACCGCAGCGACATCATCGGCAGCGTAGTAGGATACTTCCCCTTTGTCGGCTACGTCACCATCCTCCTCTCCGAATACCCCTGGCTGAAGACGGCCATGTTGGGCATCATGGGCCTCGTTGTCGTTTTGCAGAGGGAGTAAAGAAGGAGAGGTCCTGGGGTTTTTGAATGAGGATAAGCGGTTGGGCACAAGGGGCAGGTAGGCCATGAACCTGTATGGAAATGAGGAGGACAAAAAAGAGCCGACATGTATCGGAAGGAGAAGCCTACGTTGCCGAACCATCTGCGTGGAGATGACGTGTTGGTGGATGGAGGGAATGAAACGCATATATCTATATATCACTTCGTGTATCAGTTACCAAAGGAGTTCTTCTGGGAAAGCAAATACAAAATTCATCAAGATCTAACGGTCCTTCCAGTACTTGGAAAGGAAGACTACACAATTAGCCTTTGTGACATGATTTCATTATGGCTATTGATATAACCTGAGTAGCTAACAAGAAACAAAACCTGGCCATCTGCTATCCTTACTTGGACGGATCTATCCTTGAAATGCACACCCACTCCGATTCGCATTGCAAATATCGTACAAGGCAGGGGAGGGTGCCTTTCGCCACATGAGCAGCATCACACAAAACGGGTAGTCTCCAACATCTAATATTCGTCTTCGACACCGTCGTCGCCATCATCGTCATCATAGCCGCCCTGGTCATCCTCATCGTATCCACCGTCATCCACCTCTTCCTCATCATCGTCATCTCCTCCAATGAGGTCGTCGTCATCATCGTCCACATCACCCACTACACTCTCGGCGGGTTCCGCCATGTCATCCCCAGCGCCGGCTTGGCTTCCCGCGTAGCTCGTCTTGGTGCTCGTGGCCGTGCCAGTGCCGGGGGACTAGGCATGTCAAACAGGCTGCGGATGGCATCGTAGTTGATGCGGGTGGAGAAGGCGCGCTCCTTCATGACATTGACGGCAGCCTCGGCGGCGGTGCTGGCTGGGCTCGTCTGCCCTTCGCCGATGCGGGGCTTCTTGCGGCGGCGCCGAGTGGCCTTGGGCTTGTCAGCCTCGGCCTTGCGTCGAAAGACTTTCTCCTGTTGATTGCGGAGCCAGTCGCGGTTTTCGTTGACCCAGAGGCGTTCCTTGACGAGGGACTCCTCGGGAGAAAGCAGGCAGTACATAACCTCGGGGTCGTTGGCGAATTCATCCTCGCCCACAACCTCGGACATGGACACCTCCTTTTGCGGGCGCTGCTGATTAGCCCACATGGTATGTAGCTGGGCCCGCTGCTCGGCGCTGCTAAAGGCCATGGCGTGCTCCATGGTCTGGGGGTCGTTGAAAATCTCGGAAATTTCCTCCTCGAGCACATTCTCGTCGCGCTCCCACGCTTCGGTCACGGGCATGCGCGACTGCGGTACTTTGACTTCTTTCCAGCATCAGCAGGGTCCTCTGCCGGGTCGGCAACGGTAGTGGCGGTGGCTGGCGAGGCGGTATCGCTATTCATGGCTTCTTCCAAGGCGTCGCCAAATTTTGCGGCGAGTTTCGCGAGAGCATCGGAGCTATTAGGGTCCCCGAGAGAGGGCATGTCCACGGTGGATGCGGAAGGAAGAGGTGGGATTACAAAGCCATCCGCATCTCGGCGAAGTTCCGTAGAGGGAGTAAGTGTTGAAGTGGCAGTATCGTTGGTCAGGCTTGGGTCAATGGGAATAGAGTCTTGATTGTCCACGCCAATCACTCGAGGCTGGCTCGGATCTTGCCCATAAGGAGGGCTTCCCGCACACTGTCGAAGAACGAATCCTCATCGCCATCCTCATCATCCACCCCTCGGCGTCCGTGATTCTACGCTTCCGCTTCCGGCTTTTTCCCTTCATCAACTCCTTGTATTCATCGGATTTTCGGTAAAAGGAAGGTGGGTCGTGTGAGGATTCGAGAAAGTCTTGCGTCAAGAAGTCTTCTACCGTCATGTTACTAGATTCGGTGAATTTGAACTCCTCGAGGCGGCTCTGGATGGTGTGGTTGGTGACCTTGACAATGTACACAACCTCGCGCACGGTACGGCGGAAGTTGTTCATGCGGGCGGCCATGAGCAGGCAAGCACCGCAAATGCCTGAGGGACGGCGGCCCATGACCATCCAATCTCTGCTCATACGGCGAACGAGGCGCACGGCGTCCTCGGCCACCTTGTTCGTCTTTTCGTAGAACTCGAGCTTGCTCGCAAATCGGTAGATGAGGTCCTCCGGGTACACGGGTACTAGACCGTCGCTGCAAATGGGCACGGCCCGATTGAGGGCCTTGAAAGCTCGCCCGAGGCGGAAGACGTTGATTTGGGTGAGATCGGCGAGATCAATGAGCATGATCTTGCAAGGGGTTCGTTACGGCAGGCGGCGTAGAGGCACACGGCAGCCACCATGGGTAGGGTCCGGCCCTGGATAAAGTTGGCGGCGGAGGCGAGCTTGAAGGCCTGGACGCCGGCGGCGACCAGGGACTCGCTAATATTAAGCTGGTTGGCGAAACCTTGCATGAGCTGTTTGGCATCACGAATGGACCTCTCCCTCTCGTCGGAGGAGCCGCCAATACGGCGGAAATTGGGGCCCAGACTGCGGACACCTGCTTGATCGGCACCGATGTAGCTACCTTGGACGATAGCAGCGCCGGCGGACGTTTCGCCAAACTGAATTTCGGAAACGATATTGGAGTCATCGGCGACTCGACCGCAGCTGCGACACGTTCCATCGACGACATTAGGGCGGATACAGCTCTTGTTCGGGCACTGAAGGCCACCCGAGGGGCGAGTGGCAGCTGTGGCAGCGGCGGCGGCGGCGGCGGCACGCTCGGCCTGGCGCCTCTCTTCGTGCTCTCGCATCTGGCGTACGGGGTTGGGCCGTTGCAGGGCCTTTGGCCTCATGGCCTGGCCCTTCTGGGCCCTTTTCGTTGGGGTGATGAAGGAGGACATGGCGTAGAGAGCTAACTCGCTCAAGTATTGAAGGGGAGGACGACTAGACAAAAAAAGAAAAAAACGACAGAAACCACGCGGTGGTGGGCGATCTGAGTCGAATGGAACTAGTAGGTTGTAACTAATTCCTGAGCACTAGGCACCTAAGATATACAATGTAGAATGAAGGTGTTGGCAGTTCCGTACCAAGTACAGGGCGGTAATGTTCGAGTCGTGGAGTCACGGCACAACGCGGTTTGCTCGTTCGTTCGTAGTAGGCAGCCGCACCCTCTGATCCTCCACAAGCCCCCACTGACGCGGGCTTTCTGGGGAAAAGAGCTTAGTAGGTCAGGTCAAGGCTACCATGTGTTCTGAGATCGAGCTATAAATCGAACGTGACGCGGGGGCGCAATGGCCAAGGAAGAAAGAAGAGTCGGAAGAAGAACGAAAAAGCACTTATACTGATATCGAACGGGTTAAAGAAAAAAAAAGTTTGGGGATGGAGGGGTGGATCGATGCAGGAGGGTATTGGGGAGAGGAGAATTGGCAGGGAAAATCGAATGTGGGGTAGTTTTGGCGGTTCGTGGTGGATTTTGGTGTAGCGGCAAAAAGAAGCAACGACTTTTTGGCCACCGCCGCAGCGAGCGGCATCACATGACTTTCCTCTTTGGTTTGGGTCCGGAGGCTAGTTTAGATGAGTCAAGCGGAGTGCTACTGTTCAATTCCCTGCTTGACCCAATATGCTCCTACTTTTCTTGTCACTCAACCCTTAATCTACAAGCGACGAACTCCTTGGTCGGTAACCAGGGTTAGGCTAGGAACTGTTCACCCACTAATTCAAGGGTCTTTCTTTTCATCTTCCATTTATGTTCCCGCGCTTCAGGGAGCCGGTATCGAAATTAATTGAGACAGATCATCCAAAGGGACAGGATAGTGATAATGAAGAAGAATCAATATTAACGAGTCTCTAATCATCATCGAACCCGTCCGGTTGATCTTCGCCGTCCACCCATATCACAATATTGGTGGGCGGGTCTATCATCTCCTTAAAGAAGCGTCGGACATCCTTATCCTTATATCGTAGACTAAAGTGCATCAGAACAAAGGTTGTCTTGGGCCACTTGCGGATCACCTTCTCCAAATCGCTCCATAGGGTGTGTTTCGTCTTGACAGCCTGGGACCGGTGCTCCGGATACAGGAAACTACACTCAGTAATCACAACCGGGATGCCCTCGCGAAGCCACTCGGGCTCGGCGGCAAGGGTCTCCGCCGTGGTATCGCCCATGAAGGCCAGGAACGGCGTCGATTGCGGCGCCGTGATTTCGACCCCGGATTCGCGCAGGGCTTTGAGCTGTTGGCCCGGCAAGGACGTGTATTCCGGCTTGAGCTTGTGGGCGACGGAGCTAAAGACGTACCCGAGACATGGCACCGTATGGTCGCAGGCGAAAGCGGTGGCGTAAATATTCTTAGTGCGTCGAAGGTGGACCGCGTCCCTGGCCGGAGCCCATGTGTCACATGCGTGTTCAGCCACGGAGATTGGCTCGGGTCCCTAGGCGGGGAGCTCGCGGGTTCCTGGCCTGCGCCGTCCGACACGGCTCCTTGCCCGCCGGGAGACTCATGGGGCCCGACGAGGCCGCCGAGATTGAGGATGGAATTGGAGAGGATGAACTGGTCGAATACCGTGCGGACTTCCGCGGGACAGTAGATGTCGGGCGGGTCCTCGCGCTTTACAAAGGCGGGTGCGAGCAAGGTGTGGTCGTTGTGGCCGTGGGTGAGGAAGACGTGCTTTGGCCGGAGCTTGTTCACACAGAGCCCGGCATCGAGGAGGAGATTGAGCTGGGGGATGACAAAGGAGGTGTGCCACGCCGCGCGGGATTTTCCCGTGAGCACGTATTGATCATAGGGCTTGGGAAGCGCCATTCGAGGACCTTGGACCGGCAGGATTGCGGCAGCGGGGTGGCAAACGATGGTTTGTCCGCCATGACGGTGTGTCGCTGGCGGTTGAGTCAGTTCTTCGTTTCGGATAGGGTCTGTTGTCTTGGTTTGGTGTTTAATCGTTGTGGGGAATCGCTTGAGCTTGGGCAACGTGAAGGAATGGCCCGCTCAGCAACCACTACATGCAGTGAGGCTGGATGGTGATGGTGGATGAGGGGGTTGGCGTGTCTCAAGAGACGAAATGACAACACTAATGGACTGAATCCGTTACAGGGTTTGCAGAGGCTTTTGTAATGACTTTTCTAAAATCAATTGACCTCAATCCAAATGTGCGCGCAGGTTGTTTTATCTTTGGCAGTTTGCCTTTAACGATATTCCGTTGATGTAAGAGCCTCTGTCTTTCAAGAATATCAACCTGAAATCTTCCACACAGCCAATGTTGAAGTCGGCGGATTGGCCAACAAGAATCGAGACTGAGGACCCCTGCCGCTGCCCCCGCGAATGGCATTTCGGGCTGCCGGTGACCGCAATATTCGACTCGGCGTGACGCATCGGGTCACTTAGCCACGAAGAGTGAATGATGGCGCAGTCTCCCTCACGCTCGAATAAACTCGATCAATTGACGGTCCCCTGTCTCGCCTGCAGGTTTGCAAGGGTATCAAGACACGCCATTCGCAGAAAGTTGGGGACCGCTCTGCCTCGTTCCCCTGCCCGACATGTCGAAACACCTCGATTGTTGCACGTGTAGCTGATGCTTACATCGGCCAAGCCACCTTTTTCGACTTCACCTCTTCACCCAACTCCACTCAAGCGCATTGACACGCACCCGCCCTCTGCGATTTCTCAGCTAACTCTATCAACAAAGATGGGTAATTCCTATCGGTCTCCAGGCTCTACTCAATACTGCGTGTGCTAGGTCTTATAATTGTCTGTCGATGCTCTTTGCCTTTCTGAAGCAGTTTGGGTTCTTGCTGAATCTACGACGCCTGCAAACTAGTGTAGAGTAGGGTCTCTGACTCTACACGTATAGAGTTCCAATCGCAACCATGAATCCGTTGTATTCGCTTGATATTTAAAGTCTTCGTAGAAGGGTGCATGGATATAAAAGCTGCAATGAGCATGCTCCTTGAGTGTACGCTTAGTCCATCTGTTATCATCTCCTCAACACCAATGGATTATGACCCGATAGATTTCGAGGGGCTCACTTACAACCAGGGAACTACACTCAACCTTGGCTAGTGTCTAGTGCCGCGACGGGACCGTCTCGCCCCCATGGCGTATGTTATCATGGATTTCAAATCTGGTCCCATCGAGTGAAGGAAGCAGTCCGTCGTTCGCGTTGAAGGTGACCGACGCTGAGATTTTACCTCAGTTGAACGCCTCGGATCTGAATGGAACAAGGTAAAGCTAAGAGAAATGTAACGGACGGGCAATCCCTAAGCTCCCGTTCTATATACCCTAAGCAGCTGGATACCTGTCGTCTAGTTTATCGGAAGGGCCACAGCTTGGCGTCCGGCAAGAAGGTTCGGGAGAGGAAATCGACAATGCAGTCATGTCGCTAATTCAAACTAGCTGTAGATATCGGGAGGCGTGGTTAGCTTTCGATTCTTCATAATAACGAACGCCATACTCGCAAAGGACCAGTTTATTAAACCAATACTTCGGCCTTGCAAACTACTTGATGTAGTTGGCATCTCGCCTATATGTTCCTCCTCAGACACTACTCACCTATATCATATATGCTCTTTGCCATTCTCTAACATTTCCAAGCCAGATAGCCTCTCAAACATGCTTATTCCATCAGCCCGTTCCTAGTCCTCCCAAGTCCTTCCTATGATCATGGTTATCTAAAATTCACGGCCACCGAGAGCACCTTCCTCTTGAGCCCACCTCCCATCAACATCCATCTTGTTCTATGGATGACATAAAACCCACTGCTCCAGTTCATCAAGTCATATTTTATTTGCAAAAAATGCCCTGCTCCAGTCCGAATTATTATTATTTTCTTTTCATGATTACGTTACTCTACTGATGCCCTCGATCACTTCTCCTTCTTTCCCTCCTATATATAATCCAGTTTCCTCCGCGGTTCTCTCACCTTTTCCTTTACTCAATTCCATAGCAAGTCTCATCTCTAGAGAATCTGCTTCCCCTACCCTCTATTCCCAGACCCATATCATCATTTACCCTTTGCCCTTTGCCCTTTACCCTTCTTCTCTTGCTACTATGCGAGCAAGAGCTTCTGGAGGGGCCTTATGGCCCCCTGGGCCCTCTTTTTCTTCCTTCTTGTGGTCATGGGCCATAATTCTGCTTCCTCGGGTAAGTTGAAGCCTCCTTGATTCCTCTCCCTCGAAGTGGTGTCTTTTGTGTCCTGCATCTTGACTTGTGGCAGTCCAACTCACCAATCTTATACTCAACTTAGATTCCAACGCCACCGAGGCGTCGACTCACCCTGCCCTGGTTTCCTCCCCGCCCTAGTCTCGACCGTCCCCCTTCATGGTAGTAGCCCCTTTCCCAGTTCCGTCGAGTTCGCGAGCATCGCCAACGCCAACTTCGAGCTCGGGGGATTCCATAACCTCCTCGATCGTCAAGAACCCTCCACGGCGACTAGCAGCGCATGCTTGTGCTGTCAGAATGTCACCGCAACTGTCCCCCTTCTCCACCGCTTCCCGATCCCCAAGACCCGACGTCACGTCGGCGCTGCCCACCGTCGCGACCTACGAATGGGCTTCCACTGTCCTGATCCCGGGCCATCCTGCCCCGTCCGAGCACATCGTGGAGTGCGCCGCCTGTGCTGGTAGCATGTGTTTTGCCATGCAAAACGTGGAGCCCCAGAGGACGATGGCGAAGACGGTCTTGCCCGGCGTGGTCCCGACGACGACGTTGCCCAAACTCACCTGACCAACCCCCAGACGTGGGCTCCCAGCCAGTTTTCCTGGTGGAAAAAGGTCTACAACGAGGTAAGGTGGAGAGGTGCTGCTGGCGGCCCTGTGGTCAAGCACAGGGAAAAGCTCGACCCTGCCATCAATAATTATCTCTACGGCTCGCATGCTGTCTTCTATACCTTTGACGACAAGATGGAGGATGACAAGCCCTCTCCTGCCAGCAAGGGCCTCGTTGGTGGCGTGAACCCCATCTGGGGCTGCACCGGAATTCTCATCGCCACTGACAAGGGAGTCTACACCGCGCACATCTGGGAGGTGCCCACCTTCAAGGGTGTCGGATTAGAGGTACAGACTCAGAAAGAGGCCGACCTCGAGTGGGAGTGGCGGGTGACCAAGTTTTCCTTACCGGTAACAAGGACATCATCGAGCCTCCCAGCCCTGCCCTCGCCGACCTCGTCAAGCCTGGTAAAGCCTTCGATCCCGAGACGAGGGGTGGATCACCGTCCACGTCTGGACGCCGTTCGACCCCTACCACACCAACCAGCCGCGTTTCCGCCCCCAGATCCTTGCCCTCGAGAAGGAGATCGCCGGTCATCTTCGCATCTCTGAAGCGAGCATCCAGCGTCATCTCTACGCCCGAAAAGCGCCCCTCGACGGCTTCGGCGAACGCATGGATCCTCACATCTACTACAGCAACAACCCTGGTACCGCCTTGGTCGTATTCCAGTACGCACCAGAGGAGACCAAGGCTGGTGCCGGCGATACGCTGCCCGGAGATGCGGCCAACATCGGTAGGCCTATCTACGATATGGCAGATCCGGATTGGGATGTCTACTGGTCTTCCGATGACGAGCTGCCCGCCCCCACCCGTTCGAGAAGCCCGAAGACCCCAAGATCCCGAAGACCGAAATCGGCGACGAAAAGACGCCGGAGCCGATGAGGGCGCTTCGCATCTGGTTCGACAAGAAGCCGGTAGAGACCAAGCTTTGGTGCATCCCGGGACGGAATTGCCATCCCATATGCGAGGCCGAGCACAACGTTCGCGATCGCGCACAGGCCGAAGCTGGCCCGAGCGGCTCGGGACCGGCTCTGATGGAACGCGCCGTGGGCATCGCCGACGAAGTCTCCTCCCTCTGGGCTCGTTCCAGGGCCTCTTCCGCCGTTACGATTTCCGCAGGATTGGATTCGAGGGTCTGTTTGGCGATCAACTCAGCATGCCGGGAGAAGGCTCCGCCAGCACGCGGTGGTGGACCGCCATGTCTGACATGGTCAAGATGTTTGGAGCGGTTGGCCGTCCCCTCGGAGTCCAGTCCACGGATCACTACGCCCCCGACGACGCCATCTTTCGACCACTCGGCGACGAACCGGTGGGTGGCGGTTTCGGGCCCCTCAGCGGCTGCACGGGTGTGTTCATTGCTACCCGCCGAGGCGTGTACGTGGCTCATCTTTGGCAGCGTCCCAATTTTGTCGAAGCCAGAGATGAGCTCCAGAGAACCTTTCCGGATCTCTACTCGGACCAGGACAAGGTTTGGAAACGCCGGGTGACTGCTCTCTTTAACGAAGGCACTACTCCGATCGTGGAGTGGGGCACCCAGGGGGCATCCCTGAAGAAGCTCGTGGCCGAAGAGCTCAAAGCGCCGCCCGAAGACAGCGACGACCTCTTCATGGCCATCATCTTCACCCCGGACCAGGCTTGGAGCGAGGTGGAGGCCGGCCAACATAATAAGCCGAAGCACCCTGCTGCGGTCGACCGGTTGCGCCATGAGCTGGCCGACATTCTCGAGATCCCGGCCGACAAGGTTTACGTCCACACCTACTTCAAGAGGGAGGGCCAAGCCGCGATGGGAGGCCAACTGACGCTGACCAACGAGCAGTATTTTGCGCAGAACCCCGGCTTGAGCCAGCTCGTTTGGCACTATGCGCCCGCCCAAGTCCCGACGCTGATGACGGGCCGCGACACCGTCCGAGCTCTGCGGGTGTACTGGAACCGGAAGCAATTCTTCTACGACGAGTGGTGCCCGCCCGGACACAACGAGTGCCTCCCCAATTACAACTGCGGGATCCACGCGAAAGACGCCGAGCTTCTTGAGGCGCGCGGCCGCCCCCGCTAGCACCAGCACGAGCCCCATTGCCGCGGCGACGAATTTCCCTTGGAAGGATCCCGACTTCGAGTTCGACTGCTTCTCGCGAACGCTGCCCGAGAACAATCTCGCGCGCCGCGCTGAGGGAGATTATGCCAACGATTACGAAGACTGTGGCATCTGGCGACCGTACCTCTCGCAGCCAAACCTCTGGGCCGGTGGCGTGGACGACTGGTGGATCAAGATGAAGGAGCTAGTCGACAAGAAGGGCGCGCAGCAAGGCATCGGGTACGAGATCCCCGACGACTACGCCTCGGACCACTCGAGTCTGCGCGTGTTCGGCAACTACCCTCTGGGCAGCGGCATCACCCCCATGTGGGGATGCACCGGTATCTTCGTGGTCAGCGACAGGGGCGTGTACGCAGCACACATCTAGCAGGTGCCGCTGTTTGCGTACCAGCGCCAGGAGCACCACCAGTACGAGTACGACGACGAGGAGGCCCTGTGGGAGCGGCGCGTCGGCCGGCTCCTACGCACGGGCATCAAGCCCCGGCGCAACGACGGCGTCCTCCCCGAGATAAAGCCCCTTAAAGCCTACACCGAGTCCGGCCAGCCGTTTGACCCGCACCTCCGGCGCTTCCTCAAGGTGCTGCTCATTACCCCGGGCGCCCAGACGCGCATCCCGTCCCCGATGCCCCGCTACAAGGACAAGGTCGACCGGCTGCGCGAGGAGCTCGCCGCGCTGCTGCACTTTGATCTGGACCAGATCAAGACGCTGACGTACATGGCGGCGCAGTACATGGCCTTCCGCGAGGACATGAGCAACGGCATGGACGCCTTCTTCGACCGCCACCCGGGCGTGCAGCTCGGCGCTTTCCAGTACGCGCCGACGGAGCTCTCGCTACGGAAATCGCCCGAGGGCGTCGACAACCCCGCGTGGTCCGCGCCGCCCGCATCTGGTGGAGCAAGCACAGCGTCGGCCGCGTCGAGTGGTGCCCGCCCGTGCCTGGCGGCGATCGCGGCGGCCAAATCATCACCCGCGATGGCCAGCTCTGTCCTGGGGATCCCGGCTGGGACCTTGACGTGGATCGGGGTCGCAGCCGACCGGCGGCGACTCTGCGCATCCGCCTGCGCCCGTGACCAGCGCAGGCCCTGTCGCAGAGCCGAGTGGTGGTGGCGCCCAGGACACGGAGCCTATGCCGGAGCCTACGCCTGCGCCAAGCTCCTCGAGTCCCGCGCCTAGCTCGAGTCCCGAGGCAGCGAGGAGTGGCGACTAAGTGCGCGCGGAGGATGGCGGGGTGGCCCTGCTCTGGACAGATGTGGTGGAGCATGCCATCGAGTCTGCTGAGAAGCCTTGCCCCTAGATTGTTTTACAGCAAGGTTGCCAGCGTGGTCGGTGGTGTGTGGGGTGTTGGCGCAATCGGTTTCTTTTTCTTTCTTTGTTTGTAATTATAAATGAGTATTACAAAAATACAGAAAATTGGTGCTGAATCATAATTGTCTCTCTGCCGTGATTCTGATATCTTTCCTATAGATCGCATAGCTTGCCCAGCTCGACAAGCGACTCGTTATTCACTTATATCCGCCCATACTACCGTCTGCGTTCAAGGACGTAGAACTTAGTTACCAACTCCGCCACGGGAGATTCTGCCGTCTATGTCTGTAGAGTACCAACTCGCTTACACAGTCGCATTTTTCCGGGAAGGGGAGGATGCTCGGTGGGTCACGGCAATGTCCCACCTTCCGGGCCTCGCCGGACACTGGAATCCCCCTTCCGTTACTCGGAGCCGAAATGAAAAAGTGGCTGAGAAATCTGGCCTTGACGATATAAATCTTCTCTCCCTCTCACATGGGGGTTTTTAAACGGCCAGCGCGGGAATCGCTCTCTGCTCTTGTCTTTGCCGAGGTCACCCTCTCGCCATTCGCCCGGAGAAAACCTAAAAGGTGTCCTCAAGGTGTCCTCCAGGTTCCTAATCGCCGATGCCCGCAGCGGTTCGTATCCAGGACTAATAGCAGACGTTAAAACTTTCAACCCGCCGAGGTCTTTTTGTTCCTCTTCCCCTCGTGCCAGGTCCCAGTCCGCCCTACTACCCTCCGCCTCAAGCTAGATCCTCCCCGCCCCCTTCTCCCCCACATATCCTCCGCATCGGGTTATCGGCCCGGTTGGGAATCTGGCGGGGTGCTCTATTGCTCTATGTCCCCCTCTTCCAATCCTCTCTCGCTCTCTTGTCACCTGCGCTGTCTGATCCCGATGCTAAAACGGTAGTTGAGTTAGTGTTGTCCCCTTTCTTATTTTTATGTATTTCCCCGCTCAAGGCTCCTCGTTTAAGTCAAAAGGGAAGAGAGGGGAATTTGTCAGAAGGATTCAAGCTTGTATTTTTCGGTTTTCGTTCTTTTTAGTCAAAGAATAAAAGAGATCGGATCAGGAAAGGAAAGAGGATGCATAATAGTAATGTAGGCTGGAGACTAGACTATATAAAGAGACCACTTCCATTCCCCGTACATGTCGTCATCTGCGGCCATCAAGCTATCCTCGTTCACCATCTAAGCCGACGAGACCGTGAACCAACTCTATAGTTTTAAACCACAAAGAAAGAAGGCAAAACATCCAAGTCCAAGTTACCAAGTTACCAAAATGACCGAGACACTCAAAATCACCGCAAAGCCCGACACCGACATCTGGCGCAAACCCCCGACATCGACGCCTTCAACGGTCCGTCCCCTTTTCCCCTTACCTTCTCTTTTCAATTTCATCGCATTCCCCCTTCAAACCCAACCATCTCCCAAACATTGAACACCCAGGAAACCCCTCCAAGACAAGCCAACTAACCAACCCCCGCCCCAAAACAGCCCCTACACCTCCCTCGCCCGCAAACCCCTCTCCGCATTCTCCTCCGCCCAACTCACATTCACCTACACCCCCACCACCCAATACGACCAGGCCGGCATCCTCCTCCTCTTCCACCCCCGAGCACCAACCCTTCCTCCCAGCGCAAGTGGCTCAAGACCGGCGTCGAGCTGTACAACGGGTCCCCGCGCCTCTCCACCGTCGCCTGCGACCGCTGGGCCGATTGGTCCGTCACCCCGCTCCCCGCCGCCGGCCTCGACCCCACCAACGGCCTCGTTACCGCCACCGTGCGCCTCGAGGCCTCCGTCGACCACCACGGTCCCAGCCTGTGGGTCTACGGCGTCGATGCCGCCGGCGCCAAGGAGAGCCTGCGGGAGGTCTGCTGGATCTTTGCCCTCGGTAAAGAAGGTGGCGACGACGCCGGCGAGTGGGAGGTCGAGGTCGCTGCCATGGCGGCGCGGCCCAACAAGGAGGCGACCGACGAGCTCGAGGTCCAGTTTAGCGGAATTCAGGTGGAATGGAGGTGAGGCACTGTTTCTCACCCTCGGCACGGCGACGTGGATGGGTTCAAGAAGCCAGATGTAGTCTTTCTGAGACTGAGTAGAACTCAAGTCCTTGGTCTTCGGTGCTCTCTTTTAGAAGCAGCTCACAGTTTGAGAAGGCGAACGAGTTGTCTAACTTTTTAACGAATCTATTGGTCGTATCGAGTAACCCACGGAATCAACTATATATATATCTTTTCTCTCCCCTTTAATTTTGTTTTTAGCCCTCTTCTCCGCCCTCCCTTTCTCTCCTGTTTTGCGTCCACCAGTCCTGGACGAATACGATAAAGCCTGGGCTGCTAGGTTTCACCAACCTTCCTCCATAATCAACACCTTTTCCAACGAGGCCGCCGGGCCCTTCAAAAATCCCAAGTGACCCCGTAAAAAATAGCAACAAGCAGAAATAACTGTGCAAGCCAACGTCGGTTGTTGGAAGAAGAAGCAAGTGAGAAAGAGACAACAAGTGCTGCGTGTGTATGCGGGAAGGGAGGGGGAAAGAAACCCCGAACAAAACAAAACAAGGATAACCCAACCCAAAAGAGAAAAAGAAGAAAAACCTGCTCGGCAATGCCTTTGCTGCAAACCCATAACGAGTATTACACCTTGCTTTCTCGCCTCCGTAGGAAGTTGAGCCCTATCCACTCGCTTTCCCCTCGAGAGGAGATCCATTAGATATTAGTACACTGGTGGGTATTAAGATAGGACGACACAAAAGTCCGCCAACCAAGAAGAAAAGAAAACTAAACAAGCAAAGGAAAGTGAGGACGGCAAGGGACTGGGAACGGCCGGAGAGGGGGGACAACAGGAACGGCAAGGGAGTAGGACAACCATGCGCTTCCCCTTGAGGAGCCGTGTAGGTTTGATCGGGGCTGCGGTCCGATTCTACCTCACGGCTGTACCTATCCGCCTCCCCTATCCCCGCTTCTTGTCCTCGATGTCCCCGTGACGCGCATCCAGTCCTCCCACTCTTTGCTAATCTCCATGAGCACCGATCCCATCACCGTCGCGCTGGCCATCAACCCGTGGCCTTCGCCCTCAAGCACGCGAACCTCGCATCGTCGCATCGTCTTGCCTAGCCATCGCACGTTCTCCACGGGGACACGTGTGTCTCGGCTGCCGTGGTGGATCACCACCGGCCGCGTGATATCAACGTAGCGGAACCCAATCGTGTGTCGTCGCTCCAGGCACACCAGCAAGTCAACGGCGGGGTTAGCACCCGTCGTCGCGAGCTCCCAAATAGCGTGTGTGAGGCGGGTGTCGTATGTCATTTGCCTCTCCTTATCCGCCACGGCATTCGTCGCCATGTTGATCACTGCCCTGTCTGTCGGCTTGATTCGAGCACCCTGGGGTCCCTCCGGCTTGACAAGGTCCATGTTCTCCGTAGCCATCGGTAGACTGGGGAGATCGGAATTCGTCCCCGTTTTCGGCCCATTATGGCCAAAGTTCTCCTTGTCTTGGTTCGCAAGTCCGTGGAGCTGCTGCGACCCCGTCAGAGTTGGCGCGTCGGTGCGGGTTGCGCTGTTCGTCGACTTCCTCTTGCTCCTACGGGGGTTCTTTGGCAGCGAGCTGGTGATCGAGCTACTCGTTGCCGACATGAAGGAGCTGTTGGCCGCCTTGAGAATCGGCGTTGGGAGTGCCCTGAGGATGCGCTGGGAAGTGGGGATAGCATTGGTAGGCGGCTGTGTCTGCGAGGTTCCAAAGACATTCATCTGGGACGGCGGAATCCACGGCGCCAAGAGGTGGATTCGTCCCCGGATGTGCTGAGGCATGCGCAGCGCCGTGGCCAGCGCATAAATAGCGCCCGCGGAATGGGCCAGAATTGAAAACTTGTTGATCTTGAGGGCCTGGCAAATAGCGTATACGTCATCTAAATGGGAAGGGAAAAAAAGAGTTAGTATCAATCTTTTTAGTGGCGACACGGCATCTCGTTTTGAAAGGAAAAGAAAAAGGCTTTTATTAAAAAAAAATCTTACCAGGCCAGCTGAGAGGTGTTGCCGTGCCATCAGCGTATGCCTCACTGTCCCCGACACCAGGTCGGTCCGGGGTGATGAGACGCAGCTTCAGTGTGAGAGCGAGCTCATCATAAAAGGCCGTGATGTATCGCGTCAAGCCCATGCCCACGCAGCAGAACACGGCCGAGCCTTCGGAATCTCCCACCTCGGAGAAGGAGATGACTCGCCCTGTCTGCGGATGCCGAATCTTTTGCGACAGCCTGGGTGAGCAGAGATACGACTCGACGGCATCGTCAATCGAATCAGCGCTTCGCGGCCGTTCATAGCCGGGGAGCCCAGGGCTAGGCTCCGGCGAGCTCAGCCGGCTGCGGTTACCGCCATATCTGTCCTCGCTCGCCCGAGGGCTGAGAGCTCCCGATGCCCGCTTTAGCTTGGAGTTACTCCTCTTGGGCTTGATACCCATACCCTCCAGAGGATCCGGCGTGAGCTGACCCGACCGCCTTCGTCCACGGTCATAGCTCGCGTCGCGCCTCCTGCCTTGGGCGACCGAGGGGAATGGGGCAAAATCATCGTTTTCGGGTTCGTCGCCGCTATGCGGGTGGATGTTGATGCCCTCGAGTCGGCTGTTGCTCGGTGAGCGATAGTGGGGCGCGTGCGGTCTCTGCGGTTTCGCGGGGGTGGGCGACGATGACGACGACGGGAAGTCTCGGGTGATGGTTGTCGTAGTCAGGTTTTGAGGGGCGGGATGCTTGAGGACAGTGACTTCGGGGTCCCTGTTCAGCACGGGCAACGGCTTATCAGTGGCTGTGCCCCTGGCGCGTGAGTGTTCCACGCCTTCGTGAATCGTGTCGGAGGGAGCATCGCTATCCCGCTTGAGCGTGAATTTCTTACCGAGCCCCTCTTGGACCCGGGCGCCGTCTTCCTCAACGACGAGTCGCGCGTTGGGATGGGTCGTGGACTGGCCGCATCAAGGTTTGTGGTCGCCATCGCACCAGCCTCGTTGGGGCCCAGGTCTCTCCTCGGAGCCTCGTGGGATTCTTCGGTGATGGGGGTTTCGGCAAGGAAGGGGTCAGGACGCGAGGCGCTGGCCGGGCTAAAGGAACCTCCGCCAACAGCGCCGATACTAGCACGCTTCTTTTCGAGCTCTCTTTCTCGCAATCTCTCTTTCGAGCTCATGTACATGAGTCCCTTGTGACTGCGACCCTGCTTCTTTCCCCAGCTATCATGAGATCTCTTTCTCTGCAGCTCGGGTTGGTTCGGTGCTGACCCACGCTCGATTGAGAGATTGCCGATGCTCTGTGTATCGTCTCGGGAGCCCAACGAACCCTTGGATGATGGTCGGGACGCGGTCCTCAGGAAAGATTTGAAGCCGCTCGGTTCGTGGGAGGGCGACTTGGGAGCGGTGAGGGGCGAGAACCCCGACGGCGGCTTCGCGGTTCGGATGACGGGGGCTGGCCGCGAGTTCGTCGAGGGAGAGGCCCTGGGGGAACTCTTCGTCGTGAGAGGGTTGAGAGTAGGCGCCGTAGTCGACGCCAAAACTTCCTTGACGGGGCGACCCAGGGGCAGAGAGGTTGACTGCGGGGCCCTCGAAATGGTTGCTCGCAGGCTTGGAGATGACCGAC
The DNA here is from genome assembly GCA_949357655.1 of Parascedosporium putredinis. NCBI lineage: Eukaryota > Fungi > Ascomycota > Sordariomycetes > Microascales > Microascaceae > Parascedosporium > Parascedosporium putredinis. The sequence continues at coordinate 827,521 of CASHTG010000003.1, forward strand.
AAGCTGGTGATGAGCGACGAGATGACCTCGGGCGAAGCGGGAGACAGGTTAGCTTGGCGAGGTTCGGCGGGCCTACTGGTGTAGGTGTTCGGGTAGGACGGATGGTTCTGGTTCTGGTTCTGATTCTGGTATTGGTGATGAGCCTTTTGGCGCGATTGCTGCCGGCTCTGTCTTGGGATAGGGGAGGTTGGGTCATTGGGGGATCCATGGTGAGAAGAAAGGAGAACTAGGTCCCGCCTTTCCTTTCGCTGCAGGAGCAGCAGTAATGAGCGGTGGCGGGAAACAGTATCAAAACCGAGAAATTAAAACTTCTAGTGTCGCGGCGACACACACACACACACACTCGCTTGCTCGCAGAAAATGACGAGCAGATGCAGCGCTCGTGCAGCAGACCGTGGTGGCGGCAGGTAGGTGGAGGAACGAAGCGGGCGGGCGGCGAACGGTTCTGGTAGCGCTCAAGTGCCTAGGTCACTGTTACTTTGCACGCAGCATTAGTATCCTCTACTTTCCGCAAGCTTGCTTGTTCGCCCGTCCTCGTTGTAGCGGAAAATGAGAGGCACAGAAAGGGAAAGTAGGAAGATCCGTGTAGACTCTTGGTCCGTAGGTGTGTGGGTTTGGGTTCAATACGGAAAGCGGAGAAATAACGCAGGGTCGAACAGGTTCCAATCTGCGTCTGGAAAGTGTCAGGTGTGGCGTAATAAAACTGGGACGCACGGCGAGAAGCAGGGCAAAGCAACGCTATGCTACGCTCCAGAGCGGAGCCGAGGACGTGCAGTCATGCCAGTGGGAAAAGACCAGACGATGCCCAGACGGGTCAGAAGGGAGGGGGAACGCGACGAGACGACTTACCGAGTTGAGGGATGGTCCTGAATTGGGAGGACAGGGCGCAAACCGCAGCTTGCAGCAGTAGTGACTAGTGTAGTCGGCAGGAACCAGGAACAGAAGGAGATGAGGAACGGCGGGCGGAAGAAGGAGCGTAGCAGCGCGTGTGCGCCTGCACGTGGATATGCGGGTGGATTCGTGCGGCCAGCACTTGACAAAAAGTTGGGGCCACAAAGCAAGCAGGGAGAAATGAAATGATGATTAGGACCACCAAAAGGAAGTTGTCGATTGTACTAAAGGGGGTGTGAAGCAGACGGATTTGGTAAAGGCGCGGGCCTAGTCGCGTTCTCAAGGGCGGCGACTATGATTGCTCTTCAAGAAAAGGGGGAGGAGGAGGGTCCCAGGTCGGTTAAGAGCCGGAGGAGAAGAGCGCGTGGGATGCCGTTCTCCAAATAGAATCCGTCGCGCTTGTGCCGTCAAGGTTCAGGCTCGATGGGAAATGGAAAATTCGTCGGGTTAGATGAGGCTCTGAGGCAGCTCGGAGGGGGCTCCGATGTTCAAGGGCAGGTTCCTTCCGCTGGGTGAAGCAACTTGACGAAGTTAGCAATGAGAGTGGGAAAAGGAACATTGAAGGGTTAAGAGGCACGCGCAGGTACTCCTTCGTATCAAACGTCAGGGGTGGCAAGAGATGCTTGAAAAGACGTGGGTTGACCCTGAATGGGACAAGGGATGTGGGCGCTAGACCAGGGGTCCAAGGGCATTTCGGCCATGAATGGGGGCATTCTGTGATTTGGATCGATTGATGGGATCAACTCATCTCTGCACTTACCCCGAAATATGCTTGGTGCCTGGGCTGGCTCCGACTAGCGCGAAGTTATCCTCCGCAGCGAAATTCAGCACGTTGGAGGGAGTGGGAGAGGGGCGAAGGAAATATATTCGGGCAAGGGTCGTCGTGGTTTGCGCTCGTTGAATAATGCTGGCTGTTTGTTGTACCCGCCCCAGAGTCAGAATTCTGATGCCAATACTTCAATGTTCGTATGTGCTTGTCAAGAGAAAGCTCAATTGCCTTTCCAGAAAAGTAGTCAAGAGTAGTCAAGAGGAGTGTGAATAATTTTATACCGAAAACCAGCCAGGTCTGGCACTTGCTCGAGAAGGAAGTGCAAAAGAAAGAGAAGAAGAAACAAACAATCATAAAAGAAACAATAATAGGAAGGCTGAATCCCAAGGCATCAAAGAGGTCCCGTCAGTTCAATGCTGTGCCTGTTGAGTGGAAGAGAGCAGCTCCGGGTTGCGCGGACCTCAACTTCTGGTTTTGGTGGCGTGCGAATCGCAGCCGTGATAATGAGAGCAGTGGGTATAAATCAGATTTTGGGGCTCTGGAAGCAGCAGAGAAGCAAAGTATCGTTGCCTTGAAACAGGGAAAATCTGGTTTGCTGGTACCAGGGTTGCGCTTGAACTGGACCCTTTAAACAAGGGGCCGGGCCTGGCTCGTGGGAAACTTTGATGCTTGGCAGCAGAAAGAAGAAGCAAAAACCAAATGAACCAGCCAGTGCATCCACAATTGCCTGCACAAGGGAAGAAGGGAAGAGGGGGAGAGTACTTGTCAAAAACAAGACGGGGAACCCACTATTACACACTTGCAAAGATCGGCTGAACGCCCTCATCAAACGGGGCCTGGGTCTGAGCGGCGCTGGTGCTTGTACTTGCGAACCTGAAGGGAGCACGAAAGAGAGAGAGAGAGGGCAGAGAGGGCAGTGAGGGCAGTGAGGGCAGAGGGAGCAGAGGGAGCAGAGAGAGGAGAGAGAACAGAGAGGGTGGAGTATTGTCTACAAGTACAAGTATCCAATAGATCCATTGTGTATGCGTGAGGATAGCAAAACTGTGAAGCTGAGCACTGACCTCTTTGTTTGAGAGTCTCGTCCCGTACCACAATGACTCTGTGATACCACTTGACAAGGGCCCCAGCGCCGTTGCGTGTGGGTGTGGTGGGAGCAAGTGAAGACTTCAATGATTCGCCGGGGCCATTCCGATGCCGTTGCCAGCCACTGTGGAGATGGAAAGGCCAGGGAGCGGACCGTGACTGGAGGATGAGAAAGCGGCGATACGACGACGGACGGAGGTGGCCTTGAAGTGAAGGGGGCTCAGAAAAGATATGATGTGCTGTGGATTGGAAGCACGGGTGACGGACAATAATATACCTGGGGTTGGTATAATGCTATAATGCTCTAGTATTATGATTAATAGTTCCCGAGTTAATATGGGGGCCGGCGACTGAGAGCGGGGATGGGCGAGGATAGGGACGGACGGGAAGCTGTGAAGGATGTCCCCGAAAAAGAAAAAAAGAAAGGGCTTGAGCGCTTCACTCATTCGCAGCACCGAATGCGATCGCACCTTTCAATGCAATCGGATTTGAAGTTTTCGACTCAATGCACACTCAATGCACATCCTGTACCGAATGGGACCGTGCGTGTGCGTGTTGCGCGGGCGTGGGCGTGGGCAATCAAAATCTTTTTGCCGTCACGCGTCTTGCTGACTGTTGCGCACACAAGCTTGACAAGGAAGGAAGGGGCCAGGCAGTCTGCTGGCACTCGACTACGCTACCCCCTCAACCTCACCCCAAGCTCCCAGTCGACTCATTCAATGACTTCATTTGAAAACCTCCACTAATAATACCAAGTCGAACTGTAATCGTGGTCCTGGAGTGGAGTGGAGGTAAGAAATCCAGGGGCCTGGAATCCTGGGGCTGATGGCCTCTTGGCTATCCCTGGGAAATGACCATCCAATTCAATCAATGCTCTGCGCTGCCTGTGTAACAGGGCTAGAATTGATCAACTTTGCGAGAGTTCCAGGAAAAGCGTTCCGGAAGATATCCTGGAAATCGGGTTGGAAGGATTTATTGATCGACCAATCCACTCCATATCCATTTTCAACCCTGGAATTTTTGACCCGGCCCCTGGTATCGCGAAAGGGATGCGTGCCCTCTGCCATCACAGCCTTGACAGTCTTGACAGCCCAGTTCTACTACCTCATTGCCTCCCATCATCCTCGCAATGGATCCCTCATGTGACGGGACAGTTCCCCCGTGCTGATCTGATGATGGGCTGCGCACACTGCTGGCAATTCGCAAGAGACGCCAAGGCGATGAAACACTGAACCCCGGCGTTTGGCAATGACACATCAAGCGATGATATCCATCGCCTCAGACAGCTTCCCATGCTCGCTGGCTGGAACCAAAGAAACGGGTTAACCAGAACCAATGGGTTTAGACAAACACAATGTCAAATATAACGCCCCACTACCTGCTGCCCATCAGAATCAGAAGCCCTCATGATAAGCCTCCTTTTCGACGTGAGGGAAGGGGACGCGAGGAGGCGAGGAGGAAGATGACTGGATAGTGTGCGCTTTTTCCGGGCTTTCCAAACCAAGACTTGAGACAGGAACGACAGCGATCACTGCTCTTCCTCGGCGAATCAGACAGTTATCGAATTGATCGTCCAGCTGGTGGTGGAGCGTAGCTCTCTGCTGCCCAGCTTCGATGCAGCATGTGCCTCCGTGCGCCGGCGGCTGAGACTTGAGGAGCACGCTAGAGAGAGAGAGAGAGAGAGAGAGAGAGAGAGAGAGAGGGCGGGCTCAATTGGCCAGCTCTAGCTGCGTGAGGGTTTTTGATCGAGTGGTGTGGTTGATGTGACGAGAGAGATGTGGCCGGCCGACCTCGCACTTTCACGACCAGACTACACTGCACGCCCTCCCTGGCCCGCGCGGCGTAGAGGCTTTGATTTCGTCTGGACTTTTCTCAGGTCTGTTCTCTACTCTGCTTACTTTTTTGGTCCCAACATTCCCACCCGCCACGGCCCAGGTCGAGCCCGGTTATGACGGTGAATGTACAGCAAAAGAGCGAGCCAGCCCTTGAACGCGGCGCTGAATTGACCAATCCATTGTGGATGTATTAAAGATGTGAGAGCCTTTTCCCCGCACATTGGCCCTTCCATGTATCCCTATAGCGGCGCCACGTTATTATCCGTTAAATATCTCCAAGGGTACCTCTGTTATTGTTTCGCTCTCACAAACCGCCGCAACCACCTCCTTTTCCAGAGAGGCACGATCCATGGATTGTGCCAACCTGTCTCCCTTCTCCACAACCATACCATCTCACAACAAAGCGCCAACTAACCAAGATGGCCGGCAAGCAACGGAAGATTTTTGTACTCTACGGAGCCTGCCGGCCACCCCTGCCTCGCCTCTCGGAGACGCTATTAAAGTGACACCTTATTTTTCTTGCTGGTCAGTGCTCCGCTTCCTTGCCCCCCGAACGGACGCGGCGGGAGGACGTGGGAATCGCTTGGCTGGCAAGCTGGTGAGCGACCCCCTTCCTTCCGTCGGGGGAAAGATCAGCGAGAACGATGCTCGGTCGACACAGTGGAGCGTGAATTGGCAAAAATTGCTAGAACTCGAAGCCCAGCGAGCATTGTGAGACAGCGGCGTTTTGTGACATGAACACGGCCATCATGTAGGTTCTGGAATGGTCGCAAAGTGGGCTAGTCTGTAAGAGGTTGTATGACATTTTTGCCCTTTGTGTGAAGTGAAAGGAACTCCCAAGTTGGCCTTGTCACCCATGACCACCGACCTGAACAAGGTGATCTACATCCTAGTGATGACATCTGTACAAGGGACAGAGAGTCTCTAGTGTACTGCGATTGCTAGGCTTTTTTACAAGATCGAGCGAGCCCGCCAGGCATCATGATGAGGGGAGCTAAATCCACATCGAGTCTGGTGGTGGTATGAATGCGGTGCGGAGATAGAAAACCCTCGGTGCGAGGCCCTCAGTCAATGTGATGCTGCTAGGATGGGCTTCACAGAGGACATGTAGGCTTCCCATCACGTCGTTCGCCATTATCACGCCGACTGGCGCGCTAAGCGGCTGAGGGGGCACATTACCCGGACGTGTAGTTGTCGATATCTCTTGATTTTGAAGGGACATGTCCCACAATATCAAGACATTGCAGCGTTTGGCCATTCATACCCTGCTGTAGCCCATACCGTGTAAGAAATTGTATCTCATATTTTTCTCTTTCGTCTTCGCCACTCGTATCCCATAATTCATGAAAAGTGGACATGATGCCATTCCAAAGGCACACTATGTTCCACGAGGAAGGAAAAAACCGAAGAAAAGAGCCCCATCCTAGATACACATGGAAAAAGGTCTACATGCGCCGCCTTTAAACACCTGAACCAAGAAAAAGAAAAAGCCAAGGTGGAAACTCCCGTCTCAACGCCAGCCCATCCTCCTTCTATACCACTTTAAGCTCTCTGTCCCAGTCTGCACCCTCATCCCGCACCGCGCATCCAGCACAAACGCCTCCCACCCCGCAGCCTTGTCCAAGTTGGCCTGGCACTCGCTGATCTTGGCTTTGCGGAAGGCGTCCAGCGCCTCCTGCCCCTGCTCCGCTCCGTCCTTGTCTGCGTCATCGTCACCCTCCGCCGCGGGCTTCCCGGTCTCTTCGGTCTCCTCGGCACCTGGCTTTTCGGATCCCTTCGTCGTGATCGTCGGGTTGGGGTCGCATGCTTCTGCCCAGGCTAAGACGCCCATTTCGTAGTGCGCGCAGGGCAGGATATAGTCCTCCTTTGTGCCACCCTTGAAGCAGGATCTAGCGGCGCCTCGCGTATTAGTTTCATTGTGCGCATCGCCTCCGAAGCAAGAGCTAGAAAAACCCGGGGGAAAAACTCACTTATCATGCTTTAGCACATCCTCTTCCAACCTTGCCCTCGCCTCTGAGATCTTGCCCACGGCCCGGAGCAGCGCCGACTCGCAAACCGCCTTGACCGCCCCCTCGTCAACGCACGCCCTCATCTTATCCACCGCCTCTTTGCTCGCCGTGCACCTCTCCCACCGCAAGTACCCCATCGCCGAGTCCGCCTGGGCCGCGTCCACCCTCTTGCCGCCGTTGTACAGATACAGCAGCTCCTGCGCGGGGCTGATGGCGACGGCGTCGACGAGGTCGATCTTGAGCTCCTTGGCGCGCGCCTCCAGCTTTTGGAGCTTGCGGAGGGCAAACACCTCGAACGGCAGCTGCTTGGCCATGAACCGCTTCTTGCCCGCGCTCGCGGGCGCCTTGGCGAGCAAGTCGGCGGCGGCGGCCTTGTGCTTCTTGGCTTCGGCCTCGGCACCCGCCTCGCCCGCGGCGGCGCGGTGGAAAGCGTCGCGGTACAGCTCCACCTCGGCACAGCCGGCCATGTAGTAGTAGAGGGCGCGGCTCCACTCGTTGAGATCCATGCACCGGAGGAAAGAGTCGCGCATGAGCGCCCAGTCCATGATGAAGAGCGCGTCGATGGCGGTCTCGAAGCAGACGAGCGTGTTGACCTCCTTGATGTTGGACGTGGGGATGCTCTTGAGGGTGTCGAGGGCGTCGCCGAGCCGCCGCGCGTTGGCGTACATGCGGGACTGCTCGAGTTGCCAGAAGCCGGACTTGGGGTACCGCGCTTTCATGCGCGCGAGGAGCTCGTCGCACTTTTCCCGGGAGGCCCACGATCTCGGCGGCCTCGTCGTATAAGTGATCGGGCGGGAGGATGTCCGAGAGCCCGAGGAGCCCGTTGTAATACGACAGCAAGATGACACCGGCGATGGCGCCGTGCACGTTGGGGAAGGCCGTGCTCTCCCACAGCATGCGGATCCCGCGCTCGCGGTCGCCCCGGAAGCCGATGATGGTGAGGAGCTTGGACAGCGCGGGGGTACGAGAGTGAAGACGAAGAGGAGGGCGCCGAAGCACATGCTGCCGCCGCTGTGGATAAAGGCGTCGCGGGGTTGGCGAAGATTTCCGAGTCGAGACTTGTCTTGGCAAGGCTGCCGGTGCCGGCGGCCGAGGCGTCGCCTTGGTCGCTGCTGGTGGACGAAGCGGAGCTTATCGACGAGGATGATGACGACGAGCCCGACGAGCCGTTCGCCGGAGACTTGGATGTCGAGGTTGTGGTGGTGTTGCGCAAGAGCTCTTGGACAGCTGCGCATTCGTCAAGGTCATTCGCCGCATCGTCGCAAAACTCGTCGTCCCCAAAGGTGCCAGGCATCGGATCTGCTGCGAACGCCTCGGAGAGCGACTTCCTCCCCGGGGGCAAAGGGCCAGCCTTTACACCCGCGACATCGAGCTGCATGATGGCATCGAGAATAAAGTACGCCTTCCTCAGCTTGTAAAAACTCTTGATTCCCTCGGTGAGGCTTTCGTGAAGCACGCCGACGACGGCGGACATGAGCAACGCTTCGGTGTGGACGAGGGCGTACTCGGCGCCGGGTGGGTACACGTACCCGGCGCAGTCGGCAAACTCCTTTTGCGCTCTCTTCTGGTCGGCTAGGGCTCTGGCCTCGCAGACGGCCAGCTGCGCCGAGGCCCGGGCCATGACGTCCTTCTCGGCACCGAGAATGGAGCGCGCGAAGCCGATGACGGCGAGGGCCAGCTGGTGGTAAGTAGAGTCGCCGGTCTTGAGGCCAGCTTCGGCCCCGTCCATATCGTCATTGAGGATAAGCTCCGCGGAGGCGGAGGCATCTTCTATATCTGCCACCTCGCGGGCTAGGCGCTCTTCCTTGGAGAGCTCTTCGGGGCGGGTTCCTCTTTCGGTTTCGCCACCGGCGCCCCGCCGAACCAGGACCCGATCCGGACCATAATGTGTCAAGGGGTATTAGAGAGAGGTAGAAGGGAGGAAGAGAGGGAGGAAGGAAGAGGGAGAAATAGAAAAAAAAAAACAGAGAGAAAAGAAAGGAAGAAAGATAACAATAAAGGAAGGGTATATGATGTGCTGGAGTTGTTGTATATGTTCAATCGCCGTTGGTGGGGGCGGGCAACTCTAGGGGGTTCTGAAACAATCAGTTCCCAGAGATGGATCCTTGGCGCGCGGTTCGAGTGTTGCCCTCGAGAACCCTAGCAAGCATATAAGGGGGAAGGAGCAGGGGAGGGAGAACAACCCGAAGAAAAAGGAACGCCGTGATAGTAAAATAGATTATTATCAAAGTAGCCCTCGATTGCGGCTTTCGAGAACACCAAAAGACGGGGAAGGCAGCCCTTTAAGGAGGGAGGGAGGAGGGGAAAGCGACGGGCCAAGCCAAGCACATGCAAGTCGAACCCCGTTTCAATTCGACGACGGCGAATACAGCAAGCGAACCAAACGCCAACCGTGCACACGCGATAACCTATTCTGCACGGGATGCGAACTTGATCCAATGAGTCCTCGATGGAGAATGCGTCAATCCCGGCGGTGGGAGAATAAGAACGAGGACCGGCTCGGGAAGATGGTTTGGTCGTGGAGCTTGCCACGTCCGATGTGGCGAAGTAAGAGGTGAGCAAACTTAAGAGTATTGAATCCGAAGCTTGTTCACAGAAACGAATACGAACGAGTCTCAAGAAAGTATGTCAGCTCGTGGCCACAATGACTTGGGCGGTTGTAACCAAAGAATCGGGTTGCTCTAGTGTGTGCACCGAACCGGTCGTTTGGGGGAATTGATCTCTGGATGGTCAATAATGCATGTGGTCTGCTATCGTGGTGGATTCCATGGCCCCCACTCAAACCTTTCTTTCTAGGTGACATTGATTTTAGTTGCGTATGTCCAAGGCGCCGCTTGCGTCAACTAGTAAGCTTGAACTTCTAGAATTCATCAACACGGCGAAGAATTACTGGGGGCTGAAGGACCACAGCCCACCGGCGGACTGGAATGCCGAGAAACGCGATCCTACCATGCCAGAGAGGGCCACCGAGAAATCCGACGCCGGTGGTTCTCGTCGACGAAATCAGGTCAATTGATCCTTCCAAATTCTCTCGTCGGAGGTATGTAGCGTGCCCCATGTGCACGGCACCGCCTCCCTGGCCAGCCATACAAAGATCAATCACTTTTAGGCATAGACGGCCCAACTCGGAACACGGCGGTACTGAACGCCCGAATAGGTGAGATTGATATCCCGCCTGGGGTTTAACCTTTGCGCCCTCCTGAACCAACGGGCGCTGACGGACGATAGGCGACGACCTCCCCTGAAGAGCCCGGTTGGATCCGCTCCGGTGAGGAACCCGCCAGTGACCAGCTTCGGAGGCAAGCCATCGGCCGAGGCACGGTAGCGGTAGACTCAAATCACCAAGATGCATTTCCTCCTTTTTTCTTTGTTTTCAATCCCTCTTTAGTTTGTCCTACGCCTCTATTGTAGCTCACAAGGCTAGGGGACCTACGAAAACAGGAATGGTATGTTTAGGGATTCCAGGCTGAGGAATTTGAACATAGCTATGCCTTACATATGTTTTCGCGTCGCAGTCGATTAATGGCGACATCAAATGGTTGTGGTATCTCGACCAAGTCGACTGTCAAAGCTCACGAGGCTAGTTGGGGCTGTGACGAAGACGCGTAAAGCTATAGTTTCAAGATACTGAATCATTGGAGGAGGCAACGCACCTACGGTGGAGCTACGGATGGGTGGAGAAGGGGTTGATACCCTGAGCTATCCAGACTTGAGGCGCCGTGCTTGGATCGGGTTCGTCTCATGCTCCAACACTCATCCCTGCGAGTAACCTGTATAATCGACACTTTGATCCATGATGGATTAATACCTAGCTAGTGTATGCTTGTATCGTCCCTTTATACGCGAGCAACGGAGCTCCTTAGATATATATATATATTAAAAAAAAAACACCGGAACATATCTCTTAGATAGAGGATCCAGGGCAGACGAATCACACTTGATTGTTTAACCTTGTCGCCCGGGACTAGGGCTGGCAGGCCCAAACACCAGAGGCTGCAAGTCTTGGTGCCCCACTGAATCGAGTAGCTCTTGACCCACAGCTGAGAGAGAAGAACGAACAAACAGGGCGTGAATGCCTGAACGTAGTAGCAGGCCAGCATGAGCTCTAATGTTCTTTTCAGGTTCGATAGATACACTGATCTAACCAAAGATCCTCCTGTATATAATTCAAGCTCATGACAATAATAACATAGCTCTTCATCTTCCAATTCAATGATGTCGGATGTGCTGTCTGTTTAACTGGCGCTCATGCCAGACAGACGAGAAAAGTGGAGACCGCTTAGCCACATCTTGTCGTGCGGTGCCGCCAGCTGTCCGACAATCATCCACAAGGCTGCCAATGACGCCTCATCCTCGCTGCGTGCGTCCGCTGTGCTGGACCAACCAAACCGAACCTTGCAAGCTCTCTCAACTCTTTTCCCCCGCCAAGCTCCTTGCTTTCCATCACCTTTTTCCTTCCGCGAGAGTCATCAGTCAGAAGCGAACCCGCCCACGCATCAAGTTGATTTCTCCACCCGCACGACACATTCCGAATAAAGCTGAATCTCTCGCAATTCGAACGAAGAGCAGTTCCCCCGCGTTCGCTCTCCTCCAGCGAGATTTCCCATACACCCCACTCCCGCCACTCCATCACCACTCACACACACACACCATGGCCTCAGCCGAAGCTAAGCCTGCCGCTGCGAAACCCGCCGAGGAGACCAAGGTCGAGGAGCCTCAGAAGCCCGCGGCGGTCGTTGGTGAAGATGACGAGTTTGAAGACTTCCCCGTAGATGGTATGTACTGTACTTTGTTCTCCCTTACCCTTTCGACACCCTAGCCTCGCCATACTCGCCATACTCGCCATACTCGCCATACTCGCCATACTCGCCATGCTCGCCGTGTTTTCCGCCGCTTCTCCACGTACCCATAGAGACAGTTCCAATATACTTCCTCCTGCCCGATTACGGCCTTTTATAGGCTAGCCTTGACTTCACTGGCGCACAAGCCCCAGCACCCCAACTCCAACAACTTCAAATATTCGTCCTGATAGCTAACCGACCTGCAACGCGACAGACTGGGCCCCGAAGACGCCGAGGCTGCCGAGGGCGCCGAGACGAAGCACCTCTGGGAGGAGAGCTGGGACGATGATGATACGAGCGATGACTTCTCCGCACAGCTTCGTGAGGAGATCCGGAAGGTCGAGGCGTCCAAGAAGCGCTAAAATCCGTCGGGACCGTTGGGATTGACTCTGGCTGGGAGAGGGGAGGACGCTGAACTCATGGGAAGGCTAGCAGCAGATGGAGAAACAGGCGCTCAGGGTTGCGCTCATTCTATCCAATGTTGTCGTCTTTGTCTCGGGTGACGGACTACGTGAGGGAGCGGAGGGGAGTTGGCCGCGTGGAGCGGAAGGGAATTGCTGCGATAAACGCCGATTTGTGTATGCATAATCAAGGGATCACGAAATACAAGTCACGGAATACGGGTACAACATAATTCTTTAGTGCCAAAGTCATTCTCAAGATGTGACTCTGTGTCGCCTCGTCGCTTCGTCTGATAAATACGACGTACAGGGAGGAGCAATTTTGTTTTATACAAGGTTTTTTTCATTCATTGTTGGTCTTCTAAGTTTTCTTACTTGACCCCCTTCCACCCAAGGCTTCTCGCGTATACATCAGATCTGTTTAAATAGCATGAAGAGAACGTGACTAAAAGACCGGTACGTTTACACATTTATTTGCTCGAGAGGGCGACAACACCGGGGAGGGCCTTGCCCTCAAGAAGCTCAAGCTGGCACCACCGCCGGTGGAGACGTGGCTAAGCTTGTCCTCGACGCCGTACTTGGCAGCGACGGTAGCGGTATCACCACCACCAATGATGACGATCTTGCCAGACTGGGCGGCGGCGACGGCAGCGTCGAGGGTGGCCTTGGTGCCCTTGGCGAACTTGTCAAACTCGAAGACACCGGTGGGGCCGTTCCAGAGAATGGTCTCGGACTCGTCGATGGTCTGCTTGAAGAGCTTGATCGACTCCTCGCCGCAGTCGAGACCCATCCAGCCGTCGGGGATGCCCTCGGAATCCGAGGCCTTGCCCGTCTCGGCATCCTTGTCGAACTTGTCAGCGGTGATGTAGTCGACGGGGAGGACAACCTTGACGTTGTTCTTCTTGGCCTTCTCCATGAGCTTGGGGACGGTCTCGGCGCCGGCCTTGTCGAAGAGGGAAGTACCGATAGCCATGTTGTCGAGAGACTTCTTGAAAGTGAAGGCCATGCCACCGCAGATGATGAGGGTGTTGACCTTCTCGAGGAGGTTGTCGATGAGCTGAATCTTGTCCGAGACCTTGGCGCCGCCGAGGATGGCAAGGAAAGGACGCTTGGGGTTCTCGAGGGCCTTGGCGAAGTAGTCGAGCTCCTTCTTCATGAGGAAACCGGCGGCCTTCTGGGGAGGTCGACGCCGACCATGGAAGAGTGGGCACGGTGAGCAGTGCCAAAGGCATCGTCTACAGGGAGCTGTTAGCAAAAGAAGAAGAAAAGGGGTTTAATGTGTGGGGAGGTTTGTGTTACGCTACTTACTGACGTAGACATCACCAAGGGCAGTGAGGCCCTTGCGGAACTCCTCGACCTTGGCCTTGTCGGCCTTGACCTTGTTGCCTTCCTTGTCCTTGGAAGAGCCCTCCTCCTCGGCGTGGAAGCGCAAGTTCTCGAGAAGGATAACGGCGCCGTCAGAAGCCTTGTTGACGAGCTCCTCGACCTCGGGGCCGACGCTGTCGCTGGCAAACTGCACCGACTTTCCAAGCTGCTTCTCAAGCTCGCCAACGACGGGCTTCAGGCTGTACTTGGGGTTGGGGAGCCGTTGGGACGACCGAGGTGGGACATCAGGATGACGGCCTTGGCGCCATTGTCGATGGCGTACTTGATGGTGGGGACAGCACCGACAATGCGCTGGGGGTTGGTGATGTTCTTGTTCTCATCGAGGGGGACGTTGAAGTCAACCTAGAGTCAAGGAAAAGAGACAAGACGAACACATCAAGTTAGCCAAGGTACCAAAATTATAATCTTTTTTAAAGCTTGCGTGATATTCATGATCTCTACGCGCGCAGAAATTGCAGCTCCCATAGCTCCTTAGTCTTAAAAAGGACGAGACCGCTTTGAACAATAGAATGCAAGGATTTCTAGCATCATTGCACCGACAGCAATGAATCTCGGTTGCATGGGAGCTTGGTAGCCCCTTGCACTTGGATGGGAGGGAGGTTGTTGATAGCTTACCCTGATGAGGACCCGCTTGCCCTTGAGGTCAACGTCAGAGATGGAGAGCTTGTTGGAGAGCGACATTTTGAATCGCGATTGGGAACGAGAGGTGCGATGGAATCGGTAGATGAAGAAGGAGGAAGATCGATTTACGGTATGCAAAGATGAGAAAGCTAGGTCTGGAGATAAGAGGGATAGAAATGGGGGAGGACTAGAGGGGAAAGGCGAGAACCGAAGAGGTAGCTGTTCATGGAGGGGCAAACCGACAAGATGATGATGTACAGCACCGAGCACCACTTTCACGCGCACTACCCACCCCCAATCGTGCTTCCGCACACGCCCACCCACACGGAAAGCTTAGGAAGCGGACTTTTCAATCCTGACCTTGGCCTCTCTCTTTTCTCTTCGCCAATACCAATTGAGGGGTTAGTTAGGCGAGCAAGGTGGGGTGGGGTGTCTTTGTTATTTTTTTTTCTTCTCATCTGAGGAACAGTCATGGCGGGGTAATTCCATGATGCGCCCACCACCCAACACGCACGTAGCACGAGAAACCACTGATAGCTCAAGACTGTACATGGAGCTGGAAAGGACTGCTTTAATCGCGGAAGGACACGGGCAGGCCTCATAAATAAAACTAGAATCAGTTCGAGAGTGAACACTGAGATCTTGAGCTTGTTCCATTGGAGATATTGATGCCTTTTTCCCACTCTTTTGAGCAATTTGTGAGCTCTGGGATGTGCCATGCTGCACGCCCAATTAAGCTCGCCACAGAGCTCCCTGGGCCGTAGCTCCCCTCAATTTGCTTCCCTCAATCCCCCTAAGAAATACTTTTGCGCCTTTGATTGTCATCACTCGCAGTGACGTCCGTGGCTTTGAGCGAATGCCCTATGCCTCCTGGGTATCTACAATACTGGAAGTCCCTCCCGAGTTTCCGTTTCATAATTTCCTTTTGAATAGAAAGACGCAACATCCTGGAAACGGGCTGCCCCGCCAGGGCCTCGAAATCCGATTGCTGCAGTTTACGATACAAAGGTTCTCTGGGAATAGAAAAAAAAGGGAAAAAGAAAGAGTCCCGTCACCCTCTAGCTGTTGTCGGTATCGATGCAATACCTTGTGAGTCTGCAACTAAACCTGGCGCAGATGTCATGCGTTGTGGGCTCGAGAGCATTGCATGTCTCAGGCTCCGATTCTGGCCGTCGAGCTCCGATGAGAACGGAACGCTCTCAACACCTCGGCCCGCGGAAGCTAGCGCTTTTCTTCCCCCATCTGCACTTCCAGGCGACGATAATATGACGGAGGAAACGTCGAGGCTGGCTCTTCTCACACACCTTGGCACAGGTTGATTTCTTTTTTGCATACACGTTTTCTTTTCGTTTCTTTCCCACATATCACAGCCTCCTAAACAGCCATGATTCTGCGTTTCCATCTATTACAGATACCCTCGCTGTGTAAAATCACAAAAAGATGGTCCCAATCATGACAGAGAATCGGTGCTACTGATCTACCGTCGAGCACTGAAAGGGTGAGTTGGAGAAGGTTAGAGAGAGAGGGAGGAAGATGGGTTAGGACAGAGGGTAGAGGGCAGAGGGCAGGACAACCGCTCCCTTACTCGTCATTTTCGTCCTCCTCCATCGCATCTTCACCGTCGCTACCCTTGTACTCGTCATCGCTGCTATTGTAAAAGTCCTCCGGCTCCAAGTCGTCACCGTAATCCTTCATGTCATCGTCCTCCTCCTTGCCGTTCTTCCCCTAGTCGCCTTCTTCTTCTTGTCCAGATTGGCCTTTTGCTCTTTCCTCCTCGCCTCCTTTGCTTGCCTCTTCTGCTCCCACCTCTTTTCGAGCTCCCGCACCTCGGCTTGCGTCTTTTCAATGTACTCGTGCCACATCACCTTGCCTGCCGCGATGCCATCCTCAACCTTTGTTAACCGCAGCTTCATGCGGGGTCCCAGCTCGACTAGCTTGACCGCGCGCTTCTCGACCTTCTCTTCCTCTTCGGTTGGTTCGGCGCCCTCCGCAGCAGCCTTGCGAGACAGTTTGCGCGGCCCCTCTTCCACCACCTCGACTTCGGCGTCGGTGTCGACCTCGCTACCGCTCGTGTAGTCTGTCATGTAGCCCTCGCCATTCTCGCCGCCAATCATAAAGTCGGCGATGTCTTCCAGCTTGCCCAAATTGGGCACTCCGCCCTTCCTCCCCGGCTTCGATGATACCAGCTTCTCGGCGGCGTTCAATCGCCGGAGCGGCCGCGAAAGGCCGGTAGTCTTGGTTGTGATGGCGAAATGGCGAAAGTTGAGTATAAACGAGCCCTCCTCTCCATCCTTGTCTGGTTCCCTATTTAGGAGCAACACTCTCCTGATCGTCTTAAGCGGGGTGGCTTGGGGGTTGATGGGGGAAGAGAGACTGGAAAACGGTGGTGATGAGAGATTCGAGGTGCTTCGGTACCTTGGACGCGGAATCGGCGCCGGGTGAGGTGAAATTGTTCATCACAAGCTGTAGGGAAAGGACCCAGTCAGTTCTGCATAGGGTAGAGGGGAAAAGCGGTAGAGGCGCTGCCAACTACTTACCAGAGGGGGTCGTAAACTCTTTTCCAACGCCACGGGCCGCCGTTGCGTCTTTTGGATATCCTTTGCGAGGGAGTACTTTTCCACCCTAAAGTTGAGGGTAGGGCCCTTGGGCGACAACGCTACTCTGAGATTGACGTTGCCTCGCTCTGACCGGGAGAACAGAAGAAGGTGTGTGATGCCCAAGGGACCGCTCATGGTAACGTAGTCCCTTAACCTATTGGCCTTTCGTTCCTTCAACCGACTCGCCGTTCCGGGTTCCATGACATGGCGAACGTCGGCGGCCAATTGACTGATGCTAGAACCAACTTCGCCGGCCCCGATCCGAATCACCATGCTCTTGGGATCGCGGACGGTGGCATGGGCGGCCACGGCGTTGGCGCTCTTGGGCTGATTGGCGCCCACATGGGTTCTCTTCTTTACTCTAGGTTTCGCCATTGTGAGGTTGAGAAAAAAATACGAAAAAAATAAGGAAGGCGGATAAGGGCGGCAAGGAATTGGAGGAGGGTGAAGAGATTATAGATGTAAGTCTGTACTTCTTGCGCCGTCAAATCACCCTCTTTTTTTTCCCTCTTTCTTCCCTCTGCCAAAAAAATTGGCGGGACCGAAGCGATAAGATAAGAATTTAGGTGGGATACGGCACTATCACGTGGAGATAAGACCGCTTTTTCTCTTCACCGCCCGACAGAAAAAAAGTCCCGAAAAGTTCAGGGAAGCAGCGAGCGAGACCCCACCATAATCCAGGACGAAAAGTGAAGCTCTACAACGATATTTTCTTTCCCGTTGTTAGCACCCAAGCGCATTGCGAAATCCCACCAAAATCTCCACGCCGCATTTATTCAGAATGAATCCCTCCAAGAGGAGAAAGGTGTCTCACCCCCAGAAAAGGTGGTTTCCAAGCGAAGGAAGCAGGATGAGCCTGTGGAACCCGAGGCCGAGTCCGAGTCGGATGCCCAGTCCTCCACACCAGAGGAGCCTGCGCCGGCACAGGAGGAGAATGAACCCGAAGAAACCCTAGCAAAGTCCTTCAAAGACCTTGTACGTCGTTATACACATTCCTCTTCCTTTCTTCGGTGCAGCTTGAACTGCGTTTCTTTGGTCCTTTCCCACTAACACGACTTACAGGGCGTAACCGAGGCCCTCTGCGAGGCATGCGAGTCTCTCGGCTACAAGACACCCACCCCGATCCAAGCGAAATCCATCCCCCACGCCCTCCAAGGCCGAGACATCATCGGCCTCGCGGAAACCGGTAGCGGAAAAACCGCCGCCTTTGCCCTCCCGGTCCTGCAAGCCCTCCTCGACAAGCCCCAGCCCTACTTTTGCGTCGTGCTCGCGCCCACGCGAGAGCTGGCAGCCCAGATCGGCCAGTCCTTTGAAGCGCTCGGCGCCTTGATTTCGCTGCGGTGCGCCGTGATCGTCGGTGGTTTGGATATGGTGCAGCAGTCCATCGCGCTCGGGAGGAAACCGCACGTCATCGTGGCCACGCCCGGTCGTCTCGTAGACCACTTGGAAAAGACCAAGGGCTTCTCGCTTAGGACGCTCAAGTACCTCGTTCTCGATGAGGCTGATCGTCTGCTAGATATGGATTTCGGTCCTAGCATTGACAAGATTCTCAAGTTTGTGCCGCGCGAGAGGAGAACCTTTTATTCTCCGCCACCATGAGCTCCAAGGTCGAGCACCTCCAACGAGCCAGCTTAAAGGACCCCTTCCGCGTCAGCATCTCCAACAACAAGTATCAAACCGTCGCCACACTCCTCCAACACTACCTCTTCATCCCCGCCATGCACAAGGACACCTACCTCGTCTACCTCGTCAACGAGCTGGCCGGCCGCTCCATCATCATCTTCACTCACACCGTCCGCGACGCACAACGCCTGGCCATTGTCCTCCGCTCTCTAGGATTCGGCGCCATTCCCCTTCACGGCCAACTCTCCCAATCCTCCCGCATGGGCGCCCTAAACAAGTTCAAGGACAAGTCTCGCGATATTCTCGTCGCGACCGACGTCGCGGCCCGTGGTCTTGATATCCCCAAGGTCGACGTCGTCCTCAATTACGACTTGCCGCTCGACAGCAAGACGTACATCCACCGCGTGGGTCGTACCGCCCGTGCCGGAAAGTCGGGTCGCGCCATCAACATGGTTACGCAGTACAGCATCGAGGTCCTCGTCAGGATCGAGGCTGCCCTTGGGAAGAAGCTAGAAGAGTACCCCACCGTAAAGGACGAGGTAATGGTGTTTAAATCTAGGGTCGAGGAGGCGGACAGGCATGCCAAGCAGGAGCTGAGGGCGATGGAGGATAAGAAAACCAAGTTGGGCAAAACGAAGCGCGGCGCTCGTGGTGCGCCAAAGAATGTTGATGATATGGATAAGGAAGAGAGATAAAACGGGTCGTCTAGTTTTCATCATAGATTGCGGTTCACAGCGAATTTGACTTGGCATTCATTCCCTTTCCACTCCCAAGGATCAATATCCTCCTCGGATTGTAACGTGTACGCATAAGGCATCAAGAGCGACGACCATGTAGAAATCTTATAAAAAACCGAAAAGAAATGGGTACGGGGTATCGGCGACATACAAGCCCAAACTAGACATTACCAAAAATGACCATAGAACCGAAACCCAAATAAGAGATAAAAAAAAGGAATACACAATCCGTTGTCCTAAAAACATAGCGAAAAGAACCAAAGCAAGAAAGACCATATCTCCCGCTTCATTTTTCCTTTTCTCAGCCAAATAAACGTTGGCTGGACGGAACTCAGAGAGAAGACTGGTTTGTATAGCGTAAAAAGGACCGGTTAGATCGCCGCCTCCGGTGCGTCCTCCCACTTCTTGGCCACCAGTCTCCTCACCTTCTTCGTAGGGCTTGCGCTCCGAGAACTCCTCGACGCGGCGCTAGCCGTGCTCTCGTTGCTAACGCGGAGCTTCTCCATCCTCGCACCCAGGCGCTCCACACCGGCCTCCCGCTCGTGGGATTCGCCCGACTGCGGAACATCATCCCTCTCTTGCAGGGGCACACGCTTGCTCGGGCTCCTCCCATTGAGCTCTCTCTTGAGGACGGCAATCTCTCGGCGCAAGCGCTCGTTCTCCTGCTCAAGATCCTCGACGAGGACGTTTTCCTTATCCTCCTCGTCGGCTTCGGTGCCGACGAGCCCGCGCTCGAGGAGCTCGACCTTGCGGTCCCAGTGCTCCTCGCCACGTTCTAGCTCGAGCTGCAGGCTCGCCTTCCAACGCGCCATTTCGAGCGCGAGTCGCTTCTCAAACTCGGCGACGCAATCCTCGCGAATGACCTGCTCCAGCTCCAGCATGCGGTCTTCCATGCTCAAAAGATGGGCCTCCGCGGCGAGACGGCCGTCGCTCTCCCGCGATACCTCGCTCCGCAGGATGTCAATTTCTTCCGTGAGGCGGGCAATCTCCAGCGCCGCAAGTTCCATCGTCGCCCGGTCGCCATCCGGATGGGAGCTTGCCGGCGAGATGTTCCGGTGGGATCCGGACCCCGAGCCGGGCCCGCCAAAGAACGCGGGCCGGTGGTGTGAGCCTAGATTGGGTGATAGAGGCTGGCGGGCGTCGGGAGGAGGTGCGGCGGCATTCGCGAATATGCTCGGGATGCGGGGGACGGTGACTTCGCGGGCTAGCGCGCTATAGCGAAGGATCTGAGAGGTGGCATTAAAGTCACCGAGGGGATCTGCCGTAACAATCATAACCGCTTTCTGGGGGTTTCGGCGGTGTCCTTGAGCCTGTGACGAAGCGGAGGGGAAGGAGTTGGAGAAGAGTAGTTCGGTAAGCTTGCACTGGCGGAAAGGAACAATGTTTGGCTGCGGATAATGTTAGGTCAGTTCAACGGCTCCCCGTGCTTCTTTGTGCATATAGCACACAGGTACGGAGGTCCTACCTTGCTGGAGCTGCCGTAGTCGCTCTGCATCTGCAGACACTGGCCGAGGTACATGAGGCTCTCGTTAATCTTTCCCGCCTCTGCGAGCGTGGCTCCCTGCGTCTTTGCGTCACGAGCTCTTTCACTACCTGCCAAATCGACTATAGTCAAAGCATTTCCACCCCAAGGGTATTGCCGCCTTGAGCTACGTTGCCTCTTCTTCACCTCGACGCAGATGAAGCCGTGACTACGAGACGACACGCTATTGCTGCCGGTGCCGGCAACGCGTCGCTCGTGGAGTCCGGCTTCTAATACCATGAGCGCCTCGTGAAGAGAACCGCACGCGACCTTTCTGAGGCCCGCAACAACTTTTCGGTCCGGCGAGGCCTCGGTAGATTTGAACATTAGCGGTCGGCGACGGTATTCTTTGGTCGCGTTCGACTTGATCGCGGGGGTAAGGAGATCGAAGATTCGGTCGTTGTACACTTCATACATGGACATGACGACAGCGTACTCGCAGGATGGGTCCGACGAAATGTTGACACCGCTCACGTCGGGAACCAAAGGTGTCGAGGGAAGCTGCATGGGTCGTCGAGGGGTCATCGATGGTGCAAAATGCTCGCCCTTTTCTTCAGTTTTAGCAATCTTGACAACTTTCTTTACGCGGGTAGAGGCCGTGAGAGTCATGTAGTGACGTCCGGCTGCCGCCTGTTTTGGGGTAGGAGTTGCTGCGTAAAGCAAGGAGTCCCGACTAGGGCTCCTCGGAGAATGAAACGTCCGGATAGGAGTTCGCTCTACCATCCGAATACTTTTCGGACTGCCATCGGGCATGTTCAACACGAGCTGGAGAGGGAAAGGGGTTCCTACAAGCATGGGGGTGGCGGCACGGGAGCCTCCCCGAGTAGACTGCGCAAGGGGATCGGAGAAGATGGTCTCTAGATAGGACGAGGCGCATGCGATGGATGCTTCAGATGTATCTGAAGCTTGCAATGTCGCTTCGAGGGAGGTCGACGTGTTGGGGTCGACCAAGTTGTTTCCGAGAGACCGGAAGATGACGTCGAGGGAGAGCTGGGTAAGTCCCCGTTGGGTTCGAGATCCGAGAATCGTGTGTGACTAACGAGGAATGATATGTTATTAGGAGGATGCCGGCATGAGACCCCGTCATCGCCTTTGACGGATGCGCGCTTGCTCACCTTGCCGGAGCCGGTGACACCAAGAGTGGCAACCAGCGCGTCGGTGCCGTACCCGCCATGAGGTGCGACAACTCCTTCAATTAGCGGGGCTACGCCAGTGCAGTGGAAAATATCGAGCTGCGTGGCCTCCTCCTCGAAGACCTGGGTGAATGCAAACTTCTCGATTGCCCTGCGGCGGTCGTTGGGCGGATTAAGTGTGATGTGCGTCGGAGGAGCCTCGGATTCGGAGGGCTCAACAGTAAGAAACCGCTCCGAGTTTGACGTCCCGGTCGAGTGGTGTGGCGGCCGAAGCCTCAAGAATACCTGGAATAGGCTCGATGACGAAGGCCTTTGTACCTGCGTCGAGTCCATGGTTCGGATACTGATACAGTCGTGCTAGCGATGTCTGAATGCCGGTTGGGTGGGGTTATGGAAGGTGAAGACGCAGCGAAGAGGAAGCCCGGCGATAGATAATACACGAAGTGCTGTTTTGTATAATGATTATAAAGTGCAGCGCATTCTCGTAGGTATCGATGCCTACGCGCGCCTGTTATTATTGTTGTTGAACCTTCAAGTCTTGTTCGCCAGTCGTTCCTGTGCCCTCCAAGTCGGTTGGTGATTTGTGGCTCTTGGACAATGCATGAACAATTTGTTTACTGGCTGCCCAGCAACGGTTAGTGGGATGGTGGTGGTTTCCCTTCCTGACCCACCCAAGCTGGCCAATGCCACCCTAGGGCTGATAAGATAAGCGAAGCACCCCTGCACTAGACGGTAACCTTGCAAGGACATTGGCTCACCCCACTTGCATCTCCCATTATGTCAGCGTGCACATGTCTGCACGATGCAAGTGCTTCAAGCAGGACGTCTTCCTTGTCTGTCCAAGTACTTGAGTACTTCAGTGCTTGTCAGACAGATCGGATCTTGTCAAGGTTTGGATGGACGACCCCTCAGTTTGTACACGAATAAATGCCCATTTTCAACAGGAGCCACAGAGACTTATGCCGTACGCTCCTGTGTCTGGAGCAGACCAACATAACCTCGCCACGGGCCCCCGCGCGTTCATCTGCAATGGGCAGCTTTGCATGAGGAGGGCAATGTTGGCGGGAAGCTCCGAGGATGCGGACTGCAAAAGGACGCTTTTGGCGGGGTCGACCGACCGGCAGTCCTCAAACAGTTCCAGCTCCGCTTCGTCTGAGACGACGGAGATAACTCGTTGAGTCAGATTTTTTCTTCCTGTCAGAAGTTAAAAATGTAATAGCTACGCGTCTAATTAGGATGCCCCTCTTTCGGGACATGAACACGAGAGGGTGTGTGGTACGAGCAAAGAAGGAAAAAAACACAAAGGAAAAAAATTCTCTGCTCTCTTTCATTCTTAAAGGTGGGGGACCTCCTCCCTAGTTTTAGAGTAGTCGCGGTTCGAGTCTAGACTGGACGTCACAAATTCCGAAAGTAGAAATTAGGGGAGAGAGGCTGTGGATCCCGCTCCGGGCAAACCAGTTTTGTCTTCGGAATCTTGTTGCCACAATGATACGGCGAGCTGGAGAAAACATCTCGGCGGGCCCTGGCCGACCCAGCAAACCCAGTTCAAGATGCTTGAGTTCCGTGTTGGCTCTTGAGATAGAGGTTGCCAGAGCACGGTCGATTTGAAGCAGAAATCTCATGATCTTAGTCAGATCCAAGGCTACACTCAACACGAACTTTCCAAATGAGTCACTCATAATATTCTGGCTTTGTCTTCTTATGTTGCCAACGGCAGCCTACTTTTAGTGTGGCACATGCTCTGTTTTTGGACGTCCAGGTAATCTCCTCCTGCAGGACCTCAATGCCTCAATCCAAGGTTGGCAGCACTCGCAGAGCAGGGGGAAGAACTGTGGAGGAAAAGAGAGAAAAAATGATGAATAGATGATGGTCTCGTGATCGCGTCCCGTCTCCGCAGCCCCAGCACTCTGGTGGGGGTCTCCGTTAGGAGGTGCGGATGGTCATCGATGCTCAGCAACCTCGCGTCCTCTTGCTCAGGTGGAGAATGGTGGAGTTGGAGGTCAACCGAGGGAGGGGGGCACAACTGAGCCAATGATCCGCAAGGGTTTTGTCAAGATCATGAAAGTTGAGCTCACAACGAGCAGACTGCCATCTCGCCGTCTCCAGTTTTTCCCCTCATCTCCTCTCGAGAAGTTCCTCGCTCGATCCAATTACCTACGAGAATTTTCCGTGAAACGCTTGTGTAGAGCAAGAAAATCAATTCTATTGTCATACACCGCTGGTAATCACCACAAGTGAATGCGTGTAAAGATCAACAGTAGTAGTCTAAAAAGGAGGGGGGATATTGGAGGCTTGCCACAGTCTCTCCACCCTGACATATTTCAGTGACAGATGAAATGAGGTCGAGGAAGCAAGGGCTGAGACACAAAAGGTTGATTGATGTGTTTGGAACACGGATCAATACCAAGTCCCCAATACAGACGCGGGCCTCGGCGGCAGACTGACAGGCTCAGAGGGGGCTTCCTCCCATGGCAATCGTACGCACGCTTGAGACGCTGCAGCTGCAGTCAATGCGGACACGTCAAGGAAAAGCCATCGCATCGTGGGACCTTCCAGATGCTCATCTCAACGTCCGCATCTCCACTCCACTGCCGGTAGCATCTGGGGGACCCCTCAAAGTTCTAGCCACGTACCACATACATAGTTTAACAGGCGTTCCTCCTTGTTGACTCGACTTAGACACCCCCATATGACCCTCGTCTGATGAATCGAGCATGCCATAGCGCCAGTTGAAGCTGAGCCTGCATAGAAATAAATGGGGAATGCACCATTGAGTGAGGGATGCCCGGCGCTGATGATTTGCTGCTGCGTGCAGAGAATTTTAATGGGGAAGCCGGTTGTGACCACAGGGTACTTGGTTTTCGCCCGCCAGCCCTCGCGGCTCGCTTGTCACTCGTCCCGCTCGACAATCAATTTTTCTTCTTTCTTGGACACTTCGACGGCTCCTTGCGGGGCACTGAAATGGCGGTGACGAGCCTGGCTACCGAGTGAGAAACGTCAGACCCACTGCAGGCGAGCCCGATGAACCCACCAACTGCAAGCCGGGACCAGTGATCCGGAAAGGGGATATTCGGAGGGGCGAAGGGGGGTGGTTTAGGGGACGATTTTGATGCGAGGGGCATTTGAGGCGGGTGGCACTGAGGTACAGTGGGGTTTCTGCTGGGCATACGGACTTGGCCAGAGTCAAACATGCCGTGCAGCAGGTCAGGTACTGGGAATCAACCAGACAGGGATCAAATTAAAGAGAGCACTGGGATGAACATTGATAGATCAAAACCCTACATCCATCCATTAGATGTAGCGATCAATTCTTCGCACAGGTAGAAAAATCCGTCTTGATTGTGTTGCCAACCGAGTGCACCGGCCATTTGGTCCCTCGCCTTCGAGGTCCCTCACAATCCCAACACTCGTTGACTCAATGGCTCGGGTTCGTTTGGAAAGAGCTGGACCAGTCGGACGCTTCAAAGAGTGGGGGTGACGCAGAGATACTTTGTACATTAGTGGAGATGAGGAGGCGAATCGTGTAGAGGGAAAGTCCCGGGCAAATCTGGGAAAGGAAAGGAGCCAGTCACCCACCTGCCCAAATTTTTTCCTTCCAGAAAACGGGTCCTCAAAGTACCCACTCTGGAGCTGCAGAAGGGAGGCTTGCCCGCTAAGGAAGGGACTATCTGTAGTGGTATATAATTTTTCCTGCCCGTTTCGTAGAACCCCTCCTCTCTTTCTTTCTCCCTTTCTCTCGATAAACCAACATCACCAAAGACAACGAAGTCACCTGCAACAACAAGGATATACAAGACCCATCAGATTCAATAATTCAAACTTCGTCGAGAAAAATGTTCCGCGCCGTCGCTGAGCTGTAAACGCCCACTGCGGGACGGTCCCCGGCCTGCTACCAGAGCGGCCGGCGGCTTCGTCTCGTAGTCCAGCAGCCCATCGATACACACGACAATTCGAACCTTCTCCTCTCTTGACGAAGTTTTTAACCAGGCTTTCACTGTCTGTTCCTCAATCTTTAGAGGAACAGAGAGCCTGCTACCCAGTTCAACCAAGTCTATCCCAGTTTCCCACTTCGCCTAACGGCTCCCATCGCCATACCACCATCACCACCATCACCACCACCCTCCACAACCTCCCCTCGCCCTTTCCGCCCCTCTGTCCGCTCTTTTGCACCGGACCGGATCTCACAGCAGGTGGTCTACTTCTTTTCTCTCTCACATTGCCTATTATATCTGCCATTGTAGCCCATCTACAAACGCATTGCCCGTTGCACTGGTCTGGACGTCACACTTGTGCCTTGCTGCACCTAGACCCTTGAATCTCTAAAAAGAAAAGAAAAAGATATTGTGGGAAGCGTCCCATCTATACTTCTACTCGAAAGAGAGAGTATTAAACAGACTTTTACTGTCTCTGCCTATCGTATTCAGCTTCTACTTGACTGTTTGAAGCTCAAAACCTCTGTGATCTTGGATTTTGGGCGACATTTTCACCGCCGTTTCCCTCACTCACAAGTTTAAACCTAAAATTTTATTATTGCCGCCAGTGTGGGCATTATATAATCCGCCTGGTTTCAACCACCCCTGCATAAGCCAACCGCATCATGCCGTCAACCTACCGGCAGAAGACCACGTCTATCACCCTCAAGGTGATTAACCGCCGGGCCCCAGCGGCTCGACCGCCAACACCGGACCTGTCCGGTGATGAAGGCTACTCGGCCCTCGAAGACCTCAGCGACACTGATGATGAGGACGAGGAAAATGTTGACGCGGCCGAGGAGGAGCACCTAATGCATGCTGCCAAGAGCAAGAGCAAGATCAGCCGCCACTCCCTCGGCCCATGTCCTCGGATGAGGAATATGCCGACGAAGAAGAACAGGATGAACAGGATGACCAGGATGAAGAAGAGGAAGTAGAGGAGCCAATTGATGATGACGACGACGGTTACGTTGAAGACGACGAGGAGGACGAGAACGCTGTCGACGATGAGGATGAGGACAATGACCTGCTTCTCAGGGATGAGACCAAAGTTGAAGGCGGGGATGTGGATGAGAGTGCCAGCTGGAACGGTGTTTCCACGGACGACTCGGATGCCGAGGGCGGATTGGATTCCGCCTTTGCCGCAATCCACCGTCAAGGCGGGCAGGCTGAGCGTCACGTCCGCTTTGCCAATGTCCCGGACTCGGATTCGGACTCGACCGACACGGACGAGGATCATGCAGACATGTTTCCCGACATCTTTGTCGATCAGAGCACCCTCGATCCTGCCATCCGCCGCGAGATTGACCGTGACCCGGATGAGTCGTCGGGCTCCGGCGGGTCATTCTGGGATATTCACGGCACCTATGACTATAGCACTGCCGATTCCGATGGGGAGGTGTATCGAGCTCGCCCCGCCGATGCGGAAAACACCCCCATGGCAACTCCTATCGCCGCGCTGCCTCTCGTTCCCCAGCTGGACTTGGCTTCCGTAATGTCAACCCCGACCCGTGCCGTTGAGCTGGCCGTAGATCTCGACGGCTACGAGAGTGAGTTTTGCCGTCCCCCAATGCAAGATAAGAGATGGGAGTGGAAGGGGGTGAACGCGATTCTCTCCGCTCACCCTGCCTGCCCCCTCGCCCCGATATTCTCTCTTGTCTTGACCTCGGTGCTAATAACTTTCTTCAGCGGACGGAGATACAACGGAAGAAGATATTCCCGAGCCTATTGTGAGGAAGAAGTCGCGCCGGCCGGATCCTGTAGACGATGACTCGGACTCGGACTGCACGCCTGTCAAGTCTAAGAAAGGGAAGCCTCGCGTGGGTCGGTTTAACCTTGACAAGTCTGACAAGAAGCCGATTGCCGTTCTTAATCCAATCACCAAGAAGATGATGATTTTCACACCTCACAAGCACCGGCAGCTTGATCTCTCCCCTGAGCAGTTCAACTTCTCTTTCTTCAGCCATGCCGAGATGTCCTCCCCGGCTGTCAACAACGCTTCCACCTTCATGCTGAATGCCATGTTCTCCTCTGGTACATTTGGAGACTTTGTCAATGGACACGGCATCACTGACGTCGACGCCCTGCTCCAATCTGCCCTCTTGTCAGAGGCGAACACCATTGACGACAGTCTTGACTCGGATCTCGGGCTGGACGGTGATGATGGGGAGAAGGCTCTAGATATCAACGACTTCATCACCTTTGCAGCGGGCGGCGTGTCGGATAGTGAGATGGACCAGGACTGGCACACGGATATCAACTCAACCCCGGGCGGACCTGGGGCTACCAGCGACGTTGACATGCTCAGCCACGTCTCCTCGGCCACCGTCGGTGCTTTCCGACAGAACCAAATCACGCAGCAGCTCATCCTGAGCAACAAGGCAAGCCAGGACTCGCTGGCGTTCAGCGGTCCCTTCAACGATACGGCGCTTCGTGGCCTCAAATCGGATAGGCTCGCCACGGCTGCCGTTCCCTTAACCCCAGTGCGCAGGAGGCGCAAGAGCTCTATCCACGAACCCCTACCAGTCCCCTCGAAACGATATCTCAGAAGCGAAAGGCGTCTGGCGATCATGACATTAGTCACAAGCGACATCGGAGCATATCAGACATGGCACTGCTACATGTATAAAAGGAGGCGCAATACCGGCGTATCGGTGAATGCGGGTAATGATTGTATTCTTCAAGAACGGGAGGACGGCATGATGCCACAGGCATCATCCCTGGCCTCGAGGAAAACAGGAGGGAGTAGGGGATAAAGCCAGCTTCTCATGACGGACAATGAGCTGTGTGTGTTTTTCTTGTTTTTTTCTTTTCTTCTTGTTGCTATGGCTGCTTGAAACGAGGAACAAAAAGCGTTTTACTTTCTTCTCTCTTGTTTTATCTGTTCTAGAGAAATTTCGGGCGGCCAATTTGATATCTTGTTTTTCCCCTGCCTTGCAAGCACAGGTTCCCTCGTTGGTGACCTTCTGTAGTTGGCGTGAGATCTATATACCCCGTAGCCTGTATCAGCTCCCGTTGCCTGCCATGCTTACGCGCGTGTCTGTCCATCACGGAAGCATTTCAATATTTAACTGTACTACCCCTACTACTACATATATATACTCTAGTCGGCTGACCTCTGCGGCAGCAGCAAGTCGACGGTCCTCTTTGTCCCTGTAAGAGTGATCATAGATGCATTTAGGACATACATCACCATAAGTTTAAGATTACGCGAAAAGGGTCACGGCAAGAATGATGGAACAAGAGTTTCAAAAACGAGAAGCGTATATTGTATTGTCAATTTTGTCTGATCCGTATCCCAATCTTCTGTTCAGCGTTCTCGTTTTCTAGTGTGCGCAATCCTCCCGCTGGATGAAGAAGAAAGAAACATGGAGTGCTTGCCCCCATGTTTAAAGAGGGAGGAGGAAGTATAAAAAAACCCTCGCGCCCCGTCCCTTGGAATCCCCGCCCGGGACATCTTGCACCTTCATCGTCCCTCTATTATCCCCCGAAAAACAACTTCTCCCACGACTATCCCCGTTCCGAAACGCGTAGAGCCGGAGCTAGACGAGTATGGTGGTTGAGTAAACGTGTTGTAGATGGAGAAAGGCCTCGAGGGGAAGGAAAAGACGCGAGGAAGCAGGAATAGGAGGGGGAGGGAAAGGGGGTAAAAAAAAAAAAAGGAATTGTTTTTGGTGATTTGTTTTTCATCGAACCATGCAGTTTCCCCAATTCTCCGCCCTATGAGCTCCCAGCTTGCCCACCTCCCTGTTTTTCTTTATATCCGAGTACCTACATCCCCGGAACCGGGCGAATCCCCAGAGCTATTCCATCAACCTGTGATTGTAAGAAGAGCCCCGTGCTAGGGGAAGACGGAATCCGAGCCGGAGACTTGTGCGTAGGACCCGCGTCGAAAGACGAACAAAAAAAGAAAGGGAAAGGGGGAAAGGAATGGAATAGGGGTGGGAGAAAGGGTACTTTCGATCCGGGACAAAGGAGATGGGGCCGGATGGAGGACGGCAGCCTTCGGGGAAAGACAAGGGGAGCGGAAGGGCATAAATGGGAAGGTATGCCGGGGCGTGCCGGGTCAGTCTTTGCACCGCTGGGGAGAAAAGAGGTTCGTCATGCCCCAGTGTTCCAACCCGCTCTCCGATCCCGCGAGCTTCCCCGTGGGATACGTGCAAAGGGGAACCCCCTTGGTTGCAAATAAAACTTGAAGAAGCAGAAAAGAAAACAGCTCTTCTTAACCCGAAAAAGAAAACGCTTCCCACGCTCCCCGCCATGGCATCCGAGCCTGTTTGCAAATTAGACCCCTTCCGTTTCTGGGGGTATCGTCTCTCCCTCCGAGGAACCGACGTTGATCTCCCTGTATGTTGTTTCAATCTCGTGCAAAACAAAGAAATCCCATCCCGCCGTGTGGGAACGGGAAAAGGGGATCTTCCTGAGGAGGGGGTGAACCGTCTTCTGCTGCGCGTAAATGCACGCTCTCCCTCCAACCCAAAACACGTTGGAGGCTTTGCTTTCCATTATGGGTTCCCCGTCCAGAGGATCCCCGCTTCTCTTTTCGAAAGAGCAGCGGAGCCGTAAACAAAGAAATGCAAAACAAAACGCCCGCTGTGTAAGCCAGGGGTTGGGAAGAGAGGAGGTGCACGCAGAGAAGAAGATGCCCCGGTTTCCTCCTCATCCCCAGTATTATTCCCGTCCATCACAGCAAAGGAAAAAAAGAATAAATCAAGGTGAGCCGTAAACCGAAACCAGAAGAAAACGTGGTTGCTGAAGCCCTCGAGGAGGGCGAGAGAAAGAGGTCCCAAACCCGGATACCCTTTTCGCAAAAAGTAATGACAAAAAGATGGAATGGAGGGGAGAAGATGTTGTCGAGAGGGGGAAGTGTCCGGGTCCGAATGATTTCCGATGCGTGTGTGTGTGCGATGTTCGAGCTTCCCCAGAAAACAAATGTTGATCAAAGAAAAATACAAAAAGCCGAACGGTTTGCTCCAAATGCTTCCTGCCCTTGCTATCGGAAGACGGAGGCCAAAAATTGTTCAAAGGAGCACTCCGCCGCCCAAGGGATCTCTTCTTCCACCTTTCCGAGCTTTCCTCCCTGTTTCTTTTTTTTTCCTCATTGTTTTTTTTCCTTGACATCAAAGCAAAAAAAAACAAGGTCGTGATTTCAAAAATCAAAACGCCAGACATCCGATGCGGAGATGAGAGTGTAGCGGCCGTGACAGATTAGGTTCGTAAGAAGCTCAAAAAACGCCAAAGCCGTAAAAGCCCTTTCCCTAAACTTAAGGACGTGAGAGGAATCCATAAACAGCACGGAATAGTCCCTGGAAACAACGAGAGATCCGAGAAATAGCAAGGGGAATCTAATGAAAAAAGATGCAAAGTAAAAAGAGCAAACAAAAGGTATCAAACCAAAACACACACAAAAGTCAACTTGTCGCTGTGGAAATCATTCGCGGTAGTAAAGGAAAAAAATACACCTGTGCCATGTCGCACATGCTTGGAAAGTCTCCAAGGGGATATTGTACAGGAGCAACCACTCAAGATGCGAGAATAGTTCAGACAGTCCTCGGGGTTCGCGAGTTGTTCACCTCGATGACGTCGTCTAGGTGGTTGCACATGGCGACAAACAGGTCGAAGAAGAGCTTGCTTCCGCCTTGCTCCATGGCGGCCTGCATGGTTCCGCTGCGCTTAAATGTACGGCGGCAGCGGATGATGAGGGCAAGGTAGTGGGCGCGCAGGCGCGAGTCCGAGTCGGGCGTGTGGGCGTACGCGTACGCCGCCGAGCGCAGGATGGTGCCGACATCAATGCCGGACTGGAGACCCTGCTTCCGGAGGGCGAGGAGCTTGAGCTCGTCGAGGCCGTACCGGTCGGCGGCGCAGTAGATGACGGTGTCGCGCAAGAGTTCGTCGCCGCAGCTCGAGAGATAGACGGTGGGCTCGACTGCGCGGGGGCCTGCGGCCGAGGACGAGGTGGCGGTGGTCGCGGCCGTGGAAAACGAGGCGCGGCGCACACTGCCGGGTCGCCCTCCCCTGGTGGCGGAGTTGGGGGAGTTGACGAGGGCGTCCGGGGCAGGGGAGGGTAGGGGGACCGTTGGTCGGCCGAGTCCTCGAGCTCCCAAGTGTTTCGGTACTTGTTATGGATCAAGCGGGGGTAGTAGTCACCCTTGTAGAGGTACTCGAGAACGGCGGAGAAGACCTCGGGTTCCTCGTCCGGGAGGGAGATCCTCTTACCTTGCACGTCGTGAAACTGGCCCCTGCACGCGGCGTCGAAGAAGGACGACTGGCAGAGGACATTTTCGTGCGCGGCGAAAAGCCGACCCTCGCGACCGACCGTCAGAGTGACGATGGGCGAGGGGCGAGGAGTGTGCATCCGGGTAAGCGTGGGCAGCGGCGGCGGCGGACGAGGAAGAACCGGCGCCGTGGTGGCGTCGGCTGCTAGATCCACGCCCGGTGGCGCTGCTACTACCGCCAGCTCCCCGGGAAAGCTCGTCGCCTCGGCCAAACGACTTTTGCAGCTTCGATAGCTTCTGGGGATCCCGTACGCTGGTGGACTTCTTCAACCTCGCAGCCTTGTCGACGCGGGTCTGATCCTGGTTGGACCTGAACGAGCGGCCAAACATGACGGCGGTGTGCTTGGGGGTGAGGAGCTGAAGAAGGGACCGGAGGCGCGGGATGGAACCGCGGAGTCGAAAGGTGAAAGAGGACAGTTTGGGCAGAGCTTTGGCGTGACGGGGCTCTATTAGAAAAGGGCGGGGAGGCCGTAGACGGGAAAGCGGGGGATTCCCGAGATCTTTTCCCAGAGAGAAGGACGGAAAGACGTTCGCGGAGTCAACCAGACTAAAGCTGCCTTTTCTCCACTACTGACTCTTTCCGTATGGTTACCCTCCTCGCTGTTGACGGAAGAAGCGACAGGCCCGCTACAAGAACCGCCTAGTCCTTCTCACTCCAGTTCTACGTCGCAAGCGCCGACACGGTGGGGCCCGGCCTTGCCCAGGCTTTCGCGACTCCGGGGACGGTTGCTGGAAATATTCCTTGTCAAGAGAGCAAGCGAAAAGGAGCGAAAAAGAGGAACAAAAACCCTCGAGGGGTTTCGATAAAAAAGAGGAGAGGGCGAGATCGCGAAGAGGGAAATTGAGCGAGTCGCGATTCGGTCCAAGTTTGGTATCGTTGTGGTGCGTGCTTTCGGTGTTTCTCTCTCGACGCACGCAGCGTGTGTGCGGGCGGATCTTGAAAAAATACAAAAAGGAGCGGAGGCGGGGTCCGTGAGGAATATCTCTAGAAGTAAGTTGTCTTCATAAACGAGTGGCTAGGGATATTCCCAAGATGTTCTTTGCGACCTCGACGGTTGTGGTGATGGGGATAGGGAATGGAAAGGGATGGAGAAGAAAAGAGGAAGGGGGGGGGAGGGGGCAGGGAGGCAGCAGAGGCCTGGATATATATATCAATCTCCTCTCCTGACTACTCTCCCAATGGTGGGCAAGAGCAGCGGCGATGTCGCGATGTAATTGGGCTACGGGTATGAGTCGATGCGCGAATCCAATTGGACTTTGGCGACGCACAAGCCCGAAAATCGAACGGAAACCAAGGTGAGCGAAACTGGGCAGCCAACCGCAAGGTCTGGTCTTTCACGGCGTCCAAAAAGGTGCGCGAGGAGAGGTGCAGCTCTGCGCAGCGCTACAGCAGAGTGCGTGCAGCTAGCAACGCTGGCCTTGCAGCCTGAATTCCTGGGTTCCTGGGTTCCTGGGATCAACCTGTCCAAACAAAGAAACAGAGCCCAGAAAGAGGAAATACCAGCCCCTCCAGCGAATGTCCACCTTTGGCACTGGGGCGAGTAATAATAGGCAAAAGTGCGAGGGTGGATAGATGTAGAATTGGGTGGCAATAGGTTCAATGTTGTTAATGCCGGGGCCCGCTAGCGATGGTGGTGGTTGCCGGGATCAAGCCGATAACAGATCCAGCCCAGATGGATGCGGCGCTTGCGGCTTCGGGGCTTTTTGCCCAACCTCTTAACAACGCCCTTGGTTAACGTGCTCGGTTGGGGTGAAGACGACCTTTGAGATCGCGCCTGCTCTCTCCTCCCCAGAGAAAAAAAAAGGGAAGGAGCATGTCCGACTCTATATGTACTATGGTATAACTAGAAGTGTCTCTTTCTCTGGGGAGGCCCAATACCGCCGTGAACTGTGGAGGGTGCGCACCAGACCACATGCCCACCAAGTGATGCAGCCTAGAACACTGGGCGCACACTTGCGTGCTTTGAGTTGATGCCGCCGAGCCAGGAACGTTGAACCCTCCACGTAGGCCAGCCCAATCTATTGTGATCCTCACATCCCAGAGCCATCAGGCACCATCAAACACTGACGAGGCTCTTGACGTACGCCAAAGCGCCTCTCAGCCCGCGTGTTCGCTTCTCGGTGTCAGAACCCAATCTTCCTCAAATGTGTGTGTGCGCGTGCGTGTGTTGTGGGTGACAGCTCTCGCAATTGCGCGCACGGTATAATTCACGCGGGGCATTCGGGGTGAAGAACATTGAGAATTTGGTGGACCAGTCGAGTACAAGACTATGTACACCCACCATCTAGCCCACCCCTGTCAGCTCTGCAAAAAGTGAACAAACGACCCAAGATTCCGTGGATACGTCACCACGTCATGGGCATTGATCTTCAAGTCTCAATCTCTTGATATTCCATGACTTTGTTACTCTCCGATGAATCCAGCGCAGCCCGTTCACTTTGTCCTGACAATATTCTCTTGGCCCTTCTCAAAGGTCGTGAACGGTGTATATTCATCCATGGATACCTTCCTGCTCTTAATAGAGTGGCTTACTCTTTTCGATTCCATCTATTTTCTAGGTCCGCCATCAATCATGTCTCTACTCCTTCCTTTTTCCTTGTCCTCAAATCAAGTTTCCCTCAATTTCCTCAGTTTCCTTTAGTATTTTTTTCTCCCTCTAGGATCGAGCCTCACAGTGACAGTCCTTCAGGTACGGTAGGAGGGAGTGGGAATGAGGGAGCTAGGCTTGCCAGTTCCAGTCCAGCTCAAAACCAGACGGTTTCGAGGCCTTTGCTACCAAATCTCAAATCGGTTAAAGTGCATGCAGCTGTGACGGCCGTGGACGTGCGGCTTGCTTCCAAGGGCATATCCACATTCAGAAAAGCAGCACATCAAAAATTCCCGAAGGAATATTTCGCCTGTCCAGGCCCGTGATTATGCCCATACGCGCCTCACTCTCTGACTCGTCAGATAGATCCATTAAGATCTGGTTCGCTAGCGGCGTTCTTTTTCCCATGTACCGGCCGCACATGTTCGTGCACAACCACAGTGTGCAATGGTCGCATCCCCGTTCCAAGACTCGCGATGCTCCCAATTCCCACCCCCTCTACGCTGTCTTGTCCACCTCGGCCCCATTGATGGTTTTGAATACTCCAGTCCAGTCTAACCAACGCCTCGTTTTCGCGCTCACCCCATCCCCAAGCAAGGCATATAGGTCAGTGAATACCCTCCATCCTCTCCACCCCACCTAAAGCACCTCCGGCGACTTGCAGCGGGTACCTGGCAGTGCCGCTCACACACACACCGAAACCCCAAAATGCCCAACCCGTCGACACCACTCCATCATCGCCC
This sequence comes from Parascedosporium putredinis, assembly GCA_949357655.1. Lineage (NCBI taxonomy): Eukaryota > Fungi > Ascomycota > Sordariomycetes > Microascales > Microascaceae > Parascedosporium > Parascedosporium putredinis. The sequence goes on from CASHTG010000003.1 coordinate 862,546, forward strand.
ACCCCTCCCCCAGTCATATGTGTCATTTGACCTTAGACCGCACTATACTATGACTCAACCCACAGCCCCATGGAATTCTAGTTGATTAAACTATCCCCTTCGCCTTCTTCACGACCTCTCCATGGACCTAGGCCCATTTTCCATGTTTTCGAAGAGAGAGCACGTCCTTGAGCGACACACCAGCCTCTCCACTTGGGAGAAGCTGCCGCGTAGGCCACGCTACGAGTGCAACATGTCCACTTTGAACGTCTTTCTGAGTGCACAAAATAGCCCACACGGCCCCAGTCCAGACCAGTCTTACCTTTAACTTGGACCCCCTTTTCATCCCTTTTCTCGCTCTTTTCCCTCTTTCCCTTGTAAATTTGGTTGTTGGTTAGCGAGACGTGACGTGGACGCGGCTAGCGGTAGATTGGATATGGCTTCACTGTACCCCATTCACGCCGATGTGAAGCGGTAGTCTCACGCGGAACAGATGTCGTATCATTGGGTATACGTACACCTTGGACAAGCACGCAAGGTAAATCCCAGACACAGATGAAAAAGGAGATTTGACTTGTTGTGAACAACTCCGTATTCTACCGAAGCAGAGTTGTGTAGACAGCGAAAGTTTATGGGACGAGGAAGACCTCTCCGTCCTAAATATCTTGAAATTTGGATTGTGCCCAAGCCATGTAAACACAGGCGACTTGACTCCTAAATGACTCCGTCCCATGTACCATATTCGTAAGAATCAAAAGGAAATACAAATGAGAATGAGAAGAGGAAGAAAAATTGAAAATGACGTGTTCCATGCATCCCACACGAAACCCAACAGACCTCCTTCCCGTCCCCTGCCTCGCAGACACTCGTGCCCAATCCATCACAGCTCGTCCTTGCTCATCGCCCTCTTGAGCGCCGCCTGCACAGCCTGCTCCACAAGCTTCTCCTGCTCCTTCTCGCCCACCCCGCTCTCCTTGGCCACCTTCTTCGCCTTGAGCATCGCCGCCCTCACCGCGTCCAAGACCGCCTCCTCGTCCTCGTCCTCCATCATCTCCTGCCCGCTGCCGCCGCCCGCACCCATGCTCTCCTCCGCCGCCTCGCCCGCCTTGGGCTTATAACTCCCGTGGTCCTTGGGCGCCCGGATCAGCTCCTCCAGCCTCGTCACCTCGCTGCTGTGGGGTCCCGCGATAATGGACCAGTAGTCGCGCGCGATCTTGGCGTACCGGAGCGCCTCCTTGGCGTCGCCCATCTGGTTCGCCGCGTACGCCGCGATTTCCGCCGTCAGCGGCCGCGGGAGAATCATGCCCTCCTCCCCGTACAGCCGTAGGAGCTTCTTGCACAGCGCCACCACCTGGGCGGCGTCGTCCGAGACCTCGTTCAGCGCCGCCTTGGCGTTCTTGATGTTGTCGCGCCGCCGGTTGGACTCGCGCCGCGACGCCGTGTCCCCGCAGATGCTGCAGTTGCACTCAAAGTGGAACTGCGAGCCTAGGAGGCGGTGGCGGTCCTTGTAGGGGATTTCTTGGAGGCCGTCGACGTAGCTGTACGTGAGCTCTTCGCCGGGCTTGACGTCGCGGATGGCGAATACCTCCACGGCGAGCGTTGTGTCGTTGAAGCGGTAGTAGGTGCTGATTGGGAGTGATACCAGGTTAGCAAACCAGTTCCAGACCCCGCCCAAAAAGATGTAAGAGAGGAATATTGTAATACTTACTTGGGAATGCAGTCGTGGTTCATTTTCTATTCCAGGGAAAGGATTGGTGTTAGTGATGAGTTCTTCTCAAGAGAAGCAGAAGAGGGAACAAAGAAAGGCGCCCCAAAAGATTTTCATTGCCGTGGGGAGTGAAAAGATAACTAGGCGGAAAGCAGGGGGAGGAAGGGAGGGCGAGGAAGGGAGGGGAGAAAACACTTACAGCTGCCTCGGGGAAAGTTCCGTATTGCCGGAACCCAGCATATTGCACGCCAAGAGAGTTCATCGCGACGAGGTTATCCAGCTCATCCTTGTACTTGCCATCCGACGCCATATCCCGCACCTCTCCGCGACCCGCGTCGGGGAGCTGCAGCAGCGCCATCCAGTTCATGCGAATCCTCTCCTCGGGCTCGAACACCTCGACGGAATCCCGCGAGATGAGCAGGGCCGGGTAGTCGAGAAAGATGGTCTCGCCCGCCTTGATGGCCTCGGTGGCGAAGAGGCCGCGGCCGCGATCCTCGGTCAGCTTTTCGACGTACCGGGCGCGGGGAAGAGCTTCTGGAACGAGTAGGGTTCCTGCGCCGCGGCTTCCGCCGCCGACATGGCCATCGTCGTCCGCTCCATGATGGCCTGGGCGAGGTCGGGCAGGGTGACGAGGCTCAGGCCGCGGCCGCCCATGAAATCGGCATTGGTAAAGGTGCAGAAGCCGAGCAGGGTCTTCTCGACGGGGTGGATGCAGTAGGGCTCGTGGGTCCACGGTCGGAATGCGTCCGGGTGGCGGGGGCGGGGCGCGACGTCGTCGAGCTCGCAGACGAGGTCGCCCCGCAGGGCGTGCTCGGCGGGAGGGCTGGTGAACTCCCGGGGTGGGAGGCTCTGGGTTGAGGGTTCGGCGAGGGCGAGGGGGACGAGGAGGGAGGTGAGGGCTGTGAGGTAAGTGAATGTGGAGCTGAGGATAGCCATTGTGAATGTGCAGCTTCGGCTGAGTAGACGGATGTGTTGCTGCGTATACGGTGTCTTTTGGATTGGTGCTGAGCCTGGGAGAGAACTCGTCTCAAGGTGTTGTTCTCGGCAACACAAAGGGAAATGTGGAGAAAACTGTTGGTGTCTAACCGAGTATATATGTAATCGAGAATACCAGCTCTCTGTGATCTGCCAAGGATTATAGAGCGAATATGGCTTTCTGCTCTCTCTTTCTCTTTCTCTAGTGTGTAAAAGGTGTCGCAAGATTGCTGTCAAGAACGGACGGTGTAAGAGTGAGGGGGAAGAATCGCGGAGGGTATGGAGAATGACACAACACGCCACCCAGGGCAATATTAAAAATGATAATCTATGATTTACAAGGACACAAAGGACACCATGTTCGTCCGAAGAATTGTAAACGCGGCAGAAAAAGAGAAGAAAAAGAACAGAGGGAAGCGGGATGCGGGCGGAGAGGGCGAGAAGGGACGGGCTGGATCGTTGAAATACGGTAATGGATAGACGTGCCAAGTCGCGGGCGAAAAGCTGGGCACTTTGCAAAGGTGGAGCAGACCCAAACAAGACGACATGCCGCCTCCCTTCCTGCCACCTTTCGACTGCCGATTTTCTCACAAGGGAGGACGAAAAGAATATTCAAAAAGTCATACAGGGCAAGGGAAGGGAAAGATCCTGCTCTCCCCAACTCTGTTTCTCGTTTCACGACCCCCTTGCGCACCGCCTCCTGGTTACCGGGGATGGAGGTTTGCGGCGCTCAGATGGTCAGACGTGATGCGGCGGATGGACGTCTGGACTCGGGAGGTGGGATGAAACAACGTCAAAGTTGCCGTTCCGGGGTTCTGATTCGCTGTTGGTTTACACCCGTGCTCCGCCCAAGGGGTCCGGGGCGAAGGGGTTGCCAGATTCCGACGTTTGTCTCAGATTTCTTGGCTTTCTCTTTAACCAGAAGCAGGGGCTTGCACTCAACCGTCCAAAAAAATACACTACGGGCCAAGTACAAGTACCACTTCAGCAGAGTTTCTGTGTACAGCGACTTTACGCATTTTCTTGAATGTGCCACGGCCGTTAATTTATTAAGTTCTAGCTACCTGAATTTCAAGCTGTTTAATATCGGAAAGTAAAGTTGCTCTACAAGAAACCTTAACTCGCGCCTTATTTTGCAAGCCACAACGGCCAAGTAGGAGGTACTTCGGTTTCATGTCCTTGAAGGGGCTGCGACCCAAGTGAGCGGGTGCCACATCCTGAGCCGTAATGTGGCTGGTTTTTCCTCCCAGACTGTGGCTGTCAGCAAAGCCCATCTCTTTGGCCTGTCATCACCTCAATTACACGACCCCAGACGTCTCTCACACACAAGGTTCAATGTTGCTAGCGCTGCTTGTGGGCATGGAGCCGAGTCAAATTCAAGTCGTAGGCAGTTTGTCGCCAATCATCTCAATCATCAATTCAGGGACATCAAAATTGTATTATCTCGAGATCTAGGGAGGACTAGCAGACACAATGTCATCGAGTTGACCGCGCACGAAACCGAGAGATTTCCAATGCTCGAGGAGCAAACCGTTGCCATCAACCCCCAGCTTTTGACAAAGTCTTGCGTAGCCATTTTTGAACAACTGTAGAAAATGAGGCATCGTCGTGCACTCGAGGTGTAGAATAAGAAAAGCGCCAGTCATCATTCACCCCATGGGGTGTAGATTGGAAGATTTTGATACACACACCCATTCCCCATATCAGACGTCCCTTCATCGACGTCCAACATTGAACGAGCACCGAGATGGAAATAAACGTAGGAGCGCCAAGCGAGAGTAGATGGGATCTGCACCCTCAAATTCATACTTAGTTTTGACATGTGATGATTTCTTCTTACAGGCTCAGTGGTTTCGTCAGCAGAGGACATGAACGGTTAACTGAATGGGTCCATCCATAGATCTATCCATCTATTTACGGATATGTCTGTTAGTGGGTCATAGTTTCGTGAATTCCTGCTTCCTAGTGATCCATAGTGAGTGCCATTAACGAATGGTAATGGGCGAACTCATCAGTGGAGCAATTGGCGTGACTGCGGCTCTAAACTCGATATGACCGCAACCCTCGACCTACTATATTGCATGTAATCTGATTCATCCTTTCCTTTCAATTGACTTGAACAAGTTGGGATATCTATGATGGCTGACGGTCTACTGCCTCTTCAATCGAGGATATTCGCAATGGGCGATGGAACAGTGCTCTTTTCATCCTAGGGAAAGTGAGCATCGGAGGATAGCATCTCGGCACGGCCTCGAATGGCATCGCAGTTGATGATTTTAGACTTCTTGGGGTCCTGTTTTGAGGGAAACTGCACAAGCTAGACTCTTTTAGATTCCATGTTCACGATAGTCTGCCGGCCATATCCATGTCCTCACGGCGGGTTTCGAGCAGTCGCCGATATGGATATGCTAGCACCTAGCCATTCTCCCACTCGCTTCCATCCCCTTCTCTCACCTAGAAGCTCTTCTCCCTATCATTGGACAAGCTCCCAAGTTCTCGGCTATCCTGGCAAGTAGGCTCATGAAAATTATGGCACCAAGAGAGTTAAAATACCTAGATACTTGCTCTTTCTGCTGCGTTGCACAGTAGGAGAAGCAGAAACCGAGCGCGCCCTCACTTTCGTTCGCTCACTACCGCCCGGCCATCGTGAACCCTGTGACGATGCCGACCCAGTTCCCCAGACCCGACCCAGCCGGCCCCAGACAGATGTGAAAGCCAGTTTGAGGGAGGATGTCGCCCGATGGCTCCAAATAAGCTTTACAGTTGTCATGAAGCCTTTGATGCCTCAAACCAGGCCTCTGCCGATCCCAGGCGAGGGTTTGGGCATATATAAAGACGTTCTGGGGAAGTTGATCGTAGGCCCATGGCCGCCTCTTGAACACACGCTTCATCTCCATACCTCCGTACCTCCATCTCTTCGCTAGATCAGACGTTTTGCGGACATTTCCATCACAATTCTCTCCGTTCAACCGTCTCTCAAGTTAGTTCAGTCCTCCATTGCTATCAATATCATTCCGGATTTCAGCGTCATTCATACTAACTCACTGATACAGCTTATTATTCTACCAAAGTATTACTGGCCTGGTCGCGCATCGACCAAGACTAGAACATCAATGTCGCCGTGCAAGCGAACCAGGCTCAACGGCCCAAACTATCGGCCAAGACCACGATTCCCGGGACTACAATCCCCAGGAGTACAATCCCCGGGAGTACAGCCCCGATGATTCACCCCCACTGGTACAAGCCCCAATAGTACACCCCTGGGGTTCAACCTACAATGGGCAATTCTACCTTTAGGCTGGGCCCCAATTACAATTTCATGAACCCCAATGTACAGGCATTGGCCTTTACAATGGCGCCTGCTCAGGCCACTACCCCGGCCTTTAGCACCACACATTTCCAGCACGGCGGGTCGTTCCTCTTCCAGCACCAGACTTCCCTGACCTACGACCAGCCGCCGCAACAGCCTCGCTTCCCTCCCGGAAACTTGGCGCTGCCAGCCGGAATTCAGACAAGTTTCCCTCAGCAGTCTCCTGAGATCTCCGAACTGACGAGAACATGGGACAGCTGGGTATACGGGAATATGCTTGTGGACTGGTATCCAACCGCGGCACCCGAGCGCATCAAGTATTCGGAAATTATGCTTAATGCATTCAAAGTCAGGAAGGCTGCCGACCTGGCCCAGTATAAAAATTCGCTCAAGGCTGGTCTCACGGCCCTCTTGGCCCATAAGCCTGTCGACGTCGGGCCAGAAGACACTCTGGCCAACCTGTCCGAACTTACGGAACAAGTACGGCAGCGAATCCAGGCGGCCACCGGCGGACAGCCTCTAGACCACCAGAACATCGCAGACATCCCCGAAGCCGTCTTGAATTCGATCGTCTCCGAGCGCTGCGCGCGTTATGGAGAAGTGATGCTTCCGCTCACTGTGACTTTCGGCCCGGTCAGGTATACCAAGGCCATGGTCGTCTCCATGGGCAAGCGCCAGCTACTCGTCGCCAGTAAAGTAGAGGAAGAGCCCCTTACTTGGGCCACAGGGGAGGAGACTACGTCTTTGCTTACTCCAGCATGCACAATACTAAACAGGACGAACGATGCCGCTTCCGTTACGAAGGCCAGGTCCCTCGCCCGCAAAGAGAATACCGCGCAAGGCTTGCAGTCGTCCGGAACACGGTATTCCACATGCTTGCCAGGCTTCTCGCATTCGTCCACCCCGGCCTCGAGAATATCCTGCCTGTCATGCAAGAAGCGAGGACCGAATCGATCCACACCCTGAGGCAGTGCTACGAGTCAGCATTCCCTTCTCCCTACCAGCCGAGCCAAGAGCTCCGCGATTTCATCACCGCCAAGGTCATGGAGACAGAGGCCACAGTAGAGCTTGCGTGGCTCTTGGTCCAGGTAGACCAGGACACGCATACCGTGGACGACCACGCCTTCACCGCCATTCTCACAAAGCTCACCCAAAAGCCACTGAGGGATCTGGCCAACTGCTATCACCATCGCCAAAAGACGGCGGCGGAGAAGATCTTATTCGAGGAGTGCGAGTACAATGATAGGGTGGCCGTGTACAAAAATGGGAAAGTAAGTTTGCGACCCCCTGCCTCCTCCCGCACATTTGTCTTGCCCCCTGCTGCTGCGTTTTCGCAATTGATTTTGGGATCCCTTGATTGTTCTTGGGTTTCCCCGTGACGCGACGTCGTGAGTGGATTCCAAGAGGCGCCAAAAGACGTGTCGTCGGAATTTCCACGGCAAATCCCGTCGTGCCATTCTCGCATCTCGAGCTTTGGCCAATGAAACCCCGTTTTTGAGAATTTTCCCAGCGCCACATCAAAATTTGGTTTGACGGAACTTCAATTCTGACCACGCTTCTCCAGTCCTATCTCGACTTCGTCAACAAGTGGTACCCCGAGGCTCGTCAGGATCCTCTCGTCAACCTCTATAGCGGCCCACGAATCGCCGAGGAGCTGTTCCAGACCAACCTCGAGAGAATTTACCAGCTGGTGGCGCCGAAATTTCCTGTCTTGGCTCCCACACCTCCCATATCAGCAACCCCTTCCATCGAGGTCCGCCTCGTCGAGGCTCTCCTTCCAGTCACCGCTGCCCAACCGCCCGTCACCCCAGAAAGCGCTCCAGAACTCGTCGCGGCTCTAAACCCCCGGTATCGAGCAAGCCTGTCCCGGAACCCGGTAATAGTCTGTTGACTGACCAGACTGGCCTTGTTGGCGCCCCCGACTCGCAAGCCATCCCGCAACCCGACTCGGGCCCTGCTGTCATTGATCAACAGACCTCCGACTTGGATCTAACACCTCCCAACGCCGGCATCGCGCCCCTTCTCTTGCTGGTTCCCTATCCCCAGCTGCACCTATCCAGGCCCTTTTACTTTCTACACCCATTGGCCCTGATCTCGAATTAAACGGTGCCTTCCGGCAAATCAATAATCAAGTTGAAGAAACCATTGATCCCAGGCTCATTTGGAACTCTGACGCAACCGTCTACCCCAACTAAAGTTCAAGCTGGCCATTGCTTTTTCTACTTGGGCTTTTCATCTCTATCACAACATCACCATCTATCGATCAAAGTAGACATTCGGCTCCGAAGCTTCGAAAGCACGACACAAATTCTTTTACAACTTTTTTCCCTTTTTCCTTCCTTTTCACGTTTCGGCCATGACTAGCATTTCTAGCCTTCGAGGCGTTCTCGCCTCTGCCCCGCTGCAGCGGGCGTGGGGTTCCGCCTCCACCGTTGCGGCCTCCACCATCGCGCTCACGCGCTCCTTCACCACGACCAATTCGCTGCAGAAGAAGAAGAAGAAGGACAACAAACCCAAGTCGGAGGACTCCTTGAAGCTCAAGGCTCTCAAGGCGAACCTCTTCGCCGACCCTCCCCGCCTTTGCGCATGGCCCGCAACAGGTGGCTACGACACTGGACCATCCACCGGGCTTGGCTCCTACACCAGCGCCACGTCCGCGAAGCCCGTCAGAAGGAGCTCATGAGGATGCAGCAGGGCATGTTTGAGGCATGCGAGGAGCTGAGGAAGACGAGCGGACCTGGCTTGAGGCCGGAAGGATACCTCTACAGGGTTGGCATGGAGAAGAAGGGTGTTTACGGGCCCAAGGGCATTCCCATCGAGTACGCGAGGCTACAGACGGACACTCCTGCGCGGGAAGCCTGGAATCACAATTGGACGAGGTAACCCCCAAAGGGGCCTCAACAATGTTTTATCATCATCATCATGAAGTCTGTTATTGGTTAATCTGCTTCTTCTTTTTCTTGTTCTTTTTCTACTTTGTCGCCGCTACGGCCTTCTTGTATCCCCCTTTTTATCTCATGTAAGACTACATCTTTTACCGCCGCGCGCTGAAATAGACGGGTTTGGATTGGACTTCAACTGTTAAGAATAGGGTCGTTAGGAATTCAGTCTTTTTCCCTCTCTGTTGTGACGATGATCAACGTTATAAAAAGTCAATACAAGAAAATGTACATAAACCCATGGTTCAATCTAATGACGCCATGACATTTAAAGTGAACACATTCGAGGGCTTTGCCCCAGGAAACCACCTCTCTCATAAGAGCTTCACTCTGGTCCAACCCTCGTGCGTGTTGGCCGCTTACTCTTTATTGACTGGGTAGACTTGATTCTGAACCGCCATGTCTTGACGTGTACGCGACGAGGTTTCGACCAGAAACCAAAAGTAGGTAAACGGAAAGAAGAACCGAGGGGCAGATGGCGATCCTGGTGGTGCTTCTTTAGACCCTGGACTCACTGGCAAGAACCTGATGACCTCAGAAAAGGGAGGAACATCAAGGGGGGCCCTTGCATGTCTCGGAATCGGGAAAGCGGCCCGGCCCATCTCCTCCGGCCCAAGACTACGCCAATCTACGAACTCCCGCGCGTCGAAACGAAGGGTGGTTTAGGCAAGTAACAGACTCAGACAGGGAGAGGGTCGCTAAGGTGCGGGCGTACGATGATGCTGGAGGGCCATACCTGGAGGAGATGGGGATACGAAGCCGGTGTATCATTATGATCGAAAGAGAATGGGGCAGGCGTAGTCGAGGTACCCGGATCGTGAAAGCCCCTTGACTGACCACCTTGACATTGCATGTCTTTCTCTTCCACCGATATCTCTAGTCTGCTTTTCATTTTTTATCCTTGCCCCAGAATACGGGCCTAGTAGGACCCACATGCATCGAAATAGCACTCGAGCACCGAGGCCTTCGCCGTTGGGTTGGACGAGAGAGAAGACGTAGAGAAAAAGGAAAATGCCGTTAAATTTAGTTGTAGCGGAAGAGATTAAAAAGGCCGGGTCATATTGGACCAAACAAAGATATGAGAAAAGGAAAGAAGAATGACGTATCCCAAAACAGTGGTGGAAGGAAAAGGAAACAAGAAAAGGAAAACCAGATAGAATAACCCCGAGACTTTTTCCCCTCCCAGCCCTTGGTTCTCCATTTACAAGATGCATAGATATAAACGGCTTTGAAAAGCCGAGGAAAGACCGGCCTGATAAAAAGCAGCAGAAAGAAGAGATGTGTCGAGGGCGGTGCGTGGATTTTTTGTTTCCCTCGCAACATGGAATGAAATAAGAGGGAGCCTCTGCCACGTCTCAAACGGCTAGGTTTCTACTAACAAGAGAGGGACAGATGGTGAAAGGGGCCCGACCATGAATGGTTTCTTCTACGGTGACTCACTCAGGTGTGGCCGGCGCCCGTTGACAAATAGAAGAAAATGGGGAATCGGGAGGCGGACGGACCAAGAGCGCATGGCTGTGTCTCTCCAACCGAGAGCGCTGTGGTGTTGGGGCGGGTGGCGGACGGTGGGATCAACCGGTGCCAGCATCTAGGCATCTGCCTTACGAGGTTCTAGGCCTCTCAAGACTCGTGGTTCAAGAACCCCCGCAAAAGTGACGGGTAGGGTCTGCAAGGCAGAGGATGGTCGGTGGCGTCTTACAGCACAACGCAACAGCCACCTCCCTCGCCGTTCTCAAATGTTAAAAGTGCGGCCCGGGTGGCAGCCTCGAAAACATCGTCAACACCTTCACCGCTTAGGCTGGAGCATTCGAGATATCTTCGAGCGCCAATCTCCTTGGCCGCCTGATCACCTTCTTGAGGCGAAACAAAACGTAGAGACTTCTTGCGCTGTTCTTCAATGGCGACTGGGTCTTCGCGTAGGTCCTTCTTCAGGCCAACGAGAATAATGGGCACACCAGGACAAAGCCGAGTAGCCTCTTCCACCCACTAGATTGGAGACGCGCTGTTAATCATCAGGCAACCTTTGACAAGGAGACTCCTTGTATAAGCTCACCTTGTGCTTGACATTATCCAGAGAATCGGGGGTCTCGATGGAGAATCCGACTAAGATGACATGAGCTTTGGAGTATGCTAGAGGCCGCAACCGCTCGTAATCCTCTTGTCCCGCCGTGTCCCATAGCGCGAGCTGGACGGATTTGCCATCGACCCTACAATCAGTCACGTAGTTTTCAAACACGGTCGGTATCTATGGCAGGTGACAAGTCATCATCAGCATCTTTTCTCAGAATCGCTAGCGCAGCAACACATGGGTTGCTCTTCTCGAGTGTTGGGATTGAGACGACTCACGTAGTTCTATGACAGTAAAATTAGCAATGTACTTTGTAACAAGGAAGGCGACAGCGGCAAGTGCACTCAGGAGAAGAAACCTACTGTAGGAAATAGCCTAGCGTAAAGACGCTCAAGAGACTGGTCTTTCCACAAGCGCCATCACCAATAATCACTAGCTTCCTAAAGTGGTCGGTCAGTCTTAGGAGCTCATATATGATCCGCAAAACATGCAGATGCCAAAGCGGCTGTCAAGACCAGACACAGGCTGCGCGACAAGGGACAAGGCTGACACCTCTCCAAAGGGTTTGGGATGGCAAGATAGGCAGGGTATGGTAGCAACACTTTAGCGACCAATGGTGGGGGAATATGACAACGTACCTTCGGATAGCGTTATTCGGGCTGGTGGCGGCCATGGCCTGCTTTAGAGGGATGCTGAGCCCGGTGGGGTGAGAGGAGGGGCGGAGGAAGAATCTTTAGCTGGTCGGTGTGCGCCTTTTGTGGTTGAATAGCTAAAGATCGCCGTCTTCTGCAGTTGGGGATGCGTAGCAATTCTTTCCAGCCTGAAATGCGTATTCGACCGGACCGGGGCCCGTTGAAGTGTCGTTCGGAGAGGATAAAGATTTGTTGAGAGAAAAAGTGGGAGGGGGAGGATCGGAGTGTCTTGCTCCCCTCAGGTTCCACAATTGAGAACTTCACGGTGTGAAAGCAGTTCGCGGCAAAAGGAGATTTCTATTTTTTGGTTATAAAAAAGGAGAGAGGCAATTCAGTTGACAAGGTAAGTTGCGGTGGAGGTGCGACGTCGAGATCTACCCGAATTCGGCGAGCGGACAGGGAGAACGAGGAGGAGGATGGGGATGTCGAGTGATTGAAAAGGAATCGCGGTGGGTCGATCGATGTTTCGAAGCGGGAACGAGGGGTTCAAATAGATGATGTTGGGAGGTGGCCAAGGAAGAAAAATAGTTGGAGAAAGAAGGGAATTGGCAACGACAGAGTCTGGCGGGTGTTCTGTTTTGCGCGGGCGTCGACGTCGTGTGCAACTTGGGGGCCGACAGCAGGAAAGAGGATGAGTTTATGAAGCTGCAGGTGGAGACAAACACGAGGGTGTCGGGAAGTGATGCTGTGCAAGGGCCAAGGCTAGGCGACAGACGTTTCGGCTTCCAGGTTAGGCTTCGGGTCCTCCTCGCCTTGACGTCTTAGGCAGTGTTCTTTGAAGCGGGAGGTCGACGTTAAGCCAAGGACAATAAGGACAATGGGAGGTGGATGCCGTTTCCACCAAGTGGGTTGTGCCTTTCTTCAAGCCCCGTTGCGTATTACGGTTTACAGTGCAGGGCGTTGATAGGAGGGGGGTCAGCCTTGCTTCCTGATTTCAATGCGGGAAGATTTTCAAGCTGGTCGGAGATGGACCAGGGGATCGGCGGCTCGTCCAGGGGGTGGGGGAGTAATCGCGGTTGGGAGATATCGATCGTGCAGATGCGTGGTTGGCTCTCACCAGGGAGGACGAAATTCAGTCGTTCTTGGACGCGGCGGCCGTGAATACGAGACGAATCTAGCGTAGGCTAGACCGGGGCTGGTGGACAGGTCGCAGCAGAAAGGAATTTTGGTGACCTCAGCGACTCCAGGGGACCTTCCCATCGTCATTGTCCTCTATTTCTGGACTAGGACTGCAGGTGGGCTGGGCTCGCGGGTAAATCCCGGGGCGGTGCTGAGCCACAGTTGGGGACCCATAGGATCCATGGATCACTCAGGGCAGCGACAGCGATGAAGAGTGGACTCGGGCTCTGGTTGGCCAATGTCAGCACGCGCCAAGCCTGCTCAACATCGTTCGGCGATTTGATCAAATCGGGCTGTTTTGGCAGGTCCCATCCCGCCAAAGTCCTACGCTGGACAAAGTACGAAGTACCCGACCCTTCCAGTCGAGCAGTGAACATCAAATTGAAGACTGTGAACTCGGCCAGCCAGGGGTTCTTGCAGGATGGACAGCGGGGTGGGCTCAGGCGCGGGCGGCGGCGGGGTTTCAATCCGCATCAGTCCCATCAAAATGGGACGTAATGCCCCGGAAAAACACACAGATTATTCAATGTTCTCTAGAATGGATACGGGTTAGTTTCGAAAGAGGTAGAGCAAACCTGGTTAGGTTTTAGTTCAAGACTGCGGCTGACCTCGGGACAGCAAGCCGTCTCTTCTTGCGCGAGTATCTCTATGCCATGGGGTAAAAAAACAAAACAACTCGAGGACACACTCCAACACGAGTTCAGATCTTCAGCTCATCAAGCAAAGATGCATTCTTGCCGAACTAGCCTTTCGCTTATACTAAGCAAATATACAACCTGCAGGATAGAGGGCCCCTAGCGCGGAGGAAAGTTGAGCGCGCCAAAGTGAAAAAGAAAAAAAGAAAAAAGGAAAAGAAAAGAAAAAGAAAGAACCAAAAAAATGAACAGAAGCCTCGTGTGTCTTTCCCAGCTATGATTAAAGTCCCCTACATCTTGGGAGACAAAAGCGCCCTTCTTCTTCAAGTGACCGTCCTCTCACTCAGACGACTGAACAGACAGCACCCATGTCTCCCAGTCCCCGTCACATTACGAGCTCGTCGAGACGTTTCCCTAACCAGTTGATACGGACCGCGTAGCCATCGTCAAAGAGAAAAGTGGGTTCCAGGTCAGCGGAGGGAGCCCATAACGTTCACCGTCGTGAGGTTTGTTGTTCCTCGAGATGCGGTCGTGCGGATGAAGCTTGCCCAAAGACTGGCTACCATCTCGCAAGGAAGAAATCCCGAATGCTGCAGGGCTCCACCCTTCTCGTAGCGCGCTTAATTCAACGCGACTAAACTCACATTTCGTTGACGCCATTACCCTCCTCAATTCCTCGAGTCTCGTATTATCTGGTTCTCGACCCCGGATCCGACTCGGTGGGTTTTGGCGGGTACGAACTTTCCTATGGTCGCCCTATGGAGCGGGGACTCGTGCTTTTCCGAGAGGCAGCCGAGCCGTACCTGCACAGGGCATCAATGCCACGGCGGCCCCGAGAGCCCCTGACTAGTCATGTTCGGGTAAATCTGACCATCCATCAAAATGTCGCCTATTCAGTAGTTGAAGGTGATGGGAAGGGGACGGGCGGGCGGCCATGAAGTCGTGACACGACCCAAGATGATGAGAGGTTAATTCTAGTGCTTAGGCTGGTCCTCGCTCACCATATTCCCGGTCCCCGGAATGCAGCATTGTTGCCGTTTTTGGTTCTTCATCCTCCGCCACGAGCCAGCTGATGCATAGAAAATAATGGATCCATATGCAGCAAATATCGCCTTGGCTTCGTGTTCTCCTCAAGAGGTTGGCAGCGTGAGACCCAATCCATCCAAGCCCAACCCTGTCAATTGCCCACAGGGAGCAGAACCATCCCCTCCCACTGCATGTGAGCTGGCCTAAGCTTGGGATTATTCGACCAGTGACCAATGCGAGCTGCAGGGACGGCACTTGTTATCGCACCTGCACTCGTCGAGGAGCGAAAACGACCAAGCTCTAGAGGTGGGCAAGCTCTCGAAGAACTAGTCCCCGAGGCCGTTGATGCAGAAGACTCTGCCCCAGTAACCTCGAAAAGCGCCGAGTATTTGGATGAGAGAGGTGAGGCCATTGCGATTTATCTGACTAAGGGCCGATTGGACCCAAATGCCCGATGCGACATGGTCTCGCTGTAGTCTCAGAGAGAGAAGACACTGGCCCATGCATACCATCAAGGGATCGACAAACATGATCCGTGCAGAGTTGAGTTGAGTATCAGTGACGACCATACACTGCAGAGACGTATTCCGATATCTAAGATATGGTCACAACTTCATAACCGCGAGACGAGACCACCTCCCAATTCCCAGCTCTTCCCGGGAACTCGGCTACGACACACTTGGAAGAGGATCCAGATCTACCAGAAAGGAAAAAAGAAAAAAAAGAAAAGCTCAAAGACGACATGAAACGCCATTCACGTTCTCCTTGTTAACCAACCTCTCTTGAACTAGCCTTCCAAACTGTATGGCGGGGTATGGTGTTGGCAAGGAACGATCAAGGCCCCATGTAGCAATAGAGCTCTCTAGTGCATTCAAGGCTGCATGTGCGAGTCTTGCAGGGCACCGTCCCGACTTTTGAAGGCATGTCTTGCAGCGAATACATCACGTCTTTGTGACCCAGCGCTCTCAATGTCGAGAATGTCTCGACTGCTGCAGTATCGGCCGGCTGGATCTGACCTGTAGACTCTAACCGCAGGCGCTAAGCCGGCTTGAAAGCGCTAAATTGAACTCCCGCTTCCGGCTTCCGGCCTCCCACTTCGACCAAGACAACAGCCAGCTGCCCTTGACCAGTCGTCCAAGAGGGAATGCGCGGATGGTTATTCCTAGGAGCACGAGTAAGTGCCGTGCGTCATGTAAACACTATATCTAAAAGGTGACCTACCGAAGACATTGTTCCGCGAAACAACAGGTTGCGAGGGCATCCTCAACAACAGGCATCATCTAGCGCATACACACTCATCACCATTCCACAGAATCACCCCACTCATCCTCTTCCCACGAGGCCATTGGAGATCCTTTCACAGTACTAGCCTATACTCAAGGAGTGAATGGAACAGAAAATTAGAGAGTATGAACATCAAAAGTTCCGCCAGGTACAAGAGAACAAAAAGAAAGGAAAAGAGAAAACGAACCCCGAATCGTATTGTGGGGAAAGTAAACGAAGGGAAATGGCTAAAAGATACGCAAACATATAGCAGTCATCAAAGACCCACTGGCCCATGGCCGATATCCGACATGAGTTGTCGAATCTTCCCGGAAGAGTACCCACATCGTCCGAGACGGTAGGGGGCTACGGCAGGGAAACCGGGGAGCGCGCTCCTATCGCGAACCCTCACCCACGCAAGCGAGGCCGGCCATTTCCTAACATGGCGTTGATCGTCATACTAGCCTCAGCTTTCGCAGTCCTGCCGCGGACCGAGGCGCCCCAGACATGGTCTAGGGCGTCGTTAGCGAACAAAACCAAGGACATGAGATGACCTCCCGTTAGCTGCTCTTGAGAAGGGTCCCCGGGCGACGCTATTCTCCACGGTTCGGAACTCGCAAGTAGGACATCGGAGATTCACACTAGACGCTCTCGCTCTCACTCTCTGCTATGTCGAGACATTGTAGCTGACTGGAACCTAAAAGCAAGGACGTCTATTCTGCTAATCGAGGGTAGGGAGGAAGGGTTCGACAAACCGGGGGCCATGATTGAAACCTCGGTTTGATGAGATGAGGGGCTGGCAGCTTTCAGGAGCTGTGTCAATGTGGGTAAGAGATATGAAGCTCCAATCCTCGTGAGGAGGTTGATATGGATGACGGGGAGCAAGACCAAGATATGAGAGATATCGGGAATCTGGGCCTTCCGGGCGAGTATATAAGTCCTCGGTTGCCCCCTGCTGTCCCGTAAAAGAAAAGAAGCTCATCCACACATCGGCAGTCACTCATCTTCCCGTTCCGGTCTCCAAGAAAGGCAAGCTCTTAAGCTACTCGATATCATCTCAAAGTACGTTTTCTGCTTCGGTTGCCGTAGGCCATATTGCCATCTCAGTAGCTAACTACTTGCAGCAGATTACCCATCTTCCTAGCCAGGCAAAATGAACACCATGAACAACTTCATCGCCGTTTTCTTCATCCTCATCGCGCTTGCGTTTGCTGCGCCCACTCCTATCCTCAACGGGGTTGGGATTCCTGGCTTCGACGCGACTAAGGTTCTCCAATTAGAGCAGCTGCTCGCAGAGCTTCAGGAGGTTTCCCTTAGCCAGAGCACTAGCGTTGTCCCTGCTAGTATCCTCGGGACGTTCCTCGCGATTATTTCTAGTGCTGTCGGCAAAGTGCCCTTCGCTGGCCTGGTTTTCGGGCCCATCCTTGCGTCACTTGGCGGTCTCCTCGGCGGCCTTGGCAGCTAGGTTGCCACCATCGCCTGCTCAACAACTGGGCGCATTGCTCAGGACCGCTGCAGCCGCCCCGAACGTCTTAAGATTAGGACTTGTCCTAGATCCACATGCGAGATGCTATAGAAATGGACGCACTACTTCGAATGAGCTAATAAAGACATTTTGATTTTATTGTGAGCCAGATCCTCGGATCGAGCTGCCCGTTCTACCGTGACTCTTCGTAGGCCCTTGAAACAGGGAGACTTGAGATTTCTAATTTCACGCCCGCCGCATGACGGTGTGTTCAGCTTGTTTTGGTGATGTGGGTGAGGGAACTGTCAGTGGTCGAACTCGCGCTGGGCAGAGACGAGCCATGCACTCTTCGAGGACGAAGCTGAAGTAGCTGATTTGAGCATGGTTGGAATGGTGGGAGAGGCTTCAGACACCAGTTCCGACTTATTATTGATAAAGTAGTATCCTTCACTAGCAAAACGACCGGGTACGTCATCGAGAAGTACATGGCTTCATGAGGTTGTCTACGGAGCACTTAGGGGCTCACCCTGAACTTTGGGGGCACCCAGTTCTGGATCTCAATATTTATTTCTTAAAAAAATTTGCCTAGATGGGCCAAATTTGCTGTTTCATATGGAGGCAGGAGATGATGTTGCCGTCAAAGGTGTTGATATACAGGACCTGCTCACAACCAAGCTATCTGTAACGCTATGTCTGGTTGTTTAATGAATGGGCCTTAGCTTGGTTGAATCGATGATTCGCAACACATCGAGCAGACCCAAGCTGAATCTGGTTTGTGACCTCTCTGTCTTGACGGGAAGTTGAAGATTAGGGAATGAAATGGTACCGCTGTACCCAAGCAGACAGAAACTGCAGCATCGTTTCTCATTTTATATTGATCTTTCCCATTTGACGAGGAGTGGCCTTCGTGGTTAGCATTGCAGGTCGATCATTCGCGACGTCGATTTTAAGCTTGACCGTTGACGTCTGGTTGCCATTTGATTGCCAGCCCCCTCGCACCGCCCTGGAGGGTGGCGTTCGTGCACGTGATGCGACACAAGTGGGCACCAGGCTCTGTTTGTTCAAACTTGGAAGTGCTCAGAAGCCACGAGTCCTGCTCCTTCCCGCATCCCAGATTTGGTTCGATGATGCTGGCGCGGCTGGGAAAACTAGCCCGGCACAGTACGAAAAACCAGGAACAGAAACATCCTGGTACTTCGACGAGGACCTGTGCCTGGTGCGTCAGGACATTGTGGTTGCAACGTTTGCAGACTGGGTCGACGGAAGCTGCCTTTCTTCTTCACAAGGCTTCGAAACTAGATATTTCTCGAGGCATTCCTTTCACGCCGAGCTTCAGCCACTTTGCTAGTTTTCTCTATGACCTTGGCACTCTTTGTACGAAGTAAATAGGCCCATGAAAAGAAGATCAATTGATGGTGATTCCTATGATCTGGGAGGGGTCTATGAGGTATTCTCAACCTACCATCAAATTGGAAGCCTCCCTTGCTCTTTCTCCTGGAGGCCTTGAGAGACCTGGGATGTCACTGGAATGAATAGGCATTGCAGCTTCCTCTCGACCTCTCCTCATCTCAAGTGCTGGTGAAGAGAGGATAGAACCCTGATACATTCCAGCACATGAATGTGCCTTCCCTGAATAGGAAAAAGAAGAATCCTCCCTAATTGCCTGGTGAAGTTCCCCCAACCTTCTCTCGGGAAACGATTGATGATTAAGATGATTGAGAGCCTCGTGAAAAATTTTAGTGGGTGTAAAGGAAGAAGGGAAAAAACTTCCTTCGTATGAAGGTTTTCTTCACTTAGGATTCTCATACTAATTTCGAAGGCACGTCTTTGCCTTGGAATGCCACCGGTTGATCCTCGTTGCAACACTTAGTATCTACATTTTTCTTCTTCTTTTCACCCCGCTCATCCTTTCACTCTTCCCTAGGATTCCAAAGCCTCTCTCCTTCACCTTCTACTGATGCTAGGAAGTGGACTAGGGGATGGACACCTGGAGATATTGAGGTATTGTCACAGTGCGAACTATCCATCCAATCGTTGCTCTAGCCGCACGGCAGTGCAAGGGCCTGCAGTAAGTAACCCACAACCTCACCTCATCACTAACCGGCTCTCAGGGTTGTTTCCAACATCGAAAACCATCTTAGACTTCATACCTCGAACCATACGCCCGTCTAGGTCTCGAGAGCCGCCGCTTCCTCAACACTGCCAAGATCTGCTGGCTCCGTGACGATAGCGTTCGCTCGTGACGGGTCCCGACCTAAAATTCCGCTCGAGCAAGCCTTGCCACGACACCGAATTGCCGAATCTTTGGACCTCCCTCCCCAAAGTCGCTCGACCTCTTCCCTCTACCCCTCCGACCCGATTCTTCCTCCCATGACTTAGCTACCGCGTGAATCGGTGTACGCATCTCACGATAGTTGTTTAGAGATGCCCGCGAATAACCGCCTGCCAGCGACTCAACCCTCATCTCCTCCAACCAGCAAGAACGTATCCAAATACGCCAACAAAGACGGCTCTAAATTTATCGCTCTTCCTAAGGCTCCGATAGCCTCTCTACCTCCACAGAGCGGCCCGCCCTCTCCGAATACCATGCCTGCGCCCCAGAACCCAGTGTTGGGTTCTTCCAGCAACGGCCCCCTCAAGGCGTTAACCCAAAAGCAGAAGCGCAGACAGAAAAATGCCGCCAAGGCAGCGGCAGCGGCAGCGGCGGTAGCTCCGACCTTGGTGGCTAACGGCCACAGCCCACCTCCCACTCCCTCGGACCCTCGGGAACCTCTGGCCGCAGCTGCCTCAACACCCTCTGCCTTGGACACGGATGAGGTGCCGACCTCCTGTCCCGCGCAGTCTCTCCCTTCTGGCTCGCAAACCCGTATCCCCCTTCAAAATGGCGTACATGAACCGTTCGATATCTCAGCGGCGCAATCTCAAGCCAAGGGAAAGAAGACTAAGCGAAGCAAGCGAAAGAAGAAAGCCATGACCGATGGGGAGATCTCGCCCACGAGGTCTCGCCCCGTTACAAGACTTCCCGATCTCGAGACGACGAGCGGTTTTGGAACACCAATACGAATGAAGAACGCGAGCGTATCAAGAACTTCTGGATTAATCTGACCGAGGAGGAACGCAAAAACTTGGTCAAACTTGAGAAAGACACCATCCTCTCAAAAATGAAGGAACAGCAGAAGAATACGTGCAGCTGCGCGGTATGCGGACGAAAGCGGAGCGCTATCGAGCAGGAGCTCGAGGGCTTGTATGACAGCTACTATCGAGAGCTGGAAAACTACGCTAATCGCGCGGATGGGTCTTTACTTGGCGGTCCTGGTAACTTCGCTCTACAAACGCGCGAGAACATGGTGGCCTATCATGCGGGAATACCCCCAAGCTCCCATGGGTAGCGATGCGCTTCGTGGCGTTGACGACGAAGAAGACAGCTACCCCGAAGAAGAGCTTGAAGATGACGACGATCCCTACAGTGAAGAGGACATCTCCGACGACGACCGTCGAGAAAATGACCAGGCAATTTCCGATTTTCTTGATTTTGGTAACAGCCTCCAAGTTAAGGGTAAGGAGCCGGGTTTTCTCCCTTTCCAGCCACCGTGCCTTTTTGACCTGCCGTGGCGTCTCCATTTGCTAACTTTTATAAACGTGCTACAGGCGGGATTCTCACGGTTGCCGACGATCTTCTGAAGAATGATGGAAGGAAATTCATTGAGATGATGGAGCAACTCGCAGAACGTCGCATGGCCCGGGAAGAAGGTGTGCCGTCAAGCCGCTATCCTCGGATGATGAGCCATCGAACGAATGGCTCATACCTATCCCCGCACGATCATGGTCACGACGAGGATGACGATCTTGATCACGACCACGACCACGACCATGATCACGACCATGACCACGATCACGATCACGATCACGATCACGACCACGATCACAGCCATGACCACGACCATGATCATCACCACCACGACCACGACCATGATCACGACCATGACCACGATCACGATCACGATCACGACCATGACCACGACCACGATCATGACCACGACCATGGCCACCCTCATACCCATCATGGCCACGTACACAACCATGACGGTCACCACGTTCATAACCACGTCCACGATCATCCCCACGTACATCCTGATGATGAAGGAGATTACGACGATGAAGACGAGGAGGATTACGATGATGACCCAGAAGGCGACTATGACGATGATGAGGACGAGGTCGAGGTATGCATCATGCTACTGTCATGTTCTCCCGTATCAGTTCCGGGATTGTTTCTTCGATTGATAGCTAACCCGTAATTTAGGAGGCGATGACCGATCAGCAGCGCATGGAGGAAGGCCGGCGGATGTTTCAAATCTTCGCCGCCCGTATGTTCGAGCAGAGGGTGCTTAGTGCTTATAAGAAAAACTGGCAACTGAACGAACGGAAAAGCTGCTTCAGGAACTCGACGACGAAAAGCGCCAGGAGGAAGAACGAAAGGCGCAAAAGGCGAGCAAAGCTGCCAAGAAGCGTGATCGTGAAAAGGCAAAGAAACTCGCAAATCAGGAAGCAAAAGCTAAAAGGAAGCCGAGAAGGCCGCCGAGGAGGCCGCAAAGAAGCGTGAGGCAGAGAGGCGCGTCGAAGAACAGCGCAAACTCCTCGAAGACAAGCGAAAGGCGAAGGAAGCACAGAAGAGAAAGGAGGAGGAGGAGCGCGATCGCAAAGAAGCGGAGCGTTTAAAGCGCCAACAGGAGCAAGAACGCAAGATCAAGGAAGCCCGTGATGCCAAGGAACGCGAAAAGAGAACCAAGGAAGAACAGCGGCAGCGGGAGAAGGAGGCTCGCGAGACGAAGGAGCGCCAGGAACGTGAGCAGAAGGAACGCCAAGTACGAGAGCGCCAGCAGCAAAAGGAACGAGACGCTCGGGAACGAAAGGAGCGTCAAGAGACGCAGGACCGTGAGCGCAGGACTAGAGATCCTCAGCTGAAGGGTGATCGCGAAGGCAAAGAGAAGCAAAAGGGCCAATCCAAGTCCACTGCATCCAAGGGAGGTTCTGTCCAAGCGGCGATCCCCAAGGCGGCTGCCGGAAAGAAGCAACCCACCGGGCAGGCGGCGGTTCAACAGCAGGCAAAGCCTGAGAAGCCTGTGGCATCTCAGTCCGTTCCTCTTCAGCACACCCCGTCACCCGCGGCCTTTGCTTCGCCCAAGGTGGCTGTCGCTACACCCATTCTTCACACGAAAACGACCCACCCCATCAGGTCACGAACATCATCTCAGCAGCACGATGTCTCCCTCCCGCCTGCGGTCCCTCTTCCCCAAGGAGCCTTAGCTAGTCACACAGGATCTCCACATTTGGCAACGCCAGACCATTCCAGCCCTGGCCCCGCGATCCAGGCCCCTTCCCTGCTCTCCGGCATGCCGCAAACCGGCTCCCCGTCTATACAGTCGCTTCGCGGAGTTGAGAACACGCCACCTCCTCTTCCACCGTATGGTGTAGGGCGCGGCCTGGGCATCCCCCTCCGCCCGGATTTGGCCATGTCCCCCTTCCGCCAGGCTTACATAATGGCCAGATATTCCCCCAAGCCAGGGAGCATTTCGATATGGTCCAGAATTTATGCCTCTACCTCCTGGCCTGGCTAGCCCTCTCCCACGCGTACCTTACGGAGGGCCTCCCCCGCCAGGGTTTGGGCAATCTGCTGGGGATCCGATGCTCGGCCTAAACCATGCGTTTGGCCTCCCCTCGGAGATGGCTGTTGGCCAGCAATCGCGACAGCTCTCCGGTAGCTTGGATCCCTCACCACCGCCACTTGCCGGGCAACCTATTAGCCGGCCAGCGCCTATTGGCCGCCCGGCGAGCGTTGTTCATGGACAGCGTCCTCTCGATAGACCAGCACGAGAGGCATTTGACGAGGAGCAGGAGCATTTGGGGAGTCGTGCACTTTTAGACGATGATCCCGAGGAGCACATTAGTCTAGGCCAAGGGTCGATCAGGCAGAGGGTTTCCGTCCCAGGACCCAATATCCGAACCCAATTCCCCTCTGGTGGATTTATGGATGCCCCTGGCTTTGGCTCGCCATTTCACCCGCAATGGGGTGGCGCCGCAGCCGCTTTTAGTCCCCAGTCGGGGTTAGGCAGTTCGCTATGGTCAGCTCCAGGCGCTCAATTCGGCGCTCCCGGGGTGCCACCGGTGGCTCAGCTTCGAAGTCGGCCTCAGGTCAATGCTGTCGCTCTCCGTCACATGCTTTGCCTGGCCTGCCAGGCCCTAGCCGACACTGGACAAGCTACGACGAGTGGCTACGTTGATTTTTCCGCCGTTAAATCCACCATTTTTCAGGGCTTGGGCCACGACGTGGCGGACGGGGAGCTTCTCGCCATCTCCGAAACGGAAGGGAATGGGCAGAATGGGGGCGGAACTTTTGACAGCACAATGGACTCTGGGCGACGGTTAATCAGGTGGGTGACGGCTGGTGGCCCCGAGAAGGCGCCACATCATCCACTTGGGGCACCAGGAGATTTTGGAAGCCCCTCGTGAGCAGTGCCGCTCCTGGTGCCGGGCGAGGGTCATAGGAGACCGTAGGGCCGTCACCTCAACGAGCGATCAAACTAGCGCCTGTTGTGGTTGGGAACTCAGTGGAGAATGGTGGAAGGCGTGCATCGGCATTGACGTCCGGCACGACGCTCACAGACCCTGAATTTACCCCCAAGACTGGCCTCAATCCCAATGCGCGGCCGTTTACCAATATAGTTCCTTCATCTGTGTCCCCGCTTTCCGGGGTTATCACACAGACTAAGCCTACCTGTACGAGTACGAGCTTACGTACCACCTTAACCAAAGACTTTTCTTCGAAACTAGGCGCCCATGGCGAGAATAAGAATACCGCTATGAGACAAGTCCAGGATCTCATCGGGATTCCTGACATGGAGTCCACATTGGACCAAAACAAGAAGCTGTCTGTGACTTCAACTGCAGAGCCAGTCTGGAATACTACCGAGGGCCTGACTGCACTTGGAACGGAAGATGCCCCTACGGATCTGGCAGCCGATCCGCGTGATAGATACGTTCTTAGTGATGCTTTGCTGGCGACTGGCCAGCTTGCCCAAGGCACCACCCACATAGACCTGGACCTGGCTTTTCCCCCGGACCTCTTGGCCTATTCCCCGTGTTGCTCCTCCCCTCCAAAGCGCTTCGTGGGGAAGAGCTGACACTCAGTTCATACACACACAGGAGAATGGTCAGCCCCGAACATGGGACGATTTCTGGGCAAGGGCGACGTCCCGCCCCAACTGCTCCATCCCACCACTGCTGGAAGACCATTACTAGATGTGCGGGTTGCAATCTCAACTTTGGAGGGTGGCAAAGCAGAGACCCAGCTGTTTTCCCCGTCTTGTAACCCGCGCCACGCAAAATCTCCAGACCTGGAGCGTGCAACGCCAGTTAGCGGGCCTTGCCTCAATGCATGGTCCACAAGTCGAGGATGACCTTAGGCCTGTTCGTGGTGGCTGGGTCGAGGGATAGATAGGCGGCTCCTGAGTCTATCGTCAAGTCGGGCGACGCGCATGGAAATGTTACGAGGTGATGACGCTGTCTTGTCGAGGGGACTAGGTGATAGCTGGCTCCCCCTCTTTCTCAGCGCAGGGCACCATTTGTTTGAAGGAGGGGAGTAAGAAGAGATGAGTGTACGGAACGGGCTTTGCGGGAGAAGACGTGAGGTCGGACATGGCCTTTAATGGCTAGCACTATTAGCACAGCTATGCTGCCTTATAGGAATGGATCAACATCCATCGATAGTAAACACAGATGCTTGAAAGCCTACTCCCTACTGCACCTCGTATGTGCTGTTTCAACGACAAGATCATACTAGTTAATTATTGCCCGTTTGCGAGTTTCACATGTTACTTGTATTCCCTCGGTTTCCTCCTCTTCCTGGCCTGTAACGAAAGGGGCGATGGGTGGCCTTGGACCTAGTTGTCGCATAACACATGTAGTGGCCGTTCCCCCTTCGCTTGTATTACTGGTGAAAGAGCTACTTGAGAAGGAAAAGTGACGGCTATACGACGCCGTAGCAATCGATATCCTTGTGCGCGATTACAGGGCAGTTATCACGATGAGAGAGAGAGAGAGAGAGAAAGTAGCGTCCAAAGATTGAAATCCGTTTTCTACATGTATGTGGAAGGGAGGGAAGCCCAAGAAACGGCAGCCCATTCCAAATGCGTTTCGTTAATGGCGACAAGATAATAAACAGGGAGGAAACATTCCAGGAAGAAGATGGCAAGTTAGGTAGACGATGTATAAAAAAGAAAAAAAAAGAAAAACGCAACCGAAAAACAACAACCAAAGGGGCAAGTCCTAGGATCGAGCCAACACTAAACAGACGGTGAGAGTCAAGGAAAAAAATTGAACAGGAGAGCGAGAAAAATTGTCATTAAATGTACCAGTTTCAACCTTGCGCCTTTTGCAAACATCTCTCTCCTCGCCTCCGCCCTCAACAGCAGCAGGCTTTTGCGGCGAGCCAAAAAAAAAAAAAAGTTGTTGACTGCCACGATCCTAATTGCGATGAGGGCCGTTTCGACCGAACTCAAAACACTCCCTTACTTCCCCGTGCATGCCAAGTTGCGCACGCCAAGTTGCGCATACACGAGGACACGTGCGAAGCTCAATCGAGCTTTGCACCAGCCCTCCGACGGACGAGCCGCACCCTATGACACTCGAGACTCGAGATCAAAGGCGCCTAGTACCTGGTCTGGTCCTGGAATGGGTCGTTCTGGGGCGGGGCGCCACCCTCGGGTCCGTAACCCTGGGTGTTACCGGGCTGGCTGGTCATGAGGGGTTGCCTGTCGCTGACGTTGCGGGCGCGAGTTCCGGCGCTCGAGGCCTTTGCAATGGCAGCAGCCTCAGCCTTGGCGGCGAGCTTCTTTTGCTGGGCCCTGTCGCGGCAGCAGAAGTAGGTCATCATACCGATGGAGAGGACAAGGGCGGAGGCGAAGATAATCGAGACGATGATACCGCTCGTGTCGAGCTTGTTGACCTTCTCCATGCAGGTGGTCTGGCCCTTGGAATCCATTCGGCAGAGGTAGCCGCTCAGGCACTTGACCTTCTCCATGGGGCGTTCCTCGCAGTTGCCTTCGGGATCGCAAATGCTCTCCGTGACGGTGCTGGTTTGGTAGCACTCGGTGCCCTGGGAGGGCTTATCGAGGTCAGTCACCGTCTGAGCGCCAGTGATGCGGGCGGGCGTAGCGGCTGTGGTTGTCGCGGGGTCACCTCGACGGCCTTGTCCTCGACGGTCTGCGCAGGCGTGGCCTCGTCCTCGGTAGGAGTCGCCTTGTTATTGACGGTTTGAGTGTTGGCAGCAGCCTTGGTGTTGGCGTTGCCCTTGCTATTGTTGGCGGGCTTCTCTTCTTCTTCTTCGGTTGGCGTTTCCTCCTCCTCTTCGGCGTTGTTGTTGCTGCTTCCACCACGTTGCCTCCGTCGAAGTTCCTTGCCAATGGGCTGGTTGGTAGCATCTTCGCAAAGGTAGATGATGGCGGAGGCATCAAGAGCCGAGTCATCGGCGCTGCAACCGGCGTTCAGCAGACACTGCTCGATATCGGACTGGATGGAGCCTTCGGTCAGGGCGGCGAGGCAGCTTTTGGTCACGGTGGCGTCTCCGCAGCGCGAGGCGACGGAGAGCCCTTCAGCCTGCCCATGCAGACACCGCACCGCATGCTCAGACAGAGCAGATACGGCGGGGAGGAGAACGATGGATGTCTTGGAGAACCGCATTTTTTTCTTTTGCCCTTTTGGCTTGGTAGATGGTGTTGGGTATCAGAAAGGGTGGATGGATTACTCGACGAGGGGCGGGGATTCCCTCAGGGGTTTATTTTAGGCAAGACGCGGAGGAGGCGGTTGCGGACAAAACCGTCGGGTCAAGAAAAGGGGTTTCGCGGTTGGAAGCAGACCGATCGTAGTCGTGATTTCTACTTTTCGGCTTGCGTGAAAACCGATAGAGAGTTGAGATGGGCCGAAGAAAAGACGAGGCAGAGGTTTTTGGCGGATGGAGGGATGAAGAGATTAATTTTTTTCTCTCCTTGTCTGGAGGCCTGGGCTGAGCCTGCAGGGATATTCAGGGGCGCCACTTCGAGATTGGGCGGGAAAGAGGCGGCTGGTGAGGTGAGCGTCGGGTTAGTCGGCTGTTTGCCCAATATCTCGAAGCGAAGCGAAGAAGCGAGAAAAGGATAGTATACAGTCTCCCTAACGAGGGGGAAAATATGATTCGAACAAATAAACACAGCAACACAAGCATAAAATGCAAAGAAGAAGATCGAAGAGAAGAATGGATGCAGAGATCGTCGAAGACTTGGTGGAAAGGGCCAGAGGGCATTAGATGAAGCCGCGTTTTGGGCCCGGTACTTGCAATTTTGGTCGCCCAGCAAGCCCAGCACAGAAAGGGGGCTGAGGAGCTGAACCAGGCTGTGAGGCGCACGCACGCATGCGATGGAAGGGGGCAGGATCGCGTTGTGTGGGTATTCGCCAACAGGACGGAGTACTTGGGGGTACCTTGCTAAGGCCCAGGATCGGACGAGCCAATATTATGAGCATGAGCCAGAGCTGACTAGGCCAAGTAGGCCAAGTAGGCCAAGGGGCTGCGTGCCTTCGCTCCTCTTACGTGAAGACTACCGAGTACACTCTGACTGATCCATTAAATTGGAATGGATCTTCCTGCTCATTTCTTCGTATGGCAAGGCAAGCCTGAATGGACTTCAGGGGGCGCAAAGCCATCCACGCCGCTTGGCCTGAGGTTGAAGGTTCCAGTGCAGTGCACAGGAAAACGATGGAATCAATTGATCTGATCCTAGAGGTAGTGCTTAAGGGACCATTGAACCTAGTGTAGAGCGGTGCCAATGCCCATGCTGGCTCCTACTCCTTGTTCTTCTTGTCCTGGACTCCTATTCCTGAACTGCGGCCTCCCACCAAGGTGCCTGTCTGTCCCGACCGTATCCCAGGGTCCTCATCATACATATGTACCCACTCCCATCAAGATTTTTTGCTCTGTGGACTCGAGAAGGTCGGACAGATTTATTCTTAAATGCTAGAACCTCCCACCACGTCTGTTTTCACGACATCGACACTTTTCCCCAGCCAGTGGCTCTCCATCCCCTTTGCTCATCAGCCATCAATTGCGATTCCGCAGTGCCATGAGGGCACTCATCCACGTGGCGGAGGCGCGATCCGTATCAAGTTAAAGCCGTGAGGCTGATCATTTCTTACTGTATCCCGCAGGTAATCTTGTGAAGTGGGTGTGCACCGCCTCGGTGGAGAGTCGATGCTTCTGTGGCAATGCTCCTATTGGCCGTAGGAAGTGGTTGGCGAAGCTGTGTCTCAAAAAACGATCCGATGCTTGCAATAATAACTTGTCGCGGATGACTCCCCAAAACCCCCATGTCAGCAAATCATTCCCCGCCAGCACCCAATTGAGTTGACCGCAGGAATCAACCACTGGGCGGTGGAATGGATTTATCCATTGGATCCATCCAGCGATCAATTGGATGTCATTGCACGACAAGTCATAGGTCACAGTTGGGGTTGAGGACAAGCGGAAAGGAATCGTGAGTGAAGCATTTTCTTTTCTGGAGGGCCAGGCCACACCACGCCCGGCGCCGAGGAAAAGGGACTCTGTCTTTGTCAACTTGGGGCATGCATTGGGTATTTTAGGAAACGGGCCGGGGGCTTCGAGCTCTATTCCCCGCTTGAGTCGGCGCAAAGGTTCATCAACGGATGAGCCCTACATCCCTTGATCCATCCATGGATGAATGCAACGACATCACAGAGGCCGTCTTACCACACAACTGGGTGTTATTACACTATGGTTCCATCCCGGGTGGGAGGTGTCCCTGTATTATTAAACTTAGATATCCGTGAACGAGGTTGCCTTTTAAAAGCCCGGTGATATGACTAAATGAGGGCAATAGTCGACCAAGAACCCTCTCCTCTTCTCCCGCGACTACCCACACTGCGAACCTATCATAACTTGTGATCAACATACTATCTCTTCTTCTTTACTGTTGATCATCGCTCCCTTCCCCTCTACCTTGGAATCCTATTTGGAGACCTCTTCAATAGTAATCAAGGATCCCTCTGACCAACAAGTTAAGTTTAAAGCACGGAAACCACCTTAAACTGTGCACCCAAGTTTCGTTTCTCTCTCGCCTCATGTTCTCCCCGCTCCTTCCCTCACTTTCCTCTCTCCCTCTCCCCCTTCCCTTGAAACTATTATCTTTCCGAACCACGTTTCTCAGTGGTGTGAGGAGCGCTTTCCCAACGTTCTAGCATGACGTGGCGTGACGTTACAATATCGGAGGACAAAGGGCGAAAGGGGGAAGAATCAACTCGACAATCTCAAGAGCCACAAATCATTCGCTAGAGCCTTCTAGTTACGAGATCTCGGTGATTGTGCCAGCTCGCTTGTGCGCCCAGCTCGATCGTTGGGCGCTCGGCTGTCCGCATCCGAATTTAGCACGGTTCATGTTGCCTACTTCTAAACTCCCTCAGGATCTGCCCGCACGAACTCTCAATTTTTGACAAGGCTTTCCAATACTCCACCCGGGCTTACGACTTGCCCTCGGACAAAGCGGCAAAGTCACATATATGCAAACATATATAGATATATCTCTTGAGAGTGAGATGTCGCATTTTCATCGACTATCAGACAGGCGTTTGGTGCGTGTGTGTCCAACCTTCCCCACGCTAACACCGCTAACAATGGGGGTGGGACGGGCGTGGGCGCGGGAGGGTGCTTCCCTTGGCTATTCCTTGACATTATCGGCGGTTTTAAGTTGATGCGCAACAGGGTCCACATACTTTTTCCTCGAGGAGACTTGTGATACGAAATTGATAGACTGGCCACCGCCAACCTTCCACAGTCATTTCCTCGACCGTCGACGCGATGATATGCCCCATCGTAATGGAGCGGCCACGGGGTGGCTCATTATGTTTGTACCTGCCGGCTTCTTCGTTCCCGTTCCCCGAACGCGAAGCGGATGCGTTGCGCAACCTGGTGGCGAGGGACGGGGAAGCGAAGTGAGGCGAGGCAAATGGGTACCACAGGCATTTGACTACAACGGCCCGGACGAACCCCAACCTAACTTGGATAATCCGCTCCCCGCCCTCGCCCTCGCCTCATTCTTGTGGACGGGAAATACCTCTGTCCCGGTGGGTGGAGACGGCCATCTGGCCGGCATCTCAGATGATACCCTGTCACCTTGCTCGCATCAATGGTCTCGACCCCGAAAAGAAGGTGAATAGGAAGGAAAAGGGTAAGATGCGAGGTGGGAGCAGCAAGGGATCCGGCGTCTTGCATTGGGGCCCGAGTTTTTGATGGCCGTTTTCAACGCATCGCATGGGTGCATACTGATGGATGGTGCGTGCGATCCGCCCCTGGGAAGCCCGAATAGGAACAGGCTTGCAACCCTTTTCCCAAGTCCGGGCCAACAGGCTTCTGCCATGTCAGTTGGGCAGGAGACGTCCAACCGCCGGCCGGCACTGGCTCGATGACCTGGTGCTTCCTGCTCGCTCGTGGGCATGAAGCGCAAGCGCTTGCACTCGCTCACCTTGTGTAAAACCTGAACTCACCCAACGTCCGGCCGTGCAGTCGCACCACCCCTTCCCCTACTCGGGTATGTGGTTGGTCAGCTGAACGAACCCGGCCGGGAAAGGGTTCCCTCTCTTATTTTCTTCCTGCCTCTTCCCTCGCATGCCCGTTTGCCTAATAAGTTTTTCTTCTAGGCTTTTTTGTTTCTTTTCGCATTACATGAACGGGATGGAATAGAAGAAGCCGCCCCATTGGCTTCCACACCCGGTCCCTCCTGATTGACAGAGACGAAAAGCAGGAAACGGAAATTACATGCATCCTGTAAAGTCCGCAGTGAGAAAGGCCTTTTGGCCTACAGAGGTAGAGGGGGTCACTAGAAGGAAGAGGGGGTTTAATCCAAGAATGGCGGATGGGTTACGCAAGTCTATTCGGAGATGGACATTGTCGTCAGATCGCATTTGCGCCCGCGTCCCCACCTTGGGTGACAGGGGAAAGCAATGTCTGATGTGAGCAATCGCGTTTCCGTTCATGTGTTGGCACACATGACGAGAGTCGACGTCGTCGTGGTTCTGGGCCCCATCTCGTAGCTGTGGCCAGCACAACTCACCGTGTTTCTCTCCTGCTCACCTACACTTTTTCAACCAACAGGCGGGCCACTTTTTGCTCTGACCGACAACTGGACCGCCCCAGACAGAGAGGTCTGGCGCTGCAAACGGCGCCAATAATAATTCCGACCACGCTATTAATACACCCGACCATCCATTGATAGATACACATCATGGATAGATCTATCCATTCATGATGGATGTACAGCAAAGACGTTCTCGGGCTGGCTTAGCTGCCTACATGTACCCCTGCCCTATGTCTTGTCGACCTCACTGGACCCTGCCCCCTTCTTCCTTCATCTTTTTTTTTTTTTTTTTTTTTCATTTTCATTTTCATTTTCATCTTCTTTTTCCTTGCCCTTTCCATTTTCTCCCTCCCCCTTTTTTTTTTTTGTTCCTTTTCTTTTTCTTTTCATATTTGTTCTTTGATTTTCTTTTCTTGTTCTTTAATTTTGTTCCCCCACCCCCACCACCCATACACCCGCATCCATCCACCCTCTCTCTCATTGATCCGCACACGCGCCAATTCATACATACCTCTCTTCCAATTTCAGTCCGGCTATAAATATTTTTCCCCTGTCTTCTTCTCTCTTCCTCTTCCCTGTCTCCCTTTTCCTTTTCTGCCTCTTCGCCTCTCAAGGAAAGCTGATTACAATGACAAGTGATGAGAAGAATGGGCGGATAAGGATCGTCCCTCGTCAAGGCGCTGCATAATGGCCCGTACATTGAACCCACTCTTTGTTGGATTCAGTGGTCCGGTCAAAAACCAGACGCCAGACGAGGGGCAACAGGGGCTTCATATGTATGATCGGGAACGTGCCGGGTTTAATTTATCAACTCGGGGGTCCCAAGAGGATGTCGCTCCCGAGCGACCCACTCCCGCCGTTGCCAGTTATTCGGCATCTTCTTTGAAACAAGCGAAAAACCTCGATTTTGCAGGTCATAATAGCGTTTGTCCAGTCGTATGTCATCCTGCCGTTTAGGTAGGTCCACGCAAAAACCTAGTTCGTCGATGAACGAGCCCACTTTCAAGTCCATGCCAAGAGTCGGGGAACGAGTATCCGGCCCGGCCCGGCCTTTTATACATATACACATGCACACAGACCTGTATCTTTGGAGGACCCCCATGCACAAGCACTTGCTTGTCAAACAACGGCCAGCCTGCCTCCATCAGGGCGTTTCTGTCTTTCTTTCTTTTTATTCACATTTGATTCTGATTTCAATTTGTGTCTAGCTTTGTTCTTTTTCTTTTCTATATTTTCCTCGTGCCCCGTCGAACATCTAATCTATGGTGTCTGTCTCCTTTCGTCCCGTCGTATTCCCTCTCCACTAGTTTCTTTAACCCCTTGCCCCAACAAGCACCCCACGGTGACCAAAGATAGGAGAGTCGTGTCTCTTTTGGGGGTTGAAATCGCCCTTTCCCCAGATCAGCTCTTTCAGCTCTAGCCTTTTTTCTTTTTCTTTTTCTTTTCGTCACCTAGGTGGTGCCAGTGGACATAGCCGAACTGTCCACTATCGGACGAATTATTATTTATCAAAAGCCGGCGACCAAACGGCAGAGCCAAGCCGAATCCAGAATCTGTCACTGAACTAATACATCTCTCCTCTCTTGCTGGCGGTTGTTTTGAGCACGAGCCCGGTGTCGCCTCCCGGGGAGCACCACCCCTTCTTCCGGCAACTTAGGCCAATTCCAACTTTAGCACTTCCAAAAGGGACAGGTATTTGGAGAGGGAGCAAGAAAGAGACAACAAGGGGGAAGGGAAAAAAGAAAAGAAAGGACCAGAAAGAGCAACACACAAAAAGAAAAACTGGGGACCCGGCTGGAACCAGCCTAGGTGTGATTATTACAGACTTCCCGCCCGCGCCGCCCAACACCTTGGTTTTCAACAGCTGCGTGTGCTTTCCCACCAAACTCCGGGCGGGCGAGCAAGGCGATTGAACACTGACGCAAAGCAAGGCGCTCGCTCCGGAGCACGATATTAGGCAACACAGAAGGGAACCGCATTCTTTCCTCCTCCTCTCTTGCCCTTCCTTCCCGAGCCTCTCACGTCTTTCCCCATTTTCATATCCCCGTCTCTACCAATACGTATTGACCTTGTGTGTTTGGTGATTGACTCGAGAGCTGCGTGTGGTTTCGAACACGAAGCTTCCCGGCTACCGGGGACATTGAGTGTGTTCTTGAATCAGACGCCCACGACCACACAGCCAGCGATTGGTACCGCAGCTGCTTGGAACAAGGCGACCAGGGCTGGTGTGTGTGCAGGTGTGCAGGTGTGTGTGTGCACATCTGGCGTGTTCCCGGCGATTGAACAACCCCCCTTCCCCTACCCTACCCTTTTCTCACTCTTCGGGAGGAACCTCTCCCATTAACAGAGCTGGACACAGACCCATCAATACCCTGACCTAAACCCCCAGTCCCTGCCCCCATGACCTGGGCAAGCCCCATCCATTGTCCATCACCATCGCCCGTCATCCATCATCTATTATCACCCTGTCTCCATCCCACACGCAAATCCCAACCCACATCCGGAACCCAAAAACACATTGGTGCACCCAGATACCTCGAGCACTGGCAGAACCCGTTGCCCTCCCAGTAGCTCCCTAGCCCATATTTATACACCTCGTCCCAGACTTGTTATGAGCTAGCCTTCTCTGTCGTTCTTTTGTCTTTCCCCTGCATACCAGGATCGTGTAAACCCCAAACAGCCGAGCAGTGTGGTACACGTATGAGCTGGCATTCAAACCGCCTTGCTTTTGCCTTGAATTTCTCATTTCTCCAGTTTGCCCTTGCAAGGTCTCACTTTGCTCATCAGTCGGATCGCATCCCGAAAGGGGGAAAAGAAAAGAAACTGAGGTTGATTATAACTTTTTTCCTTCCCCTCCCCTCCCCCTTCTCAGGACAAGGGCCGCCCCCTAACCACCGAAGAAAAAGAGAAAAGTAAAAAGAAAGAAAAAGAGGAAAAGAAGAAGAAAAAGAGGGGAGAAAGGAACGGTTTCCTCCAACGACGATTTACACCGATGGCCAAGCCGGGTGCACAAGCCTGCGCAGATTCCCGTGACAGTCAGCAAACCTCTGACCTGTGTTCTTCGACCTGTTTACAACGGAAAAGGCTTCCTTTGACCGAACGGTATAGACCAAGTCAGTCTAACCGTTCCTCTTTTTCCTTTTTTCTTTTTTCTTTCCCTCCCCTCTCCTCCCCTTCCCCGTCCCGTTTTCCAGGGACTTTGTCAACCGGTCGGTGTGCGCACCAGATATCAGATCAGATCATCTAACAATGGCTTCCGACCTGTAGGATTCGGGCTTGATCCGAAGACAAACTCCGATACGATACTGGCAGCCTTGAGGGAAACCAAGGACACTTGGGGCTGTGTGCCGTTTGTCTGACCGAATCTATCTCATCCTCTGTTGTTCGCTGCATCTTTCGCTTCGCACCCCTCCCCCTTTTCCGCTTTGAAAAGGAGCGAAAGGAGGAGACGGGAAAAAGGAAAAAGAGCCCCCATCCTCATCTCATCACCTTTTCCCCAGGTCTCCCAACGCCCAACATCCTACCTTGCTTACAGCAAGTCCCGGGATCACAGTCTCGCCGTCGACCGCACTTTCAAGCTTTGTGACACCCATTTCGGCCTTGCCTCCGCCAACGACGTAGCCTAGCTTCACTTTCGCTTCCCTTCTCATTCACCCCCTCGCATCATCTCGGCGGCTCATCTCTTAGCTACGAGTCTCCAAAAGTGGCATGCATCTTTAGTTTTTTTCTTTCTTTTTCTTCCCTTTGGAAAAACGCACTGGTTCTCGGACACTTGTTTGGATCCCTTGCTGCCGTATCCCGAGAGACACCCGCGAGAGTCATACCCTTCCACCTTTTCCGCCGTTAAGCTTGCTGGCATCTCCCATTTCGTTAGCCGACCCTCACCTTAATTCCCTTCCCCGGTCCGCCCACGCGTGGGTATATCTTGCCATTTGGCGGAGCCACTTCTCCTTCTCCTTCACTTCCTCTTCCTTTTTCTTTTTTTCCCTATTCCCTTGTTTCGTTTTGCCTCGTTCCTTCTTTCCTCCATATCTTTACCTACAGCCCCCTCACTTTCACCCAAGATGAGGTGCTCCTTCCTTGAAGAGGTTCCCTTGTGTAAGTGAATAGCCCCATTTTCTTTTCATTCGTGATTCACATCCCGAGGCATCAGACTTGCCAGCAAACCTGAATGCCACCTACACCCCTGCCTATTGATGGTGAAGCCTTTGGGAAATAAGAAGCATAGACACTCTTCTTCTTCTTCTTCTTCTTCCACCTCTAGTTTCAACGCCGCTTCAGCCCATCCTTTCTTTATCCTAATCCAACAACTAATCACTCTTCCAACATCAAGGTAGCTCTCTTGTTCTACCACATCCGGAGCAACTCAACATAAGATTGTGTACCGCAAATCGACCCGACCAGGCTGACTCGTCTCGCTCTTTTTCGACTCACTCACATCAATTGCAGATAGGATCCGGCCATCCACAAGGTATGCTGCTCCCCATCAGCCACGACCAAAGTCATTCCCCTCTTCCTCTCTGTCCCTCGGAGGCCAGTGCTACACACTCTCACGTTTTCCCTTGTTCTCTATGTTGTGGCCTCCTCTTGTGCTACCTCCGCAGCCTGCATTTCCACCCAACGCCGTGTGCATGGCTCGTGACATATCCTTCAACCCACACCAACGCCCGCCCTCCTGCCCTCCCGCCCTCCCTTTCCCGAACCCTGAAGAGGGACTATATCGGACGAGGAACGAGGAACAAATAACTAACTAATTCTCGACCAACGTACTTTGATAGCAGACAATCGACAACCTTTTCACAAAGACCAAGACGCCGCGAGCACTCGTCTTTGGCAACGAGCTCGTTTGAGGGTAAGAGTCACCAGACAGCTAAGAGTAAACTCATAAGAGACGATGACGACTTACATTTCTTCAAAACTAGTCTATCGGCGCAATGGCCGAGCCGCAAGAGAGATCCAAGATTACCCCGCTCTCGGCCTGGGATCAGTCGAGTTCTCGGTTCCATATCCGCCTTGTGCTCAATTTCGAGCTCGATGACTCGAAGCGAAAGGAGGTGGCCGCCCATCTCGGCAGCGTACTGAAACGACTGTCGGCAGAACGCCCCGACCTAGCCGGACGCCTCCACGTTAACGGAGAGTTTGACGGGGAGCGCCACGGAGAACGACCAGGCTGGATCTACCTCCGCGAATCGCCCGATTTCGACATTCCTCTAGAGATCGTCAACGTGGAGGATAAGGTCCGCTCCTTTCAAGATCTCAAGGCGGATTCGTTCCCTGCGAAGGATTTTATCGACCCTCTCTTCGGATACACGGGCCCCTCCCTCTTTTGCGGACTCGGCGTCCCTGCTGCCGTTGTTCGGGTCCTTTTGTTAAAGGCGGGATGCTTCTCGCGACTTTTGTGCACCACGCCTTTGGCGATGGCGAATGTCTGATGGAGTTTCTGGAGACTTTCTCAGCAGCGTCGCGCGGGGAGAGCACTCCGAGACCAGGCAACCGCTGCCTTGATTTTGCAAAGAGGACCAGGGCGAACGGCGTGACGAGCGAGAGGCAACCTTCTTTTCACCAGCTTCTCAAGAAATGCCCCGAGTATGTGGAGCTGAGCAAACCCATGGGGCCAAACCAACCGACTCTGCGGCCTGGCGGGGAAAGCGAAAGCACCTACGTCAAGGATGGGAAGATTTTTGTCCTCCGCAAAGAAAAGATACGAAAACTCAAGGAGTTGGTGATGCATCATGCGCCCGCCGAACGCTTACCGTCGTCCTACATCTGCTTATCGACCTTGTTTTGGGTTTTCGCCGCCAACTCCAGGATGAGAAGCGAAGAGGATCAACCAAGCTGGGAATCTCACGGGCGAGCCACCATGACAAACCCCGTCAACTGGCGATTTAGGGCCTTCCAAGAAGAAAATAAGGGTTACTACGGTAACTCTGCGGCACTGGCCCAGATGGTGACCTCGGTCCAAGAGGTCAGTTTGGCCGCGCACGACTGGCAGGCATACGCTAGATTGGTACGGGCCTCAGAAGACGCGATCCGCAACGTGAACGAAAAGTTTGTTCGGAGGCGGACGAGGCTCTTCGAGGCGGCTCCTAACCCACGATTCCTCGGCCTATACATGGACCCCCGGATCCCCCAGGACCTTGCCTTCAACACTTGGAGGGACTTTGGAGCCGATACTTTGTGGGATCTCTGTGGTACAGGATCCAACGGAAGCGGGATTGGTGGGGGTATCGTCAAGCCAGACTCTCTACGACGATCGCAAGACAGTTGGAATATGGGAGGTACCTTGATCCTACCGGCTCGTGGCGACTCCGACCTCTACGAAGTTCTTTTGACAATTCCTAAGCCGGCAATGGACCAGCTCAAGTCGACAGAGAGATTCATGCGCTGGATCGACCGAGTACTCGACTAACAAGAAAAAGAAAAACACCCCCAACCCCAACAAGAAAGATACAAGGACAAAGGGGAAGAACAAGACCAAAGAAAAAGAAAGACCAGTACCTACCCGCAAAGAATAGAACCGGATGCCAGCAATGTCCCCTTCCTACCTCCTTCTACCATCGCTGCTGTTGGGAGAAAGCATATGCGGTGGCGGGTGTCACACATCAACCTCCCAGAGGCTATTCAAGACTGATAACGTTTTACACCCTTGCTCCCCCTCAGCACTCTTCCCTTCACTACACGATTTGACATTCAGGGGACGTTCATTTTAGTTGAACCGAATAATGGGGAGAGCAGAGAGAGCAGAGGGAAGAGAGAACTATGTGAGCTCTCTTTTGCTTTTGCTGTTGCTGTTGCGTTCTCGTCCAGTTTTTACTTTACGCAAACCTCGTTTCGGCTCTCCAATACGTCTTTTTAGTTTTTATTTTCATTTCATCTTGTTTCCCGTGGTCTTTTCTTGGACCTTCCCCTCCCCCTCGCCCTCTCCACAATCCCGGTTCACGTTCTTGACTTTCGGTTTCATTTACTTTCCTCATTTCACTGTGTATTCAGGCCTCCACTACTACCACTTAGACAGATTCCCGCCAGAGCAAAAAGGCTGCAAGGCATGTATCATCATATAGGGAGGCACGCAAAAGGGAGCATCAATTGATTCAGGCATCGGACGCCATGGCATGTTCGGAATAAAACAGAAAACAAACAATGGGGTGCAGTGATTCGACGCAAACTCGGGCGTGTGAGATGGACGGCAGAGATATCAAAAAGATTGCTTTTTCCTCGTTACTCATGTCCGTCTTTTCTTTCCTTTGGCGCTCTCCTTGTCATTCTTGCCTGGTCCTTGTTTCCTTTTTCTTTCCTTTTTCTTTTCCTTGTTTCCCCCATGTTTCCTTTTTTCCTTGGGTTCCTTTTTCTTTTTCTTTTTCTTTTTGGCCCGTCGCCAATGCCGTACCGGTTGGTTTTCTCGTTTCTCAGATTGGAATTTGACCATTTAGCAAAGTTTTTGGTGGGGACAGGTTAGAATGATTGATATGGAAAGGCGCACTAAGGAAGATCAGATGAATCAGAATGGTATACCCACTGACTGGGTTTTGA
This sequence comes from Parascedosporium putredinis, assembly GCA_949357655.1. Taxonomy (NCBI): domain Eukaryota; kingdom Fungi; phylum Ascomycota; class Sordariomycetes; order Microascales; family Microascaceae; genus Parascedosporium; species Parascedosporium putredinis. The sequence continues at coordinate 901,429 of CASHTG010000003.1, forward strand.
CGAATAAGAAGAATAATTTCCACCTCAATATGGATTGATCCAGTTAGTAAAATAAAATCTCGGCGACTTACGAGGCATGGGGAACATTGAAGGCACTGGATGGATGAGAGCTGGAACAAAAGCAGCATCAAGTACGGTAGTACATGACCACGCCATCGTGTCCTCGCCGCCACGCTTAATTCAGAGCGGGATGCAGAGCCGGAGAAGCCGCGAAAGAAAGGAAGAGGACGAAAAGCAACGAGAACGAAGGAAAGAATAAATTAAGGCCCCGCATCGCCGCTACGACGACGACGGCGACGACGGCGACGACGGCTACGACACAAAGCGACGATGGCTGTCCCCCTCCAGGAAGAATGATGAGGGTCATAGCAAACACACGACAAGGTGGATACGCCTACGCCACTGCCACCCACGTAGGCATCAACACAAACAAGGGGAGGAAAGTGGTTTTTCTTTTCTTTCTTTTCTTATATTTGAATTAACATGAGAAATAAAAGGAAGAATAAAGAAAGGGAGGAACAAGCAAAGACAAGAAAAAGAAAGGGAGCGGAGGAGCAATACAAATACCGCGGTGTTGTGGCTGTGAGGAAATCTCGAGTGCTCCAGCTCCAGCGCTCTTTCCTTCTTTTTTTTTTCTTTCCTTCTTTTCTTTTTAAACTTGGTCGAAACTGACGTACAAGTACATCATCGCCACGATCCCGGCTTCCCCAGATTATTCTGATAAGGGAAGGTGTGTGATGGTGGGTATCAATTGAATGATTAGGCTTGGGCTTGCGTAGCGTAGCGTCCTGGCCGGTGGTTTGGGGCCGGAGGTGGGTAACATAAGCAAGACGTCATCGCTCAGGCGTTTTGATGGGTGAGGGGGCGTCCTCCCACGCCTGGCTGAAGGGGACAGGACAGGGCGGGCGGACATGTGCCGGGCTGGCCGTGGGATGTACCCGCTGGAAACCGAGTAGATATAAAACGGAGGGAGGATGATGAATGGATTTGGGATTAGGATTTCTCCCGCTTTCCCTTTGCGACTGAAACTTCTTTTTCAACTCTCTTTCTTTTACGATAATTCGATTCTCCTGAGCAACGCGACCCAAATCAGACCTTTTTTTTTCGTTCTTACAATACCCCTTCCACCGACAAGACACCTCCACAAGTCATCATGCCTCTCGTTGTCCCCGGCGTCACGACCGAGTCCACGAACAAGACGGACCAGTGGATGCAGAAGCTTGTGGGGAAGACGCTGTCTGATGACAAGAGCGACGAGGTGGTAAGCTAGCTCCAGTTTTCTCGCTTGTCCTTTTTTCCGTTGCTACGTGTGTGTGTGCTAACGCTGGTCTGTTGTTTCCTTGTTCGCCAGTGCTTCTGCAAAAAGACCTGCCTGAGCAGTGCCGCGTCATCCAGCCCGGTCAAATGGTGACCAAAGACTACCGACCCGAGAGACTGAATGTGCAAGTTAACAAGGACGGCACCGTTGCGCATGTGCACTACGGTTGATCATGATGCCGTAGAATATGGTGGGGAGGATGAAATTCCCGTGTCTTGCCCTCTCTAGAATGACAATGCTAAAGGGGAATGGATGAGAGGTTTTTGTTCTTGTTGTTGTATCGATAGTCTATGGAGCCTAGGAGCTCGAAGTAAACCTATGAAACACGAATTATCACGACGTTTTGAAGCTTCATGCTCTTGCTCTCTCTCTTGAATAGAACTTTCATACCCTGCCTACGGCAAGATACAAGCTTGCGACACATGATTTTCCCCATTCTCGAGTAATGCTTCGACTACTATCCTAGCATGCGAGTTAAGCTCATCGATTCTCTTAAAATGGGTGCTATTCTACGTTTTTGCTCCCCGTCTTGTTCCAAAAATAAGGAGCGCATGCGACAGTCGTGAGGTAACGAAGCGAACAAAAATTACCCCGCCATTGAGGTATCTTTGTACCTCTTACCACCACTTTCCTGATTCCGACTGCGGGGCACCTTCTGTGTGGTGGTTTCCTCCCACGGCCCCGCGATAGATCGTGGGCCAAGATTGCCATTGGAGACCAGAAACTTAGCTCTTTGACTATCATCATTTTTTTCCAACTCTTCCCCATTGCGTTTTGTCTCTCTTGCTCTTCTTTTTGATACCTTTGTTCTTCAAAGATAATACCAAGCTCTATATCCTCCATTCGAAAGCTTCCCAAAACCCACGCGACCCTCTTTCTTTCGACTCGAGACTAGGACGAGAAAACCAATTTTCACCTATCGACCCACCCCGCCGACCCGTGTCCATCTGTGCCCCGCGTCTTGGATCATCTCCGATTTCACGGTCCAGGAGCTTCCTCCTCCTTGAATATCACGACAGCTACCGTAAACCGGCATCTTCCCACCTTCGGCCCCCTTCGTTTTCCTCCTCAACCACCTTTATACATCACACACCTTCACCATGTTTAAGAAAGAGTAAGCAACTCAGAAACCCCTCCCCAAGCTCCAAACCACCGACCCATCGCCTCCTTTCTCTTCGACCCCATGTCCTCCCTATCCAACAACCCGAAGAGACAACTGTCTCTCTCTCTCTCTCTATTATATATATATACATATCCCACCTCTCTCCCACCATCAAATCCCCAAACCAAGCTAACCATCCGGGCACCCACGCCCCTCTCCCACCACCCAGCATCACCCCCGGCACCAAATCCAAGCTCAAGTCCTCGGTCCAGCGCGGCATCCGCCAGAGCGTCCTCACCACCTTCCCCCTCCTCACCCCGCACATCGACGCCGTCCTCCCCAAAAAGGCCGACCTCACCTCCATCAAGCTCCCCGACCGCGCCATCCTCTACGCCGTCGACGGCGTCCCCTCTTCTTCCAGCCCGACGGCTCCGCGGGGCCCATCGTCCCCCACCTCCGCCTCGTCCACCGCTACCCCACCGCCTTCCCCTCCATCCGCATCGATAGGGGCGCCGTCCGCTTCGTCCTCTCCGGCGCCACCCTCATGGCCCCCGGCCTCACCTCGGTCGGGGGCCGCCTTCCCGAGCCCAGGGACGGTCCGGCGCCCAACGGCGCGGCCGAGGGCGAGGTCGACGGCCACTGGAGCAGGGAGCTGGCCAAGGGCGAGGTTGTCGTCGTCATGGCCGAGGGGAAGACGGAAGCTTGCGCTGTCGGCATCTTGGTCGAGGGTACCGAAGGCGTCAAGGAAAAGAAGAAGGGCCCCGTTATTGAAGAGGCGCATTACCTCGGAGATGGCTTGTGGAACATAAACTTGGATTGAATGGGATCATCTCTTTCTAGGGGGCTTTTTTACTAGGGATTCTCACGAAATTATGTCGAGTCATCATTACCGGGGCACGAGGTTGTACGGATCGCACCTGGCTCTGTTGTTGTATAGTCTCTTCACCAGCGTTTGGCCATAAAACATGAAAACAATGAAATTCTCTTCCACGACAGGTTAGCGATGTAGGAGCCTGGCCATATGTTTGTCTCTCTTCGCTGCTCTTGACCAGCTTACCGCTACGAGTGTTTGCATTTTAGTGGGAACCCTCCAGACTTTACTTGCACTTCTTGATTGAAAAGCTACGCGCTTAGTTATCTAGCCTGCTTTGGGGGAGACATAAAAACTAGAGTAGGGCGGGATATCCCACCGGGTATCATCAACGATACTAAGAAAAGAAACGCCTGATCCCGAGCCTCATAAAGGGGCGGCCTTGACGGTCCGCCACGGATACACCCCAGAATTTGAGTGGAGAAGGGGAAAAAACAAAGGAAAGTAAAATAGCGCAGACATGCTCAAGATGAGAGACATCGACTTCTAGAACGTGTCTGTCGTGTGCGATAGCATGGCAGGACAGAAATGTCCATGTACCAAAGCCGTGGTAGAGGGTGGGCGTGAGCCCGGTTTGTGAAGCATAAGATCTCTGCGGCTTAATCGTAAATGTCGTTCATTGGGTCTTCCTCCTCTTCAGACTTTTGAACAGGAGGCTGAGGGAGAGGTCTACCGAAAGTGGGTGCAAGATGAGCCGGCAAGTAACTAGCAGGTCCACGACCAACATTAAGTGCATCGTAGCCAATCATCCCGGCTGAAGGACCCGACTCCTCCGCAGAGGCCCCGTTCTTAATCGAGCTGGGTTCTCCGTTGGTGTTTTGCCCGCTTTCCTTAGGAGCCGAGGGAGCAGAACGGTTGCTGGGGTCGGACGTATCGCCGTGGTTGACGAAAAGGCGGCGGACTACTGTGCCGGCAGAGCTGCTCGACGTGGAGGAATATGAGCTTAACTCCTCAGAAGTGTCATCCTCATCTTCTTCAGGAATGGGAACCACCTCCTGAGCCATGCGATTGAGGAGCACTCTGTGGCGTCTAGCCGCGCGGTTGGGGCGTGCGTAGGGATCCTCTTCCTCTCCTTGCTCTAGCTGTGGACCGCTCCTGATTTCGAAATTGGGCTTGGGGATAGGCAACATTTTGGGAGCCTTTACCTGAGGCGAAGCCCTCTCTCCGGAATCCGGAGTACGGCCTTGGACGGCTTCTCTTTCCGCCTTCTCACGCTGTTCGGCTTCATGTCCGGCCTCGATTTCCTCAAGCTCGGCTTTGGTGATTATGCGGGGATGCCGACGTAGACACGAGGCCTCTCAGCCTCCCGTTCATAGATGGCCTCGCGGTCTTTGCTATACTTTTTCCACTCTCCTGAGTTTTGCCATTCGACCCGCTGATCGCGACATTTGTCACAGCCAACCGTTCGGGGAGGCTGACGGAGGGCTGGGGTAAGAGATGAACCGCAACAGCATTTTCCCAAGCAGCAGGAGCAGCTTCCGCAAGCACCACATGCATAGCATGAACTCTGGCGATCGTCGGACCCGGTGGGTGGGTTCCGACAGCAGCAGTCGAACTCGCAGCAGTCACACTCATGGCACGGTCCGGTGGCGACGCAGGTCGAACACGACTCGCAGGATGAGCAGTAACACCTAGCTTTGTAGATGCAGTGGTTGCAAGGACCTGTATCATTGACTTAGCATTACCCATCATTTTTGAATGCTTGGGGCCAAAGGCTGCTAGTAGTGGGCTGTTACTTACTGTGGGGAGGAGGAGGAAGATCATGGATGGTGACTGGGTATGAGGTAAAGCCAATGGCAACTTGGCCTCCCTTGACCAAGCGATCAATTTCCGGATGAACAGACAGAGCCTAACAGTATCCATCCGCTTCATTTAGTATTGAAAAAGCAGACTATGGGGAGGGCAAGCCAAAATATTGGACAGGGCTCAACTCACGTAACGCTGCAAGTCAACGATCCTGGCCAAGTCGTACTCCTTTCAAAAGCAACCCGCCATTCATAAGACATCCACCAGTTGGTCGAAATCTTTCTTTCTCCGCCGCCATTCGGCGCGCTATTATAATCAAATGCGGGTTGGGGAGGAGTCACCGTGATCATCCCAGGCTGGTTAAGCGTCACTGATCCGAGTTGCGGCAGAGTGATATGGGGAGGGACAGCGGGAAGCTGCCTTCCATCCCAGCCATGGCTTGTTGATTGAGCATAGCGATGGGCCATCGCAGCTTGTCTCAGTAAAAGCTCCCGAAGAGCGTCGTCTATGGGTTCACCTGGCTTGGGGGTATGATGCTAAAGACGGGGCCGTTGGGTGTGTTGGTAAGCTTCAGACTAACCTCGATGCCTTCGTTCGAAAGCTCTGGAGGGGGCTAGGGTTGTGTTCGAACTGGCTGGATGGAGGGTTAGAAACGGTGGGAGGATTTCTGGGCGTGCCTTCCTGCGAGAGTTGGTCCAGAGCCAAACTTTTCTTTGAGGTTGGCTTGGTCGCCGACACGTGTTTGAGGCCGGACTCGCCATTTTCATCTGCCTCTGATCCTGTGTGAGCGGGGACCCCGCCGGCCTCATCGCCTCCCTTGTTTTTGGGTCGAAGTTGAGCAGCATAATATTCCTCTATGGATCTCTGTGCTTCGATGGCTTTGCGGAGGAGCACGGCTGACTTCGCTGCACTAGAAGAGGTGATGGCAGCTGCTTCGCCGAGATCGGACTGGGGGCCACTAGGTTTCGTACCGCTACCACTGCCATCCTCGCTCTTGGATGCAAGGCGATTCTCGAGTTCAGCCTCTCTAGCCGTAATAGTAGTCAAGCCGTCGTTTGGCTTGGCCTGGTAAACTACGACGGCGAGCTCAGCATCAGCGGGTCGCGATGTTTCATCGTTCTCGCGGTCTTCGCTGTTCGCCATGGCAAAGATATCGCTCGGGTATCGATGACTTTGAAAATAAAATAAAGGCGCTCTAGGGAGTAAGAAGCTGATCAATAAATATCTTTTTGGGTTCCTTTACCTGGGCATCAGGGAAAGGTGTGATGAAAGGGTGTTTTGTTCAGATGGAATTTCAGATTAGAGCACATCAAGATGGTGGAAGGAAAGGAGGAAAGGAAACACTGGTAGATATTATACATAGAGATATGTTATGGTGAGCCATAGGGCGAAGTTATGGATATGAAGCTAAGGATGGGCTCGCGATGATAGATTTGGTGGATGAGGAGAAGGGTGATTAAGATGGCCAGTATCAAAAGGTCAAGTTACAGTATCAATTCACTAGAAACTAGAGTGGCTTGGGATGGAAGGTGCAATGGAGGTCGGTGTTGGGAATACAAACAGGCCAGGAGCTATGGACATATGTGGGAATAAAAGAGTAAGAAAAGAGAACCCGATGAGGTCGACGAAAGAATATGACCGCCGCTCAAGGTCGGTTGACGAACTTGTGTTCAAAAGGAGAGGTTAGCCTTCCTCCGACCTTAGTTGCTAGCATCCACGCCCTGCGGGTTATCCCCAAGCTCTCGCTTTCTCTTCTTCTCCTCCAGAAGCTTGTCGTATTTGGCATTATTCCGAGCCATAGCTGCATCACCGACAATTTCGTTCTGCGTCTGGACGAACTCACGGATCCAATCCATATCGAAAAAGCCTTCCTCATCCCTGAAGGGCTTTCCGGGTACGATGCCGTACGAAGTGTCGTCTTCGAGGATGATCCGCTTGAGCCCCTTTAGCATGCACCCTCTGTAAGTGGTATTCATGTCCTCATAACCTGGAAGGGCCTGGAAGTAGCCCTTGATAAGCTTGTTCCAGATATCTAGCCTTTGGCGTTCTATCAGGTAATCCCTGCGTCTCTGGTTATATTCTGCTTCGACGGGGAACCGGGCGAAGACGCCAGCCTTGACTGCGTCTCGAGTATACCTCTTCTCGAGGAACCTTCCCTCAGCCCGGCACCGCGGAATAAAATCCTCGATCCAGCCGCGATAACATGGCCGTGTGTTCATACGGCGCCGGTCGTTGGCCTTGAGTCGTTTACGGTCTTCGGCGATGGCCTGTTGGACAGCGGAGGAGGGCCCAGGCGCATTCTCGTCCTGCTTGTCATCCGTAGCCTCGGAGGGGAGAGGACGAACCCAAAATAAGGGGCAGGTTGCGGCGTACTCGTACAAATCGTCCAGCGAGTTAAACGGCTCCTCCCAGTAACCATCAACCTCCAAGCCGAGAACGCTCAGTACTACCATAGGGTCTTCCGAGATCTTGATCTTTGCGAGATTGCGATTCATCTCCTCAACCTCAGGAACCCGAATTGAGAGAGCGGTCTCGTCAATGGCGAGGCCAAAATAGCGAATCATGGAGCCGAGAATGTTCCAGAGATCCCCGTGAGCGTGCTTGAACAACACCCACTGGAATGCTTGAAGAGAAGGAGAGATGGCTACATCTACCTGGATGAAGCGAGGTGGGCTTCCCTCTACCTTTGCAACATCCTCAAACTCCTCGGGCCAAGGCAGGGCGTAGTGTGCTCCTCGGTCATGCTTTTCTCGTATCATCCGCGAGGCACCCAGAGCTTTCATTATCTCCTCAAGTGGCCCGATTGGCTCTGAACCATGGCCACTGGGGTTCTGATACTGGGAGGGAATCCCAAAGATTTCCTGTCGGCTCCATGTGACGAGGATATCGACATCCCCGAAGTCCTTCTTCGCTGGCCCATCAATGGGAGAAGCGACGCAGACGTAAATGTTTCTTAGTGCTCGGTGGCAACGATCCTTTACGTGACTGTATACTTTGGCTGGCATCCGAGGTGTGTAGAGTGGCTCAGGGCCGGACGAAAATATGGAACCGCCCATGATGTACTGGCCCAATTCAACGATATTCCTATCCTCCCTTGCTCTGTTGTCCCTGAACACTCCTGCTGGATGCCGGAAAGGTGTCTTTTGAGTGTTTAGACCAGGCGAGAACTAGGAAAACACAACAGGGGGCCTTTTGTTGGTTTTGATGTGGTGGCGACAGTGTATAGACCTTTGAGGTAGTCCTTAGTAGAGATTAGTGAAGAGAAATCTATGCAACGCCTCGCTCATGAAGTTCACTTCCATTGAGGTTCAGATCTAGTCAAGCGGAGACTCAATTTAGAAGACTAGGCCAGCAAGAAGAACGAATAGTTAAATATGGGATGTTACGAGGAAGATCTAGAACAAGCCAAATTATATAAAGGGATATTGGGAATGCCCCCTGGAGCCTATTGAGTTTCTTTGAGAAATAGATGACTGGAGTTGGCCGGGGTGAGTCAAGCAGAGGCTGAGCTTAGCCCATTCCATAAAAGAACCAGGCTGGTTCGTGGAGGATCGACACACCTATGAATCACGATTGCAAAAACAAACGATTCCGAATTGCAAGGCTTAATAGATCAATGTAGCTGGTTAAAAGGAAGGCGCGAGGGATGAAGTGGAGTGAATGTGCCGGCGGCCGAGAGCCGTAGAGGGGCACAGAATTCGAATCGTCGAGGGCAAACAAGCGGACTCGGCCACGGCGACCACCACGTAAACCGTGCGAATCCTCCCGCTTCTCTCAGCTCGGTCGACTTCTCACCACCCCTTGCCTACTCAAAAGCCACCAAACTCGTGGCGTGCCCGATTTGTAGCGCCTGTTGCTCAAGGCCCTTTTCCTCGCTCTTTACCCTCCACCTCCAAATCTACGTCAATTTCTGTGGTGGCGGGACATTTCTCCATTTTCTTTCGACAACCGCGCTCACTGCCATCTGAGACCGCCGAGGTTGCACACCCCGCACAAACACGAGGAACGGTTTCTCTGGAAGGAGAGGCGGTTTATATTGGGTCAAGATGCCGCGACCGCCGACCATGGAGGACGACATGAGGAAGCACTTCTTCCGGCATGGAGATAGCGATCCGGTTAGAATGTACCATTGCGCCTGATGCGCGGCGTGTCTTGACTGTCTAAAAACAAGTTCTAATTTTCTATCCACAGAGTCTCTACACTGAGAAGCGCAATTGTCACCTGTGCCAGATTCGCAGCTTCCCCACCCATGAAGACTACCCTATCACCGTCATTAACGAGGTCGACGATGAGCCTCTTCCCTTTGATTTCCGCTTCATCAACGAGGTGGTCCTAGGTGAGGGTGTGGAGCCCGCCGAGGATAGTTTCCGAAGCGGCTGCGAATGCCGCAAAGACGAACTGTGTCAGTTTAGCGAATGCCAGTGCCTGGGCGACGTCGAGGACTCGGATTCGACTCGGACGGCCCCGCGAGGCAAAATCGCCGACTACAGGTCTACGCGTACCAGACCCGTGGCCAGAGAGCGGGCATGCTCAACCCCGCATGCTCAAGAGGGAATGCCGCGCGCCCATCTACGAGTGCCATGATGGATGCGCCTGTAGCGAGGAGTGCCCGAACCGCGTTGTTGAACGCGGCCGCCGGGTGCCCTTGCAGATTTTTAGAACCAAGAACCGAGGATGGGGTAAGCACTTGAGTGGGCTCTGGTTCCCGAATATGCCCTATCTCTGTGGCTAACATGTGCTCTCTTCTTCTCCTTTGCTAGAGTACGCTGTCCCCAGGATATCCAAAAGGCCAGTTCGTCGACGGGTACTTTGGCGAGGTGATCACAGCGGACGAGGCCGACGAGCGTAGAAGAGAGTCGGATTGCCCAGCGCAAAGATGTGTACCTCTTTGCCCTGGATAAGTTCAACGACCCAGACTCTCTCGACCCCCGACTTTCCCAGCCCGCCTTGCTCGTGGATGGCGAATTCATGTCCGGGCCTACGCGTTTCATCAACCACTCGTGCGAGCCTAACCTTCGCATCTATGCACGCGTGGGCGACCACGCAGACAAGCACCTCCACGACCTTGCCTTATTTGCCATTACTGACATCAAGAGGAATACGGAGCTCACGTTTGATTACATTGACGGTGTGGAAGAGGATGAAGACGATCTATCTAACCCTGAAAGGTTGAAAGAGATGGCCAAGTGCCTCTGCGGTAGTAAAAGTGTCGGGGATATCTGTGGTGAACAAAGAAATCACCTACGCATCAGGGCCTATTCACTCGGCCAGCCAGCGATTCCTCACTTCCCCACTTTCCCCATGATGGCTTTTCAAATCTTGGCGTGATGGTGGTCTGATAAGGGAATGGGCGATGCCACTGCTGTCACCAAACGGCCCTAGTGCCTTGGTGTGCCTGAACCAGGGGCACCTCCCGTGCCGGCCAGTCCTGGGCAAACGAACTGGCACCTAGTGCTGATTTAGGTCACTGCCAAACTTGGCCCTGAGACTTCTAATCCAATGAGGTTAGGCGTGTTTCGAAGATGGCCTGAGTGCTAGACACGACCAACATCAACGACTCCAGGATAAATCGTCCGGAAAGCAAGCTTCGATGAGAGAAGGATGACTTGGCCGAGGACGCGAATTTTATCTTCTCACAAAACATGGGTCAGTTGCCGATAACCCTCACGCCCGGTGTTAGAGCGTCCGATGGATCATTAGAATTGTCGACAGCGTGGTGAGCTAGGCCAACATTCGTGGGATATTAATGGTGCTACCACGACTATGGAAGGAAATTGGGAACTTGACCGAGAGGCATTACAACCAATATAGCAATACAGATATAGGGAGGGCCAGCTGTGGTCTGAGAGAGAGGTCAACCTGGATGGAGATTCGGCCGATAGGCTGGGTCGGGGGCTTATTCCAAATTCAGGGTCCCGGGACGCCCTGAAAGCGCGAGGAGCGGAACCTGCCAAGGACAGCCGAAGTGACCTGTTCTGTGGACAGCGCCCACAAAAGCGCATCAATGATGGCAGATAATGGAACAGATAATGGAACAGACACCGCCGTACCTTTATTTGGAGCTTGGGAGGATTTGACCTGGTGGCTGAATTGTCCGATATGAAACGACACTGTACAAAGTACTTTATCTCACTTTTATCTGTTGTTGACCACCTCTGCTCCGTGAAAAATACACAAAGGAGCTATGGCCACAGTGTCAACTATGCCACTTGGTGCCACTGGCCTCGATTCGTCCCAGCCTAGAATTTGCACAGATCCACCCTCGAATTGGCAGGAATCAAATTGAGAGGGACCTGTTGCGTTGGCCTGCCCACCCAATTGCGATTGGTGATAATAATAGCGATTACCAGCTTATCCCAGCTTGGAGGGGGTCGTCATCATCAATAGAACAGAAGAAGCTCCGCATCCTACTCCCTTGAGCTTCGCGTCCTTCGCTTTAGCACCTTTTGTGTTCTGCTTCACCCTGCTTACGCATATCTGTCCGACTGGACACCCTTCCCCTAATTGAGACCGCGTGCGACATTCAACGGGGTCCAACCCTCCCTCCCTTCCTCTCGGAGCCCTGCCGCCCGTTATCTCGAGTCCCGCGCCCTCGTAGTCCACAAACGCTGCTCGGCCGCCTTACCCGACCTGCCTTGCCGCTCGTCCATTTGACACTGACCCGTCGTCTTACCCTTGGCTCGCGCTGAAGTACGAGGAGCCTGCCTCCTCCTTGATATTCCCGATGGTCGCGCCGGCAATCCCTGAGTATGCACGATATCAGACGAACCCTTCGCACCCGGTCTAGCGCCGCGAGATGCTCCTAACCCCCCTTGTCCGCCCGTACACTAAACGAAGTTCTTCTACAGGCTGACCGAAGAGGTCCTGCACGAGTCGATTGATGCCCGCACCGAGTCCTTGATCACACTCCGAGAGCTTGGTCCCCGGATCTTGTCCATATCCTCAAGCATGCCGTTCGAAACCCGAACAAACAGGTACGCCTATCTTCTCTTCTCACGATGGCAGGGAGGCTAGCCTAGTCGGAGAGTCGGCCTCGACCGAGCCCGGTGCCTCGATTTATAGGTCAATGAATCGTAACTGACCAAGGGGAGCAGGTTGGCGTCTACCACCACGTTACCGGTGTCGATGCCTCATCCTCGGCCAGTCTTGCCGCATACATCAACACTTTGACACACACCGAAACCCATCCTCACCAACAGCAGACTAAGATCGCCGAGGGCCTATACTGGTACATCTTGCCCATGCTCACACGATCCTGCCTCGAGCGATGATTGCGCGCTAACGTCTCTTTTCCTCTGATTAGCTGTTACAATGCCTTCTCCCGACTTGACATGCGCGTGCACGTCACAATCCCCGGTTCCGTGGAGGCGTACTGCGTTGACGAGCGCGGCGAGCAGAAACCCGCCACAGAAGAGCTTTGGCTTGAGACATACCTCTGCAGTGTCCTCCGCGCCTATTCCTACGCCGACGATGGCAGTGGAGAAACCATCCGCAAAATCATGGGAGTGAGGAGGTTCAACCCCGTGACCAACACCGAGTCCGAGCACAGGTTCCTCAACGCTGCGGAACAGTTGTTTTTCAAGGGTACGGTCGCGCTTCGCGGCAGGAAGCACTGCTCCGAAGAAGATTTTTCGAATTTCGCTAACCCCGTGCGAACAATATAGGCTGGCAACTCGGCTCTGATTCCATTGTGCAAGTACCCAGTAACGTTGCGAACCACTTGACGACCGGCCTCCTCAGATACTTCGAGACTACGGGACGCTATGCCTCGGGCATCAACTTGTTCGAGAAGCTCAGGACGCAAAACATCGAGGTATCCTCGCTTCTCGCCAAGATCCTGTTTATGGGCAATGAGGAAGTGCGCGGCGTGAGGATACTCCACGAAGCTCTCAAGGAGACCCCCATGGACTACTCTATGCTCGATACCCAGGCCGAGTTCCTCTTGAAGAAGGCTCAGACCGCCCCCACGCCGGAGCAGAGAGACGAGAGGTTACGGCTGGCCCTCGGATGTGCAGACAGGAGCACCGTCGCCGCGCCGAGCGAATTCAGGACATGGGCGCGGTTGGCCGAGGTTTATGTCGCCATGGAGGACTGGGAACACGCTCTCGCCGTCTTGAACTCGTGCCCCATGTTCACCTACCAGGACAAGGACGCTCCCATCATGCCTGAGCCCAAGGACGTCTACCTCCCCACCCTCGCCGCGACCCGCCTCGACGAAATCGACAGCGAGCCCGAGTCCCGCTACTCGGAGCAGGTCGACCCCAACCTGCTCAACCTCCGGGCGGCGTCATACAAGGGAACGTTTAGGCTGGCCTACAACATTCTTACCGAGATGACTGCCAAGCTCGGGTGGGACCAACTCCTTAGGATCCGTAGCAACGTGTTCGTTATGGAGGACGAGTACCGGAACGAGAAGCAGGACCAGCCCGCCAAGCAAGCTACGCAACTCGATGCGCGCAACCCCAGCACAGACGGACTCCGTGGGAGCCGCTCCTCGGCCAACGGTGACGATTCCGGCTCGGACTCCGACTCCGACTCCGAGGTTGATGCGAACAAGGAGGAGGCCGTGGATGCGCCCAAGACGAACGGTGACTCTTCGCCAGAGAAGCCTTCCAATACGATAGACCCGGATGTGGTAAAGGCCGATGCCGAACAGGTAAGACAATCCATTGCCCTTTGATTCCTTTTCTTCTCTCTCTATCCCCAACTTTCCCGGAAAAGTCGCTTTGCAATAGGCGCTCGAATAGAAAAGCTAACAAGCGGGATAAAATCCCCCTAAAAATCTAGGCCGAGTCAAGCGAGCAAGCCCTCTCCAAGCTGAATAACAAGCGCCTCTGCGAGCGCTGGCTCGACAGCCTCTTCATGGTCCTCTACGAAGACCTCCGCGTATACACCATCTGGCGCACCCAGATGGCGCAATACCGCGCCCAATCCATGCAGTACAAGAAATCCGCCGAGGAGTGGAGATCCTCGGCGCCCTCGCCAGCCGCCTCCAGCACGTCGACGAGGCCGTCGAAGCCTTCCGCGCCTGCCTTGGCCAGCGCTTCTCCCCAAGGCCCTCGCCGGCATCCTCCGCGCCCTCGAGCGCCGCGGCCGCTCCTCGTGGGATCCCCACGCCGCCGTCGCCGCCCGCTCCGCCGCCCGCGCGGCCAACCCCGCCCCCAATACCAACTCTACCCGTGACACCGTCGCCGCCGTCATCCGCCTCATCACCTGGCAGTACAGGTGGTACTCGGAGTTCTCCCCCGAGCTCCTCCACACCATCCGCGCCCTCATTGAGGACGAGGGCGCTCTCAAGATTCGCAGCATCATTCAGGCCACGAGCCTGCCCCAAAACGTCCTCGACCTGACCCACCACTACGCCGCCCTCTGCGCAACGTTTAGAGCAGCGGCACGGACGGCTAGACCCTCCATTCTCCCTTCAAACCTAGGTATTTCAGAGAGATCCAAGCGAGGTTGGTGGACAAGTTGGGGAGGCGCTACTAGTATGGGGAGACAGACGAAACGGATATTTGCTAGGGAAGAAAGGCAACGAGCGTGGAGAGCGAGCTGGGGGTTCTCAAGTGGCAGGGGTTGGTTGTTTTGTTACGACATCTTCCCCAAGAGTTTTATCCTTTTCAAAATAGTTGGCCGGACCCGGAGGTTAGAATAGTTTATAGTTCTCGTCCTGAAGCGTGGCTGTTGACAGCGGCCTCCCTTTTAACGTTTGTGCTTTGCTCTCAACGAGAAACGAATCACTTAGTCACTCTAGCGAGATAGACTTCCTGAGCTGTTTTCTGTTCACGAGGTTAGATGGGATTCAAAAGAAAACATCGATTCATGTTAAGAATAGCTTGTCAACGCTCGCTTTACTTGAATCGGGCACGAGTATGGCCACACTTTCATGATCCGACTGGCCTCTCTTGACACCCAGATAGGGCCACGTTATTACAACGCGTACAGTAATCACCATTGGTTAAGCGCAATTTGTTTTGCTTGTTGAAAAAGCGTTATATCTTATTTTGCTCGCAGCCAAAATCATTGATTTAGGCCTCGACGCTTCATCTCCTCGCCCAAGTAATATTAGGGGAAAAACGAAGCCTCCAATTGAAACAAAAACACCAGTGTTCCTCCTCCCTATCTCTTTTTGTATCGCCGGTTGAAGTGGGACATATCATCATTACACCCTGGATCCATCAAGTTGAGTTTTTATAACCCATGAGAAAGACATGAAAAAAAAAAGACCAGAAAAAAACCAAAACGTCCTGTTACCCTGTCCCCGCACCCATGCAAGCCATGCTGTTGAAACCAAAGACTGCCTTTTGTTGGTTGAACTCGGTTCAAACCGCGGAAACCCTTAATATAAAAGCAAAAAGAAACAAAAAGAAACGAAAAAAACGTGCCTACATCATCCTTCCTTGCAGAGGACGTAGTAGACTCGTTTAGAATGCTGAAATGTGGTATCTAGTGTCTATCCGAGAGTTGAAGCCTCGGGTGGTGTACAAGCAGGGGAGTATTCAGAGAATTTAGTATCGGTAGCTACAAGGAAAGGTTAGGTTAGCATACGGAGCGAGATCAAAGAGATGGTAGTGGACGGATGATGGAAAAACATACATGTCGGACTTGAAGGGGCCCTCAACGGGGAGACCAAGGTACTCGGCCTGAACGGAGGTGAGCTGGGAGAGCTCAACGTTGCAGTGAGCAAGATGGAGCCTGGCGACCTCCTCGTCGAGGATCTTGGGGAGGACGTAGACGCCAACGTCGAGCTTCTTGGTCTTTCCGAACTCAATGTACTTCTTGCCCCAAGCCTCGTCGTTGCTCTTGTAGAGCATGATCTGGGCAAGGACCTGGTTGGTGAAGGAGCAGGACATGACGAACGAGGAGTGACCAGTGGCACAGCCGAGGTTGACGAGACGGCCCTCAGCAAGAAGGATGATGTGCCTGCCGTTCTTGAGGAGGAAGCGGTCAACCTGGGGCTTGATGTTCTGGACGCTCTGGGCGTTGGCCTTGAGCCAGGCAACGTCGATTTCGATATCGAAGTGACCAATGTCTATAGAGGTGTGAGATGTCAGTTACAGGCCGTTTCTCTGCTTGGCTAGGGTGGGGGTGATAGAAAAAAACTTACTGCAGACAATGGCGTCGTTGGGCATGGCCTCGAAGTGGGTGCCGACGAGGATGTCTCGGCAGCCAGTGGTAGTGACGAAGATCTGACCAACGGAAGCGGCCTTCTCCATGGTAGTGACCTGGAAGCCAGCCATGGCAGCCTGGAGGGCGTTGATGGGGTCGACCTCAGTGACGATGACGCGGGCACCCATGCCAGCAAGGGCGACGGCGCAGCCCTTGCCGACATCACCGTAACCGGCAACAACGGCGATCTTGCCAGCAATCATGACATCGGTGGCACGCTTGATACCGTCAATGAGGGACTCACGGCAACCGTACAAGTTGTCAAACTTGGACTTGGTGACGGAGTCGTTGACGTTGATGGAGGGGACGAGGAGCTCGCCAGCCTTGAGCATTCGGTAGAGGTGGTGAACACCAGTGGTGGTCTCCTCGGAGACACCATAGCAGCCCTTGAGCATCTCGGGGTACTTCTTGTGGACGAGGGTGGTGAGGTCACCGCCGTCATCGAGAATGAGGTTGAGGGTCTGGCCATCCTTGAAGGCCTTGAGCTGCTGCTCGAGGCACCAGTTGTACTCATCCTCGGTCTCACCCTTCCAGGCGAAGACGGGGACACCGGCGGCGGCAATGGCAGCAGCGGCGTGGTCCTGGGTGGAGAAGATGTTGCAAGAGGTCCAGGTGACCTCAGCACCGAGAGAGGTGAGGGTCTCGATGAGGACGGCAGTCTGGATGGTCATGTGAAGGCAGCCAGCAATGCGAGCGCCCTTAAGAGGCTGATCAGAGGCGTACTTCTCACGGATGGACATGAGACCGGGCATCTCGTTCTCAGCGAGCTCAATCTCCTTGCGGCCAAAGGCCGCGAGGGAGAGGTCGGCGACCTTGAACGTGTGAGCGGGAGCAGACATTGTGAGGGATGGGTGAAATGTGTATGTATGGGATGGAGAGTTGAGAGAATGCAAAGCTTAGTCTCGACAAGAAGAATGATCGAGATGTAGGAATGGAAGGTGGGGAAGGATGAAGGGGAAAGAGAAGAGGAAGGTCCAAAAGGAGAGAGAAAAAAATACAACGAGGTAGGGAAGGAGCTTTTAGTCTTTCCTGCTGAGAGAAGGAGGGAGAAGGAGGGGGAGGGGTCACAGAAAAAGTGCAGAAGGAACCACCCGGAGCTCGCTTCCTTGTTGCTTGTGGTTACAAGGGTTGGCGGGGAAGGTGCAGCTTTTTGCGTTGAATTTTTTCTCTCTTTCTCGGCGGGGAAGGTGGGGGCGGGGCTGGGAAGACCCCGTTTCTGAGACATCGGTGGCCACGGCAGTCGTTGAGTAAGAGCTCAGGAGCTCCTGGAACTCCTGAAATCGGCCTACACGTGGGTGAGACTGTACAGTGGACGGAATTTAGCTCACTGGTTGGTCTCGTATCTTTCTGTCCACCCAACAATGCACCGGCTGGTCCATTGGCCCTCCGGCCTGCCGATAAGGCCTACAGTCGATTTACAGGTTGAATGAGCTGAGGCTCCTTGAGCGTATATAGCTGTAGCGTTGGAATCACCGACACACCGAAGTCCATCTCGCCAGGACAATCTCAAGATTTACTCCCACTGTACTGCCTGCTTTACATTCATCCATCCATGGATCTCGATGGATCCGTCAAAATGGATCCATTGTATCGATTCTTTGATTACTGCCTAAAGGATCCGCTGGCCATGGTCTCAGCCTCCTCCTTCCCATTTGATCCCCTCATGCCGCTCTCCCAATCGCCCAAAAGGACTTGATGCCTATGTCACCCTCCACTGTCAAAGTACCTAGACATACAGCTGTGACATTCTAACCTTATATATCGCCCGAAGCTGCATGGTTTGCCCTGGTGCTGACCGCTTTACTGATCAACCACACCTTTTTGTTTCTGGTTGCATGAATAAGCAACGGACACGGAAGGATTAAGGATGCTGACGTCTAGTAATTCATATCAAGCAGAGACACTCAGGGGTTGGTGGGCAACAAGAGGGAATCGATTCATGACATCCAGCATTAAAACAGCTCCCATCAAGTGTCATACGTTGTGTAATACATGTGGCCCAGCCTCTCCCCAACGCCAGTAATATGCAATTATAGACCACTCCACCCGTCTACAACCTCGCACCGACTTTTTCTTGAGAGCCCCAAAATTCATAGAACTTCCTTTTGCCTCTGCTGGGAACCTCTCCTCGGACCAGAAGAGAGCTTCTATCTTGTGGGGTGTGCATTTCACCTCACTGCGCCACCAAGTTGTGTCCGAGGGACTCTGGTGAGGACTTCAGGCGGGGTAACCCCATCTTTGCCCGTCCAGTAAGAATAAACCAGGAAATCAAAACGGAGAAAAAGCAAAAAAACTCGCTGTAATCATCTATCACCCTTGGAATGTTCTTCATTTGGGCATCAAATTCTCCCTGACAGCAAACATCTTGGCACTGGCATTCGCGGTGAAGCCATCCACTTGCTTAGCATACTGCTCGACTTGCTTCGCGTTGAGCATGCCCTCGAGCCTGCTGGGCTCCTGAGGGAGCTTGAACAGCCTCTGCCACTCATCCTCGGGAAGAGGTTGCTGCTTGGCAGCGACACGGGCCGCGTTCTCGGCCTTGCGCTTGGTCTGCCATTGAGTAATCTTGGCCTGCTCACGTCCGAGTTGTCGTTGGTAGAACTGGAAGTTGTTGAGGTCGGTGTAGTGGGACTCGATGCTGTCGAGGAGGAGGTCGCAGGTCTTCTCAAGGAAAGGATCGACGGAAACATCGAGGTTGTCGAGAGAGGGGTAGAGAGGGGGTTGACGGGGTCCTCGAGGAGATCGTCGAGAGACGCGGAGGCTCAGAGGGATCCCGGATGGGAGCCGAGGGGATTTGGTGGAGGAAGGAGGTGAGAAGGTGAGAGTTATGGACGACGACAGGGAACTCGACCACGATATCCTTGAAGGTGAGCTTGGACTTTTGGAGGCTAAGTAGAGACGACGGTAATTAGCACAGGGTTCACGCCAAAATATGGTAAAATCGGATTCCGAGCATGGGAGGAAAGAACGCATACCTCTCGGTGGTAAACTTGCCCTCCTTGAAGGCAGCCATGAAGTTAGGCGACAGTTTGAAGGCCCGGATGCTGAGGGCACCCTGGGAGCTGCGGCTGACATCATGCACGAGGGCGACGGTGCGCTCATTCTCCTTCTGGTAGTGGTACTGGTTCTCGATGAAGGCGAGGTTCACAAAGTTGCCCATAGCCGCGCTGGTGTACCATCCTACGTTGTTGGCGTCGATGTTGATCTCCTTCATGAACCTAATCATATCGGCCTGGTAAGTGATGTTGGGCTTCTGGCGCGGGGCGACGGCGGCAAGGGAGGAGGCATCATTCTGGTTCTGGTGCGAGTCGGTGGTGGGCACGTCGAAGATGGGGAAGTTGAACGAGTTGGTCACCTCCAAAATTCCATCCCTATCCATGCCGACGAGCGAACCGGTAGCGGTAGTGGGGAAGGACTGCGAGCAGTGCCTCGAGATCTTCATGAGGACAAGAGCCTCGATCTGCACCGTCTTGAACGGCACCTCTTTGGATGCGTCGGCCATGGTCGCGTCGGTTGGTCGCTTTCAAATTCGATAGGAGATGGAGAAGAAAAATCGAGTTTTTTTCTTCCCTTCGTTTTCTTTCTGGGGAGATGCGACCGAGCCTTGGTGCTTGAAATCGGGATGGGATCGTTGGGTGTATCACGGAATCACCTCCTCTTCTGACGAGGGCCTTGGCTTGGTGGTGTGTCGAAATTGGTGATAAATTTTTGTGGGAGGGGCTAATGGCGGTGGAGAGGGGCAGAAATCCCACCTCCCACCCTGCCATCTGCCAAGGGGACAGCAACCGTTCGCAGCTGGGCAGTTTTGGCTCCGGACCTGCATGCGAAGGTGGGAATGTCCTCGTTCCGATTCGACAATCGCCGACTCCGACGACGTCCCTTCTGACCAGGGTTAGACATCTCCCAAGAAAAAGGACCAGGACCAGCGATATGGAATCGGGGGTTGTTTCGCGGCAGGCCTTGGCTTGTCGAACCCAAATATCTAACGTTATCTCTCTTCTGGCTACTCTAAATCTTGCTCTCTGACATGATTACGCTAGAGCCAGGGCGTTCATCTTCCAAGTCTCAGGCTTGCACCAGATCACATTCCATGGGATAGAATTCCTCGGTCGTTTACAGGTTGATACGTTCCGGGGCGGACCATACAATCCGAGCCAACCCCTTACCTGTAGAGCTATACTTTTCTTCTTCCAAGGCGCCAAAAGCAGACCCTAGGTTCTCTTCACCGCTCAAACCTAAACCCGTGCGTTCGATCGCGTCATCCCAAGTCTTGATTAGATGATCAATCTTCCGTGGGCTTAGCCCACCAACTGCCCATCTGCGATCAACTCCCAAGTCAGACATTTGCAATCCCATGAGCTCATGGTGGTACTTGGTTGCCAAGCAAAAAACAAGTCATAGTTCGTAAAAGACATAACATTGCCCGCTATCAAACTCCATGTATCCGTTGATCCAAGTGCAAATACCTTGTTCCCTCGGCAGATCATCCTGCCCTTTTCGTTTTGGGGTTACTCAGGAGCCCTCCCTTAGACCCCGAATTAACCAAGAGGACGCCTATTTCCGTAATCCAATCAATCCATAACTCCATCTCAAACGCTATTCCGTGAATACTGCCCAGTCCTTTCCTTCTCACTGGCCCGGGATGTAATCATCGCTCCAGTCGATGAGCTTCCACTCCTTCGCGCCAGGGCCTACGACCAGCCTGTGCCTATCGATCTTCCAGTGTGAATACATGGACGCAGTGGCCCTCGCCGCCCGTTTATGACCCGGGGTATGGCCTGCGCGGATGGCATCATCCCTCGAGCGCCAGACGCACGTGGCGAGGTTCCGACCGTCTGAATCTGGGTGACCGAACCAGTACCTGGAAAGAAGCCGACTTGTTAGCCACAACTCGGTTTGACTTTTGTCGGTCCCGTCGGGAACGGCACTGCCGCCATTCCACCTTGGGATTGTGTTTTTTCGTGCGCACCGTGCTTTCCGTGATTTTCTTTTATTCTTCACACTATCCCCCGCCACGGCCTTGTCGGGACTCTTTTTCATCTTCCTCTCCAACCAAAGGAAAAACACGGCATGGGTGAATGGGTGTGTAAACCTACTTTAAGAACCCGCCACACGCTACCGCCTCGGCGTGTGCGCCCTCATCCAGGATCCCCAGGTCCTCGTACACCGTAGTCGGTGGGATCCGTGACCGGAACGCGACGATGAAGAAGGATGTTTCCGCAAAGTTGGCGTCTTGCGAGTCGACCTGGTCGAGCTCGGCGGACTGCCGTAGCTTATCCATGACTTCGGTCCAGTTGAAAGATTCCAGGTAAGAAGCGGTGGCGTAGTCGTCTCGCGTAGCGCGGAGGCTGGTCAAGGCCTTGGCGAAGAGTGCATTTTCATTATCCAGGGTCGACAGGTTGAGGAGATGCTCGGGAGTGGTGTAAGGGGATGTGACGAGCAGCTCGCCGGGGCTCTCTGGCGTTGTTTGCCGCGTTGAGTCCTGGGACGACTCTGGAGTGGTAAAGAACCCCATTCTCGCGTTCTGGCGGGCTTGGTATGTGATGTGTGCGTAATAGAGGCAGGATTGTACGAGGGGCTAATAGCCGGAAGGCTTCAAAGCCTCGAGGAAGGTGGAAGAGGAAGCGGACAATCGGGAGAGCCTAGGGATGAATGTTGAAATGCTTAGAGAGCTTCGACAGGGTGAACGTCGCAGGCTTGACCCTCCGCTTTATACTCTCTTCTCCAGGACACACCGAGTATTACCGAAGCAGGTCCTGGCAGGATGGTGAAGCGGACGCCCGGGATGGCGCGATCGGTCTGGGCTCCACCATCAGCGTTCAACATTCGGACTATCCACGGGAAGGGTCCACCGTCTTCATTATCGACAGGCCACAACCGCCTGCGACGGAGGGACCAGTGGCGCACTTTTCTTGTTTCATCTCATCTCTACATTCCATGATTATATTCCCCCAGAAAATGAGACGGCCTAGCGGCAAACCGTAGTGCAGGGGCCCTCCAAAGGGATTAATAATAATGCTATCCTTGTCGAAGATTGTGTGATCAATACAAACTACATTACTCAGTCCGAAGAGTTAGGATTTTACCTAGGCTCGCACTCTACATGTGCTTTATCCTTGTTATCCCATTATACTCTTTTTGCTCAGAAGCTCCCCAGCAGCGCTTGTGAGGAATAAGTCGGTCGGAGAATATTCCTTGCCCCTTTGTGGCGTTCGACTTTTCTCGGGAGGCGTGGCTGGCGGCTTAGCCGGAACAAGTCTTGACAGTTTAGTAGGCTTCTGGTGCCATTCTTCATTCACTCTTGGACTCTGAAGGAAGCCTGTAGTCGGGATTCCTGAAACCTGTCTCACTAGAACCCTCCTGGGAAGATCGAAAAAAAAAAAAAAAGAAGAAGAAAAAAGAAAACAGGCGCCAAGAGCCATGAAGGCATCCAGGCCCGGCTCAGCAACTTGCAAGCGCCATCCGAAAACCGCCCCACACACCCCGGACTGCCGCCGTCGCGTCGCCGCGTGAATGGGTGAACCCTGCCAGTCCGTGGCCAGCTGTATCTTAAAAGTGTGTGTGCCTTATTCTGTTTAAATCGCCCACAGCTCTGCTTTGTCCTTCTGTTCAGGCACAATGGTCCTGAGCCTTCCTTCGGCGAGCGCACGCTGCACATTGCCGAGAGCCCATTCCTCCATTTTCAGATGGGTCTCGACGGTCCAGGTCCCCATGTGCGGTACCAGGAGCACGGACGGATTCGAGGCAAGTCCAGGTTGGATCTTGGGCTCATTTTCGTACACATCGAGACCCACGGTAGAGACAATCCCGTTGTTCAGGGCATCCACGAGGGCAGCCTCGTCCATGACGGCTCCTCTGGCAGTGTTGACAATAACAACACCCCGTTTCATAATGTCAAACTGCGCTTTCGATATCGTGTGGCGAGTATGCGACTGTGTCCATTCGTGCATATTAGCGCCAAGAGAATAAAACCAAGGGGCGGCGGAAGGAAAGCGAGAAATACTCACGTTAAGTGGTAGGTTCAAACTCAAGACATCGCTCTCTCTTAGAAGCGTCTCGAAGTCCACGTATTCCGCCTCACACTCCTTTTCCTGCGCTTCCGTCAACCTCGTCCTATTATGATATCTTATCTTCATCCCGAAGGCGAGCGCCTTCTTAGCCATATTCCTCCCGATGCCACCCATTCCCAAGATTCCGAGAATCTTGCCCTGGGGGTCGTGGCCCAGAGCAGGCAGAGGCTGGCCACGCCAAGTGCCCTCACGGAGGGCGGACATGGAGACATTGAGGTTACGCAGTGCGCCAATCATAAGCCAGATGGCGATGTCCGCCGTGGCATCGTCCACGGCGGTTGGCGTGTTGGAGACGAGGATAGACCGTGCCGTGCAGGCGGGGATGTCGATTTGGTCGTATCCAGCACCTGTGTTACGATTCTTAGAAAGTGCTCTCAGACAGGAGATGGACAGAGGTGTAGGGCAACCATACCATTGTGGCAAATAAACTTTAGGCTCGAAGGAAGGACGGCGAGAAGCTCTTGGTCAACAAGGCCCGTGATGGCCGCCGACTCAAAGGTTCGAAAAGCAGCGACAACGCCGTCGAAGGCCCCAGAACGGCATTCGGCGATGAACTCAGCTCGGCTGGTAGCCTTGGGAACAATAATGTCTGCGATCTGGCCGATGGAGTTCAACGCCTCATGTGCACTGCAGGACGGTAAAGCATCGTCAGTTTCGTCTTCACAAATGAATCGCACTAGTTAATTGGAGCGAGTAGGATTCTACTGCACGACGGACCAACACCTCTGTGCCGTTTGGTAGCCGAGGGCGCAGAGCACGGCCGCCAAGTTAAGCAACAAGGGTTCGTGAGTTGGGAACCGCGCCGCGCAGTCGGCTCTCGATGTTAAAGTCACACTCAACACTTCCACTTACAGCTCAATAACGCCCAGCTGCAGGACCTTTGGTCTCGCCGACTCGTTTGACATCCCGATGTCAGATGGGTTTAAGCGAGGAGATTCGATTGTCACTTGGCCGAGACCGAACCGACCCGACCGCTTCCAATATATTATCGGATACGCAACGGGGTTAAATCCAAGGGCGTATCGTCAAGCCCGCGTGCACCACTTCAAATGTTCCTTAAAATAGAGATGAAATATCGTCCAACCGTCGTTTCGTCTCCGTCTTAGAATTTGCTTCTTCTGCTTGTAAAGTGGCTTGCCACACAAATGGAGACGGCGATTGCGAGATTCGTGGAGCCCAACGCGGGGGTCGAGCCTTGTCTGCCACCAAATCTAAGTGGGGGTTCTGCTTCTGGCGGTGCTCAACCTTTCATTCGTGACACACACTTGATGGGACTACTTCTCGAATGAGAAGGCCCTTTGTCCGTGGCTCCTTCTGTCGTAATGCTCGACTCAACCTCCGAGAGTTATTAGTCATTCGGGGAAACGAACGGACAGGGCCATGTTGTAGATCCGAGAACGCGGGATTGTCCCTGTTCGAAGCCAAAAAGAAAAAAAAAAAAAAAGAAAGAATCCATGGTTCGTTCTCGCACGTCTTGCTGAGCATCACGCGCGGTTGATCATTGACGAGGTGTCTTTATGCCGCCTCCGCCACTTCATCATTGTCTGCGTGTGCAGATTTTCAACCGCGAGATCGATTTTCCCTCTCCCGGGGATCGTTCCCCAAAAGCCCGGATGGCCTATTTGGCCTAATTCCGTAGCATGGATGCCATGGATTCCCCGCCAGGAACCAGGGTCCCGCGTTGTCCACTTTCCTTCCCCCGGACCACCCCTCCTCTCATGCCCCTCCAAGAAGTCTATTCCCAAACCAGGATCTTTCAAAAGTCGGGACCACTCCCTCCATGATTGTCGGACCGCTGGTCCGAATTGGGCTGACGACAACCAGCGCCGCCCGCCCCGCATAAAAACACACGCACACACGCACACACGCACACACGGAAAGACCCCCATTTCCCCAAAAGCTAGGAGCCTCAATGGATCGATGCATTGCATTGATTCAACCCCGCCAGGAACCGTGGTCGAGAGTCGACTTATCCATCGATCAAGGATCTTGTTCTTTGTTTCTCTCTTCCATCACGCTCTACTGGTGCGAAAAGCAAAAGCGGCGCCTAGGGGGCCCTGCGCGAAATATTGGCCGGGGGTCGGGCTCGCCAAACGGACCACGCCCCTGATCGCAACATCTTGTCTCCTCCAACTAGTTGTCGTGAAAAGCTGACGGTTTGCTTGACCGCACCCCCATCGAGGCATGCGTGCATCGCACGCGGGCCATCGTTCGAGGTGCAACACCCTAGTGTTGTGTGGTTAAGGAACAAGCCGAATATTGGGCGTGGTTCTAGATGAGGGGTGTGTTTGGACTTGGTGTCTTGACCATTGCGCACTCTCAACGTCTTGTCATCTACATGTAGCCTTTCCATTGCGGGCCATGGAGAACAAAATGAGCTTGTCAGATGTGGTGGGATCATGTCGCAACCTAAACTTGACCGCCTACTTACTTGTAGTTAGTCTGTTAAGTTGGTCATTCCTTGAGACATGAGAAGAATCGGACTTTGCACGTATGCTGGAACCTCGAGCAAGTACACATGAAAAGAGGAAACGGGCTGCTATTGACCTAGTACAACACGTCGATCAACACGTCGATCAACACGCAGCACCACTTTTGTAATATTGGTAGTGTTTTTCATATTCATCTTTTTTTCCTGCCGTCGGCTCACCTCACGCGCGCCAATGCCCATCCATGCTATAAAATGCTGTCAAACAAAACTAAAAATCCAAGAGTGAACAAGAAGACGGAATATAAGATTGAAAAAGAACTGAAAGTAAAAGAAAACAGAGCGCAGGAAGAAGAAAAGGAAGAAGAAGAAAAAGCCAGCTCAAGGAATCAGTGAAAATCAAAGAACATAATGTGCCCCACGGGCTAGTATACATGACATATATAAACACACAGGTTGAACCAGATGGACCCGTATCAATGCGGTTGCCTTTTTGTGAGAATCGAAGTTTCCCAGAGGAAAAGACTCAGGGAAAGAGGTGGTCAAACAGAAAATCAAAGGCGGATATAGACATTAAGGTGTCCGGCAACCGATTGAAGAAAAGAAAAAGACTTCCAGGGCTTCGAGCGGGGCTTACAAGTACAGTTGAGTGCTGAAAAGGGAGCTGGCTTCTTTTAGAAGGCATCGGGGAGGCAGTGTCTGACTCGGAGACGGGGCGGGGGCCGTTGTGGCGTAAAGTGTGTGCACGGGAAACCGCCGTGCTTGGACCGCGTTCAGACATCGGCAAAGAGATGCATCTTCCCCCTTCAGAATGCGCAGAACCGGAACCTTCAGTTGCTGGCAGTTCTGATTCCATGGTTGAACATGGCTTTGAAGATTTCATCCGATCGGGACCTAGCCTCTTCCACTACGAACGAACCCACAATCATGACTGGATCGGTCAATGTTGCGCCCGAGGCGCATCAATGTGCCGAGTGCAATGAATGCGCGTGGCCGGCTAGAATTAGACTCTGAGAGCGAAGATACTAATTCTAGCTCAGTAACCGCAACCGCATTACGGAAAAAGATAGGGGTTTTGTTAGCCCCTTACTGCGTCGGAACCCCTCCGCCAAGATGTACGCCGCCACTCCCCATATGGCTGTGGTTATGGGGGTGTGAGTACGAGTGCGCATGAGGTGCCGGGTGCTGGTGGGCATGGCCGTGTCCTAGTGATCCAATATCGTGTGTTGACTGCGGTGCATGTCCGAGGTGATGCAGGTTGGGATCCATTCCAGAATTGTAATCTCCCACCTCACTCTTCATCTGTGGTAGCCCTTGGTGTGAATGGGATAACGAAGTATCAACCGAAGAATGGGGGTGGGGGTGGGGGTTGGGTGATTGGGAATATCCACTGTGAAGTCCGGGGTGGTGATTTTGTGGCGCGTACACCGAAGGCGCGGGTGCGGTCGTCGATGGTGGCTGTTCTAGTTTTATTCCAGCACTCAATGAGGAGGAAGTAGGTGGAAGCGTACTGGCTGGGCCACTATGGGGGATGGAGGAGTGATTCTGGTGATTTAGTATACCCATGCCGGTTTGAGATTGAGGCGCTGGCGGCTGAGGGGGTGAATGGTGTAGGAGGTGTTGTTGGTGCGAGTGGCCTTGGTCAAGGTGTTGTGATTGTTGCCCTTGCGGAGGCTGGTGAGGTTGAGGCTGATGGAGTTGATGTGAGGTGATCGGCTGCGGTTGCTGAAGGTGCTGCGCGTGGTGCGATTGCGATATTGGCTGTTGCAAAGACTGAGAGTTCATTGATGCTGGAAGTGGAGGCTGTTGGCTCGTAGGCTGCTGTTGCTGTTGCTGTTGTGGTTGCTGCTGCTGTTGCTGTTGCTGCGGCTGCTGCTGCGGCGTACGCTGGCCTTGTTGTGGCTGCTGGGACTGCTGTTGAGGCTGACTCGGCTGTTGTGGTTGTTGTTGTTGCTGCTGCTGCTGGTTCTGTTGCTGCTGACGCTGTTGCTGGCCTTGTTGCTGCTTGAAGATGGGATCGTACCCCAAACACTCGCGCTTCGACTTTCGGCAGTTGTTGCAGGTTGGATGGGTTTCGTCGCACTATTAGTCCCAAGTTAGAAACAGCGTGGTAAAAGTGATGGAGCGGCAGCACTTCTA
Source organism: Parascedosporium putredinis (assembly GCA_949357655.1). Classification (NCBI taxonomy): domain Eukaryota; kingdom Fungi; phylum Ascomycota; class Sordariomycetes; order Microascales; family Microascaceae; genus Parascedosporium; species Parascedosporium putredinis. The sequence continues at coordinate 929,269 of CASHTG010000003.1, forward strand.
GGACGGCCGCCACCCTTCCTTCACAGACATGGATGCATAGATGAAAGCGTAGGTTTTGAAAGACACTTGTCTTGCCCATGATAGTACGACTGGTCTCCTAGCGGCCGACAGCCATCATGACTGAAAGGGGAACCCGTTCGGGCCTAACCCGCTCCAGCGGGATTTGGTGTTGTTAGTCGCCGTGGGCTAACGGCTGTGGCGTCATGGTGGCTTCAGGACGCTATCCCCCGGCTTGGAGGCAGTCCAGAAAAGGAAATTAGTGGATGAGGTCTCGGACCCTGGCCGAAAGGTCGGTCTTCCGAACTCGACTTGGCTGCAGAATAAAGCTCCAGCGATAACCTTGAATTAATCTTCTCACACAGGAGTCTTGTCCCCTCTGCCCTCAAAGAGCTCGTAAATTTGATAAATATAGAGGCGTGGATGACCGAGCGGTTTCCCGCAATGCAGCCTTTCATGAGCCACATGACGTTTGACCAAATCCGCGCAACATAGTGAGCGGCGACCTCGGGGAGAATCTATCGTTGCGACGGGCGTCGGCGACGATACTCGGTGCCCGAATCAGCGAGACGGATACACGCTGAAGCCGGGTAGATTTGGCTCTCATTTTCCGGATGTAATAGCTCGATGTGCCGTTGCAAGGGTGGGAAATGGCTAATCCGGGAGACAGGGAATAATAGCCGGAATATGAAGGATAACGAGTCGCATCCCAGTCGAAACTATCACCTCGCAGAAGGAAGGGAGGGGGAAGCGAAGGAAAAAAGAAACCGGAACCACTCCCATCTTTCGTACGGCCACGGTTGGCCTATCCTGATCTGGAAAAACAGACACTATCTGCCCCGTCGGGTGAAGAAGTATTTTAGGAAACACCGACCTCACACCAACGGATTACCTGAGAGGAATGGAAAAAAAAAAAAAGAAAGGAAAAGAAAAGGGAGTGCCAGAGGGTAAAAGGAATGTAAAGGGCGCATTCGCAATAAAATGAGTAAGAAAACGAGGATATATCGAGCGTTAACAAACCTTTATTCTCCGCTTGCGACACGTCATGCAACCAGTCTTGGTCCGCCGCTTAATCTCCTGCGACGACGATATTAGCACCAGTTCAAAAATTGGGTCGACCATTGGCTCGTTTGAAGGATTCTTGGCCAGATTCAAATGATCTGTCTGGCACAGATAGGAGTCAGGTAGGGGAGAATAATCCCTTGACCGGCGGGCGCGCCGGGCGATTCAATGCGGAAGTGGAATGTGCTTGTGAAAGCGCGGAAGGGTGTGATCAGGCTGAAGGTGGTTCGCTCTCAACATACCTTCTTTGGTCCTCGGCCCATCTGAAAACGAGGATCGTGAGGTGGAAGAGGATAGCGCATGAGATCAGTATGCAGATATTGACCTCCCATAGCCAACGCCGAAGGGTAGAAATGGCCCATTCCGTGATGGCCCATACTCATACCCAACCCTATGGTCGAGGGACCGGTGGGGGGGAGGGATGCCGTGCTGCTGAGCGGGGACAGCGTCGAGCGTACGCATGCTAGGTAGGTGATGCGCTGGATCGAGGCTCGACGTTGTGCGGTACATGTCGCCTGGCTGGTTCGTCGGGGCGTAACCGTAGGGAGAAGCTGTCATGCTCTGAGGATAAGGCGCCTGGGTCGAGTAGTTGGTAGGTTGGCGCGATGGGCCTAGCGGTTGTTGCGGGTGCGACATGGCAGGCTTGATAGCTCACGGCGGTTGAGGCAAACTGGGACGACCTCGCGGCCTCGTCTTCGCCGGAGACCGAGTTTGTCACCTCGCAAGAGAAGCGAGCGCGGGCTGTCAAATCAGCGTGCTGGGGGCTGGCGAGCCAACGGGCAGGGTCGGTGGGGTTGTTGGCAGACGCTACTGGCCTGTGGGAGGAATGTACCGAACACAAGCTCTGCCAGAGACACCTTAAGGCTAGGACGATCGAGAAGTGAAGAGGTGGTGAGGCCGCGTCTAGCGAGAGAAAGGGTAGAATGGTCGGTGCTGCTGCAGCAAGCCCAAAAGCATCCAAGAATATGCGCGTCGGAGCACAAGAAGCGAGTGTAATGGTGAATAATGTCGACTACGAAGCATTCACGGGCTTCCGCCAACTCGCTGTGGGGATTCCGTACGTCCTTTCCCAACTTGTCAGTGGGTGCGTGTGGTCGCTGTTGAAGGCACTCGAGGTCGGCGGGCCGACATCTGGTTGTTCTCAAGACTTGGATACAAACGAAGAAAAGAACGTTTCGAAGCTACGACAAGGCTTCGGAGGTCGTTTGCAAGCCAATATCGTCGAGGTAGAAGAGATGTTAGCGGCGAGGACGAATGGAGAGGGAGGGATGGTAGATATTATGGCAGGGGAGAGAGGTGGGTATTTGAGGGAGGGGGGCGTGTGCGAAGAATAAGAGAAGAGGTGGAGAGGTGTGGCATCTGCAGAGGGGTGCTTCGAGGTTGATTTCCCCGGGGGTGTGTGTTCAAAGTTGTTCATGGTGGATTGATCAATGTTTAGAGTGGTGCAGCTATGTCCTGTGGCAGCGCCGAGGTACCCTATACTGCGCGGGCCACCCTATACTACTCTACCCTCTCGCCCTGTGCAACGCCCACCCAGTGATGGTGTAGTGATTTCGAGGGGTCCTATGGTACATGATCGATTGATGGAGAAACGGTTGATCAATTCAATACAACACTGGGCATCGAAGACGTCGGATCCGTTCCATTGAGATCCATCAATGTAGGAAGTTGGTCCGGCTGCCCAGGTCGAGCCTGCCCCCAAAAAAAAAAGTTACCACCCAGCAACAGCGAAAGATTGCTCACACCCGTACCGTATCTCTTTTGTTCCTCTCAGCCAAACCTTAGAACTCTCTGATATGTGTCGCCCAACTGTCCTAGCTCTCTCACCATCCATAGATGGACCATTGATGTATTCTACGCTCATCCACCGGACTTATAATGTACCGACCTTTAATCTTTCAATGAGAGACGGAGGAGTTGCAGAGAGAGAAGCGAGTTGGCAGGCGTCACGAGGAAAATAGGCTCCATGTTGGACTGAACCCGTCTTCGCCATTACTCTACAGGAGAGGATATCGTTGATGGAAAACATTAAACCAGAAGCCACGAGAGAGACTGAGGTGCTTCGCAAATAAATTAGCTGATGGCATGGGTTAGTCCTTTGGTCGAGCCAGGAACTGGCTTGACGTGTAATGTCGAGGTGAGGGAGCAAGGCAATGCAACACAGAACAGCACACGCTAGATTTGATGTTACCATCAAGCTAGGCGGGAACGTCCCTTCCCAAGTCTAAGAGATTGAGACTTCCACATCATCAATTGGGTGCTTCAAATCCCCGCCGAGTATTTGAAATTCGGCAGGAGCGACTGTACGACGACACAATGACGCTAGGCTAAGTGTCCCAGGAAGGAGCGGCGGGCAAGATGCGCTCTCTTATCGCTCAACTCCAAGATACCACCTACCCACTGAGAGCGTAAGGAAGAAACGAAACAAGAAAGAAACTAAAGGAGGAAAAAAGGAAAAAAGGCGGGGGAGAAGAAAAGAAGAAGAAGCAAAAATAGAGTGGGCGCCTCCCCCAAGTTCACATACCTTTAGGCGAATCCTAGTCCTGCTCGAAAGACCTAAAGGGAGAAAGAAAACAGGATGGAAACGTCAGGTTGCGGGCATCGACATGCACAGTAGTGCCATGTACGCGTGGGACCAAGCTCAGAAGCACAAGAAGCAGAGCTTGCCATCAACACTTCGTGATAGCCCAATAGCCGCCATCCGCCGTCAGTTTAGGAAACAGACCAATGCAATCAGGTGAGTGCTCTTAAATATTTGAGTCCGGAGCAAGGGTATTACTTTCATCTTGATGTGTTTTTTCCCCCTCGTTGTTTGATTCATATGGTGGTTGGGCCCGTGCTAGCCCGGTCCAAACTTCCTTTGGCTTGTGCAAAGTGGCTCTTATTATTACTCATTCTCTTCTTTTCTTTTCTCCCTCCTCTTCTCACTCTCTTCAATGTTAAGATTGAAAGGGTACTCCGGAGCTCAGGGCCCGCCGGCACGCTTTGTGCTTTTGTTTGTTGGCGCGCAAGTAGCCGGCCGTCTAAAGGGGCGATGCAACATCGACTTCAATCGCTCAAAAACAGCAAAGAATGCGACATAATATGTGTCCCTGCAGGCTGTTATTCTTACCTCAGTTGCCTTCCCTCTGAAAGCAAGTACCACGCTCGAGAAAGCTACTTGATACCTTGAAACTGCCAGATTGACGGCAAAGCCCACAATGGAGCGCGAAATCAGCGAGTCGGCCCTTGTCTTTGACTGGCGGGCGGCCATTTGCCGCGGTGGGGTATTGAGCTCCCGCGGACTTATCCCGTACCTTTCGAGCAAGAATATGGACACCATACCAATAGGCTGGTCAACATTGTTGGGACTAGGCAAGCCAAAATCAGAGACGACAAGTATTGCAGTGAGGGAGGAGAGTGGCCTGAACTGATGTGCGGCCATCCAATCTAGGGCGATTAGGCGGTCGCGGGCGTGCTTGAGCACCCTGTGATGTGTGGCCGACGTCTAGGGCCCCAGGGTCCAAGTTGAATGAAGCACCACCTACCCTATCTCGAGATCTATTGTGCCGTTACTGGTCCCTCCCCGACCCGGCTCGGCGACAACTCATACCGCGTATTTTGAGGCATGATGCTGTTGACCTCGATCTAATATTATCCGGGGCCATCGTCGGGCTAGAGTTTATTACCACACTAGGGTTCGGCCGGGGTGCGCCGGGTGGGGGAGCGGAAGGAGGGAGGAAGAAGGGGAGGGGGTTTGAGAAGAAGGTGGACTGGTACGCAAGACCAGAAATCCACGCCAAAGGGCCGAACCAGGGTCCCCAGAAACAGGTGTGGGAAGGGGAATGGATGATCGCCCCGGGCCTCCCTCGGAGTGGCCCCTCCTGACCATTGAGTGGTGGAACGGAACCTGTCTTGGCTTCGATGAGAGCCCGATAAAGCCTCACGGGACAAGCTAGTGTAGGTACTCCCCTCACTAAGAACCCCCTGCGGGAGAACCATAAACCTCCGATGGGCTTGACAAGTTGCACAACCAAGAATTGCACGACAGGAGCAGCCTTGAAGCGAGACAAGACAAAAGTGTCACTAAAAGGAGATAAAATCCCCTTCCTGGAGACACATGCGCATACCCATCGGCTAGGCTGCTCAACACCTTTCTGCAAAGACGCCCTAAAGGCTTGCCTCCTATCGCTGTGCTGCACAACAGACTCGCGGGTTCCGGTAGCAGGATCCGCGTGCCGTAAGTCTCTTCTCTTTTATGATGCTATATGATAAAGCCAATATGGCTACCTACAAGTATAGCAGCGACGACACAAGAGCCTACAAGCTTGCGCACAACTGGCCATTCAGAATAGGCGGGTAAAAGGGGATAAATTGAAGGCCGTGTGTGTCAAGGGGTCGGCTCGAATTCCCTGCTCTTGACCTTGACACAACCCCTTCCTCCCCCATTCCCTTACGAGCCCACTAACACCGCGCTCTGGTACCTTCCAGGAACCCACAGATCAGCACGGAAACGAACGTTTGGTGCGCTCTCCCAAAGTAATAAGACACGCACGCAACATCTTACACTTCACCGTAGGGTCGTGTGCCTGAATTGAGATTGACTTATACATAGATTGATTAAGTTGATTTGTTCGGTGTTGGGTCTTCTTTCGGGACCTCTCAGGCAAGACTACGATGTCGAAGCTGTCCTTAATGCCCCATTTTCGATTGTGGGCAGAGCCAAGGTACTGGTTACTTTTTTCCCCCGTTTGACTCTTGACGTCGGCACCACAATCTCGAGGAATGGCCGCGCGCCAATGCAACGCCACAGAACAACCTTGTCCCAGAGTTCGACAAAATTCTTGCGGATGAAGAGGACGCTTCAGCGACTCGTTCCTTTCGCATGACTCCTAAGAGCTAATGGGACGTCGTGCGTATGGACAAGTCTCCTACGTCGCTAGGAACAATATGATGTACGGAGATAATCTTGTTACAGCCATCTGTCCGCAGGGTTCGTGTTGGTTGATGCCCTGGCTTCGATGTTGCTATTGATATAATTGTTAGTTTATGCCATATGGTTCGCTCAAATTATGCCGTCCTCCAGGCCAAGGGCGAAGCCGGGCAGACGAGCCGAAAAGAGTGGAACAGGCCATATCCCCACGTTTCTCACATGCCTAGCGAGTGTGACATGACCTCTCAAGCAACGAAGGCTAACAAAGGTTGTTGAAAAAGAAAAGGAAAATCTTGGGGAAAGAAAAGAATAAGAACGAGGTTAGCAGGAACCCAAACGGAAGCCCCTCGCGCCACCTAGGTTTTCGCCAGAAGTGGAGGGGTATTAGCGGGACGTGAAGTGAAAAGAAAAAAAAAAAAAGAAAAACCCTGGGCGTGATCTCGGGACCCTCATTGCGAAGTACACTACAAAAGCGGTAGGCATAAAGTAATGTACCTGGTCCAGAACAGCCCGCAGCTTGAGGCTCTTGCGAAGTGGCTGTCTTCTTTGACACAACCACGCGAGCGACGAAGCTTCCACAGTCGCGTCCAAGTCCCAATTCCTGCAGGTACCTTTCCCGATCTCAACGACGCATGTCTATCTCACCATGGACGAGTGTAGGCATGGGCGCGTGCGTGCGTGCGTGCGTGCGTGCCCCGAAGCTTGTCTTGTGTGGGTGTGGGCGTGTAGGCGTGTGAGGTAGGCAAACTAGGAGAGTGTGTGTCTGTGGATGTGGTGTGTCCGCTGGGAACAGAAGGGAGGCACAGCTTGGACTTTGGGATGCGCGACTTGCCGCAATGATCGGGAGTGGACTCCTCCTCTCGTCGGTGCGTATGCCGGGCCGAGTAACATAAAGGTCGGACGCATCGTGACGAGCAGTGTGTGCCTGCAGGGCTCAGATTCGCTAAGGGGGCAACCTGTCAATTTCAGACGAAAGAGTCTCACGTCGGATCTGAAGTGCTCAGCACAAACGCCAAAGCGTCAGCCTTGAGAGAAACCTGAAAGTGTTCCTCTCCGCGAGGGTCGGATACGACACGCAGATGCAGACGCATGTCTCTACCATGCTTATGATCCTAAAAGTTTTTTTTTCTTTTTTTTTTTCCTCTTCTCAAGATTCCCCATCATAATCCTGTCGTATCCCCTTTCCTCTCCTTCTTGCTCTCCCTGACAAGCAGGGTCTCTCAGGCACACACTTGACGAAAGCCAAATGGCGAAAAGAATTGGGTAAAGAACCCTGTGTCTCAAGCCCCTGCCTCGCCCGTCCTTGAAATTCTGCAAGATGCTCACTTGGGAGCAGATTGTGGCTGACGGAAAAGACAAAAAAGCCCGCGGAACCAAACTTGAGACACAATCCGTCCACATGGGGAAAAGAAACAGAAGCCAACGCAGAGCAAGAGGCCTGCCGAGAGAGTGGAGGAACGGGCGAGGGCGAGAGAACAGAACGACATGATAGTGCATGTGTCGCCTATTGAATGAGGTTACATTTCTAGTGTTCGCGTCTTGGGCTTTTTGGAGACGAGGCAGCGCCTTTTGTTTCCTGGCAATCATTTCGTGGTTCTCCGATGCAGCATCGCCACGGAGCTTTCAGCAGAGCCAGGTTTCCTCTCACCCTTTGGTTCCCCTGATGCAACTCTACCGACATATCTCTTGCCCCATTCATCACGTCTCCATTGAATGGGATTTTCCCTCCCTCATTTTTCCTCGTCTCCTTCCGTCTTCCTTTTCTTTCCGGTTTCTTGGTTTGATGCTACGCTGCCACTGAGTATTCACACAGACACAGGCGCGCGCCCGGGAACTTTGCTTTCGCTCACAGGCCGTCCTTCCCCAAGGGTCGGGTAAAGAGGTACGAAGTACCTCTCGTTCTCTCCACTAAAATACGTGGAGCACGAAGTAATATTTATTGGATGTGGCTCAAGAAGAAGGCACAGTTCCGATATCCGCGATGCGCGCAAGGGAGCCCTCCCTCCATCGTTATGTGTTCTCAGCAGCCGTCCGTTCTCCTAGGAAAAACTTTGGTTTGAGATGATTATGACCCTCGACGCCCAACTCCAGCTTGAACGAGTAAGCACACATATTGTGTGTGTTAAAGGCTACAGACGAGATGGGGAACTATCAATGCTCTGGTATCAATTTCTCATGGACACAATTAACCTCGGCGTCTGCCTCGGCATCACTGGCTTGTCGGGTTCTTTCTTTTTTTTTTTTTTTTTTTTTTTTTTTTTTTTTTTTCTTACTCTTTGGTTTCTTCTGCCCTCTCTCCCAGTGATATTAACACTCTGTCCATGTCTGCGATGAGGTCGAAATTCCTCGGTTTGTTGAAATGAGCATGACCCGCTTTCTTCCTTGAACCCTGCTTGATGCACCCGTGCCTCGAAACGTTGGAACCAGTCGAGAGCACCCACTGGACAGAGGCAGATGCTTTGGTTTCTTTTCTCTCCCCGGCTTTTTTCGTTTTCCTTTTTCATGCTCCTCTTTATAACTTGCAGTTCAAATATTTCGGCAGCTCCAATGGCTAACTTGCAATTTGGATCGTTGATTCGCCTCAGCTCAAGGGTCTGATGGAAAGGGGGCCAATTCGAGCCATGGTTGCTCCAAGGACGGGAATGCTACAAGAACGCAGGCGGGCAGCGACCGAGCAAAGGTGAGGGAAAAGAGAAGAGGAAAATAATAATAAACAGCGAGAAAAAATCCCCTGGGACTCGCCAATCGCTGTTGTTCCCCCATCGCGCCGCCGCTAACTGCTTCAGATTAGCGAACTGCCGGGCCCGACAAGGAATGGCACCCTGACGAAACCCAACTGCCTTTACGTCTCAGGACGCAAGCTTTGTTCACAGAAAGATAGGACGAGATGCTGGCCTTGGCCATACACTAGCCATAGTCATCCGCTAGCCGAGGCATGTCATGATCATCTTGTCGCAACTCTTCCCTCTCTCTCTCACATATGAGTACCAGTCCTGGTGCAGGTGGGTGACTTAAAGGTGTAAGATTGAACTAGAAGGGGAAGGGGTTGCAACTCCCACCAACATGAGCCACACACCCCCATCTCCTTGGATCCCTCACTCATCCTTCTAGATACAAAATTAGAGAAGGAGGAGCAATAAGGCACAAAAAGTCGCAAGAAAAAGGTCGGGAAAAAGGAAAAAGAGAATTGCACTAATGGTTGAAGACAGAAAACGTCGTGTCAAAAAGATGTCTCAAGGAAGACTCCCCCAAAAACGCCACGACGACCCCAATGTCCGGCAAGACGGGTTCCGATTCCCCGTTGGAAATCCCTCGACCTTTCACGGCCGGCCTTGCCAAGTCAAAAAGTAGTGCAATAGTGGTATTTTGGGTAACTTGGTGGCATGGGTGCTGGTCAGTATTTTAGTTTGGTCTTGAAACAAACCCAGGACTCTTTGGGGTGATGCAGACAGGGTCAGGGGTGCTTCAAGGGGCCTGTTCAAGTGAACATCACCCGCACGGTCGATGCTTGACCTGACCAGGCTTGGTGGGTATTGCCGCTGGTCTAAGTAACGACTCAAGAGAGGAGAGGAGAGAGAGATACTTGCAAGCTTGACATTTGGGACAGGGCAAACCCAGAGACGGGATCGATTGATGGGTCTGTCCCTGTCCCGTGTCGCACTGTCCCATCCATGATTTTCACAAGTTCTGAGGGCGAACCCATAAGCTAGCTGGCTAGTGCCCTGCGCGTCTATTTCCCAAGGTGAGATGTGATCGAGTTGGGCCCGACAGGTTGTAGACTGGGATGGGCTGGGCTGGGCTGGATAGACTCGGTATGCATAAACGCACGACCTACCCAACAGCAGGATACGCTTTATGCGTTCTTACCTTTTCCTTTACTATCCGTTATTGTTCTCCATCTCTTTAGCTTTTGTTCCCTCGCATCAATTCGTGCGCGAGGCCTACACGGTCTCTCGAAAGTATCCTAACTCATACTGGGCATTCTATAAGTGAGTTTGCCCTAGACCCCCGTCCGAGTCCGGCCATGCGTCGGGTGCCGTTTTCGGAAAAATAGAAGGGGAAAAACATGTCCTGACAAAAGAGTAGGATATTCGGCCGCACCTCCTCTCCGCGTAGTAGTGGATATTCTTGAAACACCGAGATGGTACCCTAAGGCTTACTTGTGAAAGACATATGTGCCCGTTCGCTACGACTGTCCACCGCCCGTCCATAGCTCAATGGCACGATGAGGTCTCAACTACAACTATCACCGCGAGTGCGCCGCGAAGGCGAAGGGCCTGGATGAAGCCATGTTGCAAAGACTCATCCTCAAGACAGGATGGTTAACGGCTGCATCGTTCATTTCGGCAGACAAGACAACGCGACAGGAAAAACTCAATGACGTTCCAGGCGTAGCTACGTAATACATGTTTCTCTTCGGGCCCGTACGTCCCACCTCCCTTGTTTTTTTTTGGGGGAGGTCCTTCTCTTCTTTTTCCCCGAAGACAACGTTGAAGATGAAGGAGGGCCAGGCGAGTGGGATTAGCCAGAGACGAATAAGGCAAGGCTTCCGCTCAAGCGATTCGCCCAACGCCCGCCTTCCCATCAGCTTTTTACCCAGAGAGTCGAGCGAGGGCTTTTCCCCGGCCCGTCTGTTCTCTCACACGCCCCCTCCCCCTTCCGCTGTATTCTTGAGCTTCTCGCCCGCTGCTTGGAGAGGGCACTCTTGCCTCTTCCCGCTTCCTCTGCTCGCTCGCTCGCTCGCGTCAGTTACCTTCCCTACCATCGATCCCTCGCGCCGGCGCCCTCACCCCCTCCTTTCAATTCTTACAGGCAAGATCTAAGCTTTTTCTTCTATTATCCTTTTAGAATTATCCCATAGCCGCTCGGTCAAGACCAACCGCAACGGGACTGCAAAAGGAGGGGTGGGGTAGCGAGACGCCATATGCAAGGGACTTGTCGACAAAGTGCTGACCCCATTTGCCTCTGTACTCTGCTCTCTACTCTCTGCTCTTTCTTTCTCTCTTCTGCTCTTGCTCACTGCATATGTACGCCAAAGAAACTGGAATCGCGGTACCCCATCAGGAGTGTAACGGCGAGTCATGGTATCTATTGCGCGGAAAACGGGGCATCCACTGACTGGGCGAACGAAAGGACAGAGAGCTCAAGAGGCCGAGCAGGTTCACTGGTCCCGTCTTGGCCGCATTCCTTCTCTCGTATACAAACGTGCGAAAGATCAATGGGAGCAAGTCGCCGGGAGTTTTCAACGGGTATCCTCAAGACCGCTCCAGAGATGAAGTTGGAACGCACCCGATCGAGCTGGCCCAAGTCTCGGCTATCCCGCCTGCGCTTCTGCGGGGTGAGAGGTACGCGGGGGCAGGGAGGATACCAAAGGCCTCGCAATCCGGGCTAGAGCTCTTGCAGGGTCCTGGTGGCGAGTTTTCTCTTGTTTAATCCTCCCCTTCCATTTCGCGCTATCTCTATCCGAGACTTGGGTGCGGTGCCTTGGTCCTTGCCCTCAACGGCAGCATGTACAAACGGATAGTTCGCTAAGCCATACACTAACCTAAAGTTGGCATCGTTACCCTTTTGGAGTTCAAAGCGTGAGGCCAAGTGTATCATAGGAGTAGAAAGAAGGAAGGACAGGAAGAGAGAGAAGAGAGAGAGAGAGAGAAGGTAAGCGAGGGGGACGTTTACTCGACTGGACGCTTGTATGTCGTGCAGTTTACGTATCTTGCGTCGCATTGCAGCTCTTGTTTCTTTGTCGAAAAGCCTCAAGCCGACGGCCCAAGCTCATCATGCCTTTTTCAAGGCCTTTCCCCCTCTTACCTTTCTCTAGGCCTCGATCCTCTTTCTCCCTTCGTTTTCTGCATGCAGCACCGCAAAAGGACAAGCTCAAGACCCAGGCCGCCGCCATCTAGTTCCGCCCTCCCCAACCGTATGTGAGTCTCTATTCCGATCTCGCGCCGTGGACCACGATCACAACAGCGACGGCGGTCAATCAAAGAAGAAGAAAAAGGCAAAACAGACAGCCAAGAAAATGGGCCGCAAGCCAGCCTATCGTTACATTCCCCTCCCGAACAGAGTGAAGCTGCTGCGTGCTGCCCAATGCACTCCTCTCCTCCTCTCACTTCCCCTCACGAGCCAAAAGATGACATTCCCAACGACATCTTGTTTACCTTTCCCATTGCTGGATGTCGCTTTCTCTGCCGTGTCCGCTTGCTTGTATCCCCTTCCCCGCTCTCTGTCTATCTCTTTCTGCATCGCTCCCCATCTCCGTTTCTCTCCTTCCCCACTCTTTTGTTATGCTTCTTTCTTCTTTCCTAGAGTCGCGCCTATCGTTCCAACCCATGTATACAATGCAATGGGTAGATTGACGTTGTGCTGCAGTACACCATTCTCCACCTTGTCTCCGCCGCTGTCGCCGCCGAGGCCAGTCTTGCAAGGACACTCAGTGTATCGCTGTCACGCAGAGAATAGGAGATCATCGAGACCTCACTCCCCTCCATCACCCCTCCTCCATCTTCTATACTTTCTCTCCACCCCACCTTCTCTGTCCCTGCTCTGCTCTTTCCAGCCCGTTCCTTGGGGCCATCGCCCATCACCACCGGCTCACGACAAAGTGTTTTAGGCGCAAAGAAACGCACACGTACACGCGGCACCGCGGACCAGGACCTTCCCCCATTTAATTTTCCTCTTTTTAATTATAACCCTTCATCTTTCCTTTCGTTCTTAGCCCCATTCCTCCCGCTTCAACTCCGCGCCTGTCCTTCCCCTTTCCCTGCCGCGGCCGCGAGGCCCATAGAAGGGTTTCTTTCCCCGGCTCTTGGAAGAGGAGAGATATGGACGGGACAGGGAGCGGGCGGGAAAACAGGAGATGAGCATTGGATGGGCGAGCAGAGGAGGAAGAACAAGGTGGGGAGGGGGTTTTCATGACAAGCAGGGCACCACATGACTACAAGGAGGCGTATATTAAAGCACCTGCAGAAAGCGCGGGGAGACGGAGCCCGCGCCAGGGTGTTTTGTGTGTTTCTTCTTGATCGCACTTCTGTTTTGCGCCGGCCGCTTTCGTACGTAGTGAGGGAAAGGGACCCTACGGCAGATGAGCGGTGTAGGGGCTGTTGTATTGAGGAGAAGGTCGGGGGTTAGAGAAGGGGGAAGATGGAGAGCCGAGCAGAAAGAGATAGAGAGATGTGGAAAGAGAAAGATGGAGATGAGGAGAGCTTTTCTCTAGGGCTCGGGAAGCTTAGAGCATCTCTGGGGGAAACGGGTCGAATATGGTGAACGTGAGCCCTTTGATCTGGGCCGGCTTGGACTCGGGCCTATCAAAGGTTTGCGAGAGAGAGCAGGCGTCAGGTCTATCGGTACGATACGATGCAGCCTCTCACGAGTTGGGTCTCGCATCGTGAATGAGAGTGTCTACGGGTGGCAGCCAGTAACATCACCCTCATGGGCCGTACGTTTGGTATGGGTCATGATAAGGGCTAGAGAAAGGAGGACCTGTTACCCACTGCTTACAACGGCGTACTACAAGAGACTCAAGCAAGTGAAGCCTCGCGAGCTAGTGCTGGCGTCGGTGTCGACCCCATAGTTGCCCAATCCTTGCTTCCCTCCACCCCGTTCCCAGCTTTGGGGCACTTGTATAACCTACCTCTTATAGACACCCACCCGCTCACATATACACACACATACACAGATATACACATTACGCAAAATTGAAAACACGGCTGATGGTATGGACGAGAGCGAGAGAAAGACGAAAACCAGGGACGTGAAATGAGGTCGGGATAATAAAAGGAAGACCAAAAAGAGTCTGGAGTGGAGGGTGGCGGGAGAGCTATTATGGTTCTTAGGATACGAAGGAGGGGGAGGGAGCGAAGGCAAGGTTGATTGGTCTAGTGGACTACTCTATCGCATACAGGGGCAGAATAGCCCCGTCAGAGCGCACAGCAAAGGCAGAGAGAAGGCAAAGAGGGAGATGGGCAGAGAGAGAGAGAGAGATGGATGAAGACGAAAAAGAGTCAGAGAGGAGAAGCATGGCGGGAGACGTGAAGTGACGTGAGGCCGGATGGTGTGAATGTAGCAAGAGCCAACCAGGCAAGGCGAGACTTTGTTGAGGGCAGCGGCGGTTAATTGCAACAAATGAAGCACCGTCGGTGTGTTTCTTGTTGGCCATCTTGCTGCTTGCTCTTCTTTCCCGTTTCTTTTTCTTTCTTTTTCTTTGATTTAACCATTTACTTCTCAGAGCAGGTCTTAATATGTTGTGTCTAAGAGGGATAGAGAAGGGTAGCATGGGATAGGAAGAGGAGGAGTTAAGGAGACAACGCGCGGGAAGAAGCTGATGCTCGGGGATCAAGCATACCCCCTTTTGTCTTCTAGCCTTGCCTGTAGCCATCACCGTGTGCTACATCACCGCATCGTAGGTACAGTATGCGCGCCATTCATGAAGTCACAATGGAGTTTCTCAGAGGATACCCAAGCCAAGCTAGGTAGGAAGCCAAGTGCTCCCACCAATAGACCTACTTCTATCGAGAGACGCGGATGCTCGTGAATTAACAGCAGGTCCTGAGCTCCTACTTGTTCGGATTATCAGGGCCAACTACACGCCCCCTCCCTTTTCCCACTCTCTTTCGCCTCCCGTCTCCTTTTCGGCTCGACTTCGATAGACCTCTCTCTTTTTCGCGGCCCTCCCCCTTTGCACAGGAATAAATCGGCTCTTGGTCTCGGTACCGTACCAGGGGCGGGAATGGGTAAAATCGAGGTACGCCTTGCTGTCAAGTCCGTCAGAGTTCCGGGTTCTTCAAACAAAGAAGGGGGTTTAAGACAGAAGGGGGAAAGAATACAGAGCATATCACAGCTTTGGTCTCCTTGCCTGTCCCTTTTTCCCTACGGGAATCTGAAGTTACGGATCTGCGCTCTATCACATCTCTCTGAGACCCGTCTACCCCCTTCTTTTCCCCCTTTATTGATCTTGTTCTCTTGTCTGGTTTTCAAAAAGAGATACACGCCCGTATATCGCACCCTCTCTTTAAAAGGTGCATCAAAAGTGTGTGTGTACTTCCGTTTCCCAGGAAAAGTGAACAGGGAGAAGGGGCGGCAAGGAAAAGAGAGGAAAATAGACAAGGAGACAAATTGAGCGTACACGAGTCCGTCGCTGCGCCTAAACAGGCTGTAATATGGACATGTAGGGTATCATAACCGACCGCGGGAAAGGGGGTGTATCGAGTTCGATGTGGTCTCCCGGTGTCATGGTTGGTTTCCATTACATCCAATGTGTTTCTTTCTCACTCTCGCAAGCTGTCTCTCGTTCTCTCACTCATACGTACACCCTGTCTATTTTTCTCCTGTGTCGGCTGTTTTGCTTTATCCCGTGGCGTCCCTGACATGAGATAGGAATCTCGCCAAGGCACAGCAGGGACGCAAGGATGGACGGTGATCAGGATGAAAAAGGAGTAAATAAAAGAAAGGGGAAAAACGACGGCGGGTTGGCAACCATTTCGCCTACCTGTCTTTTCCTTTCTTTGATCCCAGCGAGGAGGCTTTCCGAGCGAGGAGGCTTTCCGAGCGAGGAGGCGCTCGCTCGCTTCCCCGCAACGCAAAGACTGGATCGGTTACCGACAGGGCCGCAAATGGGTTCAACGAAAAAAGGAAAAGAGCCGTATGTAAGGCTGTGGGGACCTCGTCACGATCTCGCTTGGGGAAGAGAGCTTGAAAAGGTGACGTAAACTTGAAAAAGATTTAAAAGAGGTCTATCGACGTCGGAAGAGGCAACGTAACGTGGCCCCGAAAAAGAATGCATTTCTTTTATTTTTTATTTTTTTATTTTTTGTTAACGAAAAAGAGAGCGAACAAACGGGATAGACGGCGTAAAGTGAGAGAGCGAAACTGGAAACAAACCTGTCACAAGGGTGCAATGATGTCCTCTGGATGATACTACCCACACGAACGTCGATCTGAACATGTTCGTCGGGACTGTTCACCAGTTTTTCACTGCACCAGGGTGGCCCGACGGGCGAGAAAGAGAGACGCGCACATAGGCATACACCTTACACATAAGTACACACACGCACGCTGATATACACGCAGACATACATGTCCCATTCGGATGAGCTGATGGAGCTACCTTGATGCCGCATCACCTGTTCGTACGCCCGTGTTCCCACATGGGGAGATCTGTAAATCAGTCGTTATCTTCCGCCCCCTTGTATCAAAAACGCCATGTCGCCTGGCGAGAGCGCGTCCGGGTACTATGTTCGCCGTTTCCCTGTATACAATCTGGCGTTACGCCCCTTTTCCCTCTGAGCTGTCCCTTGCCTGTCCCTTGGGCTTGTTTTCGAGTTTTTCTTTTTTTCCTTTTTCCTTTTCCCCTTTCTTTTTCCGTCCCTACTCCTTCCTGGAGCCCCAACCTATGTCTCCCTGTCCCGGTCGAGGCCCAGACGGCACGGCGTACGAGCTCTCGACATACAGCAGAGGTCCTGTGGGTAAATATTGGCTGAAGTGAACGTGGCTATTAGCCGGGGCGGCGCTTTTATCCACACCACCCATTCGCCCCTCCTCAACCTGTCTATGGTGGCTCCCGCATGCCCGGCCTACCCCCTTGTTTGGGATCTTTGTCGTGGAAAGTGTTTAGACTTTATTCCCAAGCCCCGATGTAACCCCGAAAAGGTTTCTTTTTCTTCCATTTGGTGGATCCAGACGTGGGCCAATTCGACGAGCGAAACCCGGCCGCAAGGGTAGCATGAGGATCTGTACGTCCAACGGGGCCCGCACGACGCAAATCCGCCGACAAGACGTCCAAGGGGAGGGTCGGATTGAACGGGCAGGGGGCCGTCAAAAGGGTGGGTTGGCATACCCGGCTTGGTTTTGTAAGTCGGCTTTCTCGGGCTATTTCTTTTTCTTTTTTATAAGTTGTGTCTTAGAGAACAAAGGAAATGGCAAGAGTGTACCTTCTACGAAGATAACAGATAGCTTCGAGAAGGATGAGAAAATGGTCATAGATGATACAATGGATCCACGCAGAGGCGCGGGGAGCACACGCGGGTACTCTGCTAAGATGAGAGGAGGGAGAGAGTGTTTGAGAGAGTGAGTGAGCGAGAGAGAGAGAGAGAGTGAGTGAGTGAGTGAGTGAGTGAGAATGAGAGGGTGTTGGGGCGCAAAGATCACACGCACGCGCACACCTCGTTCTGAACGGCAGCTTCTTCCCCATTCGAGCGTGGATTCCGCTACTCCGGGCGTCTCACATGGCCTCCATGTCGCCCTCTTGTCGAGCCTGTTCAGAAATTCCCCCAATGGAGTCGAGTGGGGCCAATCCAGTGCCGATCCGGGACCCCTTCTCGGCCGTGTCACTTGCGCCCTCGTTGCGAGAGGGGCCCGAGTCATCGACAGAAAGAAGAAATCGCCAAGCGACGGCAAAAAAGAGGCTAGGGGGTAATCCTTTAAAAGAGTAAGGGGAAACGAGAGAGTCCGGGAAGAAGAGACGAAGCAAGGGCTCAAGGGTGCAAAAAGAGCTTGGGCCAAATTTTAGACCGACACGCGATTCCTTTCCATGCCCTGTGCCCTCTTTTCCTTTCCAGACGTGAGAAGCGAGTGTCAAACGGGGGCGCTTCTTCTCCCCTGTGCCTTGCACCCACTACCCGACCCGAGTTGAGCCGGTTCGGGCATCGAGGTGTAATTTTGGATGTAATCTGCCGTGGTTGCCCCCGAACGGCTCCCGGCTGCTGGTGCGTGCTAGCAGCTGTCACAGAAAGACGTCCTAGCCCCGGCATTTGCACCTCGTCTCGGGATGACACGCCCTAGCCTCGCCCCTCCCCTCCCCCTTCTTTTTTTTTCCCTTCTCCATCCCTTCGCCCCGTGTTTTGCGATTCTCGCTTGTCCTAGCGTGCAGAGGGATAAGGGATGAAGATCAGATCAGGTGAACTTCGGATGCTGAGTAGGACGGCACCGCGGAACAAAAGGAAGTCGAATTAGGGGGATTCACGGAGAGAAAGGGGGAGGACATAGGGAGAGAGTGGGAGAGAACAGATGGCGAGGGCGGCAGACGAACCCAAGGAGAGAGAGTATGGAAACCTAAGCTCCAAGGGAGGGGAAAACGGCGAGTAGAAGGAAGCCGAGCTACATCGGACGATGGCGTGAAAAGAGCTCGGGAGAGACAGACGAAAAGCGAGGGGGCGCAGCCTCCTTTCTCGCTCCCCTCCCCTTCAACTCGCTTCCGCCGCGAGGGTTCGTTTGAGCGCTAGGCTGAGGACGCATCATCGCTTAGCCTTCCACCGATCAATGACATCCGCCACCTTCTTGTGGCCCTTTGCCTCGCGATGCCTGCCGGCGTCCCCTGCCTATACCTCGAGCCGACGCGAAAGTCCTCGAGCGAGTCGTACACGACGTTGGCGTGGAGAGACCTGGCACCGGCTTGTAGCAGGACCTTGGCCGACGCTATCCGCCCGTGGCTGCCCGCGTGGTGGAGAGCCGTGGCTCCGTAGTGGTCCCTGTGGTTGACGTTGATGCCCAGCTCCAGCAGATACTTGAGCATGGGGACGTTGGCCGTCGCGACGAAGAGGACCGTCTCTCCAGCAAGCGACCTCGCTTGCGTGCTCGCGCCGCTCCTGACGAGCGTCTTGACCGTCGGAAGATTGCCCGCTCGCACAGCCGAAAAGAGCGGCGTGTAGCCTGGCCAGACCGTGGACTCTAGGTTGGCGCCCGAGTCCGCCATGAGCCGGAGGATGTCGTTGAGGCCGTACTCGGCGGCGACGTGGAACGGCGTGGTCTCGTGCCCGTCGTCGTCTATGAGCAGCGCTGTCGTGTCCGCGCCTGCGTTGATGAGGGTCTGCGTGATTGCCTTGTTGCAGGCCTCCACGGCGATGGAGAGCATCGTCTCCTTGGGATTGATGCGGTGGTTGAGGTCCGCGCCGACGTCGATGAGGAAGTCGATTGTCTCTTTATTCCGAAGCTTCACGGCTATCCAAAGGGTGTCTCGCGGTCCGTTGTCTCTGGGTCGATCTCGGACCCGGCAGCCACGAGCTGGCGGAGCATGTCGACCCTGTTCCTCAGAGCTGCCATGTGGATGGGGCGATACCCTCGCGCCCCTCCACGTTGACGGAGGCTTCAAGAGATAGGAGCTGATTCGTTAGTGCAACGTGTTCGGCCGAGATGGCGGAGAGCAGCGGAAAATTCCCGTTCCCGCTGCGTTTGTTGATATCTGCGCCGGCGTTGATCAAGCTATGGGCGATATCGAAGCAGGCCATGGTGATGGCGAATGTTAGCGGCGTATGGTCGTGGTATTCCTCCTCCAAGTTGGCCTCCCACTCTACGAGTAAATCGCACAATGCCTGGTCGCGCTCTTGGATCGCGAGATGTAAGATTGGTTTTTCGCCGGGGAGCTTGGTCTCCAGGTCCGAACCGTACTCGAGAAGTTGCCTTGCCGAGGTATATCGACTCTTGGAGACTGCCGTTGCTAGGGGAGTGAAGCCTTGCTTGTCTCTTGCATTCACATCCGCCCCGGCAAGTATGAGGGTCCCGATGGTATCATCCTCTCGGTTTAGCAAAGCGGCAAGGTGAAGTACCGAGGAGCCGCTGTCGTCCGTCGCGTCGATTTTTGCTCCCAACTCGAGCACCAAGGAAACAAACTTGCCCGAAAAGCCGCGTACAAGGGCCTTGTTCAAGGCTGATCGCCCATGGTCGTCGTCGTCTGGCGTATTCACGCTGGCACCCGCAGTCGCCAACGTCGAGGCCATGTCTTCGTCTCCGAGGTTGATGGCGCGGTGCAGGGGCAGGAGAGGAGAGCCAGCCCGGCGCAGGTTGGGGTCTGCTCCTTGCTGAAGTAGTTCCGCCACGGCTGGACATTTCTTCTTGTCAATGGCGAGGTGAAGAAGCTGGCAGAGCTGCCGCTCTCGCCGAGATACAAGAGAAAGGGCTTTGCTGGAGGCTCGGGTGGGGGCCGGGTGCCTGCAGTAGACCCGAAGTGGCTCTCGAGATCCCGTTTTATGAGGGATAAGGCCGACATACCCTTGACACTAATGGCAGTGGTGTCCTTATCACTAAGCAGAAGGGCAAAGTTAGTTAACACTGACCATCGAGGCAAGGGGAGGGAGAAGCGAAAAGCGCTCTCCTAGGGGTACATGCGTTATCGAATGATGCAACAAAGAATTTAGCGATGTCCCAATCGCCTTGAGGCTACCTAGCGCTTTCTTGATAGCGTCCTCGTTGTAGATAATGACAAGCTGGCTGTCGTCCGCTTCGGAATAGGGGATACGGTCAATCAAGCTTTGGAGCTGAGACAACAAATTCGACAGAGGCCACACCAGCTCCTCGATCCCGGGCACGGCGTGGGGCAGGCGGCCGGCCTGCGCAACACTGTCGGCAATCAGACTACACTCTCTCGACACGGCGGCTAGCGTTACGGGCGCGGAATTGAGCGTGGCGGCGAGCGTCTTCACGCTTCGGGCGATGGCCTGCGCCTTGGTCTCCAGCTTGGCAAAGCCTCTGGGTGGCGGCGCCGGCGCCGGAGGCCCGAGGATTCCTAGACCACCATGGCGAGGCGACGAGACCGAGGCGTCGTCGCTCATGGACATGACGCTCATCGCGGGCAGGTGAACAATGGCGAGGCTTTCAAACAGAGCCGAAGGGGGAATGGCTTCCAATACAAAAGAGGGCCTCCTCGTACATTGAGGAATTACGTGCCGGCCCGTCTGGTTGATATTTTCTGAAGAAGACGAACGGAAGGGGGATAAGGGGGAAAAGCAAGGAAAGGGAAGAGAGAGAAGGCTAGCGAGCTTGTTTGTCTATTCTACAAGTATTAAGATAGCCGCCTCCTCGCTTTCCCTCCCCCAATAATCTGTGCAATGGAGAGAGACTTGCGCCGCGGCGCGCCCCAGCGCCCAGCTTTTTGCAGATTTTGGGGGTGTGAGGTCGGACATCTCCACCCAAAATAGCTCGACTATTGAGGAGAGAAAGCCCGTGTGGCGCCAGAGGTGACAGCGAGTGGGCAGGGTGCCGGTGGGTAGATAGGCCAATGATAGCGAGTTTCGGTGGGCGAGGTTATGCCTGAAGGAGGAACGAGCGTAGGAGTAGCGTCATCCTCCGGCTGTGACCCAGGGCAAAATGGCCCACCGTTCATAACGACTATGCAGTAGAATCAAGGGCGCTTTCCCTCTTGCCCCTTGGCTTGTGAAATATACCGTCGCCGGTTTATCCAAGGGTGTAGCGTTAAGCCTGATGCGTTCTGGCTCGAAAAGGGATGAGCCTCCGGACTACTCGGGTAGCGGGTACAAACTTTTAGAGAAGAGAACAAAAAAAAAAAACGAAAGCCAAAAGTACGAGGAGCGCGAAATACCGAAGGCAGGTGTGAACATCATGTTCTTGGTGATCAGCCGCTAACGCCGCCAAATAAAGCTGGTGGCGTTCGGCGAAGTTCTGTCCCTGGCAAGAGGCTCGCCGAACTCGATGCAGCGACCTTCCAACGCTGCTTCGCTTGTGCTGTCTCCGAGCATCTGGCTGTTGCAGAAGGTGACCACCTTGAGCCGAACAGAATCGATAGAACATGGAAGGCTCGTTCACAAAGGTCTGCAAGAGAGACGTCAGTGCGTCGACCGGTCCAGAAAACAGCCCCTCAAGCGCAACCGGGATGGTGGTTTGGGGCGGGCTTAGCGTCCGGTGGGTGATCTGAGCTTTCTGAAAGAAGACGTCGTTCGGGGTTTTGACTCCTTCGTTGGCCAGGGCAATGACAAGGGACCCTGATCCTTTGGTTGGTGCCTTGCATCTTCTTTAGGAAGTTCCTCGAGATTGATTGACCAACTCGCAATCGTACCCCTGGAAGGATGGCCCTAGCCAAGAATCTCGGGGATCAGTCACATTAGTTGTGGTGGGCATCCAGGCTGCTAGGCACGGGGAGACTTCGAGGATGAATTTTCGCAGTGCATAATAGTATTATTTTGTTGGATCTAGGAGAGTGAGCAATAGCGTACACTACCTCAGTACACCTCAGCGGCTCACTGCACTAGAAAGATTGATGGCAGCTTTTGTGATCTGGCGCGCTTGCTGCAGCATGCGTGTTCCTGCGTGCGACTCCACATGGACCAGCAGGGGCAAAGTCTCATCGACGACATCAGGAATGAGAAGAGGACCGAGGACGAGCCTCTTCGCATCGCGAGCGTAGACATACATACTTCGTACGAAGTATTTACTCCTGCATGGCCGATGGATCAACCCTTGTACATCTGCTGCAGAATCTCTCCGCGCTCGGGGAACGAAGCGTGGAAGGGGAAACTGGCATCAATGATCCATTAATCCATGGCTGGATGGACCCATTGATTACCCAAAGCCCTCCGTTTTGGTGGTTAGTGGGGATTAGTTTCTTTGCTTCTTTGGCCTCCCCAAACTTATCAAAGCTCATTGTTGGCAGAATCAAAGATCGGCGCTGGATGTGCTCTTGGCCAAAGTTGTGGGTCAACTTAATGTTACATAAGCACGATCCCCTGTGCTCGCCTCAGACCACCACCAAAGTGTTGTTGCGTGGTTAGCGAATGCTTGATTCGCTTTCGGTGCGGACCGGTGAAAAAGCACTGACGGGCGTGAACGAATGACTGCATGGTCTGCGTACTTCGTACTTCGTACAGCATAGTTGAGCACCCCACCCCAGCTCTGCCTGGCTGCAGTCATCGAATTCTCTCCATGAACGAAGCCAACCAACATTTACATTTGGATGCTTTTTTCTTTGCAATCTTCATTAGCTGAGCCCCACCACCCTCTCTCACTTATATCACAGCTAAGAAAAAGATCGTCTCGTGCGAGAGAGTTTCGCTCCACCGTTTGCAGATCTTGAATTGTTCGTAGGTCAGCGCAAGCTGGCCCCTAAAAGCAGTGTGGCGTGGTCACTCTGGTCTTCCACCAAGCCGGCTCACGGAGCTGACGCTGCGACGTCTTCCTCACCCTCGGCGCCCCAGCCTCCCCAACAGCCCGCCTTCTCCAAGATGCGCGAGCAAGACATCCCTCGATTGAGCCCCCAGCTCTGCTTTTCCTCTTCCACCCTGCGTGGTAAGTCCTTCCAACCCCCGCCCGCGCCCCGCGGAGGCCAAGATCTCGGACAAGCCAGCAATGTCTATGCGAAGGACCCCCAAACCCCAACATGGTGTCCCAACAGTGCTAATAGGCTTTCGGTAAAGATTTCTTGCGGTTATCTAGATCTTCGCTCGATGATTCCATATCCCAACAGCTCAATGCCCTCGTCCGACCGTCCCGCCGCGGCTTCGATCCTCATTCCACTGACCAGCTCGGGCCAAGGTCCTTGAACCATACGATTGAGCCAGGTTCATGCGTGTCCTTCAAGGAACACATCCTTTTCCCGACCTGGCAGGCCCGGAGCGAGGTTCTAAACTACTGCGCAATCGTTGCCACTAGCCCGGACCCCAACGACCCGGATACGGCGCTCCGCGAGGCAGAGTCGGAAAAGGATAAGCAAAGGATTGTCGATGAGCGCCTAGATCCGTACTCCGGTCGGTTCTTTCCTCGAGAGCCTCGCACCGAGCTACTGGCGGCCCTACTCCGACAGGAAAGGTCTGTGGAGAACATCGTGCGTCTGAGGACATGGAGCACGATACAGGAACGCTGTGGAGAACCTCCTGGGAGCTGGGAGGTGGCCTTTGAGGCCTGGTCCAAGGGTAGAAAAGGCTAGCTGCCCAATTCGGCCCAGTCTAGCAGGGGAGAGAGGAGGTTGATCACCCTGTCGAGTAATAACTGCCTCTCGATTTGGCCCGTGTGGCATATTGATATATAGGGGTAGGCGATCATGATGATATGAATATTTTGTATACTAGACTTGTAAACCATCCCAACTATTAGAATCCACTTTTCATAAGATTAAGTCAGACAAGAAACTGCAAAATTGCCATAATACGAGCTTGGTTAGATTTAATCATTATGATTTGAGGCTCGGTATTCCCTGTACTACTTCAGCCTTGGCCATCAAGCTCCAAGTATTATGCTCCGAGCATGAGTGGAAAGTCCGTGACGTGATGTGGCATCAGTCACTGGAGTCCAATGCTAGTAAATGGCACGGTGGAGGTGTAATATTAGCACCCATCAACACCTACAAGGCTGTCCCGACCGTGCGTCGCCCAAGTAATTTTGCCGATTACGGTAATAATAGCGGTGCGAATTCTCCCGGCATTTGCGTTGCCATTGGTGTAGGTTTGCCGATCCACCCACCCACACCTGTTCCTCCATCTTCTCTCTGTGTCTTGGCCCGCCACAGCCTCGAGAGCAGCTCCTCGTAGAAATTCACCCCCGAAAAACCCAGCATATTCTCTCGGAGCCTCCTCCACCTCCTCTCACCCTCGCCCTCGCCCACACCTCTCCCCTAACCCGTGCACTCCGCCGGATCTACTCCCCATCGACACCTTCCGGGTCCTACAGGCGCCAATCCCTCCCGAAGTGAGTCTTTTCCCCCTTCCTTCCCCGCCCCCCTTGCTTATCTCGCCTGCATCACCAATGATTGCCTAGCCCGCCAACCCCTCCGTGGATGGATTTTGATGTCGCGTGCTCCCATCTGGTCGCAATGCGCATGCAGAAACGTTGGCAAAAGGCGAATGATGATTTCCTTTGGACAGAGGGGCGCCGATAGCTGTTTAGAGGCACATTGTCAAAAGGGCTTCGTGAGCTAACAATTCTTGCACGACAGAGGCCGAGTCCCTCGCCAAACTCCCGGCAGCATCCCCTCCCTCGGGACCGATTCCTAAAAGCCCTTGCAGGCCTCGAGATACCTCCCACAAACCGACCGCAATGCCGCAGCCTCTAAATGCGAAAGAGGCCTCCCTCTTTCGCCAAGTCATCCGCAACTATGAGGACAAACAGTACAAGCGCGGTATCAAGACGGCCGACCTCATCCTAAAAAGTCCCCCGGCATGGCGACACCATGGCCATGAAGGCGCTCATCATGAACGCTCAGGGCAAGACTGATGAAGCCTTTGGATTGGCGAAGGAGGCTCTGACGGTGGATATGAAGTCGCATATCTGCTGGCACGTCTACGGCCTGCTTTACCGCTCAATTAAGAACTTCGAAGAGGCCATCAAGGCCTACAAGTTTGCCCTGAAGCTCGATCCCGACAACAATCAAATCCAGCGTGACCTGGCCATCCTCCAGATCCAGATGAGGGATTATCAGGGACACATCCAGAGCCGTTTCACCATGCTCCAAGCCCGCCCCAAGTTTCGCCAAGTCTGGACCGCCCTTGCTGTCGCCCACCACCTTGCCGGTGACCCTGCCGAGGCCGAGCGAGTTCTCACGACCTACGAGGAGACTCTGAAGGCGACACCCTCCCGCCAAGACTTTGAAAACTCCGAGGCCGTCATGTACAAGAATACCCTCATCGCCGAGCAGGGCGATTACTCCCGGGCACTAGAGCACCTCGAGACCGCCGTTAAGCACAACCTAGACCGGCTTGGATATTTGGAGGGGCGTGCTGAATACTTGGCTAAGCTCGAGCGCAACGAGGAGGCTGCTACCGCCTACCGGACCCTGATTGAGCGAAACCCGGAGCACCCCGAGTACTACGAGGGGCTCATGTCCGTCGTCGGCGTTGCCAAGAACGATACCGCCGCGCGCAAGGCCATTTTTGACGAATATGCGTCCAAGTTCCTCGAAGCGATGCCGCCAAGAGGCTTCCGCTCGATTTCCTTGAGGGTAAGGGTTAATTGATGTTTTGTCCACGGCGCAACGACGCCTCTTCCATAACCTCTCCGCTAACGCAGCATATCTTGGTTTAGGTAACGGGTTTGCTGATGCCGCGAGGGCTTATCTTACTTTCATGTTGGACAAGGGTATTCCTTCTACCTTTGCTAACCTGAAGCACCTCTACTCCGACTCCTCCAAGAAGGACACCCTTCTCAAGCTCGTATCCGAGTACACGGAAGCCGCGGCCAAGGACGAGGCGAAGAGCGAAGAGAAGAAGGACGAATCGAAGGGAGAGACGGCCGGTCTATATTATCTCGCTCAACACTACAACTATCACCTCAGCAGAGACTTGACCAAGGCTTTAGAGTACATTGATCGCGCGATTGAGAGGATACCCGACAGTGTCGATTTCCACATGACCAAGGCGAGGATATACAAGCACACTGGAGACCTTGTCAAGGCGGCTGAAGTCATGGACAAGGCACGATCCCTTGACACCAAGGACCGTTACATCAACACCAAGGCCGCCAAGTACCAGCTCCGTAACGACGAAAACGAAAAGGCGCTCAAGACGATGGGCATGTTCACCCGAGCCGATACTCCTGGCGGGCCCATCAGCGACCTGCTCGACATGCAGTGCATGTGGTTCCTCACCGAAGACGGCGAGGCCTTTGCGCGCCGAGGCGAAACGGCCATGGCGCTCAAGAGGTTCCACCAGATCTTCAACATCTTTGAGGTGTGGCACGACGACCAGTTCGATTTCCACAGCTTTTACCTGAGGAAGGGCCAGGTGAGGGCTTACGTCGACATGATTAGGTGGGAGGACAGGGTCTACGAACACCCCTTCTACACGAGAGCGGCGCTCGATGCGGTCGAGGTGTATCTCAAGATGCACGACAAGCCCTCGGCCAACGGCATCAACGGTGGCGACGGAGCTGACGGTGACGGTGATTCGGAAAGGAAGAAGGCGGCACGCAAGGCTAGGAAAGAGCAGCAACGCCTCGAGCGGGAGATTGCAGAGCAGGCGGCCAAGCGCGACCCCAACAAGGCTAAGCCGGCAGCCGGAGACACCAAGAAGGTGGACGAGGACCCTCACGGGCTCAAGCTCGCGGCAACTACGGAACCGTTGAAGGAGGCGACCAAGTTCCTCGCACCCTCCTGCAGTACACGCCGAAGAGGCTCGACGCCCAGCTTGCGGGCTTCGACGTCTACATCCGCCGCAGTAAGACACCCCTACCCTGGTTCACTTGGTGGCAGGCCACCTTGAAGGAAGTGCCCAACTCTCTAATTTCGTTTGCTAACCATGATTTTCTACAGAGAAATACCTGCTTGCTCTGCAGTGTCTCAACTCGGCCATTGCCCTCGATCAGTCGAACCCGAAGGTACACGAGAGGATCGTGGAGTTCCGCCACGTCGTCAAGCCCGAATTGGCCACGCTGCCTGCCAAGGTTGCCGAGGTGATCAAGAGCAGCTATCCCGCGATCGAAGAGGCCGCCGATCTTGCCAAGGTCAATGGCGAGTTCCTTGCCGGGAACAAGGGCAGCCCCGCGCACATTCTCTCCGGCGTGCGCACACAAAAGGTACTAGGGAGCGCTGATAAGGCAGCCTGCGAGAAACAGTTGCTAGATCTTGTCAAGATGGATGCGACTACGCCGGACATTGCGGAGGAAGCGCTCGAGACCCTCAAGGCGTGGAAGAGCGGGGAGGCGACAGCATTCAAGAAGGCGGCTGCGGCGAAGTGGCCTCAGGTGTCGAGGTTTGCATAGTGTAGAGTTAACTTACACCGCCTCTGGCTCGTGGGACTGCATGCGTCTTATAAGGATATGTTGGAGGCGTACAGAAGATGAAGAAGAAAAAAAGAAGAAGAAGAAGAAGCGGAAAATAGTTAAAAACAGGAGGATGGTCATTCGAGATATAAAAACGGCGGTGAAATGGAATCTGGCGGAAACCGCATGTACTGGAGTTCGTTGTTGATGGCCATTATCGATATATTTTTCTAGATAGCATGCTAAGGGTCTGATTCATCGTTCTTGGAACATGGGCAAGAGCAGGTGTTTATATTTACCTTTTTTTTTTGGGCAAAGGCTAGTAGGGCAGAGGAAAGAGAAGCGGGGACAAGAAAGGAGGGAAGGAGAGATAGCCATGCTCGATGAAGAGAGTTGATTCGTGTCACAAGTCCGCGTATCTGCCGATGTAGTGAAGAACGTGAAATCTACAACTTCGATCGGCGCCGCGATAAGCAGGCAGGCACATTCTAGGTTGAACGTTACCAAACTGTGTCGAGATATTACATGTACCGGTTGAGGCTCTCTTCCCGCTATGACGGCCCCTGCTTACATTATTATTCGGGCGGGATGAAGGCGGGAATTTTTGCGGGGAGCCTCATCCGGGACTTCCGCGGTGCATGGAGACACGTAAGATGGCTGAGGAGGTGAGACGGGCTCCTTGGATATTAGCTGCCTCGAGCTTTTCTGAGCAATGAGATGGGTTTATCTTTCGACTCCCTCGACGGCTGGTCTAGATATTAGCCTCTGTCCTTTATTGTGCCTTCCGCCCTGGTGATGGGTAATACATGGTGTGGTTGTTAGCCAACGCCTTGTGATATCTCCTTATACAAGTATAATACTGGTCGGCAGGTGGTGGGAGACAGGGGTGAAGGGGAGGGGATACGAAAAAGGTCCCGATGTTACGTTGGTGACAGCGGGGTGCGCTTGTCCTCTTCAGCAGCACTGGCTTGTGCTGGCTTGTTCGTAGTGTACATTAGGAAGGCCCCGCCCGAATGGTAAGATTCTCTCGATGCACTTATCAAAATTCAAGTAGAGGGAAGATGGTTGATCTTGATCTTCACGTTAGGAGAGCAGCGACTGTGACGAATTGTTGACAGGCTGGGGCAAGCTTCGAATTCCTTCGTGAAACCTGTGTAAGGATGTATGTTCTTTTTTGTTGGATAGGCGTCGGGAGCATTCCCGCCATCTCACGACGGGACGCACTAAGCCAAGGTAGTAGTAAGGTTTGATGTTCCTTCTTTGATTACAAGTACAATTGAGTATTACGAAGCTGCCCGGCTTGCGACACCCTCCAAACCGATCCTTCAGCGTTCCTTCCTTCCACTGGTCAGCGACGCCACACCGAGACTGATGTGCTGTGCCCTGAGCGTGAGTGTTTAATGTTTCTGCCTATGCCTGTGCCTGTGCCTGTGCCCGTGCTGTGCCTGCCTGCCTGCGCTGACCTGCCTTGCCAGGAGCTGGAAGGAATTAATTCGGTTGCCTCGGCCAAAATGCAGTTCAATGGAGGGAGCTAAGCCCGTGCCTGTGCCCCCTTGCCCGCCTTTTGTTGTCCGACAAGCAGCACTGAGCACTGAGCACTTTGAGGGACTTCAATGAGAGCTCTCCCCCATTCACGGGACTCCGTTTGGCTGAGTTGCTTTGCTTTTCCTTCCCCACCACAACTACCACCTCGCCATTCATTGACCCTCGATCACATAGATCCCATCTTCCCACCTCCCCCATCCCATCCCCCATCCCACCACACATCACGCATCACCATACGGGCCGGATGACCTCGTCGGGTTGATTCCCCAGAACTGCGCATTGAATCCTTGTACCCTTTGACATAGTCAAACAAAACATACATACATACATACCCCTCGCGCTGCTCATCCTTTGTCTCTTAATTGTTACCTTCCTAGTCTCTTTTTCATATTTCAAAGCTTCCCTCCATATACCCCATTTTTTTCTTGTTCTCTATCGCGGACCTCCACTCCACTAGCAACTCTTTATTTTTATTTTTTTCCCTTTGCCTTTTTTCTTTTTCTTTCCTGCCTTGCTTGATTCTACTTGACGCCTCCCTTCCCCCTGGACATTTCGGCGCCCTCCTATTCTTGCGGACCAGTTATTAGCCTCGATTGAGACCTCTCGCATAGATTGAGAGAGCGTGCTCCGCTATTCGACTCGCTTGAGCCCTTGCGTTCAGGTGCTGCTTGGGCCAGCCCGCCTTGCATTTCGTGCATTGCATGTGGTTGCGCGCCACCTTGTCTTCAGCCGTAGCTCGATTAGTGAAGCGTCGCCGCGTATCCAAAGCTTAAAATCACCTGCACTCACATCCCACAATCACCATGGCCTCTACCACTGTAGAGATGACGGCTACCCTCAATGCACCAACCCCCGACTACAAATTGGCCGAGGATACGCTGGATGGTGAACCGGTAGCTGCGGGAGACGACATCATTGTCGTTGACGGCAGTTCTACCTTGAGCCTTGGTCCTGACTCCCTCGTGTTAACAAGTAAGCTGCTTCGCCTCGCGATCGCGCGCCAACGCCTTTTGACCCCCGCTTCACCGTTGGGATGGTGGCTCAGGGCCTCTTTTCTTCGTGATTCTAACCGTGGTAATCTTTTGCGCCAGAATCGACTCATGCGAAACCAAAGAGGACCTGTGGCATCATTCCCACCAGTACGAGCGCATTCTTCCCAGCCGCGTCAGCTCCCGAGCGCCACCTCCTGGCTCCCCTACTGACCTCTGATACGATAGGCGATTCTTCGAATGCTAGCGAATCGATACCCCTCTACAATGTCCTTTGGGCCGAACTAGCCTCTCCTTCTACCCTCGTCATCGACTTCGCGACTCAACAAAGCTCCAAAAACTCGGCTTGGGAAAGTGGACGCTATCGGTCCAGGAAGCCCATGCTAGCGGCATACAGCGCTGGACCGACAACTTGCTTCGGAGAGCGTATGGCCCTGCGAAGCTCCGCAAGCGCGCCAAGGTGCTCGTCAACCCCCACGCCGGACCTGGGGGCGCCGACAAACTCTGGGAGCATGAAGCGAAGCCCATTTTTGAAGCCGCGCGGATGGCTCTCGATGTAGTGAGGACGAAATACTCTGGCGAGGCTATCGAGATTGCGGAAAAGACCGACATCGACGCTTATGACACCATTGTGGCATGCTCGGGAGATGGGTTGCCACACGAGATCTTCAACGGCTTGGGCAAGAGGCCCGATGCACGCAAGGCGCTGGCCCAGCTGGCCGTGTCGCATATACCCTGCGGCTCCGGAAACGCCATGAGCTGCAATCTCTACGGCACCCACCGCGCATCCCTTGCTGCCCTCGCCATCGTCAAGGGCGTCCCGACCCCCATGGACCTTGTCAGCATCACCCAAGGAGACCGACGGATATTGAGCTTCCTAAGCCAATCCCTAGGCATCGTCGCCGAGTCAGATTTGGCCACGGAGCACTTGCGGTGGATGGGCGGCACACGGTTCACCTACGGTTTCCTGGTGAGGCTCTTCCGGAAAATGGTGTACCCTTGCGACTTGGCGGTCCAGGTCGAAATCGAACACAAGGACGACGTGAAGGAGCACTACAGGCGCGTGCGCAGCTATCACTCACTCGACGCGCTGGCCAACGGAGTTGATGGGGCTGGCGACAGCGGGCGGTCAGCGGCGGACGAGACGGCGGACTCTGGGTCGAGCGTAGCAGCGGCAGGGTCAAGCGAAGAAGGGCTACCGCCGCTCAAGTATGGGACGGTCAACGACAAGTTGCCTGAGGGATGGGAACTTGTGCGCTACGAAAAGATGGGCAACTTTTACTGCGGAAATGTGAGTTTTTATCCTATTTCTTTTACTCTCTTTCTTCAGACATCTAACAGTTCTCCCTGGGACTTAGATGGCTTATATGGCGCCGGATGCCAACTTCTTCTCGGCGGCATGTGTCAACGACGGTTTGATGGACCTCGTTTGCATTGATGGGGATGTGTCGCCCTTGACCTCGATCGGACTGTTGCTCTCCGTCGAAAGTGGAAAGTTTTTTGAGAATCCGCTCGTGTCGTACCGCAAGATCAAGGCGTTCCGCATCATTCCGCGAGACCAGAAGGATGGCTACATCAGCATCGACGGCGAACGCGTGCCCTTTGAGCCATTCCAGGCCGAAGTACATAAGGGCCTGGGCACCGTCATCTCGAAGAGCGGCGACTTTGAAGCACCGGGCCCTCGCGACTGGGACAACGTAACGTTAGCGGACAGGCTCATGGCGTAGTGGGACCAGGTAGCCGATTTCGCTGCGGCTCACGCCCGACGCGCCAAGAAGAGGAGCGGCAACGATGGCAACCGCGGCAAGAAGCTTGGAAGGCTGATATACCTGTTTATCCGGGTCTTTATGTGTAAGGCATGGTAAACGCGTGGAGGGCTCTTGGGGGTTTTTTCATCATGTTTTGTTACCGTTGCGTCCGTACGCCTTGCGGTGATCCCCGTTCCCCTTGGAGATCATCGAGGATGGCGGCTATCTCGATACATGTATGCTTTGGAGGTTACCCTGTTGTTATTCCCTTATTTCGATTCCCAAAACAGAAAGCGCATACCATACAGAAAGAAGGCGGCTTGGTTTTAGTTTTTATCGACTGGAGGTTGGGGAGTTGTTTTGATTCACGGGATAGCCGGAACTGTACATAGACTTTTCGTATATCTTTTACGAATATACATATCATTCATCAAGTCGAGGTGTGATGGCCAAACGAGGTGAACCCGATACGTATAATGTATTATTCCTTCATTTCTTTTTGGCTACAAAAATGCCGTCCGTCTATGTCTTGGATATCACCAGCATTTAGTTTTGGTCTTGATATCTCTCTTTTCTCTCTTTTTTTTTTTTGCCCTTTCCCCTCCTTCCCATGTGGCGCTTTCCCCGACCCAAACAAACAAACGACAGGGACCAACCCTCCCAGCGTTGCGTCCACCCCTCTTAATCCTGGAATCCCGCCCACCCATCATCATCCCCTTCTTCATCCGCAGCATTGGGAGCCTTGTACCACGGCAACCTCTCGTCATCGAGGGAGTTGGACGCCTTGGTCCGCAAAGGCTTGCTGGGGACGTCCTTGGTCAGGATGCGAACGAGGGCACCCACGCTGTCCACGAGGGCGGTAGCCTTGGCGGGGTCCACGGGCGAGGTCTCGTCGTTTTCGTCGTCACCGCCGGCAGCGTCGGCGAGCACACCAGCCCTCTCGAGCTCGTCGACCCACACGTCGAGGACGTGAAGGCGGAGGCCGAGGGGCACGGCGTCGAGGCCGCGGTCGGTGGTGAGGGGCCAGTCGGCGAGGACGGAGAGGAGGGCCCGGGCCCGGGCGGGATCGTAGGCGGAGGCGCGGACCCAGGAAAAGGAGGCGCAGAGAAACCGGCGGACGAGGAGGAGGAATTTTTCCATGCGGAGGACGTCGATGCCGGTGGTCCATTCGGCGGCGTGGACTTGCCAGAAGGCGGACATCCAGGCGTCGGCGCAGTCGGGGTGGACGGCGCCGGCGCTGGAGGAGGACTGGGAGGAGGACTGGGAGGAGGCTTTTGTGGAGGGGGCGAGGAGGTTGGCGAGCTCGGCGGCGAGGTTTTGTTGGGGGATGGGGCGGTCGCACATCCACATGGCGTAGAAGAGACCCTTCCAGAGCTTGAGAGCGTCGGTGGTGGAGAGGGTGTTGTGGGGGTTGGCGGGAGGAGAGGAAGGCGTGGAGGGAGGCGAGGGAGGAGGTGCGGAGTTTGCGGTCTGGGTTGCGCGCGGAAGAAGAAGTTAGCTTGGGTTAGGATTATACGAAGGGTGAGAAGAGGGGGAGGGGGAGACGAACCGCTTGACGCGAGGTTGCGGATGAAGGGCAAATTCGCGTCGGCCATGGCGAATAGGTACTGAGGGGTGTGAGAGGAAGGTAGCTGAGGTTTCTGCCTCTTGTGTCGGTCGCTTGTCGCGAGGCGGGGGGGCAGTCGCAAAGAGCCCAGGGCGGGATGGACGGAGATGAGGGTTTGCGCAGGGTTTCTAGGAGGAGATTGGTTCTGGTGCGGTGGAAAGGAGAGCCGTGATGTCGGAATCGATTGATCAAGTCGTTCTGTCTTTTTTTCCAGGTAAAGAAGACCTTGGCTTTTTTGGAGGGGCAGAAAGCGAGGGACGAAAAAAGTTTGGGCGGTGAGAGTGGTTTTGCGTGGAGTTTTGGCGGGGCACACCGAGATCCGTTGATTAGCTCCGATTTGGTGGGGCAGTATTCTTGTTGCCCGCATCGCAGTGCGCGGGCCGGCCGGTGGTACCATGGGGATACAAGGGGCATACAAACCCCGAATTCGTCAACAAGAACGGTTCCTGAATGTTTCTTTTTCTTTTCTTTTTCTTTTGGTGACTTCTCTTTCTTGGTTCTTTCTTAGACTCGAACAGCTTAGGGTTAAAAGGTATCACGCTCGACTAATACATTGTCCTTGGATACAATGTATCTCCCATAAATCTGTCCTGCTCAGCAGCGCGGTTTTAACAGAGAAAGAAACACAGTATCTAGTATCTTAGGAGTGGTCAGGGGAAGAGTTTAAACATCCCTTACCATTCCTATCCTACCCCATGTGTATACTTGAAAATGATCAAATGTCCCCATTCTCATCTCGTATAAGAAAAAGTCCCCTTGCATTTCCCCTTCTAAACCTCACCATTTAAAAAGAGTTCTTCAAGTTCTTGATTACTAAACCTATTCCTTGGGTAAGAACCAGGAATGCGACCCAGCGCAGACCGGGAATCTGTTTCTCGCTCCGCCTTATCAGCTGAACGCGGTGTCGAGGTCAAGGTGTGCGCCCGGACCCAGACGAGGAGAGAGCCCAGCCATCGAGACCTTGCCAAGTGTCTTAGCCCGGACGAATAGACAATAGGCCGTCCAGGAGGGTTTTCTACGTAGCAATCTTTAGCATGGTGCCAACTGTGAGCGAGAAAGTGAGAGAGAGAAGTAGAGGGGGAGGAAAGGAGGAGGAGAAGCGGAGGAGAGCGAGGGGCTGATGGGTGGGTCGTGGCATCTGTACCTGATGTCAGTCGGCGGCGTCGAGCTGAGAGTGTTATTAGTGATAGGATCGGGGAATGGAGGAAAAGGCAAGCACAGCACCAAGGATGGAAGAATATTGGAGAAAGGAGGTCCACGCAGGAACGAGGGAGAACCCCGAAGGCGGGCCCCCACGACCCACACCCGGCTGCTTATATTGGCGTAACACTCCAATCATATCTACGCCGTGACAGCCCATTCCAAGGCTCTCGTCGGCGTGTTGCTTCTTGCTTCGTACAAGTATGAAGTCGGTGGGAAAGCCTTGCTTTATCCATATGCTACACTTCCATACGTGGCTTGATAGCATCCGGCGCGCATCAAGTCGCCGAGTTGCCTTGCTCTCGAACGTCGCGTTCGCGTTCAAAACCACATTCCCATCAGCACGCGTGTCTAAGGAAGCCAGAGCACATCTGATCAAAGACAGTCATGTCAGTTTCCACCCAGGTTGCAAGGATAGGCAGGATATCTGCGTCCGCAACTATTCCTCTGCGTCTATCCGCGCAAGGCTCCGATAGGGAAATCAGAGGTTATTCCATAGTTGGTAACCAGCGCGGCGCGCTACGCCGTCCCAGGCTCTCACTCCTCCCTGTCTAGTTCGGGAAGCTCGGGACTCCATCTTCATGTCGCCCTCGAAAAAGCGTCCAACGATGAGGAACCTGCATGATTTCCATCCCCACTAGTGGGAGGCGTGGGAGGCATGGCTGGTCTGGGCGAACAACGACCCCTGAAATCGGTTCGGGCTTTGCTCGCACAACGGTGCTTTTTCCCCTCCAGAGAAATTCACTAGTGTAGGTTCAACCATCAGCCACGGCTTTCTTGGCAACCCCTTGCAGTGTACCAATTCATGCATATAATCAATGTTCCTGCCTTGAGCAGGGGCCACTCATCTGATCACAAGTGAGGGCTATTCGAGGTACACTCCTCAGAGCGAGACAGTGTTGTGGAAGGTTAATTCCAAGTTTCTAACCCAACATGTCGAGAATGGTCTAAGAGTCTAGTATCTTCACTGATAGATTCTCTGCTAATAGATTCTCTACTGATAGATTCTTGCTTCGTTCTCAAACTGTACGGTAGATGAAAGAAATAAAGAAGAAAGAAAAAGAAAAAAGGTTCCGGAAGAATGGCTCCTTTTTCCAACCAGTCCCTTCCTCCCTCTCACTTCCTTGCCTATCGAGCCATCCCGTGTCTTGATCTTTCCTTTTCTCTGCGCGCGCGTCCCACAACCTCCAAACGGACTCGAGATTCAATAGGGCAGGCAGTGCGCCATGCATCGACCGGCTGCCTGCCGGAAATCGATGTCACTGTGACTAAAAGACCAAAAGAGGAAAAAAGAAGGAAAAACCCTCAGCCCCTGGTTTCTGGCTTGAGCGGCGGGCGGCAGGCGGGAGGAAGGGGGGACTGACCACCCCGGCCAGGCTGCGGGGATGATATCGGCAGTCGGGCATTGGCCGCCTTGCTAGCTGCAAACACAAAAGTCAAGCCGGCACCGTGCATGGGGTCGACGGCCCAAGAGTTATTTTCTTGATTAGTATTGGTTCCTTTTTTCTTCTTGTTGTGAGCCAAGTCAATTCTTGGGACGCGAACAACAGCTATATGGATTCTTCACTATGACAAGGTACATGTGCTTCAGTCTGTCTCTGATTGCGGAAGAAGAGCGAGAAGGGAGACCGGCCGGAGACCTCAGCACCTGCAGGTACCCGCCACGCCCTTGGTGCTATGGTTGATGTATTTACGAGGAACTCGTAAAGTATCCAGCTTGTTGTAGATATTGGTAGAGCCAAAGGCTTCCCCATGGTACCCACGATGCCCCTTGCCTCCCTCATATGGAGACTTATAGCTGAAAAGGTACCGGGAAAAAGAAAGGGAACCGCGGTGTTCTTGGCAAAGAGAATAAGGTCTAGCTCGTAATAAACCGACAATGCTCTTTTCGAGAAAACCTGCTCAGCCCTGGGCGAGGAAGGGGGCGGACAAGTGACGCGCTTGATAGGAACCATCAATGCGTTCGCCAATAGACCTGCCCATGCCATTGTCACGGCACGGCGCCCTGGTGGGAAAACCAAGGCGCGCCGACCAACTTGCGCGCGGGCATGAGCAAAGAATGAATATATAATAAGTCGAGCCAGGCCGCTCGCCCCCGTACTGGCAAGTGTAGAAGACCACCGCAGCCTCTCTTTCTCTTCATCTCTCGTTTTGCTTTGCTAGACCGAACCCTCTTCTCTCCGTTCTTTGTGAAGATTGGTTTATACACTCGTTACACCACTAAAAGCATCTGTTGTTCTCGCTTTGCAAAAACAAAACAAGGCTCGACACCATGCGTCTCCCCTCGGAATATGTCTCTCCCTCCTCCCCTTCGTCCTCCCCGCCCTGGCCGCCCAGCCTAAGCGGGACTACTGCCCCCGCGCCAGAGCTCAAGCTCCAGCTCCAGCTCTGAGCCCCCGGTGCCCTCCTCTTCCTCCACCGACGTAGACCCCACCGGCACGTCGGATCCCACCGGCACCACCGAGCCCTCCGGCACCGCATCCCCACCGCCGAGGGCTACGTCATCGTGTCCCCGACTCGTGCCCTCCCGCCGTGCGGCCCGCCGGAAACCCCATCGGCCAGAGCAACGCCGAGTACACCGAGACCACCGGCCTCGAGTACCTGCAGTACCCCGACACCCGCTTCGCCATCCACAACAGCACCCAGGGCACCTTCTACCTCGACATGTCTGACGCCCGCCAGCTCGCCGTCTCCGACGAGGACGGCGACACCCTCATCATCTACGAGAACGGCACCTACGCCCTCTACGTCGGCAACTGCGAGGCCGCCGTCATCGGCACCTGGCTCGACCCGGCCGAGGGCGCCCCCGTGACCAAGCGCGAGGTCGGCCTCCTCGCCAACCGTGATATCGGCAGCGCCCTGTGCAAGGATATCCAGTTCTTCTGCCACGAGACCCTCGGCCAGGCCATCCTCG
This sequence comes from Parascedosporium putredinis, assembly GCA_949357655.1. NCBI lineage: Eukaryota > Fungi > Ascomycota > Sordariomycetes > Microascales > Microascaceae > Parascedosporium > Parascedosporium putredinis. Next base: position 966,647 of record CASHTG010000003.1, read on the forward strand.
CCATCGGCGCCGACCGCTTCTGCAACGCCGTCGGCGCCACCGTCGGCTCGCGCATCGGCGGCGCCATCGGCTTCCTCGGAAACGCCCTCGGCCCCGAGGTCGGCATCCCCACCACCATCATCGGCACCGTCCTCGGCAAGAAGTACGGCCCCGTCCTCTGCGCCGGCGCCATGGGTGCCCTGCTGTTCAACATGTGCGGTCTCTGCCCCAAGGTCGAGGAGTGCGGCGAGGGCACCATCAAGTGCAGCGAAACCGGCCCTTGCCAGGACGGCCTCAGCGATCCTAACAACTGCGGTGCTTGCGGCGTTGTGGTAAGTAAACCCCCTTGACGAAAAGAAAGAGAGAGACAGAGAGAGAGATCGATTCACTAACACGGGTTTTCTTTTTCTCCCAAATAGTGCCCCTCTGGCCGCTGCCGAAATGGACAGTGCACCCAACCCACCTGCAACCAGAGCGTCTGCGGAAGCCTCTCCAACTGCGACGGCAGCTGCTACTGCTTCACCACCGCCGGCGGCACCGGCTTCTGCGGTCCCAGCACGCCCTGCGCGGGCCTAGCCGACTGCACCTCCGACTTCGACTGCGCCCAGGGCTCCATCTGCGCCGTCGGTACCTGCTGCGGCAGGAATGTCTGCCACCCGCCCTGCACCCTGCTCGCCCGCCGGGAACTGCCCAGCCTCGACGCCAACCACACAGACGAGATGTACACCAACGGCTGGGGTGGTATCATGAATGCGCCCGAGGTCCTCTTCTCGTAAAAGGGGAGATGACATCGAAAAAAACAGGGTGGATGCGCAGTTTAAGATGGAGAAAGCAAGGGAGGAAAAGTAGGGGGTTTGCGATGTCTTGGTCGTTGTTTAAAGTAATCTTCTTACCCATGGGCGAGGTGACATGGAAAATGCCATTGTTTTCTGGCCGAGTCAATCAGCTCGTATGGTTGTAGTAATAGCTTTGCTCATTCCAAGAGTAATAATAACATTCCTCCCGACGAACCGAACAAATTTGCCCAAACCCGGTCACTAGCGTGAGAGCCCTGGCCATTCGGATTCCAACAGACCGCAATGCTTGGAGAGGTGGGCGCTTTCCTGCAAGTTGATTACTCCGCCCTCAGTGGGAGATGAGACATAGACGTACCCTTGCAGCCTCTCATGAGTAGCGGTCCGCGAAGAAGAGCCCAGAATGTCGTGAGTGTTACCGGGGATCATTGGCTGGTGTGACTTTCAGATCGTCGCGAGGTCTAGGAGCACCATGAGTGAAACGATATATCTCTTCTTAGAGATATAGGGATGCGAGACATGTGTATATAACGAATTATATTAAACCCCGTTACGACTCCACCCTGGCACATAAGACATCTGGAATCGTGATTATAGTAACGTGATGCAAAGACGTACAAAAAAACAACAACAACCTAGCCACTCAACCGCCGATAGAAGAAAGAAAAAACAAGACGAACTAGACTGCCCCCGGGGTATCAATTCTCTTTAAATCCCTTCCACAACTAGTCCTGTTTTGCATGAGGTGGAGGCAAGGCAGAAGAAAACGACGGGAAAGAGGGAATTAATGCTTGAGAATAAAGAGGGATGGGGAGAATAAAAAACGAAATCTCTTGGAGTAGGAGTGTTGGCCGGCCCTGCAGGCTCTGTGTTGATGCTCGGGACAGACCAAACTGTGGGTATTCTTGACTTTATTAAACACAAACTGAAAGAAAGCCAAAGCCAACAAGGGAGGTGGATATACGGGTATGGCGCATGATTAGACTGACCGGCTAGATGCGGCCGCGGTAAGGGTGACGATATTATAACTTGTAACGGAGGGTGAAAGGGGAAGGGATATAGGAATGAAGCCTGTCACCCATGAAGCGAACAGGGGGCAGGTATACCACGAGTTAGCACCGGGCGAACAACTTATCGCTTCGTTTCCGGTACAAAGACTACAGGTAGACCCAGCCGAAGATTGGGTAAGGGGGCGGCAAGCTGGCAGCGCAAGGCAGCTCCTCGTCCGCGGCATCTTGCTAGTGCAACGGGGGTGGGGAGCGCTCGCTTGCTGCCGCAAGCTTTTGAACCAGGCCAGCGGCCCGGACTCTGGGTGGTCCTCGTCACCGTCTTCTGCGCGCTCCTAGCGCTGGAAAACGAGGGCGTTGATGATGTGGCCGGACTTCCAGCCCTGGTCCTCGAGAGATGCATTGTCCCTTAGAATCTTGCCTAGGTAGGCGATGCGGACGGATCGATTCGCGGGGAGCTGCGAGGGGAAGAGTTAGCGACTGTTAGCAAGCGGCGCATGGGGACGGGATCTTCTTACGCCAGACTCCTCTAAAATCTTCCGTGCCACGACCCGAACAGCGTCGGTCTTGGCTACAGAGATCTTGACATCTCGCGAGTTCTCGCTGAGGCGGGCAAACACTGTAATTAGGTCCCGGACGTCGACAACGGCCTTGCCCTTCTCTTCTCTCCGGCGGGAAGCCTCTTCATCGTCGGGGTCGTCCGATTCCTCGAAAGCGGGGGATTTGTTTCGTATCATCCTCGCCCACCGGGCCTGGCGTCTCCTCTGCCGTGGCCTCCACCATGTTGGTAGGATCGGATATTATCCACTCGTGGAAAGCATAGTAGTTCCCTAGGGCGTCGTACGCACCCTGCGCCAAGTTGCCCGTGGGTAGGGTAATTTCCGCCGCGTCAAGGATGCTCTGAGCCGTCGCGAGCCCTTCGACCCCGTCTCCAGAAGCGCTCTCCGTGTCCGGAGCCCAAAGCATCTGGAGAACGGCATGGAGGGTGGCCCAGACCTCGGGCCGGCCCGTCACACGGGTGTCGAAGAACTCTGCCCGTTCCTTATCGACTGTCACTCTGGTCCATTGTCGATTCTTCGACGCCCACACGTGGCGTCGCAAGGGCTTGTTTATATGCTGATCGAGGGGCTGTTGGCTGCGTCGGGGCCGTCGCGTGGCGCCGGCGGCGCCGGTGGTGGAGACCGGGCCGGAAGTGCTTGTTTGGATCGTTTCGTCAGTGGAAGGCTGGTCTTGCCTCGTGGGCTGGGCGTTGATCGCATGTGAGGAAGCCGAGGTCACGCCATCGACATAAGGTGAGTCGTCGCCCGAAGGGCGGAGGCGCAGCAACCCTGAAAGGAAGGCGTGTCAGTAAGGGCAAGATGCCACTATTTTTGTTTTTATACTGGACCAGCACATGGCATCGATTCTCGAGAAAAAGAAGCCATATCACAAGGGTTTCTCTCGATAATATCTCTACGTACCATTGCTTCGATGTTGTCTCGTTGCGCCTACTAGGATATGTGGGGAGCAGGCTTGGCTTGCCTCGTTGGGTGAATGTCAGTCGTTCGCCCTCAATGCATGTGGCCAGGGCGTCGAATTGCCATGATATCGTCCGGAGCTGTGAAGGGTGGTTTCGGGGATAAGAGGTCGAAGGAGAAGAGACGGCTGGGAGAGGAATCGAGAAGGGGGTTTCGGTTGGAGGATCTTCTTCCCAGAACTCGATTTATGTTTTCCTTTTCTCCTCAGTCTCCTCGCGCACCGGTTGCGGATTGGAGGGGAATATGGAGGGGGAATGGAGGGTTGGGAATTTCTGGTGACCTAAACTCACAGGGGGAAGAGCACTGGCGTGGACATGAGCGATTCCAGCCGACCGACCTCCGACGCAAGCACCATGAGTTGGCCTGGGTCCTTCCTGCCAGTTTTCCCCAAAGGGTATGGGGTGGCATGAAATTAGTGAGATTGGGTGGCGATAACACTGTGCTGGGCTGGCATGCCTACACCAGGTCGCTTCGTACTCCTTGCGCACTAGGGAATCCATAAGGAATGTGCCTCGAACTTGGGGAGCCTCGCCCACATCTTGGCAGGAGCCAGCGCAGGGCGATTTGCAGGGGGTGGCCACGGTGTGAATATGGCGGTCCTCACGCACGGCCTGGCCAGGAAGCTACAAAGTACCTGATCTGATGGGACAAGTCTCAGGGAGGGAAGCTTAATTTACGACTTGTCTAGCACTCTCGATCTGGTGGTCTACATCAATTAGATCCAATCCAGCCTGCCAAACTGACAATACCCATAATGATGGCATGCAACCACGCTACTCCCACCCAGAGGGAGGCATCATCGAACTTTGGCACGGCGTAGTAGCTTTCTTGTCCTGTTCTTTTACCTTTCGGTTCCCATGGCCTGATTTCATGATTTTACAGGGTATCTTTCTTTTGGTTTTCGCTTCTTCTCCGCATCTAGGAGAGGGGATTGGACGAGATGATCATGATTTCGTCGTCATCCCCCTCTTCCCGAAACCTATTACACTTTAGATAGGCTTGATCTTGAAATGAAGCGAGATCAAGCTGAAGACAAGGGCCTTAAGATCTTGGACCAAATAGTAAAAACCCTAAGTCCCTCCGGATCTGCTGATTCGCTCACGTCGACGAGAGATCCGATCTTGGCCGTCTGTTTGTTTGTTTGTTGGTTAGTCTGCTGCTGCTACTGCGTGGTGAGAAACACCCTCGTGCTGCGATGCCGCTTACCTCGAAAGAAACGTGCTCTCCTCCGAGCCTGATCTCGAGTTCCTGGCGACCATCCTTATTCTTTGGGGCCATTTCTTGTCGTCTTCCCTGTATGGGGTTAGTCCTTTCTCCTAAGCCAGAACCGCTTGACATCAACGTACTTGAGAATTTCGCTCGACTTGACGATCCTTCGAATCTCGTCAATCACCGTGGAACTCACGCACACTGCCGGCCAGGTTAGCGCCAGTCCATCACCTCTTTTAGCCTCTGCGCAGTCCATCTAGACAGGCAGACAAAGGGCAAAAACATACTCTCTTTGCGAATGAGGCTGTCATTCCTATAGTTAGAGTTGTTGGCGTATCGCGCGAGTGCGCTGCGACCATCCCCAACAACGCGGAAATCGAATTCTGTAGTAAGAAAGGGTCAGCAGCAGTCCTTCTCGATGAACCTTCTCCCCCTACCGTGGAGCTGTCGGGACACTAACCAAGGAACTCGTGGCCGAAACGACCCGAATGGCCGGAACTGGAAAGCTTGGGGTCAGCCTTGTCTCGTGCCGGATGCGCTGGCTTTTGGAGGGGCACAAACTAGTAGCGAAGGTAGAAGCCCTCGTTAGACGCCATCGCGGTGGTTGGTCGAGCGGAATCAGTGTTCTCGTGCTCTCTACTGTGTTATGGGCGGCGCTGGAGGGGAATTGAGGTGAAAGGGAGGTCGAAATGGGGGTGCGCTGCGGAAAGTTCGATTTGGGTTCGATGCGTCCAAGTTTAGAGGTAGGCCCAGCCTTCTCACCGCACAGCTCGTGCACAATTCTAGCGAATTTTGGCGGGTAGACCGATCGGGTTGGATTCGATGGAGGGGCGTAACCTGAGCGCGGGGCAATAGCTCACTCACTTTCAAGTTGGTGCACCCGGCTTCCATGCGAGAGCCGTCTTGATGCCTGGGCAAAATAAACTTACATAATACGAACACAGCTCTCTTCGCTCTTGCTGCAACTGCCAGGTGGAACAATGGGGCTCTGGTCCCCACTGAGACAAGGTCAGCTTGGCGTAGGCAAACCACTGAAACTACGCCAAAATCACGTGACACTGCCGAAATCTGGCCAGTTAGCCCCCTTAGCCAGGGGTACGTACCAGCAATTGGGGGAAGGAGGGCGAGGGTCGCGCAGGACAGATTCACCAAAAGGTGACCCCCTAATAGTGCCATTGATGGTTGACTTGTCCACACCGGCCTCCCAACCCAGCGATAGTGAATATCTCGACCTTGTGTGTGGCGCGCTGCCATTCAGGCTAGGATTTAGGAGTTCTGACAGCTTTCTCATTGCATGGTCAAGCTTCAGCCGTGTACCTCTTGTCTGCCCTGCCCTCCACCTGTCCTGACCTCGAAAGTCGGGTTCCGTTCTCCACTCTCCCAACCTAGGCCTTTGGAGCCACCCCTCGATTTCTGGCGGTCACCTCCTCCCCCATCCTCTACTGGGGATCACCCTCGCCTCCGAGTAACACCAACCCGGACCTCACCTGAGCCCGTCAAGCCGGCCCCCATTGCGCGGACCGACAACGTACCACATCATGGCGACCTTTCTCGAAAGCGCTTACAGCCTGGTGCACCAGGACAACACAGCCGATGTCCCCTCCGTCTCGGATCTGCGAATGCAGCTGGAGAAGGGAACCGACGAGAGCAAGATTGATACCATGAAGCATATCTTGACGATTATGCTCAATGGCGACCCTATGCCCTCCCTTCTCATGCACATTATCCGATTCGTCATGCCCTCCAAGTCCAAGCCGCTGAAGAAGCTGCTCTACTTCTACTACGAAATATGCCCTAAGCTCGATTCTAGCGGCAAGCTCAAGCAGGAAATGATCTTGGTCTGGTTAGTTGATGCTCGCTATCTCTTTGATACATCTTCATCGATACTTGAGCCACGGAGCTGAGCATCGCTAACGTAGCTTCAACCCACTCTAGCAACGGCATTCGTAACGATCTGCAGCATCCTAACGAGTACATTCGTGGAAACACCCTCCGCTTTCTCTGCAAACTCCGGGAGCCTGAGCTCATCGAACCCCTTCTCTCCTCGGCCCGGGCCTGTCTTGAATACCGCCATGCGTACGTGCGAAAGAACGCCGTGTTTGCCGTAGCGTCCATTTTCCAGCACTCGCCCTCGCTTATCCCCGATGCCTCCGATCTCATTGCGACTTTCCTCGAAGGCGAGAGTGACGCCACTTGCAAGCGCAACGCTTTTGCTGCCCTTGCTAGCATAGATCATGACCGGGCCCTCGCCTACCTCAGCCAAGTATTTGACGGAATACCCAATGCAGAGGAGCTTCTTCAGCTCGTTGAGATTGAATTTATCCGAAAGGATGCTGTCCAAAACTCACAGAACAAGGTACGGATGGTTGGAGCTTTGGGTTGACTATACGCAGTCACCGCCTTGAAATATTTTTACTGGAGATGGCTAGCTAACGTACAACCCTCTAGGCCCGTTATCTGCGTCTCATTTTCGATTTGCTCGAGGCTGGCGCTTCCACCGTCGTTTATGAGGCTGCCTCTTCACTCACTGCCCTCACGAACAACCCTGTCGCTGTCAAGGCCGCCGCTTCCAAGTTCCTCGAACTGAGCATCAAGGAGCCCGATAACAACGTCAAGCTTATTGTCCTTGACCGCGTGGACCAGTTGAGGAGGAGGAATGAGGGTGTTCTCGACGACCTGGTCATGGAAATTCTCCGCGTTCTTTCTAGCACCGATATCGATGTCCGACGAAAGGCCCTTACCCTCGCCATGGAAATGGTCTCGAGCAAGAATGTGGAGGAAGTTGTGCTCCTCCTCAAGAAGGAGCTCTCCAAGACTGTCGATCAGGAGTATGAGAAGAATTCGGAGTACCGCCAACTCCTCATCCACTCGATACACCAATGCGCCATCAAGTTCTCTGAAGTGGCCGCCAGCGTTGTCGATCTTCTCATGGACTTCATTGCCGACTTCCAGAATGCCTCTGCCGTCGACGTGATCAACTTCGTCAAGGAGGTTGTCGAGAAATTCCCCAATCTCCGCGCTGCTATTCTTCCCCGGTTGGTTAGCACTCTGAGCGAGGTCCGAGCCGGCAAGGTTTACAGGGGTATTCTCTGGATCATTGGTGAGTATTCGCTCGAGGAAAAGAACATTCGCGAGGCCTGGAAGCAAATCAGGTCTAGCCTGGGAGAGATTCCCATCCTTGCCTCCGAGCAGCGACTCCTCGACAATGTGGACGTGGACGAGAAGAAGGACGAGGACCAGCTCAACGGCCATTCCAAGCAAGCTGCTCCCAGCGGTTCCCGACGAGTGCTGGCTGACGGCACCTATGCCACTGAAACTGCCCTGACCAGCCAGTCTTCGGTCGCCGCCAAGCTGGAGGCTGTCAAGGCGGCGCAAAAGCCCCTCTTCGACAGCTCATCCTCGATGGAGACTACTACCTCGCGACCGTCCTTTCGTCTACCCTCGTGAAGCTCGTCATGAGGCATGCCGAGATCTCGTCCGACATTTCTCGTACCAACGCCCTCAAGGCCGAGGCCATGCTGATCCTTATTTCCATCGTCCGCGTTGGCCAGTCCCAATTCGTCAAGGCCCCCATCGACGAGGACTCGGTAGATCGCATCATGTCCTGTGTCCGATCCCTTGCGGAGTTTTCGGCCCACAAGGAGCTCGAGACCGTCTTCCTCGACGACACCAGGAAGGCCTTCCGAGCCATGGTTCAGGTTGAGGAGAAGAAGCGTGCCGCCAAGGCCGCTGTCGAGAAGGCCAAGACCGCGATTCAGGTTGACGATGTGTTCCAGATTAGGCAACTCGCTAAGAAGAATTCCGATTCCGTGGAGCTCATGGACGCTGACCTCGAGCGGGCTACGGGTGGCGAAGGCGTGTCGGAGGACCTTTCTTCCAAACTCAGCCGCGTCGTTCAGCTTACCGGTTTCTCCGATCCTGTATACGCCGAAGCCTACGTAAAGGTCCACCAGTTCGATATCGTTCTCGATGTTCTCCTGGTGAATCAGACAACCGAGACTCTTCAGAACCTAGCTGTCGAGTTCGCTACTTTGGGCGACCTCAAGGTTGTCGAGAGGCCTACGACGCAGAACCTCGGCCCTCACGACTTCCACAATGTGCAGTGCACCATCAAGGTGTCTTCAACGGATACCGGTGTGATCTTTGGCAACGTCATCTACGAAGGTGCTCACTCTACCGATACCAACGTCGTTATCCTCAACGACCTTCACGTCGACATCATGGACTACATCCAGCCCGCGACTTGCACGGAGACGCAGTTCCGCACCATGTGGAACGAGTTTGAATGGGAGAATAAGGTCAACATCAACGCCAAGTGCAAGTCGCTCCGTGACTACCTCGACCAACTTATGGCGTGCACCAACATGAACTGCCTCACCCCCGAGGCTAGTATGAAGGGCGACTGCCAATTCCTGAGCGCCAATCTTTACGCTCGCAGCGTGTTTGGTAAGTGCTTTGTCCGGGGAACGGGGAGAATGTGCTGCTCGGCGTCCTGGGGCGGCCGTATGCTACTGATATGATGCTAACCAATATATAGGTGAGGATGCTTTGGCCAACTTGAGCATCGAACAACAGGGTGAGGATGGTACGATTACCGGATTCGTGAGGATAAGAAGCAGGTCACAGGGTCTGGCACTGAGCCTGGGCTCGCTGAAAGGGCTGAACAAGATTGGAAGTGCTGCCTAGGTAACCTCAAACCCCCGGGCGTGCTATAATGATGCGGTAAAAGAACTGGCGAGAAATGTTGGATCCCCAGTTGCGTGTTCCAAGCGGCGTTAACACCAAAGATGGTGGCGAGGACAGAGAGTTATGGGAATGAGTGATGCAAAATGGGTTATGCCTACGACTTTCTCCAGACTTAGTTGTTAGTAGATTCGAATTTCCGAGATTTCTTTTCGGTTTCGGAAGTTGTCATCAAAAATATATCTAGTTCTTGGTTCATGCTGCCCGTAGCTTCAATTAGCACACCGAGCACGAGCATTAGGCTTTCCAGACGGTGAGCCTCTGTTGGTGCCCCTGCCAATCATCGCCATGATCATAATATTAGATGGCAGAAGTGCGTGGAAGTATGTGATTAGTCATCCTAGAAGAGCTGTCGGAATCGTTGTGGCAATTGGTCTGTGCACGCTCAAGGCTGCTCTGTGGATTACGCGAGCTCGCCCATTACCTGAAGTGAAGGCTGATGCTGAACAGCTCCTGCGCAATGCTTTTGGTAGCATTTCCATCATCAAAACAGACCACCACCCTTCCCTCTTCCCAACGGCACGGCAGACTACCCCCTGCCTTCCTCTCTTCTTTTATCGTCACACTCCGAAATCGAAAACCCACCCAATAATAGCGTAATTTGAGATTATATCCTGACGCCCGCCTTTGCAACCTGCTCCCTCCTCTGTAAATCGACGACGCCTACCTTCCGCCACCTTTTATCCCGCCCTCCTCCTCCATCATGTCAACCCTCGAAGAGCTTGACGATCTCGATCGCCGTGATCAGCAGGAAGATAAGGACAGGAAGGACGGCAATGATGGCAAGGGAAACGGAGACAAGAAGGGGTCCGGCGGCGATGGTGACGGCGATGCCGAGATGAAGGACGCCGAGCCCGATGATGTCCTCGACGATGAGATTCTCAACCTTAGCACGCAAGACATATTGATGCGGAAGCGTCTTCTGGAGAACGACTCTAGGATCATGAGGAGTGAGCTCCAGCGGTTGACGCACGAGAAGGCTACGATGAACGAGAAGATCAAGGACAACTTGGACAAGATTGCTAACAACAGGTAAGCTATCGATTGTCCATCCCCCACTTCATTCTTTCGAGGTGGGAAAATGGTGCTGGAGGAGGGAAATAAAAAAGTGGGTGCTAACCTAACCGTGCAGGCAATTACCTTACCTTGTCGGAAACGTAGTAGAGCTCCTCGACCTCGATCCCACAGCAGAGTCATCTGAAGAGGGTGCTAACATCGACCTCGACGCTACCCGAGTCGGCAAGTCGGCGGTAATCAAGACGTCGACGCGACAGACTATTTTCCTGCCGCTCATTGGCCTAGTCGACCCGAACAACCTGAAGCCTGGTGATTTGATCGGTGTGAACAAGGACTCATATCTCATTCTCGACACCCTACCCGCGGAATACGATAGCCGTGTCAAAGCTATGGAGGTTGATGAGAAGCCAAAGGAGCAGTACACCGACGTTGGTGGTCTTTCCAAGCAGATTGATGAGCTGGTGGAGGCCATCGTATGGCCGATGAAGGAGGCTGAGCGATTCAAGGCCATCGGCATCAAGGCGCCAAAGGGTAGGTCCTGCTTCGTACCATTGATTGAGCCACTTTCTTTTTCTCAACTTGCAGTTCTTGTTGTATTCCTTGTGCCCCCTTCTAACTCTAGTCTCTTAGGTGCTCTTATGTACGGTCCTCCAGGTACAGGTAAAACGCTACTTGCGCGTGCCTGCGCCGCTCAAACGGACGCCACCTTCCTCAAGCTTGCTGGTCCTCAACTTGTCCAGATGTTCATCGGTGACGGTGCCAAGCTTGTGCGGGACTGCTTTGCTCTAGCCAAAGAGAAGGCCCCCTCAATCATTTTCATTGACGAGTTGGATGCCGTCGGTACGAAGCGTTTCGACAGCGAGAAGAGTGGTGATCGAGAAGTGCAGCGAACCATGTTGGAGCTCCTCAACCAGCTTGACGGTTTCGCCTCGGACGACCGCATCAAAGTTCTCGCCGCGACGAACCGTGTCGATGTGCTCGATCCCGCCCTGTTGCGATCCGGTCGTCTTGACCGAAAGATTGAGTTCCCTCTGCCCAACGAGGAGGCTCGTGCTCAGATTCTCAAGATCCACTCGAGGAAGATGCGGACCGATGAAAGCATCAACTGGAGTGAATTGGCGCGCTCGACCGACGAGTTTGGCGGTGCCATGCTGAAGGCGGTGTGCGTTGAGGCTGGTATGATTGCGTTGCGGATGGGCAAGGATAAGGTCAGCCACGAGCATTACGTCGATGCCATTGCCGAGGTGCAGTCGAAGAAGAAGGACGTGAGTATATATACTCGGGGAACAACCCATGGCGCCCCAGCCAATTTCCTGAACTGGTATAAGTGGATGCTAACCACCCTCTTTAGACTGTCAATTTCTATGCCTAAGTTTATCACCCTCCATGGCCATGGCCGTTGTACTACTGCGGACAGCAACACGTGCTTGGGAAATGGTGTTTGGTGCTCTGGCTCGATGTGGCCGGGGCGGGTAGAACGGACATTGGGCCACGCATATAGACAATTGTATGACTATTCGACTTCGAGAAGCAGTTTTATCCAAGTCTTCTTTTGGCGGAGAAATGAACAGGGCGTTTTGACCAGACCAAAAGCGCTTGCCCCTTTGGGCCCTCCCTCTCTCCTGTGTGACTAGCGTTTTGACTTTACCTCTTCGTCTCGTGCCTCTACATATCTGTAGAGATCTATCTATATCCATGTGTGTATGTCTAGGTGCGTATGTTTATTCCGTTTTCGGCATCCAGGAGCATGGGTGCTTGTATCTGAAAACACGATTCATGAGGTAGGGAGCGGGCCTTCTTGGTTGTGAGATGCATATGTGCGAGGGATTCTCGACCGAGTCAGTGTGTAAAAGAAAAATAACTGCTGTTTACTATCGTAAAGGGACTTTCTATCTTGTTTTAAACCTCCAGGAGATCAAGTTGGTACACACATATGTATACAAATGTTGATATCTTACATGCAGAGGCGCTTGCACCAGCCAACCTCTTTCCTCTCCATCCGCAAGGAACACTACACCCTTTGCTCTTTATAAACCGCCACTTCGTTTACCCCATAGGCGGGGAAAGCGGCCTCATGCTAAGGGGAAGAGATGGGCCCCAAGCTTAGCTCTCCTGCTTCTGCTCGCCCTTTTGCTCCTCTTCCAACTGAAGCTTCCTGCCCTCGAGCGAGAGCCACAGGCTCTTGGATCCGCTCTCAAGGGTGTTGGTCAAGCCGAGGCCGACGCCCTGGAGCATAGCCACAAGCCTGGCCCTAAGACCGTCGAGGCCACCGTCGATACCGCCCACCCACTTGATGCCATCCACATCAAAGACCTTGCCTTCGACGCGACCGCCGACGAGGAGGAGCTTGGCGAGGGCGGCCTGGACGACGGGATCATAGTAGCCCGGGTTCTTCTTCTTAGGCGGCGCAGGGAAGAGGCCCGGCGTCGGGGCCAGCACGGACAACGCGGCGGCGAGGTGCGGGGGCGAGACGGCGGGGAAGACGAGGGCGGCGACGGGGCCGGACATGAGCGGGGAGAGCTGGGCGTAGGTGCTGTTCGCGGGATCGATGCCCTTGCCGTCGGCCTCGGCGGCCTTGACGGCCTCGTAGGCGGCGAGGAAAGGTCGTGGACCAGAGGGCCGTGGCGGTCGGTGCGAGGCGTGGCGGGGTCGCGGGCCGCGAGGGCGGGATCGAAGAATTCGTCAATCTTCATGGCGACGTCGAACATGCGGGAGCGTAGGACCTCGAGCCTGACGTGCGGTGCTAGATCAACGTGTTGTCCTTCGCCTAGCTGTTGCTGTTGCTGTTGCTGGAGCGGTGGCGCGACGGCGGCGAGGGCCGTCTTGAGCTCGCGCCGCACGGCGATCCACTCGACGGCCGTGAGGTTATTATGCTGGAAAAAAGCAGCAGGGGCGTCGAGCGCAGAAGGGCCGTGTACGAGCGGATGAGCTGGGCCTGGCGCGTGTCGGGGCGGCGGGCGGACGGGGCTGCTTGGCGGGCACGTAGCCGCTCGGGAGGCGGGATCCCCTCGACGAGGAGCCGACGGCGGCGGCGGCGGCGGCGAGGCGTGGGCTCGTGGATACGGCGCGGCAGGAGAGGGCGATGGGAGGGCGGGCGAGGGCGAGGCGGGCTTCTAGCGTGCAGGGGCACGCTAGGGCGTGGCGTGGTATCCGGGGAGGCATCGTCGTCGCGCGAAACCTTCCTTTGCGTCAAGGTGCAAATATGTCTGGGAAGGGGGGTGGTGGCCTTGCTCGTAATCGACGGCTTTTATCGTTGTTTTTCGCCCGCTGTGTCGGCCTAGGTGTCTATGGGGGCTTGACGTCGGGGGTATCGGTTAGCCACGACGACAATTCTCAAAACGACGACGTGGGGATATAGGAGAGTTTTTGGGGAGCAAAGGCCGTCCAATTCGAAATGCTTCAAGAAAAAAGTCTGGAGCTGGACCTTCCAGCCAATCAAGGACAGTTTTGGTCCGTGCGGGTTCCTGGACTATACAGTGTTGGTGTGCGTTATGTTACTGTATTCGTACGATCCTCGAGGTGGTTTAATGGAAAAAAGCACTGTGTAGTCACCATTGACGGATTGATATTAATGCTGCCTCAATTCATGGATGGGCATCGGAGTCATAAAAGCTTTTCTACTTCTAGAGTACAATAATATTGTAATACGTCAAATAGGGAGACACGAAGTGAGGGTAAAAGTAGCCGTCAAAAATAAAAAGAGGAAGAGAAAAGAGAGACAGGGCCACGACAGTCAAGTTGTTTGGCCTCGCCCTCGTCCTCGTCCTTGTCCTTGTCCCCGACCTCGACCTCGACTTCCACGGTGATTCTATCGCTTGTGAAAGTTGGCTACGCCCCCTACGAACCCCTTGAGCGTAGGCTTGTCCTCGAGCACCACGTCGTGAATCTTGCCGTCGCCGGCGCCGTCCTCGAGCCACTTGGCCAACAAATCATTGCTCTCCTTGGGCTTCACGGAAGAGTCTCGGGTGCCAATCGTCACATGGGCGACCGTGTTGGACGTCTTCCACTCGTCATTGATCAGGCGGGCCACAAAGGTCATGACGCGGTCGTCAAAGACAATCTATATAACATTTATCTCCGTGTTAGCAAAATGATGATAATAGCGAATGAAGCTTTTGCTGCAAGGTGGCTGATTTTAGAAAAAGGTTCACTTACCCTCTCGAGCATAACATCGCACTCGCCCAGCTTGTTTTGGCCACTTCCAGCCTTCTCGGCCTCCTCGTATAAATCATTGTACTTCTTCCACAGCTCCGGGTGCTGCTTCGCGGACGCGCGGTGAATCAGGGTGACGTGAAACTTGGCCTGGACCCGGCGAGTCTGCTTCAGCTGCCTGTAAAACTTGGCCGCCTCGGGAGGCTGGCCGACAAATGCCTTCTCCAGGATGTCGTTGACCTCCCGCGTGGGGAGGTGTACGGCCATGTACTCGAGCGGCTTCTTTTCCTGCCGGTCCTGCTGCTGCTGCTGCGCCTGCCCGCCGCGCCCAAATGGCTTGCTCTTCCCGCCGCGGTCGGGGATGGTGTGCTTGATGTCAGGTTTATACCCCATGGCGGCGACAATGGCCTCGTCCAACCGTTCCGCGCTCGGCATGTCCTTGACGAGGCTGGGGTACCACTGGTGAAGCTGCTTGACGACCACCTCGAGATTCTGCCGGCTGTCAACCAGAGGGTTCAGGTCGATGACGTGGTCGAAGCCGTCGTCGGGCGGGGAGAAGGCGTTGCACGGCTCGAAGCGATCCAGGAATCCCTCCATCACGTGCATGAACTTGGCTTGATCGGTCGCGGCGTGGATTGTCTGGTGGTTGTCGCCGCGCTCGATGACGCGAGCCTGAGTGACCTCGCGAATCTTGTCCATGGTATCTGGAGTATGGACAAAATGAAGGGCGACCAACCTCGCGCTCGGGTGTTGCAGCTTGACGTCCGTGATGATCTGGCGCCTCTCCATCCTGGCTGCGTTATTTCTATCCGCAATCACGGCAGCGCGGGTTTCCAGCTGCTGGAGACACATCTTGGTCAAGCGGGGGCTTCTTCCCCTTGCCGGTGATGTTATCGTTCTGGACGTGGCCCCATTCAAACAGCCATACTAGGGCCTGCGCGATAGTCGTCTTGCCACATCCAATGGTAGCGATGGGGACGAGGATCACATCCTTGTCTACTCCGATGGAGGGGGAACCCTCGCCATCCCCTGTCTGATTCTCAAAGTTGGCAGCATCCGCGCCGTTGATCTGCTTGAACGCAAGGAAGTCGTCGCGTAGGCCGATAATGCCGTGGTTCTGGACGTACAGCTTGCCGAGCTTGGGGTCCGCGGCGAGGCGCTTCCGGGCATACAAAGATACTCTTCCGTGATCCGCTTGTGCTTCTTGAACCGGGGAGGTTTCCCAGAAATCAACGCCTTGGTGCACTCTCGCCATTGGCGGTACATGAGATATGGCTCCTCGAACTTGTACTTGAAGAAGAAATCCTGATAAGGCGTGGCGGCGGGGTTGTAGGATCGCTGGCACCGAATGACGAAGCCCTCCACATCGCGGCCGTCGTGGGCACCGGACTCGGCGACCTTTTCGAGAAAGTTCTTGACCTCGTTGACATCCTCCATGACGATGAGGCCCGTCTTTCGGAAGCCCCAGTCATCCGCAAACTGCTGCACCAGGTCGCTGGTGTACGTGGTAAAGACGGGGAGATTCAGGTTCATTCCGTGCAAGTACAGTCCCGCCTTGTCCTCTCCGTAGGCTAGAATATGCTCTTCGAAGGCGTCGTCGCAAAGCTCGGCGACCGCAGTCACATTTCGACGGCGAAGCTCGGCGGCGAGGGCCCCCTCGTCTTGCCTACCGCCGCAAGCTGCCTGTCGATGTGCCTCTCTCCCACCTGGGCGTGGCTGAGATCCGCATCTCCTCGGTCGCCTGTAGAATGCTTGCTGCAGACGAGTAACGTGCCATCCTCAAGGCCGGAGATGAAGATGATGCAGCCATTCTCCTTGAGGGTGAGCTCGTAGGGCCCCGCGTCTGCTCGAGGATATTCTTCCACTCGGTCTCGTTGACCTCGCCGACATTGAAAAACTTGTCGTAGCCGCGAACAGCAATCTCGGGCTCGTTGCGACGATTCCTAGTGGTGAATAGGCCGCGGGCATACGTGGGCAGGTCTCTCCGCTTGTAGTCCCAGTCGGAGAACTTCCAAGAATCTACCGTGATGTCGTCTGGGGAGTTGGCAACTTCAAAGGTATTCCTCTTCACCTTGAATGATTTCTTGCCGTTGCTGGTGGGATTCCTGCCCTTGTCAAGGCTCTTGACCATGGACGCTACTTCGGAAACATCCTGGGGAATTTTGGGTGGCTGCTTTGCCTGAGGCATGGGGATGATGGGTTCCGCCATTGTGCGGGTGTGGAATGGCACGGGACTTTGCTTTTGTTTTCCAGGGTAAGAGGGGACCCAGGCCAAGGGAGCTAGCTAAAAAGAAGAAAAGGGTATCCTTTCAATAAATTACTGCTCTTTCTTCGAGTATATTCGAGTGTGTTTGGGCGGGCGGTCGGTAGAGATATATATGCTTCCTCAATGTCAAACTGGCGATTCTTTGGTTCCTCCACGCACACATACAAGGTCGCACTTACCCTTGAGCGCGAATCAGTCAAATCGTCGTGCGCACCGCCGGAAAGGGCACCCCACCTATGCCGTCTGGGATTGGGCGCCTGGTTGGTTCCCCTGTTGGTTTCAATAATAATCCCCGTTGTGCGATGATCAGTGATGCTGGTGAGTCAGATGCGGGTTGATGCCTGGCGCCCCAGATTGAACTACTCTTCAAATGGTACTCGAGGAGTCAGACGGCCAGAGAGCCTAAATCATGGGGAGGCTGAGCTCGGCGCAGGGTCCCAAGATGTCCGGTGGCTTGGCTAATCGCTGCAATGCCAGGGGGATATCGATCGGCTCAGGTGTTTGTAGGTTGATTTCTCTCTCTTCTTTTCCTTGCGGAACGCTGCTTGCTTCCCTATGTGAGTTGGACAAGCTCTTGTGGTTGGGGCTGTAGATATCAAAGCTTTGAGCGATGGCCTAGACACACTCTTGACACTATATTGATGGATCGGTGGCGGGGTTATTTTTCCCTTGGCGCAGCCAGCTTCATGAGGTACTCTTTCCTAATCTTCCTGCAGCGATGGGAATGTTCGCTCCCAGTACCAAACTGAATTGGGTTGGATTCAGATGGATGTATTGAGCTTCTACAAGGCCATACAGCATAGATCCATGGATCCTTCCCAGACACCAAAATTTCCATACCCCGCTTTAACTCGATTCGAAGAGCTTGGTCGTGGCGGAAGCTCCAGGGCTCGATTGAGGGGCAAGGGAAGAAAAAGTGACAAAAAAGGAAGAGAAGAAAAAAAAAGAAAAAAACTACCCCACTATGGAAGGGAGTTTAGAGCAATGACTAGATAGTACCCCAAAACCCTCGCAAAGAGATGAATAAATTCAACATTCTCTAACAGTCCTCTGTTCTACAACTAGACACTTGATTAAAGAGAAGATAAAAACACCTTAAACTGTCCGCAACCACCGCATCCAAGCCATGGCTCCCAACCCCTACCTCCTCGCCGCCGACAACAAGCCCGAGCTCCTGCCCCTCCTCCGCGAAAACCCCGCCATCGCCTCGGAGCAAGACGACCACGGTTACTCCCTCCTGCACGCCGCCGCCAGCTACAACCACCTCGACCTCCTCCGCGCGCTCGTCCTCGAATTCAAGGCCAACGTCGACATCCGCGACGAGGACGACGAGACCCCGCTCTTCGTCGTCGAGACCGTCGAGGCCGCGCGCCTCCTTGTCGAGGAGCTGGGCGCCGACGTCAACGCTGTAGGTTCCGAGGGCTTGACCGCGCGGCAAAGATTGACGCCGAAGGCGACTTCCCGAGGTGGTTGCATACCTTGCCACCAAGGAGGCTGGGTCCACCGCCGCCAGTGGTGGTGCTGGAGCCGAGACCGATGCGCTTCCCCGCTGCCCGAGGGCCTACGGGTGACGGTGGGCACGATGGATGCTGAGCAGGATGTCCCCGCCGAGGTCGACCCCGAGTTTAGGCGAAAGATTGAGGAATTGGCGGCGCGCGAGGATTTCCAAACGCCCGAAGGCCAGGCTGAGCTGCGCCGGCTCGTGGAGGAGACCGTGTTCGCCGGAGACATGTCGGAGGATCGAAACGTCCGCCAGAAGCAGTAGTCGAGGGGCGGCCCCAGAGAAAGAAAGGCTAAAAAGAAAGAAGGAAGAAGAAAAGGTCATGCTTCGAGATTTTCGACTTGCGTTCAACCGTCTCGCCTGACGTCCCAGAGGATATACTGCCCTCCCGAGTTTGGCGGTCGGAAAAAGGTGCACTCGGCATTGTCGCTAGCCGTGGTGCCTTTGGAAAACGTCGTCGTGCTAAATGCGAGCCAGGATTTGAACGGTACCTCGCGCAAGACGGTGGCAAGCGTCGCGTGCGCCCACGTCGACGGCATGAATCCTCGCCATGTCACCCGTCGCAGCTTCAGAGTCTGCGGCCCATCTGGGCTCATGGGAACTTGATATCGGGACAAATAAGGGTCAACATTGTCTCCGAATTCGACCCTAGGGCTCCCGAGCCTCACGAGGGAGAGCCACTCGTAAAGGTCGGCTGCCGATTCCTCAAACGTCAGCTTGTCGGCCCCAGCGAATTCCTGTAGGAGTCCGTCAAAGGAGGGCGAACTGGTGGGGAGAGTCTGAGATGCCGTGGACTGGATGGAGTTCTTTGTCGGGAAGAAGCCCTGTACATAGTTGGCGTTCATCTCTGATGGGTGAATGCAAAGTTAATGAGTTTGCTTTCTAGATTTGATTTGTTCAATGAGGGTTTCGCAGCCTACCTTTAGATTTTGACGTGGTGCACAGCCAGGTGATGGGTTCGCTAAAGACATTTTTGCATGCGTAGATGAGTCTGTCGAATCCTTTCTTTCCATGCAGCATGGAAGGGGCCAGCAGGTCGTATTGCACGACTAAGACGATGACTTGGTTAACACGGGAGAGTACGGCGAGGCCAAGGAAAGAAAAGAGGGCTTACCCCATCGAGGTTTTCCACCTCGCTTGCCCTTGACTCCGTGAGGCTCCCCACGAGGCCTGCCCTCTCGTACGTCTCGCGGTCGAGGTACATGGTAAGCTTCCCTATCGAACGGCATTAGTATAGCTATCCACTGGGGGAAGGGCAATCTTGGCTTCCTCCACTCCTACTCTCTCAGAATTCTATCTTGAACGAGAAATGGAAAGATGAGGAAACCCTAAAAGAAAAAGAAAAGGAAGTGTTTCTCGTACCATCTCTAATAGTGAAGAGGTTGTCTACCGGTTCTTGGCCTTTCGAGAGCATCAAGACATCTCCTACACCGCTCTATTAGCATGACCTAGCCCGCCGTAAAACAGAACCTAGAAGCGAGATGGGCGCGCACCGGTTTTTAGATAATCTAGTAGAAAAGCACCATCTAGAAGTTTCGCCAACGGCGCCTTGATCCTAAAGAAAGCAGGCGGCGAAAGACGAGGCAAGACCTCTTTCTTGAGCGCCTCGAAGCTCTCCTCGGGCAAGATCAAGTCAACGCTATAGACAAAGTCCTGGGAGAGGATCGGGGCCCATGGCTTGCCCTTGTCCGGCGCGGGGAAGGAGTACCCGCGGCGCTGCTGGGTGCAAGGTAGGGCATTTGGCCGTAGGTGACGAAGCATTTTGAGGACTGGTAGACGGACGGTGTGGGAAAGGAGAGCATTTTGACCAAGTCACCCTTGAAAAAGGGAAGCTAGAGTTGCGTAAGAGAAGCAGAAAATGAGCGAGTATTCCAAGTCAAAAACAAACCAGTGATCGTGAAAGAATGATCTCTATGGGGTAGAGATATTGACTATGTTGTGGCTTGGGCAAGGAGCGTACATGTAGGAATAATAGGAAAAATTCCCAAGCCCAAAACGGGTGGATAGACTCTTTTGCGACGTTTGGTGTACTTTGGTTTTTTTCTTCTTGCGCGCGGCAGTTCAAACTTTTTTCTCCTCTCTGTTCGTAACGACAATCAAGTTTGCATTCCCACTTCCAGATAATATATAACTCCCAACTCCCTGAGCCTATATATAGCGAGGAAATCTCATACCCCAAGGAGCTGGCCTATCTAAAAGCATCTTCTTTACCCCCTCCTGCTCTTGCGCGGCGCAAGTTTTCGCACAGCAAGCAACAGATCTGCCCCGCGGCCCTCAACCCCGCCAACACCACAGCCATGGACTTCATAGTCCGATTTACACAGTCGCACGAGACATTCCGGATACCAGAGATCGAAGCTCTGGCCATTGTGGAGGGCGTAGATCTCAAAGTCAAAGAATACAGACCAGAAGTACTGTGTCCCCTTTGAAAACATCTATATAATGAAAAAGAAAAAAGAAAACCTCCAAATAGCACGCGCATGCGAAACAAAAAGTCTAACCGCCTGCGCCGCATAGTCCCCCTACTGCATCGTCACCCTCCCCTCAGAAGACGCCGCCAAGCGCCTCGTCCAGCGCTCCATCCTCGTCCAGGCCATCTACGAGCACTGGGCCGACGCCACCACCCTCGCCGATCTGCAGGACCAAATCCGCGCGGGCCAGAAGCACCTGCTCCCGCGCTACCAGACGTGCTCCTTCAAATTCAACTTCGACTCCTTCCAGGGCACCCGCCAGCAGGACGCCAAGGTCGCCATCATCAACTCCTTCGCCTTCCTCGCCTTCAAGGGCCCCATCGCCCTCCGCAACCCCGACGAGGAGTTCGCCGTGCTGGAGGAATGGAGCCTGGGGAGCACCGCCCTCGGCGTCGCTGACCCCGCGCGCCTGTACTTTGGCCGTGTCGTCGGCGCCGGCGCCAGGGACCTCGCCACCGTCTATACCCTCAAGAAGAGGGGGTACATCAGCACCACCTCCATGGACTCGGAGCTCGCCCTCGTCACCGCCAACGTCGCCCTCGCCGGCCCCGGTAAGCTCTTTTACGACCCGTTTGTCGGCACCGGTAGCTTTCCCGTCGCCTGCTCCCATTTCGGCGCCTTGTCCTTTGGCAGCGATATTGACGGCCGGGCTATCCGCGGCCAGGGGAAGCAAAAGAGCGTCAAGGGAAATTTTGATCAGTACGGTATAAAGTATCTCCTCGGCGGCATGTTCGTCGCTGATCTCACTAATACACCCGTCCGGATCTCTCCCGATCGCCGTATATTCGACGGAATCGTGTGCGATCCTCCTTACGGCGTGCGGGAAGGACTCAAGGTGCTCGGGTGCAGGGATCCTGAAAAGATGCCCTGGTCTATCGAGGCTGGTAAGGAGCGGTCACAGTAAGTCGAGTCCCCTTCCCCGACCGGGTAGGAGATGCTACCAGGATGCATGAGTGCCAGAACCAAACATATCAACTGCCCGTGTGCCATATTCAGGCGCGCTGACAGAACCCCGCAGCTTACCCGACTACATCCCGCCAAAGAAGCCTTACAGCTTCGTCGCTATGCTCGACGACATTCTCGCATTTTCCGCTGCCACCATCGTAGACAACGGCCGTCTTGCCTTTTGGATGCCCACCGCCAACGACGAGGCTGAGGAGATCAAGGTGCCGACTCACCCATGCCTCGAGGTAGTTGCCGTCAGCACGCAAGAGTTCAACAAATGTGAGTTCTAGGCGTTTCCCCTTCGATTAACGTCACCCCTTCCCCTTTCAAACTTCCAGCAATTTTCTGATAGCCAGGGATTCTTGACCAAACAGGGTCAAGAAAGCTCATCGCGTACCGACGGATTCCGGATGCCGAAGTTAGTCGGGACTCCCTCGAGGCCTACATGAACCGGCAAGTTCAAAGGGCGAGGGGACAACGGCCAACGAGCTGAATCCATTCCGCCGCATGTATTTTACGAGGTTCGAGTCGCAATGAAGGCAGGGGAACACCTATTCAAAACGACGACCGAAAGAAGCATGTCACAAACATCGCCTTGCAGAAACTGAAGGTGGAAGTGAAGGTCAACGTCTAAACAGGCAAGTTGAATCTCAAGGTCATTCAACCTCTTCCTCTGCGCGACCCGTTCACGACCCTTCTTGTCGAACTTTATCAGACTTCCTCTCGAATTTTCCCTCCCTTTCCTGTTTCTAAGATTAGACGAGGTCGCGGCCACAGAAAAGAAAGACTACGCTCAATGCTTTGAAGGAGAAAACAAAAAACTAAAGGGGCAGGCAAAAGGGACGGATGCAACGAGATAGCGGCGGTGGAGGTGCGAAACATATAAAGGTGCACAGTCTCACAACAAGAGTGGGGAAAAAGAGGCGAAATATTAAGCAAGGAGAAGAAGAAGGGAGGCGTGAGGTATGCTTTCCCCACGCGTCTCTTCATATGCAATTCGTTATCTTCAACGGTCGAGATGGTCGCTCCAAACCGCCCCGTCCGCCCGCTGCCCAAGGTCATTCGACATAGAAAGAACTCTGGGGATTTTGTTGGGGAAACATGGAAATAAGCGAGGGAACCAACAGCTAAACCAATAAAAAGTAACATAAAAAAATGAAAACCCCTCCCTCGAATGGACTTCGCTGTGGTTTCCCGTGTCGTGAGCGTCGTGCCGAACCTATGTTCCAAAAAACGAAAAAGTAAAAAGAGAAGAAAAGAGACGTAAGATAAAAAAGAGTCCGTCATGCCGGGTTTTAATATACCATTTCGGGTTCCGCTTCCAAGTTCGTGAGGGAGGCTTGGGCTCCGTCCCCCTTTCTGTCAGGACTCTTCAGGCTAATCGAGCGATTACTTTCTAGGCTCTTGCAAACAAAGGAAAATGACAGTAATAAAACTAAAATATTTCTCATCATGATGGATTCCCAAACTGAGAGGCAGGGGAAAAAGCGAGAATCCAGTGTCGGGGAAGATGGACATAGTGATGATGGTGGCATGAAGGTGCTTATATTGAAGGAGAGTCGGAGGTATGTCGGTGGAGGGGTATCATCGGAACTCGAGGGCACAAAAGCAGCCCTTGTCTTCTACATGTTTGAGCTCGAGCTGTTGGAATCTATCGTGGAAGAGTACGGTTAGTGACCTTCTTAAGATGACTAGGAAGAGTCGAGATCGGAGGCTGGAAGTTGGGAGATGGGAGACAGGGAACCTGCGTACTTTTCACTTTTGAGTGGAAATAGATGCCGCTCACTTCACCCTTGACTTGGTTGAAGCAGATGTAGTAAAACCCCTCAAAGCTAGCGCCGCGAATGGTCGTCACGCGATGGTCAGGCACTAGGAAATGCTCCTTCCACCTCATGAATATGTTTTCTTGTTGGGCGAGATCCCGGATGAAGACTGGGCCTTTGCGCGCCTGGCGCTGATATGGCCGGAACGCGCTAAATTTCGCCCAGTGGCTCAAGTCTACCTTTTCCGTCGCACCCCAGCTCTCGTGATTCGTAATGAAATTGTACTTGGATCCGATGATCTCGCCTTCGAAATATGTCGTCAAGGTCGGGTGGTCTTCGGTAAGATCTGTAATCAAAGTGGTTGTCGGGTTAGCAACTCGACCCACCGTGGTGGCTTGGATGAAGGGCGGTCATACCTTGAATGCGCAGGTAACCGCAGAGGAAGGATTCCCTAAGATCGACATGCTTGATTTCTACTGACACGTCGTATACTTGCCGCTCCGATTGTTGCGTTCCGTGGAACCTAGTGCCCGGCCGGAGGAAGGATGACGGGGATGTTGTAATGGCCTACGAGAAAAACAACAAAAGATGGTCAGCTTCGAGGCAACGCAGCGATAGACTCGCATCAGTATGAACGGGGATGGCTAAGCACCTACCCGCAAGTTTGGGTAGTCAGGGCCGAGAGATGTAGCCGAGTTCTCGTCGGCGCGGGTTTCCAGTTCCCTGAAATCGAGGCTCCGGTCGGATTCTGTCGTCAGCGAAGACCGGGCTTGGTCCGCACCCGAGGGCCGAGAGTCAAAGTCGAGATTCGCTCGGCGCGCGGAAGGCTCTTGCTCGCCGTCGGCGTACTTTGCTAGGTCCATCGCATTATCGACGCCCGAATGCGACGATGTAGGAGTGGAGGTCTCCTGGGCTAGTTGGGGTGAGGGGGACAGGGTGGCGGATCTCGAAGTAGCAGGGGTTGAGTCGTCGTCACGAGCGGTGGTTACCGCCACGACACTGGGGGAATAGGCGCGGATAAAGGAGGCACGTCGGCTGTGGATGGATGTTCATCGGTGTCGAGGTCGGCTTCATCTCGAGGTTCGCTACGAGGGTTTGTCGAGGCATGCGACGGCGAGCCGCGCCAAGACGGTGAGTTTGGTGGCCAGTCCGCGGCTGTCGTGGGCTCCTCTGGACATGTCGAGTGGCTCTGGGAGAGGGGAGGAGTCTGGGGTGCCGTGTTGGGCATGGTGGTTTTACAGCGGAAAGAGGGCTTGGGAAGAGGGAGGAGATGGCGATTGGGCTTCTTTTGATCGACAATCTCCCCTTGGGTGATTGTCGCGGGTTGAGGTTGAGCGAACCGAGCCGTCGGGCACTGTCGTCGTGAGGGAGCGAGCGAGCAAGTGGAGCGGAGCCGTGGAGATAGAGGGTGCAGGGGTAGCGGGGGGGACTGAATCTGGTGGCGGCTGGGGGTTTTACGGGGAAAAGGGAAAAAGCGGGTTTGGCTCGATTTTGGCTCGGAGGGGAGTCACCTCGGATGCAGAACGGCGAGGGAACGAGCGAAGAGTTAGACGAGGAAACCCATTCAAAAAATTCGCGATGATGATACTGGGAGTAAATGTGTCGGCAAAGAGGCGACAAAAGGTTGATCTAGGGTCCCCCTTTGGGCGAACGGGCTGGGCGAAAAGGCAAAAGCAGTATAATGACCCTGGCGCTTTTTTCCTGGGAAGCGGTTGGCGGTATAGGCGAATCAGCGGACTGGGTCGATGCAGGGCTGGACGAAGGGAGCACGAGACGCTTGGGGTGGGAGGAAACAGCAGAGGAACCGAAGGACTCGCGTGGGGAGCGCTGGTCTTGGAAGTGGCCCATCTTCACGGGCCTTCGAGGTACCAGCACCCGCTGTTCGCCCGCTGTGGGAGACTGCATGGGAACCTGATGTCAACGGTCAGGAACTTGAGTGCCAGTCTCGATTCCTGACACTGTCTTCCTCGGCATTGTGACGCAGAAAAACTCTGCTTCGGGTCGTTGTCGACACTGTGGCTCTGAGCTCTGTACTTGTTCGAATCCGGCAAGGGCTGGATGACATCAACGGGAGACGCGAATATTATGGGGAGTGCGCTACCACTAGAAACTTGAGGGAATTGCCCTTGATGGTGAACAAACCTCGCTCGAATTCTTGTTCTAGCGCTGAGAGCAGATTATTAGGCCTTCTTCATCATTTTCCGACCAAAGTGAGAAAGGCAAAAGGGAAACAAGTCTGTCCGTAGTTCCAACCGTCCGCGTTTGGGCAGCTTGACGCAATATTGTATCCACCGCCTATTTCAATGTTCTCTGCAAGCTCCACTACGGAGCGTCCAGAGGGCCCAACCTTACGTTTATAGCGGGGTGGCAAAAGTAGATTAGTTTTTTTTTTTTTTTCTCCTTCTTTCCCGCATGTTTTCGTCTTTTTACGGGGGACATTGGTTTGCAAGGCTTGGGCAAGGCAAGAACAGAATCGTCTTCAACATGGCACTGGACGGTGCCCTATGGAGCTGTTCCTGAGATCTTCGACGACGTAGATGCAGAGTATTGAAACATACAGCCCTGGAGGGATTGGCACCCTTTGAAGTGAGGAAAAGTAATGTGGACGCTGCTGTCATTGTCGACCAGCCACTGGTGCCGAGCAGATCGACTGGTTCGATACATAGGCTCTTGTCTCTCCCTGTGTCCCGCTGTGCAGTAGTCTACGAGCACAGGGAATTTGTGTGATTGAATTTGGGCCTCCACAGGAAGGATCTAGCTTTGCATGAGACCGCATGGGGACACAACCGATGGCGGTAGAACTGCATGAGCTTGCCATCGAGGAGATGCATTTTGGGGCTGGCCATGATCCTGCCTGACTAACTGTTTGGTGATAGGTTATCTAGTAGTATACTGTGAAAACGAAAAGAAGGATGAATGAAGTAGGAAACGAGGGGGAAAAAGAGAAAGAAAAAGGCCCGCTGGCAACTTGCAGACAACAGCCTGAGTTCACACGGCTCAAGCAACTGAGCGTCCACCGTATTATCTTGTTTTGAGCTCAGAGCAAAGGTCTCTTTTTGCCCCAAGGGTAATCGTGGTGACAAGATCTGGCACGTGCGCTGACGTAATGCTTCCCTGTTTGGGGCCTTTCGAGCAGGTCGAGGTAAAGTGACTGCAGGACTGAGCCACCAGCAGGCGTGCATCGGCAAACCGGGGGTGGGAGCTTCTACTATTCATCCGCGCCAGCGAAACGCGGCCTGCGACATCTCATCTTGGCCCATCTCGCAACCAGCCCATTCCCAAACGGAGGACCACGCAGCTATCTTTCGTGCACTTGAGCCATCGAGGAAGCTGCTTCTCAAACCCCTCGACCGTCTCCATAATACACGAATCCATATCCGCGATATATCGGGCCATCGAACGAAGAATAACGCCGAGACCCCCTCGAGAAGCCCCCGCTCCGCGCTGCGCGTCTGCCTTGTCGTAAGCTCCACCGGCGAGCTGTCGCCGCCATCCCCTTTCTCTCGAGCGGAATAAAGCGCCTCCCGGCCCCCGGCTTCCTCCCTCCCGACCCACCGATTCCGCAAGACTTTGCTTCCCGACAAGGGGACGCGAAAATCAATCATGGACTTCGCTCCATATCAATCGTCTCCCCGGAGACCGGCCGGCCCTCCTTCTCCCCGTAAGCGAGCAGCGCTCGCCCCGCGTCTCGACCGACTTCATCCGTCGCTCCCTCTCTCCTTTCCAGCGCCCTAGTCCCCCACCTCTTCAGCACCCTCAACCTCAGAGAAGCTGGCAGCCCACGATCCCAGGGTCCTACCCCTCCGCCGATGCATACAGGGAAGGCGTGAGCGAGTTCGACACGAGTCTGGGCATCCGTCTCGACTATGAAGCTGCTCTTGCGTATCTTGCGCTTCCACCTATTGGAGCTATAATACTGCTGATAATGGAAAGGAACAGCGATTACGTGAGGTATGTGGACTAGAGTCCGCTCATCAGAACGACCCTGAGTAATTGGTCTAATACCAGCCGATTGGCCTCAATTATTAACGCTCGTTTGCCTCTAGATTCCACGCTTGGCAGGCCGCCCTAATCTTTACGGCAATTCTCATCTTCCACATTGTCTTCTCCTGGTCGAGCTTCCTGAGCTGGGTCTTCTTCCTCGCCGATCTCGCGCTGATGGCATTCCTTGCTCTCCGAGCATATCAAGATGCGGACACGTTAGATAGGTATGCAATGCGGAATAGCTATTCCCGGGTGTCAACGCTCTATACTGACCCGGAATTTCTTCTTTCATTTAGGTACGAAGTACCATTCTTTGGTCAAATCGCTGGCAGATTCCTCGATGACGAATGATAGGGCTACGCCTGTTCCCTGCTCCCCATGCCCTTTGAGAAAATACACCCTTTTGCCATTTTCTTCTATATGTCACTTGAACTCAATGGTCACTTATCCCTCTGAGGTGCTATGTTTTCTTCTTCTTCTTCTTCTTCTTCTTCTTCTTCTTCTTCTTCTTCTTCTTCTTCTCTTTCTCTCTTTCTCTCTTTTCGTCTGTTAGTCCGGCGATGTACATGTACACATATTATAATAGTCCCCGTGGTAGGGTTGACGAAGTACGCCCCGGATAGGGTTGGTGGTTGGCCGGTTTTAGCATTGTCACATGAGTTCCTTTTACATATGTTGAAATATGTTGATATTCGTTCATAACGTACATGATTTTGCAATTTACAAAAAGACTGGAAGCCCAACTCTTGAAAAAACAGGTAAACAAAGAGGAATAAGAAACACAGAGACAGCTAGGAAAATCGTGAGTTTTATGTTCTCTTGTCGGTTTAGGCCCTTCAATTACGCAACACCCCTTCAACCTTCAATTGCCGCCTTTTGTGTTCTTACAGCTCCTGCCTTAGCTCTTCAGCGGCATCCCCAGCTGCCTGGGTGCCCTTGCTGATCTGCTTGGCAACCCAGTCCCAGGTGGTTCGGAAGCTCTCTCCTAGCTTGGCGAGGATGGTACCGCTGGGGCTGCTTGTGCCATAGCGGTAGTAGGTAAACTGTTTACGGGCCTCAGCACGAAGTTGGTCCAAGGTAGACCCTTGTGGGACAGGCTACCTCTGGAGTTAGCAATGGTCATCGTATGCTCAAGGGGGCTGGAAAATCAACTTACAATGCCGTAGCTCTCGAGGTAAGGCTTGAGATCGCTCTCGCTCCAGGTGTCGAAAGCGTTGGCCTTAGCAGTAGCGGTGGCCTGGGCAAGGTAGCTGGTGGCAGAGCTCCACTGGGCGCCGCCGGCAGCAGAAGCGGAGTCATAGGCGGACTGAGCAGCGGTCAGGAGCTCGTCTCGGGTGGAAGTAGCCTTTTCGGCGGTAGCCTTGGCGGCAGCGTCGCCGCTGGACAAAAGGTAGTTCCTGCAAGCGAGGTTAGTATTTGGAATTGTCCCCTAACCCTGGCGGGGGTTCCACTCACTTTAGGTTCTCGATGGACCAATCGTCAAAGGTCCATCCCCCGGCAGCGATATGAGCGTTCTTTCGGACAAGGGCACGAAGCTCGTCGACGTTGGAATTCTGGGGAACAGGGATGCCGCGGGCATCAAGGTACGACTTCAAACGGCTCTGGGACCATGTGCCGGTCGCCTTGTCGAAGGCGTCTTGGATCATCAAGGCGGCACTATCGGTCGCCTTGGCGAATTGGTTACCGGCGCTAGATGTGGCGGCACCGAACTTTCCGGCGGTATCTTCGCCGAGGACGCGAGCGCGATGCTTGCGGATGAGAGCACGGAGCTCATTAGCCTTGGTTCCTTGGGGAACTACATTCGAGAGTGTTAGTACGGAAGAATCTCGCTTCGGCTGATTTGTGGTGACGCACCTGTGATGGCGTTCTCATCGCAGAACTTCTTGAGCTGTGACTCGGACCATGTGTCGAGAACTTTGTCGGAGACGCTGGCGAAAGCGGACTGAATGGCCTCGGAGGCGGTGGAGGTGGCATCCTGCTCCTTGAGATACGCGATACGAGCATTTCGTCGGACAGCAGCGACGAGTTTGTCGCGCTAGAGTTATGTCAGACTTGAGTTTCATCCTTCCCATTTCGTGGTAAAAGGGTTCTTCTTACGTTCTTGGGCTGAGGCACGGAAACCCCACGCTCATCCAGCCACTTCTTCAGATCAGAGGCTATAGATATCGTTAGTTGTGTCGAACGTCGAAGCCTTTATGGGTTGAACCTACTGGACCAGGTGTTGTAGAGCCAGTCACCGGGATAAGCAGATGTTTCGCCAGCCTTCTGGGCAACGGTCTCGTAGTTGGAGCGAACTTTCTGGAGCATGACGTCATGCGTACGGGGTTGGGGCACAGGAATGTCGTGCTTATCGCAGAAAGCCTTGAGCTGGCTCTCGCTCCAGCTGTCGAAGATCCAGTCCTTGACATTGCTCCAGGCGTTCTGGGCATTGTCTTCGGTCTCGTACCACGTCGACTTGACGCGGTTCAGGAGCGTGTCCTTGTTAGCCTTGACATCACGCTCGATCTCCTGACCCTTGGACTGCAAAAACGTCTGGAGCCTTTCAGCATCCCAATCATTGTAGGGGTTACGACATGGTTATCCCAGTTCTTTTCCACAATGTTTTGGAGGTCCTTTCGGTCTGAGGCAGCGGGGTAGGGGATGTTGTGGTCGGATAGCCATCGCTCAAGCTCGGTCTGGTGCCACTTGTTATACGCTGTGAGGATCAAGAGTTAGCCACAAACTGAACATCCCATTCAAATCATATTCGTTTCCGCGTACCAGTATTGGAAACCCTAGCAGAGGCTTCTACAGCCAGTACGGCCAGAAGAATGGCGTTTGAAACCTTCATTGTACTATAGGGATGGGTTCTAGTGAGAATGAGTTCACTGGGGGACTGCGTGGTAGTTTCGAAATGGACGGGTTAAAAAGGACAATTAGATGTAGTCGAGTCCTACTATTGTGTTTGATTTTACAATATTACACACATAAAGGGAGACAGGAAGGAGAGCAGTAAGAAATTTGGGAATTTCCTTTTTAAAGAGAAGGGCTATGGGGATGGAACGACCAGTGCAATCATCACGTCACCGGAAGGTCACTGGAAGGTGCGACGGTGTGGCTAGCTTCATCTTTCAAATCTGGAGCATCTGTACCGGGCAACACGGCCTGGAGTGACGAAGCACGCACCTCCTAGGGAGACTCGGGAGGCTTAAAGGTGATCGTCAGTTGAATCAGGACAATAGTGTCGTCATTCTTCTGCGCTGGGCGATCTAGTGCATGACGAACCAGCCGCCACATAGGTATCCAACCACACCGGAAGCCCACTCGTGGCACATGTCGACCGCCATGTCTGATAGCAAGCTCCGCACACATATGAAAAGGAGAAGGGAGAAAAAAAATACCAGGTAGCTCCCTGCCCTAGAGAGAATTCATTGGGAACTCTAGTACTGTTTGAGTTGCTCGCTCCATTCCTTGGTTTTGATCCACCGTGTGTTTGGCTTTGACGAACTCACAACCCAAAATAACGTCACTGTCCACACCATTGGGTTAGTGTGGCATCGGTCTCTTCTTGTTCGTGTACAGGAGGTGTGGGACGAAACGAAACACGCTTAGTCAGTTGCTGCTCGCTCATTCACAAAGTTTTCTCTCGACCAGGGAATAATACAAGAGGTGGTTCAAGCAAGGCACAAGGCAAGCTAAATTTTAGTACTTGAGGAGTATTAACCTTGCTTTCACCTCAAATTAATTCGTCCCATCGGAGTTGGATCATGGAGAAGCGTGATTCTGCCAGTCTCGATGCCCTCACTAGGCAAACCAGTTCTTTTTGTCTTTTCTAGGTTGCAAGTCCCATTGTAGCTAGGGATAAATTCCCATCGCTCATTGCGGTTGACCTTGAAGGAATTGTTTCACAACTCTCGCAGCAGCAAGATTATCACAGCTAGCTAGCTCTATTCGACAGGACCATCTCCTGTGTCCTATCTCCCCACCCTTCATGTCTGATGACTGCTACCAATTGTCGCCAGGTAGCTTTTAAGGCAGATTTATGCTGACTCATTTTCGTAGTCCATTGTCTGACGAGAGATCAATGGATTGGATGTGACGGGTTTGAAGATAATGGACCAAATCTCTTAGCTCACTCGTGCCTTCGGCCGAGTTGGCGCTGGGGCAATTGGGAGAGATCAGCAGAAATGGGCCCGGACCGTCTGGCGGGAGTCAAACCCGAGCTCCAAACTAGAAGTCAGCACTTCATCAACGTTTTAGGGCTCGGATCCAGCCGCAGAAGCCTAACCGTTTCGAAACGGTTTAGCTGAAGGAGGGGCGGCAGAGAGCACGTCCCCGCCCACGGCTAAGGAAAATGAAAGCTCGCTGACAGGGGCCAGCCCCCACTACCCACTACGCCGCCGCAACTCCAAAGGCGCTAGTCCCTCTGGAAGCCCATCAAGGCTCCTACACAACCCCTAAAAAACAAGGGTCCTGTTCCAATATTGCAGCCGTGGACTTGAAGCGAAATTTCCTCCAAACACTCGATAAAGAGTGGACACTCCTTGGCGGGGTTTTGTCAAACTCCCGATGCCCCGTGGAGGCCTCCCTCCTTGCCTTCACCTGCTGGATCCGTCCAATGAAAGTTCAATGGATCCAGAGATGCGTCCCGTTAGGATAGCACCTCGGGAAGGCCCTTCCTTCCCCCATGAGGCCAGGATGGACCCGTCCGTTAGCCCTCTGCCTTGCCCCTCCTCTTATGGCCCCTTCCCCGCCTCCTTTGCCCTTTCTTTTTCTACTTCGTTTGAAGTTCCCCTCCTTCTTCCCTTGTTCGTCTTCACAACTCAAGAATTTACCTCTGCATCATAAACCGCTGACACTTTCCGTACCTTGCTCCCCCGATGTCCTTTTTCAAAAGCTCACCCAAGAGTTTGATACGCTCACCTCGTCCTTCGGGGATAAGAAGGACGAGACCCCGGCCCAGAGCCACGGGGGTGGCGGCCAACGGGACTACCGTAAGTTAAAAGTAACCCCCATCTTGAGGCTTGGGCTAGTCTTCATCGCTTGCTGGGAACGGTTGCCCTCCTTAGTTTTTGCCACCCCGATGTGGGGACTACCCAAGAGACAGAGAAACTGACATGCTTTCCGAGCAGCCCAGCCAGGCTATCATCAGCCTTACCAGGGAGGCGGATCGCCTTACCCTCCCCAACAGCAGCAGAGCTACCCACCACAAGGCTACCAAGGAGGAGGTCAGCCTCCTTACCAGCAGCAGCACGGCTACAGTTCGCCGCCTGAGCAACAACCTTATCAGGGTTATGGCGCTCCTCCTTCCCAGCAACATGGATATGGCGCTCCACCTCCTTCTGGTCCGCCAAGCGGCCCCCGATGCCGGAAAACCTGCCTCCTCTGCCTCAGGGCTGGGTAGCGCAGTGGGACTCCCAACAGAGCAGATATTACTATGCTGAGCAAGCAACCGGCCGCACCCAGTGGGAACGACCTCTGCCTCCAGGCTATTCGGCGAACCCCCATGGGCGGTAGTGACCATACTCGAGGGCACGGAGTTCCTTATGCAGGGGGCCATGGAGACTATTCTCATGGTGGACAGTACGGCGGTGGCCATGGTGGCCATGGCGGCTATGGCGGTCATCATGGTGACAGTCACTACGGTGATGGACATCATAAAGAAAAGAAGAGCGGAAAGAGTGGCATGCTCATGGGCGCAGCCGGAGGTCTCGCCGTCGGTGCTATTGGAGGCGCCTTGGTCGCCAACGCTCTCAGTATGGCATTCACTGTCCTGTTTCCGCTTGCTCTTCCGACTATTGGTAACTAACATTTGCTTTAGGTGATTCGGATGATGAACAACACCACCACCATTACTATGGCGCCCCAGCTCCGCAGGCGGGTTATGGTGGTTACCAAGATCCCAGCATGCCTCCCGCTGTACTCCCTCCTACTGATGTTGACGGCAGCAGTGTGTCCTCGAGTGACCGTGAGGAGGTTGAGGAGGCTCGGGCAGAGTATGAAGAGGCTCTCAGAAACGCCGCAGATTCAGATGCGAGCAGCAGCGACCTCGAGGAATTGGAAGAAGCCCGTGAGGAATACGAAGAAATTTACGAGGAGGTTTACGAAGATTAAGCATAGATAACGAACTTCTATTTTCTTATCCTTTTCCTGTTTGATGGCCTAGGATTTCCTTTGCATTCACCTGATATGCTAGGTATGCCCGCATATCTAGGCGTTGCGAGGAAAAGGAGGGTGGGGGAACCCATGAGAGAGAAGAACCAACATTAGGGACCGAAAGAACAAGTAAATAATAACGTTATAGTCCCCCATTCAGCATTTTCCATTCTTGCTTCAAGCGAATAAGACGGAAACTGCCATGATAAGAGCACCATCAATTCCCAATGTGTCGATTTCTTGCAGCACGACGCGCGTAAGACGTTGATGATTGGTAGTCGCATGAAAATAGCACATATGCTCTGTTGCGCCATTCCATTTCCCGAGCTGAGCAGCCCGTTCTCGTGCTTCTCGACACCAATCCTATTAGTATACCCGATGCGGGATTTCCCACACAGCTGGGCTGACGAGGGGTGATAAGTCCTGCCTTGGGCTGCAGCATTGCGAGAACACAGACGACCCCCTGGGCTGCCTCCCCAGGCTACCAGCCGTGCCGCCGGCTGCTACGGCAGCCAAACGGTTTGTCTCTGTCGATTCTGCCATTTTCTAACCCTCCAACGCCGCCAAAACACGACTGAAATCACTGTCTGGATTTTTGTTTTCTTCCCCCACCTCGTCACATTTTTGGCTTGGCGCTGAGGGGTCAGGGACCCCGAAATCAGCCCAATCGTGCCCCCTCCTTTTCCATCTCTCGATGGGCCACTGACACGAGTATGGTGTTCTGGGCTCCGTTCGCGTGCGCGCGCGCCGCCTTCCTCATTCATCAGCCTCCACATCCCCACACTACGTACCTCACACACGCCCCCGAATTTATTGGCGCCTCGGAACCCCTCCATCCCGCCGCTAAAGAAAACTCGAGCGGAATCCTCATTGCGACTTCTCCTCACCCCCAACCTCACATTCTTCTTCACCAGATTTTGGACTAGAGCTTATTTCGTAGTCTAGCCATCATGTCTTACTATCCGGGTCAGGGCCACGGGCACGACGGCGGCGGCGGTTACCCCGGCCAGGGGTACGGTGGTGGGTATGGGCATCCCCTCCTGGAGGCCAGCACTATCCCCCTCCGCAGGGACAGTATCCCCCGCCCCAGCAGTATCAGCAACACCAACAGCACCAGCCCCAGGGCCAATACTATCCCCCTCGAGACCCTCCCCCTCCCACCTCGATCGTTATGGGATGCCTAATCACCAAGGTGCGTCGCCGCTTGATTAACTCGAAGCCATCGATTTATCCTGCTGAAGATACTCGAAGCATGAGAATAAAAGTACCCAATTGCCAATTTACGCGCGCTAATATCTTTCTCTTTTTTGTTTTCTTCTTTTAGGCGGGGACACGGTTATCAAGGCGGCGGCACTCGCTCAGGAGGATCTGCTCCACCTCCCCCACCTCACGGAGCGCAACAGTTTGGCCACGGCGCCCCAGAGGGCTATGCGTTCCAGTATTCCGACTGCTCGGGAAAGAGGAAGGCTCTTTTGATCGGCATCAACTACTTTGGCCAGGATGGCGAACTTCGCGGATGCATCAACGACGTTAAGAACGTGTCGGCCTTTTTGACCGAGAAGGGATACCGGCGCGAGGACATGGTCATCCTGACGGACGACCAGCAAGATCCTAGGAGCCACCCCACCAAGGACAACATCCTTAGGGGATGCATTGGCTCGTGGCCAACGCCCAGCCCAACGATGCCCTGTTCCTTCACTACTCTGGTATGGGTTATCCGAGCTTTCCTTAACTTACTCACCGTTTCGCGCCAGGTGGTAGACGCTAACCTAAAGGCGCTCGCGCTTCTGATGTTTAGGTCATGGAGGCCAGACAGAGGATCTCGATGGCGACGAGGAAGATGGTTCGGACGAGGTCATCTATCCCGTCGACTTTAAGCAGGCCGGCCATATCGTGGATGACGAGATTCACCACATCGTTGTCAAGCCCTTGCAGCCTGGTGTTCGCCTCACTGCCATCTTCGACTCCTGCCACTCGGGCTCCGTCATGGACTTGCCCTACATCTACAGCACCAAGGGTGTACTCAAGGAACCTAACCTTGCCAAGGAGGCTGCTCAGGGCCTGTTCAGCGCATTCTCCGCCTATAGCCGCGGTGATGTTCTCGGTGCCGCCCAGAGCATCTTCGGCCTCGCCAAGTCCGCCGTCTCTGGGGATGGTGCCTATGAGAAGACCAAGGAGACTCGCACCTCGCCCGCCGATGTTGTTATGTGGTCCGGTAGCAAGGATAGCCAGACTTCGTAAGTAGTTCTATGCGCCTTGATTCCCTTTCACTCTATATTCCTTCTTTTTCTTTACTTTGAGGGGTGAGCTGGCTAACGCGAACGCTTCATCGACAGGGCCGACGCTACTATCAACTCTCAGGCTACCGGTGCCATGTCTTGGGCTTTCATGTCAGCCATGAAACAAAACCCTGAGCAGAGCTACGTCCAGCTCCTCAACAGTGTTCGAGATCTGCTCGAGGAAAAATACTCGCAGCTACCCCAACTCTCTGCTAGTCATCCTATTGGTAGGTTCACGCATGAATTTGACCGATCAGATCAAGCCATACTAACCCTGGAGTTTGTAGACACCAATCTGCGCTTCATCATGTAAATTTTGAATTTCGAGGAGCAGAGAAAGATGGCAGAACAGTCATTTGGGATTCGATGAGACATCTATTAGGGAGTGACCGGGTTAGAGAAAGTAAAATGAGAAGAAAAGAAAAGAAATTCACTTAGAGCCTTGAAGACCCTCACGTACACCGCCTTTGCCCTCTGTTCCAAGATCACCCTTAGATTTGTGTTGGGCGTGGCATCTCCGAGAGCAGGTTACAACCCGCGCTCGGTTTTTTATTCACCCTGATAGCTGCTTTTTTTCTTTTTGGGAAAGAAAAAGAAAAGACCACAACCCCTCTTTTTGGAGACGAGGCATCCTTAGCTAGGCCATGTACATGGCCATCCTCTTGATACTAGGTTCTCGCCCAAGTACGAGGCTATTCCTCCACATACCCAACTCTAAGACATCGGCAACAACTCGGATTCTTTCAGCCTCGCTTCACAAATTTTTGAAAATCGTTACGGTATGATGGGAAGGACCCTTGTTTCCAAAACGGCAGAGAATTCCCCTCCCGTACCTTTCCATGTGAGTTGATTGGGCGCCCTGGGCCTAGCTGGGTTTGCACTGCCTCATCAGCTCCGCGCCGGGCCATAGGGCGAAACAAGGTTCCGCGCCTCCGCATTCTGCGGACCCGGGTCCGAATCGGAATCGGGGCCTGGCGATCAGTAAATGGACAGCAAGAACGAGGGGAAGCCAGAAATTCGCCAAAAATAAAAGATGAACTGAATGGGGGTGGGCAAGCGACATGCCGATAGCGCAACAGAGTCGTATCTCGGCCACTTCCACCTTGGCCTATCGCCCCATCTGACGCTATCACGGGGCCTGACGACTGCGGGACAAGACTGGCGAGCGGGCCGGGATTATAGTGTGTGGCCAATGGTGTGGAAGGACGGCGCCACACCGTCAAAGAAATAATGATCTTTTGTGGCGCCCTTTGATTCCTCTTGAAACGATAGCGCCGGTGTGGCCCGTCCCAAGTTGCTCGAGCTGAGCTCCCCACCTGGAGCTTCGAAAATGAAAATTAGAGAGGGATAAAGGCAATAAAACCGAGAAAACTAACGGCTGATAGTAGGGTCACAAAGAGTTATTTGAGATGCAGTAGATTTGCCATCAGAAGGCTGGTTTCAATTCATCATAGCCGATTAGAACAAAGAAAAAAAAACCGGGTGAGGGACATTGCAAAAAAGATCCGTCAAACGAAACAGTGGCATGTAAAATAGAAAGGGAATCGCGTTTTTCCTATGAATTTGCACAACATGTGCCTCAGCTTTCCATCCTATTATCCAAGTCCATGACCGAGGTGAGTAGAAGTGGGTGTCTCGGAGATTAAGTTGGTATCGGTTCGTCTGGCAAGGATTCAATTCAAGGTGTTCTGCTCTCTAGAAGCAGCAGTCGAGACACTCGAGACAGCATTCGCAAGTTTCGCCGCAGAGCCAGCAGCAGCACATGGCGGCGATACTGAAAACGTATGTTAGCAAGAACGAAATGCGTTTGGGCTAGGTGCGATATGGGTTGGAAGGGTACATACCAGGTGTAAAGGCAGCCGTGGCTCTTCTCTTGAGGGGAGGGGCCTGCTGGTATTGCATCTAGAAAGAAATGTCGTCAGATTTTGGGGGCAACGAGGCGCCGGCGGGGGAACCATTTGTTTGCTTCCGCAGAGTGAAAACTTACGGGCTGGGGAGGAGGATAGCCTTGAGGGGGATAGCCACCCTGCTGGGGAGGGTAGCCTTGGGGAGGGTAGCCGCCCTGTTGGGGGGATAGTAACCACTGTGACGTGAGAAGGGCGTTAGCTCAGGGTCCTGTTTTCGAGAGTCGCGCCACTTTGGGGGCGATGCCGGTTGAGCAAGAGCCTCATGGAGGGGCTCTTGGCCCTAGCAGCCGGCGCAAGGGAGGGAAAACAACAAACCCTTGTTGAGACATGTTGAACTTTTGG
The DNA here is from genome assembly GCA_949357655.1 of Parascedosporium putredinis. Lineage (NCBI taxonomy): Eukaryota > Fungi > Ascomycota > Sordariomycetes > Microascales > Microascaceae > Parascedosporium > Parascedosporium putredinis. Next base: position 1,004,658 of record CASHTG010000003.1, read on the forward strand.
AAGAGGAGGGGGAAGTTGACGGGTTGGGTGGTAAGGCTGTGGAAGAGAAGGGAACGTCCGAATAATAAGTCAAGAACAAGAAAGTTAAGCCTTGTCCAAAAGAGCGGGATGGGACGGGGCAAAGAGAAAAAGGGGGAAAAGATCAAGGGAAAGAGACAGATGAGAAAAATGGGAAAGTGGGTAATAAGGGTTTCAGAAGGGGGTAAAAAGAATGGGAAAATAACGGGGGACTTTTTTTTTTCTTCTCTTCTCTTGTGACTGAGCTTGAGCCAGCCGGGAAGGAAGGAAGGACCCAAGGGATCAGATGGGGGTGATTCTCGTCTGGCTCTGAATCCTCGTTTTCGGACACATCATTGCAACTGAGCCGAAGCGGAAGCAAGCCAAGACCATCCCTTCCCCAATTGCGTACCTCGAGACGCCAAGCACTGCTTCTCAACAAGGGCATCAACTTGCAACTCCACATGCTTTGGACGCGGACACCACAAACGCCACTGTCTTTGGGGCACTCGGGCCTGACATACTCCCCCTTGCACCCACCTTTTTTTTTTTTGCCTGGCCTTCTCGCCAAGGGCCGAGGGCGTCCGTAGACGAAGCGGGCCTGGGCTGGATGACAACAGCTCAGACTTTTGCTTTGAACTACTCTTTTCTTACTTTAATGCTGTCTTTCTACATCCACATGGGGAGGCAAGGGAGACGTCAGAAGGTTTTCGCTCGGGTTGCTAGCGCTAGGGGTTATTGAGGCAGCGTCAAAAATAGAATCGCGCTGGCGATAAGGAAGGAATGAAAACAAAGCCTCACTGCAGTCTAGCCCACACGAGCCGACCAGCCGACCGGATCGAGCGAACTTCTGCTTGGTGCTCCGCTGTGCATTGTTTATTAGGCTTGCTGGTTGGGTGGTTACGAGGATCGCCCCGTTGGCCCGTTGTGGCTGGTCCCGCAGTGCACCCCAGAGAACGTGGGTCGCCTCACCCCAATCGCAAGCTGGTTCCTCTCCTCCTCCCCCAAGGCCGTCGGACACCACAATCGCTCTTGACCCCCGAGAGAAACCAATTCATTTGGGATCTGCGCATGTGATGAACAATGATCCTTTCAGCGAATGGAAGCATTATCGCCAACCTGCCATCACCCCCGAGCCGTCCTCTAGCCGTCCTGTCGGCTTTGCTGTCAGCAATCCCTCACCTGCAACTATCGAGGGGCCCAAGTTTCACAGCTGCTGACTGTACAGGGATATCAGGGCCTTTTGAGATGCCGAGTCCACCAGGGTCGGTGTCATATCAGCCCCAGGGCTCGATCTGGATTCGTCAGGGCCTGGCAGTGGCACCCTGGGTTGGGTCCTTGGACGCGCGTCCCTCTCCACTGATTCGCTCACAGCCGTGACTACCGACGGATTAGGTTCAATTGTGGATGAGACGGTCAGGGTCCGATCTGCCCCGTAAGGCCACCACGATGCGCAGTGGCACCGCGCACCGCCTTCTCGAAGTGTGGCTCAGGGTGAGGGCTTTCTGAAATTGATGCATCGCCAGTAGCCCAACAAGAACTGCATTCACCACCAATATCTGTCGCTAGTTCCGTGGCGCATGGTCAAGCTAGCTGCGGCTGACCTGCCTTCCCCCTCCATTGAACCGAATTTTTAAGCCTCTGCGACCACCGTACTTGTAATAATCTTGGGGAGGACTGTACTGGAATGTTTACAACCATCATTGCTTGAAGGTGCCAAGGTAAAGCAGTCCTGTCAAATGAGGCCTGGAACGGGAATCTTCCATTTTCCTTCTTTTCCTGGCTTGTCAAATCTCGAGCACTTTTCGGTTGACAGCTCGCTCATAATATCAGGAGCGCTTGATTTATCGGCCGACTTCAGGAAGCCGCTCAATGTGGACTGCTCCCTGGCTTCCTTCGTTTCGCAACACCATCTCTTTTGCAGTGCTCGTGTTACGCATTTGTTTCCTTTGCCAAGCCTATAGTGACCCCGAAATACCATCTCTTCAACACCAGTCGGCAAACTCGAAATTTTTCGACTCCGAAGCGCATGACGTGGAATCTCGCGATGGGCAGAGTCGTGCCGACTGATCCGGTCAAATTGCTCAAGTGTTTCGAACGCGTCTGTCCCCTGAGGCTCGGCGGCTATTGCTTTTCCGTGATCTTCTTCTTTTCTTCTTCCTTGGCTGCACTTTCCCTCATGATTCGTAGCCCACCTTCAGCGGTGGCCCAGCCTTCTTGAGGCGTGCGAATTCCATCACTGGTGATCCCGTAAACAAATCGACAGCAGTTGTGGTTCCTGTCGTTCATCGTTTTGTTTGTGAGAAGTGCGGCGGCACAAACCGTCATCATGCGTCAAGACAGGCTGCCAGGTGTGTGGATTAGTCTCCGAAAGACGCACATTTGTCTTGCCTGGTGCAGTGCTCTCTCGCCCATTCCAAACCATGACCTCAAGCCAAGGCCAAATTGCCGTGCGCTGCAACGGTCGCTAATGCCGGAGGGGAAAAGAAAATAGTAACTTACCGAACCCAAGGAGATATGAAGGGGACGGGCTCAATCTTCGTCTCCATTAAAAGCAGCCATCCCCTTGCAGTTCTATGGATGGGCATTCCCAGATTCCCTCACTCCCCCTTCACTTCCTATCTCACTACCCCTAAACTTTTCGATTCCACTCCCCCTCTGCCTGGTTGGTGCCATTTTCTCCTCCTAGCCCACGGGCATCGGAGTGTTTTTTTAGGCGACCCAAACCCTGAAAGCCGCACGCTTGTTGATGTTCGCCGAAAGGTGCAGCTCTTGGCACACCGCGCTCGCCTCGATCCCGCTCTCGCCAATCTTCCTCGGTGTGGCCTGGCAAGGTGTGTGCCATCACGTGAAACAACCTCATGGGTTTTTAACTCCCATCTCAACCTCATCCATTATAATTGCCTGGCCAAGATGTAGGAACAAAAGATTCGCTTCTGTGGATGCCCTCTCGATACTCTCTTCATGGGCATCTCGAGTGATAAGGCAGCATTCACGAAGCCCTAGCGGTGCTTCTTGCGCGTGGCATGCCTGCTGCCTCAACGCCGCCCCTACTCTAGCTGAGTAGGCTTAGCAAATATGAATCAGACAGCCCAGTCTCGTACAAGAGCGCGGACTTTAGGGTCTTCCCATACGGGCTCGAACCTTGGGGGTATTCCTCTCCAAGCCCGTGGCCTGGGGGAGTCCCACTAATTGGGGGTTTGAAGAGCGAAAAATAAAACTAAGGTAATCACAAGTGGAGAATGAGAGGACGCGAAAAAGCTTTGTTCTTCATGAAAAGACGAACGGGGATCAACGTTCGCGAGCCGGCTGCGGCTCCTTGTATTTATGTAGATCGTTGCACGTGAAGCTATCTCAATATTTACAAGATAAGGTTGGGGAACATTTGAGAAGGGAAAAGAAAAAGGGATGCTTGATTGCACGCCAGGAGATGGTGTTGAAAGTAGGTCAGGTCATGGCTCCAGCCACCACAAACCCGCCAGGGATGAGGGCCACGGAGCGTAGAAAGGGAGAGCAGGAGAGAGACCTCGTCGACAGGAAGAAAGGGGTAGAGGAGGTTGAGGTCGTCTCTTGAGGGGGTATCGATCATTTAAGGGGAGTCTCGACGGTGATGCGCGAGCTACCGGCGCTCCTGTAAGCCTCGGTGGCGACAACCATGTAGTCGTGGGTGCCGAGGGGCATGCCGGCCTTGGTCCAGGCATCGAAGAAGACGCCGGTGTCAACGGTACCGCCGGTGCGCTTCTCGGTACGGATGGCCCAGTATTGGTTGAAGGTGGAGGTTCCCTCAATTGATGGCTGCTGCACGCGGGTGCTCTGGAAGAGGTTGTAGGTGCCGTCGGGGGTCTGGACGGTACCCTTGGGGTGGCCGAGCCGCCGGGGTTGTACTCTCCGTAGTTCTCGATGATGTAGTATTCGACCAAGGGGTTCTTGGTCCAGCCGTAGATGGTGAGGTACTAAGAAAAGGCACGGCAAAGTTAGAGGTCAAGTTCTATGTAGTCAAGTGCGCGCGAAGGCTGGTTACTTACAGCGTTGCCGTTGTTTACGGGAGTCCAGGTACCGGAGTAGGTAATGTTCCTATAGGGCGAGGGTGGGTTTGTTAGCTTTGCAGAGACGGGGCCATCAGTCAATATGATCTGACGTACTTGGCGCTGCCGGGGCTCCAGCCCTTGCCGCCGACGAGGTTACCGCCGGACTGCCAGTCGACGCTGTAAGAGCCGCCGGCAAGGTTGGTGTAAGTGACGGGTGAGGCACCATCAGACCACCAAGAGTAGTAGTAGCCGTCGTGGGTGCCGGCAGAGTTGGCGGTGATGCCCTGCCTCCTCATGAGGTCGAAGGGGAGGCAGCGGGGGAGGCAACCGCACCGGTGACGGCGAGGGCCACAGTGGCGAGGGTAGAGAAGAACATGTTGGCTCTTGTGTGTAAGAAGCAAGTTGGAGAAGAAGAAAAAGGCGATGCTGCGATACTACTGGTTATGGAGGGTGTGGGAGGTTGAAGAGGAGAGAGAATAGGATTGATTCCTTGAGGGTCGGATAGGAGGACTTATATAGTAGGATTTTCTTTTCCTGTTCTTGTTTTTTGTTCCTGTCCATCTTCTCATGGATTAATATGATATTGGGAGAGGCTAAAGGGGGTGCGAATAGATTCCATCCCACGGGGTAAAGTGAAGGACTGATGAGGAGGCAGGTGGTGGAGAAACGACAAAAGAAAGGTCTTGGTCACCATACGCTTCGGTCAGTCCTCAAGGCACGCCTCGTTTGGTTACATCGAGATCCGGCCGAGCCTCCGCGGGTTCACTTGACAGTTGAAGACAAAGGACATGGGCAGTCCCCCAACGAGCCATGCCCACCCCTCTCCTACTTTCCCCGCTCCCCGCTCATCATGGGGGAGGGGGGAGGACGGGTGATCGCGGGCGGTCGCTGCATTCATCTCTAGCCTTTCCGGAAACCCCACACCGATGGGCCTTCTATCCTGCCTTCTCGACGATGGGGCCCAAAGGACCAGTCATGGCTTACAAGATCTGAACAGTACAAGTGCACATACTCTCCCGGCCTGGCATGGCAGGGGGGCGCCACTTTCTGGGGTACGCTCCAACTACCACCTCCGCCCGCACGCTAACCACGCGGGAATGCTGAAACCGCCAGTCTCAATGACGACGTGTTGCGACCATTTGGGAGAGCACGCACACCTACAGGCCGCCCTGCAACTACGGGAGAGGGAAAATATTTCACGGGGAGCGGCATTTCTGTTCGGCTGATGAGAGGAGAAAAAAAGACACAAAGATGAAATATTAAACCATAGGGAAGAAAAGGAGAATTACACGACCCGGAACGCCAAGCAGGCAAAAGGCACGGAAGGGCGACAATTTCGAGCCAGACGGAGTAATAAGGCGCAGGTTCCACGGAGTCGACCACTGGGACTTTGAGCGCGTTCTCGGCTGCTCGTGAGATAAAGGGGCCAAGACCAGCGCCAAGCACTGCTGTGGAGAGAAAAAGCAGTAACACTACAAAACAATGGATCATTGATCTTTACACTCATTGAAGCGTGGAGTGGCCCGGTGCCCATCAATAGGTTCACCTCTGCTCCTACAGGGCTGTCGCTCCGTCTGCTGTATTTCATCTTATCTAGAATCAGGTAAAGCAAAAGGATTGAACCCTACATGAAGAGCAAGACGACGCCATATCCTGGAGCCGCCAGGCACTCGATGCGCACAATTCAAGGACCCGGTTAGGGGCGAGCAAATCTCATCAAGGTTGGCTAACAGAACATTATTGGAACATTCATGGGGTGAGGTCCAACGTGCTGCAGTGTCCCCCTCGCACGGCAGTCTCGCTGTTTTCCCACCCTCCACCCTCCACCCTCCAACATACACCCTGCACCCCTCCCCCAAAATCCCGACTCCAAGCATTTAAATTGCGACACGACTACCCATAGGTTCTCCAGAATGGGTGCGGGGAGCAGGACGAAGGGGTGCGGAGAATAAGCGTGAACCAGGTTTATAGATTGCATCGTCTCTTCGACTTTTGCCGGTCATTTCAGAGCCTATCGTCTTTTGGGGGTGTTCCACCTTCCAACATAGGGCCATGTCACGAAATTTTACGAGAGGCTTGGCTTGTTCTGTTCCTTTCTTCCATGCCTTCGTTTTCGAGTTTTTTTTTCTCTTTTCCTGCTTATATTTCTTTTCTCTTCTCACTATTGTTCCCCTGATCCAGCCATTCCAATATGTATCGCAAAGGGTGGAGAGGCGGAGGCTGAGGACATCATGGTTAACACTGAGCGATTATTATTCGTGGGAAAAGAGTCGAGGACAGAGACCCATCTAAAGTGGGAAGTAACGAGGCGAAGAAATGGCCATAAGGAAACTCTTTCAAGAGCAGCCCGGGGAAGTACCAAGATGAGCATTCGCCTCGGCAAGTGCGATCGACAAGGCTTCAAGGCCATCCAGGTTCACGTTACCCTTGCGGGCGACGGATGATGCGCTGCGGGCTGAAAGCGTCGATCATGGCCACATTTAGTGAGTGGGACAGTGGCCTGACAACCTTTTCTGTCTCTTTTTCTTGGTGGCTCTTTCTCTCTTTCTAAGAAAAGAATCAAATCTTATATGGAGCAAAAGAGGTAGAAAAAACCGCACCCAGTGATAGCCACTTTTTTGGTCTATAGACGGATGGGTCGATATGCACCAGTATTCCATTGTGCGGTGTAGAATCCTGATCTTTACCGGTTGCACTTACACCCACCCATTCAGCCATCGGATCCGTTGATCAATGCCAAGCCTGAGCAGGATGAAGCTCTATTGCAGCCTCTCCCGTTCGACATTGCTTCGCCCTGTGCCCTACTATCGCCCCTTGATTTTCGACACCCCGCTCTCTGGAGTGGAGCACAAGAGGGCGGCTTGACGAAGGTTTTCTCGGGTTCTCTCCAGCCCCTTGCCTGCTCGTGATGATGGCTGGACACGAACGTCGTCTGGTGTTACATGTATGTTATTGGGGTCAGATCCTATTACCTGTCAAAGTAAAGCCGCTTCTGAATTTATCCATGGTCCCATCTTTGTTGCATCAACACCCCGTCCCCACACCCCCTGCGCCCTTATGAAAGCTGCCTCTGGACCTACCCTCGTCGTCGTCTGCTCTTGCTTGTGTCGCGACTGATATTTTACATGTAGTGCCAAGGGGTGGGAGAGAAGGACAGGGCAAGGAGAAACATCGTCGTCATCAGTTTCCATACCTTCAGGTTCGTCCTCGTAGTCCATACCCCCACGTCAAAGCGTTGCATTGGCAGTCCTTGGTCTGCCCAAGCGAATATTGCAAATTCCATAGCTCCTCGAAATCTACATAAAAGTCTGTCTAGATTATTGGCCACTGCTGGCCATGTACACCTCTAGCTCGATATCATAAGAACGCATTTTGGCCAAGCCATGGTCTCATTAATACCGTCCACCCATCGCTGCGTCCCGCATCCACATTCAGACCCAACTTCATCTTTAGATCTGGGATATGATCATCTTACCTCATGACGAAGCCATCCCAACTACCCCGCACAAATTTGCTCTTCTCTCCCTCGCAAGGGAAGGGGGCGTGCCAGAGCGGGATAGGAGAAGGAGGTTGAGAAGGAAAAACGGGGTCGTAGTTTAATATCAGACGCTCACGAGATTTGCGCCCAAGGGGGCACAGGGATCTTAGTTTTGGAGGGGACCTCTCCAACGGAACATCAGTTGATGTGGATCAATCATGAAGCACCATCCCATGTCTGTATTTCCCCACAACTCAGCACGGAAGACCTTGATTGAATGCCTCTGCCTCTGCAAGACAACGTGCGTCAAGCATAAAGGACTCAATGGGATTCACCCATCCATCAGAAGCCACCTTCACTCCCCAGATTCTGGCGTTATTTAGCCTCTGACAGAGCGAGATGAGAGGATCGCTTCTGTTTCGCGGTTTGCTACAGGGATGCTTCGTCTGCCAGGTTCCCGTGCCCTCATTGTGGACTTAACGTACAACGGCTTTGATCCGGACCTTGAGCCCGCGTGAGGGAAAGGATCAGCGGACCCGCAAACCAAGTGCACCTGAAATTCCATGAAGATTCATGGTTTCTTCCATTCACCCAAGTCGAGCGAAGAAACCGTGAGTGAACAAAAGCCCATCAATGCAATTGCAGAGATGCGCCGATCAACGATCGGCGAGTGCAACCGAGGCGCTGCGCATTCCACCATCCATCCATACAGAATTCTTATCCATTTCCAACGGGAGGAAATTCCGGGACTGGGTTAAGCTTGTGATGGGATGGTTTTTATGTCCGGCCTAGAGTTAGGTCCATGGCTTGTTCCAAAGTCTTTTCATGCGTGCAAAACTTGCATCAATTATGGATGCATCTTGACGTCCTTGGTCACCGTCGGCGGGCACCAGGTTTGATCAGTTAGCTGAAGAGAAGAGATTCATATCTATAATATAGTACATGCCTGAAGAGTGGAATTGAAACCCTCCAAGGGCGCAAAGCATGAACGCTAGCACAATGCCTACCATAACCTACAATTTTATCGATCCGAACATGAACACAAACACAGGGGAAATCACTGGACGCAGTTGTCCGCTCCCGACTCTACTAGCAATTTGGCATACTGTCGGTGTAGCCAGCCGCCCACCCCTCCGAATGGGTCAGGGTCCGTCGACGCTCCTTCCACCCCGCTATAAGTGATGCTCTTGAGTGCGAGCTTGACCGTGCCAGCATCGTCATCAGCTCTACCGCCATCTCGCAAAGGTTGTCTACGTTTTGCGGAGCTGGCGGCGATTGTCGCGGCGCGAAACACCCGCGGAAGGTGATTGACCGGGGCGTTTTGGAGAGGATGAGGAAATGGTTGGTGAAGTAGGTTCCTTGATTGAGATCTTTGTTAGAACAAGGCGATGGGAAATTGAGTATGCTGGGCAGGAACGAGGCACGAGACGGTATGAGGAGAGCGTGGAGATGTATGTTGTGTCTAACTAGGAAGGAGCGAAGAAACAAAGTGGGAGGGAGCGGGTGGGGAAAGGGGAAAGGGTGTGTAGCCGGAAGGCTCGATTCCGTCATTACCTGGTTGAAAAGTGCTTCTCAGAAGCTCCTCCTTTTCCCAGAGGTCGTCTCGACAGGAGTCGTCCTTGGTCAAGAGCATAATCTTGCGCTGCACCGCGTAGCCTAGTATTCAGAGAAAAGATTTAACCGTTTAGCGACGTGCAGAAAAAGCCTCGATGCACACCCCCAATCCAACGAGCCAGACCAAGAAAAAGAAAATCTCTCTCGCATCGATTGGGTCCCAGAGAGGCGTTGGGCGTTGGTATATCGCTACTTGGGACGCAAAGGAGGAGGGGGAGAAACCGCAAACGTACCGTATCCACCCCACATGCCAGCTGCAAAGGCTTCAATTAGCTTGGTGCCTCCCTGTCGCGCGTCCTCGAGCAGCGCGGGCTGCACGGCGGAGTAATTGAGGGTCCTCGTGCAAGAGTCGTAGGTGTACGGTTTGTTGAGGGGTTGGTCAGCTTGAGGAGAGCGTGCTTGAACAGAGGATCGCTCTCAGGCCCAAAGGGCTCAAAGGAGCATTTTCTCGTCCACAGGCCCATGCCGGCCAATGTGGCACCGGCGCCGCCGACACCCACCGCGCCGAGAGTGAGGGTGGCCCGGCCGAGCCGGCGAAAGAGGGACATGGTTCAGAGAGAGAGAGAAGGAAAGAAAAAGCAAGTTGAGACTTGAGGAACCTAATGAGATCGAGCTTCTTGAGGAGTACAAGAGAAAACCAGTTGCCGCCCGCGACGCCGATCGTGAAACACGTCTTTTCAAGTTCGGCGAAGGATGGGGACGGACCGGAGACAAAAGTCGGATATAAGGGAGGGTTCGGAAGTACTTTTCACCGACGCGGCAGCTGAAGAGGCTTGGCATCGCGCTTTGTAGTTGTCCTCATTGGGCCCCCTCTGAAGATTACGCGCCAGCCATTTTCAGGGACCGGGGGTGAAGAGAACTTGATGTCGACGAAACGTGACAAGTCCATTTGGCCAAGGAAAGGACACAGGAAACAAAACTCGAGGACTCCGAAGCAAGCAATGAAGTCACGAACAAAACTGAGACCATAATCAAGATTTCGGGTCTGGCATCGCCATTGATGGTTTGGAAGCTCCACCTTCAACTGTTTCTCTGTCTCGATCGGCAGGTACGGTGGGATCCATGCCTTGGAGCCGCACGTCAGGTGCAGCTAGCGTGCTGATTCTTGATACAACGCTGCACTGGCTAATATCAGAATGCAACTGTTCTTTCCAGTGGCCCACGATGGTGACGATTTTGGAATGCGCAAGCAACCCATCGTCACTGATGAACCACTAGTCTCCGCGTGGGCCACTTTTATTCTTACATTTCGATTACATGTGTCGCCTTTCATGGCGGGCGACGTAAAGCTCGTCCCGATGCAACCGGGACAAGAGCATTGGCAAGCGCCCACAGGGGGCTTCGCACAAACGAGCTTTAGAGCTCCAGCCCTTGTTAAACCGCCTTGGAGCATTGCCAATATACTCGAAGTGGTCATGCAGACAAACTCGTGCATCAAGCAGCTGGCTTTCCCACCCATGGAGCTGTTGCAAGTGAAACGGATCCTTCCTGGATGATTTCTTTGCTGGTCGTCCCTTCATTTTGATGACGCAGAGCGAGGATGGGGTATCCTCGCTACAGCGCGTGAAGGCTATTGAGCCGGTGCATCATTTTGCAAGTATCGGGCGGACCTTCCGCCGTCAAAGAGTATGTGGGGACATCGGAGAACTTGAACTCCTTCATCAAGCTCGTGACCCGGGCAAGTGTTCCCATTCCCACTCAATCTATAAAGTGACAGCAGATGATAGGAGGCTCTGCGCCGGCTATGTTGGCTGATCCCATTCTGGTATTTGATCCGATTTTCTCAAAGTTAATAGCATGGGTCCACTTCGCTACAAGATGCGTCCTGGGTAAGCCAACAGCTCTTGAGAAAGTTCTGACGATGAAGACGGGCGGAGGTAAGAAGGAGGCGACACTCGACCCCAATATCGGCTCTGCTAGCCGATGCGCAAAGAGCGACGGCACCTGATCGCTCAGAGAATCTTGAAGGTGTGCTCACCTCGCTTCCACCCCACACTTGCCCGTTCCCCGCCCATTTCTCTTGTTTCCCAAACTTGACAGAAGCGAAACGACGGACTGCGAAAGACGAGGCCATTTTGCGAGGTAAGGTTGAATAGGTAGCTGAGTCATCTCTGGAAGGGTTTCAACTTGATCAAATTTTAATATATCTGCTAAATGAGGATCCCCCGAATCCCCGCACTCTTCGTACATAGCCGGGAGACTTATGCCTCCAATTGCCGGCCCACTCACATCCCATTTGCGCCCGCTGCCTCCCACGCACGTACGTGCACCGCACCTCCTTACGCACGATAGCTTTCCACCCGCAAACGGGAGCTCTTCTATCGAAACATACGCCCCTCCTTTCCACGCCCCTCTTTCAAGTCGTCCTCACGTGAACCCGCTCCCGCACCACGGCCTTGACCACCTCTCCGGGGTTCCTCGGCCACCTTGGTCTACAGACATTCTTGAGCCGTCGTCACCAGGGAAGGCGGACGCGAACAGGCACGCCTAATATGACGGCGTGTTGTGGGGGAGGGGAGGGGAAGTTACCACATTAAAAGCTATAGTCATCCGTCCCGGACTAGAAAGAGTGGTAAATAAGAGCTCAAGGACAGAGATAGAGAGAAAAAGCCTCGTTGGTGAGGTTGTTGGTGCGAGCTCGCCTGTGAGCAAGATACCCCTTCTGCGATTTCACCATCTCCGCGACGGACACAGCATACTCGTATGCGCAGAATCATATCTGCTTCATCTTAAACGGGGTCTTCAGTAGCTGAATTTAGCCAAACTCTAGCATATTAGTGCTTAAAGCTCTTCGTGGGTCTTCCCGGGTATGCGATACCTGCGGCCCTTGCATTCATCTTATGCTGTTATAGCCCTGATATGACCTAAAGCGGATCATGACCCTTTGATTGGGAAACCGGGGGCCCGGGAGGATCGGCCGATCATCAACCAGAGAGCTAGTCCCCTCCCCTTCCCTCCCATTCTTGGTGTTTTCATCGCGGTACTGGTCTAAACACTGAGAGGGCCTACATACGTGGCGTAAGCATGCTAGCTGGGGTTTGGCAATAACACGGGCTATATGGTTTATAAAGGAATGGGCCGGGATACGGCAAGAATAGATGGATATGGCTGTGCGATCTATCCTATGAGTGTTAGTGTAAGGAGGGGACGCTCATCCCCTCCTGAGCTACGTAGCGTGACTATGCGCTTGGAGAATGGCAATGGCTCAGTATCCTTCAAACAACGATGAAAGCGAACGGTAATGGCATTGAATACCGTCATACATTCGTCTAAAATCAACCTAAAGTGCAGTTATTTACATTGAAAAGAACCATAAACAACATGTATCTCCGTTACATTCCGCAAACAAAGAGTGCAGCAGCAGACTTTCAGAATGCGCCACACCCAGCCTATCAAGCCATTATACAGTTCGTTCCGAATCCAACGTACTAATACAGCCATTAAATCGGCTTGCCGAGAGTTTCCGGTTCTTAAGGGCAGCTGAATATTCATGAATCCAGGTCTACTCGGTCCCCCTGCGCAAGGCACGCTTGCGCTTGTAGTTTCGTAGCCGGTTGAGAACACCAAACTCGTACCGAGTAGCTTGGCGGATATAGAGAGCTGCTACAGTTCTAAGCCCCTTGGCGACGATGTCTGTTTTACGATGACATGGGCGACAACTGCTGCGTCGCTGCACCTATATCGTCAAACCAGCCCTGTAAACCCTGCGTCATCTCGGCCAAATCTTCCACGCTCAGCAGGTCCATGCCGCAGGAGGACCACGCGTCGTCTAGGCCAGCGTGTCCGCCTTCGTACAGGAGCCGCTTGCCAAGAGAGGCCTCGGAGAGACCGTCGGTGTGCTCACCTAAAGTAGGGTCAGCGGCCCGCGGCCCGCGGGGCCCCGCGCGGAATCCCAGCAGCTGTCGTTGAAGGGGTCGCCGATGCCGCTAAAGTACCGGTCGCGGTCAAGAGACACCGTGTAGCCAGCAAAGCCCTCCGAGGAAGAGCTCGGCTCGGCGGCGCTGCCGGAGCTGGCACCGCCGGCGGCACCGCTAGCGCCCGGTATGCGCGGCGCGACCTTCATGCGCGACAAGGTGCTGAGGACGTCCTGCTGGAGGTGGCGGGCCATGCCGTAGGTGGATTGTACGCGGTGCAGGAACCGGACGCAGGTGCCGATGCAGCGCCGGCTCGTCATGGAGATTTCTCTGTTCTTCGAGTTGACGCCAATCATGTGGACGGGGAGTGCGGAGATGACGGCGGTGAAACTGAGGTGGTTCATTAGCAAATCGTCCTGCCCCTGAAAAACGGTGGCGATGATGGAAATGGGGCTAGGAAGGGAAGGTAAAAAAAACAGAAAAGAAAAAAACACGTTTGAGCTAGGCTTACAACTGCGTCGGTATTGTCTCTCCCCACTCAGACTCAAAGGCTTCCGTTATGAGGACGACGGTGCGGATCGCTGCTCTTCTCATGCGCTCTCTATACTGCGGAATCTTGTAGGCCAACGCGCTATGGGGCTGACGGGACTCGAGTACCCTCGGCAAGTAGAGAGCGTTGATGGCCGTGTCGTGCATCAAGAGGGAGACGGTGAAGAAAGGACCGGTCTCGAATTTCGACCGGTAGGACCTATCCTTGACCCCGGGAAAGCCTGCAGGAACTCTGCCGACCAGCTGATCAACTCCTTCTCACAAGACTCGAAAATGGCGCTCTTGTTGTCCGAATTGCTCGGGATATCGGCAAAATCGGTGTGCAGGATCTGGGCGACGATAGTCACAAGCCTCGCCGTTAACGTGAGACACGACGCCGCCCTCATTCGCAGCAAGGGGTCGCCGCCGGATGTCTTGTCCCCGATGATGGTCGGGTCTTCCTGTAACGTGCTGAGAGGGATTTGCTTGTGCCAACGATATAGTCGCGGGGGCCTCCTGACGACGAGGGCGACGTGGGCTTCTCGGACGAGGCAGCACCACCATAGTACAGGCGACATGGCTGATGTCGAAGTCCAACCTATGTTGCGCCAGGGTTCCGTCTTCTCGACGAAAGATGTGAGGCAGTTGGCCCAATACCAGGCGTCTCTCCGAGGGTCCTCCCTCGCTCCATAGGGAAAGGAAGATCATGCACTGCGCGATGGAAGACACGTTGTCCACTACGTCGGTATCATAGAGTAGCTTAGTACGCCTGTATATGGAGGCTCGGGCCTCTGCATGGGAGGCGAATCCTAGACTTTGGCAGGCTGCCTTGTCCACAAACTGTTATACTCTCATTAGCCCTATCTTCATGATAGTGCGATCGTGATGGCAGGGTAAAAGTTGGGGTTAAAACATACAGGTATAGCAGCGAGGAGCATTGCCTGGAAAGTTAATATGGTAAAACTCGTCCGTAGCCCATCAATCGGGCCCTCAGATGCCAGCGCCTCCAGGTCTCCGAGATCGAACATGGGATAGAGGGGGTAGACGAATCGGATGAAGCCCTGATTAGAGAGGCTCTCGTGGAATCGTTCACTGGAAAGGCGAATGCCTCGTTGGCGGCGAGATAATCTGCCGTCGCGCGAGGCACGGGGGTGGTGATGGGCACAATGAAGCTGGGGAGTTTGTTCCAGGGATACATTCTCCATCCCGTTCGTGCAGCTGGCTGCTCCTTCTCGGCTTCGTCGATAACCATGCGATTCAAGTCGTCGCTGGCGGCCGGTGGACTAGTCTCGGATGACTCTTGAAGCAGCTGCGTTACGCGCGAGATGTGCTGGCCGGGAATGCGATCTTGTCCAATCAATTGGCTGATGGACAAGCCCGAACTGACGGTGGATTCTGTGCTCGGCGTAGGTCGCGGGAGCAGCGGCGCCGAGCTTGCTGATGCCGAGGGCGTTGCCAACGGCGGCGGGGTGACGGTGATGGAGTCTAATTCTCCGGGGCAATTCGTCGTGGTGGCTGCTGTGAAGCTGTGCTTTCTAAATAATGCGCCACCAGGAGATGAGTATTCGCGTGGTTAAATGTAGAAAAGAAAGATACAGGGAGATAACAACAAAAGCAAAAGGAATCGGCGCATTGTGAATTAATTCTCATGGATTCACCTACCGTGGACGCTTTTCCTGCGGAATCGTGCACTTGATGCCATCAAGACGACAGTTGGTGCAGGGCGGGCCATCGGCAGCCACATTGCACCTCACTTTTCGGGCCCGGCACACGCTGCATGCGATAGAGGCCCTGACCTTTCTCGTGTGACGCCGGGGTGGTCTCTTGGCCCCCTGAGACTCTCCTGACTCCGCGGGCTTCATGTTAGTGGTGGCCGTCATCGCACGTTGAACGATTTCAAGGCCTCGCTCTCTGTTCTCCCTTTTTTTTTTTCGTCGCAGTTCAAAATGGGAGGGGCATTGGAAGTGGGAAAGACGTGCGGAACAAGCCAAGCCGGTGGGTTCGGGGATAACTTACTCCTATGTCATACCACGAACCGGGGCACGACTCTCTCCTCTCTCCCCTCTTCCCCCAAAGCCTAGCTACGACCCACCTTTCTTCATCAAATCAAATCAAGAACGGGGCTGGTTTCGTGGGCACACTCTTCTCGCTTCCAATCCGTCCCTTTCAACCGTTGCTCCATCTGGAGCTAGCTCTATTTGGAGTAAATAGTTGGAGCAACTTCGTACTCGATGGATAGCCCTTTGCCATGGTTGCATGTGCTAAATTGCGGGGAAGGGGCGATGGGATGGCACCACGGCACTCCGTGAGTGGCTCAAGTGGTATCGGGTGGGCCGCGGGCGTGGGAACGAGCCTCGGCTTCCAGCTTCCCCACCCTGACCAGCATGGAATCCATGAAATTGGTGCCGACCGTGAAGGGAACGGTGAAAACTGCATGGGGAGGGACTTCGAGGACACCTGGCCCGGGCAATCACTGCCATGAAGGGCGACTGAGTGTCTTGTGCGTAAAGAGTACTCTTGGACGTGTGCGATCTAGGGTCCTCTGCAATACAGTCGAAGCCAAAGGGTCTGATTCTGCATTTCCAAGCTTTTCACCCAGACCAAGCCAAGTCATCCCTATCCCTGTCTTATATCACGTACAAATGCCGAGGTATGCTGCATCCATGTATCTGGCATCCACTGTGGCGTGGAAGGATTGGGGGCGAGAGGCCAGAGCACGGTCTTCATCTTGCTGTTAACTGTAACCCTAATTTGAGCACTCGCCGCCCTGCTGCCATCAGAAGCAGTTGTGCCCTGCTGCCTGTGGCCCGCTTATCCTTGGAGTTGCCAATCCGTCACGTCGATGTCAAAAGCAAGGTGAATTATAATTTCCTGTGCATTGGCGATGACTCGCGGCCTTTGGACCTCAACGAGGTGGTCTCGAGAATGCGCTTCGCCGATGTATACTCCAGCTTAGGGCCCCCTTTCTCGACTGTGAGAGTGATGGATGTATTCGCCGTGCTAGATGCATGGGACGGGATACTCTTGGTTGATTCTGAGATCCACCTGGCCACAGGGGGATCGAGATTCCTACGGTAGACATTCAGGACTACACTTTTACACTTCACGACATTTCATTAACTAGGAGGGTGATAAGTCATCCATTGACTAACATTCCCGTCTATATACCACCTAATCATGACCGCTCATTCGGCCATTCCTTCGCTTTACGGTTTTAGTATAGGTGTGGTTATGGCATCCGGAGAACCCAGCCAGTTTCCGCGGCGGCGTCATGGAGCATCGTGATCAGATCGAAGAGGCATGGTGGGACTTTATGAGCTACCTACTTCACTCGCGAGATTACGGTCCTTGCCTGCTTCCATTAGCGGACTGTGGAACTGGTGGGCATTCAAGATTGGAATGGCTGGCATGAAGACGAGAAATGGATGATAGTATTAAGCTTCTATGCATGAACTAGTGGGTAGGCATCAACGTGAGCGGATGAGTGTGCGGATCGCCGAGGTGAGGATACCCGCCTCGCTGAACCTCGCTCCTTTACTCCGTGGATAGAGCCTCCCTCCTTCTTCGGAATCGGGCACCAAGACTTCGCACATGACGACTCCGTCACTGATTTTGGCCCCTTGCTCTACATGCATGCGTACGACTCCGGGGGCCTCCGCATTAATCCGTATCTCTGTCTTCATACTTTCCACAACAAGGAGGCCGTCGCCTCTGTTGACAGCAGTGCCGTCCTTGGCTAGCACTTGGAGGATGTGGCAGGGCATGGGTGATAGATATTTTCGTTGCGCATCTAGCGGGGGTTTTGTTAGCCGTCGGCTACCGCATGTAAAGAATGGTCTTGACTAGTAGGGTAAATGGCACGGAGTTTCTCATTTTTCTTTTCGCAGCTTACCTGATGAGCCGCCACCTTGCTTCCCTTGCTCAAACATGCCCGCCCAGCTCAGCGCGTCAGAAACGAAGTACCCGGCGCTGAAACCGAGGTGTGGTGAGTAGACGGAGATTTCCCGCTTGAAGTCATCCACACTCAGAACGGAGGCGTAGAAGTTGTGACGCTCATTTCCCAACTGCAGGTTTAGCTCGGCCGCAACGGAAGAGGGGGCTTCCTTTTCCCTTGCCGGCACCAACTTTGCCTCGAAGCGAGCCGAGGGCTCGGACGCTGTGGCGTGATAAAAACGTCTCGTGAGGGCGCCGCCCTGCTTGTTGAACAAGACACGCTTTTGAGCGGCCGTGAGCGCAAAGTCGGACTGAACGGGTGTAATTTGGAATTCGTCGGATCCGACACGGGTGACCATGAGCTCGCGGGCCGCGTCATGCCCCAAGATCTGCAGTTGGCAGGCGACAAACTCTCTCGCTCCTGTCCTGCCGTCCTTGGGTTGGTTTCGAAACCGGCGGATACGCCGCGGAAGATCTTGGGGCCGAGTGCGTTGGTGGCGTTTCCTAGGCGGCGGTTGTACAGGATGGCCGCCATCGCCATCGGGCCAGTGGCGTAGTCTACGTCTACGGGTTGCAGAAGAGCGGTTTCGTAGGTGGGGATGAAGGCCGTCGTGTAGCCCGGGCTCTGGAATTCGGGGTGGGCTAGGATACGCTGGAGGAAGAGCTGGTTCGTGGTGAGGCCGAGGCAGACGGTATTCTTGAGGACGTGGTGGAGCTTTTGGATCGCGGAGACCCTGTCGGGGCCCAGACGATGATTTTGCAAATCATGGAGTCGAAGTGCACCGAGACACTCGAGCCAGCCGCCACACCTACTTCATAACGCACGTGGGGAATCTCCACCCCCAAAACTTCAGTCGCGGTCTTGAAGGCCGCGACCGTCCCCGTGCACGGGAGGAAGTTGTTGAACGGGTTCTCGGCGCAGAGGCGAACCTCGATGGAGTGCCCGCGCTGGCGGACCTGAGCGAGTTCGTTTAGGTCGCGAGCTTACCGCCCGCGGCGACGAACAGCTGCAGGGCGACGATGTCGACGCCGACAACCTCTTCGGTGATGGGATGCTCGACCTGGATGCGGGTATTGACCTCGAGGAAGTAAAACGCCTTCTGCCGGGTGTCGACGATGAACTCGACGGTGCCGGCGGAGACGTACTTGAGCAGCGCGGCGATCTCGACGGCGGCGTCGGACATGGCGCGCCGCAGGGCGGGCGAGAGCCAGGGGCTGGGTGACTCCTCGACGACTTTTGGTGGCGGCGCTGCACGGAGCACTCGCGGTCGAGCAGGCTGATGAATTTCTCGCCGTCGCCCATGACTTGATCTCCACGTGCTTGCCGCTCTCGATGTACTTTTCGATGAGGCAGTGGCTTGAGCCGAAGGAACGCTCTGCTTCGGAGGAGCAGCGGAGGAAGGCTTCTTGGAATCTGTTGGCGGAGAGGGGTTAGGAGACGAGAGAGAAGAAGGCTAAGTATAGACGTAGGGGGTTACTTACTCGGATTTTTCGTGAACGACACGCATGCCCTTTCCACCGCCGCCCGCACTGGCCTTGATGAGGACCGGGTAGCCTATCCTATCGGCCTCGGCTTCGAGATGGGTGGGATCCTGATCGATGCCGCCATAGCCTGGGATGAGCGGCACGGAAGAGTGCTTGGCAAGGTATTCTTTTGCCACTCTCTTGGACACAATCAGCATCGAGATATACGAAGCGCGGGAGAGGTGGGAAAAAGATGAAGCAAAGGGTAACTCCGGGTTGGGTACAAGACGATACCTTGTCTCCGAGCCTCAGGATGGAATCTGGGGTAGGGCCGATAAAGATGATGCCTGCGTCGGCCACAGCACGCGCAAAGTCGGCATTTTCGGAAAGATAGCCGTAGCCTATAGAGATGCAAGCCATCCATGTCAGTTGCCAAGGGGTTCGTTACTCTTGCCGGCGGGCGAAGCTTACCGGGGTGGATGGCGTCAATCTTTGCGGACTTGGCCACCTCGACAAGGCGCTGGATATTCTGATATGGTTGACGGTCGGCTGGGCCAAGACACAGGGCCTCGTCAGCCAGCTTGACATGCACCGAGTTTTCATCTCTAGAGAGCTTCAGTAAAGGACACTACAATTCTTCCACCTCCATCCAGTTCCTTCTCTCTCCTCTCTTTCCCTCTATATCTCTCTTTTTCGTATAAACCACACGAAGGGGAGGGACGCAACGCACTCGTCAGCAAAGACAGCGACGGTGGTCATCATCTGCTGCTTGCAGGTTCGGATGACCCTACACGCGATCTCGCCGCGGTTGGCGATCAATACGCGCTTGATGACAAGCGACCCGTCATTGTTGAAGACTGGGGGCGCCTGGAATAGTGGCGGCCGAGTTTGGGTGGTGGTCGACATGTCCGCGGTGCGGCCTGGGCGGAGCTTGGCTGGCGATGGACAGGCCGGTGCCGAAGGACAGGTAACGGCGCGCGGAAGGTGGCAGGGGGAGCAAGCGAGCGAAGTCAGGAATGGACAATGGATGAAGAAAAAGAGAATCCTTTGACAGGGTAAATATTGGAAATCAGTGCACACGTCAGATTATACTAGAACGGTAAAGGGAGGTTGAGATTGAAACACGGTGAGTAAAGTATTTTATACATATGCACGGGGATTTCAGAGCGTCAGCACGAAGAGAGGATGCCACTGCAATTTGATCCCAAGACCAACCAGCCCATGAATTGGAGTGCCTTCTGAGCCGCGGGCCCAGCTGCGCACTGTCTTACTGTGCTCGGTGGTGTCTCGTTTAGTCTGTCCAATGAATGCATCTGCCGAGGTGGCGGGGAGAACAGGACGGACAAGGGACAGACAAGGGAGTGCAACCGGGTTAACACTGCGTGCAGCCAACCGCAACCCTAATTCTACTCCCCTAACCACCGAGGTGCGGAAAGTGGAGGATGATGGGGGAGAGTAGGAAAAGGGGAGCATAGCATGCAACGTTGGATAGGCGTGCCTCGCCACACTTGCCAAAGGATTCTTGGGGAGGATTTGCCCACAAACCCATTCTACGCTTGATCTGTTCAATTCTTTTAGAGGAAAAAATGTGAAGGAAAGTAAACGCCAGGGAAGACGACGCGAAGCATATAAAGATTGTATTGGAGTTATTTTGGTTTGAATTAAGGCATATAGGACAATACTACAACATTCTTCCTTCACATCCAAATTCCCCTAAAGCTAGGCCTGTCGTACGATGCAGTGCTTTGTCTTGCACGCCTTTCAAATCTTGGATGGACCCTGACGCATAACGTTATCCGGGTATCGCACCGAGTGCATCTGCCCATTGATATGATAATACCCGCCATCAACTGGAATTACAGCACCGGAGATGTAGTTGGCAGCCGGGCTAAAGAGGAAGATTGTCGCGTCTGCGATCTCAGACACAAGCCCGAACCTTTGGAGCGGAATGTTGCGAACTCCCTCGTTGAGGCCCTCCTGGTTGGAGAGGCGGCTGAGACCTTCCGTGGCCGCAGTAGCGCCGGGGCGATGACCTATTTCCAGAGCACGTACTTAGCAACTTGCCTTCGAAGTCGAGCCCTCCCGCTCTTCTTGCGGAGTTCTTGCCCCCGAGGAGACTATAGAGATGTGAGGCAGCGCTCAACTTACGTTCGAGTTAACTCCCCACGGCCCGTACTCGATGCACATCTGTGAGCTGAGTGTGTCTACGCCTGCCTTGGCCGATGCAGCGTGTGTCTGCAGAGGCGTGCCGATATAGTGAAGCGTGGCGGACACGTAGATGATCCTTCCCTTGTTCTTCTTCAGCTGGTCTGCGCAAGCCTTGGTGGCGTTGAAGCTCCCTAGCAGGTCAATGTCGATTACTGTTTTGAAGGCATTGGCTGAAAGATCGTCAAAGGACGACAGGAAATTTCCAGCAGCACCGCAGCTGGGCAGAGAATATGATTGTTAGACATCAACCGTGGCTAGTCCATGGGTCGGGTATCGAAGCCAGGAACTGCAGGTCGCCCCGGGATCTAGCTCACTTACATCAAGAAATCAATCTTGCCCAACTGTCTAACCGTCTCGTCCGCGGCCGCCTTCATGCTCTCCACGCTGCGCACGTCTCCCTGCAGGCCGAGAACCTTGCTTCCCGGACGGAGCGCGGCGATCTCGCTGGCCTTGGCAACCGCAACG
The DNA here is from genome assembly GCA_949357655.1 of Parascedosporium putredinis. Classification (NCBI taxonomy): domain Eukaryota; kingdom Fungi; phylum Ascomycota; class Sordariomycetes; order Microascales; family Microascaceae; genus Parascedosporium; species Parascedosporium putredinis. The sequence goes on from CASHTG010000003.1 coordinate 1,026,227, forward strand.
TCGGCCTTGCGGCTGATGATGGCGGCATCGGCGCCGAGCTTGACGAGGGCCTTGACCTGGCCGCTGCAAATGGTTCCGGCGCCGCCGGTGCAGAAGACGACCTTGCCGGCTGTGGGTTGGATCGTACGGGAAGCGGTCAGTACTGATGGGACGGCAAGAGGATGGATTGTGGGAGGGGGATTTCTGTCCTTACCAAAGATATTGGGTGCCCAGGTTCTGTGGGAGAAAACCTCTGCGTCCGTCATGATGCGACAAGGATGGTTGATGCTTGTCAGTTAGAAAAACGAGAAAAGCTGTGACAGTTTCACTAATATCGGTCTCTCTAGGTCTCCTTTTTTTCCTTTCTTTATATCTATAATACACGATCTTTCAAGCTTGAATCACGAGTCGCTTCTACGTTGCGCTTTGGATGGGTTCGCGTGTGGTTATGTTCGGGCGTGGCATGGTTTCTCGGCTTTGCCTCCCTCGGTATAGTCGTGCTGTATTAGATAAAAGGGAGGGGCTCCTTGCCGAGGGCCCTTCCCCTCCTCCTAGGCCAGCCACCACCCCCAATATGAACTAGGCAACGTGCATGAGATCGAACTAGGAGGGGTTCCGCTGGCATCAGGGATTTGTTAGAAGAAATCCAATTTATTAGATATAGGAACATAGAGGTTTTATTGTGCGGAGGCACTCTATATGAACAGACAAGAAAGAGAGGGTGAGCGATTGTAACAACTCATGCAAAAATACCATTAAGGCATCTTTGAAAAGAGAATCTTTCATTCCTTTGATGAGGATCTATAATGTAGGAGAAACCTTCTCAATATGACATATGGATATTACGGTAGGCGAGACATGGGAGCCATCACAAAACACTCATGGACCGCACGACGTGCGTGAAGAAAATAAACGAAAAAAGTAAACTGCTTAAATTCTAGAAACGCCTCTCATCCCAGCGTTGCCCTCTCCGGGGCGGTTCCGGATAATCTCCAAGCACATGCCGAGCACGTCACGCGTATCGCGGGGTCGATGACGCCGTCGTCGAGCACCCAGCCCGAGGTCGAGTAGGCGTCGCTCTCGCGCTCCACCTGATTCTTCAGCCCCTCCGTTCTAGCCGAGATCTGCGCCTCGTTGACGGCGCGGCCGGCCTTGGAGGCGGCCTCGCGGGCAATCATCTCCATGACGCCGGCGAGCTGCTCGGGCCCCATGACGGAACACTTGCTATTGGGCCAGGAGAAGAGGAAGCGCGGGGAGTAGGCGCGGCCGCACATGGCGTAGTTGCCCGCTCCGTAGGACGCTCCGCACAGGATGGAGATGTGGGGGACGGTGGAGCGGGAGACGGCGTCGATAAAGGTGGAGCCGGCGCGGATGATGCCGTTTTGCTCCGACTTGGTGCCGACCATGAAGCCGGTGACGTTGTGCAAGAAGATGATGGGGTCGAGGCCTCGTTGCACAGGCGGATAAAGTGCGTCGCCTTTTGCGCTTCGGGGATCATGATGACGGGGGACTGGTTGCCGACGATGCCGACGAGGTGGCCGTGGATGCGGGCCCAGCCGCACAGCATGCCGGTGCCAAAGGTGGCCTTGACGTTTTCGAACCGGCTGTCGTCGACGACGCGGGCCACGACCTCGCGCATATCCATGGGCTGGCGGATATTCACGGGCACGACCTGCAAGATGTCGCGGGGTCGTACTTGGGCGCGAGGATGGGTGCCGCCGGCTCCGGACCGCCGCCGGTCGGGGCTTGCGGCAGGCTGAGGACCCAGTTGCGGGCCAGGGCGCAGGCCTCGAACTCGTCACCGGCAAACGCGTCGCCCACGCCGCTGACCGAGGTGTGCATCTCGGCGCCGCCGAGCTCCTCGGCCGTGGTGACTTCGCCGGTAGCCATGTACACGAGCGGGGGCCCGCCCAGAAACACCTGGGCCTGGTCCTTGACGAAGATGCTGTACGAGGACATGCCGGGCTGGTAGGCGCCGCCGGCGGTGCTGCTGCCGAAGACGATGGTGCAGGTGGGGAGCCGGCGGCGGAGCGCAAGGTGATGTCCTTGAAGCCGACGCCGCCGGCGTGGAACACGCGGAACTGCTGGGGGAGGTTGGCGCCGGCGGATTGGTTGAGGTAGATCATGGGAGGCCGTTCTCGAGGGCGATTTCGCTGGCGCGCTTGCCCTTTTGACGGAGATTTCGTTGGAGGCGCCGCTGTCGAGGGTGGGGATGTTGCCGGCGATCATGACGAGCCGGCCGCTGAATGAGGGGTCCGTCTGTGTTAATCGGGGGCGGGCAAACGGACGCGGATGAGGAAAAAGGTGAACGGGGAGGGGATGGACGTACTGTACGAGGCCGACGCCGCATAGGACGCTGGCGTTGGGACTGGAGTGCTTGATGTTGCAGCCGGCTGTGGGCATGAGTTCTAGGAAGGGGACTCTGGGTCTAGGATTAAGGCCATGCGGTCTCGGGCTGTGCGTACATTGCCGCCGCTGTTAGCACGCGGGTGCATCTCATGTGAGGTTCAGCTTGATGAGTGTGCTTACCTGAGAGCATTCCGCGCTCATGATGTCTCCTATATTGATTCATTAGCCCAGAGCTCCCACGACGAACAAAAGGGGATAAAGAAAGATGAGGCGTACTCTACGTGTTTGCTGGGCCCCTCGCCCGCCGCCCACTGCATCACATCCTCCCATTTTTCCAGCACAGGTTGCCACGCCGCCGCATTGTCTTGGCAGACCTTATCGGACGGCGCGAGCTTGGTGGTGTATTGGCGAAACATGCCGAAGACGAAATGCGAACGGCTTGTTCACGCCGGCGGTGAGAATCCCGGGGTAGGCTGAGGAAGAAGAGAGGGTTGAAAGAAATTAGGGAAATGTGAATAAAGACGGAAAATTGCCGCCTGCGTCTTGCTAGAGATGTCGATGATGGGATGAATCGAGGAGTGCGATTCAATCAATCACTCGGAAGCTGGCGGGCGCGAATGGATGCGACGACGGTGGTTGTCCGATTCCAAGGAGCACGGTAAGCTAATAAAGAAAAGCGCTGTTGGCGGTCGTGCCTTGAATGTACCGATACAACTCGCCCCAAATCCTTTGTCCGATGGTGGGCGTGTGTGGCTCAACCAGTTGCCTTTTTCAAAGTCTCACTGTCTCACCGTCGTATTACGCTTGGGCGCTTCACGGGCTCATTCGTCTCTGACGTCTTGCTACACTGGGAAAGACACCAATGAAAGTAACGTCCCACCCTCCCGAAGGACACTCCAAAACCCGCTGGCCCCAAATAACCACAAGTACGTGCCATACCCTGACCGAGGTGCGTGACCTCGGGTTCCCTTGCCTCGGGGCGCACCGTCACGACAACCACCACCGCCCAGGACTTCGGCCCCTAGACAATAGCCAGCTTTTTCGTTAGGTCTCGGTCCCGGTCTCCAATTCCATAGTGGATTAAATGTATATGAGAGCGCTCAATAGGACCCGATTCACGGATCTAGTTTTGACAGGGATTGCTCGTCCCCGACACTCGAACCAGAACATAGAGCTTTGTGCTCAACCAACAACGATACGACGAGATCGCTTAGCTAGGCGAGCGACTAGATCAAACCATGAAACGACAGGTTAGGATAGGATGCTACAGGTTTGTTCTTCTATAATTAATCTTTCCCGGCGCAGATTGTTTCTCCTCTCGCTAACCATCGCCGCAGCGCCTTCTGGGGTGACACCCCGGCGCCAGCCGCCAGCTTGTCGAGGCCGAGGATGCTCAGCTCGACTACCTTGTGGCGGATTACCTAGCAGGTGTGTCTCGAGAGAAACTGAATCATCATGATGAATGGGGAAGCACGAGAAGAGATTCCTACACGCTCCCACCTTTCTCAATAAATATCGAGAAAAGCTCGCTAATCGTTCTCCTCGTTCCCAGAGGTGACCATGGGCCTCCTCGCCCGCGCCTCCAACGCCCCTCCCCGGCCGGGCTCCACCAAAAGGCCCCCGGCTACATCAAAGAGTTCGCCACCTTTGTCCTGGAGCCCCTCCTCCCCCAGATCCTCCAAAAGAAGATCAAGGTCGTCACCAACGCCGGCGGCCTCGATCCCGTAGGGCTCAAGAACCTGATCGAGGACATGGCCGCGAAAAGGGCTTCGCCGATCAGGTCCGCGTGGCCGCCGTGTACGGCGATAACATCGTCGCCCGCAAGGACGAGCTCCTGCGCGAGGGCGCCTTTTCCGCCTTTAACCCTCTCAACGCCGGCGCCGGCGACGAAGAGATGCTCGGCGCCGCAGGGGAGCACGCCATCCTCAGCCTAAACGCCTACACCGGCGCCGAACCCGTGACCAAGGCCCTGCAGGCGGGCGCCAACATCGTCGTCACCGGCCGCTGCGTCGACAGCGCCCTCGTCCTGGGACCCCTGGCCCACGAGTACGGGTGGGACTACGCGCGGCTCGGCGACCAGGCCACCCTCGACCGCCTCGCCGCCGCCTCGCTGGCCGGCCACATCGTCGAGTGCGGCGCCCAAGCCACGGGCGGCAACTTTACCGACTGGGAGCTCTCGGCCGGCAGCCCGCACGGCGGCTGGGCCAACATGGGCTACCCCATCGTCGCGTTCGAAGAGGACGGCAAGTTCACCGTCACCAAGCCGCGGGCCACAGGCGGCCTGGTGACGCGGCACACGGTGGGCGAGCAGATGCTCTACGAGGTGCTCGACCCGGAAAACTACATCCTGCCCGACGTCGTCGTCGACCTCGCCCGCGTCACGCTCGAACAGGTCGCCGAAGACGTGGTCCGCGTCGCCGGCGTGCGCGGAAAACCCCCACCGACTGGCTCAAGTGCACCGCCGTCCGGCAAAAGGGGTTCCGCGTTAACGCCGACATGATGCTCTTTGGCGCCCGCGCCGCCGACAAGGGCAAGGTGCTCGGCGAGGCCATTCTCCAGCGCGCCCGCGCCGTCGCCGAGGCCGAACTCCGCGCCGCCGGTAAGACGGAGGATTTCGTCGGCTTCGAGTCCAAGGTCATCGTCGTCGGCGCCGAGCACTCGCTGTCCCCTGCTGCAGCGACCGACGCCGCCGCGCGCTCGCGGGAAGTCGTGGTCCGCATCGTGGCCAAGCACGTCCGCCGACACGTGCTCGACGTGTTGGCGCGCGAGGTCGCTTCGTTCGGCACGAGCAGCGCGCCCGGCATCGGCATGTTTAGCAGCGGGCGGCCGAAAATCTCGCCCAACTTCCTCGCCTCGAGCGTGCTGATTCGCCGCGGCTTCGTGCATCCGCAAGTCGTTGTCGGCAACTCGCCCCCGTGGCCGTGCCACTGGAGACGCGCGGCTGCCGAGCCGTGGTGCCGGCGGCCTCGGCGCGAGGCTTGGCTTCGTCGCCCGAGGTGCGGCGCAAGACCGTACTCACCGGCCACGGAACGAGGTGTAGCCTGCTGGACCTGGCCGTGGGGCGCTCGGGAGACAAGGGCGACACGTCCAACGTGGCCTTCATCTCCCGGAACCCGGCGTTTTACCCGTATATACTGGACCAGGTCACGCCCGAGGTGGTGGCCTCCACCCTCGGTGAGCTGCTTCAGCCCGATAGCGCCGTCACGCGGTACGAGGTGCCGGGTGTGAACGCGGTCAATTTTGTGCTTACGAGGTCCCTCGGCGGAGGTGGACTTGATAGCATGGCGCTGGATAGGTATGGACGTTTACCCACCCACTCTCACTCATTTCGTCTACTTTGTTTGGTTTACTTTACACTTTACTGACAACCGTGTTTTTCTTAGGCAAGGAAAGGGATACGCGCAGCTTTGCCTGGCGTCGATTGAGCTGGATATCCCGCTCGAGGTTCTTAATCAAGCTAGGCTTTAGGCGTGGAGGGTGAGATGCGTAGCTATACTGTGGGCGGTTGTACTATGAGATACTCTATGTGTAGAGATAGGAGGTATTTAGTTCATCGTAGTGGAATATGTTTGAGGAAGAATCTTGAATTCAAGTGTTATATTTTTCCATCCAGAAAAGATCCCGTCATTCCCCTCTGGGTACGTCGTAATTTTCCATGATGATGATACATCACCCTCCATGAACCTAATAGCGTACTACTATCTTGCGTTCCTTCTCATCTGGTTTTCAATTCACAAATTTTAGTTCATTTCTGATCCTGAGAAGCTACACGCAGGTCATGGATTCACTGCTGGTCGTCTCGCGCATGGCAGGTCTGACTATAGGAAAACCACTAAAGGAAACCGGAATTGCGTGAAGTATCTATAAGTTGTATGCAATCCTGCTGTTTACGGTGCCGAGAAATATAGCCACGGATCTAATACTGGATAGATTGATCCATTGGGATGTACCTGCCGTGCGCATTCTCTCAAGGATCAGAGCAGGCTTGAATCAGCAGCCAATTGGGGCTGACACCTCGGCTTGACCCACACCCCTAGCTTCAACCAACGTCAACCTGCGACCGTTCCCAGCTCTCATCCGAGTATGGGCCAATATTAGTATCTATCGCTCGCGTCCTCGCGACCTTCATTCACCGGACTCAGAAAATAGCCTGCGTCAATCATTTTTCTTGGCCGCAAGAGAATGCCAAATACAGCCACTCCCCGACACTCTTAGCCCCATGATCAGGAAACCTCTCCCACCTCTCGTCGCAAACATGGCACCCTCCACCCCTGCCAAACCAGTCGCCTGGCTTCCCGACACCAAGCTCCAGCCCACCCCGTCCAAAGAATACGCCGTGTACCGGCACAGAGCCTCCATCAAGATCGAGCTCACGCGCCCCAACAACCGCAACGCCCTCACCGCCCCCATGGTCGACGAGCTGCAGGCCCTGTACGAACGCCTCGCCCAGGACGCCTCCGTCTTCCGCATCTACCTGACGGGCCAGGGCAAAGTGTTTTGCGCCGGCATGGACCTAGGCGCCTCCGGCTCCGCCACCTCGGCGGACGAGAAGCAGCACACCGCCGGCCTACGCAAGTTCCAGAGCCTCCTCCGCGCCATCGAGGGGGCGCCCCAGGTCACCGTCGCCCTCATCAACGGGCCCTGCTACGGGGCGGCAACGGGCTCGCCTTTGCCAACGATATACGCCTCTCCACGCGCGGGGCTACGTTTAACCTGACGGAAGCCCGGCTGGGCATTTCCCCTGCGCCATCTCCCCGTCGTGGCCCGGGAATGGGGAGTACCGCTCTTCCGCTCCGCCACCCTCACGGCCGCTCCTCTCCCCGCCAGTCGTCTGCATGCCTCGGGCGCCATTTATGCGCTGGCTGCCGATAATGCGGAGTTGCAGGGCGCTCTGTGTGCCGAGCTCGAGACGACGCTGTCGGCTTGCGCCCCGGGTGCGTCGGCAGTGTGCAAGGAGCTGGCGGCGGTGGCGTGGAGGAGCCCCGGGGGCGAAGAGCAGGATGAGACGGTGACGAGGCGGTACATGGAGATGATGGCGCCGTCGAAGGAGGCCAAGTTTGGCATTGAGCAGTTTAGGAAAGGGGTTAGGACTGTGGACTGGACTAAACTGGGAGAAGGGAATGGCTCTAAGTTGTAGCTTGAGAGTGCGCCGAGGAAAGTTTGTTACAATAGAGAGAGGTTTCTCTGTTGCTTATACAATGTCCCTGCTAATCGGGAATGAATAATATATGAGAATACAACGAAATCTATGCTTAGTTGCTTTAACGTGACTGCCTTATATCTTGATGGATCCATCGAGTTTAAATAGTTCTTGGCCTTGGTGTATTGGTCGACTGAAACGTGGCTGAGATGACCAACCACTGATGATGGCTAGAGAAACAACCGACCCCATGAGCGGCGGGAGATTTTCATCGTGTAACAATGAATGATCAAGACCTTAATTTACGGGTGACTGCCTATATAAAATCAACCTCCTCAATGCGCCATCCCCATCCAATATCGGTATACTTGTCTAGATACGCGACGGGCCACGCCGGCTCTTCTTCGACTTCTTCTGCTTCTGCTCCTCCGCAAAGCCCAACAGCGCCTCGCTGCACTCCGAGTGCGCGATCCGCTCCACGAGACACTCGCACTCCCTCTCGTTCGCCGCCAGCAACTCCGCCTGCCGGTTCCCCTCCATGAGCTTCTTGGACGCGGCCAGCGCGATGGGAGGGTACGTGGCTATCCTCTCGGCCACCTCGAGCACCTGGCCCATGAACGCGGCGTTGGAGTGCGCGGGGATGATCTTGGTGACGAGCCCGGCGGTCCAGAGCTCCGTCGCCGACATGCGCTGCCCCGCGAGGAGCAGGGCCGCGGCCTTTGGTGGCCCATGATGGCGCTGAACGTGACGCTCGAGCAGCCCTCGGGGCACAGCGCCCACTTGCTAAAGGGCGTGAAGAAGTAGGCGTCCTGCACCGCGTACACGAGGTCGTAGAGCGCGAGCGAGGTGGTGCCGTAGCCGGCGGCCGGACCGTTGACCGCGGCGATGAGGACCTTGGGACAGGTGATGAGGATCTCGTTGAGCTCTTTGAAGTTGTTGAGGACTTCTTGCGGGTCGAATTCGCCGCCGTCTCCGCCCATGTCTCTCCCTGGAAAGATTGGGAGTTAGTTCATGTGCTTTGCGTTTGCGTGTATAAGATTGAGCTTACCTGTCGTGAAGAACTTGCCGATTCCGGTTTGTACAATCACCTTGACCTCGGGATTGGCGACGGCCCATTTCATCGAATCCAAGTAAGACTGCCCCCGGGAAAGTTAGTAGATGCCCGTGGATATTTCGGTGGTAGGAATGATTCTCGGGCCCTTTCAAACTCATACCTTTAGTACCGTGGGGTGTAGCGAATTTCCACTTTCCGGTCGGTTGTAGGCCAGGATGGCCACGCCGTTCTTGAAGCTAGCCGAGAAGCCATTGAGTTTGGGGATAGGATACGACATGATGGTGCGACGGCTAGGTGTCGGATTGGCTAACTCGTCGTAAGGGCGAGTTTGCGGTTTTCCCGTTGGCAAGGGGGAAAAGCAACAAAGAAAGAAGCAAAGATTAAAAAAATTAATCAAGCCACAGGATAATATAGAGTGGGGAAAGAAAACAATCCTCATAGCCCTTGCGCGCAAGGTCGTGACACGGGCATGGTAACGTTAAAAGAACGAGATCCTTCCTCTGGGTCGCACCTCGTGCGAGCTGGCTCGTTCGGGTGGCGGTGACCTCGGGTTTGAAGATGAACGACGGTAAAGGGGGTTTCGGTCGAGAAGTGGGACCTTTGTGCCAGGTCAGCAGCTCCTTCCCAGCACCCAGGATTCGTAACGAGGTCTTCCCTCGTTGGGTCTTACCTTCCCCATGCTCTTGCTGTCGTCACTGGAGAAGGGACCGAGGGGCGGAAGTTCACCAATGGGAATCGTTCGGTTTACGGGTGACAGTGCTGGGAGGTACCCCACAGGCCAAGGCAATTTGGGGCTGGCCCCCTTACGGAAACCCCGCATCAGCGTTCAAGTTCCTCCACTGTAAGCTTATTCTCCGCTTTCGTACTGGGCTCTGGGGTAGCTTACAGGGTCATTATTGGCCAGGCGATCCAATCATACCCCTTACCGAGGTCCTGAACAGCTGCTATTATGGAGTCGCTAGGGCGAGTGTTCCCCACCTGTCACGTCAAACGTACCGCGAAGCCAGTCATTTCTCAGCAAACACCTTGTTGCTGGACGAACCTGGTCCAGAGTTACCCGGGAGAGAGCTGGCCCTGGCACAGCGAGGGAACTCTCGACAGCAGCCATTCCTGTTCCTAGTCCCGACTACCGAGACAATCCCTACCCAGGCTCGACATCAATCATGACACCCCCACCGGCGAATGGCGGGCAGCTAGAAACGGGTGGCACCGCCGCCCCTATTTCAAGTTTGATACGAGGCTCGACTATTACATGCAACTGGCCGAGGAGTCCGGTTTGGCAGATGATGCTTCCAGTGAAGACGAGCATGGCCCCGGCGTAGATGCAGATGGGCCGCAGGACGCCGACATGGGCGACTCGGGAGTCCGGGGTCCTGGTCCGGCGGTTCCGGCTCCTGCCGCGACCCTCGGTGATACCGTTGCAGCGGTCGGCGCACCTCACCACGGCATGTCTCCGGACTTTCCTATTCACAGTCCCCAAAGTACCCCTGGGTCGGCGTACCCGGATGTTTCCCGGCTTTCGAACTCGGCGAGCAGCTCCGGCGCGTTCCAAGTGACGCCGGATGGGCGGAGAAGTTATTTCGGGCCGACGAGCTACGTGCATCTCGCGCGTAGTTCGTCCACCCTGTGGAATCGCCATGCGAAGCAACAGGGTAGCTCCCCGGCTCCAGGCGCTAGCAGGTTACTCGTGCCGCAGGAGAAGCAGGAGTTGGAGAACAACCTCGTCGACTGCTTCTTTACGTGGGATAATATATTTCTTGACGCGTTCGACGAGGGCATCTACCGCCGCGACAAGGCCCGTTACGAGGCTGGTCAGGAGTGCTTCCTCTACTCACCGACCCTCGGTTACGCCATGTAAGTCGTTTTACAGTTGTACCAGAGCCGCGTGGCCATCCGCTCACCGCTCGTGTATAGACTTGCTGTGGGTCAATTGTATGCCTCCGACTCGGATTGGATGGCGGATGATCTATCACAAAATTTCGGCTCTCGGGCGAGAGGCTTGGTGACGGCGGAGCTCGACGCGCCTTCCGTCAGCACGGTGATGGCGCTCATCATTCTGTGTTCTCTGAGTGCCGCGGAAGCGCTTGATGATCAAGGTAGGCACACACAGTCCACAAGATTCGGTCTCGAAATTTGACAAGTTCTTACTAACATGTTGGGAACAGGGTGGTTCTATTCAGGTACGAAAAAAGTTACCTCATTTCCAGATATGCACGTGGCGAGGATTTGCTAACTCGCATCGTTAGGCACCGCTCTCCGCCTGATAACAGCTCTGGGGCTCGACCAACAAGGCTCCCTATTCCATCCAGCGGAAGACCTAGCAACGCTACAACTTTTGCAGAGAAGCATCGTTGTAGGCGCGACGTGTCTTGACACGTATGTTTGACCCCGGCCCCGTCCTCTACGCTGGAGCATGGTGCTAACGTCGTTTTCCTAAAGAGCTTGGCGCGGTTGGTGTGGAAGGGTAGCCGACTTGACGTCAAATTCTCCGATCCCAGCGACCATGCTTCAAGGTATGGAAACCGCACGCTTTGAGGATCCTCGGCGTGAAGAGGAGTCGCGCTTCTTAATCTTAGGACTGATACACCGCAGTCTCCTGACGCAACTGTACGTCCAATCCCGCACATGAGCGCAGCAGGTTTAGTATGCTCACATTATATCTAGATCCGGTGGGAGCGGTGACCTAGACGGGATCCTTGCGGCGCTCCAACGGTGGCACGCCTCATCTTTAGAAAACAGCAACCAAACAGATATGCGAACAATGTCACTGAGGATACAATCACTGTACGCGCCACTTCTCGCTGCTAAAAAAGAAATACAAAAACTAACCGCGCCCCAGGATGTATTATCACGGCATCGTCATCCAGCTCCACCGGCTCCGCACGAACGGCAGCCCAGCCTCCGAGCTCTCCCACCCCACCTTTTTCCCCAAGCGTGCATCGAGTCCGCAAACGAGATCTCGCGGCTGCAGCACGTTTTCCGACAAACGTACGGCCTGGGCCGGCTCCACCCGTTATCCACGCATCCCATGTTGGCGGCCAGCTTGGTGAGCGTGCAGAGCTTCGCGGACGCGCCGGCGCAGTCTCGGGAAGCGAGGCAGGCGAGGCAGAATGTCTTACGGTCGATCCAGGTATTTGGCGAGGTCGCGGAGACGCTGAATGTGGGGGCACGAGCGCTGGATATCGTCATGGCTGCGCAGCGTGGGTAAGGAGGAGCAGGAGGGAAGTAGGCGTAGGCTCGTGTAACAACATGCGTAGGGTTTTGGTGGTGTTTTTAGGGTATAAAAGAGTCTGTTGATGTGCACATATAACGTGGTTTAGCTTGAAAACTATGTCACACAGGGCTGAAGAGACCGTCTTTAGTGTAACACTTTGATTTATATGGAAGATGAATTCCGTTACACTAGACTTGAGGGCTGCTGTCGGATCCACGCGTCTTCGTTTTACCGGTGGGTAGTGCGGACGGATTTCTTCCCTACTGAGACCGCCTCAATTGTGCTATCAAGCGGCAAAGCGGGTACCAGCTAAAATGGGCGCAGGCAGCTGTAGGACGGCGCAGGTGATGCGAATACTTGTTGGCTTCTTATTCTGGTTTCTACTCCATCCCTGAAAGGAGCAATAAACGACCTGCAAATAGCAATAGGCGTTGCATCAACCTCACAAGTGCTACTTTCCCTGTCCATTGTTTCCCGGAGGTGTCGAACGTTTTGCGCATCCTGCCCCAACCTCGTCTCGTTGAGTTGGGTGGCGTGGAGGTCAGGCGCATCATGGACCGATTATGAGAGGGACCCCTACTTGTGAAGGAGAGCGTCAGGGGAGATGGTATTCGGTTTGGTCGATGCCATTTAGAGGCGCATCAGACGGGATAACTGCGAAGGATTGTTTGGCTCTGCTTTTTCGGCCAGCGTAGCCAGCTCGTGAATCTCTCATCCACCAACTTTACCACTGTCGTAATGATATGATCCATCCACCCTTCCATATACCAGCATTTGCTCATAGTCCCAAATAGTAGGGCATAATATGCAAGAATGATTAGTGGTATTGGCTCTCGCCGACGCACACAGTGGATAAACTTGTTATCTAGCCGGTAAAGCCAGCCAAAGACGAGGCCGTTCTCCGAGGGACCGTCATACACGCCGTCACCTCTCCCGTATACGGCTTCGTAGATAACGATGAGCTGATCAAGTGCCCGTAAAAGGACCGGCGCGTTTGGGCCCTGGTCGTCGTGGACCAAACTCCGCAGCTTCTCCAGCGGTTCTTCCCAATCAAGGCGAGGGAATCCTTGGCGGACGAAAACCGGCCCCGATTCTTCGTTTGCCGGTGCGTCGGACGGGCCCAAGGGCGCCATCAACCCGGAGAAGAGTACGGACTCATCCACGGCGGCGCGGATCAATTTCAGCCCTCGAATCATGGGCAGCCACCGCGCAGGCTCTGCGTCGTCGTCGTCGCCGCCGTCTATATTGCATACAAGTAGGTCGCCCGGCGTCGTAGGCCCGGCAGCAAAGGAGCAGTAGCATACGAGGACTGCACCAATGTAGAGGGCCCCGCAGTTGTTGGGTCCGATGTTGGCCAGCTCTTTCACCATGTCCGAGACGCCCGCGGAGAAGTGCTGGTCTGCTACGGATGCCAAACGGGGTTGCCGCGTCTTGTCAGTCTCGAGAGACGCCATGTGGCGTCCCGTAACGGCAAAAATGAGACGGAGGACGAAGGGGTGGGCGAATCCGATGCGCGGCGCATTGCTCTTCCAGAACTGGACCATGCGGTCCTCCTTGGCCTTTTCATCGTCGTCTGTGGCAAAGGTCTGCGCTGTGCGAGTGAGGAAGTGGAAGAGTAGTTCTGCGTCGGCGACGTTGATAGCGGACACGAGGCTGTCGGGCTCCGTGGACGATGCCGGGGTCAGGACGGTGGGTGAAGAGGTCGCATCAGAGGCCGCTGGGCCATCGTCGAGCGGTGTCCAATCCTTGCGTGGGCGTCCTCGACGGCGCCGTGGAGGTTGTTGTGGTGGACTTGTCTCCTCTGGCTTCTTGATGGGTTCGGGAGACATGCGATGCCGCCGGCTGAGTAGTGTCATCCAGTGAGCAGGTGATGTTGAATCGAACACAGTTGTAACAAGTTGGCCTTGCCTCATCGCACTATGCCCGAAAGAGAGTTCAGTCAAATGGCCGTTAGTCGAAGCTGAAAGGGCCAGCGAAGTTTGGGATACCAACGAACCTTGACTTTTCGCCTCTTGCAATTCGCACATCCCGCCCTCGACTTGCGATGCGATCTCCTAGCCCGCGCGAGGTGAGTCGGTAGAGATGTCATGGTCCATAGAGCAACTCGTGGTCCCCGTCAACCTTTGTCGTCCATGACATCGAGTTTCAGATGCGCCTGGTCGGGATTGATAACGAGAGCGAACGCAAGCCCAGGGAATGGATAGAAAGTTGTTGCGAAAATTCAATGTTCGCACATGTACCGAAGAAAAGGAGAAATCTCCGAAGCAAGCCATGCCTTTTCTGGCATAACCACTTCCTCAAACTTGGCCGTGCTTCGTGGACTGCGGTGCGTGGGACCTGTGGGGCGGATTGTTCCATGACGCGTCCACTGCCAGGGGAACCCGCCGCAAGTTATTTGTGGAATTTAAGCACCTGCGGAGGTGGCGGGATTGGCTGATTATTCGTATTTCGAATGCGAAAAACCAGGGCGAATTTTCGCATTCACGATGCGAAAAATGCATCCACTTACACATCATGCTTCATTCGCTCCCCGTTCCATCACGAATGGCAAAGGAGGCGGGGCATCGAGAGTAGCCGCGACAGTAGATCATTCAATGGTCTTTTTTGACGTATTCGATTGTATAAAAGACAGACTCATTCCCGGCATCCAAGATGTAAACACATCAGCTGTAAAGTCCCCCTGGCACAAACCGCCCTATCTATCTACTCCTTGCCACTTCTCATCTTCTTGAGTCTTTACCATCTTAGCCCTTTGCATTGCAAATTGCAAGTCAGGATGAATGTCGATCCACCATTTGGCCCCGTTGTCAATGGCACCCAGATCGTAGTCTTCTACTATTATAGGCCGAACCAGCCAGCGGCCTATACCTTTGTCGCTTTGTTCGGCCTTGCGACGTTGGGCCATCTCATCTACCTAATCCGCTTACGTTCCTGGTTCTTCATTCCCTTCATTCTCGGTGGGATTGGTATGTAGTCGAGGCCATCGCAGGGTTAGAGATCTTTTACTAACGCAATGCGTCTCCCGTGTCTTGTAGCCGAAACCTTTGGCTACTTTGGCCGCGCCCAGTCGTCGAACAACCCTATCAAAGCCGGACCTTGGATCCTCCAAAACTTCCTCCTCCTCTCCTCTCCGCCATTACTTGCCGCCACGATATACATGGCTCTCGGCCGCATCATCAGGGCCCTCGACGCATCCGACCATTCCATGATCTCACCACGTTGGCTCACGAAGCTCTACATCCTCGTCGATATCGGCTGCCTCGGTACACAGGTCGCCGGCTCCGTCCTGCCAGCGTCGGGCGACCCAGATGTCGTCGAGATGAGCAAAAGATTATCCTCATAGGCCTCATCGTGCAACTTGTCGCCTTGTCGATTTTCGTCCTCCTGGCTTGGCAGGTGCATCGGCGCACGAAGCGGAGCCCGACTAGCGTCATGGTGAAGGATCCGTCTATGAACTGGGAGAACCACTTTCGGTGTGTGCAGCTAATCACGGTGGCTATTATTGTGAGAAGTATAGTGCGGATGGTGGAGTATATCCAGGGTGACGGCGGCTTCGTCATGTCACACGAAGTATTCATCTACCTCTTTGATGCAGCGCTCATGTTCTCCGTCATGCTCACGTATCTGATTCTGCATCCTGGGAGATTAGTGAGGGATGCAAGGCGACTCAGGAAATCTCACTGGGGACTTGATGGGACTCCTCTAGTTAAGGTCTAGCAGAACGCCCATGTTTATGTATCAGCTTGGTTATTGCGAGACGGCAGAAGGGACCAACACATCAAGGTTTAAAAGTATGAGTTTGCATCCTCTCCTCTATAGATCGAAAGCACCAAAAAAAAAAAAACAATCGATAAGAAGTTACCAACGTTACATACCATCGTAGAGCCAAAAAGTCGCTAATATTCTCATAACAAATAGCCCCTTATGCCTTTCAGCTGCTACGAGGACTGGAATATGGCGCCAGCTAGAATCAGTCACCTTAGATTACCACCAGGGCGATGACGCACTTAGTAACAAATCGAGTTATTTCTGCCATGATGGCAAAGGCATCTGCTCGCCGGACCAACGCACCGCAAACTAGACACGAGAAATGTACAAGAAGTGAAGACTAGGAACTCGCAACGTCTCACGTTGCACAGCAGGCTGCACCGCTGCTTAAAGAGCGATTAGCATACTAGGACCGCGTGTCCCAGACTCGCAAGGCGTGGAATAATTTTGGGAAAATTCCAAGGCGCGTGTTAGTTTCAAATAAGCAGGCTCCTGTGCAATATTATACCCGAACTTGCTCTAGAGATGAACGGACGCCAAGAAGAAAGGAAAAGCTGGAAGCGGAGGATCAAATGATGCTCCATCAAGTCACAATAGATCTTTGTGTGGAGGAATGGGTAGAACGGGGAAATGGTCATAGGCGGATCCGTGATGAGGGATGGTGATAGGGAGGAAAGGGTTCCCAGAAGGGAAGCCGTTCCAAACTATGTAGCCAGGTGTGAGAGCTCGGGTCGAGCTGATCCGTGGTACTACGAACAGTAGTGCTCCAACCAACACATTGTCCCCGCATGAAGCTCGGCGCAATCAAAGGTACTCCTTACTCCGTTGTCGCCCGCATGCGTGGGGGAGGGTGTCAAAACATGACCCGCTGCGACACTGCAAGGTCATCACCACAACCAACAGCTTCTCGACATATCTGGGCTAGCCACCTGACGCCTCAAAAGACCCCGCGCTCGTTATTGTGCCGTTTTCTAAACTGCCCCAAAGTCTTGCGTCTACCTACCCTTCCTTTTCGGCCCTCTTTTTATCCCTTGATCGCTCCCTCGTTAACTTTTCACCTTGAAGCCCGACCACTCTGGTGTACATGTAGACTCTAACGGGACCTAAAACAATGGATAACCCTCCACCCGACTTTCCCGACCACTACCAAGTCTTGCAAGTAGGATTCGGCGCAGATGAGGCAGCCATCAGAGCCAGCTTCAAGATGTTGGCCAGGATTCGACATCCAGACAAAGATCAGAAGAATCCCAACGCCACAGCAGCGTTTCAGCAGGTGGGACCCCGATCAGTCCCCTCACCCCACTCTTACTTCTCTCGTGGAGAGGTAGTCCTGCTCCTCGATAGCCCCTCTCACATCTCGTACTCAGCGTGCACGATGCGCCTGGGCCTGGGGATGCAAGAGGTGGGGGTTGTGGGCAATCGGGAAGTTGGGTGATCTTGTGCCTAACAATATATACCGCATTGTAGTTAGAAGCGGCCTACTCGGTGCTGATCGACCCCGCTCAACGTCGCGACTACGACTCCCAGAGAAGGGCGAACCCAACCAAAACAAGACACAACCCCGAACCTCAACCTTCCGCCCCGGAACGCAACGAAGCCAGGAAAATCCGCCGCCGCCTGTGCATTTTCAGTGTCAATTGTGCCATAGATATTTTACGACTGGAGACGATCTGGCGGCCCACCGCGCCATATGGAAGGATAGAGGATACAGGTGCCATGTTTGCGACATAGACTTCAAGTGCAGCGACGTGAGCCAGAAGAAGCACGTCACTACGTTTCACTACCGCTGCGCCGTATGTCCCGCCTATTTTGGCTGTGATGCGGAGAGGCTACTGCACGCCGTGAATCACCAATTCCAGTGCCACGACTGTGACTCGTGGTTTACGACGCTGTCCGAGGGGACCCGCCACCCAGCCCGGTGTCAGGATTGCACCAAACTCTTCCGCTTAAAGCTGGAGCTTTATAGATACTTACAAAATCTCGACGGGTACACTTGCCAGTGGTGCTCTAAGAGATTTTCGACAAGCCGGGAGCGAGATACCCACGTATATGAGCACCACGGGAACACTTGGTGGTAGTGCTACGAGAACTCTTGGACAAGACAGGATCGGGATGATCACGTTTCGCGGAGCCACTCTTGTCCCTGCAGAGTATGCTTTTGTAGCGAGAAGTCGGAGGGCGAAGAGGAGAGGATGTGGTGCATTGAACCCGAACATGCGTTTCCGCACTATGACCTTGATAGGACGGATGAGTTGCCTCTCACGGGCGAGGAGCCGTACCCTTGTCCCGTGTATACCTGTTGAAAGGGATCTTATGGACCTATTATAGTGGGTATACAGCGCGGCAGAGGCATCTCTATGTCCCGAATAAGCGGTAGTCTCAGTCTGTATCGAGCAAGCTGCTCAGCCTGCGTCACCGGGCGTCTTACCTCGACTATCGCCTGGGAACCACAGTCTCATCTCAGCGCCTGCATCAGGCAGGGCTGAAAATCTACAGTCAACGAGGACGGACGAGTTTCCCGGCAAACTCTGGTTCGGCAAGGCGCTTGTATACCAGCTTTTTGCACGTCGTCTCGCGTCTGAAATGTTCAAAGCGGCTTACAGTAGGGCAAAGGTTAGGCTCGGCATACAGAAGACAGGGGGCTTCTATCCTAACTGTGTCGGCAGTGACTTCGCTGCGTGCACTTTATTTCGCGTGAGTAGCATCATAAGGCGAGGTGTTTCAACGCATTCGCAGGGGCTAGGATATGAGACCCGTGCATTCGAAGAGATGGGTATAGGCAATGTCATTGTTGAGTTTGGATAGAGTAAAGCTGTGAATTGGGAATAGTCAGTAATACATCGAATTAGGCCGTATGGGTGAATAACCGATAACATGTCATACATCTAGTCATGTATCCGCGTATACCCTTAGTTTTCATTCAAAAGTGGTGGTACCTGTGTGGGACCAATCAAGTCGGTAGGCATAAAAAGAAAAGCAGATAGGATCGCCAATTCCACTCTACTAGAGCTCCTACGTCGGGTTCAAGGAAGTAGCGCAACTAGTACATGTAGGGCATGTAGCTGAAGTGAGTGGTTTGACATGTTTCCTCCCGTAGTCATGCACCATTCAACATAAACAAAAGTCGATACTCGGCAGTGGAACAGGAAGCTGTATTGACGCCGTCACGCTCATAATTTCCTCCTTGATGATACTGCAGTTGAGAACTATATACAGAGATCTACCCACATCTCTGGCTCCACAAAGGCCTAGAGGAAAAACAGGGATACACCTCACCCGTTAAAGCTTCTGGCTCCTGGCCTCCTTGAGTTTCACCGGCAACAATCGCCTCAAAATCTTGCCCGTTGGGTTCTTGGGCAAGACTTGCAAGTGGAAAACACCACCCCTCAGCTTCTTGTAGCCAGAGACACGGGAATCGGCCCATGCGCGGATCTCATTTAGTAGGGCGTCCTTCTCGCGCGGCGGGAGCTCCGCGTCCTTGGGGCTCAGGCTCACGTAGGCCAAGGGCACCTCGGTTGCCTCGGCGTCGTCGTAGGTAGAGCAGACGGCGGCGTCGAATACCCGGGGGTGTTGCAGCAGGAGATCTTCCAGCTCGGATGGGGCAACTTGGAATCTGCGGTGGAGTTAGCAAATTCCTATTCTATTAGAACATGGGGTTCACAATGAAGTGCTGGAGGTACTTGCCCCTTGTACTTGATCATCTAGAAGAGCAGGTTAGTATTAACTCGAGAATCTTCATCGTTTACTGGTAAGAAGGAAGGCTTACCTCCTTGAATCGATCGGTGATCCATAGGGTTCCCTTTAGCATTTTTCCAATGTCACCCGTCCGCAACCATTCACCGGAAAACGTCTGCTTTGTCGCTTCCTCGTCGTTGATATAACCCCTAACACTAATGTTAGATATCCGGCATGTCAGATTAAACTTCTTGGACCTACATCATGACCTGCGGGCCACGAATCCACAGCTCGCCTTCTTCGCCTCGTGGCACATCCTTAAGCGTTTCAGGATGCACAAGCCTCAATTCTCTGCGGGATCAAGATTAGTAGATGCCTCGGTTTCGTGCATGCAGGCTACAGAAAAGCAGTAGAAACTCACGTTCCCGGAAGAATCTTTCCAACTGTTCCAATCTGGTCCTCGTCTTGTTCGAACTGGTGCGAGACGGAAGGGGAGCATTCGGAAAGCCCATAGCCTGTGAGTCGCGGGTTAGTCAAGGCTCTAGGACCTCATTCCTATGGAGTGAAGACCGAAGTGAACATACCCTGACAAACGGAAGCTTTGGGGAGCCTCTGCTTCAATTTCTTTTGTAGTTCAGCCTACGAGACGAAGTCGTTTGTTAGACATGTTGCTGAAAGAGAAGGCAATTCGACAACGCTGTGAGTATGTTCTTCTAACCTTGAGAGGAGCTGCCGCTACAACGATACGGCTAACTGAAGTCAAGTCGTATTTCTGAGTGGCGGGCGAGGATGCGAGAAGAAGTGCGACGGGAGGGACGATGTGCATGTCGGTAGCTTTGATCTCGGCCGACTTTTCGCAAAACCTCTCAAGAGCAAATTCTTTGAGGCCGTGGATGCGGCCGCCGACCCACATTCCGGTCAAGACAACGGCAAAAAGGCCGTAAATGTGACAGTCTACATGATCGCTCGTATTAGCGCAAGGCCCAAGGAAGTTGGAAACGCGGATGCGTGCAAAAGGCTACACAGGGGGACGTACAGGGCGGGAACCAAACTTCGCGAATGTCGGACGACTGGCGGTTCGGCAGGGCAAGACGGATCTGGAGTACATTGGCGATGAGGTTGAAGTGGGAGAGCTTCACGCCCTTCATGCGTCCGGTAGTTCCGGAGGAGAAGCAGATGGTGCTAAGAACATCTTTGGCAGCTTTGCCGCCGAGATCGTAGGGAGGGAGGCTTTCCGCATCCGATGCGCCGATGATGTCAACGGGAAACTGAAAATGGGAACATACGCAGTCAGTACACGGCAGTATCAAGGCAGACTCCAGGGAGAAAAAGAAAAACGAGGTTGAAATATAGTGCGCCAACTCACCTGTGGGGTGCTACCGGATCGCCCGTGAAGAGTAAAGACCTTGGGCTTGACGGCCGACTTGCTGATGGCAGCATGGACGACGTCAAGCTTGCCGATGGCCATGGACACGGCTACATGGGTTGGCCGAACGAGGTTGAGGACGTGTTCGATATCTGATTGGGTTGCGGCCGTATTCAGACCTCTGCGATATGTTAGTACCACCTTTTCCATGGTTCCACAGCCATGGCTCACCATAGGCAAGGCAAGGTTGTGTACCGACTGCACGGGTCAGGGCTACTTACGCAAAGGCGGCACCTGCCCACCAGATACCGTGGCACAACAGTACAAAGTCATTCTTGCAGAATAGACAGCATTAGCCATGAAAAGCCCTGACAACTCCATTCAGACAAGGACTTGGGTGGGGATCGATACCGAATTCGGCACCAGAGCGAGGACGATGTCTCCCTCCCGCACACCGAGCTTGTTCTGCAAGCCCCAAGCGATACGCGCTGCGTCGCGCCTCAAGCTTCCGTACGTGATGACTTGGTCTGAAAAGTCATCGGAGTGGACGACCTTGTCTGCCAGGACGGCGTCGGGGTTATACTGGGACATCCATTGCGGGATGGAGAGGTTCTCAAACTCGTTAAAAGGAGACACGTCGGATCTGTAGATGATGGCCATGGCTGCCGCTGGAAATAAAAAGACGTATGAAGCGAAATGGCAAGAATGGGCAAGAAGAGCTCTAGAGTGCGTCACGGCGTGGGAGTGTTTACGGAAAGATTCGGCGAGATCATCTACAAGACACCCCTTTGAGTCTGCGGTGGTTGGCCCGCAGCCCCGCAGCGTGAGCCTACCGAGGGAGTGGTCGGACGTTTTTGGCTGGCCCTACTATCTTCTGCGAAGTCGTAATACTTCATTACTTTGCTCATCTCTCCCCTCTCCCCTCGTCCGTTTAGCGAGGAGCGACAGTGTTGATGGCGTGGTGTGTAGGGAGTGGACGGATCCATCGGTGGCGGATGCTACCTCGGGCAAGCTCCCGAGAGAGAAAAACGCGGGGAAGTGCGACATCCCGAATGTGGAGGATGGCGCTAACTGCCCCAAAGCAGAAGGACAGACAAGCAACTAATTTTGCGGGGTTCGCTGGGGCACCTCGAGCTCGCGCCCGCCAGCCATCGATTGTCAATTGCAGAGATTCGGTTCTCATCCACCAATGCCACATCCTCCATGATAGGTAGCGATACCTCGGTAGTGATTATGGAGCATGGAGAGCCCTTCCCTCGGGAAGCATTTGGTCGCAAGTTGGCTTGTTGGGGCCCATTTCGCATCCAACGTCAGCGCTTGCCGGGCTTACGTGAGGATACTGCAACCACAAGGGGCCTGGCCGAGGTGAAGCGATTGGAGCTAGAACGATACATATACGACAAAGGGTGGTATCAGCTCTGTCGCACCTTTAACCACCCAACGTCAGTGCCATACATGGTCAATTAAGCCTTTGATTATTAGAGCCTCCTATTTCCTGTCCCTCCGTGCTTTGTACCACTTTATTTTCTTCCCCGTTCATTCGCTAGTTGATAACCCGCCCTTGAAGATGGCGCCCGACCCCAAACTCGACCTGAATGAAAAGATTCCATGGGCGGAACCGGCTTGGTACCGGACTGGTAAGTCCGTCTACTTCAACGACACACACGCCAGTTGCGCGACAACATCCGCAATTATGTCGACAAGCACCTACTCCCATACGCGCTAGACTGGGAGGAAAAAGGCGAGGCCCCCGAGGAGGCGGCGCTGCATTATTGCAGGAGCGGCATCGCTTTCGAGGACGTGCCCGAAAAGTACCGCCCGCGCGACGTGCCCCGCCTGTCGGGCCTCCCCACGGAAAAGCTAGACGCGCTGCACCTGCTGGTAGCCACCGACGAGATCTCCCGCGTGGAAGGCGGCGTGACCATCGCGCTGGGCAGCGCGGCCGTCATCGGCGCCCCGCCCGTCATCAACTACGGCACGGAGGAGCAAAAGGCCAAGTGGCTCCCCGGCCTCTTTACGAGAAAGACCAACTTTTGCCTCGGCGTGACGGAGCCCGGCGGCGGCTCCGACGTGGCCAACATCCAGACAACGGCGGAAAAGACCCCCGACGGCCGCTTCTACGTGGTCAACGGCGCGAAGAAGTGGATCACGGGCGCGCCGTGGGCGACGCACATGACCACCGCCGTACGGACGGGCGGCGGACCGGGCATGCGGGGCATCTCGGTGCTCGTGATTCCGCTCGACAGCCCCGGCGTGGAGGTGCGCAAGATTTACAACAGCGGCCAAAACGCGGGCGGGTCGAGCTTCGTGGACCTGGACAACGTGCGCGTGCCCGTGGAGAACCGCATCGGGGCGGAGAACAAGGGCTTCGCCATCATCATGCGCAACTTTAACAAGGAGCGCTACGTCATGGCCGCGCAGTGCAACCGCAAGAGCCGGACGTGCCTGGCCCTGGCCTTTGCCTACGCGCTCGACCGCACCACGTTCGGGAAACCCTCATGGACAACCAGGTGATTCGCCGCAAGTTTGCCGAGCTGGCGTACCGCGTCGAGTCCCACTGGGCGTTCTTGGAGCAGATTGCTTTCCAGGTCAACTCGTCCGCGCTGGGGTGGCAGGCGCCCGACATCGCGAGCCAGATCGCGCTGGCCAAGGTGCAGGGCGGCCAGATGCTCGAGTTGGCGGCCCGCGAGGCGCAGCAGGTGTTTGGCGGCGCGGGGTACCAAAAGGGCGGACGGGGTGCTACCGTGGAGCAGATCAGCCGAGACCTGCGAATGATGGTAGGTGCCTGTGCTTTTTCTTCATCGTCGACGCGATGATTCCATTCTTTGGTTCCCGTCTCTTGATCCGAATCTCGGATACTGCTTGTCTTCCGCCTTTTTCCTACTGGGATTCCCCTTTTCTTCCATGGCCAGCTTTTGGTCTTATTGGATGATTGGTAACACGAACTAATTATGGTGTGAAACTTGTAGGTCGTTGGAGGAGGCAGCGAAGAGATTCTCTGTGATCTTGCCGTACGGCAAGAGCTGTCCGCGTTCCAAGCCAATAACTCGAAGCTATAATATGTACATGAAGCAAAAGGACGAGTGGTGTTAAGTGCAGCTAGCAACGGTGGTGAAGGGGGCGGCCGGATGGAGGAGACCTGGCCTCCGACTGCGGCACAGGAACGAGTGTGGCCGGACAGGGGAAAGTGGATCGGTTCAATCATCCCTTATCTCATTGTATTCTTTCAACGTGGGGGCCGAGATTTCTTATTCTAACCTATCAATACCCACGGAGTCCTCGATCCACCGTCATCAGGACACTCTGACTTGTTGATGCGTAGGGCTGAACATAGGTGGCTTCTGTGGTTCGTTGTGATACGTGCGAGCCTGTGGCGGTGGGAGAAAGCCACGCGATCGGGGCATTACTCCATCTGGACAACCCGCCGGTGCTTCGCCCCACTGCCCCGACCGGATTTCATTCCACGACGGCGAAGTTTTCAAAGAGGACCCATGATTTGCCAAGAGAAGGAGCGAATCGATGAAGGAAAAAGAAGGTATTACTGATCAATCCACCCATTTACCTCGGCAGGAGCGATTCGAGGTCGAGTCGAAGGATCCATGTTCAACAAAACCTTACCCTTCAGCTTTTGTTGGGGGCGTAGCACCAATTTCTCTAATACTTTGCACTTTTTTTTCATCCTTTTTTTCTCGCTTCTTTTTAGCGCAGCGCGGAAGACCCATTTCGCTTCTGTCCGCGTTCTAGCTCTCGATTTTGACAAGCATTAGTCCCCAAGTCCCCTATGCAACCCTTGAATGCATGTGCATGGATCTGTCACATGCTAATTCTTAATCATCTTCACCCCTGAATTCCTTCTCCAATTGCTGGTGACCCGAGGCTTCAGAGCCGCAAACAGAAATTAATTCTACGCGAGACGTTTGGGCGAAATCTCTTGCCGTGATCTTGAGATTCGACTCCCGAAGGATCCGAATAGAAACAAGGGCATTGTTACACTGGACCAAGACCTCATCGGCCCGCGACAAACCTTCCTTTGTCGACCGCCAGTTTCCCTTGCTAAACTGTTGGAGAGACGGCTTGGCCTGGCTTGTCCTATTCGCTCATTTGAAGGCCTCCTATTTTCAAACACTCTTGCTTCATTCCCGAGCTACCGGCCGAGTGCCTTTTTCTTTTTCTTTTTCAGCGGTGGAATATTGACCCGCACACCCAAAATAAAGTGGATCACCGACTCGACCCGTTCTTCCGTCGGAGGGATTCTTGATCGAGGGTTCTTGTTGGGACAAACTTATCTGAAGGGTGGATCTTTCTCGTCGTCCGTCACCGCACAAACCACCGCCCTCCACTGCTCAACAACACGCGGCCTGTTACCAATCGCTTCCTTCGAAGGAATCGACATACGCCTTGTGCTTTAACTTGCATCACTATATATAACCGCATCCCACCTGGTCCCACCGCCACCCCACCTGCCGTCAAGATGATGCAAGGAGAGTTATACGCCCTACATCGGGAACTTTACGCCATGGCCCTCGCCGAGAAAGAAAACAAGAAGCCCTACTTCCCGGGCTTTACTGCTCTATCCGACCAGATCTATGTTCGCCCGGGCGAGGAGATCGTCGACAAGGACGCGCCGGTCCACGGGCCCAGGGTCGTGATCCTCTTTGGCTGGGGCGATTGCATCCCCAAGCACGTGGCCAAGTACACCGATGGCTTCCGTGAACTCTTTCCCCATGCCAAGCAGATTGTCGTGTTTGCCCCCATCATGCGGGCTATGCGACTCGATGTTGAGCAGCGAACCAAGAACATGATACCCGTCGTCAAGGAAGCCTTCCCCGAAGGCATTGATGCCGAGGTCGACGAAGACCAGGTCCTCTTCCACGTCATGTCCAACACCGGGGGCATCAACTACTCCGCCACCCTCAACGCCTACAAGCAGATTCACGGCCGCGCCCTTCCCCACCGTCTGGCCGTCTACGACTCCACCCCCGGCAGTGTCATCTTCACCTGGGAAAACTTGAAGCGCTGGTCCTACGCCATGGCCATCGGCACCGCGGGCTGGTTCCCCTGGCCCTTTGGCCTGACCCAGGGCATCTGGGGCGCCTTCCTGTGCGCCAACCACTTTGTCGACTACACCTCGGGCCGCGAAACCCTCCTGTGTTCAGCCTCCGCATCCTTGCCGAGGAAGAGTTCAAGACCAAGGCTGCCAGATCGCTGTACCTGTACAGCAAGGAGGATGACCTCATTCTTTGGGAAGATATTGAGGGGCATATTGCCAACTACAGGGAGGCGGGATATCACGGCGACGCCGTAATGTTTGAAGGAAGCGGGCATGTCGGCCACATGAGGCAGCACCCTGAATTGTACTGGAAATCGATTCGGGAGGCTTGGGCGAATACAGCGGTCACTGCGGAAGTGGCTGCTTAAGTAAGAAAGAGAAAAAGGAAGGAATTTTCTCGGAGTTAATGGTAGGAGGCATTGTCCTTTGTATTGCATAAACTGTATGATATGATGATTTAGAAGCAATCCATCCAGCTAGTCGGTGGATAACTGCTCTCAGACTGGAAAGAGAGGAATGGAGTGGAAGAAGGAGCAGAGCAGAGGAACCATCTCTAGTTCTGGTAATGAAAGAGATACAAATACAGAACCGATCCTTGTAAAAACGCCTTAGTCAATGACCATCCCATGGGTACTATTTATTTTTCTTTTTCCTCGACGGAGCCTCACCAGAGGCTCAGAACTTGTAGATTTCGCTCTTGGAATATCCCAGTTCTTGTAATACGCCCGACTTTCCCCACAGCAAGCCCTTTGTCCCCACAAGCGACTGCTCCATCGCCGGCGGCCCGCAAACGAAAACCTTGCCCGGCCGCGCCAACTCCGCCTCGAGAAGCTCTTTTGTGATACGGCCCTTGTGGGTATCCGAGCTCTCGGCGGTGGCGGGATCCGAGACAGTGTACACGGCGTGGAAGCGGTCCGGAAACTTCTTCTCGAGCGCCGTGAGTTCATCTCGGAGGACGAGCTCGGCTTCCGTGTTGGCGCCGTAGATGAGCTTGATCTTGGTCGTCTCGTCCGCGTTGCCGAGGATACCCTGGATGAGCTGGTACATGGGCGTGATGCCCGCGCCGCCGGCGACGAGGTTCACGTGAGGCTGCTCGTTGGGTTTCCAGGCGTAGCCGGGAATGGGGCCGGCTACGGAGAGGGTATCGCCGGGCTGGAGGGAGTGGAGGTGGGTGCTGGCTTTGCCGTTGGGGTATTGTTTGACGAGGAGGTCGATGAAGCCTTTGTCGTCTTTTGGTTTTATGGAATCCTCGCGGTTAGTCTTTTGGTCTTTTGTGCTGCTGTGGCTGCCTGAGCCAGGGGGAAGTTTGCTCCGCTGTGGGACTTACCTGGGCGGGTGATGGGCGTGTAGGGCCGGATGACGGGGAAGAAGCTGCCATTTGGCCGACTAAATGTGAGGATGGCGGCTAGTTTGCGGCGGCGTTAGATGGCGTGCTGGCGATGTAGGGAGCGTTTGTGGTGGGCGACTTACACGTTAGTGGGAGCATGGCCAACGAACTCCCCTCGGGCAACTGGAACCGCAACTTCTTGAAAACGGGGCCGACGGATTCCACGCTCTCCAGTTTGAGGGTTGTGAAACCCCAGCCTTTGCGGCTCATGCCTGCCGTGCGGGTTTGTTCTTGTTGGTTCTTTTGAAGGGGGCAGAGCGCGCGGGGACTCGGCGTGGGCTTCGCCGACTAGAGATCGGCGGAAGGCGTAGATGCCGATGCCGCCGGCGAAGGCAGCTAGGAGGAAGGGTGTTGGCGCGGTGCGCGCGTTTCTGAAGATGGATCGGGGGAATGACATGTGTGCGCGGGCTTTGATGATGGTTGTGCTAGGATAGTCAATGTGTGATAGGTGTCAAGGTGATCACTATTGGAGGGAGAAGCAAATATTATAGAATTTTCAGGGGATAGTGACTGATTCTTATTCGAAAGAGTATATATAGAAGAAAATGAACAGGAACCAAGGCCAGGCAGACGAGCTGAATTATATATCCCTGCCCTTGCCTTGCGCTGCTTGATCATATATCACCAACACGCCGTTTGAGGTGTGTCGCGGCGGCCGCCATCAGACGATTGTGATCGGGTTTTGTCGGGTTTTGTCGCATCGGATTTTGGCTCCTGCGCGACACAGTGGTCGGTCGGCGTTTGCGCAGGCCACGCAATACGAACATAAAACCCGTTTACGCGCGGCTCCTGACTTGAATCATAGATTGAATTGATACAAAATTCTCCGACTTCTCCGATGATCTATAGAAGATCGGTTACCGATGCAGTCCGATGGGCGTGACGGACAAAGGGAGATAGCCAAAGCCGTTGAGTCAGTCTACGGGCGACGACAAGACGAAGCTACCTCTCCCTTCTTTCTTTCCAAGGCGCGCGCGATGAAAACGGCCCTTGCTTGTCGGTGTTTGGAATTCCTTCAAATGCTCTCCAGAATCACCCCCTTTGGTCGTTGATTTCCCGCCAAGGTTGGTAGAAGTGTGAGAGCTCGTCGCTAGGCGGCCTGACTCCAATGAGGCCCGGCCAGGTATGAGGATTCCTCCATCTTTACGACTTGGCTATATGCACTAACGCGTCAAGCTCACAGTCCATCGATTATGCCGGACCAGGACGATGGACCGAGCGATGGAGAACCCCTCCGAGGCTCATGAGCGCGGTGGAAGTTCGGATCAGGGTTATGCTATGTTGTTCGGGGTGGCTGGCAACCCTCAAACCACCGCCTTTGACTCCTAGAGCCTCCTCACTCGTTGTTGTCTGTTCCTATCTTTGTGCTGTCTGCCCAGCGACATGGCACTGATCATGCCTTTCGAGACTATGCGATGGGGCATTATTTAACCACAATTTGGTTTAGTGGGAAAAAAGGGGGCTTAGGACTATCAATCCAATTTGAGCTTCCTGATTGGCTGCGCAGATGGGGGAAAAGGGAATTCGCGCTACTGCGAGCACCAGAATCGTAAGACACTGCAACTTCTCCAACCTCGATCAAAGGCCATGCGAGCGTGGGCCAAACGCGGAGACACCGGCTTGCGAAGCGCCCTCCCCCTCGTTTGACAACAGGCCATCGACGTACGGCTCCGAGCGATCCTGGACGGCGTCCCGTCCACAGAGACCGAGCTCGTCCCGCCGTATGCCTACCCTCGCTAGTAGGGCGGCGGAGAAGCGAAGCCAAGGATTAGCTCGGGCCTGGAAAAAGGCGTCCCAGGGAGAATTATAGCCATATCAGCACTGCAAAGCGCAGAGGAAACGAAATCCCCCCTTACCCATATGGACGCCGCGGGCTTGGCATCCGGCTCGCAGCCACCGCCGCCTGCGCCGTGCGGAGGTGGTGGTGCAGGCCGTCCCCCAAGTCTACCAAAATAGTCGCCCGGCTCACCTGCGAGATGTGTCGCCAGCGCAAGACCAAGTGCGACAAGTTGAACCCCTGCACGAGTTGCCAGAGGTTAGGCATAGCGTGCGTTGCTGTCGAACGGCCCAGGCTCCCTCGAGGTCGGCATAGGGGTGCACAGGCGTCCGCACCCGCGCCCACCGCCGCACAGGCCGATGCCGGCGCCTCCTCGACAGTGGCGGGGGCGTCGCTCGTCCTACCCCTCCGCCCGTCGCGGACCGACAGCATATCGCCGGCCGCGACGAGTTTCACCGATAGTCTCGTGTTTACCGCGGAACCGGAGCTGCAAACACCGTCGCCCGACCCTCTGGAGGGTAGAGACTGGGCCAAGGTGCAGCTCGTGCAAATATTTTTGGACCGGATCGATCCCGTTTTCAAGGTTCTTCACCGTCCGTCCGTCAGCCTCCATCTTATACAAGGTAAGTCGTACCTGGATTACGAGCCTGGCCACCCGACCGTTGTCGCCCTCGACAGGGCCATATTTTATGCTGCGGCGTGCGCCATGGACGAGAGTGAGTGTGTGCCGGTGTTTGATATGGGGAAAAGGGCGGCCGTGGCTGGCCTTCGGGTAGCGATAGAGGCGGCCTTGGCTCGGGCTGGGCTTTTGTCTACGGAAGATATCACCGTCTTGCAAGCCTTTGTCTTGTATCTGGTAGGGGACACCTTGACTAACGAATGATGCCGGCAGCAGAGCTTGCGAGGTTAGCTAATTTCTCAAAATAGGTGGCGACGCGGACCTACGACCGTACGAGACAGGTCTGGACACTGATGAGTCTCGCCTATCGAATAGCCCAGGCGCTCGGCCTCCAGATCGACCCGCCTCCGGGCCCCATGAAGCCCTTCGATATCGAGATGCGACGGCGCCTGCGCTACGCCATTGGGCTGCTCGACATGCAGACGTCCTTTGACAGACTCACGCCCACCATTGTGCCCTTGCATTGATGCAAACCCCGTATCCGGCCAACGCCAACGACGCCAGCTTTAATCTTGACTCCCAAGGCAAACTACTGGACGAAACGGGGCGCAGCTTCACCGACATGACCTTTGCCACCCTCGTGGCGAGGGCGCAGACCGTCGTGCGGCAGATCAACATGACCACGCAGGATGGCGGCGCCTACGGGGGCCTCTTCCAGCTCCACAGGGGCTACGTGCGCGACTTCCGCGACGCCGCCATCATCCTCCTCCGGCACTGCCGCCCGGACGACGACCCGTTCCACTGGTACGTCGTACAAGTGACCGAGTGGATCATTGCCCAGTTCCACGTCGCCGTCGAGCGGCCCCTGCGCCGGCTCCCCAACTACGACCCGCCGCGGCCCGATTTTAGCCTGCTGCAAGTCTGCGCCGAGATACTGCAGCGGTCGCAGAACATCATTGGGGATTCCAACGTCCGCTTCTGGAACTGGTCCGAATCCGTCTTCAACCCTTGGCACGCGCTCGCCGTGGCGCTCGCGGAGCTCTGCACGTGCCCCGATCCCGTCATCGTGGAGAGCTACTGGGATCTGGTGGAGAGAGCGTACGCGCACTCGGCGGACCTGATGGAGAGGTCGCGCAGCGAGGTGTCCTGGGGCCCGATGGAGAAGCTGATGAAGAAAGCGCGGGCGCATCGAAATAGCCTCTTGCAAGCTCACGGGGTTTAGCCGGGCCGGTAGGAGCGCCGCTGTCTTCCACATCGGCGCATCCTCCTTCTGTGGGACCGAAGATGTCTCATGCCCTACACGAGCACCTGGAAGACCAGAGAAAGGAACTTGAGGATGCGTCCCGTGCCGGCATACTGCCCGCCTTATCCTTCCTTCGGGACCTGACGGCGGAGGAGACGGCGCCGTCGATTACTGTCACTACGCACTCGCCGCTCTTGACTTTTCAACATACCTTGGGGCCGGAGACGTATGGGCTGGGAGGTGGTGTTTCGGACGTAGCGAGTGGCGTGGGTGGCGTAAGCGGTGTGGGAGTCTCCGGCGCGGATGTTAGCGTGGAGTGGGCAACCTGGGATAGTTTCTTGAATGATCTACATGTCCATGAGCAGACTTGGCCTTCTAATTGGACATAGCTTGGGGGCGAGGGAATGTTTGGTCTTTGTATTTTGAGCGTGCTCTAGGGGTTTGCGTCGACGGACTTGTCGATTAATCTAAGCTGGGTTATACACCTTGCTTCTTTTCTCAACACTCTCCTCTCTCGCCTAGATCATGCTCCAGTTCCTACGAGGGCGGGCCCGCGCTTCTCCTGTTGTGTGACCACTCTGTTATTTTCTCCTTACATCCCGTTCCCACTGTTCCCCCTCGGTTTCATCGACCTTGGGCTCTAGGGAAGAATAGGCTCATCGGGAACCAAGCCAGTGGGTATAGGCGATGGTGCTATCGAGGTAGGGGTACAACGACGGTGATCGTGATAAAGGATGCTGGCGGTGGTTCGGCGGGCTGGGCTCCTCCATCCGATTCCGCCATACTGTTGGGTCGGCATAGTGCCCAGTCCGGGCCAGCCCATGGTGCGCTATCATCCCGGGGTGTTAACTCGTATCAGCAATGGTTTATGCCGCAAGGTTTGGACAAGCCGTCACTTACAAGCTGATATTCCAGCAATGAGAATCCTCAGGACACGCCTGCCCGGTGTTCCATGGGCCATCACCTATTCATCAAGGTTATTATGTTGCTTCGCACGCATTCTTCTAGAGGAGAGACGTACAAGGGATGAAATAGGGAAGATCAAAGGGGTACTGGGCATGAACAAAGGTCACCATGACGCTGATGGCGACAAGCCTAGAGTATATCTTGTTATACATGATGGAATATCGGTGGCAAGTTTGTGGTGCTTGTGTGTAGCTTGGAAGTTGGAAGTCTCCAAGGAATGGTTCTCGTCAGGGCGATTGCAGATTATAAGGTCTAGCTAGGGAAATTCTAGACGAGAAGAGGCGCTTCCACTGCAACAGGGGAATTGGTCCTAGGCATTCTCTTATACGCTGATCCCGCCATTCCAAGGCGGCCACAGGTCTGGAGCCATTGATCCAAGTATAGAGCTATAATGAAACTGTCGTTGTGAGATATAAGCGAATCACTCCCTCGCCTTTGCATGCTCGCCATACCTACAAGCACAACATTTGACACACCGACAACCGTCGGATCGCCATTGGCGGAGAAGCTTGATACTCTTCAACTCTGAACGCGGCGTGTCGAGAAACGGATGTCGCTCTCGGCCACTCGGAGGCTGCCCTCGGGATGAGCGCGCCTCATGGTGTTGGGCTGTTAATATGGAATAACCCGTCGGCGAATTGTTTGAGCGGGCTGGGATCAAAACACCCGAAGACCCGGAGCCGTGGGCCAGCGCCTTTTTCAAAATGGGTGGCACGGTTCCAAACAGCCCACTTCACCAATCACTCTCGCTACCGATAAAGTTGGTCGGCCTCGAGTGTCAATCGCCGCTTGAATGACGGCCGGGATAGGGACAGGATCGCAACAGGGCTACGGTGTTGGTGGAGGTGCCCGGTAGATTTGCGCACGTCGGATCTTGAGGCAGGGGTGTCCTTGTCTTGTGAGGGATTTGGGAAGCTATTTTTGATCTTTTTGCGATGACTTGCGATAATCTTCGTGAGGCTCAAAACTCTTATATCGAAAGGCTCAAATATACATGGGGTGTGAGGGCTTAAATACAGGAGGCTAGGCTTCTCAGAATGAGGAAGTCTCAAGCCATCCCTTTTCACTCAAGTTTATCGAGTATTATCGTTATCGAGATATCCGGCCGGACAGGGCATGTCAACCTACTGCTGAAACCAATATGCAGTTGAAATAACCGAAAATCTTGCTTCGGCGTGAAATCATGGCTCGCCCTCCTCGCCGAGTCCTGTTTCTCGATCTAGGAGCTAGGAAAGCAGGATAATGATATCCAAGTAGAAAGGATTGCTCGAATGGACTGAACAGAATTCCGAATTATCACAATCGCGAGCGGGACCAGTCCGCACAGCGCGGCCTGTGGCGTGGTGGCCATGATAGCCTAAACTCGGCCGCGATGTCGAGCACACCACTAAGCCGCCGAGGAACCAGTCACCACGGCTGGCTAACCGGAAACTGGTGCTAAAAATTGCATACGTCAACGGCAGTTGGATACATGAGCTCAGCGGTTCGCCATTCCAGATATGCCGGGACTGTGTTTGGTAACGGTGATGAACGCCGAGCGTCCGGTGGACCGGTGCAGCTCACCGACGGTGTTATGATGGTAAACAGGGTCTGACCTCGCTACATAGACGACGATGGATGGGAAATAGATTTAGGTATAGCTCATATAGGGAAGGGCCAAGTCACTTTGAGAGTTATCTAGGGACTTCTATTCCATCTACTAAGACACGTCTAGGAAGCAGAATGGAGACGATACTCAATGAACATGGATCAATTGGGCTTCTCGAGGCTTGTTGCCCAATCAACAACAGAGTATTTTAGAGTGTAATATAAGCCAGTTCTTATATAACTGTTGACGGTCTTTTCCATCCTTCCTAACAACACGTGTATTGTACTGGAAAGTAACATCCATCGGTTATCAGGGAACCGGTCTACCCCAGCTACGAGGTCGTATACCCTTTAGTAAAGCATAGACTAGTGGAAGAGAGATCGTTAGATGCCATGACCTAGGCATATGACAGTATATTCAAACCTATTTGAAACCATTGGACGGATCCGAGGTGCTGTGCTTTGTCCCGTGTCAGATAAGTTTTGGGGCGGAGTTCCACGATACTTGGACTCGGACCAGCACCGATCCTCTGCCGGCGCGAGTTTCCCGTGGCTGACTTTACAAGGTTTCAACTTTCATGCCTGACTCGTGTATCCCTTATAGCCGTGATACCTTATCAAAAGACGAATCAGACGATCCCTCTTAACGAGGCGAGGACTCGCTCTACACGGACCTTCTCGCCGTTGTTGCTGCTGATAATATCTGGCTCTAGCCGCAGTCTACCTATTCACGACGATGGGTAGAGGTCATGTATCATCGGCGGACTGTGCGCAAGTTGCATTTAAAGTCAATGAAGGAGACGAATCCTACCCTATCTCCGTTTCTTTCGTGCGAACCCGACCAAGCAGTGACCAGTGTGATGGCACGCCAGGGTCGACTTTGGGGTCGGAAACCATGGCACCGAAGCCCTGATTTGAGTTAGTAGGCATTGACAGCTCTTAGCGGGAAGTGCGGATGCCGTCACAGTTAGCCGACGAGAAACGAGATTTTACTGTCAAGCGGCATGGATCCAGCTCTCGAATGACACTTTGAGAGGGGCTTCCCCGAACTACCGCCATTCGCAGTGGAGCCTCAACGTTGGCGAGCGACTCGCGGGTCCTCGCCTGACGGTCTCTTCAGCTCACCCAATCCAGTGCTCCACTCACTTCTCTCGCGGCAAGCTGCACAAAGGGCAGTGCATGATCGTTGGTGGAATGTAGAACGTCCGGTGTCCGGGAGCCTCTTTATAGTGGATGTGGCAGGGCGGTAGCATGGGCAGCGGCGCATTCGCGTAAGGCTCCATGCGCGGCACCGTCCACATAAACTACGTTTAATTCAGTTGACCTGCAGACAGGTAGGGATCTACGCTAGACGAAGAAAGGGAAAGAGAGAAAAGAGGGAAAGAAAAAAACTCACCCAGTTTTGTTCATGCATGCGATGAAATGTCACGCTGCTACACATTTGGGAGGGCGTGCACGGCAAAAGGAAAGCCATGTGCTGGACGTCCCGCGTCGACATGGCGGCTTGCAGATGAGGAATCTGAAACTCTCTTCTTGCTCTGGGTCGAACTTGGGGAAGTATGCAGAGACTGGACGGGGATGAATTTCCCCTATCACATCGTGGGGCGAAGACTGGAAATTCTCCGATGAGGCGCGCTTTGGTTGGGGTCGGGGTGCCTTGGCGAGAACTCGGCCGAGGCACGCTTAAAGTTTGTCTTGGGATCAAGCGATCCATACAAAGGATGCATCTTCACGAAAAATATTGAGGGGTGACTACATGTAATTTTGGACATTGATACAAAAGTGACGTCTAGGCTTTGGATTTTCTGGGGTTTGCATGCAGCAAAACAGGCACAGGCACGAAGGAGCGCAGCTGGGTGTTGCCGAAAGGAGTAACCCTTGCTTGCCCAAGGAAACAGGAACAGGGAGACCAGCTAGATATCAACGCCACACACCTCGTATTAAGAAACCCCGCTACAGGGTGTCTTGTCCTATCATCCGCGGGGAAGCGGGGACTGGGGCCAAGAAGAAGAAGACTAAATACATAAAAAGTTTTTATGGGTGAAAAGATATACAAAAAGAATTCGTGCGTTTAGAGAGCACTTTGCCACGCCCCGATGCTCGCAAGCTTTGACAAAAGCTGCGCAACCTGCGAGTCAATGAGGGCACCAAGAGCGGCGCCAAGGGAGTGGCACGCAGGACATCCATCTCATGGAAGATAGAATTAACCAGAGCAGACACCAGCCTTCTTGGGCTCGCAGCCACCGGCGCATCCAGTGTACATCTGGCAGCGAGTCTTGGCGTCGGTGCAGACGTTCTTGAGGGTAGCAGTGTCGCCGTAGTTGGAGTTGATGCCGACGAGCTCGCCGCCGTTCTTGGTGGTGGTGCCCTCGACGTAGACGTTGCGCTTGCACTGCTTGCTGCACTGTTATGAGGGGGATGGTTAGCAAACCGGAAACCTGGATAGGTATTTTCAGGGGACGTGCGTGGAAGACTTACGTTTCCGCACGAGCGGTAGAGCTTGCCGTAGTCCTCGGCGTAGAAGTTGATAATCTGTGAGAGGGTAGACACGGTTAGTCGAAAGAATAAGAGGATTGTAGCGACTTGTGTATCCACAAGGTAGAACTCACGTTGACGGTACCGCAACCGTTGTGCTGGACGACCTTGTCCGAGGCGTGGTAAGCACCACCGCCAATGATCCAGGTGTGGTCGCCGGCGGCATCGTTCTTCACGGTGATGGCATCCTCGCAGACATCCTCGAACCAGACGAACTCGAGCGTGCAGGCACCATCGCAGTGGACACCCTCGGCCTGGTTCTTGCCAATGATGACGTTCTTGAGGGTGGCGCCCTTGCGGAGGAGGAAGACGGCATCAGCGTCGCCGCCCTCGGCCTGCTCGTTGCAAGCGCCGGAGCCGCGGTCGTAGCGGGCCCAGGCACCGTCAAAGGTCTGGCCGGCCTTGACCTCGATGACCTTGCTATTGGTGATGGTCTTGGTCGCCTTGGGGACGCCGCCGGTGTAGCCGAGGCAGGCGAGGGTGGTGGGCAGCGTGATGAGAGCTGCGCGAGGCAGACCTTGAGCATGGAAGTGCGCATGATGACGGGCGGGGGAAGTTTTGCGTTGGGCAGGAAGGAGATCAAGTAGGTGGGCTTGAAGAAGGTCAAAGAGGGGCAACAGAACAAGTTGATGTACGTTGGAAGACTGTTGGTGAGAGGAAGGGATAGGGGACCACCAACGACCGCGATTGTCCCTTTATATATATTTTTCGTTTGATGATATTGATGGTTTCTATGATCTTCGAAGAATACACCCTTCTCCGTCATGCTTGGAAGGTTGAACCCTGTCAAGAGACATCATTGGTGGACAATCATACGAACACAGTCCATTATCAGATGGACGGGGTTGATCGAAGGGGGCCCCGTCCAGACCCGAGGAGAAGGGTGGTCAATCTGGGTCTTGGAGTCCCGGGCAGTGCACGACCGGGTTCATGTAGGGAGGACAAGGGGGTGGGAGGGGAGAGCGCTGAAGTGGAGCCCTACGGGAGTGCTAGGGTCCGCTTTCAACAGGCGTATCCGCATCCCGTTTAGACTCTTGCCTGTCGCCAGAGTAGAGGTGTTGGCCGGTCGAGGTATTAGCGGCGACCTGTCACGGCAGTGGCCTCTTTGGTTCAGCTAGCTGGCTGGGCCCCTTGGGAGAAGGGCTCGTACAGGATGCCGGGGCCGTGGTCGCCGCTTTCACGATCACTAAACCGAACGGAGAAAGAGGGCCGACACTCAGACGGCGGGCCTGGAAACTTGCGCTCATTTGGAGCCTTGAGATGAAAAGGTGGAAAGAAAATGGTTTGCTATCTTTACACTATTATCAATGGAAGTAGTGCCCGTTCATCCCGTCTGCTAGGAGAGTGAAGTGGAGGTAAGACCTAGAGGTGGGCCTTTGAGACGATTAAGGTCAGTTCATCAAGCAGTTATGAGTGGATGTTTTCTTTTTCTTTTTCTTTTTTCCCGCCAGCTCCGTATTTCTTGAGGCTTATCTATTTCCTTTCCTTTCTTTTTCTTTTTTTCCTCCTTTGGCGGATAGAAGCGTCTTGAGTGAAACGGCTCCAGGTCGAAACAGCGTGAGCTGTAAAATTCAAGGGTGCTGAAGGATCACCTGAGGGGCATGGATCCGTGGGTTCTATTCGTTCGGTGTGCCTTCCCGCCGCCGGGATTCGAGCTAGAATGCTAGTGAATGCTTGCTTGCTCCCCTTCGTTCGATCGCTCGATCGAGTCCCGGAGGGGCGTCGGAGGGGCGGAGCGAGGTGGCAGGCTTCAAAATCTTTCCTATCCTCCGTATCCTCCGGATGCCCCGGTTTGCAGCAGGTGGATCATGTATACGTGAGGCCCTCATTTTTCATCCGCAAAGAAGTTAGGAGATGAGGGTGCGAAAGCCAAGCAAGCGAAGCTGGGGTGCATACGAGGTGCGATAGAGCTAACAAGCGGCTGCTTCTCACTCGTGGGTTGTTGGGAGCTGCAGCCGAGTAGCTTCCTCTCTCCGAGGTCCCACTCTCGGTGCCTCGTTCTGGTTTGACGGATTCGGATTTTACGTATGAAGTAGCTGCTGCCTTCCGTAGGGCATCGCATGGTTGAAGCATGGTATGCGTGCCTGACTCCGTATCGAATAAAGCAAGACTACTGGGATGAGTCGTGCACATGCTTCTTCATTCCATTGCCACATTTTTCCTCTTTGTCTTGATTAACACTTGAGTGATGAGAGGGGAGAGCAGTCCCCGCAACCGCCCCATGCTTTCGGCATAGCTCGCAATTCTATGTGCTCATGTCCGGCCGGTGGACCTCTATTGGAACGCATACCACGGGGTGGGGACGGAGGAAGGTCTCTCAGTGGGTTTGGGAGGAGATGAAAGAGGAGGTGCTGCCGTTACATTGTGCTACCCTACGCGGACTAGTTCTGCTGGCCATGGCTGGCGCGCCGGGCGGATTTTCCACCTTTGTCCAGGAGTGGCCCATGCCCGTCAAGCAAGTCGACGAGCGGTGATGTCAACAAGACACTGGTGTGTCCAGTGCCCACTTTTCGCACGAGGGGGACAGGGACAGGGGGAGGACATGAGAAGGACATGAGGTGAGGAGGGCCAGAACAGAAGGTGTAGTGGTGTATTTTACACTAACGCAAGGGGGCGAAGCCACGAAGGGGGTTCAAGTTTCACCAAAATCTGGGCGCATTGTGCTTGTGGAGCCTACTTGATTCTTTTTTCTTTTCTTATTTTTTTCTTCTTTACTTCCAGTCCCTTTTCCGCGCGCTTTTTTTTCTTTCTGTTGCTGGGCACTGCGCTACAGTTGCTTTGCCTCTTCGGGCCTTTCGCCTGCTTCGGGTGGACCGATGCGAGGGTGGCCAGCCATACTGGAGATGGCGGCACATGGATGATCGGTCAGGGCGACTCGGATTCGGGCCTTCACTCCGCTTGATGGTATGCCTCCGCGTCTCGTGATGCGCCAGATGTGCGATTGGAGATGTCATCGAGAAAAAGAAATGGAAGGGGTAGACGCAGATTGAGGCTAGCGCAGGACAGGATATGTTTTGCAGTGCGGGGAGAGAGAACAAGTAAAGTCTATTGGCATCACCTATTCCAAATTCACGAAATAAATCGATAGACGAGAGAACAACATACAAGATTAGAGTGAAAGGGTTTACAAGATGGCAAAATAAAACTGAGCGCATGAATTGGCGTTTTTGGTGCATTTTCACCAGCACAGCGTACACCCCGCAACCGCCATGGCAACTTTCGCTACGACGTAGGGCGTGCGGGGGGAGAGCTGACGGCCAAGTCAAAATACCGGGACCGGATTATCCAATGCTCCCCTAGGCAGCCTTTCGGTAGCATCCAGGTTGACTTGACAGGATCTGGGGAAGCAAGCCACCGCAACAAACGAACTGTCACGGCTAGAGAGCCGAGGCGGGCTGCTCTCCAAGTCCCGGCGGAGAGTCCGAGACGTGCTGGGGAAAGGGGAAGAAAATCATCACGGAGAGGGCAAAGATGGCGCCCTTGCGCAGACTGGGCGACGCGGCCTCGAAGCTTATTGGATTTGTGAGAATATGGGGTTCGGCATTACTGTGGGATAGTGAGCGTGGAATAAGGCCG
Source organism: Parascedosporium putredinis (assembly GCA_949357655.1). Taxonomy (NCBI): domain Eukaryota; kingdom Fungi; phylum Ascomycota; class Sordariomycetes; order Microascales; family Microascaceae; genus Parascedosporium; species Parascedosporium putredinis. The sequence continues at coordinate 1,065,512 of CASHTG010000003.1, forward strand.
AGCGCCGGTTCCTATGTCGCGACTGCAACGTGCTTAGAGGCATTTCTGGAAGGATTCCAAGCTTTTGTGCTCGGGCAGATGCCAGCGCTGCCGACATAGGACCCTGGCTCATCCGGGGAGGGGGAGCGGTCGATCTGAGCTAAAAAGGAAATTCGAGATTATGGCGAGTTCGCCTTTTTGGCTCGTGATTCTAGGCGTTTTGATTTGAGGCCTTTGCTTTTGTGGTTTGGGTATAAGGCGGTGCGTGTGTGTGGCGACTTTTGATACCCAAGGATATAAGACTCGACCACCCCGGAAACATCCCCGGTGAAGAGAAACGAAATAAAGCAGAAGAGGACAACGGACAATTGCCATCGAACCCGACCAGACGCGCACCGCATCATGCTCCGACACACCTTCCTCGCCCTCTGGCTGTGGGTTACCGGGGTCTTGGCCCTCAACGCGTCCGAATGGGCCAAGCAGTCCATCTACCAAGTTCTCACGGATAGGTTCGCGCGGACAGATGGCTCGACTAGCGCTTCGTGCACGCGGAGCGAATACTGTGGTGGAACTTGGCGGGGCTTGATCAATAACCTCGACTATATCAAGGAGATGGGATTTACCGCTGTGCGTTTGTTTCTTAGGGTTTCGACTCTTGTTTGCTTTTGGTTGATATCGCGGGTCGTGGAGTTGGGAATGCTAACTATGGGGGCGTGTAGGTTTGGATCTCTCCCATCGTGGCGCAAATAGATGCTCCAGGAAATCAAGACGGGTATGTATAAATCTTTGCCGTGGTCCATAGCCCTGCCAAACATATCGCGTGTATAGGTTGGCTCACATGGTCATGGACGCTAACCAGACTCGACTTGCAGTGACAGCTATCACGGCTTCTGGGCCCGAGACTTCAACTCCTCAACAGCCGCTTCGGCACGGCGGCCGACCTCAAGGATCTCTCGGTCGCACTCCACAGTCGAGGCATGGTGAGTAACCTTCAGAGTCCTTGCCTGTAACATGAGGAAAGATCGATACGTAGGCTTGACGTCCCTAACCCCTTCCCACACATCACAGTACCTCATGGTCGACATCGTCGCCAACCACATGGCTTACGCCGGCTGCAGGACCTGCGTCAACTACGGCACCCTCAGCCCCTTCAACTCCCAATCCTACTACCACAGCCCCTGCGCCATCGACTACTCGAGCCAGACCTCGGTCGAGCAGTGCTGGCAAGGCAGCAACAACGTCGCCCTCGCCGACCTGCGCACCGAGGACGCCGGCGTCCGCTCCTTCTTCAACCAGTGGGTCTCGGACGTGGTGTCCACCTACGGCATCGACGGCCTGCGCGTCGACAGCGCCAAGCACCAGGAGTCGTCCTTTTGGCCCGACTTCGAGACCAGCGCCGGCGTCTTCATGCTCGGCGAGGTGTACGAGGGCGACCCGGCCAAGTTCCTCCCGTACATGAGCTCGTTCCCGGGCCTGCTCAACTACCCCGTCTGGTACTGGGTGCAGCGCGTGTTCCAAAGCACGAGCGCCACCGTCGCCGAGCTCGTGGCCGGCATCAACACCATGAAGAGCGGCACGAGCCGCACAAACTACCTCGGCTCCTTTCTCGAGAACCACGACCAGCCCCGCATGCCCGCGTGGACTTCGCAGTCGAGCGACGCCGCCCTAATCAAGAATGCGCTGGCCTTCACCGTGCTGGCGGACGGGATCCCCGTCATCTACCAGGGTCAGGAGCAGAAGCTCGCCGGCGGCAACATCCCCAACAATCGGGAAGCTCTGTGGCTGACGGGGTTTAATCGGCAGGCCGAGTTGTACACGTACATTGCGGCCCTCAACCGGTTCCGCGCCGCCGTGATTGCGCGGGACGCGCGGCACACGACCTACCAGGCCGTGCCGTGGCAGGTCGACTCCACACCCTCGGCCTCCGCAAGGGCTTTGACGGATCTCAGGTCGTCAGCGTCTTTAATAATATCGGCTCCTCTGGCGGTTCCTACTCCGTTTCGCTGGCCACTAGCTCTACGGGCTTCGCGGCTAATCTGGGGCTGGTGGATGTGATTGCCTGCGAGGCTCACACCACGAGCTCGAGCGGCGGGCTGAGCTTTACCATGGGCTCGCTACCCAAGGTGTTTTATAGTCGGGCGGCGCTGGCCGGGACGGGTATCTGCCCCGCGCTGACGGGGAGTCGGCGACGACTAGTACCGCGTCCTCCACGGTAACATCAGCTTCCAGTGCCTCGAGCACGACATCTGCTGGTTGCACCGTTCCGACGAGTGTGGCCGTTACGTTTACCGCCAGGGTGACGACGCAGTACGGCCAAACAATCAAAGTGTAAGCTCTCCCTCCCCCACCTTGCCCTATACCCATGGTCACCCCAAACTCTGCGAGGGGCAAGCAAAACGAATGAAAAGAGAAAAGCAAAAACACCCCAAAAGTCGAGGCTCTAACCGTTCTATATAGTGTGGGGAACCACAGCAGCCTCGGAAGCTGGGATACCAGCCGCGCGATTACGCTGAGCGCGTCCCAGTACACGAGTAGCAACCCCATCTGGACGGGCACGGTCAACATCCCGGCCGGGACTGCGATCCAGTACAAGTTCATCAACGTGGCGAGCGGCGGGGGTCACTTGGGAGGCCGACCCCAACCGGGCGTTCGCGGTCCCCGCAACTTGCGGGACAACGACGGCCGCGGTTCAGGGCTCGTGGCAGTGAACGAAAGCGGAGTTGCGGCTGAGGTCGGCACTTGCCAGGAGGGAGCTTCTTCGACGAGCTCCCCAGAAATGTTAGAAATCACATCGAGGCAGAGCTAGATGAACATTGTAGGCCAAAAGAAGAAAAATCACTTGATAGGAAGACAGAGACTTCGCGCCTCAGAATTTCTTTTCTCCCCACCCCATCGTATCTCCTTCGAAAGAACAAAGAGAACAAAGACAGTGCCACGATTGGTTCGACCAGTCTTAAAAATGGGCGGGCGCTCTGCGAAGCTCGTTTCTCACCATATTTGAAGCTGTTGCGAGTACCGACGGGGAGACCGGTCTTGGCGCTTGGCCAAGGATGAATTCCCAGCCAGGCAAAGGCTTCCCCATTGTTCAATCCCTGAGAAAAGCTTCGCGGCCCTCATAAACAAAGGGGGCATTTGGCATTTTTCGCAGCGTAAATACCGACTGGGGGAGCAATAAGCCGGACGTCTCCACTCTCCCATCTGGCTAATAGCGGAGGCGGACCAACCGGCAAATACTACTGGATTAAACGCCCCGGGCGGCGCGTTGTTTAAAGGCCAATATGGCTGGGGATTTGCTCTTTGTCCATGAAGGTTCCGTCCCATTTAAATTTTTAGTTTCTCTTGGAATTGCCTGCGGTGGGTGAGGGAAGGGGGTGAAGAAGCGCGGCCAAATTTTGTAAGGATGGTGCGAGTATGCCTGCCTCTTTCTCCTCACTCCCGTTACCAACGAAGGTTATACGCGGTAGTAAGATGGGCAAGATGTGGAAGTGAAGATTATCGGGTGAGTGTAAGAAAAAGAAAAAGAAAAAGAAAAGGAACTTCTAGACGATGTGATTTGCCATATCTTGACGGCTTCAACAGATTCTTGTAGATGCGATCAACAGCATGAGATAGGGTATACGCCGCATTAATGCCACTCTGACCAGTTAATATACCGTAGAGGTGCCCCAGAAGACCAGAATTTGGGCGTGGCTCTTCCTCCTCGTTTGTTCCAGAGGCCGAACCAAACTTTGGACGAGAAGGTGCCTCATCTACCCCATCTCCTCCCCCGAGATCTCCGCATGCCGAATGCGGAAGGCGGCCGGCCCGCTGTCATGAGGATCGCTGCTGGCCTACCGTCGTTCTTTTTCCTTCTGTTTCCCCTGTTTATTCTTCGTCTGGTTTACCCTTTTGTCACCCGCAAAAATCTAGCAGGCCACTTTAGACATTAGCCGGCGCGTGTTATTCGCCCACCTGTTATAACTTATATAGCCCCCATGTACAAAGTCCGCAAAACCGAGGGGAGGGCTTCGCTTCCATAGTTCGCAGTTGATTTAATCAAGGAATCTACTCTATGCTTCTTCGACTTCTTCCCGCCCTGCGTGCGGGGAAGAATATAGATCCTAAATTTGACAGCACGGAATATGGTGCCAGGGGATTAACACACGCAGCATTGGAGTGGGAAAACAGAAAGAAAAGAAAGAAAGGGGGAAAAGACGGGCTTCTTACTTTCTGGCTTGTACCAAGAAGCAAGGCCCAGCATAGCACGTCCGGGGAATTTAACTCTCCTCAGACCCCAAGGTCCACCGAGCTCCTGCCAACAAAACCCTCCCGTCTCCCACTCCCCCAACGACCAGAAAAGCTGTTTCCGTGATACCCCCGTTCTCTCTCACTTTGTCTTGCTTCCTTTTTGGTCTGATCTTCCTGTAGTAGTCTCTTTTCTCATCCGGTTCCTCCTCTCCCGACACCAACGCCGAATCCCCCGAAACTCCCACCGACAAAATGGTGAGCATCCGAACCATCCTCGGGGCCGTGCCCTACATCGTCAGCGTGTCCGCCGCGTCCATCGCCGCGCGCCAGGGCGCCGCCGCCACGCAGGTCGTCAACCTCGCCTCGCTAGAGAACATCGCGGTACGCCCCAACGGCCAGATCCTCGTCACCAACATGAACAGCCCCAACCTCTACGCCGTCGACCCGGCCGCCAAGTCCTCGTCCACCGCCGTCGTCGTGACGGGCGCCAGCGGCCTCAGCGGCGTCCGCGAGGTCACCCCGACGTGTTCGCCGTCATCGGCGGCAAGAGCATCTACAAGGTCGACTTCACCGGCGACGCCCCGCCGTCACCCTCGTCAAGGCCATCGCCGAGGCCAGCAACCTCAACGGCCTCGCCTCCTTCGATGACGACTCCGTGCTCGTGGCTGATGCCGGCAAGGGCAACGTGTACCGCTTCAGCATGTCCACGGGCGACTACTCGGTCGTCCTCGAGGACCCCACCATGGCCCCCTCGGGCGCCATCCCCTTCGGCATCGACGGCATCCTCCACGTCAACGGCACCGTCTGGTACACCAACATCTTCAAGAACAGCTTCCATAAGATCGACGTCGACGAGACCGGCAAGGCCACCGGCGCCGTCACCACCCTCTGGTCCAACCTCATGGGTGACGATCTCTGCGTCGGCCCTGACGGCAAGATCTACGTCGCCACCAACAGCCCCAACACCGTCGTGTCCGTTGACGCTACCGCTGGTGCCGGCGCCTCTCCGGCCACCGTTGGCCAGGTCCGTGGTTCGACCGCTTGCGCTTTTGGCCGCGGAGAGAGCGATGCCAACACTGTCTACGTCACCGGCGCGCAGGGCGTCTTCTCCATCAACATCGGCGCGTAAAGGCGAAGAATAAAAGAGTATGGGAGTTGTGAGATATGGGAAGCCATGCGCTGAAGAGAACCGCTTGCCGAATTTTTGAGGGGAAGATATGATGCAAACGACCTGTTTCCTTTTTCCTTCTTTTTACCCCGTCTGTTTTTTGTAGAGGTGAATACTTTGTGTAGTACATATTGACAAGCCTCAACTGCATGGCTAAGTTATATAACAATGGTAGAGAAATCAATCAAGACACCTCATACCCGTCGTCTTCGCAAGCTTCGTTCCTTACCTCCCCGCGTTCATCACATGCCTCCCATTAGAGGTTTCGGACATCATTCCCCGCAAAGATAAGCAAAACAAATGTGACGCGCACGCCCGCGAGAGCCTTGAGTTTTTGGAAGCCGGTGGAGGGGCTGGTCAATAATAGACCAGGCACGATCGAGATGGGCGGTTGCGAATTGGAATGGGTGTTGTACAAAAGTTCTCGCCGCTCGATAATGATGGGTTGCGCAGGCCATTCTCGCCGGCGGCAAGCGGCGTCAAAACTAGCCCATTTTACGTCGTACTGACGCGGGCAAGTCTCTCCAAGGGCGTGCGTCCTACAAGCATGCCACGCCGGCTTGCCGTGAACAAGGGACACGCAGCATTGCTGCCTCGTAGTAGAGGACGGCGGTCCCTCGTTCACGAAATGCAACGAACAACGTGGCGGAGGGGACAACTTATTTACTTTTCGAGAATTGTTGAATTTCCCTGTTCCCCTCTTCGGGTCCCTGCAGATCCAGCGTCGTTTCTCGTCTGGCGACGTCAAATGGGGATGCCTAACCTTGAATGGGCCGAAGGAGCCAATGTCGGCTTCCATCGCCCCAAAACCCCGCAATGCTTACTTGCAACGCACCCCGGCAGAGGGTATGCATGACGTCTAGCACTCGAGTGCCTTCCGACATAAAAATGGCATCGAGATCCGTTCTCGATTTCGGTCTCAAGCTAGATCAAGTCAAGACTTGTCAACTTGAGAGGAAGAATCTAACCACTCCACACGAAAATCGCCCTCACATTCCCCTTCCTAGGTCCTATCCCTAAATCACAATGTCGAGCGATACCACCGAATTGGTGGCTCAATGCCTCTGCAAGACGCACACCTTCAAGTCCTCCGTGCCGTCTTCGTCCCTCCCCCTCAGCGCCACCTGCTGCCACTGCGACTCATGCCGCCACGTCACCGGCGCCATGTTCCTCGTCGACGTCGAATGGCCTAACCAGGACGAGGATCTCTCGGCCCTCCACGCCTACGACTTCTCCCCCAACCTCCGCGAGTTCTCGTGCCAGTCGTGCGGGACCCGGCTCTTCTGCAAGGGCAGCAAGCCCGGGTCCACGCTCGGCGTCATCACCGGCACACTACAAAACGAGGTCAACCTCGTCCGCTACGACAAGCACATCTACGTCGGCGACACCCGCGACGGCGGCGCCAGCATGTTTATGCGCAAGAGCCACCCCGACGCCACGCCCAGCAAGCGCTTCGTCGAGGGCTCCAACTCGAAAGAGCTCCCCGCGGACTGGCCGTCCAACTTCGACCTGCCGGACCCCGAGGCCCAAGTCACGCCCGAGTTCACGCCCCTCTACTGCCACTGCCGCGGCGTGAACCTTCTCCTCAAAAACGCCACCGACCTCAAGGACCGAGCGCCCGACAAGCTGCCCTTCTACGTGGAGCCGAAAAGTTTTAAGTACCTCGCCAGCGCCGACGCGTGCGACTCGTGCCGCATCTCCTTTGGCTCCGACTTCTCCATCTGGGCCTTTGCCGCCCTCGACCACATCGGGTTCCCGCCACGCAGCACCCGGGCACCACCGCCGAGACCTTTGAGCACCTCCCCGCCTCCACCTTCGACCTCAAGGCCGCCGTTGCCTCCGAGAACAAGGACCCGCGCCTCGGCACCCTCGAATTCTACCAGAGCTCGCCCGACGTGGAGCGCTACTTTTGCTCCAAATGCGCCGCCGTCGTCTTCTTCGCCGTGCACGACCGGCCCAACATGGTCGATGTCGCGCCGGGCCTGCTGGACCACCCTAGCGGCGCGAGGGCCGAGGGCCTGCTGCACTGGAACTTTGGCACCATGGGCCGGCTGGAGGATGTGGAGGGCGGGTGGAGGGAGAAGCTCGGCAAGGGCGTGAGGGAGGAGGCGGAGCAGTGGAGGATCGAAAGGGGGTATCCCAAGACGGCGGGGAGGGTGCGACGAGAGGCTGGTAACACCAAGATGCAACTGTAATGGTCTAAATCACACCACAGACGGGCAGGTTTGGTAGGGAAATGGTGGAGTTTTCCTGTGCGTTTTCATGTTGGCGAACAAAGGCGAGTTGTCGGGATGAGGAGTTTCAATGGATGTCTAGGCTGGCGAATATGGAGGTCGGAGATGGGAACTAGGAGAAAAGAAGGTTTTAGGATGCCCTCTAGTGCTTTAGTTTATTTGTGTCGTTTTAAGTCCTGGGGTCCATCTTTTTCGCTGCCGAGAGTCTTCTTGAGTTATATATCATCCGGGCCCTTATACAGAAGACTTCTCCCTTGCGGGAAAGAGTCTTCCAGTCAACCCATTCCTTGACTCAGGCATGAGTTGGGGTGAACTCGAAGTATGACCAAAGCGAGGCGAGCTTTTGTAGTCCGCTCTCATCCGTAGAAGGGTGACGTGTTATTTTCGTCGCCATCGTGAAGCTAGCGCCTCGTGGAGCGGTTTACTCAGTGGCCGCGGCCTGTTAAGAATCCTTATCGAGAATCGTTAGCTAGCAGAAGTACATGAAGAGCCGATAGCGGTAGATTAGTAGCATGATCGCCTTTATACCATCCACGGCATTCGTCTCATCAACGAGATGACATGTTGGTACTGAAACTGGACCGCAAATCATGCAATCGGTGTAGCCCATGTACTGCTATCATGATGGCATCTGACAGTTCAAATGTTCTTTCTATACGTCTCTCCATAGGTTCGCTTACGGATACGAAGCTCGCGAACTCCCAAGCTTAATGCCAAGGAGATGACCGCACAGATCTTGATGTGTTGCCCCAAGGCGCGAGAGCGAAGAGGTGGGTAGGCAAAGTTATCCTAGACAAGTACGAATCCCTTGAGAAGCGGGTAGATGCGTTAGCAATCCGAGAAGCAGGGCGAGAAAGGTGCCGGTTAGGCTTGTTTAGACTCACTATCAACATACTATCAAGTACACGATGGGGAAAAGACGATTTGAAAGCAGTGACCCGTGCTTTGAAATTTGACATTTGCTTTTACGTGTGTTCTTCTCATGCCTTGTGTACGCCTCCTGGATGCATATCGTTCATGAGGGCAATCTAGTAGCAAGTTAGGACAAGATGATGTTTCGGTCCTTCCGGTCCACCCAGAAAGGCTTTTTCCTGTCAACAATTTGACTTGTCCACAGAACATTCGGGTTGACAAGTTTTCCTGTTGAAGACTCCCGGGAAAGACATGCAACTCAAAAGCAACCTGCGGTTAAGTTTGAGAAGGATAATAGTCAGAGAGAAAGAAGACGGCAACGCCCATGCCTCACGACATGTCAGAAGGACCTAGATATTGCACATTGTGCAGCGAACCCAACCACCACAGGATGGGTCTAGTTGTAAGCGCTGAGGTAAACGATGGACTTCTCGGTACTGATTTTACTTGACATTTACAGCCTTGACCCCGCCTAACCAAAATATCATTTCCGAGCGCCAACATGGACCCGTTCCTAAAGTTCTACACTAGCGTCTTGACAAGGAAAAGAACTTTTGGAGGGGTTGAAAGAGACAGCGATAGTGTCCACAAAATCCTACGTAAACGGGCGCGGAAATCATAAAGGGCCCATTCTGCACGATACGGGTAGCGCATCCTTGCTCCAACCTACGCTAGGAATGCGTAATGCAGCCTGGCCTGGCCTGGCGAGCGCTTGCTCTGACAGAGAAACCGGTGATGCCACGCTAAAGACAGGAATCCTTCGGTTCTCGTTGCCCCCCTTTTTTTCTTCCTGCGAGTCCCCTTCTTCCTCGTTCTCGTCATCTCCCGTTATTGATCTTGGAGTGGATGTTGGGCCCAGCCAATTTCGGAGAATTTTTGGTTGCAGCCTGTGTGTAGCGGTGAGGCTGATTGCTCGAAGACTAGCAAAACAAGAAAGAAGTACACATGAAGACGAGGAACATGAGGGATCACGGCAAAGCGAAAGGGTGAAAAGGACGTATCATCCAGTGTGGAATCCGGCTTACCGTTAGCGACTAACAAGCACATTATAGAATCCAAGATCAGAGATACAACTCAGGATCGCGGTACTATACGCGTAACATCATTCAAAGGTTCTAGAAGGCGTCCAGAGAGACACAGCGCCGAGCCCACATCCCTGACCATATGCGAACACATTGCGAACGATGAGCCCAATGGCGACGTGGGACCACAGCAATAATACCTCGACCTCCTCCTTGAACTGGGCCCATCTGTGTCCCCAAGGCCAGGAACGATGGATGCAACACTAGCCCACGCACGGCCGATCAAGTGAGATGTGATAGTTGGGGGTGCAATCATAATACAAGTGGGCGAACGAGATGACAACGTGCCAACTCGACTGGGTTCATGATCTTGGACAGGGTCCCCGGCGGTAGGCACCCGGGAAACTAATACTGGGTGCCCATTCGATGTTGCCAATCGAAGCAGAAAGAGAAAAAAGCTCGGACTCTTAGATTATCAAAGAGCGATCCGAGCAGCACTTCGTAGCCCACAATCCTCCTTGGCTGCCCTAGCTTCGAAGAAATGTCAAGATCGCGACGGGGAGGCCAAGTTGCCCGAGATGAAGTGGAAATCTGTGCCGACAGGGCGCGCTAACTATCTCCAGCCTTGGATTAGCGCCTGGTTTTGACAGGACGCCAGGGAGAGAGAGATTGAATTCTCGCCTTGGGGGATGCCGTCGGTGGATGGCCTCATGGACACGAGAAAGTGAGCTCAGGACCCGACCCCACGGTTCCTGCATCGCTCGAGAGGGGCCGCAATATAAGTTGTGGGGCAAGGGTGGTGGCTAGCTTGTTTCGGGCCAAGGTGTTGCCCTGGCCATATTGGCAAGGGCGGGATGACACCATGGGCGTTGCCTTTTTCTTTCTTTGTCTTTTGTTCTTGAGAATCTTCTGCTGTTTTCCTTGGCTGTCACTTCACATATGGAGTTGAGGGGAGGAGTGAAGGAGATGGATCCCACCACTCGTAAATCGCAGAGCCTCTTCTTGTCATTATGCATCGTTGTCTCGAGATAATTCCCTTGTCCCTTCGCGCATTACTGCTATTTCCCCATCTTGAGCATTTATGCTTGTCCGACCTAGATTTGGCAGGTTGGTTGACCTTTTCACGAATGAGCTAGCGTCCGACATCGTGTAAAAGTGAGGGGCGAAAAGGTCCGCCACATTTGCTCTTGACTTCACTTTAAGACGTCTCGAGCACTGCGATTGGCGGAAAAAGTTAAGAATGTGGCTCCCAGACTAGAAAGAAATTCGAACAAGTGGCTCCCTCTTCCCCCGCCTGTTGGTTTTGAAGGAGATGATGCAGGGAAGCCCAGCCAGAAAAAAAGAAAAAGAAAAAGAGGCCCAGGGGTTGCAAGGGGGAGGGGCCGGGCTTGGAGTTTCAGACATCCCAGAAGGGACTAATGAAGTTGCACCGACGCCCTGGTCCACACCATCCGCTTCACGGCGGCAAACCCAAGCGAGAGGATCTGGGTTTCTTCGCAACCTTTTCTAGTGGACGAAAGTGAGGCTCAATTCACTGGCGCTGGCTGTTTTCGTGATCTATCCATGCGATTGAGCGAGATGTCTGCTTGCCAAGGTTCCCTAGGAGGCCCCCTCTTTGGCCATCTCGCTCGTCACCATTTTGCCCCCTCGGGCGCCAACGAGACAGTGTCTAATCATGTCACACGAGTCTTGTTCTTTGGCTCTCGTCTTTCCTGCTTGCTTTCTTTCGCATAAGCATGCAACACAAAGCCCAAAAGCAAAAGCCAAAGGCATTGCAGACCAGAGCCAGTGGTTCCTCGCCCTTTTTCCCTTTTGCCTATGCTGTATGTTCCCTCCGAGTAAAACCCCTGGAATCCGCGAGGATCCTTGATGCCTTCCCCTCGTGTCCCCTTGCTTCGATCACCAACGAGATGAGATGATTTCCTGGATCGCCGGCTCGCCATACCGAAGATGCTGGATCCCAGGTCCACAGGCCAAGAAGGAAAAAGAGGGGAAAGGTGCCAAGCGGTTCTCTTTCCCCCCTTACTTTGCCCGCCCCTTGACCCCGTTGGGGCCCCCTTGAAGATACGATCCACCCCGGTTCCTGGCTCGTTCACACGTTGATGTGAGCAGAGGCGTAGCCACCACACGGACTCTCCCACCCAAACTCTGCCCACTGCTGGCTCCAGAGCGTGCGGCGCAGACCAGGCGGGATTCAATGCTGGCGTGCGCAGCCCGTCATGCACTATGCGTCTCCTCTCATCAATTGATGCCCCCTTCCCTTCACCTGACCCCTGCCTGGCCTTGTCCCTTTGGATGAGAGATCTCTCTCTCTCGTCAGCCCAATGCGTGTTGCTCGCCGACCGTTCAGCCCCGGTCCAGTCGTGTGGTCGAGGCGGCTCTTTCGGTACGGCCTGTCCAGAACCACCCTTGCCAGGCCCTGTGGGGATTGCTCCTTAATCAAATGAAAATCTCGCCCAGCGTTTTGCTTGCTTTCTCTGCTTTTGCGAGATGGGCAGTGAGAGTGGGGGAAGGAAGAGAGCAACCACAACGGTGAGCTTTGTGAATCGAAGCTCCCCCCTCTCCCCTGGCCCACCCACGAGCTACCCCCTGCTCGTTTAGTCGCCCATCTTCGCGTTCACGATGCAGGTCCTCTCCCTTGTCCCCATGAGAATGGAATCCGAGATATAAGAAGCCCGAGTCCGCCGCTCGACACCTTCTTCCCTTTTGTTCTTAGCTCACCACCTCTCCAATCGTGCTTCACTGTCGTCCCTCACTTTCGAAGGTTCGCCTGTCCAGTCTTTCTTGTTTTTTTCCAACTTTTTTACATTCTTTTTTGGCTGTGCCATATCATCACTCTTTGATTCACCGAAGGCCGAATCCACAAGCAATTCGCCTCCATCCACTCCTTGATCCAACTAGCGATCCCCACCCACCAAAACAGTGAAAGACACTTTTGTTTTCTAGAGACCAATTTTCTCCCTCCCATACGTAAAGATGCGTTACTCCATCGCTTCCGCCCTGGCCTTTGCCAGCAGCGTTTCCGCGCACACCCTCATGTACGGCGCCTGGGTCAACGGCGAGGACCAGGGTGACGGCCGCAACGTCTACATCCGAACCCCCACCAACAACAGCCCCGTCAAGGACCTCACCAGCCGCGACCTCGTCTGCAACGTCAACGGCGCCAAGGCCGCCCCCAAGTTCATCTCCGCCGCCGCCGGCGATACCCTCACCTTCGAGTGGTACCACGACAACCGCGGCGACGACATCGTCGACCTCTCCCATCTCGGCCCCATCATCACCTGGATCGCCGAGTACACCGAGGTGCCGGCACCGGCGCCATCTGGACCAAGATCGCCGAGGACGGCTACGACGGCTCCAAGTGGGCCGTCCAGAAGCTCGTCGCCAACAAGGGTCTCTGGGACTTTGACCTCCCTTCCAACCTCGCTCCCGGCCAGTACCTGATCCGCCAGGAGATCATTGCCCACCACGAGTCCGACGCCGCCTTCAACGTCAACCCCGCCCGCGGTGCCCAGTTCTACCCTTCTTGCGTCCAGGTCGAGGTCTCCGGCTCCGGCTCCGCCGTTCCCGACCAGGCCTTTGACTTCAACGTGGACTACACCTACGCCGACCCCGGCATCGTCTTCAACCTCTATGGCGGCTACAAGACCTACCAGATTCCCGGACCCGCCGTCTGGGATGCCGCCAGCGCTTCCCCCGGTGCCGGTTCCGGCTCGGGCGGCAACGGTGATGATGATGTCGCCACTCCTCCCGCTACCACTCCCGCTCCTACTCCTACCCAGCCTGCCGCTGATCCCGTTGACGAGCCCGAGGAGCAGGCCACCCCCAGCCCCATCTTCACCACCCTCGTCCCCGACCCGGCCCCCACCCAGCCTGCTGCTGAGGAGCCCGTCGCCGAGGAGCCCACCGCTACCCAGGAGCCTGCCCGCCCTGCCCCCACTCGTGTCTCCCCTTGCAAGAGGAGGAGGCGAAGCATGAAGAAGCGCGCTTCCGTCGCTTACTAAAGAAGCATCATGCTAGCGAGAAGGTACAAGGGCTTTCCTGAACACTTCTCTTCTTCTGTTCCCCCATCTACGCAATGCGTGTGGGAGAACCCCCTTTTGTGTGCGTCTGAGACAATACACACACGCAAACAACGCATCCTCTAGAAGGATAGTCGCTACGCCCTACTTTTGAGGTGACGACAGACATGTGGTTGACCACGAAGCACGAGCTGAAACAAAAAAGAGTTCTTCAAAGAACTAAACAAAAAAGCCAAAAGACAACATCCTTTTGTCATTCTCTGTGTACATAATTGTAAATTTACTCGGCCCCTCGGGATCTTGTTCACCGAGGGAGCCTGTGTTAAAACTTGTCTATACAAACAAAGTTCTGCCTTTGACTCGTCTTTTGCATTTTTCTTTTGATATACCATTTCCGTGAAGTGAATTAAGTGACCTGTGCTCTCATCAAGGCCTTGGCTGCGCCTGAAAATACCCCGTAATCTTGTTTTCCTGTGTATCCCCATCCAAAGGAACGATCGGATCACCGTTGCTATCCTCTTCAAGCTCCCAAGGTTCCAAGCCGCCCTCTACTTCCTCTTCAGCTTCATTCGCCTTCTCTTCCTGGTCTATCCCCCAACACTTCTTCCACGCTCTCACCAGATCCCCCACCATGGAAGCACACTTTACCTTGATCCCCAACGGCCCCAGTTCATCCCGGAGCTGATCAATATACTCCCACGACTTGATCATGTCTCCAAGCTCCTCCGGGCGCATACCCTGATCGTCGGGGTAAAAGTCCAGAAAAATCTCCTCGAGCGGCACCTTGCGTTCCAGCGCCAGCAGCGCCAACCCCGCAGCCAAGCAATCTCCTTGGGCCCGCAGTCCGACGGGTAGCACCCCATCCCTCTGATCCCCCTCGGTGTTGAAGCAGAGCGTAAACTTGCGGAGCCCCGGCGCCAAGAGCCTCTCCTGCAAGCCTTGCTCCGGGATAACCGACGTCACCGACACGTTGAGCTCCTCGAGCTTGTCGAAATCCCGCACGTCAAAGGTCTGGAGGCCGGTCATCCTCTTGGTGCTGCCGAGGGCGAGCTTGCGGAGGGTGCGCTTCTGGGGGCCGAGGAGACGCATGAACTGCGCTATGCCGGGCCGCTCGGCCGATCCGTAGCCATCGGGGTCCGTTTCCAACGCGAGCTCGACGAGGTTCTCGGGCCAGGCGATGAGGGTCTTGGCGCGCTCGACTCCGGTGCGGTTGGTGGTGATGGTGAGCTGCTCGATCGTGGGGTGACGCATCTAGAATGGCGTGGAAGTTTACTGTTACTACTACTCTCTTTTTTCTTTTCTACGTACGCTGCTCCTGTAGCATGTGGAACCGTGCTTCCAGCCCCCCTCCTCCAACGCACTCGCTCAAGATAGAGATTGCAAGGGTCGGAGAATGAGTGTCAGGGCCGAAGACCCAGCGCATCGTAAAGCATGAATGAGGGAAAAAGGGGGATGAAGATTTCTCTTACATTGGCGATTTTATCTAACGGAGAGTCGTGATCCGCAATCTTGTCGACCACCAGGTGTTTGAGGCTAGTAGACAGCGCAGTGCACTTGAGGAGAGGTCCCGTGCATTCCGGCACAGGTTGGGACCAATGGTTGAGGTTCAACTCATATAGCTTTGGCATCCTGGCCGTGGCCGTGGCAATAATGTCCCATACCCCTACGTGTTGGTAATGGTGGAAACCGCCCGTCACGTACAAATCTTCCACGCCGGTGAGCAACCCCACCAGATCCTTGGTGAGCTGTATCCCCTCTAAAACATCGGGGTCCACGACAAGGTCCGTGAGGTGGATATCCTCCCATGGCTCGCCCTCGGGAATCCGGGGATGCTCTAGCTGCAACCAGATCTTCTTGCAGTACGAGCCCAGGCTCGGGTTCTCCCGGAGAGATCGCCCGAGGAGCTTGAGCGCTTTCAAGGGCATGGGAACGCATTGTGTGATGATGAAGTGGCCCACTGATAAGCTGAATCTATGGTACATCAAGGGAAGGACGATTTGGTAAAAGCGCCGGCAGGTCTTTGCGATATCGAGAAAGTCCATGTAATGGTATGTGTGGCTAACATGGCTGTTCCGTATGAATCCCGGCGTTGCCATGTCAAAAATTTCCAGCAAAAGCTCGTCAGGCAGCAACATGAAGGACCCATTCGCCCGAGAAGATGGACGCTCGGCGGGTTTGTGCCCTCGGCTGGGCAACTGGGTGAGGATGGTGTGTTGTCCTGCCTCCTCGCCCTTGTCTGTTGTTTGCTCGTTCCCCGTCCCCATGATTATCGTGGTTTTGGAACGCTACCTGGAGACAAACCTCAGATGGCTGCAATCCTTCTTGAGAGGAGGTTGGGATGCTGCTCGAATGCGAATGAGAATGAGACGGTGATGCAAAACAGGGAGAGGCGGCACACAGCGAAGTGTGATGAGCCAAGTTGAATATGGATGAAGACGCTGTTCGGGATGGAAAGGAGGCTTGCGGGCTCTTTACACCGCCACATTATCGATGCAGTCTTATGAAACTTCCCCGCGGCGCACATGTGTCCCCCTGTCGAAATCCCTTTTGTGCAAATGAGGGTGGGTGGGATTCGTTCAACGCCGCACTCAGAAACGAATGCCTAGTCCATGCATATGGAGCTTCTGTCCCGCGATCTGCAAAGATACCAACCACAAAACTAACCGCCTCCATTGGATTCATTCACGACAAGAGGGAGGGAGGGGTTTTTCCTTTTCCACCTTGCGTCCCCGCGCATCCTCCTGGAGGATTGAGGAGTGGGGCCATGGGGAATCAGAAGAGGAAATGATTTGTTGCTGCGAAGGGAACAGCTTCCGTGAGTCAAAAGTGATAGCTTAAAGTGGGCGCGAATCAAAAACGAAACGAAATACGGCCGTGGATTTGATCCTATTTAAGCGAGGCCAAAATGTCAAGAGAAAAAGATTCCAAGGCGAGTCGGGAAACCTCGTCTTCGTCTTCCCTTAAAGCAGCCGTGACTTTTGGGCGATGTTGCAGCATAATTAATCAAGTTTAGTTGCCCTAGATTTTTCTATCTCCTTTACATATCTAGACCTAGATTCTTCTGCCATCATTCCGTTTCCAGGAAAAGCTCCGTCATGGACCTGCCCTATTAAAATGTCGATGCTCGATTGATACCCTGAATCTCCTGCAGGATTGCGGATCCGGCATCCGGAATCTCCTCCTCGCCCAGCGACACCTCGTCGCCGTACTTTCTGTTGAGTGCCATCCTCCGCGCCCGGCGGTAGTCGGTGTTCATGTAGGACCAATCGAGAATCTCGCTCAAATCTTCCGTCCGGCGGCGCTGCAGCAGTCTCTCGCGGTGGGACTTGAGGCAGAGCTCAAACATCTGGTCCACCATCTCATTCACGCAATCGTCAAACCCCTTGCCCCAGCGATCGGCAATGTAGATGCCATACGTAGGCCCGTGCTCCTTCAAAACGTCCTTCATGTGGTAGCCGAACCCCGACAGGTTCGTCGTGATGCTCGGGATACCCATAACGGCGCACTCGGCCGGCGTGTAGCCCCACGGCTCGTACGTCGACGGGAACACGCCGAGGTCCGTCCCTCGGACAAACTCGTCGTAGTTGACGGGCAGCAAGGGGTTGTACGGACGGAGGAACTCGGGGTGGAAAACAACCTTGACCTTGTCCTCGGGGTCGTTGGCGAGATTGACCTCCTTGAGGCGGTTGAGGATGGGGTCATCTTGGCTGTTGACCAGTTCGTGAGTGACCACCTCGGATTTCTCGGGCTGCTCGAGGTTGTAGAGTCGCATTCGGAGGTTGTTCTCCTCTGCTTCGGGTACCAGGTCGTCCAAGTTCTGCGTCGGGAGCGGGTCGCCCTGCTTCCAGCGAATCGCTCTCTCAAAGAGCTGGTCCCCAATGTCCCTCTCCCAGGATTTCATCGCGCCCCGCAGCGACTTCACGATGGCGTGGCTCTCGAGGCAATTCGGCAGGATCGCCACCTTGTCCGCGGGCATGATGATGAAGGCCACCACCGACACCGTCTCCTTTCCGTTGCCCTGGACCTCCTTCAACCGGTCGTTGAGCCGTGCGAGCGCCTCAATGTACATGTCGGCCCCCTTATTGGTGAACTCGTAGCGCCCCGCGGCAAAAAGTACAGCGTGTTCTTGAGATCAAAGTCGAGCTGGCCGTAGAAATGGCCGCGCACAAAGTCGTCAATCTTGCCCCGGGTATCGTAGCGGCAAAACTCGTCCACGTCAGAGATCTCCGACACGTTGAGGCCGTTGAGGAGCACGGCGTCGGGCTTGCGGCCGAGCAGGTGCTCGCACTCGCGCGCCGTGATGGGCGACACCGTCGTGAGCACGTCGCATGAGTGCGCGACGGCCCGCTCCACGGGGTGGCGGTGGTAGAAGTCGGTGCCGTCGGCGATGCTGTCGTCGCAGCGGGTTTGCAGGGACTCGATGTACTTGTCCACCGATTTCGTGCAAATCTGCCGCCCGAGGCTGGTGGCGTGCGTCGTGAACAGGGTGGCCATGTTGAGCTTCTTTTCCCTGGCGAGGATCAGCGCGATGCTGCCTGGCCACTCGTGTCCGTGCCAGATGATGGGGCTCTCTTGTTCGTTTTTACTCAGCTGCCGGGTATTATTAGTCTTTCGCATCGCAGTATATTGGACAAAGGCTTTTGTGTGTTTTTATCGCGTACCTCTTCCATGAATGTGATTAGGAAGTATGCAAAGAGGACGCCTTTGGTGATGAGCTCATCGTCGGTCGGCAGCTCATAGTTGACTTTTTGCTTAGATCCTTGACCCACTCCTCGAGGTGCTCCTCGCCCGATTTGGTGTCAATGAGGAGGACGCGAGGTGCCTTTGGGATCATCCAACGGCCATAGATTATCTTGACGCCTCGGGCTTTCATGGCATCCATGGCCTTGGCAATAGAAGTTGTAGACGGTTCACATTCTCGAACCTCGACTGCCGCCTACATCTCGCGGTAGTTAGAGTTGTGTTACTTCCTTTACCCTTTGGGGCGTTCTTGGACGGGACGAACCGATTGCCGAACCAGCGGACCAACTAGTGTGTAGCGAGTTCCGAATTCTTGCACCGTCTCCTGGGCCTTTGACCTCAGCACGGTATGAATGCCACCGACTGCCCAATTCACGAGGTTTATTAGTACACATGCTGTATGTTCCCTATGACTGAAGGGGCTAGCCGATGGAGGCACGATTGGGAGAACACGTACTCCGCGAGCCAACTTCTATCGATGTTTCAAACAAAGAGCCTGACGGCTCCTCGGCTCGTGCCCTTGCTTCTTCATCTTTTTCGCGATTTCAAGCCAATATAAGAATCAATTGCGGGGTTTCGGGGAGAAAAGGGTAAGGATGTGTGCGCCTGATAGAGGCTGGGCTTAGAATGTTACGAGGTGGACTGAGAGACTCTAGTCTGGAGTAATATATAAAAGGGATTACGGGGTAGAGTTGGCACAAATTCATGAAGCTAGATATGGAATGCAAGCTGTTGTTGTGCACGGCAGATATCCCAGTCTTTTGAAGGAGTCCGGGCACCGCGCGTCGCTGCTACACGAAAGGCGATCCCCAGTGTGAGTGATGTGGCCCTTTCCACCGCAGGATTTAAGGGATGGAGGCCTTGGCGTATAATTCAAGGTTATACCCGCAGACTCTGGGCCATTTCTCAACCTGCATTCGCACGCTTTCGGTCATGCTGTGGAGACGGGCTGCCTTACCGGTCCAACCTTGGAGCCAAGGCTGGGTAAGCTTCCCGGGCGTAGTGCCTTGGATGTAGCAGATACGGCCGGAAACCAAAGGCGGGTTGCCGGCTGGGCGCGAAAATAAGACAGGAATAGTCCCGTTTACGGGATGCGGGACCCTCAAGCCAGGCACGTCACTGTGATCCCAAGCGGGTACCCGGCGTGTTGGTATTGGTGTGCAGTCTGAGCAAGGTCGCCCCTGGCAGAGCCCAATATCTAGGGCCAGCTTGCCAGCTCAGAGACGGCATTCTCCCAGGCGAATCGGAAAGAGAAAACAAAGAAATTGATAGAGGAGAGAGAGTAGATGGTGGCGTTCATGTCGGTCTAGGCCCTCCCGGCTCGGGGAGTCCCATTGAACCAAGTTGAAACGTGCGGTGCGCCAAGGATAGCCACCCTTCGGACCTATGCTCCGGCGAGATATATTTTTGGGCTCTCTGCCTTACGCCTACCAAGCCTGCAAGCTTGAGGAGCATGAAATGGGATCATTGAAGAAAGCAGACCTGCATTGTGATACGACTTGCAAAGTACATGGACAGTCCTGGAACAATGGAAAAGATAGATGGAATTACAGGAAAAGCAGGCGTATCGCCAAAGTCTTGCTAGTGATATGATATCATTCCGTCGTACCGAGTGGATTTTCAAAGGAAAAGTTAAATTGCCGATCTTTCGTTTGTCGATTTTCTGAAATCCTTCGATGACGTCAACGACTGCTTTAGCATCGTTGGTTTGATTGGCTAGTCATTAAGCGAGGGAGGACACCGTCGCTGACGGCAAAGGCCGAGCAGTTGTCCGCCAGTTGGATCAAGCTGCCGAACTAGAACTTAGAGGAGCTGAGGAATACACGCAAGGTGAGCTGGTAATCATCATCAGGAGAAATGAGTGTAAACTTGATGGCGAAAATGAAGTAGAGACGTGAGAATGAGGTTCTACATTGCTAGAAATATCACGGTTTAGCGTATAGGGTCGTATGAGCTAGTAGAGGTCTTATGATCTGGTGGCTCAGAAGTCCGAGGACGATATTCGCTGGCTGGCTAATTTGACGAATCGACGAGATATAGTGACTATACCTTCGGCATCAGCTTACATCCAGACTGAAGCGGTATTTTCAACCACGTATACTCTAAGATGACCTCAAATTATGATCAGGGCAATATCACAGACACCTCTTATGGACCTTACTAACGTCCATCCTGCAAGCATTTTCAAAGTTTACCGACATCGGTTATGGCCGCTCCAAAACGATTCTTTCACCAGCTGCAAGCATCATCAACCACACCTCGCCCATCCTTATACTGCTTCGTCACCCATGCTTTGAATAATATGCCCTGCGCGAAGCATGGGTGACACCTAGAATCCCCTAGCATTTTGAGACCGTGGTAGGTCAAGATTGCCCTGTTCGCAACGAACTTACTTAAAGGCAACAAGGTTCGCGATCCAAGTTCAAGAGCAACATTTAGGTATTGGTTATGATCAACTCGTTAAGTCATTACTAAAACTAAAGCTCGCTCCTAGGGGTTGGGTAATGTATGCAACGTAGGTGGTATCAAAGGAAATTGCCTTACTCAAAACTGCAAATGCCCGTTAACTGAGCGACATTAAGACCAATAGCTATCTAAAGAATGCCCCGTATCAAAATCATGCGCCAGCAGCGGTTGGAATCTCTCAGCTCCATGCTGTTGGAGGCGCGTATGTCTGACCAAGCGGCGCCTGTGGCTGGCCATAAGCTTGCGCCTGGGGAGCTGGGTTGGAGGGCGCGTAAGCCTGGTATTGACCCTCCTGCTGCGGCGGAGGCTGGGGCTGGGCCTGGGCAGGAGCAGGAGGCTGGTAGGCTTGGTGTTGTACTGGCTGTGCTTGGTATTCCTGCTGTTGTACTGGCGCTTGGTATGCCTCTTGTTGTACTGGCACTTGATATGCCTGTTGTTGTACCGGGGCTTGATACGCCATTTGCTGCGCTGGAACTTGATAAGTCGGCTGCTGCGCGGGAATATGGTTCTGATATGGTTGTTGCTGGACGTAGGCGCCCTGTTCTGGATACGTTGTTTGGTGTTGGGGAACAGATGGCCCGGCTGCCTCCTGAGCTGGTTGATAAGCCTGGAAGGGCGCATTCTCCGGTTGGAAGGGCTGGGCTTGTTGCGGGTACTGGGGATACTGAGGCGCCGACGTGGCTGGAATTGCAGGGCGATAGTGGTACTCCTGACGAGCGGGCTGGGGCTGCCCATACCCGGCGGCTGGTGCAGCACCGGGCGCCACCGCCGGGTTGCCGTAGCCTCCGACCGGGTCAGCCTGGGCCGGAGGAAGGTTATTGGTTGGCACCGCGGCGTAATCTTGCGGGTTGTAGCTCTGGTATCCCTGATAGGGCGTCGCGCAGGCCGAAACTGAAGATTGGAGCGGGGTGTCGGGGTACGAGTAGGTGGTCATGGGCGTGGGGCACTCGGTGGCATAGGTCGAGGCCGAGGTGTGCGAGGCGGTGGACGATGTCGTTTGCGTCGAGTAGCCCGAGGCTCCGGTGCTTTCGTAGGCGAGATGGGCCGTGGGCTGCGGATCAAAGTAGGAGGTCTGCGGCTCGGGCACCGCTGGGTGGATCGGTTGAGTAGGCTCGGCGGCGGGCTGTGCGGGGGAGGAATCGTCTCCGCGGGGGCGCCATCTGCGCGGGATGGTGTGCTGGCTCAGATGCCACGACCTGTGCGCCTTGGCCCGGTTGGTCGCTCGTTGGGGCCGGGCCACGGGTAGCAGACTCGCCGGGGAGTTCGTAGTGGTCGAACGATTGGAAGGAAAAGGACGAGTACATGACCGCGTTCCCGTTCTCTACGGTGGGTTGCGCCGCGGGTTGAGCCGGCGGGACGGCAGAAGAGTTGGTGTTGTCGTGCGTAACGATATGCTGGTGGGGCTCTGATGCTGCGACGGCGGCGCCGGATAGTTCCTTGGGCTGGGCTTCCGCGGCGGAGGTGGCTTGCGGGTGTGGCTCCTGGTTCGCTTGGTACGGCGCTGCTGGGTCGAAGTACGCGGAGTGCGTGTGCGTCGTGCTCGCTGACGGCAGAGCGTCGGCCAGTGGCTTCATGTCGTACGTGGAGGTACCCGCCGCATACGCCTGCGTGGTTCCGTTGCATGTCGGGATCTGGGCTGAGGTGTTTTGGCCCACCTCCCTCGACGTCGAATCTCCTACAGTCGGGGCGGGAGGGATGGTTTGAGCGGCATATTGTTCGGGAGGTACACCGTAGGCCGGGTAGGTCACTGGTTGCGCGTTGGGGTCTTGAGGGACTGCGGCAGCCGCGGTGTAAGCGCCGGGAGCGGGTTGCGCTTGTTGGTACGCGGGCTGGGCCGGGCCGTAATGGTATACGGCGGGTTGCTGTGCTGCCGCGGCGGGGTCGGGCGTGTAAGGGTACGGGTAGTTGACTTGCTCCGGACCAGCAGGTGCCTTTGCGTCCGAGACGAAGCCCACGGGTGGTGGGTTCAAGCTCGCGTCATAGCTGGGGGCGGTTGAACCCAGGTCTGGTCGGGATACGTCGGCTGCGCTTGGGTTCCGCTGGGCCCAGCGACGGCAGTGGGGCCATATGTATATGCGTACGGAGCCAGATTACCACCAGGTCCATACGCGAACTGCTGTTGCTGCTGGGGTCCGTACCCCGCCTCGGCGGCCTTGGCATCGGCGACGGCTTGGAAGACGCCGGCGCTTTGGAACGCCTTGACGGCCTCCTTCTTCTTGGTATGGCTCGTATGCATGTGCTCGATGCCGATGGCGGCACCGTCCATGGCGGCGTGCGTCACTACCTTGACGGCCAACTCGTTTTGGGCGATAGCCGTGATGCCGTGCTCCGCGCCGTTGGCGACGATGGCATCGGCGCCCAGGGTCCCGACACCGAGAGTGACCACGCCAATGGTGCCGCTAAAGGCGACGCTGCCAATGACATCGCGCTTCCGGGTGTTGTGGGTGGTGCCGTGCTTGTTGAGGTGCTTCTCGATGATCTCGCGCTTCTTGCGCGCGTTGTGGATGGCGGGGGCGGCGAGGCCGACACCGATGGCGGACACGCCGCACGTCAGGGGTAGGGCGAGGCCGGACACCGCGGTGGAGGTGGAGGCTCCCGAGATGAGGCGGGTGTAGTGCTGCCACTCGCGCTGGAGCTCCTCGGGGGTGAGGGCGTTGCATTTCGCGTCGTAGGCCTTGAAGTCGAAGGGCATCTTGCGGGGGACTTTGCGCGGCGGTAATGCCACGCGGGGAAAGGGGGATGTATGAAAGGAACCCCTCCCTTTCTACCTGACTGGGTGCGCCTGAGAGAAAGGAGCTATCTTTTTTCTTTCAATTCTTTTGTCCGTTCTTTGAAGCTAGGTGGAATCGCAATAGGGATCGATGTACCTTTGCTCTTGACCGCCAAGAGGCTACAGCGGGACCGATGGAACAGACAGCGGTAAAGGCGTTTTCGGGAATGGTATTACGATCAAAAGGAAACGAGAGAGAAGCGGAAGGGAAATAACAGGGTGGGAGGACCAACATAACTACGAGAGCGGGGGAAGAAGAGAACGACGGCGCGGTTAGACGGCTGCAGGGTAGCAGAGCATACAAGTATATCTCAAGCGGGCCTAGACCGCGGGAATTTTTCTTAGGCGATCCAGATCGTTTTGGTCAAAAATTGATCGTGGACTTATACAGCCTGGCAGTGGGGTTCCTGTTTCGCCCCCTTTCCCTCCCTTCATCGTTTTGGACGCTTGGTGCGGCAGTGCAGGATCGGAGCTTGCAGTTCAGCCGCACCCCTGAAGTCCTACTTGGGCCCTATTGGGCTCGTACCAAGCAATTATTGATTCATTATCCATGACTGTCTTTTAGCGCCAGTCAAACAGGATCCAAGAAAAACAATTGAAGAAGTCCTGGGTTGGAATCCGGAGAGCGGTTAGTTTTGTTGAAAATCGATGGTTGAAGATACATGTACTCTTATGGCAACTATGTTCGCGGCTTTCCAGAATCGATGCCGTTCAGAATTCAGATGGATGCCCCCTTCCCCTTCGACCTTTTTAGCCGACACCTTGACAAGAGTACAGAAACTCACGTTCTTCCATTTTGGGACTCCAGAGCGACTGGCTGTGGCGCGATGCTTCCTCGTGGTCGCGATGTGCAGACGGGTTGGATCCACCCTGGATGAAACGCACACCTGCGGGAGAGGACGGCGTTTGGCATGAACGAGCAGAGCAGGCTCCCGCAGTGAATGTGTTTGTGTGTGTGCTCGAGCTGGAGCGGCGCAGGATTGAAACTAATAATAATATTAGGAATCCACGCTTAAAAGGGCGGGCCATTTGGGGCTGAGCTCACAACCGCCTCGTTGGGACAAAGCCTGCAGGCTGTCCCTTTCATTTATTCTTCTCCTCTTTGTCTCCGCTTCCCTTTTTCTTTCTTCTTTTTATGTTTTTCTTTTCTCTGCTGTTCCAAGTCGATCAAAGTTGAGATGGGGCCTCCGATTTAGGACTTCTTGACACTGCACGCCCTACACTACACACGATCGGGATGAAACAGAGAAGCAACCGCGCTGATTGATTGTGGACCCAGGCAGAGCAGACGCCACCTTGCAAGGCAGACGACAATGCCTGGCTCCAGACAACGAAGCTGGCATGGTTGACGGACAGCAAAAGACTCGCGCAGAGCTATAAGTCATGGGTTAAATGGTCGGCCTGGCCCGGCCTAGGTTTTCTGCTCGTGGGGAGCCCGCTGGCCTGTCTCGTACGACTGGGTAGCCCGGCAAGGAAACTAGCAGGCCGGGAAAATCTCGCGCCCAGGAACATGCATGCGTTATCGAATCGTTATTTTCAGATCGAACTCTATTGGCGGTGCTCGTGGCGTCGATGAGATCATCAGCACCTGTCTTCCAACGCTCCCAACGTGCGCCTTGGCTTTTAGAGTTCGCGCAAGTCGGCGTCGGCAAAGACCCCGTTGGTGGAAATCTCTCTACTCTGTAGAAAAAGACGCTGCTTTCTCAGGTCGATCAGTCTATTTACCCTTGATTAGTTTTTGATCGTGGCGGTGCGGAAGCTCGGGAACCCTAAATGCAAAAATCTCACGTCCGACAGCACAATGTTCATGATTCATCAGCAACTTGTGTGACATCCCGTTCACTTCTTTTTAAGGGCTCATGTCCATGGTTGTGTGGGCTCTTTCCATTGTGCTTCTTCTAGACTTCTTCTCTGACTTGTTCTATTTGTAAACATACCACACCTACTCTCTACACGAACGAGCCAAACATCTCTCTTCCTCTGTCAAATTCAACGACTCGTGTCGCCGACTCTTCACGTACTACTAAACAGTAAGCGCGCGCTCGTTCCTGCATTGGCCGCGCAGTTGTAACTCGACAAAACGTCAAGATAAGATCCGCCAGGGGACAAACAAAAAGATCCAAGGAAACGCCAAGCCCCGGTGCCAAGAGTTTTCCCCGTCAGCCCTACGAGCTGTCGAAGCCCACCCACCATGTTTACCCACATCAGCTGGCCCCGGCAATACCTCCCCGGCACGACCGACAACTTCGTGTCCAACGAGGTCTACGTCCGCGGCATCACCGCCGAGCAGGTGTGGAAATACCTGACCGACGTCTCCCACTGGGAGTCCTACTACAACAACGTCGCCCAAATCACCCCGCCCCCACCGGCACCAGACTACACAAATGGGACAAATTCCGCTTCTCGACCTTTGGCTTCCCGCCCTTAAACGCCGAGGTGTGGGACTGCGTCGAACCCACAGACATAACCCCGGGTCACATCGCTTGGCGCGCGTGGCAGGAGGGTGATGACAGCAGCGCCCTTGATGTCTACCACGCCTGGGTCGTCGAAAACGTCGACTGGGGCGTCGTGAGGATCTGCACGCAGGAATCTCAAAACGGACAGCCTGCCGCGAAGCTCGCTCAGCAGAAGCCTAACCCCATGTTGAATGGACATCAGGATTGGCTCAACGGCCTGGTTGCCTACACCAAGTCCAAGGCCAAGTCGAGCGCATGACGATGAGGTTTCATCTTAGGTGGAAGGAAAGAGATGAAGGAAATGAAATGGACATAACCAACATTTAAATTAATGTAAACCTTGAAAAGTAATTGTGGCCTCTGATAAGGTAGAGGGAAGTGAGAGTACCCATACAAACACTGGAGTAGGAGAAACGGTACTTGATTTCCTCGAAGGAAGCCTTACTCTTCCGAACTGCTGATTTAGACTCTCTTGGGTACAGCAACTATAGAAAAACTATGGAAATGAGTTTAATTAAGTCTACACTTATTTTTCTGAAGCCTGCCATCATATTTACCACGATACGTGGTCACAAAGAATAAAGAATCACTTAGAAATGTGTGGTATTTCAAAATAATATCTGGTAAGAAAATGATCTGGTACGAAGAAGAGTAAATAAGAGCGTTGGAGTATCATCCCTGCCGAAGCTCAACTCGGCCCCATCCCGCACGCGTCGCCCGCATCACGGTCGTTACGTTGCGCGTGGCATTAAACAAAGAAACCCACAAAAAGAAACTACCTTTTCCGGAATTGCTCTCTTTCTCTCTCTGTAAGTTCTTTAGAGGTGAAGGTTGAACCCCTTCTTTCCGCTCTTCTCCTCATCGTTCTCCGCGACGCGCTCGACAGTCGCCTCGATCTTGTCCGTCATGAGCTCCTCGACACCGCGCATGAACCAGATGCACACAATGGCGATGACCACGAAGGGGATGATGCTAGCCCACGCCAACCGGTACGCGGCAGCGTACTGGTTCGCGCTCTCCTTGGCCGCGGCGGCCCAGACATTGTCGGTGGCGCCCTCGACGCCCTCGCGGACGCCGGACGCCATGGCCGTGAGCAGGTCGGCGATGCTGGACTCGGGAGACCGGCAGCGACGGCGGCGGCGGACACGGCGGGGGCATAGTGGTTGGCGAGGCGGTTGTTGGAGATGGTGTCGAGGACGGCGGAGCCATGGCGCCGCCAATGGCACGGGCGGAGAAGGCGAGACCGGTGGCGGTGGAGAGGAAGGCGTGGGGCGCGGTGTACTGGATGGCGGCGGGGAGGAGGGTGA
This sequence comes from Parascedosporium putredinis, assembly GCA_949357655.1. Taxonomy (NCBI): domain Eukaryota; kingdom Fungi; phylum Ascomycota; class Sordariomycetes; order Microascales; family Microascaceae; genus Parascedosporium; species Parascedosporium putredinis. The sequence goes on from CASHTG010000003.1 coordinate 1,092,815, forward strand.
GGGGACCGGCTTGACCGATACCGGCGAAGACGTTGATGGCGATCTGGGCCTTGTCCATGTCGGGCCTGATGCAGGCGTAGAAGATGGTACTGCGAGGACGTTGCATTAGTTTACATGATCTTCTTTTCAGTCGAGAGGGAAAGAAAGGGACCAAAAGAGGGACTTACACAGCCAAGAAGATGATGAAGGTGACGAGCAGAGGGTTCTTGAGATCCTTGAAGTAACTGGCGTAGGCGGACAGGAGCAGGGGAAGAAGAAGATGGTGCACTGGAAGGACAGCTGGCGGACGGAAATGTCCCAGGCGGTGTGCTCGAAGCCGAGGTTGAGGACGATCTGGGGCACGAACGAGTTGACGGCGCTGTAGAAAATCCAACCCTCTATGGCGAAAGCAAACGTGGTATAGAAGAAGTTGGCGTTGTGCTGGAAAAAGACGTGGGCGACGAGACCGTCATCGCGACCCTTCCACTCGTAGATGCCGAAACCGAGAAGCATGACGAGACCAATGGTCAAAGGGGCGATGACGTGCACGTCGCTCCAGCCGTAGACGCCGCTGGACCAGTTGAGGCCGAGGATGGTGAGGGTGGAACCAGTGATGAAGAGGAAGGAGCCGATGGGGTCGCAGGTCCAGATGTACTCCTTGAGCGTCATCTTGGGGTACTCCCTGTTCTTGGGGGCCAGTAGAAGACGAGGAAGCCGATGGCGGTGAGGCCGTGGAAGATGGCCTGGATCCAGAAGATCCACCTCCAGCCGTCCGAGCTGACGTTGGTGACGGCACCAGCACCGAGGGAGCCGATACTGTGAAAGGGGAGAAAAAGACAAAGTTAGAATCAAAGAGTGTCCCGAAAAGTGCGTATAAAGCTTGAAAGACTTACAGTCCACCAATGGTACCAGCCATACCGCAGAAACCCTGGGCGATGGGCCTGTACTTGAGGGCAGAATCTCCGAGGGGATAGCCTGCACGATGGAGATGGTGGAGAGGGTGGTGCCGATGAGGATACCGCCGCCGACCAGCATGTTCATGGAGGTGGCCTTGGCGGAGATGACGGCGCCGACAAAGGCGATCAAGGGCGGCACGCCGGCGAGGTATTTACGCTCCAGGACATCGGACAGACGACCAAAGAGGGGAGAAAGCACGGCTTGCATGAGAAGGGGGCCTGGATGATCCAGCCGGCGAGACCGGCCTGGCCGACATCGCGGATGATGAAGGCGATGACGGAACCGGCGGCGACGACGACGAAAACTTGGGAAACGACACTGTATAAGGGAAGAGCGGTTAGTCAAGAACTCGGGATAGAGGGCTCGTTATTTCTTGCCACCCCTCTCCTAGGCATAAGCACACTTGAGGGGGGATGGGAATGGGCATGCGAGCTTTTGTGATGGAGAAGGAGGATATTCCAAAACAACTTACGCGAAGCAAGTAACAGCAACCACGAGCCACGACCTCCAGCTCAGCTTAATGTGAGCATCCTCTCCTTCGTGGGCCTCGGCCACGATGGTGTCCTCCACGCGGGGCTTCTCCGACGTTTGCGGCCTGGGTTCAACGTTCTCGACCTCGTTCTGCACGGGGTCGCTCTTGGTGGAGTCGGCCGCCATTGTGAATTATTCTTTCCGTGCGTGTGCGCGCGCGGTCAGGTGAGGGTTAATACGGTGAGGTTGAGTAATATGGGGAAAAGAGCTGCGGAGCCTGGTGTAGCCGCAAGAATACTTGGAAAAGATTGCGGAGTTCCGAGGATCGGGGCAATGCTCTGTCGACAGACGAGCGGAAAGACGAATACAAGGGGGAAGGGGGAGGATCTCCTGGACGAATCGCACAAGGATACGGAGGGAAGAGAGACGGAGGAGAAAAGAAAAAAAAGACAAGACACAGAACACGTCGACGCGAAGCAAGAGACTTCTTAAAAGAAAAAAAAGTGACGGCTTAGGATTTTCTGTTCTTATTTTGCGACAAGCTGGAGAGAAGATTATTTGCCATGCGCCCATCCCCACACCTCTCCCAAACCCCAGAGCAATTGCCGTTGATCTGGTAGGGGCTCGGACTACGAGTGGTAGCTTCCGACTTGACCACTTTCGTTAGTGCACCCCGGACGACGTGGTTTCTCGCCTCTCTTTCTCTCTCCTTGTGTGTGTCTGCTTGACACACACACTCCACACACATTCTCTTCGCCGCCTGACAAAAACGAAAGACTTCAAACCCAGGTGGGTATCTAGTCCAAGGGGGTGTGGGCGCGCGGCGCCCAAGGAGACACCGGGCGCCCCTTAGCGGACTCGCCAACCCGCCTAAACGGAGAGCCTCGATGTGGAGCGCGGTTCCAGGAAAGGAAGACCAAGAGAAAAAGGCTGGCAGGGGGACCCCAAAACGGACTCCACTTGGAGCTGGCTGAGCGGACCAAGGATGTGGGGCAGGACATTACGGGGTACATATTTCGCTTGAGGGCTGCGATACCCCGGTCGCCCCGGGAGGGTCACTGTGGATTCGGAAGAGGACATCATCGTGCGGGGCGGGCAGACTGAGGAGGAGCAAGAACGAGATGGGAGGGGAACAGCTAGTTAGCTAGCTAGCTCTGTTCCTGCTCTGCTTCTTGCGTGAATCAGTCAATGGCGGTGTCTTGTCATCCATGGATCGCTCGATCCGGGCCCCGCTGAGCACAAGGCCAGCCGTCATGGGCGGCGTGGACGGCGTGGAACGGCGTGGAAAACATGGTCTGACGGCAAGCGCGATAGGCTCTGCCGTGACGTTAAAGAAAGCCGAGAAAACAAAATAAGAATAAAAAAAAAAGAAAGCTACCAAACTCTACTGAGACGATGGCGCCTTGGTGTGGAGTCAGCTGATAACTAGAGGTCGCGATGCGATGCGGAGGTGATGTGTGGGGTTTGCGGGGGAAGGATCGGGAGATGGCGAGGGCGCTGGACGGGGTCAACGGCATGTTCTGCCTACGGGCTGGGCCCATTCCCCGTCTGCACTCTCACCACCACCTTTTGCACCTCAATCAGAGTGTCGACTCGCCACGCCATCCACGACGAGTCTACCCTTGACTTGAGCTTGAGACCATACGCCAGGCCTGAGCTGTGCATCAATCTTTTCAAGGGACGCACACCAAGGATATCCCGGTTTCCGACTGGAGAAGAGAAAGGGGCCAATCGAAGGAAAATTTTACCACGAGCGAGCTATAATAGCCCATGAACGATGTGAATGGACAGGATTCGATGCAGCGGTTCCTCCGTCATCTTATTGTGGTCTAGGGGAGATCACTCCCTCAATTGGGCTAATTGCACCTCGGGAATGGCTACGCCAGGTTTAGGCGTGGAACCGCCAAAACTTATGTGGTCGGATGATCGGCTGATCGGGGCTAGTCTGCTTGCCCCCTCGCCTCTACCTCAGACTATTGGGGTACGAGGGGTCGGCATTCCCATCCTTTGTTGCGCTGGGAGAAAGGTTTGCACTGCCGGGAGCTACGAAAATCGGGGTCGTGCGAAACGCTTGGGAAATGCCACTCCCTCAAGATTGGGGAGCATGACACCCATCATCTCCAAAAACTTCTGGAACTCGACTGGCGTGGTGTCAGTCCCTTTTTCAATATTTTGCCTCCCCTAGGCGCATAATTCGTCCAGATGAAGTCGAATGAAATTGATCCTGATGTCTTGCCAGAGCGTTGCGACATGGCCAGTGCCCCACGCCTACGCCCATATACGCCGGCTCCTTGTACGCTTCCGGAAGACAACCGTATTTTGTCTTGCGAGCCAAGACCGGTAGCAGTAGTTGGATGATGGGGGACGCTGATGTTACTTGCTGGCCCCACAGATTTTGAACAAGGACGAGGAGGAGGAAAAAAGTGGAATCTCGGTTCGGATTCTTTTTGTCTCCAGTTTCAGTGGGACTCGGAATAGTTTCGAGCCTTGGTGGCTGCCTTTGCAGCATCCATGTTGAACGAAATAACCTCAATTGGTCATTGGTGGGGCTCGGCGGGAGGGGAGAAGAGGAGAGAGCACTTGAGGGCTCCATCTTGGCCCCATTTCCCCAGCAATTCCCCAGCAATTCCCCAGTATTCCCCAGCATTTTTAGGAGGACCAGAAATTAGCGGAGGCCCGCGCCCTGGAGACGCGGCCAAGACGACTCGACGACACCACGGGGCACCCAGCCTTAAAGCGCCAGGTTATTAGCATGAAGACGGGAGATGGAATATCACGGCAAGGAACATTAACGACTCGGCCGGGGCGCTCTAGTCTGCCCTGTCTCGCCGCTGGATCGCGCACGGAAAGAAGAGATCTATCGAGGGAAGAGCGGATATATGGATATATCGTGTTTGACAGGACAGCGTCTAAACTAGATCTGGACGTAGTGAACACTCGCCGTGGTTCAAGGAGGGCACGGCAGTTGCCTGTGTGGTTGTGTTGTGCCAGGGTGCAAATGGGACACAACAGGGGAGGGAAAGGGGGGGGAGGGTGCCACGATGATGGAGGGACCCTGCTGGTGGTAACGGAGGGACCCCCAAGATCAAGATCGAGACACCAGTGGCGTCGAGGAAATACGGCTTTACAGCGTAGAGGGTGGCATTCGAGAAAGGAAGGAAGCTCTCAAGTGCACCATGTGAAAAAGAGGCGGCCATTGGGAAAAGGGGGAGGAAGGGCCGCCTAGACAAGATGAGGAGGAATTGCGAACGCAAGCTTGGCTGTGGTTCAGCAGAAGCAGACCAAAAATGGAGGAGCTAAGCAGCAAAGGCAACACGATCCAAGGGAAGGAACGTGCGAAGTGGAGAGATGTGGGGTTCCAGAAGTGGGACAGGATTGAAATTCCCCAGTTGGACCCACTTCTTGTTCTCGTCCCCAAAAAGTGACATACACACAATCGCCAATCCCGCGCTCCTGTTTGGCCAGCCAAAAGTGAGCTCCATTCTCTAGAAACCCGAGGGCCAGGGTAAGAAGAATTGAGAGTTTTTTTCTTTCTTTTCTTTCCTTCTTTTTCTTTCCGAATAAGAGATTTATTTTAGCTTCTGACAACGCCCCCTCGTGGACCCTCGTGGAGGGTTGCGGCTCTGACTCGCCAAAGCTAAAAGTTGCAAGTGCCCCCAGAGAGAGAAAACTCAATGCCGACCGGCGTGCTTGGGGGCAAGTGCGGTGGATTGCAGCTGCCGACCATTGTGATTGATAATGTCGATTGGAAGGATTGGACGGGGGTGAACCCAAGACTTGAGAAGAAGGCGCGGACTGGACTTCTTGGGAGAGCTAGATTCGACACTACCAAGTAGATGCACCCGGATGCACGGTAATAATTTGTGTCTTTGCTGAATGATAAATGCCAACCGAGTGCACCGAGCTCTCTTCCCAAAATCTTTGGGAAAGCTACCCCTGTTCTGTCCCTCTTCACCTCTCACTGGCCTCTCGCCGTCCCGCCTTTGGACCTCCCCACCTGCCAACCTGCCTCACCCTCCATCACTCCTCCTCCTCCTCCTCCTCCCCTCCATACCTTGAACTTTTTTCTTTTTCCTTCCCTTCATCTTCTTCCTCTTCTCGGATTGAACACGAAAAGGTCAAATCACCAAATAGTGATTTTGGGTGCCCTTTTTGGTTGTTTCTTCTTCTTGCGTTTTTCTTCACCCTCGTTGCCCAACATGTTGACCAATCTCGATCTCCTCCTTACCCATCCCTATGTGTTGGCCATCCAGGAGAAGCTGGCCGATCTCGGTGCCGTCAACATTGTCCTCGCTACCGTGGCCGCCGGCGCGGCTATCGTGGCCGTCGACTATGCCCGGATGCTGCGCCTGAGATCAAAGATGCCTCCTGGTCCTTTCCCGCTTCCCATCGTCGGTAACACGCTTTCGCTGCCCAAGAACAAGCCTTGGTTGCTCTTCGAAGAGCTGTCCAAGAAATATGATGCGCCAGTAATCACTTTCTGGATTGGCCGGTAAGCTTAGCCCCCCTTCCGACCTTGCCCCGCCCTTTGGAAGCGATGAGAATCTGGAAAGACGGCATGGGAGATCCTGCGGGGCTGACACACGTACCTATCTTCCCCTCCTACCAGAAACCCGACAGTGTGGATCAACGATGCCTGGAGCGCCCAAGAAATCTTTGAGAAGAAGGCGCAAATATACTCGTCCCGCCCTCACATGGTCGTCTTTGGCGAGCTTGGCGACGGCCAGTTCAGTCTCGTCACCATGAAGACGCGCAATGCCGAGGAGCGCGATCGCTGGCGAGGCCACCGCAAGCTCATGCACATGGCCGTGGGCGTCCAGACCGTGCGCAAGTACCGCCAGATCCAGAATAACGAGAGCAAGATCATTGCCCTCGATTATATTCGCGAGCCCAAGGAATACGTCAAGCATCTCGAGCGTTATGCCACGAGCGTCGTCTCCGCTATCGGCTTTGGTCGTCGCGTTGCTAGCTACAATGACCCCATCATCACGGAAGTCATTGCCTTGATGCAGCTTGCTGCTGACCTGAATGTCCCTGGCAAGAGCTTCCCTATGCTCATGGAGACCTTCCCTAGTATGTGTGCACCCTTGCCCTCCTTTCGCGTCTTGGCTTAGCCGAGCTTCGTATATAATTCTGGCCGGCGGGCTGGCTCTCGTGCACACAAAAGCTAACGCCAGTATCAGTCCTCGCCAAGTTCCCTCGCTGGGCTCCTTGGATGAAGGGCCTCGGTTCTCGTGGCCGCGGCGATGGCGACTACTTCTACTACACCCTCAACGAAGAAGCCGTCCAGCAGCACGCGGCCAGGTCCCCGGCTTCGCAGGCCACCATGTCTACCCCTTTTGCCCAGACCCTGTTTGACGAGAAGGAGAAGTACAACTTGAGCAAACGCGAGATTTCCAGTTTGACTGCCAACCTGTTTGGTGCGGGTGCCGACACCTCGTCCAGCACCCTGGTGACCTTTATGCTTGCCTGCTGCTGCTTCCGCGACGCTATGCTCAAGGCCCAGGCTGAGATTGATGCCGTCATCGGACCCTCTCGCTCGCCCCACTGGGATGATTCACCCAACCTGCCCTACGTCAACGCCTTCGTCAAGGAGGTCTTCCGCTGGCGTAGCGTCGCCATCATCGGTGGCCAACCCCACGCACCCACTCAAGACGACACCTACAAGGGCTGGCTCATCCCCGCTGGAACTTGGGTGCAGGGCAATGTCTGGGCTATCCACCACAATGAGCGCGACTTCCCTGACCCCGACGTCTTCATGCCCGAGCGCTTTATCCAAGGCGACGAGCACAAGAGGCCCTTCCCCAACGACAAGGGCTACATGACGTTTGGTTGGGGCCGACGTGTCTGCAGCGGCCAGGCCCTCGCCGAACAAGGAACTTGGGTCAGCGTCGCTCGTCTCCTCTGGGCGTTTGACATCCGGAAAAAGGTCGACCCCGTCACGGGCCGTGAAGTTGATCTCGACATCTTTGCTTTTACCAATGGTCTCAACATGCGGCCCCAACCTTTTGAGTGCGATATCATCCCCGCAGCGAGGAGATTAGGGAGTCTGCCATTCGGGAGGGTGAGGAGGCGCTTCGGGAGCTGGCCCCCTTGGACGGAGAGAGCCAGTACAGGCTCAGCACCTACTACCAGGCCATGAAGGCCAAGGGTGGTACTGAACCCGTCGTTGACGAGAAGTCGGGCGAGCTGAAGATGGTCAAGGTTCAGGGCTAGGGCTCGACATTGGCGAGGTCTAGTTTTTGGATGTGGAAGATAGAATGCACTATACCACCGGTTTTATTTTGTTGGCTTTAACGACCTCTTATACTTTGTACATAGGATGAGACGAGGGAAAAGATTTGAATAGTCATGTCAGTCAGGGAGCTTGCAATGGTCTTTCGTAATGTTTTACCCCGGCTCCATGGCCTAGTTTAAAAGTGAAGATTTGTGAGATGAGCCAGTTTGAAATGTACGAGCATCTCGCTCTAGTAGTGAATGGCAGGCAAGGCAGGTTTACATTTTGGAGCACACTTAGATATAGTTGGAGAGGCATGTAGCTGACTTTTTATGATTCAACTATCTCAGACCCCTCAAGAGCGCTCTTGGCGCGGCACTTCTACGACTATCAGGCCAATCCTGAATGAAACGAGCCTTGAATTGTGATCCGTATTCCACCTCTCGAAATGGTATTCCGGGACACGAGCTAGGTCGTAGCCAACCTGCGCCAATACCGGGAGGCCAAGGCTTCTTAGGGTGGGCTTAGTCTTTTAGTCAATCTGCAACATTCGGTAGTCCTTCCCTTCGTGATCATGGTCATTCACTCATTTCCTTTCCTAATCGCTTCACCACCGCAAAATGTAACCCGATGCTAAAGATCGCCGTCAACATGATACCGAAGCCCGAAAAGAGCTGAACGCCTAGGTAGCTGCCCGACGCGTCCAGAATCGCACCCGATATTGGCGGCCCAATGAGCGAACCTATTCCCTTTAGGACGGAGACCATGCCGAGCCGGGTGCCCAACCGGCTCATGTCGGTCGTCACGGTGGTGAGGACGACAGCGCCCAAGGCCACGACCCCACCCGACGTAAAGCCGTAGAGGACGGCAAAAGCAACGTTGCCAGCTGTGTTGGTGACGCTGATCCAGTAGAAAACGCTGGCGCTGCTCAGGGCGCAAACGACGACAAAGGTCTGCACAACGCCAAACCGGTCGGCGGCGAAGGACGGGACTACACGCCCGGGGAGGGAAGAGGCGTTCATGATGGCGAGGAGGTAGTGGGCGAGTTTGGCGCCGGCCATGCCGTGCGTGCGGGCGTAGCTCTGGATGTAGTACGGGGCTGGAAGAAGGACAAGTTGTTGAAGAAGATGCCGACGCTGAAGAGGAGGAAGGCGCGGTCGCGGAAAGCCGAGGTGTCAATGAAGAGGCGGAGGGAGAAGCCCATGTCGCGCAGCTTGGCGGATTTCTTGGGGTCGATGCGGGGCTTGAGAAAGGCGAGGGCGAAGAGGCACATGGCGAGGCAGACGAAGCCCATGGCGCGGACGGCCCAGCCGAAGCCGACCTTGGGGACGAGGCTCTCGAACATGAGGGGGTACAGGGTGGAGCCGAGGCCGCTGCCGACGGTGGCGATGGACATGGCGCGGGCGCGGCGGCGCTTAAAGTACATGGGGACGACGGCGATGGAGGGGATGGAGAGGCAGCAGGTGCCGAGACCGATGCAGAAGCCCTGGGCGAGCAGGAGGTGCCAGTACTCTGTGGCGACGCTGGTGGTCATGAAGCCGGCGGTGACGAGGACGGTGCCGGCGACGATGAGGGCGCGGCAGAAGCCGGCGTCGTAGAGGGGCCGATGATGACGCCGATGGCCATGAGGCAGAAGACTTGGACGGAGCCGATCCAGGAGATGGTGGAGGGGAGGCGGTGGGGAGGAGGGTGGTTTCGTAGTAGGCTTGGAAGACGCCGTAGCTATTGAGGAGACCTCTGCGTGGGGGATGGTAAGAGTTAGTTGTCTTGTTGGTGCACTCGCTGTGACCTCTCTGTGTTTTTTTTTTTTTTTTTTTTTCATCTTTTCGTTAGGTTTTGAGAGGTCGTGGATCTGTGAGGAGCCGGGGCCACTTACAGGTGATTAAAGTAGAGCGCGAAAGAGGATGCCACTTGTAGCCAAGCATTCCATCCGCCCTCGGGGAACTCGTCCTCCGCCGCCGTCGTGGCTGGGGTCGGCGCTGGCGCGTCCTGCACGGCCAGCTGCTCACCTTTTTCCTTGTCCATCATTGACGGCGGGTACGGTGCTGAGACGAGCAGAGGCTTCCTCCCATAGATTGTTTACTCAATAAAGGGAGCGACGAGCATTCAAAAATAGCAGGCGACCGAGAGCAAGAAGAGAGTGGGAAAAATTATGCTGCCTCTTTGTCGATGCTCGGCGCGCACAAAGGCTCAATCCGACGTCGGCAAGATTTAACGTTGGGGCTATAATTATCAACCATAAGCCGGGTGCGGCCCCAACGCCAGAATATAGCGGGGTACATGCAATGTCGTATTCATCCCGGTTCTTGGTAGCGGCATGTCAAGAAAAATATTAAAGACAGGCCGTTGGCTTGGGTTTAACGGGCGGGTGCTGCGGATCGGCATCTTTATGCCGGTGGGGAGATGGATGTCAAGGGGTCGAATCGCTATCTATTGGTTGATGGACCAACGGTCTCTTTGGGGGTTAGCTATGGTTTACCATACCGCAGACTCCCATGTTGAGATATTGCCTCGGTAGAGTTTCGCAGATTCATACAGGATGATTAAGAACGTTTTGGTTTTATTTTATGAAATTACTTGGGTCCAGACTTCAATTTAGAGAACAATGAGCGTCTTACCAAACGGGCAATCGACTTGTGCGCACCATCTCCATCTTGCCATGTTGTCGCCAGTCCACTTCAGGACCCGCCACTAGAGAGCTTGCTGACAAGCGCGGTGGAATCGGTTTGGGGAGAAGATACGATCCAGCGCACACGTGAAACTGTCCCGGCGGCCATGCCGCCCTCGGACGCGGCACTCAGGGCCCAGCCAATCGCAGCCACCATGCCCACAATCCACCAAACGGTAGCCCGAGAGGCTTGCCTTCCCCGGCTCGGGCCCTGCCAAGGGTCAGTGAAAGTTCAGCTCCAGAGGAGAGGGGTGTCAATGATAAGAAACGTGACAACTCACACTATACTCCCAGTCTTTCCACACTGGAAATAGGCACCTGTACCAGAAATGGGCTTGCGACCAAGGGTAGGTCATGGCGTTCCAGACCTTTCTCCCGGGCGTCACACGGAGATACCAGCTGGAGCATCCCGTATACCATACCGTCTTCTGGAGGGCGCCCTGGAGGCTTTGCACGTAACGCTTCTCCGCCTCCGGCTTCACGTCGGCGGCGCTCGCTCGCCCGTCGAGGATCGGCTTGATGACCCGTAGCGCATAATTCACCGCATTCTCCGACGCCATAATTGTGGATGTATGTCCGGTCGCGCTGTTTGGTCCTAAATAGAAACACAACCATGTCAGAAGAATGGAAGAGAAAAAAGGCGGGTGGACGCGTAACTGGACCCAATGCTTTCACTTACCGAGGCAGATGAAAAAGTTGGGGAAACCACTCATGACTGAGCAGTTATACGCCTCTGGTCCTCCGAATTCATCCCAGTGTTCAGCGAGGCTAACTCCATTTCTTCCTCTAACCTCGATATTCTCCAGCGGCTTATTGGTCACGAAGCCGTTGGCAAGTACGATGACGTCCGCCTCGATCACGCCAGTCTCAGTCTTGACACCCCCGGGACAATCTCCACCGCTTTCGCGTCGGTCAAGGTCAGGTTTTCCGCGTACAAGCTCGCGAGGTAGCCGGCGTCGTAGATCCGCCTCTTACACCCGAGCAAGAAGTTGGGAATCAGCAGGTCGTGGTACTTTTCGGGCGCCGTCTCGCGCATGTACTGCTCGGCCAACTTCTGCCGCTTCGCGCGATACTTGGACGCCCTCTTCGTCATGGAGAAGGAGGTAGAATCCTTCTCGGCGGCAACGAAGACGGCGAAGCGGAACAGCCGCGTGAGGCCCGGCACGTGAGCGAGGAGGAACTGATGCAGGGCTCCGACCTCCTTGTCCATGGAGGGCAGGAACCAGTGCTTCGTTCGGACGATTTGCGTGAGGTGGGCGGTGCGCTCCACGATGGCGGGGATCAACTGCGACGCGGTGCAGCCGTTGCCGAACAGCACCACTTTTTTGCCCGTGAGGTCAACGTCCTCTCGCCAGTGGGCGGAGTGCATCACGGGACCCTCGAAGGATTCGATGCCGGGAACGTCGAGCTCGCGGGGGTGATGAGCTGGCCGGCGGCGGCAAAGAGGAACTGGGACTCGTGGTGGAAGGTTTTGTCAGAGCCCATGCGGTGATATGAAATCCTCCATCGCGAAGTCTCCTCGATCCACACGGCCTTTTCCACGGTGGCTTCAAAGGTCATGCGAGACACCAAGTCGTATTTGTTGGCCACCTTGTCGAGGTATCCCCATATCTCCTCCCGAGAGGGTAGCAGCCCACTCCATCCGGGATTTGGCTCGAACGAGAAACTATACAGTGTGGTGGGAACGTCACACGCGCAACCTAATAACCAGCAGATGGAGGATTAATATCAATCAAGTATGCACTAGACGTATCCGTTCTTTTTCTTTTCTTGTGAGAAGGAGAAAGGAAAAGAGTAGACTAACCGGGATACGTATTGGCGTGCCAAGTACCGCCGAGCTTGTCGTGCCGCTCGAAGAATCGGACATCGTCAATGCCGTACCATCGCTTCAGCGTCGCGCCGAGGGCGATGGCGGAAACGCCGGCCCCGATACAGGCGAACTGGCTGTAGCTGATGACGGGGGATCGCTTTTTCGGCCATAGTGGAACCACGGGCAGGAAAGGCGGGCGTTTGCTATGTGTGGTAATATCCCCAGATAGAATAAGGTTAGGGGTTAGCTTGCTTGCTGTCTCGTCACCGCCAGTTGCTGTCTCGTCCTACGTCCGGTCCTTTGTTGCACTGGGATGTCTAAGGATGGGAGACACGCCAATTGATGCCACTTGCCCAACGAGATCAAGAATTGCTTCTTGTCGATCGACCGAGACAAGCGAGATGACGGGGACCGTAAAAGGCTCGTGCCAGCAGACGGATTTATAGCAACTGGTTCACCGTGGCCGGCGGTGATGGGTGGGCTGGCGAGTGGAAACGAGTATTAGTGGTAGTGATGAGTATGTGATAGCTCATCCGGAGTCTGAAGCCCGTCACAGAGCCTCACCTCGAGGAAGAGAACGTTACAATTTGCGACGGCCATCATCGGTCCTCGTTGTGGATTCCGTAGAATGAGAGGGGAAAAAACAAGCATAAATCACACTTTGTAACGGCGCGGTGATCCCCTTTGATGTGATTCCTCTCAAGCTTCAAATCCTAACAGGCGAGTTGAGGCCTCGGCGAACGCGAATCTCCCGGCTTAAACAGCGGCCTCTCTCGAGATTGAGGGTGTTGGTCGAAGGATGAGCAACCAAGAGCGGGATCGCTTTCGGCCAGAGTTGTCGGACCGAAGAGAGATGCGGTGTCTGATACGAAGTGAAAATCTGTGATTGCGGAGAATATGATATCTTAACAGCGACTATCTGATCACTCAACTATCAATGTGTGCCTCGCATTATAATCTCAAGACATTGCACGAATTTTACAGTGCATCGTGGAAGCACCACTTGGGCGACTTAGGGTGACCAAAGCCTAGACCTATCTGTCACCTTCCCAACCGATGCGTATGATTTAACGGTGCAGGTAGTATCTAATCAGTAAACGCGTATCAAAAGAATGAGTCCGGTCTCCGGCTTCATCGGCGTATCTGCATATTCTCCTGGTTTCCCCAACGATGAGAAGTCAACGGCCTGGCGCCACGTATAACCCCTCAGGCCGTGAGAGCGGCATGCAGAGCGCGACTTCAACGTCACGACACAGCTTACAATTTCCGCCCGTCAAACTTCCAAGAAATCAAAGAGCGCACCCTCTCCGCTCACCTCCACCAGCGAGCTATCATCCTGTCCCACGGCCATGCTGCGCTGCTCGTTGTTATGTCTCATGAGCAGCTCGTAACCCCCGCTAGGGTGGTGCAACGGGGTAAAGTACTCGTGCGGGCGGTGGTGGCGCACGGCGGCTATGAATCTCTTGCGCTCGTTGTGGCCCAGGTACGTGCCGGACACGCAGTTTCGGAAGCCGAACCACCCGCGGTGCGGACGCAATGCCAGTGGTAACCGCCGCGCAGATCCGCGGGGTCGGCCAGGCGCAGGTCCCCGTCGACGAGGGCAATCACTTTGCCCGTGTCCCGGTGGCGGATGGTAAAGGTGACGTTCGGTGCGGGGACGGATGTCTGGGTGGGCCGGGGGTAGTTCGGGCTCCGCGATGGTGTCGGTGGGCGTCGGGGGCCCGTCGACGGTGGAGCAGGCTGTGGAGGAAGCGGTATCGACGAGAATGCAGTATTCGCTCATCTTGGAGGTGGAGTCGGGCGAAGCCATTACGCGGGGATTTCTGGGAATCGAGGTTGGCGTTGGCGGGGCGTGAAGGGGATCACTTGAGGAGTTGGCCGACCTTGACGACCAGCAAAGCGGATTGAGGTTTAGGCACCCATTTTTAAGCCTGGGTTGTGACTTCCAATCGTTTTTGTTCGCACTGCCACCATTTGATCTTCAACCCATTAAACTCGCACTGCGGAGTGTGGCGACTTGGTTCCCACCACTGTGCACATTCCCTACACTCTGTATTTCTTGTTTCCGTGACCCGAGCGATGGTGATAAAAACCCCGGATCCCGAGAGTGAATTTGGGGTGATGGTTCGGCGTACCCGTCGATCGTTGAATCATACCTCGAGTTGGCTCCGAGTCCTACTCTGGCGGGTGCTGCTTGAAGGACAACGGCTTTTAGAGCTGGGTGAGTTGATCCAGGTTACTTCTGTCTGTTGAATCGCAAACCTTTAAGATCGATAGCCGATTCGAGCAAATATCTCTTGTCCGCCATCTCGTGATCCTGGACGCAAACTCAGGGGCCATGACCTGGCTCAAACTATATCCGTCCTGCGAGGCTCGAACCAATATATGATCCAGAGTCAGAGTTGGTAATGTAAAGAAGAGCCACTTCCGTAAAACATCAGTGCTTGTGGGTGCATTTATAGAGCTGTGGCGGATGAATATTCTATACACCTAGTGGAATCCCAAATATAGAGTCACCGATGCCTCAAACCCGCCATTGTTGCACTGGAAGCCGTCAGCGTCGCCGACACGCCAATTAGAGTGAGAAAGCGTTGGAATCCTTCGCGCACCTTGCTTCCCAATCAGGTTTAGCCCCAGCCATGGTTCTCTTGGCGTTTAAGTGCGATAACCCTTGGCTACTCTCCTCACTGACACGTAGGAAAGCCAAGGAGAATGAATAGTCATGGACACGCTCCCAGTCGAGTGCCCATGCAGCCGCCCTCGGCTTCTGCATTTTCTTCTCAAACGGCATCAATATGCGCCTAATGCATTTCAACTCCAGCTAACGCTTTAACCTTCTTCGTATTCGTCCAACTTCTCCAAACACGAAGCTGAAAAGCAAGGCAGTGATGGTCGGGATACCGGGAAAATCAAAGGGTTGCAACACTTGCCGACGCCGCAAGAAAGGGGTAAGTCTCAGGAGGCATATTTGATTCCACATGTATCGCCTGCGGGAGAGCGAATGCTGGTGTGAAGATATGGGTGTGGGAAATGGAAACCACGGATGGACATACTTGTCGAACCATCGGGTCCCGATATATGGTGGCGAACTCTTGCTAACGTCAAGTGCAAACACCTCGCACATCCCCCACGTACTAGTGCGACCTTCAGCGCCCCTCGTGCGGACAATGCCAAAAAGCCATGTTGCCCTGCGGGGCTACGAGCGCCCAACCATCTGGGTCAACCTGACACCCGAGACGGGGCTGGCCCGGAGCCAGGCCTACAAAGACCCGCCCAACGTCGCCTTGCGGGATAGTTTAGCCCGCTCCGCCTATCACGAGCAGTACCTGGGACAGTTTTGGAAGCTGTACCTCCCCGCCGGCAGAGCGTTCCCGGCACGGTCCCCGTCTTCACGGCTGGTTCGTGGCTGAACGACCTGCCCCGCCGCTTTCGCACGGAGGAGTCGCAGGCCCTGAAGCAAATTCTGCTTGCTGTTGCCTTGACGAGCGTGGGGAAGCGTGATAATGAACGGTGGCTTGTCGAAAAGGGGTAGCCTACTATGGAAGTTCTTTGGTCGCCCTTTCTCGACAGCTAGAGGCGGAACCTGGTCACATCAGCGATAGCGGCCTCGCCACATCGAATTTACTCTCGCTCTTTGAGGTACGACTTTACCGTTTTTCTTTCTATCTTTAATCTTACTCTTGAACTTAACAAAACACATCTCGCTTGTTAAATTTGACAAATGTCATACTTACCGTATATCCCACCAGGTACTACATGGGCACGACGACGACGATCGTATCAGCCAGGCTAGGAAATGGCACGTCCACCTGCAAGGAGCCATGGGATTCATCATCTCCCGCGGCCCCGAAAGCTACATCACCGGCTTCGCCCACCAGCTTTTCGTCAACAGCAGGATGACCCAGGTATACAGGCCCGATTACTAACACCTTGTGTAAAGGCTAACGTACTCGCAGATCACCATGGCCATGGCGAGTGGTACTCCCTCCGTACTAAATCAGCCGGAATGGAAGTCCGTTCCATGGAGGAAAACCAAAAAGGGAGCCCTGGACATCCTGGGAGACATCCTCGCCGAAATCCCCGGGCTCCTCGTTGAGCTCGACGGGCTCAGGACTTGCAACGAAATCGCTACCTGGGAGCTGGCGAGGTGTAAAGTCGTCATGAAATGCCAACAGCTGGAGAAGGAATGGGTGGAATGGGGCGCGACCAGGGCGCCCACCAAGTCTCCCGTCATCCTCGACACCGTCCAGCCTGCGCAGGTGATGGAGCATTTCGTCGCTGCCCAGGTCATGGCCGGGTACTGGGCCATGGGGATATTCCTCTACGCCATCCTCTACCTTGCCTCGGGCGTGGACCTCCAACTGCCCATCACGGGTCGGATAGATCCCCGAGAATACTGCGGCGTGATTTCCAGCATCATTCCTACCTTTTTGAGCCCTGAGGTGGGAGAGTACGGCATCCACGGGCCCATTTTCCCGTCTCTCGTCGCCTTGACTTATCTCGAGGAGGTGGATGGCCACCTCGCGTCCGTTGAGGCTTGCGAGCTTTATGCGATCCTGGGGCAGAGCAAGAGAGGTGGGCATGTGCGGAATTTTGTCGACAACATGATGAGGCAGCTTAAATTCCGGGGTACGAGATTCTTCGCTCCTGTGGTGTCCCCCTTGGAGAGGTTTATATGAGAGTAGAGTTGGCTCATATTGGCTGGATATACAGCAGGGAAGAAGAAGAAGGAGAATCTCCAAAAGTGATAGGTGAACAGTGCAGAAGAGGCTCAGTTCGACCCGTTAAGTAGTGGTAGACAGTCTCGGCGTTTAGACCCTAGTCCCCATGCATTATAGATTGAGAATAAGCATCAAGATATATGTAAATATCTAGATTCTGGGATAATCACGCCCTAGCCCTCTATTGAGTTGCGAATGTTCTCTATCCAGTTCTCTTGCTCTGAGCGCTTAGTAATCCCACGACCTGCCTCCGGATTTCCTCTTTTCTTGCGCATTTTCGTCCTCGCATAAAAAGCATGTTTGGACACCTAATCTCTCTCGATCAACATGACGAACCCAAAAGAGTAGCAGAGCTCATGCTCTCTTGGCTAGACCTCGAAATCACCCATTTCACCAAGCTACAAACCCTCTGGGCAGGCTACGGCCACGTCTGCGCCATCACAGCCCGCGCAATAAACGAGGAAGCGGGGCAACGGGCCCGGCTCGCCTGCGGCCAGTCCGGCGTCGAACCCGACGACGACAGCACGTTCCGCCTCATCCTCAAGCTCGTCGCCCCACCGGCGGCGCACGCATCCCACGATGAGGGCCACCTGCGCAAGATGCTGAGCTACGAGGTCGAGCAGTATTTCTACGACCAGGTGGCCCCGCACCTAACGGATGACGTTGCCGTGGCGCGGTGCTTGGCGTCCACTAGGGACGCGGAGGGCCGCGAGGGCGCGCGGGAGCTGGCCGGCATGTCTGCCGTGATCTTGACGGATCTGAGGACCAAGTTTTCCGTTATGGGGAAAGCCGAGGGGTTCTGTCGACAGGGCAGGTTCACGCCGCGTTGGGTTGGCTTGCTCGGTTTCACCGCAGCTCCTGGGCGTACCTACCGAGCCAGGACCTCGAACGCTTCGTTCTACCCCGCTCGAGGAAGCCGCTCGGAGAAAGAAAGGCTCCTACTCCTCCTCCTCCTCCTCCTCCTCCTCCTCCTCCTCGCACGGGGACAAGCTATGGCTAAACGGAGGATACACCTACCTCGCCACCCGACGAACCGAGTACGACTCCCTCCGGAAAGACCCCTACTCCGACTGGCGCGAACCCTTCTGCGCCACCAACGAACCCTCGTCCCGCTCCATCGCCGAAAAGGCCGCCGCGTTCCTCACCCCCAGCGGACGGCCGTACGAATCCTACATCCACGGCGACGTCAAGTCCGAGAACCTGTGCACCACCGACTCGGGCGACCAAGTTGCCTTTTTCGATTTTCAATACGTCGGCCTCGGGCTCGGCGTGTGCGACCTGGCCAAGCTCTTCACCTGCTCCGTGCCGATGGATTTGCTCGTGGGCTCCGGCCGGGGATTCCCGATGAACTTGCTATGGGCGATGGGGAGAAGCGGCTGCTGGAGGTGTACCGGGAGGAGTTGTTACGTAGTTCCCCGGAGGAATGGCCGTGCTTACGACTGGATAGAGTTTACGCGGCACTGGGAGACTGCCTTGGTGGATTGGTGCAGGTTTCAGGCGTCGTGGGGTTTCTGGGGCAATACGGAGTGGCTCGAGGCCCGAGTCAGATCCATATTGAAGGATGAGGAATGGCTCAAATGGCTCGACGATGAGCTTCGACAGCATTGACTGGCGCGCGCTATCGAGTTGTGAGGGACCCGTCTCACATCCTCTACCTCCTCCGCTCCGTTCGGAAGCAATGTTTAGCATCTAGCAGGCTCTGAAAGGCGGGGGAAGTAAAAGGAATCATGACTTTTACGAAATTAGAAAAGGTATATACAAAAGATAAGTTCGAGTGCTCGCTGAGCGGACACCCCATCCGTCATAACGCATGAGGCTCTACAGTAGGTCCCAAAAGCGTCATATATATATACATATTGGGCCAAATGCATCGAAGCGCCGTGTCCATTATTGCACAAGCAATACAACGCCGCAGAAAATATTACGGTTCTTGGAATGGTATCGACCTGAGTCTTGACTGTAGTTCGTAAGACGGTGGCTTTCCTTCCATGTCAGGGTAGGCGCGGAGGGCCGCTCTCCTCATCAGCCGCCGAGGCGACCTACGACCTGTGAACAGCTCGAACTGGGCAAAGCCCTGCTCGGGCAGAAGGTCGAGGCCAAACAATGTGACCCAACCCTTGTCGGCCTGCGCTCTCGACTGCTCGAGTAGTGGGGTGCTCATCGTCTTGTAGCCGAGCTCGACGACGACGCCACCCGTCGGGCTGGCGAACCAGTTTTGCGGAACGGTGAATTCCGGGGACGGGACATGGCCCATCCCATGGGTAGGGATGCACGAGATGATCATGGTCGGCAGAGTAAAGGTCTCGGGCCACGGTGAATGCTTTTCGTCGAGGACGTGAAATCGCACGGCCCGATCTCCATTCGGCACCGAGCCCAAGCTCGGTAGGCCGATTTCGTTGGCCAGCTTGGTGAAATGGGCGACCATGTCTTGAGCCGTGCGCTTTGTGCGGTTATAGATGATGATGTTCTTGACGCCTAGCTGCAGTAGCGCGTACACGGCTGCTCGGGCCATACCGCCCGCCCCGACGACTACGGCAGTGGCGGTGGGCCTCACGGCGTTGGCGGGCGACAGCCCCTCCGGACGCACGCGCGGATGCCGATCCAATCCGTGTTCTCGCCGAACAAAGCCTTGACGGGGCCGGTTCTGTTGGAATCGCGGAGCATGGCGCTGAGTTCGGGGACGCTGCCGTCCGAATTGAGGCGCCGAATGGGGATGAGGGTGTTGACGGCGCCAATGGCCTTGGCGTGGGGGCTCAGGGAATCGGTGAGCCGGATGATGCTGACCTTGAAGGGTAGGCCGACTGAGGCGCCGGCAAAGGTGGGGTCCCGAATGAGAGGGTGAGCTGCTCAAGGGAGTCGGCGGAGAATGGCGAGTAATGGTGAGGGATACCGCACGCCTCGAGCGCGGTGTTGTGCATGGCGGGGAGAGACTGTAGTCCACGTTGGCGCCAAAGACGTAGAGCTTCATCGGATCGTAGACAAAGGAGGAGTAGAGCGCATTTGTCGCCTCTCTAGATGTGATGAGGGGCGGTGAATAGGCGGACGCGGCGCCCGTGTTCCTGTTCGTCGCCTCTGTTGACGGCGGTGGGTTTCGGGGAGCGACGGGGGTGAGGACGGGGTTGAAGCAGGCCGAGTACCTGCCCAGGGCACCCGAATTATAGGCGACGAGGGGCACGGGGATATCGCCTAGCTTCTTCACCGCGAAGCGCAGGCGGCTGACGGCGAGATTATCCTCCATGCTGGCGGCGGGGCGGACGAAGCGTACGAGGTCGCAGCCGATGCTCTTGGCGCGTTGGTACCGGGATACCCAGATGGGCGACTCCCACGAGTCCTCGCCGACGGTGGACTCGAAATTGGCAATGATCTTGCTCTGGCGCTTGCCCGAGACGAAGCGCGCCAAGTCAGGGTCGCCGAGCCGCAGGTCTAGGGTGACGAATTCGGCCGCCATGCGCAAACCGTGGTCGACAACATCGAGGTAGAGGTGCTGCCAGTCGGCGGGCGGGGGTGGCTGGCTGCTCTGCTGGGGCGCGAGCACGTGGAAGATGACGGGTAGGACGGTGTTGCGCCGGATGTTTCCTAGGATGCAGGCGATGTCGCGCACCCTCTCGAAGCCGAGGCCGCCTCCCGGCGCGGCCGGCGGGAAGAGGGGTGAGGGCGAGGCCTCGGGCGGGGTGATGCGGCCGTCTGGGCTCGGTAACCAAAGATTATCGACCACGATCTCGATGGCGTCGGCGGCGGTCTCAATCTCCTCAACGTCGATGCCGTCCCTGAGGAGAACGGACAAGGGGATGGACACGGCGTAAGTAAACTCCCTGGTCTCGGTCGGGGTGTTGGTAAGGGGAACGCCGTCTCGATGAAGGGAATAGTGCCGGGCGGCATGATGAGCGAGAGGAACTTTAGGAAATGCCGTTCGGCGCGTTTGAGCGTGAGGTAGTGAGCGGGAGATTTTCGGGCAATGGGGTCGCTGCGGGCCGTCTCTTCATCGGATTCCGGCGTAGAGAATCGCGTGGGGTACTCTGTAATGTTGAAGAAGTGGAAGTTGGTGCAGGTGTGGAAGATGGCGCCGCTGGCATTGAGCAAGCTCGTCATCTTGGCCCGGTCAGGAATCTTGAGGTGCTCCTGGATCGCGTCGGCGTCTCGGCTTATGAGAATGACGGGGTTCGTGGCGCACAAGTCGCGGAGAATGGCCTGTATACCGCGCTCCAGCCAGGAGCACACGATGACGGCGTGGTTGGCGTGGCTGGCGAGCACGGAATTGAGCACCTCGACCTGCTTGGCGTGGCACTTGGACGCGCCCGCGACCCTCCGGAACTCGGCGCTCGTCGAGCCCACGGTCTGCTGAAAAGCCTTTTCCAGATCCACCATGACTCTCTGCATCGCAGCGCAGGCAATGATGCCCAGCGTGGACTTGCCGGAGCCGCGGATCCCGACCAGGACAATGGAGGCGTCCGGGGCGAAGCGCTTCGACGCGACGGGCGGGGGCGACGCCGAGAGGAGGTGCGCGGCATGGCTAGGGCCGTGAGAGGAGTTGCTGCTGTTCGTCCTGGGGATGATATCGCCCGCCGCGGAAGGCGTGGCGGGGCGGGAGGACCAGCCGTTGGATCGCGGGCCCTCCGCCATCGGGTGGTCAGTGACCGGGTCGACTTGGCTCGGCATCGCGCGCGCGCGTACACACGAGGTCCCTGGTCCCAGATAGCTACGATTTTCTCCCCGATTGCCTGTTTTTTGTTTCTTATTCTCTTTGCCTGTCCTGCTAGGGGGTAATAAAGCGTCACGTCGGCCCCGGATTGTCGGCCGGAGCATTCGTCTCTCGTGCGTTTCGGCGAGGGGTGAAGCGGGGAGAAGGAGCGAGTGATTGCCAAGACAAGAATTATTCTGTCGATTGTCGTGGGGAAAGAGCAGACGAGCTCTTGTCTAGGAAGTAACAAAAGGAGAAAAGAGAAGAAGAAAAAAGGGCGGGGAATTGGAAGGCGAGAAGGATTCAATCGAGAGCACTTAAGGGGAAAAGGAAGGCCAGATGAATTGGCGGCAGTCAATGAGTCGAGAAGGAGCGAAAAAGGTTGCCGAGCTCGTGGGAAGGTGCATGTTCACGCTTGGGTGTCAAGCTCTGTGAGCCATCGTCCCTCCAATGAATTGATGGAAATTTTTTTTTTTCTTCCCCGGTGGAATACAGCGATAGCTTTTGGGGAGGAAGGAGGGCCCGGCACATGCTGCTCCCAGCTTCGATGTTTCCCAGTCATGTCAAACCCCGCTAGGGGCAAGGCAGAGGCAAACGGGCCGGACGAACCTTCCAAGCGCGGACTTTGCGTGGCCCATCATTTCTTCAAGTTCCTTCTAAAGAAAAGGAAAAGAAAATGGAAAGGCCCTAATAGAAGTTCGCTCCGCTTCACTTCTAGGCCTGGCAGCGCCGGGCGGCTCCACCTCTGCCTGCTTGTCCTCTCTTGATGTCGGGTGATGCTCTCCAACTTTTTACCGTTGCAGTGCATTTGTCCTCGGCAGGATGGGATGGACGAGGGGAAGGGGGCACACCAGCGCGACGCCACCCACGACCACAACCCGGAGTACCCTCGGCACATCCTCCTCCAAAGCCCCTAGCGGTCTCCCCGAAGAGAGGAAGACCACAGCCCAGGCCAATTGATTACTGTGCTATAAGCACCGCTTCAGCCCATTCCCTCATTCTTCACCACAGCAGGACAGTGCCAAGACAGCACCTTCAGGGCCTATCCAAGGAAAACCCCACACCACCCCCAGACACTGGAAAAGGGGCCTGATTTTATCCCTCTTGCTCAAGCCACTTCATTCTCGAAACATAGACGAGAAGAAGATGAGCGGCGTGAGGAGAGTGAGGGTAATTTTAGAAAAGAAAAGGAAAGGAACAAGAAAAAGATCAATGGTCCTAGGCCACGCGACATTCATCCGCGGAAGCAAGGCAACCAGAGGTCAGGGAAGGCACAAACCACGACTAGGGCAGCACACCCAAGCAGGAAGGGGGAACAACATGGTGTAATCACCATTGTGCTCGATCCACTCCCCCGCTCACTTTTCTCGTTGTGGTGAAATGCCGCTAGCAAGTTTTCGGCGAATAGCGCAAGACCGGTATCCAGTTCGGCCCACGACCCACCCCACACGGCGCAAGCTCTCGCTCCTTCCTTCGAAGGGACGCCCCCCAAAGCTCTTTCTTCTGAAGCAAATTTCAAACCGAGCATCTCCATGGGCTCAGTCCACCAAAAGTCACCACAGCGTCACCTAAATCGCAGTCTTCCCTCCCGTCGCGAAGAATCACGGATGACCACGACGGAGCGGCATAGCTGCAAGAACGAATCAAGAACTCCACCTCATCTCTCTGTCTCTCTCTCGCAATACCATGCTTGGCCCGTCGTGAATTGACTTTGGGGCCGTGGTGATTTGGGTTTGTTAACTCCCCGAGAAGGGGGAAAAAGAAAAGGACAAAAATATCCTCCCACCCCGACGATCCACCTTGAACGACGACCAAATTCAGCACCAACGAGTCAACCGAACCCAATTTCCTCTCTCCCGTTTCTCTTCTTCCAGAAACCCGGGCGGTAAGGGAAACCCACACAGCCTATACGCCCGGAACTCGCTTTCCCGGGAAAAATCATGTCTTCCACCACGGCGAAACGGCCCGCTCCCGCTTCCAACACCAGCGATGCCGGCGACGCCGCGGCCCAGGCCAAAAGGCGAAGAGTGTCGAGAGCCTGCGACACCTGCCGGAGCGCCAAGGACAAGTGCGACGGCGTGAAGCCGCGATGCCAGCGATGCGTGTCGATGCAGCGGCAGTGCACGTACCTGAACCCGGAGAAGCGAAGGGGGATTCGGACGGGCTACCTCCGCGCCATCGAGGTCGCCCTCGCCCTCCTCCTCGACTACATACCCGCCTGCGAGCGTGCTCCTCATGGCGCTGGCCGAGCAGGAAGACGGCGGCGGCAGGGACGGCTTCCTCGACAAGGACTCGCCCGCGTCCGAGGCGCTGCTGAAGCGGTGGCACCAGAGCGAAGTGTACCAGGGCATCGACCGCCTCATCTCGCGGGACGAGTCGACGCCGCGCAGCGACGGCGCCGACGGCGACAACCGGCCGAGCTCCGCACCCCGACTCCTCGATTCCAACGGTAGGAGGGCGACCGATTTCGGGAGCGACCTCGCCAAGTGGAGATCAAGCTCCCTCCAGCTCGCGTCCCCCGTCGCGCAGCGCGGCGGCTTCGGTGATATTCAGCACCTCGAACTTCCAGCCAAGTCGAAGCAGTACCTCGATGACTACTTCACCTGGGCGCACTGCTGGTTCCCCATCGTCGAGCGTGAACCCCTCGCGCAGGTCGCGGCATCGTACCCCGCCACCGGATTCCGCATCAATCCGAGAGATCGGTCGTATTCCCGCCACGCGGAATTATGGAGCGCCATGGCGGTCGGCGCCGCCCTCGAGTCTCGCCGGGGCAAGTCCTCGCCCACCAACGCAAATGCAAACGCGGCCACGACGGGAGCGGCCGACCTCGCGCTGCGGGAGGCCGCATGCAAATGCCGGGCGAGACGCCTTCCCACCTAACCATTTATTCTACGGCACGAAGACTGGTACCGACCGAGGATGGGATCTTGGACGAATGCCACGTACGGTCGCTTCTCATACTATCGCTTGCTAAGCTTGCATCTTCGGAAACAAACGCGTCATGGATGCTCATCGGCCAGGCCGTCCGACTCTTCCTCCAGCTTCCCCAGCACCAACCGGGCCAAAAGAACCCCTTCACCAACGACGACCTAATCGTATGGATGGCGTGCTTCGTTCTCGACACCCTCGTCTCCCTCCGCCTCGGAAAGCCCTCCCAAATGCGATCGCTCGATCTCCCCGAGGCCCTCCACCCTCTCGATGCCCGATTCCGCGAGCTTTCCGATCCCCAGAGCCACTCCAACAGCCCCGGCATGACGCCCTCGCCCGTCGCCGCTCTCTTCCAGCAATACAAATTCGCCAGGATCCTTAGCCACGCGCTCTCTGCCCGGACTGGCGGCGGGAGCCGTGATCCCTCTACGGTCGGATCTGGACCTGCCGACTTGGTGCAATCGCTGGACCCGCCGTTCCATTTCTGCAACGCCCTCGTGCACGGCGGCCTCGCGACCAAGGCGCCTGCAGCCTTCCTCGTGCACGCGGGGTTCCTGACGGCATCGATGCTCCTCGCTCCGGCATCAATGCCCCGGCTAATCGACAGTCTCATTGACGTGGTGGGCCAGTGTGTGTCTGCCGTGGGCGCTGAAACCTCGCCTCTACTACTAAGCCTCTACCTCGAGCTCGCGGTCGGGGAAGGCCGGCTCGACTGCCTCAAGCAGGACGAGAGGGCCCGCACCGTCGACCTGCTGCAGGTTCTCAAGGGCCGCTCGGAAGCGCCTCCCGTCGGCATAGGCGCCCTCGGCCTCACTCCTCAGTCCGCGATGGAAGGAATGACGCCCGAGAACCAGTCGTCGTCCGCCCACATGTTCCCAGTCGATCCCGCGGGGATGACGGGCGGTAGCATGCACGCGGGCAGCTCGCTGGACGGGAGCGTCGGCTTCGGGAGCGCGCGGACGCCTACGATGCTGCACCCGGCCAACTCGTGCCCGACGCCCGCCAGCTCTGTGCCGCCGCCGATGAACGCCCTCATAGGCGGCGGCATGGCGGACGGGAGCCACCACCACCACCCTCACCCTCACCACCAGGACATGATGAACCTGGGGAGGATGGCGGGATATCCCCTCGATTACGATGCGATGCTGGACGAGCTTTCCTCGCTGGACTACGTGGATAATATCGAGCCGGACCCGCAGTTCATGGCCAACCTCGGTTTCGCGCCGGGCAGCGAGCTTAACGAGATGTTTACGGGCCATTATGGCACCATGTGAACAGAAAAACTAACAGCACAACGAGGAGAATGAAACCTAACACCTCCCGACTCCACACATACACGTATACACCACACGCACATAAACACCAACCCATCTTATTCACATACGACAATCCAATTCCAGGACAACGACCAGAGAGCCACGGCAGAGAGGCTCGGCTTCTAAGTCGGAAGCGGGAGAGGGATTCCCCGGAATCTTCCTCGCGAAAGGGGACTTATTCAACCGCATCTCTCCGCACTACAAGCGATGACGGACCTGGACCCCTGGATGCTTGGCAGCGCCCCATCGAGGTTGCCTGCCATGTGTCTTTTGCCCGGTCTTGTCTGTATTTGCATTTCTTCTTTTACTGCACGGCACCCTATTTTCCACTCTATTCCACACTATAGATGCATTTGATCATCATACCTCGGGGCCTAATACCATGTTTGTGCGGCTGGCGTCGCGGCTTACGACGGGGAGGCGCGGAAGGAGGCGGAAGGATGATTACTTTGCCTTAATTGTACGTAGCGGCTTTTCCGGAAGCATAGGTGTGTAGTAGTCCTCACCCTACTTTGAACTAGGGAGGGAAATAGAGTGTACAATGATACCACGATCATGACGAAGCGTCCTTTTTTTCTTTTCTTTCCTTCTCTCACCCCCCACCCCCTTCCATTGCACTTCATTTCCGAGAACACGTCGTATTTTGATGCGACCATGAGATCATGGACAGGACATCGGATAAGCAATCTACCCCAGGATTGTTTCTTTCCCTTTCTTCTTCCCCCATCCGGGGCTCCCACACGGCAAGGCGTCCCCCACAATCAACACGGTGCTTTTTCGTGTTTGTATTCTTTCGTCCGCTTTCTTCTTTTATTCTAGGCTCTGGTGGTCTTCCATTCTCGACCCTCATTTGGACTGGCCAGAACTTTCAGCCCCGATCCTTTCTCGTGTCTGTCTGTTTCTCGGTGCCCTGAAACATGCCTCATCGCTGACGTTTTAATCTTATGAAGCGCATGGTTTTGCTCAAAACATGGCCTCAGCTTCCTTCCTTTAGGAAATTGAAGCGATGCATTGATTGATTCGTCTCGTCGCCATCATGCCACGCGCAGAGGCCAGCTGAGCTCCGCCTCGACTGTACTGTAATTTTGGGGGAAAGTGGATTTGTCCGCATTTCCCCATAACCCGGGTTCTTCTTCCAAACTTGAAGGTCTTGATAACGCGGGGTTTTACCTTTACTGAACGCCATCATGGGGATATGTCACCGATGGTTGACCAGGTCCTGGCAAGCATCCGCGAGCGGAGAATTAAACAAACTTGGACCGGACCCAAACCTTTCTATCTAGGGAGATAAATATCGCAGCTTGTCAATAAAAGTGGCAATAGAACGCCTCGATGGGTTGTGTCGCAGGCCGGGGCGGCTACAAAAATATCCACGACAGGTTGGCCATGTGGCGCTGTCTCGGCCCCCTAGTGCAGAAGAGCGCCAGCGTCCGCTGGGTTTCCTAACGAACCCCCTCGATCACCCTGGGGTACGGGGTAATTGTCAGTGATCTGGGGCGCAACGCCCCTAAAGCAAAACCCCGAGCAAAAGCCGGGGCCCCAGGAAAGAAACGTTGTGACAACCTAGAGAAGCAGCAGCAGAATCGACGCACCGCGGCATCATTGTTGAGGGGAATTGAAGACGGCTCGCCCACAGCGTCGGATAAGGGCCTGGGGGTGTGGGAATACTTCGCCAGTGCCGTGGCGAAAGCTTTAGCCGTAGCCAACATTGGACGGGGCAGATCTTGAGCTGTACTTGTATCGTTATGAAGTTCCAGCGCCTCTGTTCCCTGAGACCTGGTACTTCGAGACAGACGAGGGCAAAGGGAAACCACCAGCCGTATCCGCTCTAGTCGATCCACTCCGTCTCCGCTGATTGACCAGTTGGTGAGGCCCGGGCATGCCCCTTCCCCTCTGAAGAATGGATCCAATGAGCGGGTCCCTTATTCAAGGAGATTGCCAAATCACCTCGACGAGCCAAGGCGCGCACCTGAACTGCCAGCGACCGGACCGGTGCTAGCCATGCGCTAAACCCCCATCGAGAGGCTTCCCGAACGCACTTGCCGGAGCCAGCGCTACAGCGTGATGTCCACGGCTCCACTGGCACGAGTTTCCTCTGTTCCTTCTCCCTTCTTCACCCTTTTTGCCCTTGGCCCTTTCCCTACCCTTAGCAAAGTGGCCTTGGTTTGTGGCGCCCCCTCCACTGTGCAGCGCCCTCTGGCTCCTCTCAACCCACTTCTGCCCTTCCTGTCCATGTAGTCACTGTCGCTCCCTTCCTGTCTCGCTGCTGTTGCTCCTGCCGTCAGTGCATTAGGCTGGGGAAATACCCGACACCCTTTCCCCAAGTTGTTCTCTATTTTGCTTCGTTCGGTTGGCCGGTTTTCCGTGGCGCACCCACCAGTACTGTCAGACAGAGAGCCCAACACAACCATTCTCAGATCGTCGGCCTCTTCCCCCTTGCACTCTTACGTCTTGGCGCACCTTTCCCGGGAAAAGCTTTACCCAACCCTTGGAATCTTCCCCAGCTTTTGGTAGGCTTTTGCCTCGCACAGACTTGGTGTTCTGCCCACACCCTCCCCGGCCGGGGGCGTTCCCTGTCGAGATTATCCCCGCACGATTGCCGATTCGGGGAAAAGGGTGGACAAGAAGAGCCTGGTTTTTGTTCGGGGAAAACTATGGCACACACACACACACACCGCACACACACACATACACAAACTAGGACATAGTTACAAGCATAACACTCGCGCATCCACGTTTATCCCCCAGGTCCCCTCTAGTGAAGTGCTAAACTCGGCGGAAACACGTGCTGGGTGGCGGAAAGAAGTGACGGCTTTTCTGGGGGAGCGGAGGGCGGTGGAATCCAGGGATTGGGCCCATTGCTGGCTTCAGCGCGCATGCTCGTTTCTCCGCGCTGTTCTCCACCCACATCTGTTTTTTTCTCTCTTCGGTTGGAGAGACTAGGCAAACTGGGGCGGCCCTTGGAGCGGCGCGATAAAATTTTCCCCCTCCGCGAGGTATACGGATGACAATGGAGAATGGGTCAATGGCTGAACGGGCGTGTTGTCTCCTAGTTGGGTCCATTTCCCTTTGGACCACTTCCCCAAACCGCCCCTCCCCACCCAAAAAGATTGATCCCCATTTTCATTTCTATAAAGTCATGGTGTCGTGATACCAACTCCAGGTTTTTTTTTCGCCTCCCTCTCTCATCTTCTTCATCTCACAGCCCCGGGACACCAAGTAAGGAGGGAATCTCGAAAACACGAGATCTTGTGTTGTCTAGACAAAAAGATCAAGCAACGGGCCTTTGCTTCTTCTGTTCTGTTGTTATACAAGTCATCCCCCATCCAGAAGGATTCGTTTTTCTCCATTCCCCAATTTTTTTCTTTCTCCAATTCCATAACCGCAACCCACCCTCTCTCTCCCACCACCGCACAAACTCCCTGTCACCATGGGTCTTCTTACCCTCAAGGAAGACAGGCCGACGCCCAAGGAGGTGTACAACTGGCGCGTCTACGCGTGCGCCGCCGTCGCCTCCTTCGCTTCGTGCCTGATCGGTTACGAGTCCGCCTTCTTCGGCACCACCCTCGCCCTTCCCTCCTTCACCTCCGAGTTCAAGTTCAGCACCTATGAGCCCAATGATCTCGCCCTCCTCAAGCAAAACATCGTCTCCGTCTACCAGGCCGGTGCCTTCTTCGGCTCCCTCGCCGCCTTCGTCTCCTCGTACTATCTCGGTCGCCGCTACTCTCTGGTCCTGTTCAACGCCATCTTCGCTGTCGGATGCATCATGCAGCTTGCCTGCACTGGTGACAAGGGTCTCGGCCTCATCATTGGCGGCCGCGTCCTCGGTGGCTTCGGTGTCGGCGGCTGCTCCAACATGACCCCCATCTACATCTCCGAGCTCTCCCCGCCTGCCGTCCGTGGCCGCCTCGTCGGTTTCTACGAGCTCGGCTGGCAGATTGGTGGCCTCGTCGGCTTCTGGATCAACTACGGCATCAACACCACCATGGCCCCCAGCCACTCGCAGTGGCTCATTCCCTTCGGT
Source organism: Parascedosporium putredinis (assembly GCA_949357655.1). Taxonomy (NCBI): domain Eukaryota; kingdom Fungi; phylum Ascomycota; class Sordariomycetes; order Microascales; family Microascaceae; genus Parascedosporium; species Parascedosporium putredinis. The sequence continues at coordinate 1,122,584 of CASHTG010000003.1, forward strand.
GTCCAGCTCATCCCCTCCGGTCTCCTCTTCATCGGCTGCTTCTTCATCCCCGAGTCCCCCGCTGGCTCCTGTCCAAGGGTCGTCGCGAGCAGGCTCTCAAGATTCTCACCTGGATGAGGCAGATCCCCGTGGACCACCCTTACATGCAGGAGGAGCTTGCCCTCATCGACGACGACCTCGAGCGCTACCACCGCGAAGTCGGCGCCGGTTTCTGGAAGCCCTTCAAGGCCCTCAAGGACCGTGCCGTCCAGTGGCGCTTCCTCCTCGGTGGCCTCCTCTTCGTCTTCCAGAACGGTTCCGGCATCAACGCCATCAACTACTACAGCCCCACCGTCTTCCGCAGCATCGGTATCCAGGGCACCAACACCTCCTTCCTCACCACCGGCATCTTTGGCGTCGTCAAGACCGTCCTCACCTTTGTCTGGCTCCTCTTCCTCATCGACCACGCCGGCCGCCGCATCATGCTCATCGTCGGTTCCATCGGTGGCTCCCTCTGCATGTGGTTCATCGGCGGTTACATCAAGCTCTCCAACCCCAGCGCCAACCAGGCCAACGACAAGCTCTCCAGCGGCGGCATCGCCGCCATCTTCTTCTTCTACCTCTGGACCGCCTTCTACACCCCCTCGTGGAACGGCACCCCTGGGTCGTCAACTCGGAGATGTTCAACCAAAACACCCGCTCCCTCGGCCAGGCCAACGCCGCCGCCAACAACTGGTTCTGGAACTTCATCATCGCCCGCTTCACCGAGCAAATGTTCAACGCTTGGGGCTACGGCGTCTACTTCTTCTTCGCCTCCCTCATGATCCTCTCCTCCATCTTCGTCTTCTTCTTCATCCCCGAGACCAAGTCCATCCCCCTCGAGCGCATGGACCGCCTCTTTGCCATCAAGCCCACCTGGCGCGCCCACGGCGTCCTCATGCAGGAGCTCTCCCAGGAGGAAATCCGCGCCGACAGCCACAGCCAGAGCGACAAGGCCGACGTTGTCGAGGAGGAGAAGCAAAAGGCCGCTACCACCACCCAGGTCTAAACCGGAAGCGCCAGTTGGGGGGGGAATATACCCCAATGCTTTTTTCTTGACTTATCATCTATATAGGGTTCATGTCTTGTCCAAAAGCTGGCCTTTCTTTTTCGGGGCCGGTCTAGTCTTTGGATGTTTTGAAAGTTTTTGGAGTCTTTTTGGGGTTTCTTTTGTTTATATCTTATGAAAAATACCAATGTAGTCTAACAGCGGAAATACCACAATGCACACAAGAGTGTCATCTTCAATCTTCTCGATACCTCTACTTGGTGATGTAATGTCTGGATCTGCAGATGTGCAAGGCTTTTATCTCGTCGAAAATCGGAAGTCGGGGACAACCTCCAACTGCAGGACAACCAAGCCAAGCAACCGTAGCAGGTAACCTTGAGCCAAATCGTAAATCAAGATTATACACATGCTTTCCAGGTTTTTCCATATATCAATGGATACTTGCAAGGTTCCGTGTCTTGAAGGGAAGAAGACGTATGCTCTCGTTTGAAATCCACAAATTATACTCAGAGGGGATCTCAACGTGTCTTGTTATTTCACACACACGTCTAGCACTAAAGTCACCATGAAGACGTTGAGCATTCTTGCCACCCTCCAAGTCCCGAATCGGAATCGACGTGTACACACATATCCCTTCAACTTGCTCAAAAATGAGTTTGTACGGACGCCGAAGCTCACATCACCTAGTGGGAATAAAACACAGAGACGACCTGCGAGTGTGCCAGATAATTTATGAATTTTGAAATGCCTAGAAACCCCCATAAACTCTTTGCTATCAAATGTAGGATGCCATCATACAATCATGTCTATCGAAAAAAAGAGGAAAAGATGTACAAGAAAACCCGCCACCAAAACAGGACGAAAATAGAGGACGAAAGGGAAAGAAAAGACCGCTCTTCTCAAAAGCGGATTTACAGGCTGGGCCTGCGCACCCTGTTCATCACCACGTCGCCAATGGCGCGCTGCACCTTGGCAACAGGCAGCTCACTAATGTCCCTGCCGGTCCAGTAACGGTCCTAACCAAAGGAGTTAGCGTAAGTCTCATGCATCGCGGTAGGATATGAGGATAAAATAGTAAAAACAGAGTAGACCATACCTGCTCAAGACCCTGCCACACCATCGCCTCGGTGCCCAAGATGACCTTCCAGCCCTGCTCCTCAGCAATCCCCCAAGCGCAGTAAAAGGCGAAGGGTTATAGCACATCTCCAGCATGGCACCCTTCCTCTCCTTGCCGAGAATCGTCTCAATCACAGCGCGCGTGCGCAGCTCCGCCTCCGTCTTGGGCGGGAAATCAGGCACGCACGCGACGATGGCGCCGGGGGCCTCGGCGGCGCGCGCCTCCTCGATGGTCTCGAGGCGCACGAGCCCCGCGCCGTAGCCCTTGGCCTCGCACTCGGCAAACACGGCGTCGACCTCGGCGCGGTCGCGGTTGACGATGTAGATGTCGCCGACGTCCATCCACGTGCGCAGGGCGTAGATAGCGCTGCGGGCGGCGCCGCCGCCGCCGATGACCATGGCGGGACGGCCGGCGAAGAGGGACTTGTCGACGTTGCGGAAAAAGGACTCGCGGATGCCGACGGTGTCGGTGTTGGCGCCGCAGAAGAGGCGCCGGCCGTCGGGCGCGGTGCGTAGGAAAATGGTGTTGCAGGCGCCGACGTCGCGGCACTCGGGGGTCAGCTCGTCCAGGTGGGGGATGATGGCGACCTTGTTGGGCATGGTCACGGAGGCGCCTAATGCACGGGTTTGTTTTTAGCGGGGTTTCTCGATCGGCACGGTTTTGCCGCGAGGGGTGACATCTGCTGCGGTGTTTTTTTTTTTTTTGGTTCTACTTACCATAAAACTGAGGGTCCTTGATAAGCTCAAGGAAAGCCGGGATGTCATCCGAGTCCAGCCTGGTCTGGGCCCATTGGAGGCCGAGATCCTGGTAGATGACGCTGTGGAGGTAGGGGATAGAGACTTTGTGATCTTCTTGCCAAAAGGTAGCCGTGACGGTCGAGGCCGGAGACTGCGTTGTCTTTGTCGGCGGGGGCCAAGCTAGGGAACGCGGTGAGCTCTGTAGCCGAAGCCATTGTGTTGGTGTAGGTGGCGGGCGGGAAGAATGTGAAAAAAGAAGCGTGAGAGGATGGGGAAGAGGAAATGAAGAGAAGGGAAGAGAGGTAGAGAGGGGTGCTTTTGTGTGGTGTTGCAGCTCCTTGGGATGTTGGAAAGAAAGCTGTGTTTATACGACAATTTTGAACTGAGCTTGTTCTTCCTATTTCAAGATCGTGCACTCTTTCTTTCTCGGGATTGGTGACGCGACTGGCAGCCGAGTTATATCATCAGTCAAGCACGCGATAAAGGCTTCGGTATACCGGGTTCGACGGAGCAGAATCCCCACAAGATGCGAAACAAGGCAACGAGAAGCAAAAAAGAGGGTATTGTATGGCGGTTATACGTATTAGAGGGCAGATATGGGGTCCCCAGATTGCCTGCAAGCCAAGCAAAACTATGGGGGAAGGATTCGGACGGGGTTCTTCGGAAAGGCATTCAACCCCTCAGAGATCCACTGCAACGCGGCAGTCCGTTTCTACTGTTTTTTTATTGTCCCTCCCCGATGCTTTTGCGGCTTGGGTCTCGGTTTCTTAGCGGGAAAGCCTTTCTGCCTCGAATAGTATGGAGCCCCGTTGCCACACAAGGAACACGGCGATGGGAATCCCACGCAGGGCTCCTCTCCTCTCGGCTTCTTGGAGTGGGAATTGGCAGTTGCCAGCAATGGCAGAACAAGTCTCCCAGCGCGGATAATGCCATAGCCGCAGGGGTCCAGTTTTTGGGTGTGGTGCGGCGAAGAACAGACAAGGAGACGCCGAAGGCGGGGCTCCACTCAGCCCTTCAATATTTCCGGCGGCCCCGCACCGAGTGCCACAGCAGACAAGGGGCCAGTTTCCCAGCGCAAGCAAAGGCAAAATCTCGGCAGGACGGACAGAAAAAGTCCTCTGCTATTTTCATGTTTTGCCTGGCCGGATGAACCATTATCCCAAAGACCCGCTTTTCCTTCTCCAATTCTTCTCCAACTTTTCTTCTCTCTTTTGCCCTTATCAGCTCCCATCAATTCCATAGCCATGAGGTCAGCTGCGCCAGTCCCCGTCCGTAAACGGCTGGCGCCCCCGTTGTCCCGGGATCACGAACACCCGGGCAGCCCACACGCAAAGGAAGGAACGACTGAGATGGAAAATGGGAGACCCAGAAGAGGGCAATCAGGGAGAGGACTGGTCCTGTTATTTACGTAGGAGGAGCGGAACCAGCACGTTCGTTTTCGGCGGCTACTATCGGTCGCTGGCCCCCACTCTTCCCGGGGGCCAAGAAGTGAGGCCATCAAAGTTGAGTGCCCACCACCGTCCACGAAAGGTAGGTAGTACGCGGGTATCGATAACTGCCCAGACACACCTTTTTCTTCGCACGTAGAGACCGGTATTAGACACCACGGCGGATTTATAATGGGGCAAAGGATCAAGATGACGAACGGGGCAGATGGTCCAGAGCCAGCCTAACCAAGGCCGTGTATCCAGGATGGCACCGCACGCACGCACGTAGTCAAGTCTGAAGGGGAAATGGCATAAGTACTCGACCGGCTGCCTATTATTCCCTTCTACGGCGGGATTCCCTCTTATCAGTAGTAGTGCATGTTAATACCCAATACCCTCTCCTACTATTTCCCATCATATCAAAGTCAAGATCTCGCCTGCATCTAGACATATCTCTGTTACGCCTTCTCGCCGCCACTCTTCAGGCTTCTTCACCCTTATTCCCCAGTCCGGTATAATCCCCCAAACCTAAACCACCCGCATCTTCCCATCATGGCCTTCAAACTAGGCATCTGCACCCTCTCCCTCGGCCAGGCATCCGCCGGCCACACCCTCTCCGACAAGCTACGAGCCGCCCGCGCCCACGGCATCCAGGGCGTCGAAATCTTCGACGAGGACCTCTACCACCTCGCCGACAGCTTCCCCGGCGGCCGCACGCAAGAGTGCAACCGCATGGCCGCCGCCGTCGTGATCCGCCACCTCTGCGCCACCGAGGGTCTCGAGATCATCTGCCTGCAACCCTTCCGCCACTACGAGGGCATCCTCGACCGCGCCCGCCACGCCGAGCGCTTCGCCGAGCTCCAGCACTACATGACCCTCGCCCACCTCCTCGGCACGAACCTCATCCTCATCCCCAGCTCCTTCTTGCCATCCTCCGAACTCTCCGCCTCGGACGACGACGCCGTGGCCGACCTCGTCAAGGCCGCCGACTACGCCGCTCAGCTCCAGCCCCCATCCGGATAGCGTACGAGGCCCTGTGCTGGGGCACCCGCTGCGACGTGTGGGAGCGCAGCTGGGAAATGGTCACCCGCGTGGACAGGCCCAACTTTGGCATGTGCATCGACACCTTTAACCTCACCGGCCGCGTCTACGCCGACCCGGCCTCGCCTACGGGCAAGACCCCCAACGCGGACCGCGACATGGCCGAGTCCATGCAGAGGCTCGTCGAGCGCGTTGACGCTGACAAGATCTTCTTCGTTCAAATGGGCGACGCGGCCCGTCTCGCGGAGCCTATTCGCCCCGGCCATGAGCTCTACGATGCCGCTCAGCCTGCCCGTATGAGCTGGTCCCGCCAGCACAGGCTATTTTACGGCGAGCAGCACCTCGGCGGCTACCTCCCCGTCAAGGACGTCATGGTGGCGGTTCTCCGCGGTGTCGGCTACCGGGGCTGGGTGAGCTACGAAATCTTCAACCACAGGCTTTTTAACACCGATGCTTCTATCCCTGATGAGATGGCCCGCAGGGCCGCCGTCGGTTTCGACAAGATGGTCAAGGACGTATTTGGCCCCGTGGCGAGACCCATGGAGAGGCCTGCCGACGTGTCGAGGAGTAACTCGACGGTCTGGGAACAGCAGGTTAGCTACCTGTGAAGTGGCTCAACTACCGCAGCTTAGGAGGGTTTTTCCTTCTTCTTTTTCTTTCCTTCTTCTCATTCTGTGGATCTGTTTCACAGTTGCATATCAAGTATTAGCATAGCCTAGGGATCATGGGTGGTTTCTGTTGTATTCTTATTTAGCTTTGTACTTTCATGACGATGACTTCACAATATCATGACATATACTATATTTCCTCCTTCCTCTTTGCACTTTGCTCCCAAATTGTGTCATCTGGTGAGAGTACAATTGTGACAAGGGACAGGAACGAATTTTGAGAGAGGCTAAAGCAATGAGGGAACAAAACTTGGTTTATAATGTATTATTTTATTTATCTGTCATGTATGAGATACTCTATAGTATGCATGCTCAAGATCAAGACAGAAATAATGATTGAAATTGCATCGTAAATGATTCAACGCCCGCCAATGAAGTGACTAGTACATGGTTTATCTAATTTTACAACTTGGATTCGGCCTCCTTAGTCTTCTTAACATGCCTAATGGCAAACTCGACCGCCGCCGTGTAGCCGTACTCTCCCAGACCGCAAATGACACCGACGGCCTTGTCGCTAAAGTAGCTGTGGTGCCTCCAGGGCTCGCGGGCGTGCACGTTGGACAAGTGTAGCTCGAGGAAGGGGATGCTGACGCCGAGGAGGGCGTCGCGGATGGCCACGCTGGTGTGGGTGTAAGCCGCGGGGTTGATGACGATGAAGTCAACCTTGTCCTCGCGAGCCTGGTGGATCCTCTCGATGATGGCACCCTCGATATTGGCCTGGAAGGTTTCTAGCTGGACGTCGCGGTCGGCCACCAGGGCTTTGACACCGTCGAGGATGTTGGCAAGGGTAGAGGAGCCGTAGATGGTGGGCTCGCGGGTACCCAAAAGGTTGAGGTTGGGACCGTTGAGAATGAGGAGGCGGCACGACGACATTGTGTGAGAGGGAGAGGAGAGAGAGAGAGAGAGTGTGTGTGTATGTGATGTAGTATGGGTGGTCTCTTTGGTGAGGTTCGGAAGGATAGTAGAAGGCAGTATATGATGCGGAATTGGTTCAAACGTATGTCTAAATAGATTGAGACGGCTCTATTGCTTTTATTATATTTGCCTCGAACAAAACCAACGATACTAACAAACCGCTACACGTATTGACTCATTCTCTGCATCATATCTGATATCTCAGCTCAACCTTCATGTCCGTCTCTTCAACACCCTCGGCCCGGCACCAAATCGCTAAAACCCACTCGCTTGCCGTGTTTCCCCAAACTCCTGTGCTGCCGGTGCCAGGGTGCCACAAGTGGATGGACCGGACTCGCACTCCCCGCTTTCCCCGGCAAAGGCTTCTTCCCTGCATCGATTGACGGGGCTCCTGATTCGCCCCACGAACTACCTAGAGTTAGCCAAGCGTGGTCCCCCTCTTTTTCTTGCAAGAACTTCTTCCTGGACAAGAAACGGTCTTGGCCCCCACCCCTATCCCTCTTTTCGCATACAGGCCTGGAACCCCCTCCTCCTCGCTTTAGCAGGTTCTGGTCCTAGTTCCTTGGTTCGCCGCAGCTCCCGAGCTCGAATACATAATTGATAAGCCGCCCTGTGCCTGTATTTCCGATTTCCGCTTTCCGTCCTAGGTCATGCTAGGGATTCAATCCACCCCACGGCACACAGTGAAAAGATCACGTTCCCTTGCGAAAAAGCCTTGGAAGTGGAACCGTTGCCCAGTTGGTCGACTTTTGTAGCCGGCAACAGCGCCAGTTTGAGAGCACCACTACCAGCGCCGCTTTGTGGCGGCTTTCAGCGGCCTTCCCACGCTGTTTTTTGGCCATTTGGGAGCACTGTTTGCCCTGTAATGTGGGGACGCTTACCGTCAATCGCCTTTTTCAGGCCCCTCTGCGTAGTCATCATAGCTTCTTGTTCCGATCGAGTGGTGACGCATTCGCTCCTGCCTCTGTGGATGGAATTGTCTAGTGTCGCTGATTTTTCTTCTTGTCTTTTCTCCATGAGCTTTCAATCGCATATCGTGTCTTATCTAGCAGAGGATCGAACCTTTCCCATACGCGTCATATTCTAGAAATTCCGCGTCTCGTGCCGTGCATCTCCAAAAGCTAGCTTATCCCCCGCCGAGCTTCGCAGCCGCGAAATTCTCCCCGCCAAAGATGGCCACCAGCCAACCTTCCAACGGCGCAGCCGCCGCCATTGGCGAGCAAGAGCTCGCCGAGATTTACGCCTTTGCCGTGCAGGTTGCCAAGGACGCCGGAGCGCTCCTCATGAAGGCCGTGAACAAGCGCATGGCTCCCACGAGGCCGGGGAGGGCGCCCCCACCATTCAGCAGAAGGAGAGCTCCGTCGATATCGTCACAGAAACGGATATGAGTCAGTTATACCGCCGCAGCCGTGCGCTCCGGAGAGGCAGTTGGGGAGGCGGGCGTGATGGTTGTGAACCACAATATCTAATGAGTGTACTCTGCAATAGACATAGAAGCTTTCATACACCAATCCATTACTGCGAGATACCCTACCCATAAGTACGCCCTTGCCCCCAATTCCCGTCCCAAACGGCGCAAGTCTAACCTTTCCCCGCCGCCCGCAGGTTCATCGGAGAGGAATCGTATTCCCAAGGCTCCGACAAGCGTTACCTCGTCGACGATGCCCCGACCTGGATCGTCGACCCCCTCGACGGAACCGTCAACTTCGCCCACCTCTTTCCCATGGTATGCATATCCATCGGCTTCACCATCAACGGCCACCCCGTCGTCGGCGTCATAAACGCGCCTATCCTCAACCAAATGGTCTCCGCTTGCCGCGGCCGCGGCGCCTGGCTCAACGAGACCCAGCGCTTGCCCCTCGTGCACGATCCCATCCCCCGCTCCCCGAAAACGCGCCCCGGGGCTGCATCCTCTCGTGCGAGTGGGGCAAGGACCGACGCGATATGCCCGGCAGCAACTTATATAACAAGGCCGAGACGTTTCTAAACATGGCTGCAGAGCTGGGCGGAAGGGGCGGGAAAGGTGGTATGGCTCACGGAGTGCGGAGTCTTGGAAGGTAAGTTTGCGTATCCCTTCCCTCTACGTTCTGCTTGTGCTTACTTGGGGGCTGCGCAACTAACATGGATGTTTTGGTTTTCAGCGCTGCCATGGGACTGGCGTATGCTGCCATGGGCTCAGTCGATATATGGATGGAGGGCGGTTGCTGGGAGTGGGATGTCGCCGGCGGCATCGCCATTCTCGAGGAGGCAGGTGGCTTTGTGACCACGGCAAACCCTCCCGGCGACCCGGAAACCTGCGAGATACCAAAGGTTCGCCTTGGGGGAAGGTTGTATCTCGGAATTCGGTAAGATTCCCGCCCTTCTAGATCTTCCCATTTCTTCTCGTTCTTAGAAACAGAAACTCCATTCCCATGGGTAATAGCCTTAGCAAGTTCTCCGCTAACTGTTGCATAGACCGGCTGGTGCGTCTGAAAAGGAAACTGCATTGGAGGCGCAGCAGAGGGTAGTGAGGGAGGTATGGAAGAGGGTGCAACCGCTTGACTACGTAAGGAAAGTTTAGACGGGGCAGGCAGTCTACTTAATAACGTATATATATCCGTATCTTCTAGCCATATATTTGAAGAAATGAAGCGAAATGTGCTTGGCCATCTACGTGACGGGGGCTGGTAGATGGATTTTCCATCAGTATTGCATTAATGAATAGAGGACCCAAATCTCTCCGCCTCCTTCTGTGGATTGCTGACAAGCTTTGTGTCGATTTGTGAGACCATGGGCTGACCAAGTCTAGGCATACGAGTGGAACGCATTATCCTGACTGTCGTAAACTTAGGCGTTTTCTGAAGTACCGCAATCCTACATGGCGCTTTCGACCTAAATCTTTCGAAATCTAAAGGCCATAAGGACAGGAATTTGGTTATGATCCGTATGCCGGCTACTCTTCCCTCTCGCCGCCTCTTCCTCTTGAAAAGTTGGCTCCTCGAGGGCATCCATCACCAGTCCCTGCCTAAAGAAGATGCCAAAGAGCTCATGAAGTGGTCGGTGGAAATACAACTAATTTCCGATACTCAAAGTCAGGACACGCACACGCACACGCACAGGATATGGACCGGGACACAATGTAACCGTAAGACCTACCTGCCACTTGGGCTGGTCGTTCAGTGCCACGCCCCTCCAGGGAGGAACGTGCAGATAATTCTCGATGGAGCGCGTTCGAACGACTTGGTATTCTCCAGTATCGGGGTCCGAGATCTGGCTAGTATTGAATGCGGGATTCGCCGTGAAGAAGACGGGATGCAGCATGGTAGCAACGAATCTATCGAGGACAAGGCAGAGCAAATCAACAAAAATGAACCCCATTGTGAGGTTACGCTAATGGCGCCTTACATTCCTCCCCTCTTGAGCAGCTTAGGCAGAGCCTCTGCTAAGGGGTCGAGGGTTTCAATGTCCATGATGGCCATGTTAATGAGCACAACATCGAACCCGCCAACCTTGTCTCGTGTTAGTGACGGCCCTCACCTCCCCTTCAAGAACAATCGCCCCTCCTGCTCCGTCAACGTTTCAGCGTCCACGCACGCGGGGAGAAAAGAGGGAGAAAAAGAAAACCACCTACAACGACGGGGTCGTCAAGCAGTGCCTCAAAAGCGGTGGCTTTGGTTACGTCTAGGAGCCGATACTCGATCCTGTCCGCCATGTCCTGCGGGGTCCGTTGAGCGGCAAGTTTCAGCATGCTCTCGCTGCCGTCCGTCGCGAGGACGAGGGCCCCCTGAGACGCGAGCAGCTTCGCTCCCAGGCCGTTGCCCGTGGCTAACTCGAGGACCCTGGTGCCAGAGTTGACGGGGATCATCCTCTTGAGGCATGGGACTTGGAGGAGCTGCCAGTACTTGTTGCCTTCGGCGCCTATTGTCTCGTCCCAAAACGCAGCGTTGGCTTCCCATGCGTCGAGCGTGCCGCAGTTCTCGGCCGGCTCCATCTTTACTTTTGTTGTTGCGGGGTTGATGAGACGTGTTTGATGAATCCCCGTGAGACTTGAAAGCTTTTGTTTTGCTTGTGAAATGGCATACACAGAGTTCCCTTGACGATGCCGTGTGGCAGGCGATAACCTAGATATCGGTCTTCCCCAAACGTGTTTTTCTGTTGGGATATCTGCCTGGGTTGCTCGAGGGGCTTCCTTCTTTTCTCATGCACGGGGATCTGAAAAGATTTGAAGGTTGATGCACATTGTCTCTCCTCACCCGGATAATATGCACACTTACGTGATGCAAAGGGCGCTCACAGTCAGCCGCGGGCAAATCCTTCCCGATTTCTACGACTCTGAACCTTACGTTCATAGCCATGATCGCATACATCCACCAAATTTGGCGGATTAGTAGATGCGCGAAAAGCACCACAGCCAAGCAAGCCAACAGGTCCCGTTAGGAAGTTGGATATGATCATAGGAGAGGGAAAGAAGCAGACCAAAACGTGAAAGAGAGTCACGAGCTTCATTGCGGGATTCCAAATGCTGGGCACAAGAGTCCAACGTCTGTACGTGGCTTAGACGGGGAATTTACAGTGGTGGACGAATAGCCAGGATTGTAGTGACAAATATCGCCAGCGTCTCATGGTCCGGCGGGCTTACATTTGGAAGAAAAGGGCATGAAGACTAGCACAGCCGTGCTTTGGAATTTACAGCAAAAAGAGAGGCGAGAGTGGCTATTATACAAGATGCCGCTTGCTGAGATGCGACGAAGGTGATACACAAAAGACCTAGTTCAAAAGGCGATAGGGCAAGTGACCCATCGGTTTTTAACCGTGAATCGGAGGACGGGCGCAAGTAGCACGCTAGGCTCCGGGTTCTCTCTCCAGGGAGCAGCTCAAGGCCTAAGGCCGCGGATGAACCTGGGATTCTTGGTGGCAGCCAACGCTACCCATCCGCCGATCAAGCAGAGACCACCGAGGGGGTGACGGGACCCAAGGGCCTAAAGGTCTCGGGGTCAAGGGTAAGAGCGTAGAGGCTGCCGCTGAACATGACGATGCCGGCGGTCAACAGCGAGCTGGCGACCGGGTTGCCGCTCGCTAGAAGGAGGACGCCAGAATGCAAAAGCTGTAAAAGGTGCCGCCCGATCCGGTTCACACGGCGAATCAGCCTCGTGAAGAAAAAAGAGGCGAGGTACAGGCACGGGATAGGAAAAAGGAACGGAAGAGGGCGGGTGCGGCTCATCTTACCTGATACTGGGCAGCGGTCGACCAGTTGGAGAGCCTCTTGGGGTCAGAGATGTGCGACTTGAGCCCGTGGGCGCCGAATGCGCCGAGGGCGACACCAGTCGCGCCGAGGGCGGCTCCGATCCTCCAGAAGATGGGGGTGGTCATGGCGTCCTGCGTCTCAGGGTCGGCGTCGGCGGAGGGAGCGAGGGGGTATCGACCTGGGGGAGGAGGGGCTCGACTCGTCGTGGGTGGGCATATGGGAAAATCGACTGTGGCTCAGAGTCTCGGGGGCAAGGTTTTTCTTTCGTTCTGGTGCCGGTTGTGGTGGTCGATAGTTTGTTCGGTGGAGAAAGGCTCAATTGAGTGACGAGACGGCAGCTCCGGCTATCGGCGCGCGCGCCTGGGAACATCAGACCACTCAATGGCTGAAACACTGACTTGAGGACAGGGGCCGCACGTGTTCACGTGACTTGTTCCAGCTGTCAGCAACTCGCAGCAGAAGAGGTGAGCTCGCCCAGCTTGGGCGTCTGAGAATAATTGTCGATCAATGGCGCTGTCCGATCTCCGTCAATGCCGTTCATCGTCCCCTCGAGCGCGATGTTCTCTCCATATATGATGCACAGACTATACTTGTGCCAAGACATGTCGCCGATCATCTCCTTGGCACAAGAAAACGCCCGCTCTTCGAACCTTTTGCCTGGGAATTGGTTTGATCTTGGCACTTACCAACATGCGTGAGGCACTTGCTCGCGAGAAGGGTGTGCAAACCCAGTGTCTGGCGGCAGAGGCGGAGCAGGACCCGGTGATTCCCCAACACGGGGTATCTTCGCTACCAGTTGCTTGTATATGCTAGGTCTTTACATTTTCTCGGCTTGTTCGCGAAGTGTCTTGAATCTAGTCTGATGCTTGTCTTTACACTTGCTAGGCATGTCCATGAAGTGCCTTGAGAATGCGAGAGGTAGACAAAACAAAAGAAAAGAGGAAGAGAAGCGAATGTGGTAATCATCATCATTTTATCGCCGCGCCAATTTGCCAAAACGCAAGCGTACTATATACAGGAGTGATTGTACAGAATCTCTAGAAACTTAAGGCAGAGGGACGTCGCTAGTTCTCGTCGGTCCATACCACAGCTTTGGACATGGCCCATCCCCTAATCTTTTCAAAGTTGCGGCACGTGTGCGTGGTCGCGTAGTCGGGCCAGTAGCCATCCACACCCTCAAAATGCCTGAAGCTGAACACGCCAATATCGCTCTGGCACATGAGCGTCATGCGAAGGGCCTCGATGCAGTGATCTGTGTTTTTCTCGGTATTAGCGTAGGATCTCACTTGTGACGCGTTTCGTTGCAAAAGATCAAAGAGAGAGGGTGGCATAAGAGTTGGGAAAACGTACCAACATGGCCTCTGAGGTCATCGGCATCAGTATCGACATCACCGCCAGTGTGGGAGTAATGATCCTTAAAGGTGGCTTGACGGAGCAAGTTTAGGCAGTGAAGTTGGTGAAAGACTTCTATGCCAACGCGGAAGCCCCTCTCGCCCGTGGCTGGGTCCTCGATGACGAGCGAGTCGGGAGCGAGGCCCAACCGAAGTCCATCCTCTTGAGAGATAATGGAATCACCGACTAGACAAAGGAGAAACAAGGTTAGTGACTGGTAGACCAGCTATAGCTAGAGACTTGGCGTTGTGTCACCGTTTGGGCAGCCTTACCATCACCAGTGACCGCTTCCCAGGCGGCGTCAACTTCGGGCCCCTTACCGACATAAATCGAGGGATTGTCCATCATGGGTGGCAGATCAAAGTCGATGCTTTCATACTCGACCTCTTGAAGAGCAGGCGCTGCAACGCAGGGAAAAGAAAAGATATGTTAGCGAGCGCACAATCTAGCACACCTCCCACCTCACACGGCCTCACGGGAGACGACAAATATCTTACACCAAGCTGAGAATTCTCTCGTGAATGACGTGGCGTTGAGCTGCGCGCGAGCAACGTAGTATGCGAGCAGGAAGAAGAGCAGTGAAGTTCCGAGCAACGCCGCGTGGATAACCCAAACCCATTGCTTGATGAAGCGAGAGACTTTTTGTCTGGCGGTTTCTGTGTTATAGCGCAGTCTCAGGCCCGAGAGGTGGGATTTCTCGGAGGAGGGTAGGATAGATTGGTGTTCCTCGTCGAGAGGCACCGAGGTATAGACTTGCGCCATGGCTGGTAGAGACGAATAAGGGATGCGGAAAGGAGAGGACGAGTAACAGAACTGAAATATCGGACGATGGGTCTACCAGCGACGATACAAAGCAGAACAAGAAGAAGAAAAACAACAAGAAAAAGACCGAATGGGGGAGGCGATAATACTCTGGGAAAGAGGCCGTCCAAACGATGGAAGTGAAATGAACAGACCAGCTGAGGTTAAAGACAAGCTTCTCTACTTTGCTTGCTTATTCTCCCAGATTCAAGAAGAAGGTAAAAGATCAAACAAGCACCAGGCTGGGACGAAAGAACGAAGGGGGAAGCGAGGCGAAAACAGAGGGGGATATTCACATCCAAGAGAGATAAGTGCATCTACGATGGGAGAGATCAACTTCTCATGCGGTGGTGGGCCAATGGAACAAAAGAGCCATTCGACATTGACACTTGACAACCCCTGGTTTCATTCAAGACGAGACGTCACGATGGCCAAAATGGGAACAGACTTAATACTAGTAAGGCGGAAGAAACGGCCATGGAATGGAGAGTGGAGCGTGCCCTGCTTGTGGCGAACGACATGTAAACGCGAGGCTTGTCCCCCTGGCAAAGCCCGCGCGCATGGCTAGCCAACAATAGACAGGTAGACGAGCATGATGAAACCTAGCGGCCTCAACCCAGAACCCCCGTCCACCACCAAAAGGGGAAGAAGACAAAGAAGAGACAAAAGGCCCCGTGAAAAGATGTATGCCGTCTATTCGAAGCGGATTGGACTTGGGCCTATTGTGCACACCCTCGAATCGTCATGGCATTTTCCGCACTTCCACGATCCTCTTTCTACATGTTTTACTTTTTTCGTCTTTTCTTCTTCTTGTCCCTTTTTGATCTCCATTCAAGAAAATTGAAGGGATCAGCGATCACTAAGATCATAAGGGCATCTCCTTGGAGGTCATATTGGGGAAATCCGATCCGTCTTTCCCGGGCGTAAAAGATCTATGTGGGTGCTTTGGGGCAGCAAAGGGAAAAAGGGGCAAGGGAGCGCCTGATGACACAGGGGGTAGGTGGCATCGAAGCAAGTGTAGCCGTCAAGTCAAGGACAGTAGCGAGTGGGAAGCAAGTGAGCAGCGAACAGGCCGGGGACGAGGGTCAATGAATTACGTGGTGAAAATGGCAATTTGGCCCGAGTTGCACTGACTGCGATGTATGCTCGCCAGCGATCAGAGCCCGGGGAGGCAGGACTAGGAGCAGGATGGCAAAGGGATTTCTCGCGTTGAGGGGTGGGCCAGGCGATCTCTCGAGGGCGGACAGGGGGACAATGGGGTTGGAATTGGGTAAACGGGCATTGGCTGGGCTGAGAGGAAGGGTTTGGTCCGTCGATGGATTCAATGGGATTCAGTTGGGAATCGAGACAAGACGCGATAATAATAGCAGTGTTATTACTTTTGTCGTGAAGGGGAGGAAAACCAGGTGCGTGAGCGTGAGTGTCTGTTCGTGTCACGGCTCGACTTGCACATTTCCAACGTCCATCTCCTCTCCACTTTTGATCTGTGCGAACCCCCAAACCCTTGCAATGCATCGTCCATCATTCGCCAGGCTAGTCCCCAAAGACACCGCTGCGACGGCGCTTGCGGGGTTCGCGGCAATCCTTGGACAGACACACGCAAGTTTTGCCGCACAAATGTCCTGTCCCTTTCCTTTGTTTTCTGGAAGCGTGATTTGCAGCGGGAGCACCATTCGCGCATCAAATCCCCAGCTTTAGCGGCCAGCTCGCCCCAACATGGGGTGAAACCCAAGACAGCCCCTGAGTGAAACCCCGTCCACCACCCCAACGTCCCTTGCCCGTCAACGCTGGCGAGGAGCGCACCGTCCACCAAGCACCGACTGGCCCTCCGCCGCCAAGGGCAATTGCACGCGGCCGATTAGCCGTCGCCCTGGTCCGTGTCGCTATGGATCGCCGCCCGCCCCTTGAAGCTCTTTTTCCTCCTTTTGGTCGAGGGAGCCTCCAAAAAGCTTGTGTGCCTGCCTGTGAATCCAATACGACCCAAGCTCGCCCCGCGGCAGCACCAAGTCGGGCGTTAACCTGCGATCCAATTCCCCGATTTTTCCACCCCCTTACGCTAGGCTGTTAAGGGGATCCGCGGGGCGGGTCTGGCTGCAGCAGCGTGCTCGTTGAACTTCGCGCAAGGCGGTCTTTTCTCTCAACCTATTGGGGACGAGGTGGACGACGACTGGAAAGGATTAGGCCCAGGCCCACGGGTCACGGAGCCCTCGCATCGCATCCACCACCACGATGGGTAATCGGCTCCGCTTGAAACCTCGAGTGACCATCGTGAGATGTGCCCTCGACTCGTCAAGGAGCCCTTCAGGGGCCCAACGCTGTTTTATTCCTGGCTCCCCCTTTTCCTTCCCTCCTACCTTTCGCTAGCTCGCTTTCATCCCCCAAAGTAGAACTCTTGCCATCCATGTCGTGATAGAATAGCCGTTGTGTTTTGTTCTACCGTCCCCACACACACAAGCATCTTTTTCCCTTTGCTCTCTTTCAAACAAGGCCGGGCTGTCACCCCAAGCGTTGGGTCATGCCCATGCGCGCCCCCGTCCCCGATGCCGTCATGGCGGCTTCCAAGGGCTGCATCCCATGGCTATAGTCTGTCAAACATGTCAAGCCGAGTTTGGGGATTTCTCGAGACACGGTCAAAACTTGACGGCCAAGGGGGAGGAGGGCAGGAGGGATGGATGGATGAACGAAAGACGCCCGCCCTATCCCAGCAAGCCTCCATCTACCAGGGTATGGGAAAAGAACCAAAGAAATATCGGCCAAAGATTGCCGACCTAACCACTCGTGTCGTTCCTCTGCACACACCTAGACCCCTGGCCCTCCGTCTCGTCTCCACATCGTCTTTGCTTACCCGCGATATGCTTGATGCTTGACACTAAAACTTTGTCGAGGCCGAGGCCCTAGCCCGATGGGATATAAGATGTCAACCTCTCCCCCGCCGCCTTAGTCTGTAGTTTATTCCCTTCTCTCCATCATCGTGGTCCCACCCTTCAGCCTTTCAACATCTCCAGTCCTGGCCCTTCTTTTCTTTCCCGGCGCTGGTAGCCATTGTTCAATTTCATCTTGTTGATTGCTCAACCAGACCGTCTGTGATAGTCTTTCACTTCTTCAATACTCTTACATTTTTTTCTTCACCCCTTTGACTTTGCCCTTTTCCCATCTGAGCCTACCAAGGAAAACAGCACTCCTCACCTTTCAATATGCGTTCTCAAGCTCTTTTGATGATGCTGGCCGCGGCCGGCTCCGTCGTCTCGGCCCTCACCGTCCCTCCCCAGGGCGCCGAGTTGGCTCAGCGATCTGGCGTAAGTTTTTGGATGTTTTTACTACCCAAAGTGTCATTACGTCGTGCTAACAAAATTCTCCGTCTTGAATATAGGCTGCTGACTCTATGAGCGGAGTCCAAACTCTTGACACCCGCGAGCCCCACCACCGCGGCGCCAAGAACCAGGGCAACCGCAACAACAAGCGCCACCATCGCGGTGCCAAGAACCAGGGTAACGGTAACAACAGGCGCGAGGAGGCTGCCGTCGAGGCCCGCGATCCCCATCACCGCGGAGCCAAGAACCAAGGCAATGGAAACAACAGGCGCGACGAGTCCCTCGTCGAGGCCCGTGACCCCATCATCGCGGCGCCAAGAACCAGGGCAACCGCAACAACAGGCGCCAGGCTGAGGAAGAGGAGGAGGAGGAGGAGGATGACTGCACTGATGAGGAGGACGACGCCGTCGTTGAGAAGCGTGACCCCCACCACCGCGGTGCCAAGAACCAGGGCAACGGGAACAACAGGCGCGAGGTCGAGTCCGCCGTGGAGGCCCGTGACCCCCACCACCGCGGTGCCAAGAACCAGGGCAACGGGAACAACAGGCGCGAGGTCGAGTCCGCCGTGGAGGCCCGTGACCCCCATCACCGCGGCGCCAAGAACCAGGGGAACCGCAACAACAAGCGCGACGTAGAGGATGAGGAGGTCGACGATGAGGAAGAGGAGGAAGACGAGGATAAGGAGGAAGACGACTTCGAGGACCAGGCTCTCGAAGCCCGCGCTCCCCATCACCGCGGCGCCAAGAACCAGGGCAACGGCAATAACAGGCGCGAGGTCGAGGCTCGCCACCACCGCGGTGCCAAGAACCAAGGAAACGGAAACTAAGAGGGACCTATCTCGGGGTCGGAAATGGGAAATGTGTAGGGCGTGTGTGGGTGACGTGAACCCGGGACCGGTGCGGTCTTGGGGAAGCAAGCCGGATTTCTTTTCTATGTACAACACCATAAACTTTTTATCCTGTGCATGAAAGACTACAATCAGTCGTAGCTATTCGACCTGACCAGAACCCGGCTGCTATTCTTTTTATGATTTCTCCTGGATAAATAGGTGGTGGCCTAGATATGACTTGAGTAACGTGCAATGAACATAACCTCTTTTTTGTTTCTTACGGTTCTTTTTTTTTTCGTATGTGGGAAACCAGTCTGTATGGACATTTTCCCCTTCTTCATGATAATTTCTGTAAGTCGTCGTTACTGTATGGTGATCTTCCATTTTGCCAAGCATCTCCTACTTGCCGCGACCCCGGACAACCTTGCCAAGTGACAGTTTCGAAAAAAGTGCACCAGGGACCCCGGAACAGTTAACCGCCAGGACAAGGCTGTTTCCTGGCCCCTGCCCTGCCTCACCCTCTCGTCATGTCAAGTGTCTCACAACGTAGGAGTCACCACCGTCAATGCTCATGCACAAGACTAAGCGTGAGACACGACCCCGCATTCGCATCGCGTGCCTTGTCCGCACCCGGCATTCGGCCGAGCTTCCTCTTCTTCCCCGGGAGACAGGGAGATGAGCCGTATCGAAGAGCTGAGGCCAAGGCTTTTAGCATTTGCATCAAGGGAACTCGTATTCTGGTGGCAGAGGCTACAGCATCCTACTTGAGTCACAACATAAAGGTTTCGGTAATGTTTCCCTATTCCGTGCTTCTTCCGGCTGCGAGAGAGCACATGTAAGCACACTTTGTTACTTCCTCCCTCTGGTCTTGGGTAAAGCACTCAGTCGTCGACCTAACATGCGAAGCCGTCAACCCCAACCGCGTTGGGGGAGGTGGAGCAAGAAGGAACGAAAAGGTTAGAAAGAGTCTGGACATTTAAGAGACTCAGCCGTGAGTTGTCGTTACTATCCCCTCTTATTTCAGGCTGTACTATTGGCTTTGGCTTTCTTCTGCTTACACTCCCGCTAGCGGTGTAGACGCTCCTCTTTAAGATCATGTCGCTGCCGCAAAGATGGCTCGGTATAGTCTGTAAGCTGGCACTAAAGGTTGCTTGTATAAATATGGTAGCTATTGAGTAACTAGGCCTAATTCCTCAAATCCTATCTTTGGAGGTGCGTCAGAGGCATTCAGGACTAGGATTACGCTGGCGAGCCAATAATAGGCTAGCTCGTATGACCAACCTGAAGAGATATGCCGATTGAGTCACGAGAAACGCATACCTTGAGGCAACAAGCCACTACTGCTACTTAGGGTAATACGAAAGTAAAGAGGAAGGCAGAAGGGAAAACATGCGCAGGGAAAAAGGATGATAAAATTCAACAATATTTAAATGTTTTCACAAACTCACAGCCCTAATTCATCACAGTTCGCTATAATCAGACTACTTCGATATCTCCTCTGCTAATTTTGTATATTAATAAAACTGCCAGGGTGAAGGTCACCATCGATGAACTTTAAAAGATCAGCTTCCGCGATGTGCGGGCCGAACTCGACCTCGGCGTGCCCGTCAAGTTCAACAGCTCTTTCCACACCGAAGCCCAGGCGCCCGACCTACCCATCCCGACAAACCTGCCCTATGACTTCCAACGCTGGCTCCCCTGATTCTGCGGACGCGAGACATCCCCACGGATGACCTTCAGACGGCGCGCCTCACCCCGTCCATGGCGCGGCTCCTCGCCAACGTGTCCGCCGCCTCGATCAACACCCGCACCATCAACAGAGCCTACGCAGAGGATCTAGAAGACGAAATCGGCCCCGCTCTCGCCTCCTCCAGTACCCGCCCGAAGGGCTGTTCATGCGCTTCGGCGCCTGCTCGGCCAAGGACGGGGTGTGGAGCGCCCGCGGGACCGTCTCCGTCCACAGCTACGAGGACATCATCCTGCAACTCACAACCTCGACGCGCGTGGATCACCGTGACGAATTATCTGAACAAGAACCCGCAAAGCCCCTTACCCCTGTTTTTCCTCCCCTTTGACAGTCGCATCAAGACGGAGATGGAATACCGCGTCTTCTGCGCGCCCGAGAGCCTCCGGGTCTGTGCCGTCTCTCAGTACGAATGGCATAAACCCTGGCGCTTCTCCACGAGATCCGAGACCGGGATGCAAACCGCTGCTGGTACAATTTTAGAAGGAATCGACCAGATCCGCGCTCAGATCGTAGCAGAGCTAAAGGCGCCCGGAACGGACGAGGCCGATGATCTACTGCGGCGACAGGGTATGACGTTTGATGTCTGGTACGACGATGAAGCGGGGAAAGTCAAGTTGGTTGAGCTTAACACGTACGGTGTGAGGAGCGCGTGTGGTTCCTGCTTGTTTCACTGGGTAAACGACCGCGAGACTATGTATGATGCAAGTGAGGTTGAATTTCGCGTGGTCGTGGACCAGGATCATTCGCCCGTTCAGTCTCAGAATTGGGAATAGCTATGAGCGCCTACAGTACAATTTAAAGGCTATGTCGGCTCCAACTCGTCCTAAGAGACTCCTAACAGACTCAGAAAGGCGCCAATCGAGGATAAGCCAGTCAATAATCTCCCAACAGAAGCCAACTCTGTCATGCTCGCCCTTGCCCACCCATCTATCAGTCAAGCGTGTTTCAAGCTTGGACTGTTGAGCCAATGGGTCCAAATCGGATGTTAGACCAGACAACCTCGCTGCAAAACGGTCAGTGTTAGGGATTCAGCTGCCATCGGAAAAGAAAGAGAATGATGTAAGCTATAGGAGATACTTACGCCCGTCCCCCAGTAGCATGGACCACGGAGGGATCCCCGTCATTCATATTGCACTCGCCCCGGTTTGCACCTGGCATACCCTCTCTTTCCGGTGGGTAGACTGAGTCGAGCCACAGATTATGGGCCCAGTGCTAATGTGTGAGTTTATAAGTTAGATTACCCATCTAAGAGGCGAAGCGCAGGCCTGCGGACTATGATTGGCGCAACTCACATCATCTGAAATGGACACGGCGAGAACCATGGGCTGAGTCAAGATCTCGTTTACTCTTGAGAACCCCCGAGCTCCGAGTAGTAGTCGTCGTCGCCGAATACCTTGAACAAGCTTTCGCAGTACTCTGAATCGAGGTCGCTCCGTCCTGGGAAGCCCTCGAATGCGGGCACTGGGGGTAGATGGTCTTGTTATCCTGGACGAAAAACTGTGATATGTAATCCTTCTGAAACCGGGTTACAACTCTACATGTGGTCAAAGGTATTTTGTGTTAGTTGTGGTGGTTTAGAAGTGCATCCCGGGAATGAGCGAGTCACTCACGTAAATTTCCTCGTCGTATCCACCAGCTTTTCTTTCCCATAAAAGTCGGGGACACCAAGCCGATGTGGGTTATAGTCGCATCCCCAACGATCGCAATGTGCCCGCTTGAGCCTAAGCTCCGTCTCAAGATATACTCCGTTGCAGTCATCAGCTCCTTCGCAGACGTAGTACTCGTCCTCCCGGCAAACATGAGCGGATGTCGAGTACGAGTTGGCATTGGAGTTCCTGCGAATCCAATCGTTAGCAGAAGAACTAAATGTTACTTTGCAGAGAACTGAAAAGTAGGAAGTCTTACCAAACGCCAATTTGGGAACAGCAAGCGCCCAAAAGACCTTCACCGTTGACTTCATCTGTTGCCGAGGGGCCCAACCCTCGATGTTTGCCTAGAAAAGCAGCATAGCAATCAATACCATGTCCCCTTGCATTCTGTATCCTTGGATTAGAACCAAATGTGCTTACCCTACCCCCACGAACCTAGCACTTCGGGAGCACGTTGCATCACAGTACCCGGTCCCGTACTCCGCGCCAGCCCTATTGCTAGGGTACTTGGCCGTGCCCCATCAGGGTCCATCGCGACAAAGTGAAGCGCGCTATTCAGGCCGCAGTCCACCGTCGACAGATCCACGTCGAAAGCGAGCTCGTTGTCCAAGAGCGTGAACATTTGGTACTTGTGCCTGGACTCGAGAAGAAAGAGCCTAGAGTTGTAGTTGGTCGAAAAGTCGATGTTTGTCCTATACTTTTGCGACAATGTGTTATTCTTTGTGGCGACGCCATACGAGCGCTCGTAGTCCGCGCCTTCTATCGCGCACTCCTCGGCATACGTCAGGCCGGGGTTCGGGTCGTCGACGTCGTACATGTCGTCTGTCCATTGATTCCACTCGATGCAGCTCACGAAACCCGCCGTTCGGTGCACCCATCGCCAGTTGGAGTCCACGGTAATCTCTCCGGTGACGGTTTCGCACGTGTTGTCGGCCTGGCACCGCTTCCACTCGAGGACCGGGTGGGTCTCGGCCTGCTCTCTCCCGACGTGCTGGGCCGCGGCGAACCCGAGCGGGAGTAACACCAAGATTTGATACATCATGAGAGGGAGCACACCTAAAGATGACAAAAACCTAGATATCGTGCTTGGATATTGCTGGAGATTAGATAATCTTTCGAGATCAAACACACCCCGCGCTTATCTTCCCGCCCACCTGGTCAAGATGCGGAGTGGATGTGATGGTTCTTATACTATAGTTCCATCCCATCATACCCCCATCGCTAACAATGAACCAAGTCCATGTTATTTTTGCACCCTGGGCTTGGTCAGCTTAGAAAGCTGTTCCGCGCGCGGGGTTTCATTCAAGACTCTTGATCATGTTGCCTGTCAGCCACAATCGCTTTCTGCAAGGGCCCCGCGTGGAGATGGTATAAATCATATTGCAGGATCCGGCTAAACTGCATCAACCTCGAACCCAATGGTTCTGTCTTGCTGACGACTTTCGCTTAGATCAATGTCGTTTATCGTTTTGCACCCGTCTTTATTTTCTTCTTGGAACATCACCATTCTCTGGAGCTGGGAGTATTCGGGGGCGGCCACCACTTTAAACTATTCCGCTTGTGCATGTAGTTTCCCGGTCTATACAGCAAGTCTCCAAGAAATTGGTCGAGTTGCGGGGAGTATCATAAATGAACCCTGATTTGAGCTCAACGAGCCGCAGAAACTCTTTAAGGCGCCGCGCTTCGTGTCAAAACGCCCAGAAAATGGTATACACTACTCACATACCGCCTAGATATCTATGGATCCTTAGGTTTCTACCGCCAGTCCGATGCATCCTCCTGCGCTACACACGGCCCATAGTACATTATGATGTGCGGAGAACGTGCAGGTCGCGATCGGGCCACCGATTAAAGATCACATGTTCGGCTTACTCTATGGATGATAGGACATCGTCAACGACGGCACGAAGGTATCTCTGGTGGGACCCCTCATTCCTCTGCTAGGCGTACTGTTTCCGGTGTGAACGGGCCTTTCCCGCCTCCAACTTCCGTGTCATAACCTGGTCCGTGTTCCATATTTCATGACGGCGGGGCGTTTGACACATTGCATCTCGGTCTTCTTTGCTCCTGCAGCATGATAGGAATGTCATGGTTTGGAGGAACACCCATCGTCATGGCAATTCAGCGCGGGGATGACATGACGCGACATGTTTGTTTGTCTAACGCGATTTCCAATGGCCATTCAATTTGATTTTGAGGTCCAACTGCCTCGAGCTATAGTCTGTAATACCTACATTCATAGATCATTGCGCATATAGATGCTGAGCATCGTAGGTAGAAGAATAGATTGATCAAAAGCATACCAACGCGAACGATCAGTCCGTTTGAAAGATTCTTGAGCTTGTTGACGGGTCTAAAACGTGTTAAACCAATGAAAACATAATGTTGGGCATTACTGAGATTACTGATGTCCGGGCTGGATACTGGATTTGGCCTGCTCGTGTTCTCCCTCAATGATACCATCCACGAGTAGGATCCGATTTTGGTATCTACCCAGTAGCACTAGATACTCAGCCGCATCGTATCGGAGTTGAGCACTCGATTGGTCCCAGCTTGCGATATTCCATCATGGTTCCCCTCTCAAACAGCTCCCCCATAACATCTTGCTTGACTCACCACCCCTCGGTGGGGCAAGCCGATCGGATTCATCCCACAACGCTCGCGGCTCTCCCCACTACCTCTAGAATTCGTCCCCTTCCCATTCTCATCAAAATTTGCAGGACACAGTTCCAGTCTCTTTATAATGTCGGCACTCGTTCAGATTCGTCCCGCTAGTAAGGATGATATTGAGGGGTTGCAACGCTTTTTGGGTACTTCACTCTAAACACGGTCAGTCGCGAAAACACCTGAGAGCTAATCAGATGTGAACCCTGCTGAACAAGCGAACCTAGTCGCTCACATTCCACGACCAACCGAGACCCATCGCCGAATTCCTAGAGCTGTATACCGCAACCGAGACGATGGGGCTTCCCTTTCTAGTAGCGACCGATTCGAGCTCGGGTGCGGTCGTTGGCTTCGCGAACCTGCACGAGTTCCGCCCCCACGTAGCGTATAACCATACCGCGGAACTAAGTCTGTTCTGCCACCCCGATTATCAAGGCAAAGGAGTTGGTTCATTACTACTCTCCCGAACACTGGAACTAGCCAAGTCGCCAAATCTTATCGCGGAGAGTGCCAAAAACGAACCAACAGATGCGAGGGTGATAAAGAGAGTTTTGGCCATCATGGCTGTCGACGAAGAGGGCCCTGAGAAAGGGATGGCCCTTAAAGGGTTTTATGAGAGATTTGGCTTCGTCCAGGTGAGTGAAGTAGAACGAACTAGTACTGCATGTCCCGTGCTTACCCTTGCCCAACTCAGAGAGGACATCTCCTAGAGGTTGGCTATAAATTTGGACGCTGGTAAGATTGTTCCTTGTCTACTACATGTATTCTCCACTGATATCTCTTCTCCCTCTGTACTAAATAACGAATAAGGATCGATGTTCTCGTGATGCAACTTAGTATTTGAAGGTAGTCGACTACGGATTGTCAAAGGATGGAAGAAAGCCGCATGACTCGGGGTCATCTCTTCAGAGAAGATCATGTAATTAGATTGATAATCTAGCATTGACTAGTTGAGAGATAAGCCGTTTGGCAGAGATATTTGACTGCGATCTAGCTTAGATACAGTATCCTAGGCCACTTCCTCATGCCGAGGAGGCGGGGCCTGCTGCATCGTCTGAGGCACGTATTCGTGACTCCCAACTCTGCTCCCATTCAAGGACAGATTAGCGCAAGTCTATCTTAGACCGCAAGTCATGGATGCTCAGAACTTACCCTGTGCTATTATGGCTGGTATGGCTGGTCAGGGTGGCCTTTGAGCGGCCTGTTTGGTTGTCCCACGGACACGTCGCATAGAGGCCCAATGCGGCATTCATCAGCCAGACGAGGCTGCTGATGAAGGTGAAGGCGAGTAGGGCGCGCCAGGTTCCGCAGCCAGCAGACCATCGCCATGATAGAGTCCACATCGAAAAGTACCAATCACCTTCGCATTGCGTAGACAGCTGCCCGATCCTCACGTTAATCATCGGTCGGGTCGAAACAAAGCAACAACTCGTAGTGTCAAGAAGGACTTACATTGGCAAGCAATCCGAACGCGACCATCCACATGACGAACATGATGCCGTCCATCGGGAAGGCCCAGAATGAGTATCGGAGCGGTGGCATAAGGACTAGTGAAAACACAATAGCGATGACGGAGAGGGCGAGGACGTAGTCGATTCGGCTACCGTGGCCGATGCCCCACTGATCCAAGCGGTGCACGTAACTTCCCGAGATTCCGCAAACGATCACCGCGCTGGCGAACGCCAGGATGCGGCCTGCAACGGAAAGCACCTTTGTTGCTGTGCCCATGGTGCTGATTCTTGTTAATAGACTGGTAGAAGATGGTGATTTGAGGATGTTGGGTCTGACGAGCTTGCCCGATGCTGAAGTTTTGATGGAGGGGAGCCGGGGAACAACTGCATTAAAAGCCCTGAATATAACCTATTGACTGATCTGCGAAATACATATCAGCCATGCCCCTCTCCCTCACGTTGCTTCGTCAGCTAGCTCCGACCACGAAGCTACTGAACTCGAGTCTCCCTTGTCTCGCGTGGGTAGTCAAGGGTTAAGTCGGGGGTGACGAAATTTAAAGTTCGATGTTGCTGGATCGATTCCGGTTTAGGATTAATCGCATTTCTCTCGGGGCGACGGCGTCGCTGCGCTCTCACGCACATTGGTCCCACGAGGACGCTGGTCGAATCTTAAAATTGATGTTCGAATGTCAGATTCCGCGTGTAAGCTTTTCGCTTGTCAGATCACCAAAAGCCCGTGGATGCGCAAACGTCCGTGAACAGGCGATTTTCGTGATAGTTTCGATAGTCTAGCTTGGTGGGCAATCATTCGTTTTCATGATTGTCACGGTCCCTGCTAGACAATGCGTTGTTTCCATATGTAACCATGCACCAGTTACCTCTAAGCGAATACACCCCTTGTGCGGGATCATGTATGTTCCCTGGGGGTGCATGTGGTATATTGAATGACAGATCTGCCTTATCGTTCGCGCATCGCGCATCACTCTAGTCTCAAGCCCATCTATTCTCGTTTTGCAATGGATTGAAATAAGGTTGTAGCAGTAGAGAGCGTGTGGGATCTTTTTTTCTCCATAAAAAAGCGCAGAGACAAAAATGCAGCCTACTCCATGGAGATTGATACACGGACAAAAAGATGTGATAAGAGTGAGATTCGAACTCACGCCCAGTTACCTGGACCAGGATTTCAACGTTAAGCTAACCTTAACCTGGCGCCTTAGACCGCTCGGCCATCTTACCAGATGCGATATTGACTGGGCGCCCCACAAGCATAAAAGAGTCGAACTGCAAGGCCGTTACTAGCGGAGTAGACAATGTGTTAGCAGTCTGATGGTTCGATTGCGGTGGTCACCTCCACTTGAAGGGCCGCCGAATACCCTGTCTATCCTTGAGACAAGACCTGGGGCGTTACTGTAGCGCGATGAGTGGGGGTTATCCTCCATGCCACTTGGACCTAGACCATCGTTCGTCCATGTCGTCATTGCACGTGCGGTTCCGAATCTTCCGTGAATATAGTCGCCCAAATCGCGAGAGACAGGGGATATTAGTACAACGCAAGCTATTTGTTCGAGCGCGCCACCACGCCCTGCATACAAAGCGAACTAGATCCGACGACTGATCACCCTTGTGCGCTATCACGGAAAAATCCGCTTCTAACCTATCTGGCTAGCAAACCAAGAACCTCAAGGAACTATTAAAGCCATGGCTGAAACCGGAACTGTATGGTCACTCCTCACCAGTTATCTGAGCTCTCCCCCGGTCAACTAGTCCCACTAATCGTTTCCCTCTTGGCAGTCTTATCAACAAAATGGGCGATTTGTACGACCAGACAGCACATTCCGCGATCATATATCCCACGATCCAAACTCCAAGTTCCCTGCCGAAGCAGGGCGATATGTCCTATACCTGTCGCCCACGTGTCCATGGGTAAGGATTTACCTCACCAGCGCGCACTGATCGCACACACCGAAGTATTTTAGCTCATTCTCCTCTGTTAGGCTCATCGTACGCTCGTTGTGCGCGTGCTAAAGGGCCTCGAGTCCATTATTGACGTCTATCACGTTGACCCGTACATGGGAACCAATGGCTGGTATTTCAGCGGTGACCACGGATCCTTGCCGGCGGATCCGCTCCATGGCTTCAAACCCTCCGGGAGTTATACCACCATGCTGATCCAGAGTTCAGCGGCCGCTTCACGGTTCCGGTATTATGGGACAAGAAGCTGGACACCATCGTGAACAACGAGTCTTCGGAAATCATCCGCATGCTCTACTCCGAGTTTGACCATCTCCTTCCACCCGAACTACGGGAGGAGAACAGACCAGGCGGCGGCCTGTATCCCTCGCAGCTCCGGAGTCAGATCGATGACATCAACGATTGGGTATATCACACCGTGAATAATGGCGTCTATAAGACAGGGTTCGCCACCACCCAGGAATCTTACGAAGAGAATCTCTTTCCCTTGTTCAAATCCCTCGATCGTTTAGAGGATATTCTCGGCCACGGGAAGAAGTACCTGCTCGGGGACCACATCACGGAAGCCGACGTACGCCTATACACCACTCTCGTTCGCTTCGATGTGGCGTACCACCCAGTCTTCCTGTGTAACTTGAAGTCAGTCCGGCACGACTATCCGCGGCTGAACCTTTGGCTGCGGAGGCTATACTGGGATGAAGGCGATGAGACCAGGGGCGCCTTTACAAGACCACGGAGCCTTATATACGATACTACGGTCCCGGGTACGCTCGGGCTCGACACGGGATTGTGCACAAGGGGAGGGCCCGCTCATTGTCCCGGCAGGCCCTACAGTACCCGTTGAGCCACTCCCAGGCACCGATCAGGCCTGACAAGATATAGTACAAGGCCGAGGGCCGGCGATTGCTATCAATCTACCGTCCAACTAAACCTAACTGGGGGTTCTAATTCCATCTATTTTTATCTCGGCTGAACAGAAATGAGTTGCGAATGCCAATGCTTCATAATGTTAATGTACAATGTTTTACAAACTTGCCAGGCTTGAATCCGCCTTGGCAATTCTTCTTTTCTCCAAGTTGTGTGCCTCATCACCAGCCAAAGCGGCCATCACCTCGATTCCTCCAACCACCTTACAATCTCCGACACTCCTTCCCTAAAGAGCAGCTGAGCGTACGCCATGTGGAACGTGTACATGATCTCTGGCTTCAACGGTTCCGTCGAGATGGGGTTACAGCACGCGCTCTCTTGGCGGATCTGCACTATCCGTTTACCATCGGACTCCTCCTGCTCGGCAGGATGAACAATCGAGAACCGGTGAACGCCCGCGAACCTTGCCGTATCGCTTCCGAAGCTGAAATCGACGTAGCTGTGCATGGCCTGACCGTCTTTACCGGGGTGCTTTACATCGAGAGAGCGGTCAGTGACCTGAAAGACGCCAAAGAGTGCCGTGTGAAGCCGAGGAAGGCCCATTTCTGGAATCTCTTTCGCAGACCATATCTGCTTCTGCGCGTGCCCGGTTTCTAAACCCTCCCAGGTTAGCTTTATGAGTTCCTCTCCGGACACAGACGAGACAACGTCCACTCTCGAGGTGGGCCCTCATGTTCTTACTCGTAAAGTGCACCAAATTCATGCGCGCAGTTTGCAGCACAAGCCTCTCCGGCCCAATGACGAGTCCGCCAAAGAACCCGTTCACAAACCTAGCAAGGAGGACCTCGTCCGACACGTCACGATGCTCCGGGGGATCTCGAGGGTGATGAACCGCGTATCGGCCCTATACGGGTGGTGGCGAGGATTCGTCACGTCCTTGACGGACCACGATTGGCGAAAGTGCTCGGGTATCGTCTCGGCCACCGAGATCTTTTTCGTTTCGATATTTTTGATTTTCTGGTAGACGAGGAAGCTGTACACGCTGCCCGCGGCGATGGCCGTACAGACCGAGACGCCGAGAATTCTGCTGGGTAGACGTCGGGCGGCCATTAGGGGTCTTTTTTTCTTTCTTTGTCCAGCACGATTGTATACGCTTGAGCTGCAATGATTTGAGCTGCAATGATCTAAAAGTACATGCACGCGTGAAGCCCGGTCCAAGGGCGTTTTGAAACCCCAGCGCCAAGGCAAGTTCTTGGCCTTGGTGGTCACGATGACTCGTTCTTGCGGGCAATCAAATTCGCCCACCTTCCGGGTTTACCCGCCCCTCTTCAGCTTTCACCTGAGCCTTTTGGGCCAATGGCGGTAGGGAAGCCAGCGCCCTTCCGGGTCACCCGCGCCGTGAGCCAACACGAACTACGAAGGCACTAGGTCCCTAAAATTCTCCACTTGGGCGGTGGTTGGTGGTCTAATTCAGCCGCTCCGAAAGGTCACGCCAGGCGGACAGCCAGAGCGCAGTTCATGTTTTGGTGCGAACAGATCAACTTTGGACCTAAATGGTAGGAGCACGAGAGTGCGGCATACGATGGCAAGGGTGGGCGCGCCCATCATATTCACCAAAGTCGAAAACCAGCTTCTCTACATGTCCGTTGTTGCGACTTTACACATCAGATGGGTCACAGAGTCAAGGCAAAGGTGAACAAAATAAAGGCAGTGTTATTATTTAGTTAGACAATGAGGTGAACCCCTCAAGAACACAAAGGGAACGAACAGGAATGATAACGCCTCCAACACCAAAGCCCTTTTTGCGGGCATCCCTAAAAACCGGTTTATGCGCCTAATGCAAACCCATTTCATTATTTTCGGCCATGTAATTCTGGCAGTCGACCAGAATCTTGACCTGGTCGCTAATGTCACCCAAGCGGCCCAACACCTTCTTGTTGCCGTCCATGAACTTGAGGATGGCGTAGGGGATCTCGGTCTCGTCGCAAAACTCCCTGACGAGCTTCTGGAGACGGCGGAGGTTGTGGCGGGGCACGCGGGGAAGAGGTGGTGGATGGCCTGGAACTGCAGGCCGCCGTGGATGAAGTCGAGCCAGGCGGGGCAGTCGACGTCCATGGTGGTGCGGAGCTGGCGCTGGGGGAAGGACTCGGACTCGCCGAGGTCGGAGTGGGACATGCCCCAGTGGGAGAGGTTGATCTGGATGTGGAGGGGCATGGGGACGATGTGGGAGACGAGGACGAAGGCGACGCGGATGGTCCAGGTGGGGAGGGCGCGCCAGAGGAGGAGGTAGCCGAACAGGAACCAGTAGATGGCCATGAAGGAGATCTCGGTCGGGCGGATCCACCAGGCCCGGGACTTGCCGAGGGCGGTGGACCGGTCGGAGAGGACGTGGCCCCAGGAGAGGATGTAGAGGTTGAACCGGGCGATGGCGAGGACGGGGTAGTAGGTGTATTGCTGGAGGGGCACGAGGAAGTTGGCGGCGGCGTCCCAGAGGAAGACGAAGTCGTAGTAGCTGGAGCGGAGGGATCCGAAGAAGGCGGGCGAGGTGGCGAAGAGAGGCACGTTTTGGATATCGGGATCATGTTCCTGCGCGTATAAGAGATTAGTCGCGAGGTTCCCAGAGATGAGGAAAAAAAGATGCAACTTACAGGATGGTTGGTGAGAAGATGGTGGACGTTGTGACTGCTCTTCCACCAGCCGATGGACAAACCGCAGCAAAAGTCGGCGATGAACATGCCAATCAAGGTGTCGGCGACGAAGTTTTGAGTAATGGCGAGATGGCCGGCATCGTGGGCCGTGAACATGATTTGATGCTACGCGCGACTGCATGTTAGCGGGGTTCGATCCTGAGACGTCCAAAAAGACTTGGGCGAGTGTGGGGAAATAAGGCCAAGACCCCCAGAAAAAAAAAAAAAAAAGAAATCGGAGATAAAATCGCAAACATACCCAAAAGAGACCAAGGAAGGTGGCCGATGTCATGTACCACTTGAAATAAAGGGCGACGAGGAAGGCACCGAACAAGGTGCTGTAGCGAGCCATCTCCTTGCCATACTCAATGTACCTGCACTCGTAGTGGCCCTCCTCGTGAACGCGCTGGTGCAGGGCCTGGTACTTGGTGATAATCTTTTGCTGCACGGCGGGGTCGACGGAGGGGTAGATGGCGCTATCCTTGTCAATCTCCTGACGAACCGCCCAAGCCGTGTAACCGTCCGCGGTGAAACGGGGTTGCGAGTAGGCGTGCTTGCCGGTGCCTTCCGGCGCTTCCGAGCCATCCGACGCCAGCGTGGGCACCACCGCCTCGACGCCCTCGACGCTGCGAATCTTCTCCCCTACACCATCAACCACACCATCACCGTTCGATTTGGGCGCTGTTCGCTTGCGCGCGACGCCGCCGGTGGGAGGCGCCAAACCCGTAGCCTTGACGCGTACGTGCTCCTCGGCATCGCTGCCCTCGGAGCTCAGCGAGGTGGCCGAGCTCAGCTCCGGGTCGGCGTCGGACCCGATCTGGCTGTAGGCGCTACCGCTCTCGTCGGCGGACACGCTGCCGACTTCTGCGTCCGACGAGAGGCCGGAATCCGAGGCGGCGATGGAGCCTGCGCGCTTGACAAACACACCGCCCCGGATGGGAGGGGTCCTGTTGAGCCAGACGCCTGGGGGCTTCCGGCCAATCCGGAGGGCCTTCATGGTTTTTAAGGTTGCGAGCGAGTGATACCTGCATTATCGACCCCACACAGGAGATATATTAGCTTCTTTTTCTTCTTCTTTTTTTTTTTCCTTGGTCTTGCTTCGATCCTTCGAGCAACAAATGCACCACACCTCCAACCCCCAGACGAATAAAAAAGAAACAAAAAGCTTTTTTTGGTTTCCCCGCGGAGAAAAAAATTGGCCCAAACAGGGAACTGCATGTCTTGGATAAAAGGTAGGATCCACGCCGCACCCGCCAGCCCCGGAAACGTCAACCCTTCAACGTCCTTTGATTGCTTTGGAATCCCCTCAATATCTCAAGCATATTGGCGAGCCGAAATATCGACATACCGACGCCTGATGGCGACAGCGTCGCCTTTCGAGACGCGGGGCAGCATGGATTGGCAATGAAACAACATATCCAGAGGACGGACACATGGCATCTATCACGGCGACCAATACGTTGGGGGAAGAGCAACGCAAAGGCCAAAGACGACCAAAAAACCGACAAAAAAGGAAAGTAGGGTGGAATTTACGCATGAATCTCGTCCGTCGCATCTTTTCCAACCATGTGCAGAATTACCAGACGACCACCAGGGTGCCTATCGAGCCATCCATCCAGCTTCAGGACGTACTCGTCCATAATGACGATTTTTTGTCCATCGGCGATCAGGTCGTCGATGGCGCCCGGCGAAAGGACCTTGTCGCGGTTCATCGTTCGGGGAAGGGCGGGCGGACGGGCGAATGGGGCGGCCAACGAGCAGCAAAATCGACGATCGGAGCGGCGGCAGGAATGGGTTGCTTGTGCTGGCGTATCGCTGACAAATGGGCCTGGCCCACGTCTTACTTTTTTCGGTGCTGGATCGAGGTAGAGGGGGGAAGAGAAGCAAGGTAACCGGATGCGCCGGATGGCAAAGTCGGGGACCAGCCTGTGCCCTCGACTATATAAGGATGTGGAAATCCTGCTTTTGGACCTCAACCCACCAAAGGGGTTGACCTGGGTGTAGAGGGGCGCGCGGGCCTGGAACGCTAATCCCCCTTTTCACTTGGCACGCTACCCCAGAGGGCGCTCGACCGACTAGCCCATCGCTCTCTCCTCTTTTGTTTTTCCCTGGCCCGGGAAACGACAAAGAACATGCAAGGACGGAAAATCTCTCAAAAGGTTGGGGACCCTCCCTATTGCCCCGGGGGCAAGAGGAGAAAGGGGGCGCAGCAGGCACATCTCGGGCGCTCCAACCTTGGCGGGTCAAATAACCGAAATGCTGGCACTTTGAGGGCCTGCAACGCTTCCCAGATACGGACCCGGGCTCATTGGCAGACCGTCGCCAGACACGGTGCGACGACCCTCGACTTGAACAGGGGGTTTCGCAATATTAGGCCGCGTGTCGGGGAGGATGCGACGGTCCACCGATCGGCCACCGCGGTACATGCGTGGACGGGACGGGCCCAACAAGTTTTTCTGTGTCTGCTTTCTTTCCGTGTTCTTTACGTTTGTCCTCCCCCTTCCCTTCTTTTGACCTTGTTTGTTCTTTTCAAAACCGTGATACGCGGAGCGAAGCTCCCGCGTGTGCAAGGGAGGCGGAGGCGGAGGCGTTATGCCCCAGGGGAAAGTGGATGACAGGTCCTGCCCCATCGAAAGAAAGAGGGGCGGGGGCGAAAGAACACCAAAAGCCTACCAGCCAGGGGAGGTGGGGAGAGAGGGGAGAAGATGGAAGACAAAAGGAGATTAGATCGAAAAAGGAGCCAGAAACGGGGTTTGCGAAAAAGGGTGGGGGCATCAAAAGGAAGCGAGCGTAATGCGAGCGCGCCATCAAGCTCGAAAGCGAAACTCCACGGTTGGGCGAAATCTATCGGGGCGAATTTACGCGGAAAAGGAAGAAGAAACACGAGCGGGAGCGAGAATATACAAACGGAACGATGGCAAACGGAGAAAAAGGATGCGGGAAAGCGAAATGCGAAATGCGAAGAAGAAGAAAAAAATAAGCTGAAGGATCCGAAAAAAGGACTACAAACGAATAACCCACGATTCTTCACGTCGCCGGGAACGGGGAACGGGGAACGGGGGACGGGGAAATGGGATGGAGAGGCAGGCTTACGGCTAACACTCCCACGACATTGGCAATAACATTTGCCAAGGCAGGGGCAGGAGCAAAGGAAGACGAGAAACTGATGAAAAAGGAAATTGGCAAGAAAACGGGAATAGTTGGTGGGTTTGTTCCCTCACTTTGCGGACGACACCTGCCCCGTTTAGCCACGCCTCCGAATTTAACCTTTCATTGATCCTTCCTCAGCTGCTTCGATCGATAAATCGCTTCGAGTCTAGCGGCTTCTTCTTCTTCTTTTGCTTCAACGCCACCCACGGGCAAACGTTACAAGTATCGAATTTCTTTGTTCTATTCAGTGCGCAAACGTACACGACCACGGGAGGGTGGCGAGCCGTGTGCCAGATACGCGGATCCTCATAGGCGGTATTTTATTTTGCTCTCTTCGCTGTGTCCTCTCCACGTTTTGCTCTTTCTGGTCCAGCGCCAACCACCAATTTCGTTGGTATTACGATCACAAACAAGAGCTGTATTACTGGACTGGGCCAATTCGAACCGCAACTAGCGCTGGTTTGGGCCTGTTGGGAAATGGAGCGCTGTTGCGACCCTCGAGCGCAATCTTGCTCACACCCTTGCCAACACGACCTCATTCGCGTTCAAACAACCCCCAAAAAGAAGTTTTTCTTTTCGGGACTCCCTCAATTTTTTTGACTTTTTTCCCTCGAACGACACGTCTCCAGAGATGGCCTCATTGTGCAGGGCCCTAGCTCTTCTTTTTGGACGGCCCTGCCCTGTCAAATCGCAAGACTGACATTTCTTTTGTTGCCATTCAAGCCAGGAATGAGAGCATGCGAACCATGGATTCTCTACCCTGGACCCCTGGCTTCCCGTTTCGGTGGCGCTCAACAAAGTTGGACAAAACATGAAGTCACCTTCCCTTGCTTCCCTCCCCCTTCCTTGGTTTTTGTTCCCTTTTTTGGGTGGTGCCTGCCAATCCGTCCCGAATGAACGCACCAAAGGCAGGGAATGCATGTCGGGTATACCCCGGCAGATTGATGACAGCGATGATGATTGGCAGGGAACGCAGAACACGTCCCCCTTTTCTCGAAACACAAGTGGCGATTGGAGCGCAATACAAGTAAAAAAGCAGACTGAGTTCAGTGGGCTGTATTCCTCAAACTGTCACCGGGGATTGAGGGTGGTTGATCCAGTAAACTCTGCTCCCCGTCCACTCCCTGTCCACCGTACTGTCCCTTTCCGTTTCCGACACGAAGAATCAATACCTTGAATACCCAGGATCGGCAGCATTGTCGGGGGACGGGAACCCGTTAATCAAGTGTCAAAAAAGTGCAGATGCGGAGCCTGTTGACCGATCCCAATTTTTCTCTCTCTCTCTCTTGGCTCATCATTGCGCGAATGTTGTGTTGCTTTGCTTGTGCATGCTGCAATACCACGCGATGCCCCCGACTCGACAGTACTTGCATCAAACGCGCGCAACGCTGCTGTAAAGGGAACGCTTGTGGAGACAAACAGGAGTGAAAATTAAGCAAAAGAGAGAGCGAGAGCCTCAAAAGAAGGAGGGAATGGGCCAAGACCCTATCGATGTGACATTCATCGATGCACAGGTCCTGTTGGTTTAATACCTTTGCTTTCCCTCTTCTAGGCACTCTCCACTCTGTCCTCCCCCAGGTCCCCCTCTCTTTTAGGGTCAAACCCCGATCTAGCGTTCGCTAGGGGTCACTAAACGCCGACAAAAGTGGACGCGCCACTCTGCTGTGGAGACCACCCGAGAGATTGGCAAAGTCGTCGCACTTTTCCACGCAATGGTTCGCTCATAAGCCCACGACGACCGTCTCAGCCACCCGCTCCACCTCAAAAGCTCAAGGCAGCAGAATTACCAGCGATCCAATTCATTTCCATCCGCGTATTTGCATTTGCAGCTGGTACGATCAAACCGAACAGGGTGGAGCTTTTGCTGCACAGCACGCACCAGAACGAAACTTGACCCCCTTCCTTTTTCTTGCTTTCCCACAGAGCTTTGCCCCTAAACAGGGGGTTTTCAATGTTGTTCTGTCTTCCCACAGGCTGAGTTGTCGTATTGACGTGAGCGAGTGCCGAGGCAGAGTCGCGCGAGCGGGCCTGCACGGCGCTGATTAACCTGCCGTAAACGCACCAGTCAGGGTAACACCAACAACTTCCCCCGGGGATACGGGTGTAATCACGAGTTGAATGAACGTTGCAGGCATTGCCTTCCTCCCGAAACAACGTCTTCACATGCAACCTCCAATATCTCCCCGACCAAGAGACAGAAATATCATTTCCTTTTTTGTCTGTGTAATCCTCATGCGAAATCTTCGGGTAGGGCAGGGCGCGCACTCATCTTCTTTGCTTCTTTTTCCTTTTTTTCTTCCAGCTTCGGCCACCTCCTGCCTCTACGAGCCGCCACGCGCGACGGGAAAGAAAAACGCACAAGCTGCAGTGAAGAAAACAATAGGAAGGAAGGCAACGACGATAGCATGGCCTTCCTCACCAAACTTCGACCAATGACCTAGGGCCGGTCCCATTCCGACCTTGCCACGCGCCTCGTGGCCTCGCCTGGGCTTCGAGATGCGTCGTCGTTCAACGCGCCCGCGACGAGTCAGCACACTAAAGCCGGAGCTACCTCTCCCTCCCCCGAACATCTTCGCGACCTAGAGCATGTACTCTGTCACCACGCCGTGGCGCGGGTGTCGATACCGCTATTGAGACCACGCAGCTGAGAAAGTATTCAGTACGGAAAAGAAAGGCAGAAGCGGGGGGCGGGGGCGCGCGTCGGTGTCAGACGAGACACAGTGACATTCTTTGCGTGGCAGGTCGAGTCATTGAGCTTTCCAAAACCACGGGCAAGGTGTCAGTGGCGGCATTGCGTATTTGCGCATCATTGCTATTGGAGTTGCGTGTCTGTTTGTGTGCGTGTGTTCCACGAATGGCGAACGCATCTTGGACATGCTCCCAGCTTCACGCCAAACACCACCCCACACGGTCTCCTGCGCTCTTGGCGACTGCCTTTTCTCGAGGTTGGCGCGTAGGCCAGCCCCATTCCCCTTTCAAGCCCTTGTTTCTAGAAACGATGTGGAACTTGTCGTGACAGCCGCCTCGCGTGCAGCTCGGCGCACGCCAAATCGTAGGCCCTTCCGTAGTTTGTAGTGAGGCATCCGTCTCTTCAAGTCGCACGCGGCGACAGTCGAAATGTGGGCCGTTTTTGCACCACTCACGCTGATTCTGGTGTTACTCGGAGAAGTCTACGCAACGTAGTGGAGGACTTGGTTCCCTGTGCGAGAGTATATTCATCGACCATGGGCAAGAATCTTGGGAAACCAGTGGCAAGTGCGCCGAATTATCTTATGTCGAGCTCCAAGGCCCGGTTCATACGTCTGTGTTCTATTTCCTCGTGAAGACAAGCAGCAAGGAGTGCTCTCGCGCTTCCAGCAGTGGGATAGAATAACCCTGGGAAGCAAACAAGCATCAAACCCAATTCGGAGAAGACCCAGTTTGTCGGAGCGTCCCGCGGCCTAGCCCCGCTCGGGGAAAGGTCACGGCCGGGCCAAAGACGTGACTGAGGTCAATCCTGTATAAACGCCGGTAATCTCTCACTTTATCAGGGCTCTTCCACATAATGAAGGACTCTTCTTATAAAGTATCCGCGCACAAGCGCTATTATACAAGGGCCGGTAGTACAAAGATCTATCAAATGATAGCTAAGGAAAGCACAATGAACAAGCTAGATGCTGACTCGCTTCTCCTGGTCCATCCAAGTAGAAGTTATGTAGTACATTGTCATGATTAAATGGTATCTGAGGTTGATCTTGGTCTCGTAGACATTAGGGGAATTAAGTACGACAGGAAAACAACATCTATCAACCAGTACGCTTAGAACACACATCACCGGTTACCTCCCCGTTCTCTCGCCATCACCTTCTCTACCACTCACTCCTCCACACACGTCTACTCGAGTCTTGCATCAGGGACTTCTTAGACCCTGGCGCCACGGTGGTGGGTGGTGCCATGGACACGCTCGCCACGGTAGCCGAGGTGCCAGCTGTAGAGGACGTTGAAGAAGAGAGCGAAGCTGCAACAGAAGAAACTGGTTAGACTATTTGTTCAAGATGCCGTGGACATTGGTTTAACAACCAGTGGGTAGACACTTACAAGGCGATGAAGCTAAAGGCCTCGACGGTATGGGCAAGAGCGTTTCGGCTGTGGGTGAACATGGTGGCGGTGAAGACGACAGCGACGAGCCAGAGGTACGAGAAGATGAGGTTGAAGAGGTGGAGGAAGTGGAGGAAAGCACCCAGGAAGTAAGCACCGAGGAAGAAGACAGTGGTCAGGACGGACTATGCAAAGAGAGTTGCGTTAGTGAGGGGTTTCACGACTAGTGCAAGCCCACGCCCTGTCGGTTCGTGCCGAGGGATAGGGAGGTGTGGGAGAGGCGCTAGGAAACTTACAATGACTTCGATGTAGATGATGGAGTCGGGCTGGTGCATATTGGTGGAGAACCAATAAGACACGATGCCCATGACAATCACGGACGAGATCCAAATGAGGGCATTGGTGGCCAGGAAGAGGGGAGAGAGCCCACGAGTGCTGAGAGGCATGTTGGCGGTTGGTTGTTGGTTTTTTTCCTTAGGGGAAGGTTGGTGGTTCAGTGTGATTGGGTTGGATGCTTCCTTGGAGTGAGAAGAGGCGAGAGAGGCTGTTGAATTGTGAGTGAAGAGGAGATAGATGCAACCAGAAGAATCGGGGACATCATGGCTCCTTTATTTAGTCGTCGGAATTGGGTTGGCAAACCTGCTTCTTAGGCGATCAACGCCGTGCAGAAAAAAAGGCTGAACGATCGAAAAATTGGCATCGAGGGTTGGACGACGCCGGGGGAGGGAGGTTGAGGCTCACGTTGACGTCATGCGTGATGTGAGCGAGCGCGAGAGCGAATCGCGGTCGTCGGTGCCTGTGTTGGAGTTGGCATTGGGCGCGGACACGTCATGATTTCTCCAAAACCAATTTTCAACTGCCCCTTGACACACACACCCTTGCCAGCAGCTTTAGCGACCACTGGGATCTCTCGCTGGCTCACCCGATCCGGGGGAAAACCCAATGGGTTGAAGACAGAGCGGTGGCGCATCACCGCGTGCGGATAGACGAGGAAGAAAGGAAAAGAAAAGGCGATCAATGCGTTTGGCCTGATGTCACCACACACCGCGATGGGCCAAGGAGCCGGCACCCATGACCCATTGCGAGACAGGCGTAATTCCGCTCCCCCTTCGCTCTAGCCAAATAAATGAAGATGGCGAGAGTGGTAACCGGCGTCTTACAATGGCGAATAATGGTTACAGCGGTCGTGGTGTTGTTCAGCCGCTCGCACACGTACATGCACATTGCCGGAGAACACGGGGCACACTTAATGGAGCAATTATGATATCAAACCTCCTTGGCTGTTCCCTATCGATGAACGCACACTTCTTTTACACCGTTCTGTGCGCGATTCCTTCCCTTTTACTCTAATTTTCGTTGCCGGGACTCGTAGTCCCTGCTGCGGGAAGTGATACCAGTGCGGAACGTAACCTGAACCTTATCCCCGACCGCCATCCAAGTCTTTAAGCAATGGATGGATGAATGCTTGGTTTCATCCCCATGCAGGACACCCGGCACTTGTTGTCCGGTGACGTGGGACCCCCAATTCTCGGGAGGATGAAGCGGACAGAGAGGAAGATGAGGACACAAAGTAGGAAAATTAAAATCATATCGTTCATTGCCCACATACTACCGATAAACTACTATGTTACACTGCTTGACGTCGCACAAGTACTTCGTACTCCAGAGAAAGAGGGTTTTCCTTCCTTTTTCCCTTATTTTCTTTTTCGGTTTTTCGATTCCTGTCTTTGATGGCCTTTTCCAAGCTTCTTGCTGAGTGGTCAATGCTTCTTGCACAACACACACCGAAAGATGAGCTGGGCCAAGCATCCATTTACCCCAGTCTGAGCGCAATAGTGGCGTCACCGAGCTTGTCGCGTGCTCCAGCCCCAGCCCAGGCCCCCAGACCACACCGGGTTCCCCACCGCTTCTTCACCCCAGCAGAGAGAGAGAGAGGCAAGGGAAGAGACAAGAAAAATAAAAAAGTAAATAGCTGATTTAGTTCCCGTCCCGGATAGCAAAAGATCCCACATCACAATTCGTAAGGCGTGACCTGGACCGTGCTGTTATCCTTGAGCGCCTCCTTGATCGCCTGGCACACGTAGAGCGCGCCGAGGCCCGCCTTGGCGCTACAGCTCACCTCCTCCTCGCCGCGAATCACCCGAACAAAGTGCCGGAGCTGCAGCTCAAACGGCACGCCGGGCTCCACCGACACCGTGTCGCGCGTGAGCTCGGCGTTCCAGGACTTGGTCGTGCCGGGCGCGTAGGACCACACGGACATGTCGGGCACACTGAGGGATGCCTCGGTGCCGAAGACGCGGTAAAAGTCCTGTCCGGCCTTGGGGATGAGGGGTTTTCGCCCGTGCCGGACTCGAAGTTGTACGGCGAGGGCACGT
Organism: Parascedosporium putredinis; assembly: GCA_949357655.1. Taxonomy (NCBI): domain Eukaryota; kingdom Fungi; phylum Ascomycota; class Sordariomycetes; order Microascales; family Microascaceae; genus Parascedosporium; species Parascedosporium putredinis. The sequence goes on from CASHTG010000003.1 coordinate 1,163,711, forward strand.
TGTCGGCGACGAGGAAGCTGCCGACGGCGCCGGACCGGAAGCGCAGCGTGAGGGCCGCGCCTTCTTCCGCCTCGAAGCCGCGCTGGGAGGCGACTTTTTCGGCGTGCACGCTGGTGATGGGGCCGAAGAGGTAGTGCAGGAGGTCGACCTCGTGGATCATGTTGATGAGGATCACGCCGCCGCTCTGGGTGCGGCGCCACTCGGTGGGGGCGTCGTAGTAGGGCGCGGGCTTGTAGAGGGTCCATAGGCCGTTGACGGCCACGATGCCGCCGAGACGGCCCGAGGCCACGACCTCCTTGGCGGCGATCATGTACGGGTTGAAGCGCCGGTGGTGGCCGACGAGGACCTTGACGCCCGTGCCGGCGAGGTGGGCCACGAGGGCCTCGCCGCCGGCCACGTTGTCGCTGATGGGCTTCTCGACGAGCACGTGCACGCCCGCGGACGCGAGCTCCATGGAGATGGCGGCGTGCGTGTGGTTGGGCGTGCAGATGATGGCGGCGTCGGGGCGGTCCGCCGACGCCACGAGGGCCGCGACGCTGGTGTAGTGCGCGGCGCCCATCTCCGCGGCCAGCGCGGCGGACGTGGGTGCCGGGTCGACGATGGCGACGAGCTGCGTGTCTGGGTTCTGGACGACTGTGGCGGCGTGGCGGGGGCCGATGAGGCCGACGCCGATGACGGCGAATTTGACTTGAGCGGACATGGTGGGTAAGTGTTTTAGAGGGAGGTGAGGATTAGATTAGGGAGTTTGGGGCACGACCGGGGTAAGAAACGAGAAAAGAAAGTGATCGTGGAGGCGGCGGGAAGGATTCTGGAGGATGGGGAGGGAGAGGGGCCTTTCTTGTTTGTTTTTGCGCGGGGAGAGGACCTGGGGAATCGGTATGGGGAAGGAGAAATCCGGGGAAGGACAGTCTCGAGTCATGGCCGTCCAGCAGCGGTATCTCGAGGCGGGTCCCCGAGAAAAAAGCGCGATGTGGTTTGGTTTTTGGTGCTGGACCCTCGGCGCAGCGTAGGCCCCACATCGCGCTCGACGATACCGACTTACGGACGCACGACGGTTAAAACTTTTGCCACTAGGCCGAACGTCGGGCGCCCCCAAGTTCCCACGCTCTACCCAACCAGCTCCCAGCAGAGGCGAGGCGAGGGGCACCCCATTTTTTTAGTTTTTTCTTCCCCTCTGTCAAGGGTGCATGCGGTCCGGAATTAGCTTTTGCCCACCGCCGCGGCATTGTGCGTTTGTTTGGACAGGAGGTCTCCACCGGCTGCCGATGATTTTCAAGCGCATTGCCGCGATTCCGGCCGTAGCCGGATGCGCCGGTGAGGACCCCCAGGCCCTTTTTTATTGGAAGAAGGCGGGTTCCCTGAACTGGCTCCCCGCTACGTGTTCTCCAGATTTGACAGAGCTAAGGATGCGGAACGCAACGGATTCTCGGGACCTGAATCGTTGACGGGGTCCGCTTGTGAGAGGATCGACAAGGGGATGCCCGTTTTTATCTTTTGTTTTCTCGTGTACGATAAACCGGAAGAACATAATATTGACATCCGTCAAGACTATTCATCATAGGTGTTGTTGGTTCAGATCGGGATCCTTGCTCCTGTGATTGACACCTGCGAGGTCATTTCCCCTCATACTATTGTCGTGATGAGAAGATTGGAGCTCTTGATCCTTTGACTGTAGCATCAATGTACGGACACTCGCTTCTCTGGATGGAGTGGTTGCCTTTATGAAGCTTTTCCCAAATCTATATTTCTTTTCCACGACAAGCCAGACCTTGGTACTACTTGGCTCGGTGATATAGTGGTTGGTGATAAAGCTATCCGCGCTATTCAAGAGCTCTATGTGCAGGGAGGCTATTATGCGATGGCGAGTGGTCGAGGTCCCTACACCCACAAGATTCTTAATGATCCCTCCCCAATGTGCAGCCTTCAAAGTCGATAGCTGGCAGGAGAAATGGCGCGGGAGCTAGTCTAGTCAGTGGGGAGCTTCAGGGACGCGAGTCGTCTTGTCACCGTGGGTGTGGTGTGGGGTGCGGATGATTTTGATAAACGATAGGTTCCTCTCGAGCCCCGGAAAGAGTCGGACACTACTCTTAAACGCCTAGCCGCGATGGGGCTCGAACGGGTAACACGGAATAGAGGGCCACAGAGGGTTCTTGATGAGTGTGCGAGTCCTGGTAGATTATATGCGCTCGAAATCGCATGGGGTGCTTGAGACTATACGAGGCGAAGTCTTCAGTATTTCCTTTCTTTCTTGCTGATCATGGACGTCAAGATATGACGCACCCGTTCCCCCTCTCAAGTTGTGGTGCCATCCTTCCACTCTTGCTTTTGATCAGTCTACCAGAGAGGAGACGCAAGACGATGGTGAATGGAGATAATGGTTGGAAAGTGCCAAACGACATGTCGAGGATTGGTGTATACCTGCTTCCCCTGATTAGTATGGTTTACTGCAGCACCAAGCATCCAATCTTATCGAGAATGGTGGATATCAATGGCTTACAACCGGGTGGGTGGGATCTGTCGGTCGAGATGGGCGATGCTTAGCATGTCTGTCGTGGCATCATCACTACACCATATAATCATCAAGATGGGTATGCATATCTCTTTATTTCGTTAGCATAAGCAAAAACTATTCACGTCGCAATGGTATAGGTATATTTGTCCAACAAGAAGTCAAAGGTAGAATTTTTCTTTTTTACAGCATGCCTCCACACTGCAGGCACCTCCTCACCCACCCCATCCTCTTTCTCTGCCTCCGTTAGAAATAGCCCAGACCCATGGCCGTCGCCATCAGCACGGCGAAGCTCACGGCGTAGCTAGGCTTCATGGAAACAGCGGCGCCACGCTGGCTGTTGGGTGTCCTCTCGGCGAGGAGCGAGACGTATTTGTTCCACTCCGCGGGACAGCCGAGGCGGAAGTTCCACTCCGGAAGGGCAAAGGTGGTAGGGCACTCGGTGAACAGGGCCATGCCGGCGGCCATGGCCGTGGGGTCGATGAGCCAGTTAAGGGTTTCCTGGAGATACTGGGATAGTAGGGGATCGAGCGTCTTGGGGATCTCGGTGACCCAGGCGCACTCCATCATGCCGGGGAACGCGGCGATGCGCGTCGCCGTCTCGTAGTACTCGGAGGAGAAGGAGTAGACCTCGGAGGCCGGGTGCGGGGCGCTATCGCCAAAGGCGAGGTACTTGGAGACGCAGACGGTGTCGACGCTCATCGTGGGGATGGGCACGAGCGTGGAGAGGTTGGGATCGAGCGAGGTGACGCTGGCGTCCTGGCCGGGGATTCCGGCGGGGTCCGTCGGGGCGCCCGGTACGGGAGTCGTGTTGGTGCCGGCGCCAGCGGGATCTGGGATCTCGGTCTGTCGGGGAGGACCTGCTGGCCGCCCAAGCCGTCGTACATGCTGGCGGCGGCGGGGAGGGCGTACACGCCCAACAAGGCGCAGACGGTGTAGAGCTTCATAGTTGGGAACGGCGCTGAGCGAAAGCTTGAGGTGTCTTGGTGAAAAGAGAGAGAGAACGGTGTGGTGTTCGCAACGTCGAGAAGCAAGAAACACGGAAAACGAGTGCGGGCGGGTTCGAGTGGGTCTGGGTCACTGAATCCGAAGAAGAAGGATCAGAGCGGCCAGACGAGTTGAAAGGGGGAAGCGAGGCGAGCTGCAGGAATAATATATGGAATCCAGATTCCCGATCGGTTGGCAACCGGATGGCACGGTTCACCAGGATTTCCGTCTGGGTTTATGGCTTTCTCACTTTTTTCTTTTCTTTTGGTAAAATCTGGGGCTGCGCCGGGTGCTTCTACGCCGGGGGTACCTGTCCGCCCACCCATTGAAACTGGAGGGGAAGGGGAGTATTAGGGATATGTGATCAAATGAGGGACGCCTCCCATTTGCTTGGGTGCATGTCCTCGCCTATCAGTCAGCCATGTAATATCTTGGGATGGCTTTGTTTTGTCATGGATCCGGGGTGGGAAGGGAGGGGCGAGAGAGAGAGAGAGGGCGGCGCAGAATCCGTCGTTTCCTCTTCCTTTTTAGCGAGCTGCCAACCCCAGTCCCTAATCCTAACCTGGTCCCCCTGCCGTCGACCTGGAACGCTTGGAACTCAGCCTGTTGTTCAGTTTTGCGGCAGGCATTGCACACACACAAACCACACACATGCACTCCATGGGGGAACCGCAGCAAGAAGAAAGAAAGACAAGCCAAGGGGGAAGAAGGGATAAAATTGTTCAAGGGATGATCCCTGCTAGGTCCGAGCACACCCTTCGGCGAACTAGACAGACCGGACGACTGCTTCCGGGCGCGATGGTTGTAACCCTAAACCTTAAAGCTGGGCAAATGGCAGCAAAAGGTTTCATGGGCTGGAAGGGGCCCGAGCGACGAATTTTCCATCCCACCTCATTGCTCCTCCCCGCAGGTTTGAGGAGTGGCTTGTCCTATCCAGAGGCGGCGATCGACGGACAAAGCCAGGTCGAGAAGGGGAGGGGAGGGATGAAGACGAAAGGGCAACATTGCGTTGTCAAACTATTGAATCGTCGACTTCTTTTTCCTTGCCTATAAAGAACAAATACTTTGGAAGGAGATAGTGTGCCTCTTTAGGGGCGAAGCAAAAGGGACTATACTATCAAGACATGGAGGATGTGTGGACGGGTACTTGGTCACACATGCTTTTCTTCTCTTTCTTGGTCTTCCTGGTGTCTGTGTGTGTCAGGTCAGGCCTTGGTATCTCCACGGCATTCGGTGCGGACAAATTTCCATTCTTTGGTTCGACAATGCGTTTCTGCAGCCGACTTTGCTGCAGGAGGGGCCAACTCTCCGTGGTCGCAAATCGAACCGAACCGTCCCTTGACCCGTCATCAGGATTCTGTGGTTGTCCCAAAGAGAAGGGGAGGCCCTGGCCTGAGGAAAAAGAGTCTAGTGAAGAACTGGGCGAGGGCGACGGGGAACGACGGGTAGAGAGCATGGACTCAATTCTTTTTTTTTTTTCTTTTCCTTTTGTATCCTTGCCTTGTTCGTTTTATTTTCGTCAGGGCATCTGGCAGTTGCCCGCAATCAATCTTTGCAGCCACTAGCCTGGGCGTTTTTGTCGAAGAAAATGGAAGACGCACCCGAGACCTTGAGATGCCTCCAGCTGCAACGTTGAACCCTGACACTGACATGCAGCAATATCGTTTAGCGGCTCGGCAGGATGATACGAAGTACACATTGGGGTGCGAACAGGGTGCTGCTACATGTTGGCGATGGATGGCGATGACATCCAACTGGGATGCTAGCTTCCTTCCCTCCTTCCCCTTCCCCTCTCGAACAATACATACACTATCTCAAGTGTCGCAGAATATTATGTGCATCTGATTCGGTTCAATTTCCCCGGGCGGCGTTTCTGCACTACACCAGATGAGGGGTCAGGAACAACTGATTGTGTTGCCCAGGATCAAAGGATCAAGGGCATCCTCCTCTAGCCACCTCCCTATCCTCGACGTACAAGCAAGTATTTGTCGCGTACCAAAAACAGCTTTGACACCTGGGAACCGAGACCCTCGACTTGGCTTCAGCCACTGACTGTCAGCGTCGGCCTGGTTTTCAAGTCGTGATCAGTGCCTCGAAAACGCCTCATTCTTGGGGTGTGCAGCCAGTACCTCAATCTCTGAAGAAAAGAAGAAAGAAGGGACCCGAGCAAGATCCATAATCCCCATCTACCAATGCATTATTTTTCTTCGTTTCTCGACCTCATTTCCATGTTCTGATAGCATGCTTCGACCTCGGTATCATCGGGCGAGGGAGAATGGCATGCAGCAAGCTAAGAACAAAGTGGCTTGGAGGCGTACGGATTACCAGCGGATCAAATGATGAGGGTATTTTGATGAAATTACGGATGCAACGACGTCCCAACCGGTGCGTGCCATGTTACATGTACTCCCGTCCCGCGGAACCGAATCAAATTAGACCAAACCCTTTCGACCCTCGACCAACGCATACAGCGATTATGGGTCCTCACGATTTGAGTTGGTCTCGTCTGCAAGTGACACAGCAATGGTCGAGATTTTAAAGAGGGGCAGCCACAACCCTCTACGGGGAACTTCCAGGCTGGGTTAGACGACTGCACTTCCAAGTTTGTTCGAGGTGCTGGTGTGAAACTGATAAGTGGGTTTTATTCGCGCGATTACACGATTTCGGGATCCATCCGCCGAGAATAACTCGCCGTGAGAACCACTTTCATCACTGGACAGTCGTCCCGCACCTGCTTGTTTTGGAGTGCAAGAGTGTTCCCGTCATGATCTCTTGTACCTTTTGGCAGCGCGTCGGCCATTTTCCTTTGAGCGCCTCTCTCATGCACCCCACGACGTGCCCCTGGCGCCTCGCAGAAGAACGAGAGAAGCGGTCGGGAGCCCAGAAAAGACGGACCTGCCTTGGATTGCCAATCCCAGCCCATCCCTGCACCCGCAACCGTGGAGGAGTGATCCTTCTTCCTTGGGTTCGTGAAGGGAATGTGGCTCGCCTGCCGTGATGATTCCAACTTCCTAATCTGGAGTCGCCGGCGGACCAACTGCAAAAAAGCCTAAGTGTACGATATCCCAAATCCCTTTGCGCTGGTAACCTTACAGAAGGGCAGGGGTGAAAGGGTCGTGAACTGAGAAGGAAGAAGCCACTCTCTTGGCCTTCTCCGTTGGCGTCAAATCATATTATGGCTGAGCCTGGAGAGGGAGTGATCGACCTGAGGTAAACACAAAGAAGGTCAGAGCTAGAGGCAGATACGGAATAGAGGAATAGACTGGGGTACCGAGGTACAAGGAACATGTATCATTGCTACCGATGACAGCAATTCTTCACCAAGACCTTGCTTGATGGCCTGGGGTTTTCCCATTCATCTACCCACGAGCAAGGATGAATTTTCAGTCGGACGATGGTGCTCGGGAATAAGAGTAACGTCTGTAAGAAGGTCGACAGGGTTTGGAATGACCCCTGACAAATTTCATCCGTATCGAGAGAATGCACAAGTGATCAGCTCACTCCTCGCAGCCGCCCCAGGAGAATGACACAATCAAAGGATATTCAGAGCGCTGGGCCGCAAGCTTGACAATAATATCAGACATCGGTGCTAGGACCCTACACTAGATCAAGTCCTGCCGCAGCCGTAGCCCTACATCAATAAATAAAAAAGTTTATCACTGCTGGGAAGAACCGTTGGTTCGAGGTCAGACCTGACGCTAGGCCAAGAACCCGTCAGGCCCGTCGCAACTAGCGCCAACTTGGCTTTGGGCTGAGGGCGAGAACTGCGCCAAGAAGAAACAAAACTTGGCCACTATCCCTTGCCTGCCCTGGGAGCTAACGGTGGTCTGGCTCTACTCCCGCTGCCAACATTCAGGGGCTCATCATCCATGCATTGGCCAGCCCAGGTGTGTCGTGCCTGTCTTCGATAGGGGAGGTGCGCTATGGGATGTGAATTCCTTGGCCGCCCTATACTATCCTGCCTGCCTTGCATGGCGGATTATCGTAATATTCGACTTGGTGAGGGGATGTAGAAGGCGAACCTCCACCAAGCCACGGGCTTGGACTATTTTACTGGGAGGAACGATGTCTCCGGCACCAACGCCAGCGCGGAATTCGACATCTCCTCGGTGATGCAGGTACCACCTACCCTCTGGCAGGTGATCCTTGGGAAGACATTTTCGGAGAATCTAGCCGCCTCGAATGATCTCTTGCCTGGCCCGCACGCCCAAATACCTTGCCAGTGCTCAAGCCCTCGCCTGGTTTCTATGCATTGTGCGTCAATGCGAAGCCACGCCTGTGGTAGTGTTATGCCCTAAGAACGCCGTGAAAGGTAGGAAAGTTGGCTTTCTTGAGGATCACTCGTATTTGACTTCTCTCATTCAATGCCGGTTGTGCTGTGCTACAGTGACGCGCGCAACCGCCCTCCGTCGCGCTTTGAGCAGTGGAAGAACGAGCGGCCGCCCGTCTGGTCCGCGAACTTGGCCACGAAGGCACCCTAGGTAAGTAAGGTTCGGAAGAGACTGTTCGATATTCAAGTGTGTTGTTGGTAACAATATCAAGTTCAGCATGAGACCTTTCTGTAAAAGGCCGTGTTGGATGTAAGGTTAAGTCGGCGAATCCGTTTGCTCCTTGTAATATACCCGTGTGTCGTGACGACGTGCGCCGAGGCCGGCCCCCTGAGGCGGGGGCGGTATCGGTGGCTACCGACGAAAACGGGGAACTAGTCGATGCTAGAACTGGTCGATGCTAGAACTGGTCGGGAGCTGTCCAAGGTGCGACTCGGAAAATATCTCGTCTTCTTTTCGATTTCAAAGCCGGTTTTGCGAAAAATATGTCAGCATTCCCCGCAAGTCGAGGGTGGTTAGTGCTGATGCAAACCACGCTGCAGATTGCGAATCCGCTCTACTGGGCCCGGTGCCCGCATCGCGATTCGGCCAGGAGCCATTGAGAGGCGACGCCGAGGTCATGGATGTCAACGCGAAGCTGGGACGCCTCTCTAGAAGAAGAAATAATCCTGGGGAATGTGCGATATTACTCCCAATTCGAATTCATTGGCCTTCCAGTCCTCATATCCATTCTCTCCCCCACTCCACGAATGTAGCGCAAGCGGAGTCTCCGAAAAACGGTCCCGACGTACAGCGTCGAAACGTGGGCAGATGCGCCAGTTGGAAACCGGGGAAAAAGCGTGGATCGCGCAATCGAGCGGAGGGCAAACACCTTTTGCGTGCTGCGTGGGGGTTGGGAGGGCAAGAGAAAACTATTCGCGATGAAGCGCGGAAAGCCGAGTCGTTCGCGGACAGGTATATAGAACGCGGGCCCTCTCTTACGGAACTTCGATCATGTGCCTGGTCAGCTCCCTACGTCTAGATATCGTATCGTAGTTACTTCTAAAGAAGAAAAATGGCGCATCTGGAATCTAGAAAACACGTGTCGCCGGACTCCGGCTTCCCCGTCACCCTTCACCCACACTTCAACCCCAAGATCAAGGATTACGCGCCCCCGAAGCCGTCCGCAAACCCATCACCCCCGGACAGGACCGCGCGACCTTTGCCGACCCGGAAAAGAAGGCCCTCTTGTCCGCCGCGAAACGGCACGACCTGACCGAATCCGTCGGCACCGTGCTCGAGGGCATCCAGCTGTCTCAGCTCACGCCGCAGCAGCTGGACGAGCTCGCCCTACTCGTCACGGAACGCGGCGTTGTCTTCTTCCGTGAGCAGGACCTCACCACGGAGGGCCAGGTGGAGCTGTTCCAGCACTATGGAATCCTGGACCGGCACCCGGCGCAAAAGGACGTGAAGCACGTCATCATCCGCGGGAGCCGCGAGGACCACCGCGAGATACTCAACTACACGCCTTGGCCCTCGGGTGATTTCCACGCCGACACCTCCTTCGAGGTGAACCCCCTTCGTACTCCCTCCTTCGCATGGAGGAGCATCCCGAAGTGGGCGGGGACACGGCCTGGGTCTCGCAGTACGGGCTCTACGACGCGCTCAGCGACGCCATGAAGGGCTTCGTCGACGGCCTCCACGCGGTGCACACCTCCCGGCTGCAGTACGATACCATCATCGACCTGTGGGGCGTGGGACCCAACCGTCCGCCCATCGATACCCACCACCCGGCCGTACGGACGCACCCCGTCACGGGGCTCAAGGCTCTGAACGTGAACCCGGGTTTCGTCACGGGCTTTGCGGAGCTTAAAAATACGAGTCGGATAAGTTGCTGGACTTTTTCTCGTACCACATCCACTCCGCGGACGACCATTACGTGCGATGGAAATGGGCCGTGGGCAGCGTGGCCATGTGGGATAACCGGTGAGTTGTTTTTTGTTATCCAAGTTGGGAGCTTGCCACACAACAGAATTTGCTAATCCTGGTATAGATGCACGGTACATCGAGTCATTCCCGGCACGTACGAAGGCCCGCGTCGAGGTATCCGCACCACCGTCTTTGGAGAGAAGCGTAAGTCGAACAGGATGCGTACATGTTGAGAGATACGGTGCTAATGTGAAGCCAGCTTACTATGACCCAGCAAGCGAGGGCCGGGCCCAGCGACAAAGGCGAAGGCGAGCAGAGGAAGTAGCGGAAAACGGCGCGAACGGGTCTAATGGTATCCATACGAATGGAGCTCATGCTGTTAACGGTACAGATGGTTCCTCTACCTCTAACGGTACAAATGGAGCCCCTGCGTCTAACGGGGCCAACGGCGTACAAGTCTCCGATGGAGCCAACGGGACACAAGCCTCGAATGGAACCCGGGAGGCAAATGAGACTTCGAATGCGAATGGTACGGAAAATGTCCAAAATGGTGGGGAATCCAGCACGTTAGAGAGCGAGGGAGCGGGCTCCAACTGAATCGTCGTTCCAGAAGTTAGTACATAGAGAAGAAAGTACCGAACATGAGAATTTGAACCTACCAGGTAATGCTCTGTAGGCCGTGACGCTCCTCAATTTCTTTGGTGTTTTTTATGTTGTTCGGGATTATATCCATTGATGTGTGTTCACAAGCGGATATCAGATTTGATAGACCATGGCACTGATGTGGCCACCCGGTTCATTATCACAAAAATGTAATGTAGGCAAGTTATTTGAATAGTCATATAATGATATCAATAGCTGAGAAGCTATATACGCTGGGGCCTTTCTGGCTTTCGTTACCAGCACCTCGTCGAGTGAAGTTCAACCTCATCGAAGAAGAAGAAAAAAAAAAGTCTATCCGTCCTCCGAAGCCGGTCCGCAGAGAATACACGACGGAGACGGGTATATCCCGAAAGAATGTATGTATAAGTGTATGATGTTCATCCCAAAAATTTATCCCATAACCGTAGCCGTCTTGCTCGCACTCCTCATTGCCGCCAGCTTACGCCTTGAACTCCTGGCCTTCTTGGCAGCACCGGTGCCAGTGAAGACGGGAGGTCCGGGAATCTTGTAAGTCTGAGCAACGGTGCGGTCATTGATGGGAACCTAGAAAGAGCAAAAGCATTAGTCTTTTCCGCCTCGTTCGGCTCTTTTATAGCACCCCGCTCTGGTGGTGTTATCGTATAGTGTGATGGAGACTTACAGTGATGTTGGGGTCAGACTGAGCGCAGTATCCGGGAATGGCAGCCTTGTACGAAGCATCGGGAGTCGCGGTACCGGAGCCGGTAACGATGATCTGGGCGCACTCGGGGTAGAACTGAGGAGCGTTGGCCTGGTGCAGGGCGATGAGCTCGTGGCGGACGAGGTAGTTACCGGGCGCGAGGCCGGCGGGGATCTTGCTGGTGTGGGCCTTGTTGCCGCCGACGAGCTTGGCAATCTCCCAGCCCGAGGGGGTCTCGCTGTCGAGGAAGACGCTGGTGCCGTCGCCGGTGAAGCCGGCCTCGTCAATCTTGAACCACTCGGCGCCGGAGCCGTCGCAGCCAGCGAAGTCGCCGGCGCACTTGTACATCCACACGAGGATGGGGCCCTGGCTGTGGGTCCACTGGCCCCAGACGGCGGAGATCTCGTCGCCGGGGGCGGCGGTGGCGGACTCGGTGGCCGAGCGGCCGCCGTTGCAGCGCATCTTGGGGTCGCTGGCGGCGGTGATGGGGTTGTAGTCGGACCACTGCCACTGGATCGTGTTGGGGAGTTGGCGGGGAGAATCCCTGGTATCTGTGGGACGGGGAAAGAAACGCGTGTTAGTCTTGTAAACATTGCATCTTGCGTGCATTCGTTTTCTTGTTGCTGTCTGGGGAGGAGCTGTCACGATGGGAAGGACAAACTTACCCAGGGTAGTCCTTGCCGGCCACGACGTAGGAGGTGACGGCACCGTGGGCAGAGGCGCCCGCGGCGAGAAGAGCGACAGTGGTGAGGATGGAGGACAGCATTGTGACGCGAGGTGAGGGTGTGTGCGTGAGTGAGGCAGACAGAAGAACTCGGAAGACGCTGGTGAGGATGGGACAGGATGAGGATGATCGAGCAGACTTGCAGAAGAAAAAATCAACAAGAGGGCGAGCGATAATGGCTCATTATATCCAATTCGCGGCTTTGCCCTCCCTCTGCCCTTGACCTCCCTTGACCTCCCTCAACCTCGCTCCCCCGGTTCCCCAGTCTGCACGTCTTGGGTGTGTGAACCAAAGTTCCTCCCACATTTCCCCAGGTTCTCCAATCTACCGCCCATCCCACCAAGGTCGCCGGTTAAATATCCCCAGTATCTGGGGGTGGTCGGTGGTTCCCACCCGCACATGATGGCTTTCCTGGCCCAGGATTGGCAGGATCGCCTGTCCGGCACGGGAGCATATTTAATCTATAGTATGCCCATCCTCACATAGACTGCCGACTCCACAACGGCGGCAACCAACCCCGACCTTCAATCACGCGAGGATCACTGGCGGGTGGCCAACCCGGGTGGCCCCAAATTACAATGTCTAGTACAACGAGAGGAAAATTTCAGCATCACGATCTTGGAGGAGAACTTAGAAAATTAGAGAAAGGAGAAAATAATTACCCAAGAGCAGATGGAAACAGTAGGGACGAAGCCAGGTAAGACGTCGATCACGTTTGTGGTGGTTTTTGGAAGGTGAGCGTGTTGCTGACAAGAAATTCGCGCCCAACTCCCACTAATGACGCATTAGCCATACAACCGGGAGGCACTGGCCGACCGCGGACGATCATATACCGATGCGCATATTATCGATAAATGAAGTAGTGCACTACCACAATCTAAGACTTGAAGGAAGGACTAGAGATGCATAACTGCATAGAAATCCCGTACAGTCCCATGCTCCCATTCTCTCCTATATTGCCCAAGTGGACCTCGTCATAGATGGAGGCGGACGGGCCAAGGGGGTGCGCGTGAGCGCATTGTTCTTGTAAGTCGTAATTAACCTCTCCACTGGGGAAGCAACTCGAAGCTTACCTTTCCTAATCCAGAGCCTTGTATCACACTTTCTTGCGTTGCAATGAATGCGTGATTGCAGACTCGTTAACCTGGAAATCGGACGGAGAGCGATCCGATGCAGCCGGGCCTGGGTAGATGCGGCAAGCAGGGAGCCGATGATGGGAGTTGCGAGTGTCTGCTGTCTGCTGTCTGTCTCTGACGACGCTGCTAGAGAGAGTGGGGGATGAAGGCGGTAATGCCGAGATGAAGCCCGAGGAAGCCTTGAGATGCTTTTGCCAAGGCCTAGGGTGATCAACTTATGTGCTTGGGAACAGGGAAAGTCTAGGCATGCGTGAATTTGTCGTCAGTGGAGAGGATGTGAGCCATTACTTGGAGTTTTGCAGTAGCGAAACTAGATGTAGTCATTTCTATTCAACGTGCCTGGTTCCCTGGTGGGCAGCAAAGGTGGCACAAGGCAGACTATGGCTACGACTTGCGGCTCAAGCCCGCTTGGTTTGCGGTTCACTAGTCCGTTGAGCAGCAGAATCTGGTGTGAGCAGAAAGCCAAAGTGGTTGGTGGGATGCCAGGGGGTTGTTTGAGAGTTCTCTTCTACGATAGAGTGCTAGGCTAGGTTGATTAGATCCGTAGCAGCTCATGTATAGTATTAATGCGTCGACCCTGGTAAGGAGAGAACCTTTACACCGTGGAAAAGGTAGGAGAATATGGTTACCGACCCTGAGGGGTGTATAATATCGAGATCGATGGCCTTCTCTTACGGACAGGCTTGCAGCCAGAGCCGGCTTCCCATCCGGATCCGAACCTGGATTTCACGAGATTGCTGGTCAGACAACTGATAGACTTATACACACTTGTAAAGGGTAGATTTAGAACTCGCTGGATCCCTTCTGCGGAAAAGGCCTCTTCTTTGGAAGCATTTGATGCCTCTCTACATCTTGATTGCCGGTCACAATCCGATACGCTGCACAGCTAGTCACCATGCGTCCTTCTTTTCATTCGGACCTCTTGATTCGAAGCCAAGCCTGAGCCCGATCGTGCCTGCATTGGAACTCCTCACTCAATTCTGGAGTCCACTCAAACTTGAGAGCTCCTAGCATCAGCGTTTCCATGACAAGGTAATATCTTGCCATGGTGGACGCTTGGTGCCCCGAGAGTGCGGTATCGCTGCCCCATGGCTTGGCCAATAAAAAGACAATTTGCGGAGGATATGGAAAGTCTAGAACCGCCGAGCGGGAGGACGGTGGTGTTTCATATTGACAATGTTATTGGGGCCCCAGGCATGATTATCCAATTACGCGCGGTGATAATACCCGGCCACCACGATTGCGCGCCCGTGCCGAAGCTCGCTCACATGGCGGCGATCTTTTGGAATACTTGCTCTTGGAAGACGGACGGCTTGGAATGTTTATATCCCCACAGCATCGCCACCGACAATGCTGGACGTTTATGCGCTTTGTTGTGCGTTTATTTTTCGGGCCCCGCGCACCCTCATGCTCGCTCTCGTGTTACCAGACTTGGATACCGTAGTCTATCATACCATGCCAGCTGAACGGGATTGCTGTTCAGAAGAAAAATAAAGGTGGAGGATCTTGCCGATCCCAGACGGGGGAATCCCAAAGTGGAGCAGTAGAGAGGTGGCCCCATCAATGAGCGTTGAGGTCGCTGCCGAATCTGGAGATCTGCCCCTGCATGCTACGCTGGGTTGCCCTAACTTGCCCAACTAATCTAAGCTCTGGGGTTTGCACGGCTAGCTCGGTCAACTTCTCACTTATGCAGTAGTCAAGTGGGTGAGTGATCGTGGGAAGGTTGAATGGGGAGAATGATGGGAATTCAAGAGATATCGGTGATATTTAGCCATGCTCTCAACCACAAAATAATGCCTTTCGCCAGCGACTTGTTGGAGAGGATATAGGTTCGTGGGGGCACACAATGATTGATCTGCTCTAGTGTTGTTCGTGGTGGTAGAACTCGCTACAGTTCTGCCGCATGTGGGGAAGAGCGAAGAGAAGGCAGACCTCGCCAGAGTTCGACTTGAGGGAAGAAGCTTATGGAAGAAATGGTGACCCCGCTTTCGAACATTCCGGAAGAATTCAAAGTCGACGAGAAGCGAGCGGAAAGGTTCACCTGCGCGCAGTTGACGAGTCTTGTCTCTCGTGTCCAGCGCTTTGCTTTTTTGATGGATCTTGAGGGGTCAACTGGAGAACTCAATTCCAGCTTGAGCCCCTTGAGCCCTCAACAACTAAGAAGTCAGGGGTCAAGCGTCCCAAAGTTCTCTTTGGGCTCAAGCCCTAGCTGGAGAATAATGAGGGAATCGGGGTTTAACGCCCCCAAAAGTCCCAACGCGATCTGATGGACTTGCAAGTACCCGTCCATATCCTGAGATAGAGGTCCTAGCGGAGGGCACCGCGGGTCTGCTAACAGAGTGTGGACCAAAGGGGCATGGCGATACTTGGGCTGCACCGTTTTTTTTCCCTCTTTGCAGCACATGCAGCGACAGGAGCGGCGGACCAGTCAACACATGGCAAAAATGACCCAAGAGGCGAGGTTGACGTCACTCTTCTGTAACATCCCCCACTTGGCTTCACTTGGATCGTGCTCATTTCCACAATTCACCGGAGGAAAACGAGCGGCTGGGCAAGTGGCGGTGGACCACGGCAGAAGGCCCCCCTGAGTTTGAGTCGCTCGCTTGGCTTGTCACCCACACACCGATCTAGGCGGCAACTGCGAGATCTCGATGGCCTTAGTAGGGGAACGGGGTAAAAAAAAATCCAAAAAAGATCGCATCTGCTGGCCTGCCCCACGCCCAATCCCTGGCGCGCCGCATTCCGTGACTCGGCCCAAGAGCGTCTTTAAAAATAATAATCGCTTCACTGCTTATCGGAGTTCTATCAGCGAGGCACCCGTCCCTCTCTTTCTCTCGCGCGCCCCCTCCCGTGTCCCCTCCTCCCTTCTGGGCCACCGCGCCCGGGGTGCCCCCAGCCATGACCCGCGAAACGACCCCGCTCCGGATCTGATGGACGAAGACGTCCCCGCCGAGCTGCGCGAGCTCGAAGCCGACCGGCTCAACTCCCTCGCCGAGTTCAGCTCGCTGAGCATCGTCGAAGTCCTGGACCAGGACTCCCGCCCGACCTTTGTCATCGATCTCGACCCGGACGAGGGCATCACCGTCGGGTCCCGGCGCATCCAGCCCGTCTTTTGCAACGCCGCGCTGCGACTCCACGAGAAGCTCTTCGACACCGTGACGGGAAAAGCGCCCGACGACGCCCTGCACGACGCCGATAAACCCTCGTACGAAGACTTTAGCAGCTGGGCGACGGGCGTGACGAGGTTCGACAGCTCGCGGGATGTGTTTCCCCAATCCTTCATCTTTCGCGACATGCTCTGGACGGGCTCCACGGTTCGGCAGCGGTGGCGCCTCGTCAGCGGCAGTCTCCTGGCCGCGTTTGCTCCGCAGAGGGAGAAATCATCCGCCGCCGCCGCCGCTGCAACGACGCGGAGTCAGGCCACGCAATCTCAGCCGCCGGTGGCGCACGACCTGGCGCATTCCGCCAGCGCGACCGACGCGAGCGACAGCACGGCGCGCAACACCATCTTCTCCAGCAACACCCAGGGCCAGTCGTCCCAGTCCTCGCGGCACCCCTCCAACCCCAACCCCAACACCTCGAGCTCCGGGAGCACGGGCGGGTCGTCGCAGAGCGCCCGCATCACCTTGGCCACCCCGGAAAGGCCGTGGCCGACTGGACCGTCGCCAAGCCCAAGGGCATCTTGTCCGCGCACGTCGCCTTTGCCAGGACCGTCAACTGGGCCAACACCCCGCTGGGTCCCATGGAAAAGTGGTCCCCCGAGTTCCGCCAGATGGCCAACCTCGTCATGGGGAACCCCACCCCGCCGCCCTGTTTTGGGGCAGCGACCTGACCATGTTCTACAACGAGGCCTACGCCAACGAGGTGGCCGGAAACAAGCACCCTTCGCTCATGGGCACCGGGTTTTCCGGCCCCTTCTCCGAGCTCTGGGATGCCGTGAGCGGCATCTTCGCCGAGTGCGCGCGCACCGGTATTAGCATCCGCAAGGAAGATGATTACCTGCCCATCGAGCGGCGGGGCTTCGTGGAGGAGACTTTCTACTCGTGGTCGTGGACGCCCCTGTACGGCGGCACCAAGCGGATCCTCGGCTTCTACAACGCCCCCTTCGAAACCACCCAGTCCGTCCTGAACCAGCGCAGGATGAAGACCATTAGCCAGGTCGCCGAAAACGTCTCGCTGGCCAAGTCTATCAAACAGTTTTGGGGCCACCTCATCGACGGCCTGCAGGATAACCACTTCGACGTCCCCTTTGCGCTCCTCTACTCGGTAGGCGACGGCGAAGAAAACGACTCGTCCTCCGTCTCGTCGGGGAGCACAATGTCGCTGAAATCATGCCACCTCGAGGGCTCCATCGGTATCCCCGACGGCCACGTCGCCGCCCCGAAGCAGCTCGACCTAAAACGGAGCCGCGAAGGATTCATCCCCGCGTTCCGAGAAGCGATGCGCACGAGGGAACCGTCCCTCCTCCACACGAGAGACGGCACGCTGCCCGAGGGCTTGCTAGAGGGCATCAACTGGCGGGGGTTCGGCGACCCGTGCAAGGAAGCCATCATCTTCCCCGTGCGCCCAACCAACGGCGACAACGTGCTCGCGTTCCTGCTCATCGGCGTCAACCCGCGCCGCGTATACGACGACGGATACAAGGCGTTTACGCGCATGCTCAACCGGCAACTCGCCACCTCCCTCGCCTCCTTCATGCTCTACGAGGAAGAGGTCAAGCGCAGCCGGGACCTAGCCGAGGCCGCAGCCCTCGAGCAGGAGCAGCTGACGCAGGAGCTGGCGATGCAGACGAGCCGGCTGCGGCGCATGACGGAGATGTCGCCGCTGGGCATGTACCTCGTCAGCCCCGAGGGCATCCTGCGCGAGGCCAACGACCGCTACTTCGAGATGACGGCGCACCCGCGCGACGACTTTACGAAATGTCGTGGATGGAGGTCATCGAGGAGAGCAGCCGGGACACGATGCGGGACGGGTGGCGTCGCCTGGTGGAGGAGCAACAGGGGTGGACGGGCCAGCTGCAGCTCAAGCCGTCGCCCTACTACCGGCCCGCGAACCTCGACGAGCCCATCGACTACTGGGTCCTGGCCACCGCGCAGCCCGAGCACGCGCAGGACGGCAGCGTGCGGTCCATCATGGGCTCCATCACCGACATCTCCCACCTCAAGTGGGCCGAGGGCCTGCAGAACCGCCGCCTGCAGGAGGCCGAGGAGACGCGCCGCCAGCAAAACGAGTTCATCGACATCACCTCCCACGAGATGCGTAACCCTCTCTCGGCCATCCTGCAGTGCGCCGACGACATCATCTCCACGCTCGAGGAGCGCCGCGGCACCGAGGCGAGCCCGACCCCGAGGACGTCGAGGGCTGCCTCGACGCCGCGCAGACGATTTCGCTGTGCGTCCAGCACCAAAGTCCATCGTGGACGACATCCTCACCGTGTCCAAGCTCGACTCCAACCTCCTCGTCATCACCCCCGTGCCCAGCCAGCCCGTGGAAATCATCCGCCGCGCCGTGAAAATGTTCGACCCGGAGCTGCAGGCCAAGGGCATCGTCATGATCCGCGAGGTGCACCCGTCCCTCGAGCAGATGCGCATCGACTGGGTCATGCTCGACCCCAGCCGCGTGCTGCAGATCCTCATCAACCTCATCACCAACGCCATCAAGTTCACCGCCGGCGTCCCCAAGCGCGCCATCACCGTCGCCGTCAGCGTCTGCAGCGACCCCCATGAAGATGAACATACCCGGTTTTCAGTACATCCCCACCAAGGCCACCAACCAGGCCGCCAGCCTCACCCTCAACGACGACTGGGGCGACGGCGAGATCGTCTACATCCGCTTCCAGGTCAGCGACACCGGCGTCGGCCTCACCCCGAGCAGATGCAGGTCCTCTTCGAGCGCTTCTCCCAGGCCTCGCCCCGCACCCACGCCCAGTACGGCGGTAGCGGCCTCGGCCTCTTCATCTGCCGCCAGCTCGCCGAGCTGCACGGGGCCAGATCGGCGTCTCCTCCCAGGCCGCCTCCGGCAGCACTTTTGGCTTCTTCATCACCGCCCGCCGCGCCGAGCGCCCGGACTGCGACGTGCAGATGACGGAGCAGCAGATCCGCCTCGAGCGCGACCTCGCCGACGCCGCCAGCCTCAACCACCCCATCGCCCCGCGCCGCCAGGATATCTCCTCCCCGGGCCCCGCCTCGGCCGATTTCGCGCCGCCCTCCGCGGAGGTCGTCCCCACCCCCGTCTTCGACCCCAAGGACCTGCGCATCCTCGTCGTCGAGGATAACCTCGTCAACCAAAACGTGCTGGTCAAGCAGCTCAAAAGGTCGGCTGCGAGGTCAAGGTCGCCAACGACGGCCTCGAGGCCCTCGCCTTTTGCGCGAATCCCACTTTTGCAAGCCCGACGGCGGCTGGCGCCTTTCCGTCATCCTCATGGACCTCGAGATGCCCAACATGGATGGCCTGACGTGCGTGCGCGAGATACGGAAGATGCAGGCTGCCGGTGCCATTGCCATTCACGTGCCCGTGATCGCGGTGACGGCCAACGTGCGCGACGAGCAGATTGCCACCGCGAGGATGGCGGGCATGGACGACGTCGTCTCCAAGCCATTCCAGATACCGAGCTTGCTTAAGAAAATCGAGGCGTTATTGATGGATAGTGCAACTTCTTATTTCGGCTAGCGTTTTCTCTTTTCTTTATGGTTTATGCTCTTGGTTTTTTACTTGTTCGTTTTCCAAATCTGCCCTTTCTGTGTTTGCTTATTCCATCCGTCTACCCTACTCGTGAGGTTTTCTTACGTCCCCGTCTTCATTCTTCTTCTTTTCTTTGTCTAGTACTAGCAATCCCTTTGAACGACTTAGCATACCCATGGAATATGTAAGCGATGCCAACTGTCAGGCGTTTTCAGTCATACTATACAGCTGGGGACACACAAAAAAGGTAACAAGGAGTATCGGAAAGAATAAACACCCATCGCTTCTCGATACCTCGTATCAAAGAAAAAAAAGTCCATCTTTGCCAATCAAATTGTCGTGCATTGCTTTCCTCCCCTAGCACCCGAACCATCGCACACGAGGACGCTCTGGTTCTTTTCCTGCGAAGACACCGCTACGTCCAGCGCCGGATTAAAGGCGAAGAAGTTGGCGGGCTTGAGACTCACAGTCAGCCGCTCGGCCGGCATCACGGGCCAGTCCTCGATGCGGGGTTATGCGTAGACCCAAACGTAAGCCAGACAACGATATCGGCGTTGCGTACCACCGAGGCATCGCCTTCTTCGCCCTGCCTACGAGCAATGGCCGACGCTATCCCGCCACCGCCGGTCGACTGCAGGGTATAGCGGCCCGCGGCGAACCTCTCCTCGTCGGAATAGCGCGTGACCCAGACGGCGTGGGCGCCGAATTCCGACCGCTTCGCGTGGAAGGAGGTGGGATGGGCCATGATCATCTGGCTGTAGTGGGGGTGGATCTTGTAGCCAATGGGTGTGCCGGTGGTCGGGTTGATGACGTTCTCGTTGATAATCTTGAACGTGCGGTTGGTGGCGAAGCTCAAGTCCAGCCCCGCCTCGCGTTCCACGACGGTCGAGGTAGTCGTATACCCGGTGCCCAGCGGGTTGTGGACGGCCGGGTCGTCCAGAGGCATGGGGTGGGACTCCTCCACCAGGAGCGAGTTGGCGTGCCCGTCGAGGCTAGGGTCGATGCGTAGGCAAAACAGGTGCTGGTGGAACGGCGCGACGACGCCCGGCGCGATAATGGTCCCGTACGGCACCGTTGCGCCCACGTCGATGGGACAGGTGGAGAGGATGCCCGTGGCGCGGACCTCGTAGCTCATGGCCGCGTCCTGGCCAAAGTGGAAGGCGAACACGTACTCGTAGTTGCCGACGGTGATGATGGTTTGCAGGACGAGCAGCCGCGAGCGCGTCACCACGGCGTTGCCGGTGCGGAAGTTGGTGTGCTTCCACAGGATGCCGTCGTCCTGCTCGTGGCAGCACACGACGTTGGGGAGCTTGAGGGGCTCCCGGTGCTCGTGTTGTGCCAGGCGTCGAAGTACTTGATGTGGCCGAGGCAATCGCACCCCAGCTGCAGGTTGTTGGCGTTGATGCCCGCGCCGTCGTCGCCGAGATCGAAGGCGGCCTTGCGGGTGTACGGGGATCGCGGGTCGCCGTACGGCACGAACATCTCCGCCAGGGACAGGCGGTAAAATAGGCTACGGCCGTCGTAGCGGACGTTGTGGAGGGTGAGGCCCTCGCGGTAGTTGAAGCCCACGTGCATTTCCCACTTTTCCCACTGGAGAAGGTTGCCGACGACGCGGAACGAGGGCCCCTCCGGCTGGCTGACGTGGTAGGGTTTGGTGCTCGTGCGGGGGCAGGCTGAGGTCCGGGTGGTATTCCATGGAGCCCGCCGGGTGGTCGATCTTGCGGCGGTCAAACGGGCGCGGCTCGTTGTGTATTCTCTGGTGCTCGGACGAGGGGATGTAGTAAATCTTGGTCACCTCGAGGGCTTCGGATACCTCGGCGCAGAGATCAAGGGGTACGCAAAGCAGTTCGAGTCAAGGTGCTCCGATAGGCGCATGTAAAACCAGCACTAAGATCCCATCAACCATTTTGTTAGCGAAGGCGTTATTTTTCCTGTCCCACTCGCATGTTTGCTGCCATTCTTGTGGAGGGAGGGCGGGGTTGGACTTGTCAAACCATGGTGATGCGTTGGGCCATGTCCTCCATCCCGTCGGTCGCGTATGACCATGGCTCGACGCAGACCGTCGCTCCCTCGGGCAACTCGAGTTTCCGAATCTCGGCTTGAATGCGCGCGTCGGCCAAGCACACGGCCTCTACCTGTTGCATGAAGTCTGGGTCGATAAACGTGTGTTTTCCTTCCTGAACCTCTTCAGAGAGGACGGTGCCTTTGTCAAGATTGACGATGAGGTCAACCAAAATTCTCCGGGGGCCATCCTCCTGCTTGCTCTTCAGAAGCTGGACAGAGGCACATCGGGGCGGAAGGGATGCTCCGGAGACACCGGCTTTTTCCTGTTCAAGAAAGACGAGCGCTTCATGCTTGGGCGGCTCTCTCAGGGTGATGGCACGGAAGTTCAAGTCACATCCGGGTAGATGCTGTCGGACAATCTCCGCCGCCTATACAGATCAAAGTCAGTTTTGAATGCGTACCTTGGGCTCCGAGATACTCTCAATCACGTACCTCGGTGATCTCCCTCGGTTGCAAAGGGTCAAAAGGATGGATGCTTCGCGTCATGGTTCTTGCTCTCGTGCTGGTTCTGTAATTCTTGTTTGCTCAACTTCTTCCTCGAGAGGGGAGAACCACCCCCAGTTATATATGCGCGTCTGTGCTTGTGTGTGTCTGCTCCTTCAACGCCATAGGCATGGATCCGGCAGGCGACCGGTCACGCGCTCCTGCCGAAGCACCAGGCTGCGCGGGCAACCCCGGTACGGTACGACCATGACAGCATGGCATATAGTGTGGAATACAATCCAGCACTGAGACTACCTTGTCCATCCCCGTATTACGGAGAGCAGCACAAATTCGCGAGAGGGAAAGAGGAATTATCGGGGAGTCTTACCTATGCCGAGTTATGGGAGATTCCTAGTCACCTTGTTTTTTTCTTCTATCTTCCTCACCATCACCTACTCTTCGCTTTCCCTTGTAAGCTTAGGCGTACGTGGGGGACTGTAGGTCTGTCTGACTGAGGGGACTGTGTTGGTCGAGAGACTTCGATGATCGATTAGTCATTGTGCGGAGAATCAGTTCCAACCCCTCTGAGAAACGTCGGCCGTCTTCCGTCTAATTAGATATTCTTTTATTCCTAATCCTCAAGCCTTCTTCTTCCTGGGAGGATCTTCTACTTGCTCGCCCTAGTTTGATCCAGTACTTTATGAGCCGAGGGTACTGTCTTCCATGGCAGATATTTCCTGCACTTTGGGTAATCCTCGTGAAAGGTATCCGTCAATAATTCTACCAAAAGAGGTCTCGTGTAATTCAATATCCAACTTACTTATTAATGCAAGAGGACTACGTGGAGCCTCAGTAAGCTACGGCAGTAGGCCCTCATGCTAGTTGTTAGTAGGTATCGCAAGATTCCTATGGAAACCGTAGGAACGCCGTGCCTTTGCCGGGCAATTAGTAGCAAGAATGATCATCATTGGTTACGTCAGGTATCGTAGCATGTGAAGAAACCTCATTCATGCCGGAAATCTACGCTGCAGCAGACATCCCCGAGTTGCCTGCCGGCCGGAGGGGATGCACCGGCTGCCACGCGGAGGCAGAGTGGGGGCCCGGCCCGCGTCATGCGCGATCCGGTTGGCACAAAGGGACCGCCAAGGGCAACACTGACTCGACTCGATCTAGGGAACAGAAGAAAAAACACAATCGACTCGAGCGGTTTCTTAACGCCATCAGCTCACGCCTAAACAGGTGGCGATTTGTCTTAGCGAGACAGTCATTCAATTTTAGACGAATCGGATGGGGGTTTCTGCAACTGGAGGCCGCTTCCCGTGGCTAGCTACGATTTCTCCTCAGTTCCTCCAAACATGAAGGCAGGCTCACGCGGAGGAAGACGCGGCACTTGGGCCTCAGCCGCCGGGAATGGATCTCCTCGCGAAACGCCCGCTCAACAAAATCCCCTGCCGCTCTACGGGAAGACCGTCGTGAGCACCTTGCCGTAATCGGCGTAGGACAGCCCCATCTTCTCGATGTCGTAATCGTTCCAGTACCCGCCTCCGCCAAGCGGAGATCTTTGATGCCATCCGGCAAACCTGCTCTGGGCTTGCGAAGCAGTCACTCCGTAGACCGGCTTCGAGTCGTTCACGACCCAGAGGAGGGGCACCACCTTGATCCCTAATCCCGATTGCCAATTGCCCGGGTCGTTGTTCGCCCCGCCGTCGTAGCACTGGAGGTACACCCGATCCACGAGGAAGTCCGCCTCCTGGAGGCCCGAGTTAAGCTGCGAGGTGACCGAGACCCAGAAGTTGCCGTTCGTGTACGGCGCAATCGTGTACTTGTATCCCATCTCCCCAACATCCTTCCAAAGGCCACCGTGGCAGGTACTTGATAGAGGGACTCATCATCGTTGTTGACCGCGTCGAGCGACCACGCCTCCTTGAGAGCGGCAAAGTTGCGATACAGAGGGGTATCAGCCCCGGACCCGGACTCGTCATCAGGTCTTGCACGTGCTGGGAGTTCATCGAGATTTCGAGCCTGTCGACGCCCGTTTCGCCTTCTTTAAACGATCGGACCTTTTCTGCCAGCGCATCGCCGCCTACGTATTCGCCCCCAGAGGCGATCACCACATCCTCGCTACCGGGGGTATTGGAGTAGTACTTGATGTCCCCGTTGTCGAGGATGCCGACGCCGAACATGATGAGCGTGTTGAACCCCGATGTCTTGAGCGCCGTGGTGTTGGATTTCATCACGTCCTTGAATAGGAAAATGCTCCGGATGCTTTGAGCGCAGGCATACTGGATATAGAGCTCTAGGAAGAGTACTCGTGCTATGAGGCGAGGCAGCATCGCGTGTGGCTTTGCGTGCTTGGTTCTCCTGGGTCGCGGTTTCAGGCGCAATGGGGCGAAGGGGAAGTTCTTGCGCCTCGCCTCCGCGAGGGGATAGGCGCTGGGCTTGAGTAGTTATAATAGCCCTCCAAACGACATGGTGCGTGTACTGGCTCAATTCTGGTTCCGTGGCTCCGCACTACATATATATTTCTCTTCCATAAAGGTGGGGTAGCGAATGGTTTCTACTGCTGCGCTTTCGGGTAATAAACGAGAAAGTGATGAGAGGATATGGATTGGTGGTATATTAGAATACGACTTTGGATTCCAAACCAAGGTAGATTGCTCGGCCAGGCTAATCTCGCCGTCCCGTTTTCATTGTGGATGGCAGACGTCTGGGGCTTTGGTGGATATTGCAGAACGCATCATACAAATGGCTCGTATGCGCATCAAGAAAAAGGAAGAGAATGTTCGTATATTCGATGTATTTTTTTATTTTTTAAAAAGAAAAAAAAAAGGCCAAGAAAAAGGGGATTTGTTGGTTTCCTGTCAACCCAGAATTGCCTTGTCTTTCTTCAGCACTGAGCACGTCCGTCCTGCCAAGCGAGGGGTGAAGGAGGGCGGCCACTGTGTTTGTCTCTGTCGGTCCAAGAGTGGCAAGTGGGTGACAAAAAGGAGGCACCGCAAAACAGCTGCAACCCACTATGGTCGAGGGTACAGGGGGCATTGGGTGGGAACTGGGCAAGCTTAGGTGGCAAGACACCCGTTCTGGTGGTCAAGGGTATTTTGCGGTGCCTCTTTTTTTGTCACCCACTTGAGTGGGTTAGTCAGATTTTTGGAACTCGCTGCCGTCATTCGAGGGACCGTGTGGGTCTCGATTCCCAATCAGCCGATTACCTAATATGCCGTCGTCATTTTTATACCGAAACTAGCCGTTTGCAAAGGGCATCAGGCCTCAAAATGTCAAGCCACGGTATCGGGCCTGGGAGATGTTAAGTAGCCTGTATGAAGGCAAGCGTCGATTAATTCATCACTATTTGAAGAGCTGTATGAAGGAGAAATTGATGCTTAGAAGGGTGGGTATTGTCTTAGAAATGATGGATGTGGAATGATGGTGGATCCACGCGATCGTTGTGGTCGAGGCAACACAGTCCTGTGAGTTGGACCCTTCCCCAGGCCGCAGGCCGGAAGAGTAAAATTCCCCATTTTGCGAAGTTTTTTTTTTTTTTTTTCAGCTTCAAGGTACTTCAGAATAACATAAAATTCCTCTTCCCTACAAACCCTTTATCCCCTACATCATTTCTCGTATGTGCCCGTGCGGATGACCTCTTCGTCGGTGCCCGGAGAAAATGGCGGGCCGCCAGTATGGAAAGCACCGGTTATGCTTCGGTCAAACACAGCTTGACCTCCACGGTCCTTCTTATTGAAGCAACACAGTCAAGACGGCGGCAGACTCCTGGTCGGGCTCTTTGGATCGACAAAGTGGAATGGTTTATGGAGAAATGGGCGGAATGAGGGAAATGGATGATGGAGATGTGATTATTGATGAGAACAATGTTCCCAGAAGGACAACCGTTCCAAACGAAACGAGCGTTATCGAACTGATACCATCAACAGGGTGCTACAGTCAGCCCGACCAGCAACACTTTTCATCAATGCTCCTTCCAATAGACTTAGCCTAGTGTAAATGAGAGTTCTTGGAGAGGAAGTATCCCCCTCCCGAACCTTCCCCGAACCTTCCCCGAGCCGAGAGACGACATGGCGTGCTGCCTGCTAGCAAGTAAGTGATGGAGCACCCAAGCATCCATGGGTCCTTCCCTTGATTATCCGTGACGAGCGGGGTGGATGGATGGTGGATGTTTGCAGTGTTTACCTCGACATCTCAACCTCTCCAATTCACATACCTTTCCGAACCCCGCAACAGCAGCATCGATTCTATCAACAAACACCATTAATTTCATCAATAACCATCGATTCCATCAACAACTAGCAACCCCTGTTCATATTCTATCTGTCATCATGCCTCTCCAACAGCCTAATTTTCAGCGGATTTCCGAAGATCTGGTTGCAGCCGGCCGAGGGCTGGAACTCTGTGCAAATATGCCGGCTATGCAGCAGGGCCAGGCCATCATTGACGCCATCAACGCGCTGGGCCGGGAGATTAAGGAGCTCCGCCACGAGACGAGGGACCAATTTCGAGTTATACACGAGCGCCTAGACAAATTGACAATCGAAATGCGAGCAAGGTATGTATGACGAGGGGTATCCGTAGTGTCGACATCTCAGTCTCATTCTAATTCGTATCTACTTCTCCATAGGGACGCAAACTGGCATGTCCGGCTAGCAAACAGTAGACTCGTAACTGAACGAGACCGAACTCTTGAGCCTCTCCACTCAATCACTACAGGGGATCTGATCCCCGATTTTCCCCTGACGTGCGATGATATTCGAAGGTTGACTCGTAAGTATAACCGCCTTGGCTAGAACGATTTCATTACCTGGCTCTAATTGATGAATTGGTAGGTGATGAAGCCGACGGAATCCTGCTCCATCTCGGTCACAACATGAACGGAGCCACAGTCGCCGCCAAACGAGGCCGGATCGAGAATTTATGCGGCCTTTACCCAAGGTTCTAGAGGTGAAGAGTGGATACCAGTGTCGATCAACTGTTTTTGCCCCGACGAACACTATGGTTTACAGGTCTTAGTCTAGCGCATCATACAGCCACGAGGCGAGGTTGACTTGTGGGTTGGATTGTTTTGGGCCGTGAGCGTGCTGCAGCGAAAGCGTCACCGCGCCGGGCACAACCTGGCAGCGACGTCACGATAATTCTCCGCCACTAGTATGGCCAACGCTTCTCACCGTGGTTCGACCTGTAATGTCAGGTCGCGAAACCGGATCCCAGTTAGTTAGTCTCTCAAGGTAAGGGTATCCCGTTTTGCTTTTCATCTTCGTGGTAGGTTCATTCTGATTCTCGGTAGCAGTAACTTAGCCTAGTCACTCTAATAATAAAGCGCGTTTATCACTTCTTTCACATAGCTATCATGCTTGGTGTTCCGAACTTGGGCTCCTCCACTATACGCGAGATGGTCCTGGGGTCATTATGTTCTATTACGCCAGAACGCCAGCTGCCCCCCTTCCTTACCATTTTCAACCGACCTTCCCACCTTTCGCCCCGCCCTTTCAAGATCTCTTTGTGGCCTGTTAGCTACCGCCGTGGTTCGAGGCCGTGACCTCTTACTTTGACTTGCTTCTCAGGCTGGTCGCCCTAGCTTTATCCTACACTTCCTCACTTGCCCCACCCTTGCCCAACGGCTTAGCCCTCGATTTCTAGTGATACTTTTAAAGTTCTGCTGGTGGGCGACGGAGTGCCGTTGTAATGCCGTCCAACTTCTAGGAAGGACCTCTTTGTGAAATGAGGGTCCACGCTGGGGTCGATTAGCCCGAAGCTGAGCTGAGCGTGACCTCGTGAACCAGCATTCAATTGAAGCTGAGGGATGGCACGTGAGAATGAGATGCCTTGTCAAGAATGAGGAGGCATTCCAACTCTATCTCGGTCCCAAGCACCGCGCCATTTAAAGCACGATACCCTTGGTCTGCTTCTTCTTGCTTACGTCCAAGTTACTGATCATGAACATCCAGCCAAAGCAGAGAGTAAAGACGGCAACACCCGCCGCAAGCATGCGGGCCTGGCCATATCCATAGGCTTCCTGGATCGCCAGACGCTCGGGGCTGCCGACAGGGTAGGCGAGCTGGGCGGGCAGGCTGGAGTAGATGGTGGTGATGTTGGGAAGGGCGGACTCGGGCAGGTTGCGCTGGAGGGCGGGGAGGAAGGTGTTGGTCCAAATGGCGCCGGAGATGGTGTTGCCGACGGCACCACCGAGAGTTCCCGACACGTAGAGGAAGGCCAGAACGGCGGCGACGTGCTGGTGGTCGACGGCGGCGAGGACGGCGAGCTGAACGAGGAGGATGAAGACGCTGCCGCCAATGGAGATGAAGATTTCGCACATGATGATGTAGCCAATGTGCACGTTGGGGCGGCGGAAGTAAATCATGAGGCCGAGACCAAAGGTGTAGATGGGCACGGTGACGTAGAAGAGCCACTTGAAGCGACCGGTGCGGCGGATGAGGTAGCCGACGATGAAGAGGAGGACGCCGGACACGACCTGGAAGGTGCTGTTGACGTAGCCGGCCTCGGCGATGTCGAGGTTGCAGACGACCTGGAGGAACGAGGTAAAGTAGCTGTTCCAGCAGTAGTAGGATACCTGGTAGGTGGCGTCGATGAGGCACGCGCCGATGACGGTGCGGTCGGTGAGGAACTCGTGCTTGAGGAAGGGCGAGGGGGCGAGGTAGATTTCGTAGAGGCAGAAGGCGACGAGGAGGAAGAAGCCGACGACGATCATGGCGATGATGTAGTCGGTCTTCCAGCCGTTGGGCGCGGATCGAGCGAGGGTGAAGGGGAGGAGGAAGATGGTGAGGCCGCCTGCGAAGAGGATGACGCCGGGAGCTATGATGATGGAGAACGTTAGCAGGTGGGGCTTGGCTTGGTGCGCGCCATGGAATTTCTTTCTTTTCTTTTTCTTTGTTTCGGCTGGAGAAAAGACTTACCATCGAATTGGATGATGCCGTGCTTGATGCTCTGCATCCACGTGCGACCGCTCTTCTCCTTGATGTAGAGGCCCTTTTGCTCCGCTTTGCGCAGGTTGAGCTTGAGGATGAAGAAGAGGGGCAGGGTCACGGCGGGGATGATGATGGCGAAGCTGCCGAAGCCCCAGCGCCAGCTGACGTTGTAGTAGAAGCCCTCGGCGGCCTTGGAGCCGGCAAAGGCGGTGATCATGTAGGGGACGAGGTGAAGGCGAAGGCCAGGCCTCGGTTCTTGAGGGAGGTGGCGTCGGCGGCGAGGACGCAGACGACGTAGATGATGCCGGCGAAACCGATCGAGTAGAAGACCTGCGGCGTGGTGAAATTCTTTTGTTAGCATGGACTAGACTTCTTTCTTTTCTTTTTTTTTTTTCTTTCTTGTGCTGTCTCGGAATTTGGTCTTACCTCGGCGGCACAGAACATGGCGAGGTTGTTGGAGCTGGCCATCAAGATGATTCCCAGGGTCGCAGAGCCGACCATGAGGAGGAAGCCTTCGGCACGACCCCACATGTCCAGAAGCTTGGCCATGGGGATGTAGACGGCGGACGTCATGGCCCTGGAGACGATGCCGATGACGGTCAGGAGGGAGTGGGATTGGAAATCACTGGTGACGAAGGGCACCAGGCTGTAGAGGACGGAGATCCTCAGGCCGTTGGTCAGGAAGATGATCCAGATGCTGCATGCGCGCGCGGGCGCCCGTCGTTAGCAAAAAAAAGAAAAGAAAAAAGGGACTGGGTCGAATATCACTCTCGAATGTGTGTGCTGCTGCTGGAAGGAACCTTACTTGATCAACAGGGCAATGAGCCACTTCTTGTCCCAGGCCAAGGTCATGGCCTCGATCTTTGGACACCGAGTTGGGCGTTGTGGGCGGGGGCCGCCTCCTTCTCGAGCTCGATGTCGATGGGGCCGTCGTCGTCGGCGGGCCGGATGGCGTCGTCGCGCGCGGCGGGCACGGCCTTCTCCGTGGCGGAGGGGGACTGGGGGCCGGCCGGGTCGGACGGCACCACGGTCGCCTCGACGGTTTTGGGGGCCGCGGCCCCGATGGCGGTCTTGAGAGTGTTTAGGATCGCCATGGTGCGCTTACTCACTCGAAACCCGGGGAAGATTGGGTCGGGGCGGAAGAGGAGAGAGGGGAGAAATGCACGAGGATGGGCGAGATGGGGTCAAGTCGGACACTCGGAATCTATGAAGGGAAGGAGAGAGGACCCGGGGGATCGGTAAGAGGTTTTTATACATGCTAGCGAGCGCCGACCTGCCCTCCGATGTCTGTCCTCCCTGCAAACGGATCATCGATTCGGGAAAGGATGATCAGATGTTTTTTTTTTTTTTTGCTTCGTTTCCCCAGTCCATAACCCACCATGCCTTTGTCCCACGCGCGTGCGCGAGACCCTTTTCTCCCCGGGGAACAGTTTCCCGAATAGGATTCTTACCGGGTGGGAAGACGTGCCATCGAGGTGGGAACATGGGATTGAACCGGTAGTTCCCACATTCCTTCCTTCTTGTTTGGCGGCCCCCACATCCTCATCCGCTTCAATGCATGTGTCTGGTCTGGATATTCGACATGGACGACAAGGACAAGGGGTGCATTGCGCGAGATTTTCTCACCTTTCGCACGGACGAAGTTGATGGGAACAAAAGAGAGAGAGAGAGAGAGAGAGAGAGATACAAAAACGGGGTTCCCAAGAGGTTGACGAATGCTCAATCAAGACATCGTGGTGTCGATCCTTTGACGGGGTTTGCACGCTGTCGGACATGGGGTCGACGTACTCACCGGACAAAATCGGGGCCCTGGCTTACGGTCGAGAGGGGCCGGAGGTCGCAATGGCTCCCCGCAGCTTGGGAAAACCCCAATGAGAGGTTGGGAAACAAAGGATAAAAGGGAACATGTCCATAGTAAAAAGAAAAAAATCTTCAAATATTGGAACCTCTGTCGTGGTGGCGGCGACTGGATTCTTGGCAGAGTACCAGTAGATTGGATCGGGATCATGAAGCATTACAGCGACAAGAACATCAATGGTCACCTCAAGTGCTTGGTCAACCGCAAGAGATCAATTGATCGACTCTCTCCTGGATCACGGCGAACAAGTCTATTGGCGGTCCCACCGCCGGGCTGCCCGCTATTTTCGCCGTTGGGGCCCCATTCCTGGGCACTAGACGGCGCCAGGATCCATCGTTGATATTGGCCCTGAAGGAAGAATCCAAGGGTGCGTTTTAGGCCCTGAGGATGAACCCATCTTATCAATCGGTGAACCTATCATTCCCCATCTTATCTGATGCCATTTGCGGCACCATTTGAACCCTCCACTCTCCCACTTCTTCCCTCCACTCTGGCGCCTTGGCCCTCCCCCACCACTCCCGCTCGAGGGAAAATTTTTCCTCTTCTATTTCTCTTGGCCTTGCGATGCTCATCTCATCTTTTCCTTCAACTTGGCTAGCCTCTTCCCAGATATTCTTGCACAGATATTGCCGTTTGGAATATTCTTCGCAGCTCTCCAGGCAGTCGCTTCTCATCTTCACCGAGAGGAGAGGAGCAAAGGCTCTAATGCGCTGCGTCGTTTATCTCGCCATGCGCGGCCATGAATGACAGCGCTCGATGCAAGGTTTTTCCCCATTTCAATCTCTCGTGATCCTTTTGATCAAGATTGGTGGGGGTAGTTAATTCGAGAGGTCGCAACCATGCCCTCCATTCTGTGGCCAAGGTTACACGCAAGGATGAGGAGAGGGGACGCCTTGCGAGTGGGGTTTCCCAGTCCACAATCATCTCCCTTGTCACGACGAGCCAAGAGGTACTGGAAACATCCCACCGCTACAGTTTGAGCACCAAGGCCGGAGAATCTTCTCCATGCCTTCCATTCCCTCATTGGCTTTTTTTTTTGGCCTTTTTCAATTTTTTTTCTTCTCTCTATTCGGCTATTCGAGCTAGCCAAGACTATTCTTCCTGAAATGCGTCGCGACATTGCCGACTTGGCTAGCGGACAAAACGATAGCGCCAACGAACGGCGCGCTGGTTCTTACAAAAGCGTGATAGAGAGTACATGTAGACCCTTGATGCGCAGGGTGGTTCCCTCGAATGCAAATACCATCCCAACGCGGCATATGCATACGAGAGAGAAAAACCCAGAAAAAAACGGAAAAGAGAAGCTCAAAGAATATCCTTCTCCCGGACAATGATTGGCAATTTAACTTGCCCAAGTAGTGGCGGCAGTGGGTGCCAAGGTGTGTAGTGTCGTGTGGCGGCCGGGACCGAAGGAGCTCGCCACCCACACCACTTCAAGGTTCCCTGTGCGGCATCGTCGTAGTATTCCCCGGCATGTAGAAATGACCACGACACTGCTCGGTCTTGGCGCTTTGAAGCGTCCGACATCGTTAGCCGCGGGATTCAACGTCGGCTGACACTCCGTCTTGGGATTAACGTTACTCATTGTTTCCCAAAATCAATTTTCTATGCAGACCGGTGGACAGGGTGCGAGGTTCTCTAGCACCACCTCTTCGTCTCTTCCATTTACCGAACACGCGTACTTTGGCTACCCCTGGTCGTCTTTAATTCTTCCAGTGTCCAATGATCGTTCCACTTGGAAGCCTATAGACAGAAGAGGATGCGTGCCGCGAACCATTTTCTTGTTCTATATACAAGAGTTCATGCAGGGTTGTTCGCCTTGGTGCAAGAGTCCACTTTCTGTCAAGATCGCAACGCCGAACCTCGGGGATCCTCAAGAGTGTATCGGGAAGGATTTCTCTAGATGATCAGTCGTCACGGTCGTACGCGGTGGTGCCTCGGACAGCCCGGGCTCCCTGATGATACCGAGTAAGTGTCCGCTAGCTCAACTTCCCTAGGTCGACCGTAGATGATGAACCTTTGATGAAGACAATTGAAGGCTCTCAGTGCGCAGGAAATGGCGCACCTACATCCTTCTTATTTACACTCTGCGAGGCAGATGCCCACCGCACTTATTCTTCATCTCCTAAGAAACATTGAATTCATTGTTGCTTTAGTCTCGCTATCAAGAAAAACAAAGAAAAGTCTTTCATGTCCGAAAGGAAAGAGTAAAAGAAAAAGACAATATTATTTATACAAGCGCGCCAATGTCCCATCCTTTAATCCAATCACGCCTCCTGTTTCCTCGCCATATCCCTCGCCCACTCCCTATCCTCGCGCTTCAGCTCCCTCTGCACGTACAGCGTCGTGACGAGCGCCCACACGCCCGCCCACACAAACGGCACCGTCCACCCAATAGTGTACGCGTAGTCCACGCTGAGCGTAAAGATCAAGATGGTGCAGAGCACCGCCATGGCCTCGGCGCCCACCGCCCAGAACACGCCGAGGCGCCGCAGCATCGCGCGGAAGATGTGGCTCGCCTCGTACCGCGTGTCCAGCGCCTCGCGGTACGCGGTGCCGCCCCCGCCGTCGACGGCGCAGATGTCCTCGACGAGGCTGTAGATGCAGGGCCGTAGCTGCGCGCCCTGGGGATGGAGGATATGCGGATCGGGGCGGGGCAGCGGAACACGCGGAGGATGTCGACGATGAGGAGCTCCGTGCCGAAGACGAAGAGCATGGTGGTGGGGGACATGGCGATGAGGCGGATGTATGGGTTCTTTTGAACGCTCCCACTAAAAGTCAAGAGTTGGTCAGTTGGCGGTGAAAAAAAAAAAGAAAAGGGGAAAAAGGAAGAAAAAAAAAGGAGTGATGGCCAAACTGGCTGTGGGGTATGAAGTCGTTGATATCCTGGGCGCGTCACTTACATGATAAGCTCAACCATGACAATCAACCAGGCCAGCGTGAAATTCCAATGGAAAAAGTCCAGATGCCACCTCCCCCGCGCCAATCACACGACAGTCGCTATCCTTCTTCCACAAGTTCCACATGCGTAAAAAGTATTCCAGGATACTCGCACCGCCAATCGCCGCCGTGACGATGCTAAAGACGGCATTCGCCGACAACTTCTGCCTCTCCGGCGGCGCTGCCGGACCCACGCCGTACCACAAGCCAAAGTACAGCGCGATCGGCATCACCACGGAGTCGAAGATGATCACGGACCACCACAGAAAGATGGACATCTTGCGCGTCCGGAGCGTGTAATTCAGCCGCGGCGGTTCCGCCATAAACACGGCATCGGGCCCGGGGACGGCTCCCCACCCGCCCCATCATCCACGCTCAACACGCCGTCGGTATGGGCTTGCTCTCCCACCGCCTGCGCCGTAGACACCCTCCTCTGGTCTTGCGAGCGCCGGCTCACGAGCGGCAACGAGTTGGGGGAAGTTTCCGAATCGGTCGGTGGAACGGGCCGTCGTAGCGCCGGTCGAACTCTTCGCTGGTTCGTCGGCCCCGCGCGTTCGGGATGTGCGTCGTGGATTTGCGGCGCGGCGTGCCCTGGGAGGAGCCGTCCGGTAGGTTAAACGCGACGGCGCTGTTGGGCTCTTGCATCGAGGCCCTGGGTGGGCGCGCCGCCGCCGGCGGAGGGTGGACCGGGCGTGGTCGTCGCCGAGGCCGGGCCGCGGTGGCGATTCGCGCGGAGTCGGATTCGTAACGTCCGGCATGGGGGTTATTGGTGCTGCGTGTTCGGGTGCATCGTGGAAGATGGGACTGGCGATCGATGAACGCCGACTGTCGATATCTTCAGTGAATTTCGTTGTTCCGACCGTCATGATTCATGTGGGTTTTGGGGGTGCGGAAGGTGGAAGAAGGTGGGAAGAAAAAAATACACAAGTAGCGATCAGCAGATATTTCCTTCTGCTCTCGCTCGGGAGGGAGGCGTAGTGCGCATATTTAGAACACGACACGGACCCGGCCGTGAAAATTGTGGAATGGGTGGGTGACGGAGTTGGATGGGTCTGGACAACATCTCGACGTCACGTTAGGATCGCCAGGAGTCTCCTCCCGGAGAAAAGAAACTATGTCATCCCCTCTTGGGCAAGGTTTGGCATCATTGCCGACCCAGGGGCTCACCTTCATTGGTCCAGGCGGGTTTACTTTTTCGCCTCATTATATAATAATTGTCTATGCTAAGCCAATGCAACTGCCACTGTGCTATGTTTCCTTCGACAACATTTGAAGACGATGACGCCCTGCCAAGAGGGGAGCAACGGTCTCAGAAACCATGGCACCTACCCTCTTCTTCTCTCCCATTCATAGAAGCTTCCGTGTTCATTGTACTTGCGTATTCTAACGGCTATATATCCTTGCACGGGTGAATTGAAATCCATAATTGAAAAGTTGAGACTGCCCCCGAACTTGTCTCCTTCGTCGCTCATCTCACAAATTCGTGGCAAGTGGGTTTGGCTCTCGAGCTCCGTCCATGACGTCATTGTGCCGTGATCCCCAGCTTCCTCCACCGTTCCACCGCCCTGCCCCTTTCTTGGACCGTCCGCTTGTCTCTCGACCCCTGGTTGCCTGTTTCCTTTGGTTTCGGTTGCTTTTCTTTTTCTTTCTAAAAAGGTATGGTGCGAAATTCCGCCTAGGTAGAACTCTCACGACGAACGCTTCAACTCTAGAGCTGTCAGAACTCGACCTAATGATCCGTGGCACAGGGCAATTGCTCAGAGCCGCATTCTTTGGAGCCAATTAACTACTTTAAGCTATCATAGCTCGTAAGCACGGAAATGTGGATTTCTTTCACAGACGTCTTGTGTTGTGGTGACTGAATGCTACGCCTACATGTACGCTCTAAACCCGCTTCATTGCTCCTCTTCCACATTCACTTACGAGCATTCGAAGCTTCAGCAAGCTCCCCGCATCTATTAGCCATGCCAGATGAGCCCGACACCCCTGCCCATTCCAAATCGTCAATCTCTTAGTCAACTGCCTATTTTGGTGCATATTCATTCTGGCTGTACCAGCGGCACCTATGCGGGGGCCCTGTTTCTGAAGGCTAGGTGGCCGGAATTTTGTAGTTCTTAGGCAAATTTCCGTCCTTCCTGGTGCATTGCAGCCCATAGTATGCACATCGGAGAATCCTCCGAACCCTCCGCGGCGCAATGTCGAGCATCCAACCAAAGTCCAGAAACCGCGATGCCTCCTCACTCTGCGGCCACTGTGGGTCTTCGGCGCTACTCGGGCGCCGAAGCAAGACACCGCCGGAACGGATGGCGGTCTAGAAATTCGAAGGATGATGATACCTACCGAGCAACATCGATATTTGACGGTTTGCCCAAATAAAAGAACCAGAAAAAATTAAGATTCAGAGAGCGAATTCATATGGTTTTAAGAGCATCCGACGGCATTTCTGCACGAGGTAGTGGTTTTGCTCTTGTCGCGTGCGTGTGTGTGTGTATGCAGTTGGTC
The DNA here is from genome assembly GCA_949357655.1 of Parascedosporium putredinis. Taxonomy (NCBI): domain Eukaryota; kingdom Fungi; phylum Ascomycota; class Sordariomycetes; order Microascales; family Microascaceae; genus Parascedosporium; species Parascedosporium putredinis. The sequence continues at coordinate 1,200,024 of CASHTG010000003.1, forward strand.
GTGTGCGTGGCCAAGACCCTGCGCCGACATCGGCATAGCGCCGCATGCGATGAGACGATGACAGCTCATGGCTATATGCGGGCTTGGGCGTGTAAGGCATGATCGCAGTAAATTACGAGGGAGCCCAAATACGTGCTGAACCTCCCTTCTGACTCCTCGAGTCAACTCAACATCTCTCCTCTCCCCTCCCCGATCAAACTTGCCACGCCGTGCACTGGACAAGGACAACTTTCAAACTGCAAACTGCCACCTTTAGACACAGGAGAGTTGATCCATACCCTTGCTTCCTCCAACGCCCCGTAACCGCCCTTCCAAACCCTTCAAACTTGTTCCCCACCGCAATTTTGCCACAATGAAGCACTGGGACGATTCAGGCGCCTTTGACTTTGACGATGACTACAGGGGAGGGAGCCCCGGCAACGGAGACCTGGACTACGATGACTCTTACATGGATGATGTCTTTGCCAAACCCCGTGGCATAGTGAACAAGGCGACGAAGAAGCAGGAACCCAAGCCGAAGCCGAAGCCCAAGGCCAAGAACGCAAAGGTCATCGCCGGCGCCGCCCCCACCGCTGCCACAGCCCCTGGCCCTGACGCTACTGCCGCCGGCCCCGTGGTATCCCCCAAGCCGAAGCCGAGCCCACAGAGCTCCCGACCCAAGAAGCAAAAGAAGAATGCCAAAAAGGTCGTGTACAAGATCTCCGAGCGGGAGCCTGATCTCTTCGACGACCCCGTCCTATGGGAGACCAGGGAGCGGAAGAAGATCATGGAGGCCAAGGCCGCCGCGGAGGCTGCTGGCGCGGGCCCTGTCCCGGAAGAGGCCGTAGAGGAGCAAAAGGACGAGCTGGCCAAGGAGGAGGAGGACAAGCAGGAGGACGACAGCGAGATGACGGAGGGCGCCCGGCGCCTGGCTGACTTTATGTAAGGCCTCTCTCGAGGCTGGACGGCACCCATCAAACGAGACGCATGCGACGAAACGCCCACGACCAAGTGGCCCCCGGTAAGTGTAACGAGTAGATCTCTTCCGACGGTGTGATGGGGTTTATGCTAACTATACTCGACCAGTTTCCCCCTTTCCCAACCCTTCACAAAGGATGAACTAGGTCCCTGTTACTGCAAAGAGCTCTCCATCTAGGTACCTCTTAGGTCATGTTATTCACACGGTTCAACATTCCACGAGGGTTTGGAGGGGAAAATACAAGATTGATCTCTAGAATAGTTGATGTGGGCTGATGCAAAGGATCTGTGTATTAGATTCGGTTGTCCCCTCTTACTCCTTCAAGTAGAAGAGGGTCTCACAGACTAGTTAGCACGTATATGACATGTTAAGTCAGTCCTTACGCACTTGTAGCTGTCACACCAACTCGCTTTGTAGATGTTGCTCCCCACTTTCCAGCCGATCCTTAGGCCTTGGCTGGCTTCGGACCACGACTTATTGATCAAAGCCACCGGCTAGGATATACCAAAAGTTTCACAAGCCACTGATGACAGGTTGGAAGCTGGTTACTGGCTGTTAGACCACCAAGATCACGCATGAACGTCACTATATACAAGAGAAAGTATGCAAGTTGATTGAAGTGTATTAAAGATTATCAAAGAATGTGGTATCTTGAACCAAGACTCGCTACCCCCTCGTACAGTTACCCCTGTACACTGATTTCCATCTCCGGCAGGGACGCAAATGCGTTGACTTGATTTGCTGCGCTTTAGGGACGACGATTATGGTTCGGTTCGCCAGTAAGTTGTAAGGTTGAATGCCCGGTTTAGCCGCTAGTTACGCGTGGTAACTCGTTTAAATGGGAAGTCCTCCCGTGACTTCGCCGGCGCCGGGAACCTTGACGGGGATCTCGAGGGGAATATTGACGGGGACGACGGCATTGGGTATGTTGAGAAGCTTGTTGGGGTCGAGAGCGTTGTCAAGACCGAGGGCGCGGCGTACGATGCCGCTGCCGGCGCCGCCCACAGATCCGGCGACGGGGCCGATGACGGAAGTGACAGTGTCGAGCAGGCCGAGGGCGCAGCGGCGGCGACGGTTGCCAAGAGGAGGGTGGTGACGGAGAACTTCATCGTGGTGATGGGTACGGGTTGGTGCTGCGAAGGCGGGAGGGAGTAGATAGGAAGCGAAAGCGAAGAGCTTGAGTAAAACGAGAGTTGAGCACGGTTGTTGTACAAAAAGATGAAGACGGGCTGGATTAAATGGTGCTTGGAGTTGGATATCTGATGAGGGGACGTTTTTGAGCGGGGAGAGACATCTTTTTATATACGCCACAGACTCTCAGGATAGCAGGACCGTCACCGCATAGTTTGGCTGCGTTGGTCTTCGTGGAGAGCTGGCGAGCCTTTGATTACGATCATCGTCGACGCCATCACTCCCATCCGCAACGCGGACACATCGACAACTTCGAGTGAGATGGGGAGGGCGTTGAGGGCGCCGGTTTCAATGGCGTCTTTGCAACATTTCATTGCGTTGCTTTTGTCCGGGCGCCGATCCTCAAACCTGCGCGGTGCCCTTGGTCTTGTTTCCCGTTTTGTTTTTCGAACATATACATACAAACCTTTGCACTCGCCGGGGCGCCGATGGCTTGCCCCTCAAAAAGCGCCTCGAGCTGGCGTTCCGGTTTAGGGAATGAGCGCACAAACCCACTTCGGCGGCTCGGCCGTTCTCCTCCCATCGCCGACGCAAGGACGGCCAGGGGTTTGAGTGACCTTGAGACGGCGTGCGCGATGCGGCAACGCAGGTCGTTCGCGCGCTCTTGCGCTGGGGTAGGCAGTGTCACCCGGACTCATGGCGCAAGGATCGACGGAGGCAACGTCGGGATAATACTTCAGCTCAAATAGGTACGGATGTAACGTGCTGGATACCCTGCCAAGGGGGATAAACCAACTCACTCAAGCCTGCCAACACATCTCTTGACATAGATAGGTATGAGGACAGCTACGGGATTGGGTGTAGAGAATGACCACCTCGCGGTCATTTAAGGTAGAGGCGAAAGGGCAAGGGCCACAAAGGAGATGTCTTACTCCCATCTCCTCCATTTTTCATTTCTTTTTCATCGCCTTTCAAAAGCCTCAACGCCAACTTGGCCAGTGACAAGACAAGAACCCGAGATCAACTGGCTTGATAACACCGGTTTCAGCCTTAATCTGGCGTCTTGGACTCATGGAATGTGGGGGTTTGGTGATCGGCAAGACACCAATTCCCAGCTCAGAGGTTAGCCTCAGGGGTCCCCACGCCCTTTCGCATGGCGCCATACGCCCCTGCCATGATGCATGCCACTTACAAGTGAAACACCCACGCTGAACATTGAAGTTCCTGAACGGGTTGACAGCGCGCTGGGTAAGCGCACTTAAGAAATTTAGAACGCGGGGCTTTTTTGCCAGGTGGCCGTCACGGACGAACAAGTCTGCGACCACATCTGGAAAGCTATCGGAGATTAGTGGCGGGCGATCGACAGATGCACATCGCTCTGCCCTTTGGACCCAAACTATCGAGCGGATGGAGAGGGAGTTCTGGGAGGAAATAGGGACGCTACGCTACCAAGATTTTTGTCTACGTGGGGTAATAAACGTCCGAGTAGAAAACCGGGTGAAGATGACGGGCGAGGAGGGCAAAGGGAAAAGAAAAAGAAATTCGAGGGAAGGGAAAAATACAAAGGCAAAAGATAATGAAATTCTCCCGAACCTGAATCGAACAGGTGACCCTCTGATTGAACTGTTGCCATTACAGTCAGATGTCATGAACCAACTAGACCATCGGGAGTTTGTTCCATTGGATGATGTGTTGTCGAGTGGATATCGTCCTTTACATTCGATCCAGAATGCGGGATTTTTCGTCATTGGTGAAGTATTTCTCAACGAGGCCCTAAATATCGGTCGGGGAAGCTCACTGGCATCATTGTGTAGTCTTGTCATGCGCAGTGCAACAGAGTCCAGGTCGTTTCTATCTCTGTAAAATCTAGTAAACCCACGTGTGCGCAATCTCCACACAACATAAAATTCTGGTGCTTTTCAAGTCTCAATCAATTACTACATTATATCGGAGGGTTATATTGTCTTCATGTGCTACTCTGCGCATGTTCGAACCAATGGCCTCTCTAGCATGTTTAGCTGTGTCCAGAACGTTGTTCCTCCAGATGCTATTAGATAGTTTGCCCGGCCATGACGCCGACAAACCAAGCCCTCAAAAATGAGGTTACGCGGAGAGTCAAGTTGCACGATGAGGACATGGAGTTTGCGGATTGGCGGATGTCGGCGAATTGCTACGACAGCGCCACTTGCCACAAGGCGCCGAAAGCTCCTCTCATGACGGGACTTGTAGTGGCCAAGCCCTCGGAGGCTTCAAGACATCAACTCATGTGCCCCGGGCCTAGTCTATCGGCAATAGCCCCGGAGCCAATCTTGCAAGCAGAAATAGCAAGGGTCCGGAAGTACCAAGTGCCACTCTCCAGCATATGAACCCCACCCCTCGTGTTGCTTGACAGCCTCTGCCGACTTCCGTGCCAGCCACCTTGGTCCTCTAATTATCGAGCTCAATAAGAATCTTGCCTTTCAAGCCTCCTAATGGCACTTCGAAAATGATGGAGCGAGAACTGCGCTCCTCTGCGCATGAGTCGCCCCCTTTCTAGGTTCCAAAGCCATTGAATGCTTGTAGACTCTTAAAGACAAGCTTGACCCCATCTCAAGGCTGGTAAAGACTGTTGAGCAGACTTTCTTTCTACCCATCTTGGGATTTTAAGGCCTACTGACTCTCTTTATCTCTCTCTGCCTTGGCATTGCTCTCATCTTTTCGCACTGGTTGATAAAACGAGCATGCAGAATGTAGATCACCTAAACCAAGGTCCCTCTCCACATTTACGCACGTTCAATGACCAAAATAAGAAGAAAACAAGAAGGGAAACAATTGTACGGCGTTGAAAAGCGATCAATTAACCCATTTGGTCGATTCTCCCTGAAAGAGATAAGCGGCATCGGCAGTGCAGGACCCTCTCCGACGAGCCAGGCATGAAGAAAATCCCCTGGAGCGAGAAGCTGCGCCGTTTCAGCCGATATTCTACGTCGATTTTCGCCACGATTACGCGCCTGAGCCACTGCCAAGCTTGGTCGCGCGGAGGAAGGAATGTCGCATCGCGGATCCTTGTGGGCCTGTCGTGGGCCTGACATTTGCCTTGGATCGCCCCAAATCTGGCGGTAAATTTCCGGGCGATGACGGGGTCAGGCGGAGACGTAGGGGACGTGCAGGTTCAATGTTTGTAAAAAAGGTTCAATGACGAAGGTCGACAGCTCTTTCTTTTTCTCCCTGATAATAATTCTTGCTATCAACATCGTGAATCACAAAAATCACCACCTCCTCTAATTTTGTAGTCAACTTCTATTTTGCCCTTCTCACAACCGAGCCTACTTCAACATGATCACTAAACACGCCCGCGCTCTCGGCGCCGCCCTGCTCGCCGCCCTCGCCCACGTGGTAGTTGCCGAGCAGACAACCCTGGTACGCCTTGGCAGCCAGCCATCATTCCCAGGATGGGGATTCCCTCTTCCAGACCCTACTCCATTGTAAACTATAGCTTTTCTTACTAACGATATCCCAAAGAACGTATGGGTCCCCTTGGTCCCCGAAGACAATGCAGGGCCGTATTACTCTGCTGTGGTGGCGGTAGTCAAGACAGTCGTAAGAGAGAGCCCCTCCCTATCCTTTAGGAAACCAGACTCTAGATAGAAGATATCAAACGTCCCCATCTGGTTGAAGTAGAGCCGCGGACTGCTAACCGTCCTTCCCGACCCACAGACGAACCAGCAGACTGTCATCGCCCTCGGCTGCAAGACAGAGGACTTCAACTCAAGGGAGTGTCCCCGTGGACGGTCACCCTCGGACACGACAGTAAGCAGCAGACCCTTCCCCGGAATCCGACGTGGAGGAATTTGAACTGACAAGGGTGTGCCATAGCCTTCCGCTTCTCCATGGATAATGAAGCGCAGTCAACGCTCGACTTGTAAGTCCAGCCTCCAGCTCTGAACCCCACCCGCGTAAAGGAAAATGGCTAACTCTTCGTGCAAGGCCCCAACTTGTGGAGTGCACCATGACCGGCTGCCCAAGCGCCACAGTTGCGACATGCACATCGGTATACGCGGACACTGCGTCGGGAACTGGTCTCGTGACATCCACCTCGACGCTGGGGAGCGAAGATATCAACTATCACTCCGTCACCCTCGGTACGCCCATCCCCGATGAGACGACGACGATATTGTGCGGAACCAGGACTCCAGGTGAAACAGAGACTTCCTCTGCGGATGAGCCAAGCAATACCGGAACCGACGGCGATGATTCCGACAATGCTGCCTCTAGGGCTGGCGGCTCTTGGGTGGCGCTGGCTGGTGCGGTGGTTGGCCTGTTGATTTGAATGCTCAGTGTTGATGAATCGCGTGTCTACGGGAAGAACTAGCTAGTTTAACGTCTTTCGTTTCAAATACCAGAATTATACATTCAAGATCATGGCGTCTATAGCGAGCAGCTCCTACTCAAAGACTTGAATCCCTACTAAATCCGGGCCCCATGTTTCCCCGGCACCGTCCCAAACACCACACTATTCCCGCTGCCCGCCTCAAAGCCATCCAGCTCAACCATGACCCTTCCAGCCTCGAACCAGTCATTCCCCGCCAACGGCAAAGCCCACCGCTTCTGCTTCCCTCCGTTGACGCCGATGGTCACGTTCCTCGTGTTGGTGTCCCACCCCCAGGCCCCGGCGAACGCGTAGTCGTAGTTGATAAAGTCCAGCCCGACAAACTTCTTCCCGCCGCTCGCGGCCGTGACTCCTCGAACTTGACCGTCACGCCCGCGCCGAAATTGCGGATAACGGATCCGGCGGGGGCGCATGCTCCTTCAGCGCATTTTTCTAGCCTCCCGCTCCCGGAAATCGAGACGTGCTCGCCTTCTGCTACGGAATAGTAGTCGGTCGGCTGCAAGCCCGGGGCTTCCTCGATATTGTTTAGTATCCAAATCTTCAACTGATGGCCCGCGAGCTCAAACTCCTGAGCTCCTAAGGCACCGTAGTCCACCGTTCCAAGATCTTGCCCTGCCCAGATATCCCGGGCGGTTGCCGTATTGATCCCGAGGATGCGGCCAAGGTCTAGCGTTACCGCTTGCGTTGCATTTCGCCAGTTGGCAAGACCGACGACCCTGCGTCCCTGCGAAAGATCCCCGCCCATAGGTCCCATTCTTCTTCGGTGTTTCGAAGCACGAGCTCGGCGGCCTTGCCGAGGGGGTCTTGGTTGATGGCGATGATTTCCTTGTTGGCTAGAATCTCGATGGACTCGGTTGGCGTCACGTCGTCGGCGAGGTCCGCCCCGATGAGTAGAGGCGACTTGAGCAGCGCCCAGAGGCCAAAGTGGAAACGCTCCTCCTCGTGGGAGAGGCCACCGAGGCCGACACTAGGCACGGAATTAGACTGGTCCGTTTCTTTGTCGGGGCTCTGGCAGCCGCCACCCATGACGGTGAAATGAAACACACTAGAAGAGGGACTCACAGGAGCATGTCAAGATCCGCAAACGCGCCTGGGCGCGAGTAGCGGGCGTGGGGGATAGCCTGGTTGACGATGCGCCAGATACTCCGCCAGCTATCGTAAATGTCGTTGCTCATCCTCCACGTCTGCCCGATCGGAGCTGCCCTGTTGTAGCCACGAGTTTGGTCATTACGCTGCCTCAGTTCACGGCGAACTCCGAGAAAGACTTACCACTGCGGGACGTTCTTCCCGATGCCCCATTGACAAATCCAGTATGCGATGTCGCGCCCCGTGTTTTTAAGCATGGCTGCCATCTTCTCGAATCGGTGAGAACTCTGCGACTCTTCCGAATCCGAGTCCACCATGGTAGTCGAGGATGTAGAGTAGCAGTTGTCATACCTAGTCCAAGTCAGCGGGCTTAGTATTATAGGGCATAAGGATTTGGGCATTCACTCATCCGTACTTTAGTGAATCACCGCCCCAGTCCGCAAAGGACTGCGCATCAATCTCTTCATAGCCTAGACAAACAGAGCATAATTTAGCAGCCGGTCAATGCATCTCGCCTTAACTCTATCCCTATTCCAGTGCCAGAACATACCTAGAGATGCTGGAAGGTCGGTCGATCCGCATTGAAGATAACCAGCCCCAGAGTAAAGACCAAACTTGAGACCGAGACCATGAATGAACTCTCCAAGCGCGACAGGTCCCGACGGGAACAAGGTCGGATTCCACTGCAGCCTCCCCTGGGCGTCGCGGTTTTTAGCAGGCCACCCGCAGTCCACCGTTACCGAGGAGTAGCCCAAGTCGGCGAGACCCAGATCCACGAGAGCCTGGGCGTTGGTCCTGATGACGCTCTCGCGGGGTTGCAGCCGTAGGTGTTGTAGCTGTTCCATCCCATCGGCGGCGTAGATCCCGCAACGCCTTGGCCGTGGACGCCAAGGGCCAGGCTGGACGCGAATGCGAGAAAAAGATTCAAAGACATTATAGCAGAGACTTGAAGCAAGAGATCTGTAGGGAAACGGGCTTGACGGTTGGGCAGTTGAGGTTGCGTACACAAAGAAAGAAGAAATGAAGCCGGCTAAATATATCAAAGCCTCCCCTCGCCCGCGCAACCAGGCCAATTAGTAACTCGAACAGCATATGGGGATATTATTGTGAAAGGCCTTTTTGTTTCCCATCCCGTATAAATTCGGGGTCCCTTTGAACAAGCGCGGGCGTTTCTACTGGCGCGCATCCCGCCGGCTCCCCGCATGCCGACCTTGGATGACGCCTGGCATACCATCGCCGAATGCCACCTTACCCGATCTACATATCCACGGGACATCTGACGGATTGACCGCCCAAAACGCTGAAAGCAATTGAAAGCAAAATGAATTGGAGTATGGGCAACAGTTCCGTGCACATGCACGCACGAGTAGCTATGCGTGCCCTGCGTGCCTGTTTTTCATCTCTTACGTACTACATCTAATCAAATACAATGGCGGCCTTGATGCAAGTCTTGTTACGTATAGCATCCAGAGCATCTGCATATTCCTCCAGTCTAAACGTCTTGTCCACGATTCCCTTGACGTCAACGACACCGCTTTCGAGGTAGTCGACGCTTCGTTGCATGCACCACGTTTGCGAAAAGGATCTATGAGGGAGTTTGAATGTCAGCAATGATGAGATCGACAGTGTTTAACTACCCCGAAGCCTTACCCCATGATTGTGATTTCGTCACGGAATACTTTGGACGGAGAGAGGTTGATCACCGCATCTCGCTCATACACCCCATAGTATAATAGTTTCCCGCCTCTAGTGCAATACTCGATAGCCATCTGCACCATCTCCAAAGACCCAGACGCTTCGACTACAACATCGAAACCATACGGATACCGCTCCTTCAGGCTCTTCCACTGGGGCCCCGGGTCACGACGATCGAGCTCCAGATATTCATCCGCGCAGTTGAGGCGCTTGGCCAAGTCCATCTTGGGCCCCGCATTCGACGCGAGAACGAGCCGCTGGCCTCCGTTGGCGCGAAGCAGCTGCGCGAGACACAGACCGGTGGCGCCGGAGCCGATGACGAGGATTTTGGATCCGACGTCGGGGCGGATGCGGTCGAGGCCGTGGACGGCGCAGGAGGCGGCTTCGAAGACGGCGGCCTCTTCCCAGGACAGGTTGTTGAAATGGAAAAGTTTGTCGGCTGGGTACACGCAGTACTCGGCGAAACCTCCATCCACTATAAGACAGGACGGGGTGCGTTGGTAGCTAGCTTACACCAAGGGTAGACGGGGGTGCAACACCTACATTGTATGCCGTGCGCTGCGAAGCTCTCGCAATACAACTGCTTCCCCTTCCTGCAAAAGTGGCAGCTCCCGCACGTCTCGGCATTATCCGCCGTGACCTTGTCACCGAGCTTGAACCCCGTGACGGCGGAACCCATCTTAACGACGATGCCGCTCGTCTCATGGCCGGTGATGACGGGCATCCGCGATGCAAAGTCGCCGTTGTGGATGTGGAGGTCGGTACCGCAAACACCGCATGACTTGACTTGGGGATGATAAGCTTCACCTTCTTTTTGTCCTCTCTCCCGTGTAGGGAAATCTTGTGTTGGGTTTGCTGGGCTGGGTGGGTCATACCTTTGACGAGAATTTCGTGAGCTCGGGGCTCGGGCACTGGTATTCTTACAAGGGAAAAGTCCTTGACTTTGTTATACCGTATCGCCTTCATCTCCTCTGGGATGGTAAATGTGGTAGCCATTTGTGGTGCCGGTTATTCGGGTGGCGTCCAACCGCAGGTATGGACAAAGAGCTGTAAGTTGAACGAGCCCGGTCTCTCCGTGTACTGTATCCAAGATTCTCTTTCGCCCCGATCCAACCAAAACGATACTATAGACGTGAGATTCTAAACTGCAATCATGTGTATTGCAGAGACCCCTATTTCATAACATTTGGGCAGATATTTTCCCCATTTCCTTCATCAAGAGCCTTGTGAAGGGTTCGACGTCTGCTAAGCGCACCAGTCAACGGCCAGAAGATATTGTCAACTGTCGTCGGCCAATGCTGAACGAAGGCGGGCCGCCAGAGACTGACAGCGTTGGGAAAGCACCAGAACCCATCATGAATCTGGACTTCGATTCCCGCCCACTGATAAGTACAAGACACTGCTAAGGTTGGATTTCAATATTCCTCGCTCACTTAATCAAATCAAGGGTCTAGCTTGCTTGAACCAGGCAGATGGTCCGCTAGATACAAGTTGGGATATGGTAAGACGGACGAGTAGTGATCTAGCGCGAGGCACCCTTTCCAGGTTTTCGTCTCGAATTCTACTAAAGACTACCTGCACAATAAAAACCAGCTGTTCAGCTTCCGCTTTTTGACTTCAAAACAATTTCAACGAGCTGGGACTAGTTTTAGGGCTACTCATTCGGAATAATCCAATGCTAATGCCTCTAGACCCCAGGGCTCCCGCATCTCCCGCCTCGTTCAGTTTCCCGTCCTCTCGCGTCTCTTGATCTTGATAGTCGCTAAGGCGCGCATTCAATCCATTGATATGGCCCCCTTGCTCGAACTTTGGGCTAGCGTAAAATATCCTAGAAGGCAATGAGGCATGTAGCCCGGCGACTATATGCTTGATTTACAGCGTATTTTGGGCAGTATATATCATTCTAATGGTCTACGCACCAACTAGACTGAAGGGTCAACTTGCGGATATCTGCATATGCTCGCATGCGTAGGCGATTGGGCATTTTTGCATGCTGCATCACCCCGCTCTTGTGTAACTTACGAGAGCCTGGTCTCCTCCATGTAGAAAAAGCCATCTGCCGGTGCTAACACTATAGACTACCTTCTCACCTTTTTCCCCTTCTCTCCCCTTTTCTCCCCTTTTTATTTCAGTCCCTATAAACAGTATATCTATCCTTGGTTTCCCGCGAACTATGTCAAATCCCCTGCAGTATACAGTCGGCTGGATCTCGGCCCTCCCGACCGAGTCTGTCGCTGCACAACAGTTCCTCGACGAGCGACATGAGGGCCCTGAAAGCGTTGCCCAGAATGACAATAACGTATACACCCTGGGCAGGGTCGGACGACACAACGTCGTGATGGCTGTCCTGCCTAAGGGTGAGTACGGAACGACAACCGCGGCCACGGTAGCGAGGGACATGCTACATAGCTTTCCCAACGTGCGTATCGGCCTTATGGTTGGTATTGGTGGCGGTGCGCCAAGTTGGAGGCATGATATACGCCTCGGCGATATTGTGGTTAGTACTCCTCAAGGAAGTATAGGTGGGGGTTTCCAGTACGACTATGGGAAGACCATTCAAGACCAGGCTTTCCACTATACAGGATTTCTAGATAAGCCACCAACAGTGCTTAGAGCATTAGCCGGATTAAGGGCGAAGTACGCACTTGAAGGCCACCAGCTTGGAGAACAGGTGGCTCAGATTTTAGAAAAGAAGCCGCGACTCCGAAAGAATTACTCACGGCCACAGGCGATGAGCGACAGACTATACCTATCCCACATTGTGCATCCTTCGGACTCATCAAAGAGCTGCACTGAGGTGTGTGATGACAATCCGGAATATCTAGTAGACCGACCAGAGCGACGTGAAGAGGAGGATGATCCCGCAATCCATTACGGATTGATTGCGAGTGGAAACCAACTAATGAAGGACGCGCGTATTCGGGATAAGCTAGCCGCGGAAAATGATGTCCTATGCTTCGAAATGGAGGCTGCAGGGCTGATGAACCACTTCCCTTGCCTTATCATCCGCGGTATCTGCGACTATTCGGACTCCCATAAGAATAAGGAATGGCAAGGCTTTGCTGCGATGATGGCGGCAGCATATGCAACGGATCTTCTACGTCAAATAGCTCCAGGTAGAGTCGAAGGTGAAAGGAAGATCGGCGATATTCTCTCCGGTAATTCTAGGGTCTTATAATTATCCTATCAATATATACTAATCTGATTTTAGGCCGCTACGAAATTGCAGAAAATCACGGGGATATTGCAATGGAGCACCGGGACATAGCTGAGGTGCAGCTCCAAGGCCAGAAAGATCAAGCCAAGGACAAGCTACCTGAAAAAGAGGTTGTAGCTGGCTCTATTGGTACGCAGAACAGAGTCACTCCACAGCTGTCGCGGGATGTCTTAGATTGCCTCATGTCGCTGGCCTTTCCAGGAATGAATGAGGGCTATTATGATGTTGCCGATGCCGTCACAGGGACATGTGAGTGGCTGCTTCAACACAATAGCTATATGCAATGGACCCTTCACGATCACGGCCTCCTCTGGATCAAGGGGGCGCCGGGCTCTGGGAAGTCAACATTACTGAGATATATTGTCGATAACTATGAAGTTGGACATGGTGACCTGGTTCTGTCATTCTTCTTCCAAGGTCATCGCGATAGATTAGCAAGGACTCCTCTTGGCCTCTTCCGATCTCTCCTTTCTCAGGTCCTTGGGCGTGCCCCCGACACACTGCCAGAGCTCGTCGACATTTTCAAAAAAGGTGTCTGGAGATTGGCGAGGCTGGTGAAAAATGGCAATGGCATCAAAAAGAACTATGGGGTTTCCTCGAGTTATGTCTTCCGAGGGTCCTCAAAGCCCACTCAGTCTGGTTATTCATCGACGGACTTGACGAATGCGGCGAAGACAATGCGGTCGAACTAGCGGAGAACTTCGAATCTCTTTCTAAAAGTCTTTCCAAAAGTCTGAAGTCATTTAATACGAAGTTCCATATCTGCTTTACTTCTCGACACTATCCGAATCTAGATTTTTCCTGCCGGTTCGAAATTTGGCTTGAACGTGAAAACAAGGTGGCTATTTCCACTTACGTGGCTAGCCAGCTTTCTGAGTTCCGTTTACGGACATCATCCGAGATTTCAGATTTAATCACGGATCGTGCCCGAGGCGTTTTTATGGGCGCATCTCGCGGTAAGAAACGTCCTAGAACTTGAGCGTCAGGGTGTCGGATCAAAGGAAATCGAAGCAGCAGTCTATTCTAGCCCTCGAGGCCTTGATGAACTTCTGCTTGCTACTAGTGAGGCCGAGGTTGATTCAAAGAATAACTATCGGACGCTGCCCTCGCTCAATGACACGGACGTTCAGTCGGAAATCTCAGATATAAGTGGTGCCAGCACAGTCAACACAGCCCTTACTGCCCTTACTGCATATACCGCAGTCTCCACAGCGGGCAACGATCCACTCCAGGCGGCTGCCACAAAACTTGCCGACTTCCTATTTCAAGATCCTGATCTCCAACCTCTGTACTCGCAAGTGATTCGAGAATTTGGGGACCTTCGATTTTCCTCGAATCATAATAAATTGCTGCGGATATTCATAGAAGACTTGCGGAGATCTGCAAATAGTCCAATGCTAGAGCAGGCTATGGACTTTTAGGACAAAAGCGATTACGGGCACAAGTTACGGCTAGAATACGTCGACTAAATGCTTTAGAGTCGAGCCATTTGGTGGAAAACCAGAACTTCAGTAGAATTCTGGACCAGAAAGAGGATCGCGACTATACTCTCAATCGCCTCCTCTCTCAGCAGCGAGTGACCAGCGGAACTACAGAACATCCCAAGCATCATGACGAAGACAAAACTATGAAAACGGACTATGAGCGGGCTGCAGAATCCGAAATTAGCGACGAAGATGGAGAGCAGGATGATAGTCGAGACGACGAAGTGGGTGAATTCCCCCTGCTAGACAGCATATTCAAGTTTCTCGCAGCTGGACCTCCCCTTCAAACTCTAAAATCCAATCTCGATTGCTTCGTTAATCCTCCTACAACCATATCAGAAGCATTAGATAAGAGAAACATCCGAGCTCTCAGACGCCTGCTTCGGAAACAGTTCGACAGTATTGCCCAGGATAACTATTCCTGGCTTCGAGAACTGGAAGATCTCGGCCATACGCGAGATGAGATTGCGCAGTTGTTGCTTGAAGAGGCTAGTGATTCTCCGTGGATTTATTTAACTCTAGTTTCGGAATCGACTCTTGTAGCTGAGGTTCAGCCCTTACACCACATACCCGGATGTGTCCATAAGCTATCCTCGATTTCTGATTGGGTTCGAGATGCGACTAGTTTTCCAATTGCTGCTGACGTAGGAGATTCATCTCCTCCCTTGGCAGAAATTCAGCTCCTCTGTGGCTTAGGAGGTATTATCCCCTCTACCCGCGATCAAGAGAAGTGGAACGGATCCGTCACCTTTAAAGAAGAGAATACCATTGCCCTCATCTCATTCGCACACCCGGATCCTTACCAAGTGATTTCCCGAATTATCAATGCTCTTGAAAATTTTCACATGGCACTAGGACTGGCTCAGTCTGCTGGTCTTTGCTGCGAGTCATTCACCATTCTACGACCCAATAGAGTTCCGAGAGAGGACAGCTCTGCTGATTCACAAGTGGAAGTATACCGTGTTTATTTCTGGCTAGTCGTTGAGATGCTAAAAGAAATTAGACTTTCTAATAATCCAGACGCCCAAGATATCAAGGTCCCTGCTGTCACACAGCTACTCGAGGATCTCTTTCCAGGAATCAGGAGACGATGTTTCCCCTAGAGACCGGAACTACTACGAATCTCCACCTATGTTGTTTATCTGTTCAGCTTTTGTGTCTAGGATTTCAGTCTTACCTTGTAGCCCATGTTGGCCCACTTCGGCTGCCTTTCCTGGACACGCCAATCAAGAAAATCCAGCTCCTCGGGTCTCAAACGACTCCTGGTCCGTACCCAATCGTCGAGGCTAACCTAAAGGCGTTAACATGCATTGGGGATATGCTTCAGGGCCCTGTGCTTGTTTTCAGTCCCTTTCAGTTGGAAGGACACGCTTCCGAAGTTCTAGGGAACCCGGCGCTGGCACAATTCGACTTGCTAGCGAGTCCCGAGGACTTAATTGATACGTGGGGTCCCGGCCAGTTTGTTGTTCCTATCACACAAAGCAAGCTACCATCTGCCATCAGGATTTGTGGCGGGTTTATTTACGAATCTGATCGAGACCGCAGGATATTCCACTGGTGCCGTTATGCGACTCCTGGCCAGTTCTGCCAAGGCGAGCTAGACCCTCGGGTTAAAATTCGAATT
Organism: Parascedosporium putredinis; assembly: GCA_949357655.1. NCBI lineage: Eukaryota > Fungi > Ascomycota > Sordariomycetes > Microascales > Microascaceae > Parascedosporium > Parascedosporium putredinis. Next base: position 1,215,588 of record CASHTG010000003.1, read on the forward strand.
GGAGCGCATGTTACGGTGAATGACAACTGTAGACTCGACGAAGGACAGCACCGTGGTCATTGCTCCAATCTACTTCACTCCTTAGACACACATCCACCAGGTTGGATCCTTGCAGAAAAACAGTTTGGCTTTCAAGGCGGCGGCGACTTCGCGTTACTCCATGTTACTGCCGGCTACCACCGGTATCCCGGCCGGACTTTGAAGCAATCGTATCTTGACAGGCCGGATGAGGAACTTGTAACGCTTTTAGAGGATTACTGGGGCGTCCAAGTGAGCTTGTGCACTGGAATTGCGCGACGCGTGTCGCTACGCGCGATGGTGGCAGACCTTCTCCCCATATTCGCTGCCAGCCTCACCCGCAGCGAGGACTGCGTATCATGGGAGAGCCTAGAAAGGGATCACAGTATTCACGAAGCCTTCCGACGTGACAACCTCAAGCTTTGGCTCCGAAATTTGAACATGCAGCTCTATGGTCTAGTCTTACGCGGTATTCGTGGTATCCTTGACGCGCTGCGCAAGACTGGACTTGACCAGGAGCGTAAATCGCTCCTCGTATCGTGGCCGTACTCTAACGACATGCTTCGCTGCTTCAGGATCGACCTCGGGCAGCGCGAAAGTTCCTGGGCACGACTCATCGCTGATTCGGAGGACTGCGCGACATTTGCGTATGTTTCGCCCAAATGCCTTGAGACCCCTGAGAGACGATGTCGGGGTCCCGATGGTTTGTGGTGCAATTCCATCCCACTGCTCGAGACGGCCGTCATGACTTGCTCGGCGCCCAGCCCAGCGCAGACGGCAACAATAGCTTCACGCACGTTGCTCGACGGGCAAAGATACTACTTTGGGAAACTGGGTAGAACCGTGGTTGTCAAGGCAGTGAAGTCGAATGCCATGGTAGCGAGACTTGAGTCGAGCGAAATTCCAGATAGGTTTATGTACCGGATGCATTCTCTGAAAGGACGCTTGCCGATGCTCCGGGAGCGGAGAATTCTTCAAGAACATGCAGAGATTGTCACAATGCTCGCGTCAAATCGGTAGCTTAGGTCGCTTTTTCTAAAAGAGATTCCAACACTAGGACTATAAGGGTGTCGTCACCTGGAGTGGAGGGGTACAGCATACGCGGACAGGTAGGGAGGTCTTAGAGGATAGGCCTAGTCGATAGTAGGAAGGTATTTCTTTCTTAACTAATCGCTACTCCCCCTCCTTCTATTCCTTCTTTCTTTATTCTTTTTATACTTATTCTCTATAGGTCTACTATCTATCCACTCTATATTTCCCCTCCTCTATTTTTACCTCTTTTATAGGTTTCCCTCTTTTAGCTTTTACTTTTCTATTGCCCGCTTTTTCTCTACTAGGGGTTTCTACTAGTTTGCTCTTAGGTATATCATAAGCGACCTAGAAGAAGGCCTGTTATAACTTTGCTGGCGTCGCCAGCTGTCGTCAGTGAACAAGGGTTCGCTATAGGTGGAAACGTTCGCAGCCTGTCTGCAAAACAACGTCGTCGACTGGTTACCATTAGTTCCCAGTCGATGCAGCCGGTTACCGTTGGCTCCCGTGGCTACTCGATGATTGACGTGTAGACTGTCTAGTTCACTTATTCCTGATGTTGATTGACGAGCGGGAATACTTGCTGATTATAAGTAGTCAGGATTCACCTTGAATAAGGTCTTTATTATATGACCTCTTTATATAATATACCTCTTTATATATATAATTAAAAGCTAGTTCAGCTTTTATATTTTAAACTTGAAGTTATTTCTAGACTAAGTCACTATGGGGCCTAAGGATAGTGTAGTGTTATTCTATTAAGGTACCTATCCTTTAGGGTTAGAGGACTATATTATAACCAGCTGAAGGAGGGGGCCGCTGAGGGCGGACATAAGGGACAGAAAGGGATCAACCTCGGAAAAGCAGCCCTCGAGTAGAAAAAGTCTCACGACTGGGTCCTTAGGAGTAGGCTGCCTGGGGTGGATGTGACGTTTCAACACTGGGATAGGTGGGAGTGGCTGTAAGTGTTAGAGTGTAAGGAGGATCGGGCCTGTATGTGGCGCAGTGAGGCAATCAAACAGTACTAAGATATCACGATATGTAATACGTATTCAAGTGTCGATGTCGGGTGACTTGAATTGACTACTAGAAATGACATCGAGCTGCCTTTCTTCTAAGGTTTACCTCCTTATATAGACCTTCTTTCCTCAATCGATCCTCTAGTTTTTCTCGCCAGCCATCCTTCTTCTGTCCAATCAGCAGGCGCCTCTGTTCGGGCGGGGTTGGTTTGGACAAGATTTAGCAGGCACTCACTAATTACTTTGAGAAAAAGACGAAGGAGCACGCACAGCAAAGGAGCAGCTTGGACCCATTGGGAAGAGATGAGAAGATATTAATAAAAGAACCACCGAAAAGAAGAATGAAACCATCGAGTCGCCATTTTGGTTTGGGATAATTTCTTCTTCATCCCCTTCGTAAGGCTTATCGATAAAAAATGCCGTTCCCACAATTGAGTCTCCATTTTTTTCTCCCAAGAGAGAGTGAATAATAATACCGCCTTCGATACCGACCCTCGCTACCGAGCCGCGGATCGAGGACCCTGTCTCAGGCCCCACAACACAAGTCCCAATTAGGCCCAGGGCGTGGACCGGGCCCGCGAATCAAAACCCACGGAATTAGCGGCCCAAAGCCGTGTTATCTCCCCGGCACACCGGACCGGGGCGAGGTCCAAGTCTGGCTGGTCGGCAACTTCACTCCTTCCCCCTCAACGCTAAGCAGACAGGCTGGGGTAATCCAAAACCAATCGCGCACGGGTATCGAAATCTGCCCCATGGGGCTGGCTGGTTGGCGAATGTCTATATATCTATTCCCCGCGACACCGATGCCCCGGACTCATGTTCCCACTTCCATGCTCGACCTGACCACTTTTCGTCATCGTCGTCTCATTCCTTCATTTTCATTCTTTCCTTCTCAAACCACCTCTCCCCCTTGTCCCCTCCAGTCGTGAACCTCGCAAAGAGAGTGAGATTTAGCCCGCAATGCCGGCCCGCATTCACAAGTCCCCCTTCCGGGACCTCAACCTCGTCCAAGACGACCTCCTCTCCTTCCTCCTCTCCAACTCGCGCAACCACCCCGCGGACAAGCCCCTCTTCGTGGACGCCATCTCCGGAGAAAGCTACACCTACGCCGAGACGATACGGCGCACCAAGTCTCTCGCCCATGGCCTACGCCAGCTCGGCGTGAAGCCCGGCGACATCGTCGGCGTCTTCAGCCCCAACAGCATCGACTACCCCATCATCTGCTACGCCATCCTCGGCTGCGGCGCCATCATCTCCCCATGAACGCCGCCCTCACCGTCACCGAGGTCCTCCACCAACTCACCGTCAGCGGCGCCCAGTACATCATCGCGCACGAAACCCTCATCGACACCGCCCGGACCGCGGCCGCCAAGGGCACCAAGTTGCGCCACATCCTGCGGGATCGCGTCCGGTCCGCCCCCGCGCCGGCGACGAGATCGTGGCCCACGAGCTCGCCACCACGTGTCCCTCCACGGAACCTCTCGTCTCCGTACCCAAGGAGCGTCTGGCCACCCAGCCGGCCTTCATCTGCTTCTCGTCCGGCACGACAGGCGCGGCCAAGGGCGTCGAAATCTCCCACAACAACGTCACGGCCAACATCCAGCAATGGCAGGAGCTCTACTACTCCGAGGTCGCCCCCAGCCCCACGGCCGTCGCCTTCCTCCCCTTTAGCCACATCTACGCCATCAACGCCATCATCTGCGGCGGCCTCTACCGCGGCACCACCATGGTCGTGCTGCCCCGCTTCGACCTCGACGTCTACCTCCGCAGCATCCAAAACTACAAGCCCGACGAGCTGCACCTCGTGCCCCCATCGCCCTGATGCTGTGGAAGGACCCCCGCTTCGCCAAGTACGACCTCAGCAGCGTGCGCCGCATCATGTCGGCTGCGGCGCCCTGAGCGCCGAGCTCGGCGACGCCGTGGAGAAGCGCTTCAAGGACGCCTACGGCACCACGGTGCACTGCCACCAGGGCTGGGGCCTGACGGAGACGAGCCCCGCCGTCACCGGTATCCACACCAGCCACTGGCACATGCGGAGGACCGTCGGCTGCGTCGGCCCCAACATGGAGATCCGCCTCGTCGACAACGACACGGGCGAGGACGTCACGGACTGGGCGCAGCAGGGCGAGGTGTGGGTGCGGGGCCCTAACGTCGTCATCGGCTACTACGGCAACGAGGAAGCCACTAAGGAGTCGTTCCACGTCGACGAGGAGGGCAGGCGGTGGTTCAAGACGGGCGACATCGCCACCATTGACGCCGACGGCTTCGTCGTCATCCGCGACCGCATCAAGGAGATGATCAAGTACAAGGGTCTGCAGGTTATCCCCAGCGAGCTCGAGGGCAAGCTCCTGCAGCACCCCACGTCGAGGACTGCGGCGTCACCTCGCTGTGGGACGAGAGCCAAGCCACCGAGCTGCCCGTCGGCTTCGTCGTCCTCAAGGCCAGCGCCCTGGGAGCGGACGCTACTCCCAAGTCCGTCGTGGACGGCATCCACGCTTGGCTTAACGAGCGCGTGGCCAACCACAAGAAGCTCCGCGGTGGCATCCGCGTCGTGGACGCCATCCCCAAGAGCCCTAGCGGCAAGATCTTGAGGAGGGTGCTCAAGGACTCGCTCAAGGCCAAGCCCACGGCCTCCAAGTTGTAGTCGTGTCGCGTGTAAGAAAACAAATCGAGACCAGGAGGGATTTTATCTCGGCTTCTCTTCGTTTAGCATCATCTGGGTCCAGGCGTTCGGGGGTATCTAGAAAATCATCATCATAGCATCGTACAATATCGAAGACTTGTTACAAAAAGAAATCTCTGCCAAAGTGTGGTGTTTAGTGAAGTCTGATTACCAATAACCCTGTGAGGGCGTTGGTTAGTGAACAGAATGGAGGCTGAGGTCGTGTGAGGGAGGAGAGATGACATGGCCATGTCAGTTGGTCTTGGTCCAATGGGAATCAAATTTGCAAGCGTGGGGTGGTTTGGCTCGATGTCCCAAGTATCAGCTGGCTTTTCAGAAATCTCGAACATCCATGCAAGGTGCGAAGAGAAAAGAAATTGTTGTCATTTATCTGTCATTCTATGTACACTATCCTACCTTGGGGCATCACCTCGATCACTGCCTCCATGAGCAGCTACATAATATCGAGGAAGACCAAGAAGCCAGTCCACGTCATCGCGATGGATGGCCCCGGGCCTTTACATGATGAATCATCCCCATACCCCCTTTACTTTATTACCACTTCCCATCCCCCACATTCATCAAGTATGTTTACGAAAATTTGCGACCGAAAAGCACATATCTCCTCCGCGCCCCACCGTTCGGCGTCTCGCCACCTCCATGCACGCCCGCCGCAAACTTGCGAACCTCGCGACTGCTCATCTCCCCGCCCTAGCCAGCAGCGGCGCCGCCTCGGGCGTCTCGGACACCTGAGCAATCGTCAACCAAGAGTTGTGCAGGACGCTGTACTTTGTGCGAGAAAACATGAGCCACACCAGCAAGTAGATGACGAGCTGGGCGGCGATGAGGCCCATGACGATGATGTAGCCCGTGCGGCTTACGGGCGCGGAGGCGGCCTGGATAAGGGCGAGCTCGGACACGGAGGGCTGGGTAAAAGCGTTGGCGAAGCTGTGGTAGATTTGCCGCATGAGGATGGTGTTGACGGCCTGCAGGGCCATGGCGGGGAGCCCGTGTCGGCGATGATGTCGCGCACGAGGCCGTGCAGAAAAATGCTGGACAGCAGGACGTCGTCGGTCTGCGGGCAGCCGGAGCAGTAGAGCACGCTGATGGAGAGGGGCACGCGAAGCGCGGATTCCATGTAGGTGGTCGTGTCATTACCAAAACCCTCGGTGTTGTTGAGGCTCATCTTCTTGACCTTTTCGAGGTTGTCGTAGAAGCTGTCCTTGTCCATGGCGAGGATGCCGCGGTCGTCCAGGCTCACGCTGTCCTTTGTCGCGCCGAGCTGCCTCTGTACGTCTTCGTGCCTGTACATGGCGGCGCCCGAGTCCCATTGCAGGGCGCCCGGCTCCATCTTGCGGTTCTGCGGAGGGCCGGAGGCGGAGATGTTGAGGTGTCTGACCAGGGGTTTCTGGGTGCTACGCGTGTGCCGACGCTTGTTAGTATGATTCAGGGGACGCGGCGCGTATACGCTGGGCTTTGGTCCACGGAGATACAAAAGGTATGTGGATAAAGCAAGGGTGAAAATGGAAACAACTCACTAGACTGGGTGCGTGCAAAACGTCATGACGCCGATAAAGTCCCTCAACGACGACGCAGGCCTGGTGGTCTTGCCACCGGTACCACCGGTACCGTCCTCGGTGACCTTGAAGGGGATCCACACTCCGGAATCGGTAGGCGGCGTCGTCGACTCCGAGTAGAATTCGCTTTCGGTGGCCTTGCTCAAGGTATCGCGCATGCCGATGAAGACGTAGCCGGGCGCATACTTCAAGGCGTCTTCGCCGGTGGCCTCGTGGTAGTACCTGGGATCCAAACTCGAGTACCTGGGCTGGGCCCCGGTCGGCGAGCACACGCCGTAGGAGAGAGTCGAACCCATCTCGTCGGCGAGGATGGAGCAGCGGAACTGGAAGTTCTTGGGGCCGGGAAAGGGAAGAGGCAAGACGTCGTCGATGGTACCATTACCGCAAAACTCAATCGTCGAATCGGTCATGATGGGTTTGCACTCCTTGATGTCGGTGATCTTGGGGCGCACGCACGTGGTCCGGAAGTCGTTGACGTAGCCCAATCCCTCGTACTCGCCGATGGACTGACGCACGTCCGGGTCGGAGATGGGCAGGAAAGCGCGCCACAAGGGGCCGGTATCGTCGACGGTGTCGGACACGAGGCGGTTCTCGGGCTCGGCGTACTCGGCAAACGTCTCAAAGGTGTTGGGCATGATCATGCGGTAGGGGATGCTATTGGCCCGCACGGGATCCTGCAGGGAAAGGCCGCTAAAGGTGTAGTTCATGGGCGTGGGGGTGAGAAACCCCATGACGCCGTCGATGCGCACGTCGGAGAGGAGGATAGTGGACGTGAACTGCGAGGCAATGGTGCACGCGGCGAGCAGCGCGATGAGGACGGTGGCGGGCAGCGTAAACGTGCGACCGCCCGCGGCGGACTTGAGAAGCGCCTGCGGTCCGCTGTTGGTGAACCGCGCGATGGAGAGGACGGCGATCTTGTCCAGCGGCACGCCGGCCCTCTCGATGGCCACGGCCGCGAGCATGGCGGTGACGACGGAGCTCAGGGACGACAGGGCGAAGCGGATGAAGACGGCGACGGTGGTGATGATGCGGATGGCGTAAGGGCCGAGGAAGAGCTTGCGCCAGGCCTCGTTCTCGCGCGAGCACAGCCAGATCCACGATAGAAGCCCGACGGCGACGACGAGGAGGACGATGGAGACGAGCTGGAGCAGCATCAGGTAGCTGCCGAACCTAGCGAATATGTTCTTCCGCCTGGCGCTCGGCGGCGGCTCCTGCGGCTTCATCGGCATGCCGCCGCCGCCCATGTACGCATTTGGCTCTGGGTTGTAGGGTCCGGCGGGGGTAGTAGTAGGGGAGGGCGCGCCTTGGTTGACCGCCGCCATGCCGTCGTTTTGCGGCGGGTAGCTGTTGGCTAGAGTATATCCCGACGCCATGAGTGCCTATCCCTTTGGTGTATTCCTCTAGGCAGGGGACTGGGCGAGTATTACCGAGGGGAAGTGAAGGACCAAAAAAAAAGAAAGAAAAAGAGACAACTAAAAAAGAAATCTACAAAAGAGAACGAGGAAACAGACGGTATTAAAACGAGAGATTCACGATCACCGGCTTGGCACGGAAGCTAGCCCTAAGATGAGGTGACGAGGGAAAAGAAAGAAAAAAACCACGCCAAAAAACGAAAAGGGATGGATGGGATCTTTGTATATCCATCGCAAACCCCCATTTGCAGGCATAGAGCTGAGTTCGTGGGCCTGCACCCGCTTGCTTGGCGCGCCCTCCTCCCTGTCCGTATAGGCGCCCTCCAATCCAGCGCCTTTCCTCTTCCGGGGGCCAGGCCTAGCCCCCAACGATCCAAAGTCGATTTAAGCATACATGGGGGAAGAGTTCACCAAACAATGGCGGCCTCCCCTTAAAAATCTTTGCCTGTGAATTGTCGCTGTTGGTCGCGAGGCTTCACGTCAAGGGGTAAACCTGGCGGAACCCAGCGTTTAGGATCAGCCACTGCCTCCACGATCCAATCTCATCTGGCACCAAGCGCTTCCCGTCCACTCGTTGCCGCACTAGCTCGACTTTTCCCATCTCGTGTCAGTCACTCGTTGTTTCACCCACGATCCGCTCAGGGGGCTGCGTCAATTTTTTTCCCAATTGTCTTCTGCTTCTTCCTCTTTTTTGCGTCTTTCCTCCTTTTGCGGCTGGAGAAGGATCCAGGCTTGGGCTAATCCAAAAGGGCCGCATGGGGCCAGGCCAGTTGGGAAGTCGTCGGCCCCCTCCACAAAGGACCCCTCAAATACTAGGCGAGAACAGGCAGAACCCTGGGACATGCTCCCATTTTTTCTCCCTCTCGTCCCTCGGGCTCGATCTGGTGCTGTACTCCGTGACTGTTCGGGAATGGCCAATCTGTCGGTGCAATTTCCCAGATCCGATCCTGCCTCCCCTCGTCCGTTGTCGGATAGGGTTTGCCCAATCGCCGCCACGTAGGGAATGGAGACCAACCACATCACCACATCAAACGCCCCACCCGCATCGTGTCTGTGCCCAGACGGCGGAAATTCGACACATGTCGTGGCCACTGCGCAGGCACCGCCGCTCTTGGCATCTGTGGCTTGTTGGCAGCGGTGCAGGGTGGCGCAGGCTCGTTGCAGAGCTGCTTAAGGGGGACGATGAGAGATTAGACTGAATGGATGTTTCAAATTCTTTGCTTCGGCTTTCACGGCTTTCATTTCCCTCTGCAAGTTAGTTCATAATTCTTAGCGCTTCTTGCAGCGCACCAGATCTGCCCGTGGATGGGAGTTGTTTCAATCGTCTCTTTTTTCTTGTCTTTTTATTCCTTTTTATTTTTATTTTTTTAAGTTGCAAGGGTGGTTCCCTTTCCCCATCTCGACAACAATTCAGATCAGTAAGTAAAAAGCGACTCGTCATGACGAGAAATCGGATATTCATCGAGTCCGTACGTTTCGTTGAGAGAAACTTTCGTCACCACTTCCCCATCCTCCATCCTCACCCAAGTCTCGACACCCATGTTGCGGTTCCCTCTAGCCGGAACCGAGAGCTGGAGGATCCGCGCACCTCGATCCCACGACCCGTACCCCCGTAGCCCGTATGCTTGGCGAAGCATAGAAAAGGAGCGGAAGATGCCCTGTCCTCGCCGGGCCAGGTGCTACACCACGAGTCGCCGTGATCATGTCCAACGTGCACGCTATGCAACGCCGGAGCCGAAAGTAGAGCGGCGACAAAGGCATCGTCCTCGGATCCCCGGCCTTGGATGTCGACGGGAACGTCTTCGTTTAACCCGGGATATCTCGATGGATCGAGGCCGACCTCTTGGGCAGAGCGAAAGACCTGTGGCGGGATATGTACAAAGGCTACACCGGGGATGTCCTCGCCGTACTCTCTACGAAGCTGCGATTGGGCGTTGGAAAACCACGAAGCCACCTCGGGTGCGACCCAGTTAGGGATATCATCAACATCAGGCGGCGAGCCCTGATATGATGCCCCACCGCGACTGTCGAAGAACCACAGGATCAGGGCGGGAGATTTGCTCTCAGCCGTCCAGACAGGGAGGTAATAGTTGGTAATTCCGGGCAAGGAATGATCGCCACTCTCCGTATAGCAAAGCTCGTAGCGTGACTCTGCCTGATAAATAGATGCCCGAGATAGATTAAACTTAGAGTCGTGGTTCCCGTACGTAGACGCCCACGGTGTCCTCGTACGCAATAGCGGCTGGACGATCTGGTCAACGTAGGCCGAGCTGTTCTCACGAAACGTGTTTTCGCCAGTAATGAGATCTCCGTTCAAGACTACAAAGTCGGGTTTCTCAGCCTGCAGGACGTTGTCCATGACTCGCGTCGAGTTGACGTCCTGCTCGATGCCCCACCCATGTTCCTCCTCGCCAAAATGCAAGTCGGCAAAGATGGCAATCGTGAACGTATTGGAGCGGGTGAGCGTGAGTGGAGGCCGTGAACTTGGGCGAGGCGAGCCCGAGACGAATGAGCGGACCCGAGCATGAGGGAACGCGGCAAGCAAGCCCGCGATCGACAGGGCACTCGCACACGCACACAAGAGTGCCAGGCGGGACCAAGGTGAAGCGGCACCACGCATCCTGCGAGATGCGGGATGCGCCAGTGTTGGAGGTGCTCCTTTTTCCACTTTCATCCCTGCGGGTCTTTTGATCGCAGGCCCCCATGTCAAGAATGGGTGGGCTTGGCTTGATAAGGCTTCAGGTGGTGGGCGGGCGGGAAAGAGACAAGCAAGACAACAAGACAAGCCCTGGGGCCAATGGGCATGTTGTGGGCTAGCAGGCAGGGCCTGGCCAATCAGAACTATTTATAATGTCACATGGATGGATCGCACCCCACTCCACCAGCTAAAGGGAAGGGACGACACGATGCGATGAAGGCCAAGATCATCGGTGGAAGGAAGTACTGAGGTATTTTTTAAGAATAATGGGTCCATGGATGCATCGACGGATAAACGACGTCCTTTCCTTAATAGTTGAGGAACCACTTCCGACGAACCGGCTACCAAATACCCGCCATCGAAGGACTTGAACATTGCTGATCCGCATCAAGCACCCCTTGCTGATACCCGAAACTTCATCTTATCGTTTATATCATCATTTCAATAGTAGACGTATCGCACATCCGACACCAAGTCCACCGCCGCCTGCCGTCCCTGCGCCTGCAGCTGATGCTGCACCGTCACCGCGTTCAACCGGCTCTGCGCCGCGCTCCGGCACCGCGCGGAGCTCTCGTCGATCCGCCTCTGCAGCTCCGGGGTACGCGCTGCAGGGAACAGATACCGTGGCACGGGGCCCTTGGCCGCCGATGGCACGTTGTAGAAGCGCAAGGCCGCGTTGAGAAACGCCAGGCAGAGGTCCGGGTCGCCCGCGTACTCGAGGCCCATGTAGTCGATAAAGCCGGCCCGCGTCAGCAGCGGCATCCCCCGTACGGGAGCTGGCGCCGCCCCGGCGCGCGCGTGACGACGGTGTGTTCGAAGCGGAAACCTTCGAGGGCGGCTTTGAACTCGTAGTCGGCCATGTCTTCGGCAGCGAACATGGGGTTCACCTTGTAGTTGTTTTTCCCTTTTATTTATTTCCGGGCGAGGACCCGTCCACCATCGTTAGCTTGGACCATTCATTGTGGCTGGCATGGGGACCGTGACGGTCAGGGAAAGGCCTGCACTCACAAATGTTGTGCTCTGTCGCGAACTGCGACGCGTCCAGGAAGCCGGAGAATGCCTCTGGAGTGATTGATCCCTTGCGCTGGGGGTCGAGCAGCACGAAAAACTCCCCATCAGGGACTCAAACGCCGGTGTGGGGTTGCCATTTGCGTAGAAGAGATGCTCGGTCCAGAGCGATGGCGGCGGCGCGGGCTGTTGCGGCGGCGGCGGGAACCCCGCGGGCGCGCCGTAATGTTGCTGCTGCTGCTGCTGCGGCTGCTGCTGTTGTGGTGGTGGCGAGAATCCCGACGGTGATCCGTGATATTGCTGCTGACTTGGTTGCGGTGGCTGTTGCCACGACGGGGCCTGTTGATACTGATGCTGCTGCGGTGGCGGTTGGTAGTACTGCTGCTGTTGCTGCGGTGGAGGCTGGTAGTACTGCTGCTGTTGCTGCCGCGGGGTGGGGGTGGAGGATAGTACTGTTGCTGCTGCTGCTGCTGCTGTCTCGGCGGAAGGGCGGGGACGCCTGAGGAGCCCCAATCTCAAAGCCGGGAGGCCGCGGGGGAATAGGAGGCGGGCCGTCCATGACCCGAGATTCACAATTGACCAACTCTACCGGCGCGGACACAATATCACGGTTTGAAAATCTACGCTGAGGCCAAAAATATGCGTTGCCAAGTCCTCCTCTTTCCAACTATCTCGTGGAAGGAGGGGTATACGGTTAGGGGATTGTTCCCATCGGATCCGGATTTCTCCCATCTCCGAATTCACAAGGGGGCTCGTGACGGGTGGGGCGGTAGATTTTTGGTTGGCTGCAAGTCGGGAAACTATTGCTCTCGTGCGTGGGTAGGATTGCAAAGAGGGACAAGGCCCAGCCCGAAAGGGGAAAAGCCTACCATTGCGGCTTGTGGCTGCAACCCTGCATTCGCCGACCAGGTTGCGGTTTGCGCTCGAATCGAAGAAAGGGAACGAGGGAAAATGTGTGTCCCCTTTTGCCCCCCTGCGGTTCGAGGAGTTGCGACTTGGCAATGCAATCCAACGTTGCAGAATCAATGCTAGAAATCTATGTGACTTTTCTTCGTTGAAGCTAACATCTCAAGTGACATTGGCAATCACTCCTTGTGTTCACATGCAGGGCCACCTGGGAGGGACCGATTCGTGGAACGCTAAATGGAAGAGGAAGAAAATTGGGGTTAATACAATCCTTCTGTGCCTAGCTAGGCCAGCAGTGCGAGTGAACCCGTAGTATCGAGCCATCGAGCACAACTACAAGTACCAACGAGCGGAACTCTCCCTACACATACTGTTGTTGAATCAAGGCCAAAATCCTGTCATGTTGCAGGGACCTGAGTGGGTATTCGGCGAGTTCAAGAAATACGTATTCTGGCTTCCAGCGCTGGGCACTGAAATGTTCCGAGATTGTGGCTCCCTTGGTGCAAATCCTTTGCATATCCAGCTGTCATGAAAGGAAAAAAGCTAATGCTATTACAACCGGCATATGATTTCAGACCGTGCCATGTCGGATATAATCGATATGGGCCTGTGATATCAAAAGACCAGCGTAGGGACTAGCTCTGGCGTTCCCAGAAGCTTTCCCTTGACCTAGACTTTCGACATTGCCATAATTGTAGCGTTTTCTACAAACACAAACCGGAGTCCGATCCTACATGTCCAAGTACTAGTTGGTATTGGCCGGGCACTAAAACAACACAGCCGGCACCAATATTAGAGACGAGGGCTTGGCCATATCAGCTAGGTGTAGTAGATAACGAGGGTTTTTGATACCTCAGGCCCTCTTCCGGATCACGATATGTTCCTGTTTCTCCTCCTTAGTATCCCAACTTGCTTCTATGACCGGCATTTAGTCACGAGTAGAGAGGTAGAAGTAGTTCTTCGAACGACCCTACGGCCACGGTAGCCGCGGTCGATGTGTTCAGAGCCTCAATGTTTGCCAACGCTAATCTATGCTCCAGTCTAATAGTGCTAAAGTTGCAAACCCGTGTAGCCATCCTCCATAGACAAACGCTATCCCATTCCAAACCCGGAGGCATCCCTCTCCAATCCCAACACATATCGTGCTATAATTCGAACTCACCTTGCTTCGGGCCGTTGTCCCCAGCCATCTACCCCGATACCCGCATGCATCTCTGTCAAACTCTCAACACGATCTTGGGGCCCAAGAGAACCGTGACTCTGGCCCAAGGTGCTCGCATCTTGCCTCTCCTTGGCTGAAGCAAGTAGCAATCCGGGAAACGCTCTAACCATCAAAGCCTTCACCGACATACCTCGACCATCGATACCGGGTATAGACGATCCATGTGTGTGTCATGGATAGGGTAGTCGATTCCAACACGTAGAGTGGCCTGGGGAAGGCATTCGTAGACAACCTGCTCCTAGAGCGTTCGATATTGGTAACGGTCGCGGTTAGGATGTTCACCTCTATCGTCTTGCACCTTTCGGATCGAAGGTTGAGGCGGCCCGATCCAAACTCCAGAGTACCGCATCATAACTTATGACAAGTGTCATAGCCATAACTCCTCAGAGGATACTCGTGCTGACAGACTGAGCCATGGATCTTCAACGCATATACTCGTGATCTCGCATACAAGGGGATACTACAGGATTACAAAGGTAGTGCAGACACCGTCTCTGCCTGTGTACGCCATGATATCCATGCTCTCTTTCATCGTTTGGCAGCCTTGACTCCTTTCATGATATCACCCGGCCATGCATGGTCTTTGATTTGGGGATGAAACTCTCCTCAATAAGGCCACAGACCCTATCCTCGATCAAATACGCCCGCACTGGAAGCCGGCCACAGCCCAAGTATTTCATTGCAGATACTCTTTTTCATAAGGATAACGTTCTCGCGTTCTCATATTGGGTTACTCTATCTCGGGGCCGTGAAGATGACCAGGTTTGGGGCATATTACAAAGTGTACAAGTCGTAAGAATGTGTTCTAGGGTCATTAGGTTCCAGGCTCTTCGGCCCCCTTGTTTCATCAAAAAGAATAAGAAAAGAAAAACACCGCATTCCATGACAAAGGACCTATTTTTCCCCCTCCCACCTCGTTGCCTACCATGAATATACTACCTCCGGGCGACGAATGCCATGAGGCCAGTTCTTCCCAGGAACCACAAGAATCCGATAAAGCGGACAAGGGATAGCGCAGCAGTGGAATACAGGAGAACCCTAAAGTAGATTGGGGTTCGGCCCTTGGATGCAGCCTGTGTTACCTCGTTAGCATACCATACCGAAAGGCTGGAAATGGAATAAGTGCCAAGAAAGAAGAGAACAAGAAAACTTACCGGCACACCCAGAGACTCAAAGTCATTGCTCGTCACGGCGGTGATGATGACCAAGTTGGTCAGAAGCCAAAAGATAACCAAACCCGTTCGGAAGGAACGGTACGAATCTTCAGGATCCTTCTTCTCGTCTTCGGGGCGCTCTTCGTAAGGGGCGAGGGCGCGGTACACCGTCTTCTTGAACTGAGAGTCGATGTCCTCCTGCTCCCTCTCCGGCTCTTCGACCATGACACCGCTGTCGGCATCCTTCCCGATCAGCACCTTGGCAGAGGGCAGGGTATCGGCCTTGTCGGAGCCCTTGGTGCCCCAGGAAACGTCGTGCCAGTTGTTGAAGGCGTAGACCATGAGGATGTTGACGTAGGTGGACATGAGAATCATGTACTGGGGAAGGAATGGAACATGTGCCAGGGATCCATGTACAAGAACGAGGCGACGTAGTTGAGGCCGTAGATGGTGATGACGGCGAGCAAGATGACGCCCGTGACGCCGCTGCCGAAGAAGCTCTGGAAGAAGGCGGCGCCGGAGCTGGTGTCGATGTCGCCGGCGGAGCTGCTGAGGGCACGGTATACCAAGTAAAAGGACAAGATAATAATGTACAGCTGGATGATGCCGAACACGGCAAAGGACGCGACGTAGGTGTACTGCGAGCCCTTGGGTCGATTTCCTAGGGCGAGAATAAACTGGATGAGGATGAAGATGATGTAGAACCAGCGGATAATGACGTTGATGATGGGTGTAGCGGTGTTGCCAAACGGCCAGGCGCGGTAGCCGGTCTCCGGATCCGGCGTACCCACGAGCTGCATGATGATGGTGGTGGTGAGGAAGTAGGAGGCGAGGGACACCCAGCTAAAGAAGACGTTGAGCACGTTGTAGATGAGCTGAATATGCAAAAGTATGAGTCGCACGATGCCGTGGCTAGATTGGTAGATGCGACCAAAGTGCATCAACGAGTAGAGGGACGCGGCAAAGGAGCCGTTGAGCCAGCGCCGGCGCTGGCTCAGGAATTCGGCGGCGCCCTCGGGGACGTCAGTCTCGCCCTTGGCGGCCTTGATGTAGCTCAGGTGCCAGCGCTGGCCGGCCTTGGCCACGAGCTCGAAGCAGAGGATGCGGTCCTCGGCGAGGAACATGTTCTTCTTGAAGATGTTCATGCCGTCCACGCCCTTTTTCCCGAGAATCTTGGACAGCGTGTGGTCGCCGTGGAAGTACTGCTCCAACGGCCGTCCCATGATGGCGCGGAAGCGGTAGGCGGAAAAGGCGCCCGGTAGGACGGTGACGTAGCCGAAACAGCTTTCCAGGGGTTTATCGAGGATGTTGGAAATCTTGTACTCGAAATTCTGGACGGCGACGAGGGGTTCAGCAACTTCTTACCCCCGGGCCCAGCATAGCGTGGATCTCGCCGCAGGCGCCGCCGAGGTTGCGGTCGTTGTAGAAGGCCTCCCAGATGGAGAGCAGGGAGCGCGGGCCCGGTTTTGTACCGGCGTCGATGAGGACGGTGACCTCGGGGTTGAGGATGCGGCCAAAGGCGTTGAAGAGCCAGCGGTGGGAGTTGATCTTTTTGCTATTCTTCTGCTTGAGGCAAAAGATGAACTGAGCGGGTGGTAGCGTGCGGGACTCTTTTTCGCCGGTGCTGGGACGCACGAGCTGGTGGTCCGGGGTGACGGAGAGCTGGCTGGTGTACTCGAAGATGTGGGCCACGGTTTCCTTCCCGTTGACGTCCTTTTGATGACGCCGTCCTGGTACACGCCAATGGTGGCGAGCACGTCGAAGACGTTCTTGTCGACCTTGTCGATGCCGTCAAAGATGATGCACACGACGATCTTGTGCCACGCGGGCCCGCCGGCGTTCCAGAACTTGGACTTCTTCAAGTTGACGATGTCGCGAATGTTCTGCATCACGCCGTGCAGCGTGCGGGCGAGCAGGACCTTGTTCTCGTTGTAGTAGGTGATGGCGACGAGCAGCTCCGTGTGGCGGTTATACAAGCGCGGGCGGAGGTTGTAGCCGTTGCTGAGCGTGAAATCGTTGGGGTCGCACGTGGCCGCCGTGTAGCGCAGGTTGAGGAACTCCTCGGGCACGCCCTCGACGTCGCGGTACTTGGGCTGCACCGAGTTCTTGACGGCGCTGGGCACGGGGTAGTCGACGCTGAGCACGGAACCCTGCACCAGCTTGATCTTGCGCGTGTTGGCCCGGCGCAGCCCGCCCGCGTTGTTGCCGTTGCCGTTGCCGTTGGCCTGCCCGTTGGCGTGGCCGTTGCCGTAGTGCTCCCCTGCTGATAGTGCTGGTGGTCGGTGGGATCCTGCTGGCGCGCTGCCCAGCTTTCCTCCGGGTCGCCGGCGAAGGAGTCCGGGCGCTCCGGGGTAAAGCTGAAGCGGTCCTCCTCGCCGCCGTATGGAGCGTATGGCGGGGCCATGTCTAGGCCGGGTAGGCTATCGACGGGCGGGCCCAATAAAGGGTGGGCATAGCTGCCGGAGTGGGTGGGTTCGAGGGTGCGGAGGGAGGGGAGGGAGGGGACGGGCGTGCCCTGGGGGTTACCTTCGGTGAGGTAAGGGTCGGATTCGGCGCTGAGGGAGTATGGGCGGCTGACGGGTCGGGGTTGGGTGTAGCCGGGGTTGAGGTGGTCCTGGAGAGACGAGCGGAACGGGTGAGACGGGGAACAAGCTATGGAAAGGGGATGAAAGGGGGAGGGGGATGGCTCGAGATGCTGGCAACTTACGTGGGACTCGGCGGAGACCTCGTCCATGGGGATTCCGCCCGAGTAGGCGTAGTCACGGTTTGGATAGCTCATGGTGAAGAGAAGAGAAGCCTCATCCACGGGGTTTTGAGTGTGGATCCGTGATCCTAGGTTAAGTCATAAGGGGTCCTCCCTCTCGAGATGTCAAGAAGTGAAGCCACTGTCTCAGGGCTTGGGAGAGGTTTCGCTGTCGGAGTAGAGGAGGAAAGCTCACCACCCACTCGAAAGCGGACGTGAGATGGGATGGGTGGGAGAAGGGAAGAGAAAAACGAGCGACGGGGTTCGAAGGATAGAGCGAGAGTGGAGAGTAAGAGGAAGAAGAAAAAAATTATGAAACGAAGGACTGAGTCGGACTTGCTGTAAACTCTATCTAGAGGAACAGGAAAGGAAATCCCAAGCTTGGAGGATGTTGGCTGTGGGTATGACGAGGGGGAATGTCTCGAGCTTAATCACACAAGAGGTGTATTGGAGGAGAAGGAAGAGAGATGTTTGGGAATCACGAAAGGCGAAGGGGAGAATTGAAGGGAAAAGACGCGGCCGTATTGGTACGGGAGGAAGGAAAATAAGCTTTTTCTTGTTTTCGCTTGCTTGTCTCACCATTTCAAAGAAAGGGCATCTCTAGCATTCACTGTTCTTTGTTGCTTGGGTCGAGACTCGAAGAATACAAGTGACATCTGGAATCCACATATTCAATGGACAAAGCACAAAGGACAAAGGACAAAGACAACAAAAAAGTATCAACAGTGTTTGCAAAACTTCTCGCACACGTCGATGGATGTAGCTCCCAAACATCCACATACAAAACAACACGAGGAATGGAAGGAAAGCTCAGCCATTTTGGCGTGCGTCAGCGATCTCCGGCTTCCAAGGAACCAAGGCCCCGCTTCGAACCGGGTCCGTCGACGCTTGCTCAAGGGGGCGTCGGGAATCGGGGAAGCCTCGCCACCCGCAGCAGGCCTTTCGTATTGGTTCGAGGACCCACGCGATCGGCTCTCACAGGCGCAGAGGTGCAAAAGGGGTGCAAGGAGAGAGGCGGGCAAGCGGTGGACAAAATAAACGGGACTGCAAAATGATTTTGTCCACCAGAGCAAGCACCTCGCCACCCAATCACCTCTGTATTGCCCCCTGTACCCCCAGTAATAGTGAGCTTGACGTTTTTGCAGTCCCGATATTTTTGTCCACCGCTTGGCGGGCAAGGCGGGGGGACCACCCATTTAGTGCGACGCCGGGACACGAGTGAGGGTGGCCGGACTGGACGTGGTGTGGACCTTGGCGTTTGGGATTTTCGTGGAATGACGTGGTGCCTGCACACCAGAGCCAGTCCTATTAATATCCGCGGCCTTGGACTGGAGCACGTTATCCTCTTTTTATTGTGGAAATTCTTACGTAGTGCGGCCAGAGACTTCCGCTTTCAGTGTCTCCAGGTCTCCCACTGGTGAGAGGAGGCGAGTGATCAGCGACTTCAACACCCATTCATTTCGAGCAAGTGTTTCTGCGTTTCTTCTTTTCTTCTTTTTTTCTATTTCTTTTTGCTGCTTAATACATGTTTGTTTTTATCGTATTGAGTATTTCGAACGATTTCGTTTATTCAGGCCCAAGTCTGCCGAACAATACGTGTCAGCTTTCCCCGTCGCACCTGTAATCAATGAATGGGCGGTTGGCAGTGAAGAAATTCGATCGCTCGTGTGGTCAGTCTTCAATGTTCTTCACTGTCGGCCGAACGGGAGGCCAGGGCACAATCAATGTGAATGTACAATCTCTGTCCCTAGAGCCAGCTCAAAGACAGTACATGTAGGAATGAAGAAAACGAAGCGGATAGGTACAGTACATTACTTCTCTGGCTCCACTTGTACCTGCCGCGCCACGTTGGCGATGCTGTGGACAAAGCCAACGGAAGAAGATTGAACGATGCTAGTGCTAGACGCCACTAGTCGTCAGGCCACAAGCTCGGTTCCTCGCAGCGGCCAGGCCAGGCCATTCCATGTGCCTGCCCATCAGATCGACTGTACAAATCAACTTGGAGCTAATAAACATTGGGCTCTCGTAACGACGGTCCCGAACATGTTCGGCCACCTTTGCCACGCGCAGATATACGCACACGCACACACAAGTTAAGTAGCGGATGGCCTCGTATGGAGATGGCCAAGCCTGCATGTTTTTCCCCTTTCTCTTCGTTTCCTGCGATGATTTCCCACTGCCGATATCGAATATCAAATAAGGGGAAGTAGAGAAGAAAAATGAGAGACAAAGCCATGTGAAAATCCAACGAGCTGCCACTTTGGGGCTCATTTGAGATCACTCGGCCATTTGTCATACCACCATAACGCACCTCCGAGGAGGGAGCATTCGACAACCATCATCCATCGATCACTGACCCAATTTACTCGAGTTTTGTCAGTCACCTGGTAGCCGATTGACTCAGATCTCTATTTCTTAGTGGCCTGTCCGATAGCTTCCAGCGAGGTTGGACTTTGTTTGATTTTTAACGTAGCATTCCTCTGTGCCGTAGATTCTCGCTTGGCCTTCTGCAGGTTGCCACGATGGACTCCAAAGTGCGTCAATCTTTTGAACCTTGATTGCCCGGGCCCTGATTTTCTACCGAAAACCCCCACCTCAAGACAGCAACCTCCTTGTCGATCATAAAAGCGCGTCTTAAGACGACTTCAAAGCGCGACCGGGCAGCATATCACGAAGAAACAAAGCGATTGCGTCATACTACGACCTGAGCAACCCTCCCTGAAAATGTTGAAAGATTTTTCCAGTGGTAGCGAGTCTGTGAAGGCGTGTTCCAATATGCACAATTGAGTCCCGAGCACATTTTTTTATGTTGCTTTTATTTTCATTTTTTATTACTTTGGCGGCTTTTTGGAACAAGCCAGAATGAATGACGCCAACCCCTGGTCCCTTGATTCGCGAGCCAATCGTCATCGCCTGCCTTCATGCCGAAGAAGCCCTTCTGCAAGCCACCCGCTCGCCATCCGCTCTACCGCTGCGAACGGACGAGTGACATTAAAAACATATTGAACACTATATGCGTCGTGAGGTGTGTTTACGTGCAACAGGAACAAGATGTGGGCATGTGAAGAGCGTCTCTCCTCAATACAGAGATGTAAGAAATAATGAAGAGCAAATGCGGAGATTCTTGAACTTTGCTCATATTCGTATGGAGACGAGTACGGATTTTACAATGGTATTTTTGAAACAGAACAACGCTAAAGAGGCCAGGACTCGTAGTACGAAAGGGAAAGCAAGACGGTTGGTGAACTCGTGAATCGAACAAAGAACCTCGAGAGGGCATGCAAGAACGGCCGTCCTGCGTATACTCGAGGACAGTAGTTATACATGTGCCTTCTGCTTCCGATATCCGCGAATAGACTACATCTATAGCCAGTGCTATAAATCTACGGATAAACTCCCCTAAGCGCTCGAGAGAGCCATCACCACATCCCAGTAAAACGCAGTAAGCCCCTCCGCCCCATCCTCCGCCTGACGCCCCCTCCTCCCCCGCCCGCAGACACGCCAGCGTCACGTCGCGGTACGCCTCGCCCACCCAAAACGCCAACTCCTTCCCGCACCGCGCCAGCACCGCCTCCTTGAGCGCCGCCGGCCCCATCGTCTCCGCCTTCGTCTTCTCCGTCACCGCCCCTCCGCGAGGCGCGACACCGGTTTCCAGAACCCCACTTCGGCGAGGAGCAGGCCCAGCGCGTAGATGTCGTAGATGCGCTGGAACCGGGCTGCGGGCTCGGTGCTGTCGGAGGAGGCGGAGCGGGATGCGAGGCGTGTTCGGATCGCTGGGTGGAGATATAGGAGTTCGAGGGGCGAGGGTTGGCAGGACATGGATAGCTCGGTGGGCGAGTCGGGGCGTGAGACGGCGAAGCCACCGATGATGGGCTCTGTAAAGTCGAGAGCTGCTGAGGTTAGCTGCGGCGACGACGGGGAACTCGTGCGGGCGGTCTTGTCGACTAGGAACGCGACGTGCAGCGAGCTGAGGCGCTCGTGATGCCACCGCGTGAGCAAAAACGAGTAGAAATTAGTAACTAGCGTAACTGCTAGCTGCTTCCGCTGCTCGAGCGAAGGCAGAGGATACGGCAGCGACGACGACGTCTGAGCCAGCGAGGGCTTAGCACCAGGGCCCGTCCTCGCCTGCTTGTAGGATAGAATCTGGTGTAGCGTAACAGCCTCGACGGTCGACTTGGCCACAGGCGCAGGCAGCTCAAACACCAAGCCAAACGAAGCGGCGTCGGCGTACTCGACGAACCCGACGCACGCCAGCGGGTGGATACTGCTGAGCCCGCGCGTCTGCTGCAGCGAATACGAGAGGCGGGCCATGCGCACCGCCGCCAGCTCCTGGAGCTTGAAATCCCCGCCCTTGGGGAACGGGATCCACTCCACCAGCGCACGACACGCGCGCCACCCTTTGTCCTCCTCGCCATCGGCGGAGGAGGAATAGTCGAGCACGGAGTAGTGCGCTCCGCCCGCCACCGCCGCCTCGCCAAGACGAAGCCCGTGCAGCGAGCTGAGCGGCTTCTTCACCTGGCGCACAATCTCGTCGACGGCGAAGAAGCGCTGCATCCGCACCTCGAGATCGAACTGGGCCCGCACGGCCAAGATCTTGGCGCTGCGGCGGAGCAGCCCATCCCTTTCGCCCCCGAGACGCGCTACGTCGGCCCCTTGCTGCGCGTCGTCGAAGACGTAGCCGGCGATGCCGAGCTGGAGCACGCTGTCGCGTAGGGCCTGGGGCAGGATGCTGTACAGAGCATCGTTCCAGTAGACGATGGAGCTGAGCAGCGCCTCGAGCTCTTCCCGGTCCGTTTTTCTTTCCAGGGCTTGGTGTCGTGCGTGAGGCGCGTATACCACGACGTGTGCCGCATGAGTTCCTTGCGGAATGTTCTTAGTCGAGCCTTGGATTGCGCTGTGCCGGATGAGAGGTCTAGCGTGTCCGGGGTGGTGGGTACCGGGCTCGACTGGTTGAGCTGCTGCTTCACGGCGAGCATGCCGTTTCTTTCTAGTATTATCCGCGCCTTCTCGAGGAGTTTGAGCACGCTTGTCGCGGCGTCTGTGACTTGCTCGCCGAACTGCTTCTGGATCGCCGTCTGCAGCGCGCACGATGAAATAGGGAGCGATAGCACTCGCCGGGGCTGTCGCGCCGCCCGCGCGCCGCTAGCGACGGACAGGCGCTCGAGCGCCGTCCACCACGTCTGGAACCGAAAGAATTCCATCTCCAGCTTGCACATCCAGTCGGCGACATCATCACCGAACGATCGAGCTTGTTGTATCGCGTGCCACACCTCGAAGCTCTTTTCGAAGACGGCGATCAAGCCGCTGAGGCCGATGATGAGGCCAGGAAGTTCTAGGCCAGACATGGTTGTTCTGTTGTTAAGTATGTGTCTAAAGGGGGAAAAACCCCAAAAGAAAAACGAGAAAAGAGTCGAGCGAAAAAGAAAAAAAGAAATCTGGCGATATTTTCAAATCCAAGCTTGGGTTCCTGGATTGACGAGTCTCACTCTCGCTAAATATCTCTAATACCCCGCCCGGCGCAGCTCGCCACAGGGGACGGAGTCGTCGCCCGCAACCAATGAACGCTCACAAGTTACATCTTTCATGCAGGATCTCGATCGACGCGCAACACCAGTGAAACGAATGCCGGAAGCCTGGTCAAAGGCCGTCTTGAACACAGATAACGATAATAACCCCCTCCCCTCGCTTCGGATCGGGCGGAACTATGCTTATCGAAAAAGGCAACACGACCAAAGTGTGAAGAGGATCAACAATACTAAAGCGTGAAGAGGAAGGCAAGTGTGAAGAAGAGGTAGAGCTGGTGCTCCAGCTTCACAATCATGTCCGATCTCCTCTCACTTACCTACTATTCCGAAGCCGACGACGAGTCGGAGCTGGTAAACCGGCCCGACAAGTCCTACGCCGTCCACGGCCAAGCCGGCTTCCTCGCCATCGCCGTCGCGCTCGAGATCCCCGTCCTCAGCGCCCAAAACAACGTCCTCGCCAACATGAACCCCCTCGTCGCCGGCGCAGGCGCCTCCTTTCCGTCCGCGCCTCCCTCTCCGAAATGTCCCTCGACCCGCAGATCGACTTCGTCAACACCTCCGCCACCATGGTCGCCTGGGTCAAGCAAAACAAGGAGGCCGGGAGATTTAGGAGGCACGTGTCGAAGCACATCGTCACGTCGGCGGACCCTCGCACCGACGACGCCCGTCACCTGGCGGCCATCATCAACGAGATCCGGGTCTTGTCCGCCGAGGTGATTCGCGAGAGCGACGTCGTCGTCGCCATGCTCGGCTTGTCGTGGCAGGAGATGCCTAGCAAAGGGCGATTCTGGCCGCAAATCATCCTCGAGGCCGCCGACGAGGGCACCCTGACCGAATACCTCCAGACAAGCAAGGTGAACTTCGACAACAAGCTCGCCATCGCCATTAGCGTCTCCCGCGGGCTCGAATTCCTTCATTCCCACGGCATCGTCCACTGCGATTTGAAACCGAGCAATATCCTCATCTTCACCACCGGCCTCACCGAGGAGGAGCTCGAACTATGTCGGAGCGCGGGCAAGGACCCGATCCGCACAAAGCTCTGCGATTTCGGGTTTGCTGTCATCACCGAAGACTATCCCGCGGAGAAAATGTTTCAGGCGCGTGTGGGCAGTTATCCCTGGATTGCCCCCGAACTCGACGCGGAGCTGGCCATCCCTATGGATCAGCTGCACAAAGCTGACATTTACTGCCTTGGGCTAGTCATGGCTGCGGCTTTCATGGACGGTGTCCGCCCGTTTGATGGAATATCGGACGAAGATCTCCTGAAAAGCAAGCTTCTGGACCCGACGGAACCTGGATCGGCTGCTAGCATGCTTCTTGCCGAAATCGAGAACAAGGTACAAATCGACGCTTATCAGCGAGAGTACATTGAGGCTTTGCTCCACGGAACTTGCACACCTCTAGCCGACAACCGCGTTAGTCTACCAGCACTCCAAAATTACCTATTTCTCGGAATAATGCAGTGTCTGGGCGAGGGGGCGCCGGCTCTTCGAACCGACTACTTCCCGGACCTACGGGACGCCGGCGATGGCTACAAGTAAGGGCATAACATCAACCCCCTTCAAGCAACACGAGGATGTCAGATAGCCGAGGCTAACTTTTGCAGGAATGTCTTGCTCGCTTTCCAAAAGAAACATGCGCCCGAACCGAATAGTGTAGGTGACGGAATGTTGCCCCCGGCCCCACAATTGCCGTCGTTTCTCTCGAGCTAATCTCATCTTCAAGGCTCTTCCGCGCTCTGAAGCAGATGTACGCGGACTAGATATCCTCAGTAACCTACGCAGCCGTCGCGATGAACTATACTCCACGATTATCGGAAACGCAGAATTAGAAGAGACCCTAGCAAACTCCTTTGGAGACACCACCCTCCCTCCGTCTCAGGTTCGGCGGTTCGCGGCGACCAAGACAACGGAAGAAGGCGTAGAATTGGCTGAGCAACTTGAAGAAATTTGGGACAAGGCCATGGTCAAAGTTCCGGATGTAAGATGAAGTAGTGTGCCCCATCGTTGGGGGTTTGTAGTCCCGACCGGCTAACGCGTGGCTCTACTCGGCCTCTAGTTTGCCTACGAGCAGGACATCATACCTTCGCTTCTGCCCCGAGTTTCTCGCAAAGAGCTCGTGAATGACCTTGAGAATCAGGCCTCCCAGGATGTGGTGGCGGATCCGCTTGCACTCTTTCACCTTGCCGGTGCCTACTTCAACGGCCAGCTGTGCAACCCGGATCGGGAGCGAGGCCTGGCATACCTAGTACAGGCCGCGAGCCTGAAATGCCCCGAGGCCATCTCAACGATTATCAACGTATCCGAGGCAGCTGAAACCAATCTTCGACTGATGGGACACGAAGAGATTCTACCGGCCGTTAAAGAGTACGGGACGCGAGTTTTCTCCGGTGCACAGGGAACTTTATTTGACCTTGCGATACCACGTCGAGTTGAGAATAATGTGATTCTTGCCAAGACCTGGGCGAGGGAGTGGCCCGAGGAGTATGAACAGTATCTAAAAGAAACTAGAAGGATGATCAACACCGGTATATCAATCATCAATAACCCCTTATTCCTCCGGGCCAAGCCAAAGACCGGTGTCGCTGTTTTCGACTACGATACCCTTACCTCACTTCCCGAACATCTGTATGACCGCTTCGACCTGACAAAAAAGACGGCTTTCATAGAAGAGGTCCGAGCCAAAGGCTGCCTAGAAATGTGCGACTCGACAGGCTTCACCATGCTTCAGCGAGCAGCAATCAATGACGACATCGCCCTCGCAGAAATCCTCGTCGTGGACCTCGGCGCCGCCGTCGACGGATGTGGCAACACTCACGGGTGGACACCTCTTCTTTTGAGCAGCCACTGCGGCTACTTTGAGCTCGCCAAGTGGTTCGCCGCCCATGGCGCCAACGTGAGCCAGCGCGAGGAGCTCCACGGCGCGAGCATCCTGCACTCTCTCAACCGTTATACCGAGAGGGCCCACTGCGAGGGAATCCTAGACCTCGCTCTCGAAGCTGACCTCGATATCAACTGCGCGATGGACAACGGATTGACCCCGCTGCATGCGACCTTTACCGGGTGGGACTATTCCGCGGGCGTGGCGGCGGAGTTGTTGGTGGAGTACGGAGGAGACCCGACGCGTGCCGCCCCTTCTTATAAACAGGGCTCGGGTGTCGTCACTCCAATTAGCCTAGCCGCAGAAGCCCTCAACGTCCCGTTACTCGAAAGAATGATTGCCGCGGTCGAGGCGACTGCTGCCTGGGCAGGCCAGTCCGCTGCCCGGCACCTTGTTCGGGCAAAGTCGGACGCGGTTCGTGATGTATTCGCCCACCCTGACTTCTACTACATGGCCAGCGTGGGAAAGGATTACAAGTCTAAACTTGTAGATGTCTTGAGGGTGATTGTGGACGTAGATGTGCAGCGTACGTTGGCGAACCAGTCGATTAGGGGCGGCGACGCCTCTGTAAATGCGTGTTTGGTTCTCGCTTGCCAGACAGGCCGCGGCTACATTACCGAAGCTCTGTTCAGCGCATTCCCCCAAACGCCAGCGATGATGGAAACCGGAACGCAAGCGCCAAGACAGTACATACACATCGCTCTGGAGCGCCGTGGAATTGAAGCGGTTCGCAGTCTCATCCGGCACGGCGCTGATCTCCTGGCAAAGGGCCACCGCGGCCAGAATGCGCTTTCATCGCCGCCCACTATTTCCCAGAAGCTCTTGAAGAGCTCGTTGAAGTTATAGGGCAGCTGGATACAGAAAAACGGGGGACAAGTCCGTCAAGGAAATATTAGAGGAGCCCGATGACACAGGTATGACAGTCTTTGGGAAACTTCTCGAGGAAGGCTATACCGAGGAGAGACATCTCGCAGAGAAGCTAAGAGCAAAATACGACTTGGCGTATGATTTCAACATTCGGTCCGCAGATGGCGACTGGATGAGCCTCCCAGCTCATCTCATTGTGCTGGCAGCCCATGGCGGGCTCATCCCGATAGACCATATAAAGTACCTTTGGAACTCAAGCCTGCTCCGCGCTTCGTGTGTGGTTCCGATGGCCAGACTTTGTTGTGCCTTGCCATCCAGAGCCTCATGGGGGTACGTTGTCATTCCCTTAATGTTCCGTGACGCACAATTGTGTCTCTCCCTGCTAACAGCGACGTGCCTCTCGAATCACAGCCCACTATAGCCACGGCATGCCCTGTCACCAACTCACGGCCTTCATCCTCGAACAGTATCCCGACTACAAAAACCTACTCTTAGGACCTGATAGCCGCAACCCCTGGCACGTAGCAGCGTATTGGGCCAACAACACCGCCATCCAAATGATGCGCTCGCATATCCGGCGCAAGTACCCGCGTGAAAAGGAGCCCATCAACGAGCGAGCGACCGGCAACACGCCCCTGGATTATGCTACGATGGGAGTGCGCAAGAACGAGATTGCAGGTGAACGATCCGAAGGCATGGCACTCGACAAGTCCCTCGCCCGACAAGTACGCGCCTCTGCGGTGGAATGTTACAAGAGCCTCAGGGAGGCTGGGGCGTTACACAACTGGGAGCTTCTTGGGAATACAATCACGTCAGTCTCTCACGTTGGGCTAGTTCCTTGAGGCGTCTTCTACTGGACAGTACTGACGACTGAAAATGTTGTAGAGCGAGGATCTTGTGCTGGAACCCCGACTTACAAAAGGCGGCAGTATTCATCCGCCTCTTCACGGAAACACTCGGGCTTGCGCCAGCGGAAGTTGATTTTGATAGTATGGATTTCCCCTTGAGGCCGGTGTACTCACTTCCCAGTTGTGGAAATGAACGGGTCTTCTAACTTAATGTAGACATTGTCGAGATGGCAACCAGTGCGGCCCCTGGCGCGAGGCTTATTCGGGTCCCAGTCATCGAGCTCGTGTGGCGGTACGATAATTTTATGATTCGCTTTTATAGGGGCCGACTTTCCTCGCTCAGCACGGAGTGTATCGACCAATTTGGCACATACATCAGAGATAAGTGTAACGACAAAGACTTTAGATACTTTGAATCCGTTCATCTTGATGTCGGCTGCTGTGAGTCTCTATCTTGGTAGAAATATGGAGTTTTAACTAGCTACTAATGCATCGTACTGCAGTCCCATACATGACATTAACGTATAAACACCCAATACCAGACACGGGCGAGATGGTAGAATGGAAAAGGGGTGGTAGAACTTGGACAAGAGCAGAGGTTGACGCTCTAAGATCGCGATTTGCCACAACTTGGGACCACTTCTTTGGACAGGATGAAGAGGCCATGTTCGCCGCCCTAGCTGGAACCGCGGGAGGTTGAAATTTCCGACGATGGTAGTAACTCTTCCCAGCTCTAAGTGTTAGATTCCGACTACCTTCCCATCACCCTGTATCTGTATCATGGTATAAGGGGATTCGCGCGGGCTACGGGTTTTCGTCCGCGGACCTATGGAGGATGCCAACGTAAAGGTGACACATTATAAAAATCTTCTCGACGAATTCCCATCTTGTGCCGAATTCAAGCAGAACCTGAGCGGGGTGAGCCTGAAGAGAATCATCACTTGGTATTTAGCGAGGGGGATGGACAATAGTTACCATCACGTACTTGCTGTTTACGAAGCAAATGCCACTCCTCCGCCTGCGGCTATGCGCGAATACCTTGGGGAATGCTAACTTATAGTTGCTTCAATCTCATATCTGAGTCTTGCCGATGGAGCGGCCCGCGGTCACATGGCGGACCGGAACCCTTCCGAATGTCGTATGCCGCTAGAAAGTATTTGCCCAGCACAGAGCCTAGTGATCCTTTCCGCAGGTTGCGTACCGGCGGCCCCACATCCAGCGTGGTAGTTTTGCCGCTCTCCACGCAACTCAGCCTCCATTGACATCCAACCACCGACCCTCGGCCGTGCCTCTACCAATACACGAATGGTGGGCGACGAGAACCCATACAGAATTGGTCTCAAGGACCTCCTCTTCAGCCCCCACGTGATCTATGCAAATCCCCTCATCTTGAGCGCCTTTTATTGGTCTGCTACCCTCAACCCAACCATTCCTTCACTTGAGGCTTCAATCGTCAAGGCCCGACACCCTCCCACTTCCCCACCCTCTTCTCCACTCTCCATTTTGTCTCGGTTGTCTCCGCCGCCCGTGCCCGATACAAGACTAGCAACAGATCGATAAAGGTGGCATCATGTCAGCGATCAACCGAATTGGGTTCACACAGCTAGAAGCAGGGGACGGGCCCTACCAGTTAAAGTACGCACTTCCTCTCCGATGACGGGTTTGTTACTAACGATTTAGTATCGTGTTCGTGCATGGCTTGGAGGGCCATCCGCAGGAAACATGGGGCTACGACCCAGAGCCAGACAAACCAACTCGCTTCAAGCGTGTTAGGCGCCACCTCGGGCTTACGAGGACGACCGCCGAACCGAGCGAAACCAAAGCACCGTCCTCCCCGCGAGGGTCGTTCTGGCCGGAGAAATTTCTGACCAAGGACATTCCCGACGCGAGAATATGGACTTATGGGTATAATGCCGATGTCATGAAGATTTTTCAGGCTGGGAATCAAAATAGTATCTCGGCACACGCACGTGATCTTGCTACACAATTCGAGCGGGACCTAGAAAACGAAGTGTGTGGCGTCTAATGATTCTTCTGCTAGACTCATACGTGCTAATATCTACAGGATCCAGTTGTGTTTATAGCACATAGTCTTGGTGGCATCGTTGTCAAGGATGTATGTGCCCTTTTTCCCATTGACACTCCGGATTCTTACTTCTAATAGGCGATGAAAAGGTCAAAATTGTGTCGGGAGCGGACAAAGCTGATCATTTTCCTCGGAACTCCACACCGTGGAAGCGCCATGGCGGGTTGGGGGAAGTCGCGTCTAACTTGGCCCAATATGCCCTACAAGACTCGAACAAAGATATCCTGCGGAGTCTCCAGGTCAACAGTGAGATTCTTGACAACATCCAGGATGAGTTCGTCGGCATCGCACACGAACGGTCATTCAAGATACACTCCTTTCAAGAAGCCAAAGGATTATCAGGAGTGAAGGGCTTCCATCGCAAGGTATATTGCATTCGACCTCTCTAATGTCCTGCGATGCATGCACTAATGTAAGTGCTACATAGGTCGTTGAAGATTTCTCCTCCAAAGTCGGCCTCCCACCAACACTCGAAACTATCGAGACCTTGGATGCCGATCACAGACAAATGGTGCGCTGCATAACGAAGTCGGATGCGCAGTACCGTGCAATGCTTGGAGTTATACAGAAGTTTATACGCCATAATCTACAGTCATCATCCGTAAATCTAGTGTCGGTACCAGAGATGCCAACAGCTACACCTCATATCGCCGGGCACGAATCCCCAGACCGTTAGTATATGGCTACATGCCAATTCCTATCGGAGAACTAAATGTTTATAGATGGACCATACTTCTACGTTCCATTTCCAAAGAATCACCGCTTCACTGGACGCGATCAGCTGCTAGAGGAGCTTATTACCAAACTCTTTGCGCCCGATAGCTTCCAAAAAGCGGCACTTTTCGGACTAGGTGGCGCCGGAAAAACACAAGTCGCACTCCAGGTGGCATATTGGACCAAGGAAAAGAAGCTAGGCTATTCAGTCTTTTGGGTTCCAGCTCTAAGCGTTGCCACATTTGAACAAGCCTATACGGACATCCTTAAAACAGTTGGAATTCAGTGCGTTGACGGCGAGGATGTGAAGCAAACTGTACAGACATTTCTCAACTCAAAGGCCGCGGGAAAGTGGTTACTCATCATTGACAACGCCGATGATATTGACATCCTTTTCGAATTCTCAGGGCACGAAAGAAACATTTACAACTACCTGCCAACTACTGATGATGGTCGGATATTATTCACTACTCGGACTCGAGAAGTCGCTACGTGGGTGGCTGGAAGCAATTCGATGGAGACGCCACAAATGACTGAAGACGATGCAACGGACTTCTTGAGGAAGTCACTGCATCAGAACCTCTATCCCGGCAACCAGGACATAGCCCTTGTACGCCGCCTCCTCCGAGAGCTCACTTATCTTCCGTTAGCCATCACACAAGCAGCAGCATACATGAACGAGAATCAGGTTGATATTGCTGAATACGTCCAGCTATTCAAAAACATAGACCAAGATATGGTTGAATTGATGACTAGCGAGTTTCAAGACGGCACTCGGTATCAACATGCACAGAATCCCGTGGCCACAACTTGGCATATCTCATTCAACCGGATTCAAAAGTCCAAACCAAATGCTCTGAAATTGCTATTATTCATCATGTTTATCGAGCCAAAAGCCATCCCTCGGTCGATACTACCAAGCGTGGGCTCAGACCAGCAGCTGACCCAAGCAATTGGTACGCTTTGCGGCTATAGTTTTCTAAACAAACGCGAGAATGGCAAGGCGTTCGACATGCATAGCCTCGTCCATATGGCGACTCGGTTATGGGGTGAAAAGCAAGACACTTTGCAAGAAGCGAAGCAAGACGCCATTCTACATATGGACCGTATATTTCCATCTGATGACTGGGATAACCGTGAGACTTGGAGAGAATATCTACCCCACGGACTTAAGGTCTTGCAAATTGGTGAAAATATCGGAGGCAAGGAATTGTGCAATTTAGGGCATCAGGTGGGGTCCTGCTTGGGGGTAGATGGCCGAGTTAGGGAGCAAGTGGGGATCCTCGAGACAATCTCCACAGTTCAAGCAGACATTTTCGCTGAGGATCACCCTAATCGGCTTAAACTTCAACAGGACCTTGCCTTAGCCTATGAAGCAGATGGCCAGGTATCAAAGGCTATTAAGCTTCTTGAGAAATTAGTATCAATTCAAGCAAACACCCTAGCTGAGGATCACCATAGCCGGCTTACTTCCCAAAACAACCTTGCTCTGGCCTATAGACAAGATGGCCAGGTATCCAAGGCTATTGAGCTTCTTGAGAAAGTAGTATCAATTCGAGCAACCACTCTAGCTGAGGATCACCCTGACCGACTTGCTTCCCAAAATAACCTTGCCTCAGCCTATAGACAAGATGGCCAGGTATCCAAGGCTATTGAGCTTCTTGAGAAAGTAGTATCAATAGAAGCAACCACTCTAGCTGAGGATCACCCTGACCGACTTGCTTCCCAAAATAACCTTGCCTTAGCCTATGAAGCAGATGGCCAGGTATCAAAGGCTATTAAGCTTCTTAAGAAAGTGGTATCAATCCAAGCAAATACCCTAGCTGAGGATCACCATAGCCGGCTTACTTCCCAAAATAACCTTGCCTTAGCCTATGCATCAGATGGCCAGCTATCAAAGGCTATCAGGCTTCTTGAGAAAGTGGTATCAATAGAAGCAACCACTCTAGCTGAGGATCACCCTGATCGACTTGCTTCCCAAAATAACCTTGCTCGTATAAATCGCAAATTGATGAAGTATACTTTCTAGACAGCTAGACAGCTAAGCTAAAATAGTGGTAATATAGCCCGCCAACTGAGACTATTTGTCATATCATGTAGGAGCGACCGAAGCAAGACCAAGTTTATATCTAGACCACATAGAAAAAGGAGTAGAAAAAGAGAAACGAAAATTGACTCTCCCTCGGGGAATCGAACCCCGGCCACCTGCGACTCGTCCATTGACAAGCAGGTATCCTGACCACTAGACCAAGGAAGACGGTTATCACCGATGTGAAGATTGTTCGTCAAGCACTAAGAAATGAACGGCCTTCTCTTACCAGGCTCCAAACAAAGAGATTCAATCGAATTTTCCCCCATCTTACCAAGGCTGGGTCTCTTCAAGTTTCTTGACTGAAGTTGAACGCAAGAGCCCGTAAAAGTTGAATGCACTCGACTTGCATCCTTGACTGCATTCGCATGCAGGATCTAATACCCTTATGATCTGAGGTTCTAGTCGAGTACTCGCGCTCTCAGCGTTTCTCGCTTACCCGACAAGTCGTTAGCAGCCGCAAAGCCGGAACTTTCCTTGGAGCTTTGCTTGGGTAATGGGCAAACATGGCATGCTCTACCTCATATTTCCTGCCCCCTACCCCCTTTCTAGATGCGATCACTCATGTGTAGTGTCTCTTCAACTCATAGTTTATCGCTCCTGGTTCCCTCATAGCCAGACAAAAACATATTTTTCTCGTCCCCTGTTTGATACTCTAGTAGCTCGCGATGAAGGCTGATTTATCAAGCGGCTTGGATATCTCTAAGTGGCAAACGGCTCAGTGGTTCATCGCTTGATGCACTGAGCACCCCAACGAGGCATAGGATTTGTGAGTAGTACCAGATATCTATCAATTGATGGATCAAAGCATACTCTTTTTGTGAGATTTGATTTTATTCGACTAAGCATTAAACCAATCGCAGCAAACACCGAGCGAGTAATTAGAAGATCGGTTGAATAGGGAGTATGGCCCCGTGACTATGGAGACATGTGCTTTTCATCCGGCAGCGCCTCAAGGAAGGCTTGGTAGCTGAAGCCGAGATTTACAACCGAAATTACAACCGAGCGAGCATCTACGTCAAAATGCCACAAAGCAGATGCTTCAGCATCGCAACTGTGTTCATGGATAGCCAAGAGGTCTAGCTTACTCTGGGCACTATCACACCCATCCCGAGGGCGAGACCAACTGCGTGTCAAACTATGTTGGCGCGGAGTTAAAGGGTATGCAGGTTGCCAAGGGGCGAGCTATACTTCCGCAGGCGCTGGCACGCATTATTACCCATAATCTTGTACAATGACAATCTAGGGGGCTCGCAGTCTATGACTAGATAAGGAATATATTCATGTAGGAATGTTTTAAATACTCTTAGAATACACATAATTTACATATACCACATGCTAACTAGTCCGCCCAAGACCCATCTAGTGGGTGTACTGCCATTCTGCCGCCGTCGACTGCGCCGAATCTATCAGTTATGCGAGTGCATAAGTCTTGTGTGACGCTGGTCGCGAGCCATAGGTTTCACATCTCTCGCTTGAACGCCCGCGACGACACCAAAAATCATCTGAATCTCAACCGAGATATGCGAGGTCCTGCCACGTGTTGGAGATATATCTGAAGCAGTGGCTACTTGCTCCGTCTCATGGAACCCCTTCATCAGTTAAATTGCAGAGCCATGCATAGCTAATTCCAAATTGACAGGTTGAGATTCACCTCAGGACCTGTCGTGCTCGGGCTGTCGATGATTTAGAATTGTAGCCCTTTGTGATCTCATTGGGGGTGCTGACGTCGTCTGTGGGGTCATCATTAAAGCCCTCTTCCCTCTTCGCGTGTTCAATGTTCAATGGTGGATATGGAGCCCAATTACTGAGGCGTTAAAATTGCTTTTTATTCTACTCAATAGGGGTTTCCTACGGAAACTATCCCACGGAAATGGACGTCACCGCTCATTATGATGACGATCGATATGCACCAGGCAAGGCTTTCGAAATTTACGTGGAAATTTGTTAACGAAGTATCGTAAACTACCGAGGTAATTGGCCTAGTATTTCGTGTCCTTCTGTGTATGAAGGCAGTGATTTGGACACCTTTCCCCGACAGGGTCGTGAGCCAGCAGCCGATCTAACCAAGCGGCGACGGTCTCGTTCGTAATACCGTCGGCAAGCTTCAACCAATGCTGATTACGAACAGCCGAGTCGTGGACCCATTCGTTCGATCCCGTTTCGAGCATACGATTGTAGCCGACGTCATTTGCATAGTCGAAGAGCGGTCCGGGATCGCCCTCTGGGACGCCGTGGAGGCCCAGGATACCGTACAGCGTTGTTACCGGGTCCCATGACTCTCGCGCCGTCTTACATCTCCCCACGTACCACTCATAAGCGGCCAGTATAGGTGAATCCGACGGGGCGTCCTCCATCAGGCGTGTACCGGAGAAGATGTCCTTGCTAAGTTCGAAACCGGAATAGGTCACCGGAATATCACGTGGCCACTCGTTCACGACCTGGAGAGCCGACGCGACATCGCCACCTCCCAGGTTGAATTCCCAGCCCTCCGGATACTTTCCGCCCATTACCACAAGTTCTTTGACCTTGCTGAGGATTAGCTCGAGCCCTGTGAGGGGGATATCTCGTCGGCAGGGCTTGTCATGAGAGAGGCGAGGTTGGTAAGGAAGCCCAGTGATATTATGGTGACGGTGTTGTTTTCCGCCGCCGACAAGATCTTGCGGTATAGCTCCACGGGTGTTGGAGTGTCATTGGCATCCTGCAGTTGACGAGGGAAGTTGTGGGCTACGCGAGCCGCGTATTCACCTCGACTGACATGTCGCGAAAGAGTAACGACCGTTCATCAGCACATATATCTTGAAAGCCAGAGCAAAGGGAGGGGGAAAAAAGACTCCTTGAGGTTGGCCTCTGGAGTACATACAGAAAGTTCCACGTATCCACAAATGTTTCCTGGGTTAATGGTCGGAGGGCAGCAATGGGGATATCGCCGTTCCCATAATACGTGTTGGCGGCACTGGCAGCAAGGGCGCCATACTCCGAGTTGGTATTGACGACGACACCTCGCAAATCGACCAGCCCTCGATTATGGAGAACGTTAGCGATGGCCAGGGATCCGATATCGTCGACGTCGGAGAGTATATCGGTATCGATGAGGATTGGCTTTCTGTGTCCCTCTTGCAAAGATTGCGCCTGTGCACAAACGGGGCAGCTGTGATGCGCAATCAGCAGAAGGAGGATGGAGAGATATTTCATGGCCAGGGAGAGAAGGAGAGAAGCCTTGAAGCCAGGGGGAATGTCGTTGGTCTCAAGATTGAAACGTATCGAGGGGTGGCTACAAGGTATATGTAGAGAGCCAGGGATACCTGAAAGCGTCGAGTCCGGGCATAGCTCATTTTAATGGTATACGAGGGCAAGACTGGGGTGGTTCGCACTGGTATAGTCTTAGATGAATGAGTCTCCGTTTCTTTTATTGAGTCTCAATTCATTCTTCCCGTGTCACTCTCTCCGGCTTGCGTGCCTGCCACCCACAGCCTGACTTGTCCATTTCACACCTGTCGGAGCCAGCGCACAATCCTCGAACTTTCTATGTAATAGCATTAGGCCAGTTTGCATAATTGTACCAAGGTAAGGGGTTGATAAGATTTGAAATCCTACAACACCCTTGTCCTATCACGACGGTATTGGCATGCAAAAACCGGTCGCAAGGCTGAGTCTTGAACCCCTGTCTCATGACTCACAGTTGATTGTAAAACATTAGAGAGCAGCTCCCTCTACCAAGGTAGATTGCGTTGAATTCGACGGGCCTAAGGTGAGAGGCAAGTTCTGTATCAGAAAAGAAACGAAAAAGGAAAAAAGAGAGAACGGAATTAATTTGGCGGGAACTTGCATAATGTCAGCATTAAGATGTGAGATTTCACAAGCTTGACTAATCCAAACCAATACTAACAGATGAGGTCAGGGGTGTCATCAAGGGATCAATCCTTGCAAGCCGGCTGACGTATAGCTGACACTTCTACCTCAGTCCCAGTCACCGCCGAGTTACCCGATCTAGCGATCTACAGCCTAGAACGTGCCAGCAGCGAGCGTCATGTCTCCCATGTCGAAGTCTATTTGAACATGGAGAAAGAAAAACCAACTTCAGTTACATATCTAACACATCGTCCTTGTGGTTGGTGAAAATGTGCCAGACTGTGACACAAAAATAGCCCTACAAACCCACAGGATTTTACTCCAGAACTGATGCTGTGTAATTGCAAGATCAATCTCGACCCAATTACGCCCAATCAACTTACGTGTACTCGCCCTTACACTGTATAAGAAACCATTTATGAAATCACCGTTGCCCGCTTCCATGGATCCCTATGCTCCTTGATAATGGCCCCGCTCCATAGATGATTTCGAAGCAAGCCGATGGATAGTATGCAACCATTTTTAACCCCAGTTTGCGCAAAGGCGGGCGTTCACGTAAACGATTCAATTTACCTCAAAGATGGCACTCTCACCCCGGTGCTAATACCCCTTGGTTATACAGAGCAACGTGTTGCTTCCGAACCGGCAACAAGCCAATGATCTTGGCTGCGAGAAACTCCACCAGCTACCTTCCTGTCTGCAGGCAGAGTAGCACGAAGATTCGGGATGCAGATATGCAGTATCCGGCGAGGTCGAGACTCTTGCTGCGCGCTACCATTCTGGGATATCGCACTGGTAACGATGGGAAAAGACTAAAATCATGGCGAGAGCAAGTATGTTGATCGGTATGTTGATCCTAGGGGCGTCAAAAGGAGTACTGTCGATCCGTCTCCACATTAGCACCACCTAGAAAGTGAGGCTGTAACAATGATATCTGGCCCTGTAATCGCCATCGCCAAGGGGCTGCATCGGAACAGACCCATACGTTCCGCCGGGGAAATTCAACTATCGACCCGACAACAAAAGAAAGGGGGCGCAAAGCCCTATGAAGATAGGTTTCTTGATGGACGTAGCAATAGTTACATGGACTGTATGTGCATCCGCTGCCGACTGCCCAACTTATAAAAGCGGTGCGCGCGAGTGCCTAGCCATAAAAGGATGCAGCCAGCCAGGAACAGCCTAGTGAAGAGCCGTAGAATGACGGCTAGAAAACAAACGGATGCCACATTCCCGGCCAGGGGCATGAATGTCTAGGTGGCCGGCGGGCCGGCGTAAACGAGGCGGAGCAAGCATAGGCCAAGGGGACTGGGAACCCATCTCAGATCGTCATATGGGAAAGAAGGAACTGAGGCGAGAAAAGAAAAGAACAAGGGAAATGCCCGTAGCCCTCAGGAGAGATGTATCAGGTGACATCATGGGGACTCCAAGGCATACACCCATGTATCCCAAAAGTGACGGGGAGAAGTTTGTACGGATGGAGTTTGGAATTTTATCCCGAGAGAGATCCCCTTCTTGCAGACCCTCACCAGGAGCTAAAGCTGGTAGAGAAGGAGGTGCGGATCGGTCCGCTTGTCGCCGACGCTAATAGGTAACTTCGTGGCCAAGGTGACTGGTACTAGCCCCCAAGAGGCCAGTCGTGCATCATGCAAGTAATAGAAAGGGCACGTTTCAAATGCTGGTGGACTCGGGCTGCTGCTGCATGGCGTGAAAGATTGTGGCACAGTCACCCTGTGTAGTGAGCCGACAGCAGCAGCCCCAGTCCATAATTCGAGGCCACGCAGACCCTTAAAACCCTGGGCTGTTCGCTGCACGTGAACAAACCCAGAATTTCAGCCCAGGGGGAGGTTAAAATGTCGTTGGCCATGAATCAGCATGCCTGTTGCGAAAAGATAGTCTCGGCCAGCTCAACATTTCTGAGTACTCCCCTTATGCTTGCACTTCACGTATGACTGAGGTAACAAAAGGGTTTTAGGGCAAGGGTTTAGAAGTAACGGGTTGAGGTGTCATCTAATCATTATTTATATGCTCTATGTTACGCAAGAGCGGCGCGGCCCCGAGCTCGGCGGCTGGGGCTCGCCTAGTCTATATGGCAAATCATATTCGTGTAATCATCTAGTAACTCGTATCCTTTCCACGTCGCACAAAAAACTTTTCCTCATGCATGGTCCCTCGAGCGCCGCGGAGTCAAGGCCAACTCCTCTTCGTCCTCCCCTCGCCCAAGTTCTCCCTCTCCTGATCATTCGACTCGTGCACGTGAAGCTTCATATTAACAAACATGGCCCACAGACCAACGTCGTACACGAGGCGCAGGGCACCGCCGACGACAAAGGCGATCCAGAACCTCTCGTTTCCGGCGAGGGCGCCGGTGAACAAGGGCCCCACCGTCATGGCGAGGGTGCGGATGGTGCTCGTGATGCCCATGACGGCCGTGCGCTCGTCGGGCTTGACGATGGCGGCGATGAAGGCGGCGCGCGGGGCCTGGTCCATGTTATTCAAGCCCATGCGGATGTATAGCAGGATGATGGTCATGACGAGTCCGTTGGGGACCGGGAAGAATAGCACGGCGGCGGAGGAGGGGATGTGGGTGAAGACCATGGTGTTGAGGAGGCCGAGATAGTTGCACAGCGGGCCGGCGAAGACGGTCGACACGGTGGCGAGGATCATGGCGACCGACATGATGTGGCCGAGGGCGGCCTTGGTCAGGTGGAATTTGCGATCCAGGAAGTAGTTGGTGAGGGTCTGGTTGACCATGCCGTCGGCTAGGGAATCCACCGCCAGCAGGAACCAGAGCTTATACATGGCCGAGCGCGTGGAGGACGAGATTTGCGAGAATCGCGCCTTGGGCTTCTGTGCGGGTTCGCGCTGCACGGAAATCGAGTTCTGTCGGCTCGTCGTCGTCGCGTGGTTCTCGTCGTCGTCTAGGTCGCTTTCGTCGAGTAGTCCCTGCGCAGACTCGTCCGGGGTCTCGGTTCGCTCGGGTTCCTTTGGCTCGATTTCGCATTTCTTGCTCATGAGCAGGGCCAACACCACGTTGAGCCCGCCCATGGCGATGTAGATGAGAAACGTGGCGTGGTAAGCGCGCAGGATATCCCAACCCTCGCGCTCCTTGAGCACGTCGACGAACCGGCCGGTCAGCTCGGTGCCGACGGCGGACCCGAGGCTGGAGCAGGTAATGTACCACGAGAGCACGTTGGCGCGGGTCTTGGGGGTAGTGATGTGCGACAGCATGGACTCCTCGATGGCGCGAAAGGGGCCGAAATCGGCACCGCTCGCGCTCACGACGCCGACGACGGCGGCCCCGAGGAGGATCCAGAAATTTTCAAAATGTAGAAGACGCCGCCGGACACGGCCATCAGGAAACCCCGGCAAACATGACGCGGCGACGTCCCAAGCCGTCGGCCATGAGGGTGATGGCCAAGCCGAGGACGACGTCGCCGAGCAGCGTCAGGCTCATGAATAAACCAATCTGGACGTCGGAAAACCCGAGCTCCGCGAAAAAAGCGCAATGGTGAGGGAGACGGCGCCAAAGGCAAACATGCGACAGGTGCGGGACAGGATGACGAGGCAGGCGTCGCGGCCCGTGTCGTAGACGGAGGCGATGCCGGATTCATTGTACAGCCACACGGCGGGCTTCGCCAGCGACGCTGACCGGGAGCGGGACGTCGGCGGGTTGGGCGTGGCCATGGCGAGGCGGCGCGCGGCGGAGAGGAGGGCGGGAGCGGGCCACGGGCTGGGCATTTATTTCTGGGGCTCGGGCGGCGAGTTGGAAATTTGCCAGACTTCGGGTGGGCAGACGAATAATTCGGGGCGGGTGCAACAGCGGCAGCCGGCGGGCGATGCGGGGAAAAACGAAGTTTTGGTTTTGGGTTGGAAATTTTTTTGGCGTTGCTTCTTCAAAATTTCCGCTCTTGACCTCGACTTTCCTCTCTTCTCCTCACTAGGCTTCCATCCGCTTCGCTCCGAAGAGCGGAGACCTGCGCGAAATGGGGAAGGCCGTCGAGTGGCGGTGGATCGGATCTGTCGGCAGCTAACTCGGCTGAACGTGATCGGAGCGGAGTATTCCGACCTTGGTTGACGGGTTCCAACGCCAGGGTTGTTCTTGAAGAAATTCCAAGTTGCCGGGACTCTTTCTCGCAATAATAGATCCTGTCTACATTGTATTGATTAGTTTTCCGATCTATTCGGGCGAGTGTCTAGCGAGGAGCCTGATCGTGATGTTCTTGGCTGCCGAGACGCAGAGGTCGCTGTGACCCCCGCGCTCGTGGCCGGGGATTTTCAAGTCCCATCAATTGGCCCCGCGCGGTCCCGTCCCCTCAGTACTCCAAAGCTCAGCAAGACCAGTTTGATGACGCCTTCAGAGCTGGTAGTGACGCTGCGAGTGGAGACTTGGAGCCAATTGAAGGGCCCGAAAAGTCAGCAAAATCTCCAATGGCTTGGGCTTCTTGTCCCACTTGACAGAAGCTCGTCAATTGCCTCCATTGCCACCAAAGAAAAACCATTCTCGGTCAGCGACATCGGTGGCTACCCCAGCTCGCAGCTCCACTTCCTTCAGGTTTCCCAGCCACTGGGAGTCGAAGAATAGATCAGCGGACTTCAATCAACGAGTAACGCCAAATCGAGCTGCTGCTAAGTTGGTAGTGGAAACCGTCTTGAACGGGAATCGGAAATAGCGGGCGGAATAACTGGGGACTGGGCTGCTAATGACTGAACGAAGCTTGCTTAAAAGAAGGGGCACGGCTTTATCAATTGGCAATTTCTCAGCGGATGTCTGGCTATCCACCGCGCGATTGGTTTTCCGACGGAGCTAGAAAGCCAAACAACCCGCAAAGAGCCTTTGATAGCCGACTAACCATTTCTCTCCTCTCCCCTCCCTTTTTCCGTTCTAGGAACGCGTGGAGCTGGCCATGTGTGTCAGCCGCCGACATGTAGGCAAATTGCCCGACGTCAAAATCGTATTAGAGAGCCGCGGGAGATTCTCCGAGCTTAGTGCTGTTCTTAGTAAGGGCCCAAAAGACCCGAGGACCCAGGGCCCGAAAACAGCGAGCTGGTAAGTTTCAAAGTCAAACCTCGGGGACACCCCCATTGACTGTCCCCATGACGAAAGTGGCCGGAACGTAAACCAGAGCTGAGTGTGGCTGGAAATTTCTCGGGTCGGGTCCCAGCCAGGAATCAAACCATATTCCCACCCATCTCTTATGCACTCCTAGGCGAAAGGGAGAGAAGGAACGGAATAAGAGAAAAAGAAGAAACGGAATTACCTATGCATGGTTCCGAAAAGTGATGTTTGTGCATTCTTCCGCTTCCGAGAGCTCCAGAATCGATGCTGGTCTTTCCGTTCCCTCCCTTTGTCCATCCAGGTTCCTGTTCAGGTCCCTGGCGCTAGGAAGCACATCTCCCTTCGACCAAAGACGAAGCAAGGGTGGATTGTATATGGGCTACCCATCCTCTCCTACCACCACGAAGCTCAACAAAACTCTGATGCGAGGACAGAAGAAAATGGGCTTGGTCAATACATCTAACCGTTGTGTACCGAGGGATGGCCCTCGTCGTACCTCGGTTTGCCTAGTCTTCACAAAGTATCCTCCTAACCTGATTTTATATCTCTCACATTCCTGCCCCTCCAAATCTTGGTGACGGCCGCCATCCAAACCCGACGAGTGTGCGACGATCCACGGTCGCCTCGTCGACGCAAAGAGCACAGGAAGGGGA
The DNA here is from genome assembly GCA_949357655.1 of Parascedosporium putredinis. Taxonomy (NCBI): domain Eukaryota; kingdom Fungi; phylum Ascomycota; class Sordariomycetes; order Microascales; family Microascaceae; genus Parascedosporium; species Parascedosporium putredinis. The sequence goes on from CASHTG010000003.1 coordinate 1,257,606, forward strand.
TTGTGCTAGCGCGCTTTTCGCCAAGTTCCACTCTTCCACAATGGAACTTTAGGCTTCTGGGGTAGATCCATCGAATAGTACAATCCCATTCATTTGGGGGAGAAGTGGGTATACGGGGAAGGGATGTATGAAGAGTCCGCCCGCCCAGACGTCAATGCTCCCCCTTCCTCCCCGCAAAACACCAGTCAAAGTGGTGGACGCGCCCCCCTTTGATCGCGATGGCGATCAGTGATCCCCTCCCTAGCTTGCCACTAGTTGCGCAACTGGCTGACAGCGAGCGTTGCGGCTCAGCCCCGCATCCTGGGGAAAAGAATGCGGGGTAATCGTTGGAATGCTGGGGGATGACAACCCACTCTCCCTGCGGAGATTGCTTCACGATGGCGATGAACAAAGGAATGATGCTTCTCTCAAAGGGAGTAAGCAGACCTCCCTTTGTCAGTAGGCAGGTATTGTGCCCTATTATAAAGTAACGAGCGTGTTTTCTCGAGCAGCAAACAACAAGCTGAAAAGGCAAAAAGCGCAGCAACGCCCCCTTGCTTGTGAGTCGTGGTTCGAGCTCTGTGGAAACAGGTGCGACGTCTCGTCTCCCCAAGAGCTTTCGCATTCCTCTTCCAAGGTGCCACGACCGTTTCGAGCAAATGGCTCCATCGTCCCACGCCACGCAAGCCGGTGCACAGGGACCGCGACGAGCGAGCGAGCGAGCGAGCGGGGTTCCGCTGACAACCTGGGGCGAGCAGTGACAATTTTGCGGGGAGGGATGGGATGCGAGAACCTGGTGCCCCAGAGGGGAATGGTCGATCGGGAATTACACCTCGACCTCTCCCCAATCCAAGCTAGCGCGTGTGGGGCGAGTCGGGCGGCCGGATATGCACATTGATGTCCCCCAGGGGGATTCTCAAAAGGCAACAAGAAGAAGACTTAAAAAAGCAAAAGCTGGGGAAGAAAGGGATGTCGTTCGAGGGAGAGCTCGTAGTATATAATCTAGGGGTTATGCTCGCGATCTAGTTCCCTTGTTTCTTTTCGATTCCCTTCGAATAAGACAAATCCCTCTTCTTCCCTCTCTACCGTCCACCTCTTTTTTACTTCTTTGCCCTTTGTCATCGGACGCCACCATGTTGTACACAAAGCTTGCCTCGGACATCAATGAGGTCGATGTCATCGTGGCTGGAGGTATGTACCATAGCCCGCCCCTCTCCCTCAAAGTGGCGACTTTTCTGCTTTCGGCTCCAAGCATCACTGACATCATCTCCCGTGATAATAGGCGGCACGGCCGGGTGCATCGTGGCCGGACGGCTCGCGGAAGCGGACCCGACGCTCTCCGTCCTCGTGATCGAGGGTGGCGCCAATAACCACAACGTCCCCAGCGTCGTGTACCCCGCCTTCTTCCTCCAAAATCTCCAGCCCAGCACCAAAACCGCCATCTTTTATCAGGAAACAAGGCGTCCCAGCTGGCGGACCGCGAGCCCATCGTGCCCTCGGGCGGCACTTTGGGTGGTGGTTCGTCCATCAACTTCATGATGTATACCCGTGGCCAGCGCGAAGACTTTGACGCTTGGAACACGGAAGGCTGGTCCTCTGACGAACTGAAGCCCTACCTAAACAAGGTACGACTTTGAATAGAGCATCCCGCGCCCTTGGGGGAAAGAAAAATAAGAGCCAAAAGGCAGTGATGCGTCCAAGCTAACGCCCTTTTCTTGTCATCAGTTTGAAAACTACCACGGCCCCGGCAAAAGCGAAGACCACGGCCGCAGCGGTCCCATCAACGTCTCCCGCGGCACATACCGCGCCCAAGTCTCCGAAGACGACTTCATCCAAGCCGCCAACCAGGTCGGCTTCCCCGAGATCGAGGACCTCCAGAGCCTCGACACCAACAACGGCATCCAGCGCTGGCAGCGCTACATCTGCCCCGAGGGCAAGCGCCAGGACACCGCCCACCGCTACATCCACCCCAAGCTCGAAAAGGCCGACCAGTACCCCAACCTCCACGTCATCGTCGAATCCAAGGTCGTGCGCGTCCTGCTCGACGACAACAAGCGCGCTGTCGGCGTCGAGTACATCACCAACCCGGAGTTCCAGCCCCAGGGCAGCGCCGCCAACTTCCAGCCGTCCAAGCAGACGGTCCGCGCGAGGAAATTGGTCGTCGTGTCGTGCGGCGCGTGCGGTACCCCGGCGTCCTCGAGCGGTCCGGTATCGGAAACCCCGAGGTGCTCGAGAAGGCGGGTGTCCCTGTTGTCGTCGACCTCCCTGGTGTTGGTCATGACTATCAGGATCACAATTTGGTCCTCCCCCTATAGGACTAACCTGGCCCCGGACCAAACGATCGATGGCCTCCTCGGCGGCCGCGTGGATGCGGCGGAGCTGATCAAGAACAAGGACAAGCTACTTGGCTGGAACGCCATCGACATCTCATCCAAACTTCGGCCAACCGATGCGGAAGTCGAAGCCCTGGGTCCCGAGTTCAAGGCGACGTGGGACCGTGACTTCAAGGATGCACCCAACAGGCCACTCATGTTGATGGGTCTCGTTTCTTGGTGAGTAAAACCCCAAAAGTAGTATCCTCTAGACTATACACATCGTACTAACCTAAACCCCCTTCCCCCGAAACAGCTTCCTCGGTGATCCCACAGCCGTCCCAACCGGCCAATACGTCAGCGTCGGAAACTACACCGCGTACCCCTACTCCCGCGGCCACATCCACATCACCGGCGCCGACGTCAGCGACCCGCTCGATTTCGACGTCGGCTTCTTCACCGACAAGGACGACATCGACCTGAAGAAGCAGATCTGGGCGTACAAGAAGTCCCGCGAAATCATGCGCCGCACCAAGATGTACCGCGGCGAGGTCGCCCTCGGCCACCCCAAGTTCCCCGCCGGATCTCCGGCCGCCTGCGTCGAGCTGGACGCCGAGCTGTCCGACGTGAAAGACATCGAGTACTCCGCCGAGGACGACAAGGCCATCGAGCAGTGGCTCCGCGAGAACATTGGCACGACGTGGCACTCTCTCGGGACCGCCAAGATGGCGCCCCGGGACAAGAGGGGCGTCGTGGCGTCCAACCTCGACGTGCACGGCGTCCAGGGTCTGAAGCTCGCCGACCTGAGCGTGCCGCCCGAGAACCTCGGCGCGAATGTGAACAACACGGCGCTTCTCATTGGCGAGAAGGCGGCTGATATCATAATTAAGGAATTGGGCCTGGCGGCCTAGAAGGGTAGCTCTTTTATATCTAGTGTACGAGGGTAGTTTATGCGTGGCGTAATGGCAGGGTAAATTCCTACATGACTTCTTGACGTCTTTTTCTCCACTCTGCCGCTTAAAGAAGGCCGTGCCCTCGTGCCCCCGTGTCCACCATGCTCCAACGCTTTATGTTGTAATTCATGAGGCGTTGTTTGTCAAGCAAACTTAAACTAGCGTCGAAACTTTCTCAAGATCGTCTTCGCTATTGGCTCGTGCATGTGTACGTCGTAGCTATAAATCACTTCCCTCTTCGCACTTCTCGACTAAGTTGCTGTTATAGTTGCTTTTCTGCAGCATACATGCCCAACTAAGGCAGATTCATCATACACCCTTTTCTTTTCAAAGCCCAACTTTCAACCACCTCACCTTGTCGACAACATTGCCAAATACAATCGGAGCCGGCCGTACTCGGCCAGCGCGGTTCCTGCTTCCGGGCATGGACGAAAAGATTGACAAGTTCCGGCATATTACTCCACACCTGCAAACAGCGAGCAGTCCTCTAGAGTTCTGTATCAGAGGTGTATAGGAAAAAGCGGCGTAACAATGGCGAGATGACGAATAAATCCCGCGGCATCGTACTCCTCTGTATGCGTGGGTACCGGATGTCTCAAAAGACCCCTACTCGGATGAGTATTGGCACGGGTGGCACGAATGGCTCTTCCTGTAACAAAGTGAATGGCTGGCACGAGGCGTTTGCACTTTTATGCAGACTCATCTTCTTCAGGCTTTCACCTTCTTGTTATACTTGCCCTGTGTAGCACGATGGCGGTTCCTGGAGTCTACCCCACTATGTGCCGGGGATACGAGAAAATTTCGCATACCAGAGCTTTCCACTGTCAACTAGTTGGCCTCAATGTTATCCGTAAGGAGCGGGTCTGCCACCACTTGACTCGACTCCGTGGACAAAATCCCAAGGGTCCACAGGCGCAAGCGAGCGAGCGGGGTTTTGGCGGGCGACTCCGTCCGATGCAGAACTAGATAAACCGTTTGAGCCAATGGAGATGGTACAAAACCAGCCCAACAGAGTGGAGTTTTTGGTAATACATTTTACGAGCCGAGCTCCGATGAGTGAAAATTCTCTTATCGCCCGCCCGCTCTGCATGATTACTAGTTGATAGACTCGATTTTCTGTCACGTGCGGGGATTAGAGCACAATTCCCTCCACACTTTTTTTTGCAGTTGAGCTGGTTTTCGGGGTGGTACGAAATGAATGGATGAATTCCCAAGTCTTCTCTCTTGGCTGGAAAAGAGTTATCGACGGTGGATCGTCTTGGGCGCCGATTTGAGAGAAAGATAGAATCCAGTCGCCGTTCTGACCCAGCAATCCCACAGGGCCAAGACTGCCAAGCCTTATAAGGCGGTCGTCAAGCTGTCAAAGAGCTGTCAAAGATGGCTTGTGCGGGGCGCCCTCGCAAATCATGTTGGAGACGAAAAATCCAGTCCCTTCACAGGCGGATTCCCGGCCTGAACAAGATACCCTTGGAGTCACTTGCCATCATAGGTCTCTTGATCCTCGTGAATGCCGTTGTATGGGTCGCCGTAGCTATTGTCCTTGTGAGTGTCACTTCCCATCTAACAAAGAAAGAAAAACCAAGAGGGAAAAAGCACCCTATCGCTAACTCAAACTCCCACCGCGCAGCGATTCTATCCGTAAGCCATGCTCCCGCCACATCCATGGATTTGGAAAGTCTCTTGGCTCATCGACTTGACTAACACACAATTCTAGCTCTTTAGCTCCCAATGCGATCCTGGCCTGGTCCCTCGGCCTGCGCCATGCGTTTGATGCAGACCATATTTCAGTAAGTCGTGCGGCAGAGGCATAGCAAAGTCAATGTTGCGTAGTCCACACTAGCGAAATGCTGTCTGTATCTTAGTCCCGATACTAACCTACCTCTAGGCCATTGACTTGATGACAAGGCGCTTGCTCGCGACTGGTCAAAAAGCTGTGACCGTTGGAACTTTTTTCTCACTTGGCCATTCTACGTAAGCCTCTTCACTGCTTAACTTTGCCTACACCTATCTAACCCGCGAGTAGGATCGTTATAATCACTTCGATCGTTGTGGCGGCTACTGCCGCGGCTATTTCTACGCGTTTCGACAATTTCAGCACCGTTGGTGGCATCATTGGAACCTCGGTCAGCGCGGCGTTTCTCATCCTGCTTGGTCTCATGAACGCGTACATCCTCTATAAACTCATCAAGCAGCTTATCAAAGTCCTCCGACTACCCGAAGGACAAGAGGATGAAATCTGGAAGATTGAAGGCGGCGGTATCCTCTTCAATATCCTGAAGAAGATGTTTAAGCTCATTGACAGGTGAGACATACCTCCACATCTCGACAGAGAAGGCAGCCTGCTGACCAATTTACTCCTGTTTAGGCCCTGGAAAATGTATCCCCTGGGGTTCTCTTTGGCCTAGGCTTCGATACATCATCCGAGATCGCCCTTCTCGGCATTTCTTCAATCGAGGCAGCCAAGGGAACCGACATCTGGGTTATTCTCATATTCCCCATCCTGTTTACCGGTGCGTCATGACCAATCATAACCGTTTCATATCTTGGTCGTCAAAACATGGCTAACATGAGAAAATAGCGGGTATGTGCTTGCTTGACACTACCGACGGCGCGCTGATGCTAGCGCTGTACATCCAACCGGCCACGAATTTCCTGCCTCCCAAACCCGGCGATGAACCGCTGATAGATGGGGACGAGGAGATGCAGGAACCGACCCCACATAGTAACCACCGCGACCCCATTGCATTCCTCTATTACTCCATTGTCCTCACCTGCTTGACCGTCATGGTGGCAATCGTCATAGGGGTCATCCAGGTCCTCTCTCTCGTTCTCAATGTTGCGAGTCCCACTGGAAAGTTCTGGGATGGCGTGGAAACGGCCGGTGAATATTACGACGTTATTGGAGGCGGTATTGCCGGCTGCTTCGTGCTCGTTGCCATTCTTAGCGTTTTTGCCTACAAGCCGTGGAAAAGGTGGATTACTCGACGATACGGCAAGGGTATTGTTTTGCAAGACGCACAGTCCCCGGAACCAGGCGCGGCGATGGTCTCACCAGATGACACTGCTATTTCCAGCAAGGAAAAGGGGGTGCTGACCTCGACTAAAACTACGGATCAGAATGCGACTTCTGTCGGACGTGGGGCCTAAACCGGTCCTTTGGCTTTGGGCTAGCCGAGAGATATCAATGGCCAGTCTGTATCACGGAATGCGGAAGTGAATGGATCATTGATCTGCGTTTTTTGAAAGACCATTCGCAGTCCAGGCATGCTAGGCTATAGCCAAGTGGATTAACCACGTAATGTCCCTATATCTACTAGTGGAAGAACATAGGTTTTCCATTGATATAGTTCCCCAAATACTATCATAGCTTTTATTACTCCTACATGCTAAACTACCTTCCGTTATCATGAGCCACGTCGTGGTCTACGCTTTCTTCTTCACAATCAACATCACAGCGGCGGCAGTTCCCGAGAGCAGCTCCTTGCCCTCCTCCACCCCAGCATCATGCATAGCTTTCTCAATCTCTCGTCTCATCGTACGCGTAATGTCCTCTTCGGTGTTCGCCGCGTCAGGGTGCGCTTCACGCCATCGAGCAACGGGGCTCGTGGTGGCCATGACCTTTTCCAGGTCAGAGACTCTCATCTGAGGTTGCGGAAGCAGGTAGTATTCGTTGCCGGGCAGCGACCCGGGGTATCGGTGCCCCACTCCTTGCGCACAAAGGACTCCTTGTCGAACTCTGTAACGGGATCGGGCACGGTCCAAGGGAGCTGCATGTTGACGTAGAGTTCGCGATTGTGCCGGTTTCCGGGCTCCATGTAGTCGTCGAGGCGCTGCTCGAAGCGATCTAGAGCCGCCTGACCTCTTGCGAGTTGGGCACAGCGGGGCTAACGATGATCGATCCGTTCGTCCAGAGGGCAACTGTGCCGCCAGGCTTGAGAACCTGCGCGGCCCTCGCCCAAAACAGGGGCATGTTGAACCAGTGAGCCGCGGTCGAAACCACGAGAAGGTCCACGCTTCCGTCGGCTATGGGGGCGAGAGCTCGGATCCGAGTGTCTCGGCGGAGCTGACCTCGAAACGAATAGGTTCGGAGCTGGCAGATTCCCCGCCAAGCTCGATGGCCGAGTTGAGCATTCCCTCGGAAGGGTCGATTCCTATGACATGGCGGAAATGCGGAGCAAGAGCTCGCGCGGCGAGGCCGGGCCCGCAACCGACGTCGAGCAAAGTGTCGAATTGGCCGCCGGTCGAGGTGTGGTGATCGACGAGAGTTTGGTAGAGCTTGGGGTGGTAATCTCGGCGGTGCTGTGCGTATTCGGCTCCTTGCTGGTGGCTGAACTTGCGAAATGTCTTTTCTTGGGGAGGCGCGACTGGTTCAGACATCGTGATGGATCGCGGGGTTGAGTTAAGTTGATGTGATGGATTCGTAATTTCGGTTTAGATGAGTGGAATTGGCAAAAGTTGGTTGATGGTAATCTAGAAGACTTGGGCCTTGATGATTTTCCTCGTGGTTCAGGGCAAAGAAAAGAAAGGGAAAAATAGTCCGCGGGCGTGTTGATAAACCACATCGATGTGGACGTCCAAGATCAGGATTTAGGCAACGCTTTAACATGCTAGTTGCAAACCGCCAAAGGGGCAGGATCTAGGTGGCCCCGCCCGGCGCGGTCCACAAGTCGGTAAACACGGCAACGTTTTCTCCGTGTGCAGCGAGGGAACGACAAGCCGATCTAGGGTTGGGCCGTAGAATGGATGTGGACATAAAACAGCGGGATCGGGGAAAAATGGCCGCGTTGAATTTAAAGTTGCGGCTTGAATTGTCGATGGCAACGCTCGTTACGCATGCCAGGACACAGTACGTAGCTGGGGCGGCACTTACAATGCGAAACGCCACGGCAGTTCGTATTTCGCATCTCGGTTTCATTCCGCGCAATCCACGTCACCCAGCGTTCCGCGCCGTATCACAGCACTTCAACGTTATTTGCATCAAGAACTTGACATATAAAAAGAACAGAAAAAGATTACCCAGGAAGCAATGAAATAAAAATGATCCTCTTATCCATTTACACTCATTCAACCAGCCAGTCCTGCGGGCAGACTCGATAAATCAACATCTACTTTTCACGCCCTCCTCCAACACCCCAAACCAACCTCGAAACCATGGCGAGCCACCACTTCCTCGAAGGCAAGAAAATCATCGTCGCCGGCGCCGGCATGGCAGGCCTCGCCTTCGCCACCGCCCTCCGCAAGCACTGGAACCCCGCCCTCCCCTTCCCCTGCCTCCGCATCTACGAGCGCGACACCAAAGTCACCGCCGTCGGCCGCGAGGGCTTCTCCCTCTCCCTCGCCGGCCAGGACGAGACCGGCGGCCTGTACGCCCTCATGCAGCTCGGCCTCCTGGACAAGATTCTCCCGCACGTCATCCTGGGCCTCGACGGGCCCGGCTGCTTCCGCGTGTGGGACGCCAACTTCGCCACCACGCTGCGCATCAAGTTGAATCCCGCCAAGGGTCTCCCGTCGGCGGGTATACGCATCGCGCGCAAGGACCTCCGCGGCGTGCTGATCGAAGCCGGCGAAAACGACGTTGTGTGGGATGCCGTCTGCCTCGGGGCAAAGAAGCAGGAAAACGGCAAGATGCTCGTCACCATCCGAAAAGGGGCCGCGGCCGGCGCCGAGGAGATCGTCGAGGAAGAGTGCGACTTGCTGCTCTGCGCCGATGGCGCCAACAGTAAGCTACGCGCTTCGCTACGTCCCGACGACAAACTCCAGTACTGCGGGGCGGTCCAGCTCGGCGGGCTCGCCCGGTTCGAAGACGGACTGCCCGAACCCGTGGGCGAGAACTGGGGAATGACGACGTCCGGCACTGGCGTCGCCTGCTTCTTCTCCCCGTCGACAAGCACTCGCTCGTGTGGGCCCTGAGCCACCTCGAAGAACAGCGCGCGCCCATCACCGATCGATCCTCCGAGGAAGAGCGCCGTGCCGTCGTGGAGGAAGGCGCCAAGCTCGGCTCCATGTTTTCCGAGCCCTTCCCATCCATCATGAGAGCTACGGACGTGGATACCGTATTTGCTATGCCGGCCCGAGACAAACAACCGTTTCCTCACGACCTCAAGGGCGGGCCGGTGGTTTTCCTCGGCGACGCAAACCACGCCGTGAGCCCGTTCGCCGGGTATGGCGCGAGCCTCGCGCTCAAGGATGGTTGGGACCTTGCCGAGCAGATATGCAAGGCCTCCACGCTCGCGCAGGCGCTTCAGCACTATGACAAGATTAGCATCCCGAGAGCGCAAAAGAGCCTCGATACTGCGCATGGCAGGATTCGGGACTTTCACAGTACCGGCATCCGGTTTTACTTTGTCAAGTTTATGATGACTCTTGCCGGCTTCATGTTTCGTTTGACTGGTAGAGGCTAGCCCTGGATGGCTTATTTTGACCCTTCAGCCTCTTCTTTTACGATACCCTTCCCCGCTCAGCCTTCTTTCCTTCTTGCTCTTGCCGTTAGGTTATCTAGTCTCTTTTATCTTGTCTTCGTTGGAATATCGCGGGGACAGTAAAGCCTATGGAGGTAAACATACGTGGCGAAACATGGCACTATCATTAATTATATTGTGTAATTATACTCTTTATCCTTTTTCTTCTCTATTTCAAAGCCCCGTGCGTTGAACGGTCATTAATTCCCATGCTTTATATTCGGCCCCTATGACCTTCGCTTAAAGACGAGCTGGCATCCATCCTGCAAAAGTTGTTAGCATCGTTATCCCAAAATAAAATCGAATTCGAATCTAGTAGTGACTTACCATAGGGAACAGAGTAGCAAAGACCCTGATCCTTTCCGAGTCGTCCGTCGCATGATGCTCCCAATCTAGCTCTAACGCCGCCTTCCCAATCATACCCGCCATTGACAAAGGCACATACCGCCTCGCAAGGCAATCATGCGCTCGGAGCCAAAGACAAGCCAGTTCTTAGTTTGCGCCTCCGCGTCCCCGGTGATCCACCTATCCGGGTCGAAATGGTCTGGGTTGGGGTAGGCCTTGGGGTCGTGCAGCGCCGGGTAGCAGGACGGGATAACCATGGAGCCCTTGGGAACGGTGTAGTCGGGGGTGATGGGGAAGCTCTTGGTGGCGAGATAGGGAACGAAGATGACGGGCGGTCGGTGGCGCAGGAGCTCCTTGATGACGGCCTTGGTGTATGTGAGGGAGTCAAGCATGGGCAGGTCAAACGGCTTCGTCTTATCTCCGCCGCGCGCGGCAAGGTTCTCCTCTCGCAGGCGCTCGAGGACATCGGGTCGCTGGGCGAGGACCTGGAATAGCCAGTTCGTGGCACTGCTCGACGCGTCCTGCGAGGCGAACAAGAACGTGAACAGAGTCTGGCCAATCTCCTCGTTGGTGAACTCTCGAATCAGGTTGGACGGCTTGACGGCATCCACATCTCCCGCCGCGACTTTTTCGCGATACTCGTTCGACTTCCTCATGTGTGACACCCACTGGTCCACGATGCAGGTAGGTTCCGCCCCGGTCGCCATGTTGGCCTTGCACGCGCCCGCGCACCTGGCAAACTCGGCATTCACAGCGTCCGCCGTGCGCTTGCCCAGCCACGTCTTGGTAAAGGGGATGTACATGGACAACGGCACGTTGACGAGCTCGAGCGCGGCCGTGACGAGGTAAAGTCGTCGGCGATCTTCTTGACCGCGTCCGGGGAGATGTAGTCGCCGAAAAAGGTCCTGAGCGATAGGGCGCAGTTGATCTCCCGAAAGAGGGCCATGAAGGCCGTGGGCCGGCCCTTGTTCGCCTCGCTGGCGGCGACGAACTTGTCAAAGTAGTCGGCGAGGACCCTCTCCTGCACGGGGAGGTAGGACGAGATGGCTTGGTTCGTGAAAAGCGGCATCAGGCCTCGGCGGTACTCGGCGTGGGCTTTTCCCTGGAGGAAGACCCAGGCCTTGTGCCCGATTACGTCTTTCGCGATGGGGACCAGGCATGGCTCGGTGTAGGTGGGTGACCGGAACACCTTGTGGGCGAGATCGGGGTCGGATGTTAGAACGACGAACCTAGGCTTTTGTCAGCTTGCTGGATCCTAAAAACCAGGAACGAGCGGCATTCTTGGGGCCTCTTGATCCTGAGGAACACTAACTTGTGGAAGACGGAAACGCAACTCAAAGGGCCGCTAGCCCATTGCGCAATATAACTCTCAAACTTTGGATGAAGAGCCTGAATGAAGGGACCGGTAATCGGAATCTTGAATGCAGGCCCAGCGATCGAGCCCTTCTTCAAAATGTACAGGACTGTCAAGATGTAAGTATTTATTAGCGCCCGTCAGCAACACGCCCGCGGGCCAAGATATGGGCAGGGCGGGTCAGCCTTACCTTGATCGTATACGACAAGCCCCAGAATAAAGGTCACGGCATATTTCCAAATCGGCCAACTCGAGAGAAATTCCGGGAATGCAATGGCCTCTTGCAGCTTGGAGGTGGTGGATAGGAACGAAGGCTGCGATAGATCCGGCCACGCAACCGACGTGTTGATGAAGTTGAGCGCCATCTTTGGGGTGGCTTTTTTCGGGCTCGTCACTGACTGTCTTCTCGAAAGCTAGAATCCAAAGGGGACTCGCGCACGCCAAGAACGGGAGGGAGAGAATGCGTGTCGTCTTTATATCCGCAGGGTTCGAATTTCTCCATCGCGCCACACTGGATCTTGGTGGGTTCCAATTCCCTTCCCTCCCCAAAACCCTTTTTTCAACGCAACGCCAGCCTAGGCACGGTACCCGCAAGTCCGTCGCTTCGTAATCGTTTTCGCTACTCTAACCCACCATCAACTCTCTGTCCCGCTTTCCACCTCTTGTGTTATCGGGGGCACCAACTCGACGGGTCGACCCACGATCCCGAGATTCCCGAACACGTCCAGTCGCTGCTCGTCCTCGAGTGCAACCCAAACACACAAAGTCGATTACCGGATTAGGACTAGTCTCCGCATGTTCTACAGCCGCCAAGCCGGAACGTGCAGACTGCGGAGTCTAGTCCTAATCCGGCCATCGATGCTCCGCCCAGACTTTGAGGTCATTTCACCTTCTTTTTCCTCGGAAATCGTTCGACTGCATCCCCACAAACGACCTTCTCCCCTTCCATTTTCCTACACCAATCTTTCCCCCACCCCTTTTTTTCTTCCCATTGCCCAAGCCAGACGGACCATGGGTCATCCGAGCACCCCTCAGTCGGAACAAGATTCGAAAAGAACGCTTGATACCTATTTTTCCTGATTTCAACAAGGGGCATCATAAAGAAGAAAAATAGGAACAATGCGCCAAACCCTTCGCCGCTCTTGCGCTGCATGTGCTAAATCCAAACATAGCTGCGACCTTCGCACGCCGCGCTGCTCTCGCTGTACTAAGCGCAAGGTGCTCTGCGTGTACGCCAACGAGCCCCTGACAGCTGCCCCGCCACCACCCCGGCAGCGCCGGCGCGGGAGATTAACGAGTCTGTCGCCGCCCAGCTGGGTAGCCTGACCAACTATAGGTTTGGGTCCCTGGATCCCTTTGAGTCTTACCCGCCGACGAGACTTCCGCGAGAGCACGTTCAGCGCCTCATTCATAGCTGTAGGTGAACCTCGTCGCCTAGAATCAGGCGATTTCTTTTCCCTCTCCCCTCCCCAGAACTTGTTAGGCGGGTTTCGAGATTAACCCGGCCCCCGTGCAGTCCTACACAAAATCGCGTTTCAATACTATCCACTTGACCTCAATGCCACTTCCAATCCTTTCCTCGTGTCCTGGTGGCCTCTCGCCCTTGGCGACCCTGCCTTATTCCATGTTTCTCTACAAACGGCATGTCTGGACGAAGAGATGCTAGCGCGCAAGGGCTTCCAGAGTTCGGAAATCCTCATGGCCGACTCCGTTGCCCTCCTCCGCCGCAAAGTGTTCGAGCCGTCTTTGGCCATACAAGACGGTACAATGAACTCGGTCATCACCCTAGCAGCTATAGAGGTAATCCAACCCGATCGTCTCGATTCTTCTTGTCTCCGTGTCTTGACTCCTTCCCATGTGACGGGTGTTCCTCCTCGATATCGTTGGTGTTTAAGAATGCTGACGCGATCATGCTCGTGGCGTAGTTTGGAAAGGGGAATACAAAGGTTAGCGAAATGCACGTAGACGGCGCCAAGAAACTTGTCAAGATGCGGGGAGGAATCAACTCGATCAGGCAGACCAGTCCCCTCACAGCGAGGATGGTTAGTTGGTAAGTCGACTCAAGGGTTGAGGGCAATTCATTGTCCTTCTCTTTCACGGCAACATTACTGACGAGGCTTACCTCAAGGGTCTCTATGCTCATCACAGGCCAGCCACAGTTCGAAACCCAAGACGATATCGGCTCCGGCGACGGTATACCCCCATCCCTGAATGGCAGGCAGGTCCAGCATCCGCCCCGGAAGACGACTTTGCTCTCGGAAACGACATCGCGCTCGACGTCTGCAACGTGTTCACCCGTCTTCGAAACGTATTCCTACGGGCTCGACACGTCCCCCTGGAACCTGCGCGACTCCATGATCTCACGTGCTTCGTAGTCCACCGCCTTCTCTTCCCCGTTTCCGACGCAACGAGTAGCCCCGAGTCGCACGTTTCCAGCTGTGTTCGCTACGCCATCGTGCTGTACATGTTTATCCTACAGGGACCGACCTACTTCTCGCATGCCGTCCTGTTCAACCAAATCGTCGACCGGTTCGCCGAGAGCCTCCGACAAACCGCGCCCACTAACGATCACCTCGATATATGGCTTCTTGCCATCGCACTCGTATCCTCCAACGGCACGGCCCACTACCTGTGGGTGACGGAAAAGGCCCAGCGCACAGCTTATCATTTCGGGATCAGGGGCCGGTTCGAAGCTCTTGCGAGGATTCAACGCGTTCTGTGGTTGGACAATTCGTGGGGCGAGGACATATTCGGTCCCTATTGGGATTTTGACCAGCACGGAGGGGTCGAGTTTGGGTCTATTGTCTCCTCGAGCAGCGTTGGGCCGGGAGTCCTGCCAGATGCGCCTCCGATATGATAGTGGCCGGCTTTCTGGGACCAAGTCCCCTGAGGTACGCCCCCGGTACCAAAGCGAATACCGGATATTCTTTCGGTAAGTCTCGAGCGCTAGGTCTCATGGTCTCATGATATGCCACCGAGGCAGGCGTCAGCTATGGAGCCGAACTGGAACCGATCCCTGCGTCATCGCCGAGCTGAGCTAGGGACTGGAAACCAACGTCCCAGATTCGCTCCAGCCGCCTGATCTCGCGCAAGCATTGACTCAAAGTTGGATGCAGATATTCCCTCACTCGATGCTCACGGTCCGAAATTCCATCAGTCGCCGAACGCGGTCACGTATATGACCAACTTTTCCGCTCGTCTTGGGCCGAAACTAACCGTGCGCTATCCGCAAAATCTGCGATTCAAGCAAATGCGGTCATCTGAAGTGCTTTGAACTCCTGTCCGTTTCTCCTCCAGCATTAGAACTTGAGGAGTCCAGCTTATCGAGTATTCAATACAGAGCATCAGAGGCATCCGGTCGAGCCGGTGGGGACGTGATGTGGCAGGGATGTGGGGATGGATTCTGTGGAAATGGCTATTCCACATTTGTTCAAATGGGCAGGGATTGACGGGACCAGCGACGCGACATGGTCGCGCGCCCCAGCCCAACGCGCTGGAACCGAACCACCCCCAATCAATTGATCTGACAAGATGCACAATTGAAAGATTGATTCATTACGCCTCGAATTTCGCATCAGAACCTCAATTCCTTTTCGTCATATTCTTTCACCAAAAAGATCACCTCTACGCCACCATGACTCCTCCTTCTGACGTTGACGAGGTGACCCTCGCGCCAGAGGCCATCCTGCGAGCCGTGATGCTCTCGCTCTGCGACGACTACCCCACCCTCATCAGAGCGCTCAAGGCCACGCGGGCACTGACCAAGCTCTCTCAATCTCGCGCCGCCGCCGCCGAAGGCGACGACTCTGGAAAACGCAAGGCCGAAGGTGAAATTTTCGTCTGTCTCCAGTGCAAGGAAGTCTTTTCCACAGACGATAATCCCGAAGACTGCTGCTCTTATCATCCAGGTTGGTCTCGTCCTAGATTTTTTTTTTTTTTTTTTCAAATCAGATCATAGGAGAGCCGGGCATGTTTGAGGAACCATATTGGTACGGTTACCCAACCTTCCACCTACGGTTCCAGCATGTTGGAACGCTGGAACGGTATCTTAAGTGGAACGGTTCCATTTTCCTGATCGGTAACAAGGGTTCCAAGGTTCCATATCCCAATAAGAAAGATCCCTTATATAGGAAATACCGCCTTCATTCAGTGTGATAGCTATCATGCCGTAGAGGTAAATCTGTAAAACCTGTAGATATGTAAAATGAAGCCCCGTAGTTCAATCCAGAGGAAAACTAGTAATTTTTCTATTTTCGTAGATATCGTAGGCTGTAGAAGGCGATGAAGTTGAAAATATCGAGCGTAAAGCTCGATGACCTGAGTGAAAGTCACTCGGGTGTCACTTTTAAAAGTTCTAGTAGGTGGAACCGTTCCTTCTCATGGAACCGTTCCTCGCTTTGGAACTGGGTTTCGACCCAACAATGCTGGTCCCTTACACTTGGAACCTTTCGAAAAAGGAACCGTTGCAGAACCGTTCCCTAGAGGTTCCTCAAACCCCCAGGCTCTACCATAGATCCCAAAGATGCACCATCCTGACTCCGAGTCTCTATAAATTATAGGCAACTTGGAACCTGACTATGAAGGCGACTTTTGTGCCGACCATGACGAGGGCCACGCTGAGATTGATACTGAAGATATGAAACGGGAGTGTCCTGAAGGATTCATCTATGATTGCTGTGACGAAAACGGCGAGTCTAAGGGCTGCGCGAAGTCGCGCCATCAAGAGCAGCCCAGCAAATCGTTGAGAGGTGGTTATGGGCTCGATTGACCATCTAAACCTCCGCCCGACGAGGATAGCCTCAGAGGCAGAATGAGGGTGCCAACAGCACTCAGCACAAGTCCACGCCTCGGGAAAGAGATGGTCCATCCCTCCCATCTCACTGTACATGTAAACTAGAGTCACCACCGTTCAATGTTTTGATACGGCCTCGCTTACTCACTAGTGGACTTTTCCACGGACGAATAAGTTTCACAAGCCAATATGCATCTGACCTTAAATGCTGTAATGATGTGAGGTGCGAACGTAGGCTTGGCGCGTCATTTTTGGGATCGTTGAGTCGTGAGAACTGCTGGCCACGTTTGCGCACGAAACCAAGCAAACGATGAAGCTGCATAATAAAATTCTTTTCCTCCTCAAATCTCACCAAGATATGCAAACTAGGATGAAGAAAAAAAGAGCAAAAAAAAAAAAAAAGAAAAAGATGAACCCAGAGCGATTTGAACGCTCAACCTTCTGGAAACTCCGTTGGAGATGGTACACTCCGGCTGGTGCTGGAATCAGACGCGCTACCGTTGCGCCATGGGTCCTTCGTTTTGATGTTGATTGCGGGGAAGAAATTTGTATTCATAAATAGCTGCACACTCACTCACCCGAAAAGTGGTTCGAATTACGTGAGCGGAATTCACTAGCGCTTAAAGGCATCTAAGTATTCACGACAAAACCTTAGGGAAGGAGCACTTGAGGGGTTGGCCTTTTTCTTCTTTCTTTAGTGATTATGGATACACTGAAATAGCATAGAATCAAACTTGACCAAGTATGCATTATATTACGCCTATAATCCCAATCGGGAAAGGCTAGAATTTCAACAGAGACAACACATCTAAACCCATCACCGAGACCATCGCCGACTCCAACCGTGAGGCGTCGCCACTTCCCCAGGCTTCCTCTGCACTTCATCAAACAACCTCGCGGTCAAGAACTTGTAGATGTACCTATCCGCACCATTATAGCTAATCCCGTGATCGCTGTCCGTAAAGGCAAACATCTTCATCTTGTCCGGCGAGACCCCGCCCGCCACGAGCAAGTCGATCAGCGCCGCCGTGTGCTGGTAGTGCACGTTGTCGTCGCCGGTCCCGTGCAGCACGCTGAACCCCCGCGACGTTCTTGAACCCTCGACGTGGCGCACCGCCGACGCGAGGTAGCCGTCCCGGTTCTCGCCCAGGGTTTTCATGTACCGCTCCGTGTACATGGAGTCGTAGAATCGCCAGTCCGACACCGGCGCCGTGATGAGGCCCAGGCTAAAGACCCCGGAGTCGAGCTCCAAGGTCTTGGCCGTTAGGTACCCGCCGTACGACCAGCCCCACATTCCAATTTTCGCGGGGTCGACGTAGTCGAACTTCTCTGCGAGCTGCTCCGCCGCCCAAGTCTGATCACGGGCTTCGAGCTCTCCTAGGCGGGAGGTCACGGCTGAGCGGTAGTCGCGGCCCCGGTGCGCGGTACCTCGGTTGTCCACGGTATAGACGATGTACTCCAGTTCCGGGTCTGACGAAATGTACGTATCCCAGGTATATGTTTGAAACCTCTTGGCGACGGATTGGGAATTGGGACCACCATACGGCGTGAAGAGGACCGGGTAGGACCGGGATGGGTCGAAGTTGGCGGGGAGTTGCTGCATGACGTTGAGTTGGTAGCCGTCCGGGTGGCTGAGCTCAAAGTACGAGATGTTGGGAAGCCTGTAGTCGGCAATGGTCGCGTAAAAGGGTTTGTTGTCTTGGAGGGTGCGCAGGGGCTTGGAGCTCGAGTTTGACGAGTAGAGCTCCTGGTACGGGACATCGGGGCCGAGGTAGCTCAGAATGTAGAACCCCCGCCCGAGGAGAAAGAGGCGGACCAGTATGCGGGGATGGTATCGTCCACCAAGGCCGTGACATCCTTGGTCTCCCACGACACCTTGTAGATGTGTCTCTCGGTTGAATGAGCGGTAGAGGCCTGATAGTAGACTAAACGTTTGGCCGTGTCCACGTGAAGGATTGCCGAAACTTCCCATTCTCCTGATGTAAGCTGGATAGGGGAACCATCATTCACGGGATGGAGGTAAATATGCGCCCAGCCGTCTTCGTCCGAGATATCCAAGTAATAGCCGTCATCGCTTGAGTTTCCCAGCCGGCCAACGTAAGCGATGGCCCCTGTGTTCTCCAACCACCCGTCGCTGCCGTCCCGGCTACGAGTTTTGTGCTGTTCCAACGTTTCCGGGTCCACCACCACATGGGCGTCATGGTCTTGGACCCGATTGAACGCGCGGTAGAGCAGCGCATCGTGGCCTTCCGTCACCCACGCCACTTCTCCGATAATCAGCTCTTGCGGCTCGAAGACCGTAATATCGACGGTGTCAAACTGAGTCGACGACGTTGATAACAAGTGCAGCGCAACCGTGGGGTTCGTGGACCCCACCTTGGGATACCGCAACTCCAGCTCCTTGGGATACGTCGGAGCAAGATCTTGGCCATCCATATAGTACGGCACGGAAAAGGTACCGACTCCCGTCTCGTTGAAGCTGAGGAACGCCACGTATTCGGCATCCGGCGAGAACCACAACGTCGACCGAGCGCTGAAAATCTCTTCCTCGTACACCCAGTCCGGAACACCGTAAAGAGATCCGGCCCACCGTCGTGGGTGATCTGCCGCACCGACCCGTCCCCGTGGTCCCTGAGGAACAAATTGTTGCCTCGAACAAAGGCAATGGTGTCGCCCTTTGGCGCGATCTCGGCATACTGGATGTCTCCGGCTTGATCATCGACCAGCGGCGTGGTCGTGCCAGAGTCCACGTCCAAAATCAAGTAATCCGCCAAGTACGAGTGCCTGTACACTTGGGTCGAGTTGACGGCAATCAGGATGCGGTCGAACCCATCGCTGATCCAGTACTCCCGGATATTCTTAGGCAGATTCCCCGCCGAAACAAATGTCGAATTCGTGCCCGTTTCGATATCGACGAAAATCAAATCGCCTGCTGCGCTCGAGGTGATGTACTTTCCGTCGCTCCCGCCTTCCGACTTGACCCACCGTACGCTACTGGATCGTGGGCGGATCGTAGCCGACGGTGTCGTTTCGTTAAATGTTAGAAGCCGGTTGCCGCCGCCTACGGGTTGATGTGTCCCTCTGGGCGGCTCAATAGCACCAATCCCAGACGCGAGGCACAAGAGCGCGCCAAAAGCGCACCGGGTCAACATTTTCAAGAGTTTTGGTCGCCAAGACCCTTGATAGATTTTCCGGAAAGGACTCTAGAGAATGAAGGGTCAAGCTATTCGATCTCAAGGTTGGCAGTATGATCTCAATATCATCTCCAGCTTCCTTCAAACCCAAGGGCAAGCACGGAAGGCAGTCTATACACTCTTTTTAACATCGCCGGTCTTGGGAGGGGGATTCCATCATTAATTAATACAAAGTGCTGTGCCACCGCTCGACTACCGCCTACCCTCTGCGGCAGGTGGATTGATACCGGCCGTTGCTCGACGATACTCCTGCCCGCGGTGACCTGCCCGTTCCGGGTGGTTAATCTATGGGGTCGTCTCCATAGGTCCACTTTGATTCGCCAAGCCTGTGTAGCCGGGACATTTTGTACCTCTTCCTCTCGGTGTCAATTAGGCCCTGTATGCTATAGATGGCGCAATAATGCTACAAGACAGGTTGAGGGATGGAAAAGTGCCATACAAAAGGGCCATGGCCAAGAAGTGATGGGCATGGACTATCCCCTTGCCTGCGGAGCCACTCTGTAGGCACGGTAGCATCGGTATTCGCAGCGGCCGGCGTGCGTCAACCAGTACCGGAACCATCGGTCATATTTTAACAACAGGTTTTCGCGCACAGTTCAATCACGATCTCAAAGCGACAGAGACCATTATTTCGTTCATGGAACTGGAAGTATTGCTGTGGTTAGTATGAGATAGTAGAGCATTTTTGGTCTGTTGGCGGTTGGCTATTCAAGCAACAAAGGTGTAGAAATCCGCTGTAAGAGGACCTTGATACGATCTGCAGGAACCACTCCTTTTTCTTCGTTGTAGCAATGCTTTTTGCGACCAATGGAAGTACATCAACTCTGCGTGCAGCTCCGGTTCTTGCTGGCCGTGCTTGTCCATTTTCATCCTTAACTAACCCCGACCATACTTTGATCTACGTCTTTTTTTTTTTTTTTTTTTTCGCGTTTTGTTAGAGAAGCAGGAGGTGTCAACCCGCGCACTACTCTAGCTCACGTAGTCGCGTGAAAGAGTCCAACGGTCAAAAGAGGTTGCATATGGAAAAAGAAAGGAAAAAAACCCCACCGAAAAAAGAAAAAAAAAAGAGAAAACAACAAGCTCCTTTGCTCTCTGCTCTATGTTTAGCTTCTCGAATCAAGGATATTACGTTGTCCCGCCAGCTTGGGCGAATACTGAATGCGACCTGCCATTCAAACGCGACAGGCAGCCGACCTTGACGCATGCTTGAAGAAACCCTGTGATGCACAGTATTTCCTAAACTACGTATTGGCAGATGCGGGATCAAGCCACCGACGATAGCCTCCTCACCAAGACTGAAGCGGTCCATTTATATGGGCAGAGTGTAGTAGAGCTTCTCCGCCGGCTATCCTGGACACCGGAACACCACAGCGGCAGTGAAAAAGCCGCATATCATTGATCTGAACCCTCCACTGGAGTGGGGCGTACACCACCCACCAGTTCGCGGGCGGGGTCCTAGTCTCGGGGGCGGTGGTGGAAATGCGAAGGGTGTCCTGAGCTCTTTCGCCGAGTTTTCTACGGGTAGCGAGTAGGAAATTGGGGAGAGCCGTTGGACAATGTACTAGTGCTGTGTTGATTAGTGTACTCGGAGAAGTGCGCACTGTTTACGGAGGATTCCAAGAGCGTGTTTAACGTCCGTTGAATTTGAGCAAAGCAATTGAAGGCAGTTTTATTTCGGGGGCGTTCCAACGGGTGTGGCTGCGGGGCACCTTTACCTCTTCCCCTCCATCCGGATGTGCGTCGACCTCACCACCGGCCCAGAGCCTTCTCGCAGCCCCCGGAACAAAGATCGCAGGCAAACCCACTGCTTCCCACCGCACAATACGAAGTAGCCGGCTCGGCGGTGAAGCAGCTAGTGGCTAAAGTCGCTCCCAAGGATCCATTCCCATTTTCCATCTTGCACGAAACAACCCCGGCACCGGCCCCTCGAAAACACAGTCACGTGGAGCACACCATGTGAGTCTTCCGGCGCTAGCCTGGAATTTGTCGGGGATTAGGTGAGCCGAAAAGACCCCGCATCATTGCCCCTCCATCAATTCGAACCAAAGGAAAGGGGAAGGAGGGTTTTGAGGAACGGGGAAAAAAAAATTCTCGATCGCGACCGCTCCGTGATGCTTGCCACCGCTTCTCCCGTCGCCGTTCCCGCATCGCTCTCTACGCTGAATTCAACATCGCATTCTTCGTCGCACGACGAATCCCGCTCGAGTCCTACCCCGTCCACGACGTCTTCTTTCCGACACATTCCACTTCAATCAGGATAATAGTTGAGCCAAGATGTGCGGTATCGCAGCTGTACTGGTGCGTATTTTGTGCCTCTCCCTCCCCGCCCTCCCGCCCCATTCCTACCGCGCGCCCGCCTCGACGCAATTCGACTAATCCGATCGCGATTCTTATCTAGTTGGGCGACCCGAACGCCGCCACCGCCGCCGTCGATCTATACGAGAGTCTTTTCTACCTGCAACACCGAGGCCAGGATGCTGCGGGAATATCCGTCTGCCACGGCGGCCGCGTCTACCAGTGCAAGGACAACGGCATGGCGCAAAAGGTGTTTGGCAAATTCCCCGACGGCAACTCCTCGTCAAGAACCTCCCCGGCTGGTGCGGCATCGCGCACCTCCGCTATCCCACGGCCGGGAGCGCATCTGCGTAAGAATATCGGTGCTTTTTTGGCCAAAATTCCTCGCCCCCGTTTTTCCCCGCGCTAACCGCTGGACTCGCAATGCGTTAGGTCCGAGGCGCAACCTTTTACATCAACAGTCCCTATGGCGTATCCATGTCCGTGAACGGAAACCTCATCAACTCCGACTACCTCCGCGAGTTTCTCGATACCGAGGCCCGCCGCCACGTCAACTCTGAATCCGATTCGGAGCTCCTGTAAGCCTTTTCCGACACCCCGGATTTTTACTAGAGGCAGCTATTAAACCCTTCATCTAGGTTGAACATCTTTGCCAATGCCCTCCATGAGCTCGGGAAGCGCAGGGTAAACAAGGATGACATCTTTATTGCCCTTCGCGACGTATACGCCAAGTGTATCGGCGCCTTTGCCTGCACTGCCATGGTCACCGGCTTCGGAATCCTCGGTTTCCGGTACGTGAACTGTTCCCTCTTTTCCCAAAACAAAAGTAAGCTGCGAGGTGTAGGCTAACGAACCGGCATAGTGACGCCAACGGTATTCGACCCCTTTGCCTCGGATCGCGACCATCCCAAACGCTAGAGGGAGCCAAGGACTACTTCCTTGCCTCCGAGTCCATCGCCCTAAGACAGCTGGGCTTCACCGATATCTACCACCTCCTTCCCGGAGAGGCCGTCTTCATCGAAAAGGGCGGCGCCGTCCACTTCCACCAGGTCGTCGAGAGGAAAACCTACACCCCTGATGCCTTTGAATACGTTTATTTCAGCCGTCCCGATTCCATCGTAGATGGCATTTCCGTACACCGTAGTCGTCAGAACATGGGAGTCAAGCTTGCGAACAAGCTCAAGGCGACCCTTGGAGAGCAGGGCATCAAGGATATCGATGTTGGTAAGTGATAGCCAACATGTCAACCAAGCTTGGATCTTTGAACAGGGTGACTGACATTGGCGACCCCTAGTCGTTCCCGTTCCCGAGACATCAAATACGGCCGCGGCTGCTCTTGCGAGCGCCCTCGGCATCGAGTTTTCGTCGGCGTTCGTCAAGAACCGATATGGTAAGTAACTGGGTTTACCCTTCCCTAGTATAGGGATACAAATGCTAACCCCTCTCAGTCTACCGCACCTTCATTCTCCCCGGCCAAGACGCGCGAAAGAAGGGCATCCGTAGGAAGCTTTCCCCCATCGAGTCTGAATTCAAGGGGAAGAGCGTCTGCATTGTAGATGACTCCATCGTGCGTGGAAACACGTCACGAGAAATCGTATGTCGCACCGCACTTTTCACTTTACCGCTCGGATAGAAGATCCCCTGCTAACATTCCCGCTTAGGTCCAAATGGCCAGGGAGGCTGGAGCTGTCCGCGTCATCGTGGCTTCCTGCTCTCCAGCCATTATCAACCCCCACATCGTAAGCAGACCACGGCCACCCTCGCTCATTCTCATAAATTCTCACTAACGCATTCGTTTCAAGTACGGCATTGACCTTGCCGACCCTAAGGGTATGTAGATACTTTTCCTTCCTTACCAACCTTTAACGATACTAATGCTCGCATGTAGAACTTGTCGCGTACGGAAGGACCACGGAAGAGATCGCCCAGCACATCAACGCCGACGCCGTCATCTTCCAAGACCTCGACGATCTGACGGCGGCATGCATCGAAGCCGCCGAAGGTGAGAGCGAAATCAAGGACTTCGAGGTTGGCGTTTTCTCCGGGAAATACGTCACCGAAGTGCCCGAGGGCTACTTTGAACACCTCAGCAACCTACGAGGAAAGAAGGACAAGGGGATGCTGGTTGCGAACGCGGCGCCCGTGGCCCAACCGGCAGCGCCGGAGTACGCTGAAGATATCAAGTAAGTTTCCCTTTTGGAACATGTGGTGGCATCCTTCCGTGGGATAAGGACTAACCGGCCTCCGCCTTTGCCAGCATTCACAACCTTGCTAGCACCGATAATTAGGAAAGAAAAATAGAGGGACTGGGTGGAAACTAAGGGGTTTTATCGCATCGAGCATGGCGTTGTAGTTTTGTGTTTCTTCGTTTCAAAAAGAAAAACCCCACGAGTTATCAATAGACTTAATCTAAAAATTTGCTATGACTGACTTGCTCAACTTTGTCGTGCACATCTGGTTACACTTCAAAATCCATATCCAACTCAAAACTCCAACCCAAAAAGATTGTTCAAATTCAATGGTCATTGCTACATAATAGAATACAAACGGACAGTTATTCGGCATACTCAGACCCGCTCTCCAACTCCATGACTCGGAACGTCGGCTGGGCCGAAAACCACCCGGCCAATTCGCTCCCCACGGCTTTATACGTGTACGCCGCATCCTCGTCCGCAATCTTGAGAGTCTGGCCTCCGCGGCCCGCAGCCGCCGCGTCGGCCATCAGCTGGACCCTACAGCACGTCTCGAGGCTCATGAACCAAAACGCGATGCGGAGGCCCTCTTCCTCCCCGAGAACAATGCCCCCAAACGAGCTGTAGAGGGCTAGGTCGTTGTAGAAGGCGCACGAGTCTTGGGTGATGATGTCTAGGGGCCGGTCGAGAGCGGCGAAGGCTCGGCCGTGGATGGAGTGGGAATGGGCGACGCAGTTGACCTCGGGGCGTGCTGTGTGAACAGCGTGGTGGATCATGTATGCTGAGGCGAGAATGGGTTAGAAGTGAATTCTCAAAGGAGCTTTATCGCGATTTGTGATGATCAGAGACTCAACACATACCGGCATTGTTGAGAAGCCTGACGGGGCCGCCTTCAACAACCTTGCCCTCAGCGTTCACTCGAATCAAGTCTGACGCCTTTAATAGGGGCCAGGCTACGCCAAATGGGTTCACCCAGAAACTCGTTGGCTCGATGGGATCCTGTGCTACGAGTTAGACGAGGGACTGCCAAGGTAAATACAGCTTGGTGAACTAACCCTGACGGTGATGTGGCCCGCGACGCTGTAAAAGAAATATTAAAACCTAGATCTGGGGCGTGGGCTGCTGCGATTCTAGCTTACCCCTCATCGAACCCAAGCTTTGCAAAGATGCGGAATGCCAGGGCTAGTCTCCCCTTCAAATATTGTTGCTCTTCTTTGGGGTCTTTGAAAGTTGGTGGGCCGATGCTGGCAAGGCCAGAGGCGACGACGCTCACGCCCTCATCTCCTTCAATTGTATGCTCGGGGGTTTCCGCAGCGGGTGCCATATTGGAGTGGGATTTGGTGATGATCTAGAAAGTGTTGGGATTTCAAAAGACCTGGAGCGTTGACTTGGAACTGTCCGCTCTTCAGCTGGTGGTTCCTCTAGATAAGGCAGATAGTTCGTATTAACGTTTCGGAACGCCGTTAGAATGCCTCGGCACCTATGCGGGGAGGGGAAGGGGACTTTTGGTGGCTGATGACAGCCTTAAAAGTGCTCCACATCATTACGATTCCCGCTGGCTTGTGCTCGCGAATGCGACCGAGGTTCGACCCAAAAACATGGGGAAAAGGGGGCGAGAAAGGTCGATAGCTGCTCCACGACAAGAAAAGTATCGGGGCGTACGGGGGTGGTGGTGGGCAAGTGGGCAAGTGGGGTGGGGATGAGGCCAGTCGATGGAGCTCGCGCGTCTTCCCGCAACGTCCGTCCTCCTTCATTGGTCGCAGTGCCTCCACAGTCTGCTCATGGAGCTGCTAAACCCGGGAACCTGGATCCTGCGTCGAATCATGCTGCGCGGGATTCAAATCACGAAATGGCTTGATGGATAAGCTTACGCTCGCCGCGACTGCATTCCAACGACAGGTGAGCCGGCTTTGCCAGGTGTTGCAACGTGGGGGACGCGACCCTCGTTGATGAACAGAGAGGCGTACGCCCCTGCGACGAAGGTACCTACCTACGCGAGAGATTACTACCATGGCGAGGTTCATCTAATTCGGATAGCTTCCGGCTGTACTATACCGCAACGCAGTGATCAAGCCAAGCTCGACGAGCATCGACCTGAACTATTATTGGCTACTTTTCCCACCAGCAAAAAAACAAAGCACATCCATCTTATCTTGCTATTCTGCATGCACCAAAATCGGTTATGAAATGCATCTAAAAAATAAATCAAACTATTCTATGCCTGACGAGTTGTTCTATGAGTACATGTAGCCTTTATTAGCCCTCCTTCTTGATTCGAGCTCGCTTGCTCACTGGAAGGGACTCTTCCTCGCTCTCAGATCCCTCTTGGCCCGCAACTGGATCTGCCACAGACGCTTCTTTCGCTGCCCCGTTTTTCTTCATGGGCTTCAGCCATTCCTCCATGCCGGGAGGCCAGTAAACGCGACCTTGGGGCCCTCCCATCCCGACCTCTTCATCGGGAATGACGACAGGCTGTATCTCAGAGTGGTCTGCTTGCTTGCCGTCTTCCGCCGTTGACCCCTTCTTCTTCGCCTTCTTCTTGGGGGCTATCGGTCGCTTATTCTCGTCGTTCCTTTGATGAGGGATCAAGTTGGAGAAGGTATCAAAGCCCGGAAGCTTAAATGTTCTCATCAATTCAAATACGGCTTGCTCCTTGTCCTTGGCCTCAATCATGAGGTCCATCGTTGGCGAACAAGGAGGCAGCGTCATGACACGCGGAGAGTGCTTCCGCCTCTGGGACGGGGTCAAGGCTGACGAGGTTGGCTCCGAGTAGTGCATCTTTTGCGTGATTCCCTTCCTTTGCCACGTCTTGCTAATATTTTCGTACACCCCCATGATATCCAAGGTGCCCTCCCTGATCTTCTCCTGATCAAATACGATATTATTATGGTGATAGTCCAGCACCAAAGGGATATTCAACTCCTGACATATCGGGAGCAAATCGTGCACGCTCCAGCCCATGTCATCGTTCTCGAGCACCAGTCGATTCTTGACGCCCTGCGAAAGCCCCGCATAATTCTTGCGGAACCGGTCGAGCGTGGCGGCCTTATCGCCAAACACGCCGCCCATGTGGAGTATCATCACGGCGTCCTTGTTCTGCTGCTCAGGGAGTTTTAGCAGCGAAAGCATTTCATCGTGGTACTCCAAGTCGCGGATGGCGTTGTCGACAACCACCTTGCGCGGGCTCCCGAGCTGCGTAAACTGACCCGGGTGGGTCGTGACCCTGTGTCCCAGCTCCGCAATCACCTTTCCCGCCTCAGCCAACACCTCGGAGGCAAATGGCGCCAGCGAGTAGCCGTATTCTTCGTGAGAAGCAAAGGGAACATTTCGGAGCTGAGCCGCATGAAGCGAATGCCATACTTGTCATTCCAGCGTACCATCTTTTGATGTCGCGTGCGTTGGCCAAGCCAATAGATTCCACATACTTCTGGCCCCTTTCTACCGACGCTGGTTTATTCTTGTCCGGTCGATTCTTCGTCGCATGCTCCGGCTGCGTGGGATCAGAGAGCGGGTGCCGATGTTCGAGAATGGATGCTATTCGGCAGGTTCGCGAGGAAAAGACGGGAGGGTTTGACGTGCGCAAATACGTATTTAGACAGGCCTACGCGATGACAAACATGTTAGCCGCCTTTGTACGTATATACCCTGCCAAGCTGGTCGATTGAGAAAGGGAAGGGCGAAACTCAACGTAGCCTAAGCGGCCCTTCCAAGGCAACGGTAGGTAATCGCTGTTGACGGGTGGTGGCCTCGCCGCCGCCTCGCCCACGTGTTCGCTGATAGTCGCATCATCATCCACAGGCGCATCTCCAACCCCATTGTTCTTCGCGTCGGCAAGCTGCGCTCTTTCCGCTCTTACAGCTTTCTGACTCTTAACTACCGGAGCTACATCCCGTGGTTCGTTCAGTGCGCTAGACCGAACGGTTGTAACCGTTGAGATGCGGGCCGCGACTCTCGATGATGTTCGGCGTGTCTCCCGTTGAGTGACGCTCAAAGTGGTAAGGCCTGGTTGGCCCTGCGGTGATAGAAGTGACATTCCACAGGCCGAAGAAATGCCTTTCTGTTCTCTAATTAGGTGGCGAAAGGGGATCGGTTTAGAATTGAGAACGCCGACAACTCGACTATAGGTTGTTTCCTTGAAAAGCATTCAATTCTGGAAGAAAGAATGACTCCTGGGGAAGAAGAAGGGAATAGTCCACCAAAACAAAAACGGAAAAAAAAATTAGTAGTATGAATGGGAACGTGGGTAGGAATTAGGTGTGTGTAGAAAAGGCTATAAAAAAGGAAAGTGAATCACGATCGATGACGTTGATGCGCCGATGGCGAGTGTAAGCGTACTGTGTTGACATCGGCGGATCTATGCGTCCAGATCGGGACGTGAAAGGGACCAGCTAGCAATTAAACTTTTTTTTCCTTAGCTGGCCGGCGCTATTGTGGCGTAACTGATGAGAAGCGACTTCTGCTCCGAACTCTTTGCCAATCCGAAAGAAAATGTAGGGGAATGGCATCATGGCAACCGTCAAGAATGCGAGGAGAGACGTCGCCCACTGAAACCCGAGCCGGTCATACATTTGGTTTCCAAACAACGGGAAAATCGCTAGAAACAATATTCACCCGTTAGCTCACTTTCACGATCGATGCAGGAAATACGGGGCGGTCCTTTTCTCACCTGCAAACAAGCAGCGCATAAACGTATTCGCAGCCAAGGCGCTCGCTGCAAACGCAGGATAAGCGTCCACCTGTATCTATTGTCAGTGTACTTTCGCTTTGCATCCAAGATCGGTGGGGACGTACTAAGAACGTGAAGATCCCGGTAAACACGAGGATTTGACTGGCATGGCATCAGCACTAGAATCGTGAACGACCTCAAGCTACTCCCAAAAAAGGTTGACTTACCCAAGTCCAAACACAGACGCTCCGAGGACGGGCACGATCCAAGGAACCGACGAATACGTCGTCCATGCAAACCAAAATAGACCAATTGGCACGACCAGCGCGCCGAATATGGCTGGGGGTAACTGAAACTCCGCCTCGCCCATCCCTTTGACCTCGGCGCGATCGGTGAGGCGGATGTGATAGCGGTGCCAGAACGGGGTGGTGGCGGCGCCAACCACCATTCCTATGCCGATCCCTAGGAAAGTGAGGCCGACCTGCCACTGATTGAAGCCGTACAGGCTTTTGAAAACGAGGGGAAGGCTTCGAAAAAGAGATAGAGAATCCCGAGAATGATTGCGGAAAAGATGCAGAGATTGAGGCACATGGGTTCGAAGACAAGCAGTTGAATAGGCCGAAGAAGGGAATGGCCAATCGTTCGTAGAACTCCCTTTCCTTCTTTTAACTCTGACGCTGCGCACCAGCGATTATCGCCCGTGGCTTTGCGCTTAGCTTGGGCTTTCCTCTTCAAGATGATAGGATCTTGGAATCACGAACGAGTTAGCGTTGACGTTTATTACCAATGCACCAGGCGTCACTCACGGTAGGTTTCAGGGACAAAGAAGGCAATGGCTGCCAGCATAGCCCCGCTCCAGATCAACAGCACATAGTACGTCCACCGCCAACCCGTGTAGTAGTTGATGAAGCCGCCGATGACCGGACCAAGGGACGGCCCCAGGAAAGGTGCAGCCGAGAATATGGCCATGGCGGCCTGAATCTGATCTCGACTAAAGAGGTCTCCCGCAGTTCCTCCGGTCACGGCGAGGAAAGCGCTTCCAGAGAAGCCGCTGAGGAAACGCGCGACGAGCATCGTTTGGATATTTTGTGAGACGGCGGAAGGGATGAACCAGATGCAAAACATGGACCATGCTGAGAGGTAGATGGCTCGGCGGCCATAAAACTCGCTGAGGGGTCCAAAGAGCATTGGCCCAAACGATAAGCCCAGAACGAACATGGATAGCCCCACGATGGACACCATTCTCGAGTTTCCGAACGCTTCCTCCATCTGTGTATAAGTGGACGTGTATATGGAACTCGCGGTGGCCCTTTCCGGCGGGTGATTGGTTAGCAAGGGAAGCGCGTGCAGGCCCATCTTAATATCGGCCGAAACTCACACGCAAAAGCCGCAAAACGCCACGATCAAAACAATTAACCACTTTCGAACAGTAGAGAAGGACCGGGGACAGAGCGGGTCATCATCGGAGTCCCAGCCAACTTCGAATGCGCATTTCTCCGTCTCTTCGTCGTCTATTTCGTTGGTCCCGTCGCATACGCCGAATCCGTTATGGGAGCGGATGCGCACCATTCCGTTCGAAACGGTGGAGTACGCCCGCGTTCGCCGTTGCGAGAGGACGGTTCCGCGGGTTTCTTCCAACCTGACGAGCCTTTGAGGGGCATCGTCGGATTGAGTGTCGCTCATGGTGCTCTTGGTTTCGGGATTAGAGCTCATACTAGATAATGGGTATACGGAGTTAAGAGATGAATGTATTCGAACAGAAGCGGAAACAAAGAATTGTATCCAAAGAGATGCCTGATAATATATCTCCAATAGGAAGCGTAAAAATAGCAACAAAAACTTTATTATTAACTTTACGAAACTAGTGCTATTTCCTGACGAGCACTCCCCCAACTAGCCTTGTCATTGCGCCAATGGAAATATTCGATGAGACAGGAGCAGTTCCGTTGCGGCGCGATCTTTGTTCCTGACTCTGCTAAAGCCCAAGACCCGGGCGGTGTGTCTCGCCTGTTGGGCTGTCATTAACCACTAGAAGAAATCAACCCCGAACCATTCGATCGGAGAAAAGCGGGTGGTCCCATAGCTGTTCTTAGTGTCTTTCATGTCATAGTTGTTCTTAGTGTCTTCTGTCATACAGAATCTCCTGACGCCACCCCGTCGCCACTCGTATGCTTTATACAGCAAGTGGGCGCACTATTGAAAAGAAAAATTGAAACGAAAAGAAAAAAGGCCCTCGGCGATCGGTGAGAGCGAAAAGTTGGCTTTGCTTTCCTATAGCTATACCTTCTCGTTCTCTTCATCGTCACGTCGCCCTACATAAGTCGACGACGGTAGCGCGTTGAGCGCATCCTCGTCCTTGTCCAGTTTTCGGAAACTGAACCATACCCCGAACCCGCCCAGCGCCGATATGATGGCCACGGTGGTGTACAACCAGACCAGGAGAGGGTCGGTGGCCAACCCCGTGAACGCTTGAGCGATGGCGGCCGAAAAGGCGTGGACGAACCAGAATACGCCCGTTACCAGGCCACGCATGTTGGCGGGTGCTTTGGTAAACGCATATTCGAGTCCGGTGATCGAGGCCATGACCTCTCCGAGAGCTACAAGCACGTACGCGGGTGTCTGGATCCAGACGGACATGTCCGGAGGGCCCAGCTCGTCGTAGCAGTCCCGGTCATTGGAATTATAGCCGCACGGAGCCTTTTCGTAAATAAAGTGCTGGATGATGGCGGCGACGGCCATGGCCACCGCGGACGAGAAGAAGCCGATGGTGATTTTCTTGATCGGTGTGAACCGGAAGCCTGCCTTGGCCAGCGCCGGATACAAAAGCTTGTCGCATATGGGGATGAGGATGAGCAACGCGAACGGGTTCAAGTTGGTGACGATGTCGTTGGGGACTCCGTTCAGACGCATGGACGCTGCCTGGTTGATCATGTTGCTGTTCATCTGGTTGTAGGCAAGCCAAAAGACCGGAAACCACATGAAGACGGCGCATGCTTTGAGCCCGCGGCGGACTTCGTCGACCCAGGCATCGTCAAACGTCATGAACGCGGGCTTGTCGGACACCGCGCTCGGGCGGATGCTGTGCCAGAACTCGTCCTTTGTAATTTTTCGGATCCCGTTCTTGCGGATACCAAAGGACACGAGGGCAACGGATTTCCCGAGCACGGAGCCGGTCGGTGGCCGCTTCGCGTACCGATTTCGGCAGGCGAGCATCACGAGGGGACAGGCGAGGAAGAGTATGGTCGGAAGGAGGAAAGAGAGCCAGAATCCCACGTACTTCTCCGCATACACCATCGAGATCTGCCCGACCAGAGCACCCGTGTTGATGAGGAAGTAATAGCGCATATAGATGCGAGATATCGTCATGACGGGGTCGATGATGACGCGTTCTCCCGAGGGCAGCGTCTCAACGGTCGGTCGCGGGTGTACGAGCTCGTATTGCTCCGCTACCAGTGGTGAAATGTTTGCTTTAAACCAGCCCACGCCGGTGCCGAAGAACAGCAGCCCCACCATGAAGCATCCGAGGGCGCCTCTCGGGTTCTCAATCACCTGTGGGATCGCGGCAATGATGATGATGATGTGACCAAACGTTGCGATGACGATGGCGTATTGAATGGTCAGGTATCGGCCCCAATAGGTATCCGCGAGGTAGCCGCCCACCAGGGGCATGACATAGGACCAAAAGGTGTTGAACATGGTGACAGGGAAGGAAACTTGCTGTCCCAGACCAAGCGCACCAGCTTGGCCGTGAGTTCCAGACGCCCCTGTCCTAGACCCATCGGGGAGCGGCATTGCGATGAAGTTTACGACTAGAAAAAGATAGCCACATCAATTTCCAAACTATCACGCGAATTCTCGATCATGCGAGCTTCTCCAATCGCTAAAACAGAGAGGAAGAATTCCCCCTTGACCATGACTTACAAACAGCTGTCGTGCCATAGTAGGCAAATCTCTCCACCATTTCCACAAGGCCGATAGAGTAGATCAGCCAGTTGATTTTTCCGTGAACATGCCGCAGCGTTCCCAACTCTTCAGTCGTGGGATACACTTCCCCGTTGGGACCCGTCGTTAGAGTCACGACCAGGTCGTGATCGGACAGATTTCCGGAATTGACAGGAGTTCGAGCTCCCCAGCGTCTTCCACGCCATTGCGCGAGTCTTCAGCAGTTTTCTTATCCATTGCGACGATACGATAAACGATTCAAGCTTTAGCAGGCGGACTCGACAATTCGACTCCAAGATCCGGCCGTGGGTTGCGGCATTGGCAAAAGATTAGGTTTGTGAAACTGAGGAAACGAATTGTATATAAATCGCAGCCAGGCCGAGCGGGCGACTTCCAGCGCGCACAAAGACGACCATCATATTAGCGACTTAATCTCATATAGATTGGCGATAACATCTTATTGCAGAAGATACTGCCAGATAGAAACGGTGGTGGAGGGGAGTACAACAGCTTGGCGACCGAGGAAGGAAGCTGCGAGGGCCTTTCATATCCTTGGCGGGACATGAGGGGATCATTGGGGATGATGATCATGGGGCGTAGTCGCGTAACACAGCTCTTTCGTGAGGGTTCTTGCTGAGGTATACCCCGCTATTGTGGTATCTTGGAATGGCCAAGCCGTGGTATTGTCAAACCACCGAGCGTCGGGCGGGGTGATGATCTTGAACAAACCAGCCCTCATGGCAGCCTAACCCATTCCCTCAGCCACAATCCTATTTCTCGGCGCATCATGTTTGGGTCCTATCTGGGTTATGTTCCTCCGTCCTCGCCTTGATCAGTGCTGCCAAGGCCGTCATTGCATACAGCATAGGATATGGCCAAGGGCATCACCATCGTCGTGGCCATGCCATGGCCAATGGGAAAATAAATAGATTAAGTCACGGTACTTGCTGGCCAAGCAGTTCGGCACTTGTTTATGTGAACATGGGTTCAAAAATCATTTTTGTCTGCAATGATATTCAGACTCTGCGGACCCGATTGGTACGCGCACGTCTATTAATTACCTGCAACGTGGTATGGCAGAAAATGCCACCTCGATATTAGAAAACAACCTTCCCTTCTCGGACTGTTCCACACCACAGTCATCCCAAAGTCTGGGCTACACAACCATCATTTGACTCGGCCCAGCAAAGGAAGGCGGAAAGTGGAGACAAATAACCGTTGCAGGACAGTAAATGGAATCATCTCTCAGGCTCTCAGCTTAGCTCACCACGATAAGTTCATGAAAAGTGCAAAAGGGTGGATTAATCGAATGGTATTCAGACTCGACGCTACATTAAAATGAATGATTACGGGGATATCCTTTAGGCAACGCTGGGTATATATAAATTCAATGCTTCATCGAATTGAAAAGCAAGCGCTCGCTTACGCGGGAACAGAAAGGCGGAGAAGTGTCTGCTCACGCCAGCGCCAAAGAAGTGCCCAAGTTGCACTAGGGCCAACGAGAACCTGGCCCAGAGCGACCTTAAGGGTCGTTTTAATTGCGCTCGACGTGCTTGTGTATCCAAGGCGACGCAAGTCCCAGATAGTATAAAGGTTGGATGTTGCAATGACAGCAGCGGACCAGACTCCGTCACGGTTGAATAGGTTAGAAAGTGTTGATGCGACACCAGACCAGCTAGAAATGTTTGAAGCAAGAATTTGAGGAAGGCTTGAAAAGTCCGTAAAAGCCACAGCATTCCCGCGGCGCATGTAGGCATACATGGCGACGGCATGCGCAATGGCTTGTAACACGAACACATAATCATAGGCAAACTTGAGAGCTGGCGCGTCTGCATCACTGTACCGTCCACCGAGAGGTTCCTGAGGTTTTTGACTCTGAGAGCGGGAAGACGACTTGCCCTTCCTGCGTTTTCCTGCGTGAAAGGAAGTTGCCAGGCGTATGCAGAGCGGGAGGAGAATAGGAGGCAATAGCCACAATATCTTTTCCCAGCGACCCAGATACAGGTCTGCCCCCGCGAGAATCAAAGAAGTTGGCAGCAAGTATGCGAGCGATATTGCCGGCACGAGCGACTCGGCAACTTCGGGTCGAATGTTGCGGCCGACGGGCCTCTGGAACC
Source organism: Parascedosporium putredinis (assembly GCA_949357655.1). Taxonomy (NCBI): domain Eukaryota; kingdom Fungi; phylum Ascomycota; class Sordariomycetes; order Microascales; family Microascaceae; genus Parascedosporium; species Parascedosporium putredinis. Next base: position 1,292,205 of record CASHTG010000003.1, read on the forward strand.
CAAACAAGCTCGTGAACAGGGCATGGATTCCAACAACCCGAGGAGCCCCCACGCCTGCAACGCCCACGTGTAAACGGCGGGAACTGCGAGAGGAGTCATCCTGTTACCGGCCCGATATCCCTCAACGGTCAAAATCAGAGCCGGGGACAGGAGTTGGGACAGCTGGTAAATGGCCGTCGACCGGATGCTTATTCCATCACTGGCCTGGTCGGGAGCATTGAGGATGGACGGAAACAGGGTTGATGTTAGAATGCGAGGAAGCGATTGCACGGTGGTGGCCAACTTGCTAAGATCGCCGAGGTGCGTGGTCGTGACCGTCTTAGGTAGGTAGAAGAGAGCCACACCAGCGGCCAAAAGCAAGACTTGTGGCAGGCGTGACGCAAAAGACTTCCAGGGTCGGGCTGGAAGTTCATGGTCGTATGGTATACGGCGCGGTCTATTGGGAATCGGAACATACCTCAGGCGCGAGGCGCCCACGATTCGATCCACCATCAACTCGAGGGCGAGCTCTTCCCCAGTCAGAGGGGTAATGCCATACCAGACCAAGTTCGAGAGCATGGGGTTCTCGAACGCGAAAAGAGCCTGCATGTCGTGCGATATAGCGTTGATAAATTTGGCTCGCTCATGCCGACAGTCCTGGACTTGCTTCCCAATAGCAGCCAGGTCTTGGGTGGTTAGTGTTTCCAAGGCACTCGTCCGACGTCGATCGATGAGTGCATTGACAAACTCCGCTGCAGATTCGATGGCACCGTTACCACCCATGCCGCCAATTGGATTCGGCTTGTGCACGGCATCGCCGATGACGAGGATCCGTTCGAAATACCATTTCTGGTATACGACCTCGTGGAGCGGGGTAAGGGCAGAGGAAATACGTTTGGAGAAGAGCTCTCCAAATGTGAGCTTCTCTGTGATGGGCACATCCCGGTGTTCGTCCACGAATGCGGCCTCGTCTTGCTTTGTGTAGGATGGTATGTCCTGCCCATGCCTTGTCTGGGGTAGTTTGGAGAAGAAGAACCAATACACGCGCTTCATGGGGCCAGAGGCGACGAGAAAGGACTTTTCGCGCCCTAGAGTAAAACATTGGTCTCCGTCCGGCCAGCTTTCGACTTCCTGGGCAATTCCAAAGCTGCACTGGTAGTAGCACGGCACACGGTCTTCCTCCCCGACTGGGAAATACCCGGGAGCCCTCTCGTGGGCGAGCCGGACCATCTCCTTCCTCGTTGCGCTGTGGACACCGTCAGCGCCCACCACGACGGAACCGCGGTAGCTCACGCCGGTGGTTGTCCTAACTTCCACCCCATCGTTGGCGGTGATAATGTCCCGAACCTTTTGTCCTACAAGAATGCGATCCTTGTTTTGGACATGGTCGTAGAGTAGTTTCAGTAGCCACTCCCGATCAAAGAACAGCATAGGATATCCATGCCTGCGGTCAAGTCATTGTTAGGGTGCATTTCATCCAACAATTTCAGCTAGAAAACAGGCGACTCACCGTATCTCAAGATGCTCAAGGATGTCGGGAGTGCAGGAGAGCACGCTTCCATCGACGTCTCGAGTGTACGCAGTTTTTATCGCATCACCTTGGCAGATGCTCCTAATATCCTCGTAGCAACCGAGCTGGTCGAGAATCAGGAGACCATTCGGCATCATAGCGATGCTTGCGCCAAGAGGTGGCGCGATGTCATCATGCGCTTCGAGAAGAACATAGTCTATGCTAAATTTCTCGAGCATAATGGCCAGCGACAGGCCGGCGATGCCTCCGCCGACAATAACCACCTTGAAGCTCTTATCGGCAGACATGGTGGCGGCTCGCTCCTTCAGCGCGGACGGGTGGGGGCGGGCGGACGGGGAGAGCAAATGGGAGGGAAAATAAAAGGGGTGGGAAGGGAGGCAGGAAGCCTAGCGCGGTTTTGACCAAAATTTGCGCTTCACCAGAGCCTGCACTCTGGATGAAGGTTATTCGGGCGAGCTAGATCGAAGCTCGCGCGGTGTGGTCTGGAATCCTGGGGGTCTTGCACCCGACAGACTGGTTTGTCGTCCAGTTCTTGTCTTACCCGAGATGCATAGCACGGGCGGGGACGGGCTGGTTGGAGAATTCTCGAACCGCGGATGAGGGTGGCGTCGTTCTTGGAGAATTTTATTCAGCAGCGCCAGAGCGTCGGTCCCCCACGCGAATTTGAACGGGCAATAATGGGGGCGGAGGAGGAGGGAGATTACGAGTTCCCACTGGCCCGGGGAGCCGGGATGGAGGGCTTATCCCAAACTGTCCAAAGCTGAAATTGGATCCCGATGGGGTTCGCTCAAGGTAAACGAAATTGGGTACAAAGACCGAGCATTCCCTTTCTGGCTTGGCTTTCTCAGAGACATAGAAGCTCTGCTCTGTTAGAAAATGATCAATCAAGCCTGTGTCGTGTGCTTTTATTGCATTGATTAGAACAGGACTGAAGCCCCTGGGTGTGTGATGGACACGACCAAAAATCTCAGCAAATCAAGCGAACCATCCGTCAATAATACCTCGGGGTTAAGTCTGCTTTCGGCCTCAATATCCAGCACAATACAAAGAAGAAGCGACTTGGTATGAGGACCTCGGATGACCGCCCAGGGATCATGGAACGATGGCCCCACCCATATATATTACGAATCTCTGTCAAACGATCAAATGATTGTCCTAGGATGTAGGGTTCGTTGGTCACGACCGGCCATCAGCGCGAAGGGGCCTCCAGTTTAACATGTTGGCAGACGTCATGCGCAACCACCCCAGTGTTTATTCACGTAATGGGAATCGAAACTAATAACTCTCTGTTTGGATTTCCGGGTTCTGTATAATAGGACGGGAGAAAAAAAGAAAAAGGCCCATCAATGGAAAGCTCAATCTGAGATCACTCACTACGCAACGCGCAACAGCGCAGTGGCAGCGGTCTACAAGGCGTGGATAGCAAAATTGTTCACAGAGCCGTTGAAAGAAAAATAAATAAACGGACATATTATAAAAGAATTATGAATATTCAGGATTTGCTAAAGAGTGTAAACAGATACAAAGTCTGTACGATATTGTACAATACGGCCAGCAGGACAGAGCGCTGGCGAGAATACTACGATGCTAAGCGGTAGCATCAGATCCCATTATGATTATAGCTTCTTAATCAATAATATCCAGGGGAGAATGGAGACGTAGTCAAGCGCGGCAGGTTCCTCGCCGTCGGGGTTGCCGACAATACGAAGCGTGCTACCCGACTCAACCTGCACCTCGTGGAAGGTGATACGGGCGGCGGTATGACCGTCAATGTAGGAGACGGTGCGCGCCCAAGCTCGTACTCGAGATCTCCATTCCATTGGCCCACCAAGTCGTCATCCAGGTAGAGCGACCAGGTAGAGTTACCGATGGCCTGGTCATAGTAGTTGACGGCGACGTTGTACGTTCCCGTCTCCACGGTAAGGACGGTGGAGGCGATACCCTGGGTAGAGTTGTCCGACGTGACGATGCAGTGGCCACCGCTTCCAGCCTCGTACGGGCCGACAATGTAAGAGCGGTATCCCTCAAGTTCCATATCCTCGGCCTCGATGCGGTACTCGTAGTTGCCCACACGACCGGCCTCATCGGGGATACCCGACTTGTTGAAGTAGAAGTTATTGACCGAGTCGCGCCAGACGAGGGAGTGTCCGGCCTGGTAGACGAGGCGGAAGAGGACGTGCTCGTAGCGCTCCTTGTCGATCTTGTCCTTGAGGCTTTCCCAGCGGGGCACAAAGGTCTGCGCGGTGGCGCTTCCTTCGTAGTGGGCATCGTAAAAGTGCTGGATGACCGTCTTGCCGCTCTTGAGAACGTGGGTGTAAGGGACGTGGTGGAACCAGAGCAAGAGGTTGTCGGGAGTCGTCTCGATGTCCTCGTACATTTGGTAAATCTCCTCGGGGTACTGGCCGGCAAATCCGGTTCCGTTCCACACGGTACGGTCCATACCAAGGGTGTCCGCGTCGGCACGCGTCCACTGGCCCCAGGGGTTGCCGTCCTGGGAGCCGGGGTTAGGGCCGTAGTGGCCGAGCAGGATGTCAGTCAGGGTCTGGATACCCAGGTTACCCGAGTAGTTCTCGTAGGCGGGCCACGACTCCATGGACAGCGCGGAGATGACATCGATGACTTCCTGGTCGTGGCTAAAGGTCATTTTGATCCACTCCTCGAGCATCTCTTCGGAACCGGCGGACGGGTCCCAGGCAAGCCTGCCGTAGGCGTACAGGTTGGACATGGCCAAGTGGCTGCCGAGCCAAGTCGTGTTGTGGCCGACGTTGACGACACCGGCGTAACCACCGAGCTTGTTGTTGAAGCGCTTTCCGGCGACGATGTCGGAGACAACAGAGTCCTCGCCGTCGACCCTCAGGTCAAAGTCGAGGATCTCCTTCCACATGGGGGCGAGGTACACCAAGTGAGCCTGCTGGCCGAGGTACTCCTGCGTGATCTGAAGCTCAATCGCGCTACCCGTCTCCTGCAGATGGGCAAAGAGGGGAGAGACGGGCTCGCGCACCTGGAAGTCGATAGGACCATACTTGATCTGGATGATGACGTTGTCCTCGAATTCGGTATCAAGTCCGTCAAAGAATTCGACAGCGGCGTTGGCGCGGTCGGCCTTCCAGTTAAGGGTTTGGTTCAAGCTCTGGTGGTCGTACACAAAGGCGCGGAACATGAGGATGCCGCCGTGCGGCTGGAGGGCACGGGCGAAGAGGTTGGCGCCCTCGGCCAGAGTCCTGTTGTACGTCATGGGACCGGGCTGGCCCTCGGAGTTGGCCTTGACCAAGAAACCGGCCAAGTCGGGGATCTGCCCGTACAGGGTGTCGGTGATGTCGTGCCACCAGCCGACCACGGACTCGTCGAGCGGATCAAAGGTCTCGAGACCGCCCAAAGTCTGGGGGAGGCAAAGTTCAGGGCGACACCGAGCTTGATGCCGTAGGGGCGGAAAGCTTCGGCGATGCGCGCCAGGCCCTCAATGTTTGTCTCGTTGAGGACCTTTTCGTTGGCGTTGACGTTGTTGGCAACCACGGCGTTCAAGCCGATGGAGGCTAGGAGACGAGCGTATTGGCCGGCACGGGTAAGATCCTCGCGGGCCGTGCCATCCCACCAGAAGATGGAATCTCCGCCGTAGCCCCTCTCCACGCTTCCGTGGGTACCGCCGTCCTGGAGGTTGTCCCACTGGTTGACCCAACGGACCGGGGCATCCGGGTTCGAGGCAACCGTCACGTCCGAGGTTTTACCCTGGGCGAGCCTGGCGAGGTACTGGAAGGTGCCGTACAACGCTCCGCGCTCGTTCTGCCCGAGGATCAAGACCTCGCCGCCGGTGACGTTGAGGAAGTAGCCGTCTTCAATCAATTCTGGCAGGGCCTCGACGTCGCCGCCGCTCTCCTGGTAGGCTTCGACGGTGCCCACCACGACGGCGGGGACATCGAGGTCGTCTCCCCACTCGCCAATGGTCAGGTTCTTCCCGAACATGCCGCTGAGGCCATCGGCGAGTTCTTGGCTGGCGGTGTATACCGGCAGGCCCTCGGTCGCGTTCAAGGTCACGATGACGGAGGGAAGGCGCTTCTGGAAACATTTGGCGTTAGGAACGGGCGCGTATCGCAGCCACGCCGCGAGGCCGTCCTCGGCAGCCACCAGGCCGAGCGACGCGAGAAAAAGCAGACCCCTCATTGTCGGACGTGAGGTTCAAGAGACTAGAATGAAGAATCTTGAAGTTGGGGAAAAGTGGGTCACCGAGCAGAAACAACAGAGCCGCGCCGACTGGGATGGCCGAGTCGCAGGTATTTGTAGAGGCGGAGGAGAGAGCTTTCTCCAACCGGTGCTGAACGGGCTTTGCCCCCGTCGCGGTCAGGTCCGCGGTTCCATATCATCACATCGCAATAATAGAAAAGCGGCTCCCGGTTGCATTTATTCCCAAGTGGAGTATAATTTAACTCTCGGGCGCGCCCTTCGTTGGTGGGAAGATTTTCTCCCTAAGTTCATAATTCAGGCTATATGATCAACCCGGCTTGGGTGCATCCCCACGTGCGGGGTTGCACTGGGCAAACGTGGGCGTCGGCGATCTTTTCGGTGCCTGCTCTCGCGGGCCCCCGACGCGAGTAAAATTAATCATCTCTCGACCCGTGTTTTGTCCCGTCCGCCGAGGACCGACCCTGAATAGCCGACCCGAGTAAATGGTTAAGTGGGTTTGAGCGAGCGGGTTGAACAGAGCGCTTGCCCTCCATGATTCTTTGCCGAGCCACGAGCGGGCCCAAGTTTCTTCCCATCCGCCTTGGCGGGTGCTTTCTATTGTGCTTTTGCCCGCTGGCGCGCCATCTCGACTGTCGAATGCGACGAGAGTTTGCAAACTTGGGTAGCAAAGAAAAAAAAGATCGCAAAGATCGCGCGAACGAGGAGTCAAGAGCGAAAGTAGAGTGCCATACCTTGGCGCAATTAGCAGCCGTCGACCGCAACAGTTGAAAGCCTTCCGGTAGAGCCGTAATCCGGGTTCGGCGGATCGAAACTGGGGGCTCAAGCTCCAGAACTTTGTGCAGAAAATGATAGCACCAGGGCCGTGAATGCCAGCGTAGGATTGTTGAAGGAGGTTTTGGTAACGTGCTGCCGGAGGATCGTCCACACATTTCCTATACATTTCCTATCCTGGTTGTTGTTTTGGGCCTTTTAGAAGGACGTCAAGGGTTCATAGCGGCCCGCTACCCACAGGGCCATCTCCTTCCTCCTCAATGCAACGGAAGCAATTCTGATAATGGCTGCTAGTTACCTTCCAGCGATGTTTATGGGATTTTGCCATCTACAAGATGATCTCTTGTGTAGATTTTACGTTGACAGCGAAGAGTTTGTCGTTTTGCTATTTCCGTAAGCTCAAACCTTTTCTACTCACTCTATCTAACGCCCAAGATGGGAAGTTGTGGGTATAGTTGTCCGTTCAAACGCCTAGAAAGCTGGCTATGGTAGGCGTGGCGGTGTCGGAAAGGCTCTTATCTACTCGGGGCCACTCGACTCCCCAATTGTTATAATATGGGCCGGGCATAGTTTAAACCCCTAGGCCTCCCCATAGATTGACTAATGTCTAGCGAGCGAATTGGGTTCATTACCGTCTGAGCTGCAAACCCGAGTCTCGTTCGGGCCCGGCTTCGCAGTCCGGCGCCCAGTCTCGCGGCGCCAAGGTGGCAAGCCGCTGTTCGCCAGTGCCCGTGCTGCCGGTCCATCACGGTGGATTTATCCTGGGGCACACGGCGCAAGACTATCTGGAGTCTCGGGATCCTCGGGCACCCCCTCAAAGAAGAACCATGCGTCTTTATGCAGTCTTCATGCGGTTATACCTGACCGGCCTTCGTACTCTTTGCTTTTCTTTCAGCTTTTGCTTGCTGTCTGCCCAGTGGCGGTCTCCAGATTCCGGACATGATGGATGGAGTTCGCCCCACATTATACGGTTAAAACAGGTCCCCCCGAGCAAGAGCTTAAAATCGATTCGCGTTGATCTGGAGGAAAAGTTGAGACGACTCACAAATCGTTAGAGAGGCAGGCTCTTGCCGGGGAGGGGGACCAGGAATATATGTCTGGGGTTGAAAAGTGGAAAAATCGGAAACTAGCACGACAGATTGTTGCAGAATTCCACAATCCCTACTTGACATTGTTCGTTCGCCCACACTTCCCATCGTCCCGTCACAAGAAGGATTGGGAGGATTTGGAGGTGTTTGGAAGCTGTGGCTATCAAGCCAACCGCAGCGCTTTCCCTTGAATATGTCAACAAAGCCAAGAGTGGCGCCAACTCGAGTTTGGTTGCTTAAGCCACGATTGCCACAACGATTGGAGAGAATGGTGGGGCTTGAAGAACGGCAACGCCACTGGAAGCCCCAAAAGTTCCCCACCTCCCCACTTTTCATCTCCGCCTTTTGGCGATCTTTGCCTTTGGGCGCATTTGCGTGGTGAAATGAGACACAGTTTGCGTCACTTAGCCGAATCGAACCTGCCAAGGAGGATTAGCGGTATCTACCACTTGCCAGGCCCACACGTTACCCACCAAAATCTCCCGAGGTATAATTATTAGCGTCCCCACTCACAGCGGGCCCTCGACGGAAATGTCGGACCCTCCCACTCCCTCTCCTTACCATGAGTCGGAACCCCTGGTCGGCAAAATGTTCCGCGTGCTCTACCTGAACAACCCGGCCCTCATCGAGCCGGGCAGCCGCGACGACCATATCGAGTGCAACCTCTCGCCGACGTCCTTGGGGCAACACCCCCAGTTTACCGCTCTTTCGTACTGCTGGGACGTACCCGAGCCCAAGGTTCCCATCCTCTGCAATGGCGTCAAGCTCCAAGTGCGGCCCAACCTTCAGTCCGCCCTGCGCCAGCTGAGGCTGCCCGAGAAGCAGGTCTGTATATGGGCCGATGCGCTATGTATCAACCAGGATGATCTCGAGGAGCGCGTTCGCCAGGTCAAGTTCATGAAGGAGATTTTCGAGGCCGCAGCCGAGGTCATCGTGTGGCTCGGTGACGAATCGGACGATAGCGATATTGGCATGCAGGCAGCCAAGGAGCTCGCCGACGCCGCGAGGAAATACCTAGAGCAGCGCGACACCATTTATAATATGCCGGCCGACGATCCCCTTGTGGATGAGATCTTTGGTAAATTCCGTCGTGGATCCGAGTACCCTCGCTTCCACGCGCTCTCCCAGATTCTCAACCGGAATTGGTTCCACCGCACATGGGTCGTCCAAGAAGCCGCCGTGGCCCGCAAACTCAAGATTCTATGCGGCGGGTCCGTCATGACGTGGGAAGACTTTACCCTCGTCGCCAGCTTGCGAAGCCAGTTAAACCTCACTACAAGCGCCAACGACAAGAACGTGACGCCGCTGATCCTGGCCAATACGCGCCTCGACTACCAGAACGGCGTTAACCGGGATCTCCTGTCCATCATGTACCGCCACCGAGTCTTCGAGGCGACCGTGCCCAGAGACAAGGTGTACGGCCTCGGCGGCTTGGCGGGCGACGACATCGCGAAACACTTCATGGCCAACGTTGACTATGCCGGCCACGAATTTGTCTTGTACCGCGAGGTCGCCGCCGAGATGTTGAAACGTGGCCAGCTCGGCGTTCTTTCCGTTGCGCCAGGCTTGAACCGGGAGCATGCCGACGGGCTCCCTACCTGGGCGCCGGACTGGAGGGTGACGAGGCAGTCGCCCTGCCTGGGCTTGTGGAACGAACACGACATTCACCTTGTCCGGTACAAGGCTAGTGGCGATTCCGAGCCATCCGTTCGCTTCAATGACGCCGGTTCCTTGCTTGCCCTCGAGTGTTGCCGTGTCGACACTATCGAGGCGGTTGGAGACATTATGATCGTCGAAGATATCCCCCACGGGTTCCCAGGCATTCTACGGTTGCCGAAATTCGCCTACATGCTCGACAACTGGCGCCAGGTAACACGGACGTCCCAGTCTGCCGAATATCCCACCTCGGAGCCCATCGCCGATGCCTTTGTGCAAACGCTCGTCGGAGGGCCCCCGAGTTCCACATTGACGTGTTGCGACAGCAATACGATCTCATCACCCGTCAGGCTAGCCTACTTCGCTGGATGAATAGGCTCGCCCGCTTCCTTCCTCCTGGCGCGGAGAAACTTGTCGTGCCTGCGCTGGCCAAGATTCTAAAGGTGCCTCACACGTCGGTCGCCTTTGCTTTTGGAAAATACAGTGCCCCCTGGCGGATAGGGCCATGTTCCGGACGGAAAAGGGGTACATGGGCTTGGGAAGCGTGAGGGCTGCCGCGGGGATGTAATTGCCGTCCCCAAGGGTGGCAAGGTGCCCTTGGTGCTAAGGCGTGATGGAGACGTCTGGAAGCTGAGAGGGGATTGCTATTTGCATGGAGTCATGTATGGCGAGGCGTATACGGAGGATAAACTAGAGACAATGTGGATTGCATAAGGGGCGCAGGTCTTCAATGTCGAGGATGCACATCGATCAAAAATCAAACGCGGCCAAGATAACGATCCGCAAACCCGCTCACGGGATTGCTATGAAATTATTTCTATCTATGATAACCTTGTTTATTCTAAACCCGGTGCTTTTACAACTTCTGACTCTACCAAGTTCCTAGGATTTGCTCCAACTGGTCGGTACACAGCTAGGCTACCATGCTTTTCCTGTCGTTGCAGATTTTCACACGACTGAGTACTATGGTCACAAAACACTTTAAGTCTACATGGAAAGGTGAGGGAAAAGGCGGATTTGGGCTTAAGTGTTCTTTTCGGATAAGTCATCATTTCCTGAGATCTAAGCAGGCGATGGCTTATCTAGAGTTACTTGATTCTTTACATGACCTTCTCCGGTTAAAATCCCTCAACCAAACGATAGGGAGGGGGCTGTGCTGGGATCGAGAACCCAAGTGTTAGACGGTGACCTCGCCGTCGGCAATGTGCTGCAGAGCGGTGCCGATATCAACCTCCTCGCCCGCGTCGCCAGTGCCGAGGCAAGTCACGAGGCAGGCAGCGCAGATTGGCGGGGCAATGCCACAGCTAGAAACCAGGCAAGCCGCGATGCAGAGTTCCTGTGTAATTCACGCGTCTGTCAGTGCTGGGACTTTGGGAACATCAGGAAGAAACAAAGGCAAAACTGGATGTTGTCAGACATACAGCCAAAACACCCTAGATAATCGTTCTTATGTCAGCTATCGATTCTTGCACGAGTCTCTCACGTGGATTGATCTCTTCTTACACGCTTGTCAACGGGCGAGGTGGCCACGGGGGTAGCGGCGGCGAGGCCGGCAAAGGCAGCGACGGAGAGGGTGGCGAACTTCATTTTGGAGGCGTGGCTTGAAAGGTACTCGACGGAAGGTGCTTGGTGTGTAGAAGATCTGCTGATGAGCTTGAAGGGATTGAGCCTGGTGGTGATATCTCAACAAGCGTCGTCAAGGGCGGAACCGTGCTCTTTATATATTTCTCACCCACTTAGGTTGTTCTAAGAATGCTTGCTCCCGCAAGCTTACCAGACAGCTCGTTGCAACTCCTCTCCAAAGTCTGATCCATCGTACACTTCGGAACCGACGGCGCACCTAGGTTGAGACCATCAACAAGCGCTCAATATCCAACGTCTTCCCCTCGCCCAATGTGAGGTTGAAGGTTACTCGCGACCTCGGGATCCTCAAGTCTCCGCCACCTTCCTTTCCCCACTAACCCCGCGGCACTTTTGCTATCTCTTCGTGAGGCAAACATGAACTTCCAACCAAGGATCAAGAACCACCCGAGGTGATCCCCACTAAGGGGTCAGACTCAGGCGATTTTCAAATCTCTGAAGCCCGATACCAAGGCGAAGGAATTTTCAAGATGTGGTGCCGAAGGATTCGAACCAATCTTAGAGTGCGGCAGGCAGCGTTGTCGGCGTGCAACTACATGAATCGAACACCGGCAGCGTCGTAGTGAGGGGAGGGGGTGATTGGTCGCCCTGAGATGACGTCGAACAGGATGACTGCTTGTATCGCTGTCAGCTTTAATATATTCTCCTTCCTCTGCACTGCCCCGGGGTCGCATCGAAATGTTTAGTAATAGCGGGCCAGCTCAGGGGGTCGGTAAAAGGTAACATGCCTTGGGGCGCGAGCAATGCCACCAAGTCATGAGTAATCCTGACTGTCGTGAACGCCTCGAGATCGCATCCTGTCGAGTCGAGCGAAACAATCTGATTGGTGAGGTGATGTCGGCCCGCGGCGTAGGCATGCAACGCAGCGGGCCTAGGTCGCGGTGTGCCGATGTGATTGACGCGAATAAGCCTCCCTCCTCACGCCCGGTAGACGTGCCACAAACAAGTGAGACTGGTGAGCGCGGGACTCGATCAATCCTGTCCGCAAATGAAAATTAGTAGAGGAGGATCGGAAAGGGGATGGAGGTGATGGTATTAGATCTGACGGTGCCACCTCGAGGCCGGGTAGCGGCTGGCAGGATTTGTCCGCCAACACCAAACGCCCCTCTCTCTCCTCCGGGTCGGGAATCCTTCCATCTGAAGGTCAGGACCGTCTATCAGTCAGACCAGGAACGTGGGGACAGAGGACCGTGCTTGGCACCGAGGACTTTCATAAGTTCGCGGATCGTACCGAATTTGCATCAATCGATGCGAGATGTGACGGACGGGCAAATTGTCACTGCCGTACAGCCACAGCCTCCAGTATCTCAAAAGGCAGAGCACATTCTTGCCCACCGCGAATATTCCCCCTCTTGTTTTTTCTTTTACCTTCTACAACGCGCTGACCACAGCCCGGGATCATCAAGATGGCCGTTCACATTAGTCTTTTTCTGGGTTGTCTTTTGCAAGCCCTTGCCTTCGCGGAGCCACGTGCTTCCCTGCCCCCAGTCTTTTCTCCGACCCCGGGCCACTGGAAACGTGAGGGCAGAGTACCGGCAGCAAAGGTGATTCATATCGATGTCGCCCTTACCCTCAGCGAAGAGACATCGAAAGCTGCAATCCAGGCCCTCCAAGAAATATCGGACCCTGCTTCGGCCAAATTTGGCCAACACTTGAGTCCACGCGCCACGGCTGAGATTTTTGCTCCCCCAGGAGAGCCTCCATGAGGTCGCTTGGTGGCTCAACCGTTCCGGCATCGACCGGTCACGGATGCGGGTATCGCTTGATCGCGCCCACATCTCGTTCGATGCACCAGTTGAAGAGGCCGAAACGCTTCTAGGTGCGGAATTTCATCTTCTCTCGTCGGGCGAGGAGGTGCAGATCGTCTCCGAGGCGTACTCGTTGCCCGAGAGCATTTCAAAACTCGTCGACTTTGTTATGCCGGCACTGCATCCCGCGTCATTCGCGCACTTCACTCCGGATTCCTCTCCCGTCAACCTCTCCAGTGCCAAGATACAGGCCCGTCAAAGTGTGGCAATCGACTGCTTCCGCTTTATGAGCCCTCATTGTTTGCGTCAACTCTACGGCATTGATGACGGCGCAGGAGTGACGCCCCACCCGAACAACTCGTTTGGTTTCTTCACACCGTCATATTCCACCTGGCTTCCTGAGGACATGCGATCATTCTTCGCCTCTCTCGAGCCTAGACTCACGGGAGAGGAGCCCGTCGTTATGCCTATCAATGGCGGGTACCGGTATTTCGAGAAAATCCTCTCGTTCAATCTAGAGCCCAACTTAGACTACCAGTACGGCATGGCCATGGCCTATCCGCAACCAGTCACCAACATCCAGGTCGGAGACATGTACCAGATTGGGAATCTAAATAACATGCTGGCGGCGTTTGATGAAACCTACTGCACGGCTCTAGACCCCAATTTTGACCCCATATTCCCGGGCCCCGGTGAGGAAACTGCTTCCGATTGCGGCACGCGCACACCTCCACGCGTGATTGGCATCGCCTATGCTTGGAACGAGGCACAGTTCTCCAACACTTACCTCGAGCGCCAGTGCCTAGAGTTTTTGAAGTTGGGCCTCCAAGGCGTCACCGTCTTGACCGGATCCGCAGATCGGGGCACCGCCGATCAGCTCGGTGGGTGTGTTGACCCCGACTCGGGCAGTTGGAATGCCACCGAGGGCCATTTCTCGCCCGTCTTTCCCGCGTCGTGTCCCTGGGTGACAACCGTTGGGGGAACGCAGCTACTTCCGACGGGGAATAGCACTTGGTCAGAGGGGACCCCGTTCCCTGGGGAAACCTCCATGGATTACGAGGGCACGCAGTCGGGCGGGGGCTTTAGCCGGCTCTTCCCCGCACCCTGGTACCAAGCGCATCATACCAAGGAATATATCTCTAGCTCTGACACTGCCCAAGAATTAAGCAGTAGCGGCTACTTCAACTCCCGTGGCAGGGGTTACCCAGATGTCTCAGCCATGGGAGTAAACTATCTCGTCAACATTCACGGTGCTTTCCGAGCAGTTAGGGGTACCTCGGCATCCACCCCACTCGTGGCCTCCATGCTTACCAAAATCAACCAGGAACGACTAGATAATGGGAAAAGTACCGTTGGCTTCGTAAATCCCGTATTATACGGCCTGGGCAAGAAGTTTGCTAGGGACGTAACAAAGGGTAGAAATGGGGGATGTGGCGTTGAGACCGCATTCGAGGCAGCGGGTGGGTGGGATGCCGTTACCGGGATCGGATCGTTGGACTACCCTAAGCTCAAGGCCCTGTATATGTCACTTCCATAATATCTCAACGTATCATATTCCCAAGTTCGAGTTCAACTCCCCACCTTGTACGGTTGGAGACGGATTGTTCTTAGGTTTGGCCATCGACCTATCCCTACATAATTCAAATAGCACAAGACCTATTATTCACTTGTATCATCTAGAGGCTCATGTCCAGATTCAAAACCAAGGCGTAGCTCAACAGAAAGTTTAAAAAATCTTGTTTTGGTAACCGTATAAAGGCAAGAACGAGGTGTGAATAATCTGTGTATGTAATCTATTAAAATGATGAAATATAGGGTCCATAGATCAATTGATGTATCAATACTAAAGGCTACGAACAGTAGGACTGTATAACTAGTACATAATAAGTCTTCGTAAGTTAAGTGTGATAATATGTATCAGTCAGGTAAGTATAATGTATAATCTTTAAGCACAGGCGGATTATTTCCAGCCGTTACAATTCAGAGGTTTCACTGTGAGATGGATTGAAAAGAGAAAAGTATGAAGTAGAAGTATAAATTCATTGCTTTAAGGAAAGTCTAATAGTGATTAACGTCTAGATGCACCAAGCCATGATTACCGAGCCCAAAAGTCAAACTCCCAAGTCTATGCCAAAGACCGAGACCCAAAAATGAAATATAGTAGAAAAGGAAAGAAAAGATGGAAGCGACCGAGAGATAGCTTAGTCGTACTTCTCGGGAGTCCACTTTCCGTTGTCGTAGCCGGTGCCCTCGCCTTCGTACTTGCCGGGAGCCCAAGAGCCATCGTCGTTGCGCTTGTCACCGGGGTACTTGCCGGGAGCCCACTTGCCATCATCGTAGCCGGTACCCTCTCCCTCGTACTTGCCGGGAGCCCAAGAGCCATCATCGTTGCGCTTGTCACCGGGGTACTTGCCGGGAGCCCACTTTCCATCATCGTATTCAGTGCCCTCGCCCTCGTACTTGCCGGGAGCCCAAGAGCCGTCGTCGTTGCGCTTGTCGCCGGGGTACTTGCCGGGAGCCCACTTGCCGTTGTCGTAGCCAGTGCCTTCTCCCTCGTACTTGCCGGGAGCCCAGGATCCATCATCGTTGCGCTTGGCCTTGCTGCCAGGGTACTTGCCAGGAGCCCACTTGCCATCATCATAGCCAGTGCCTTCTCCCTCGTACTTGCCAGGAGCCCAAGAGCCATCGTCGTTGCGCTTATCGCCGGGGTACTTGCCGGGAGCCCACTTGCCATCATCGTAGCCAGTGCCTTCTCCCTCGTACTTGCCGGGAGCCCAGGATCCATCGTCGTTGCGCTTAGCCTTGTCGCCGGGGTACTTTCCGGGGTACCACTTGCCATCATCGTAGTCGGTACCCTCACCCTCGTACTTGCCAGGAGCCCAAGAGCCGTCGTCGCTGCGCTTGGCCTTGTCACCGGGGTACTTTCCGGGGTACCACTTGCCGTTGTCGTAGCCAGTGCCCTCTCCCTCATATTTGCCGGGAGCCCAAGAGCCATCATCGTTGCGCTTGGCCTTGTCGCCAGGGTACTTTCCAGGGTACCATTTTCCGTTGTCGTAGCCGGTACCCTCACCCTCGTACTTGCCGGGAGCCCAAGAGCCGTCGTCGTTGCGCTTGGCCTTGTCACCGGGGTACTTTCCGGGGTACCACTTGCCGTTGTCGTAACCAGTGCCCTCTCCCTCATACTTTCCGGGAGCCCAAGAGCCATCGTCGTTGCGCTTATCGCCGGGGTATTTGCCAGGAGCCCACTTGCCATCGTCGTAGGCAGTGCCTTCACCCTCATATTTGCCAGGAGCCCAAGAGCCGTCGTCAGCGGGCTTGGCTGTGGGAAGGGCCAAGACCGTGACGGCGAGGGCGAGGACGGTGAATGAGTAGCGCATATTGAATGTTGGATATGTGGTATAAAGTAAAGAAAAGCTGGGTGTATAGATTGGTGGATGGAGATAGTGTGTTGAGGTGGATAGAGTTGAGTATTAGAGAGTTATATTGTATTAGTGTGGTGGGGAGAGAAGAGGATTATTGGATGAGTGTGGGATTGAAGTGTTGGATGTGATGAGAATGATGAGAATAATAACAAGTCGAACAAAGTCGAGACTGCTGCGTCCTTATATACAAAATCATCTCGTTGATGCTTCCATATAAGCTTCGAGAGAGTTGCAACGTTCCCGCTGCCCTGAGGTGTGATGCTAGGGCGCAGCCGTACTTCGCCCGAAAAACAAATCTCCTAGTGAGATTTTGCAAATCACGATATTTGGGTAGACATGTCAGCTCCGTGTCACCGATTCCCCTCAATTGGGACGTAAGGCTAGACGTACCCTGGAGCTTGTGGAGGCTCGTGCTCACCCGCGCCCATGCTCCCTTGGTGGCTATAACACGTCCCGTTACTATTTTGGGGGCCGCTAGCTGTTCTTGGTGGCCCGAACGAAAGTGGCCCTAGCTCGGCTTAGGTTATCGGACCTCCACCAACAGGGCCAACAGCTCTCGACAGCCCCAAAAGCCCCGTTCCCGTGGGAAGACATCGAGCAAGGGTGGGGGCTCCTTCAGCTACGCTTTGATTGGTCGAGTCGCGGTTGGCGGAGCCATTCACACCAATCAGAGAGGATCCGCTTGGTCGGTCTTGGGGTTCACCGTCTGACCTGCTTCCACCACCATCATCCCGGCTTGGCTGCGGCAATTGCACAGCCCCAGCCATATTGTTTTCGAGTTGGGACAAAACATGGAAGCAAAAACAATAAGCGCAAGAGTAACGTTCAGCTCTTGCGCCTGAGCCTGGCCAGGCCGGGCCGGAAGGAATCGAGGGGAAATTTTGCTGCAAGGAAAATAGGCCCGGATATGAACTTCGTATCTGGTCGCTGTCTTGGTAGGATCAGATACGATTATTGCGTCTTATTGTGTTTTTCTCACTTGATCGCCACGGTCGCATGCACCACTAGTAATGCGCGACCTGCTTCTGGGCCCCAGCCGAGGTCGCGAGTAGGATTTTTGATTTAGGGGAAAATATGCCTTGAAGGAAGAGGATCCAAATGACATTTCCCAAGGTCTAACAAAAATGTCGTGAGACGCCCACAGAGCACTCTCGCCTTTCCCAAGTCCCTGTCCATTTGGCAGGTCACTCGGGCATGCCTTACCCCTCCCTTCCCCAAGACCTCCAGGGACCTTTCCCCTCCTCGTCTCAAGCAACGAGCCAGGCTCTGCGGAAATCGGAGTGGTGAGATCCGATCCTGCATCACACCCATAGCTGTCATGTTGTGCAACTGCACGGAGCGCGGTACCGACAAGGGTGGCTCTGTCAGGAGAGGGGCGGCTGCTCCCCTCTAGACTCCCGAGGTGCAGCACCTACGACAGATCTACAGCCCAGATAAAACGTAGACGGAATCTCGCATAGCCTTCGATATTCCGTCTTATGCTAGATTTATTCATGCTCTCGATATCTACGAGTTGCGTCAATTTCGTGCCGGATTCCCCCACTTGTGGATGTCTATCGCACAATGCTAGGAATCGTAAGTGATGGGTTGGAGATCCTCCCAGACGAAGATGGGGCCGAGGGGGCGAGGGGGCGGATCAATAGCGAATTGCATGAAAATGATATCAAGTATACTGGCCCAAGGGGATGGTGTCCCGATGATGCATGAGCTGTCTTGGGTAGATTCTAGCAAGGTGCATAATATTCTCCACGACCTTCATTACTCACTAGCCTTGTCAAGCTAGTGGCGGTCACTGAACAAGTTTAATAATTTTAAAAGTATTAATAGAAACTGCCTAGAAATGGTCAGCACCTGAAAGATATTGTAAAAGAAAACAAAGGCGCTGCCGTCCACCAATATTAGGGATGCACCAGAATTTCCGGTGTCACTTCTTGCTTGGGGGCATCAGGCGTAGGTCGAACTTTGCCTTGGGGGTCGAACGCCTCCGAGTTAAAATAAAACATCATAGTTTAGTCAGATGGACTCACACTCAGCGAGGGATTCGACTAAAGCGTGCGGAAGGACGCATGGGGTGAGAGATCATCGCTCGGCGCTCTCAATACGAGGGTGGGCCCACCCCAAAGTTTCTCGAAGGAGCAGACGCCACGATTTTTGAGTTGGCCGCATTTCCCCACCTCGTGCGAGCAGGATTCTTCCTCATTGACTTGGCAGTGGCACGTACAGTTATTAAACCTTCGCACCAACCGGAACCCTTGCGCCAGGGTCGCGCTAAGGCCGCGCTACTACGGAAGGGCGGCGGTGTACCTAGTAGTAGCCTTGTCTAGTCAGCACAGCCGATTTCGTGCCACCATTGGGCTTACATCTGCATGGCTATGATTTTGGATGGGACTGCGGTATGTAGATGGCATACGAGCAAAAAATGGACGTCAGGTATGGTATTAGAGGAGTGTTATCTCACGCTCCGGACTACCATAGTTCTTTGCCAAAACGTCAGCGAGCCACCGTTGCCTTGTCTTCTGCTCGCCTATAACTCGAAGGAGCCCGACTCTTTCATAACACTCGCCCACTCCCTTTAATTTCCTAAGAGCTAGGAAGTAGTCTACCCCTTCCTTACCTGCTCTCCTGACCTGACTGTCACAGACATGCAAAAGGAAAACCGTGGTTTGGCTACAGCCAGTTTGCTGAGGTTTGATCCAGTCGAACAGGCTGAAGATTGACTTGACATCTAGGTTCAGCGTGACCCGGATGGCACCATCCCATAGAGAAGGACCGCAGTCATCGAACTTGCAATGCCATGGTATAGGTAAGTCGTCTTTAGATATTGTCATATCCGGGCTCTCGAGAATAACATGTTTACCAGCACCTCCCTTTTGAACATCTAGATCGGTGGCGCACAGTCGTCGCATGGGCAAGCGATACAGGTTAGTCCGTAGCTCAAGGGAGGCAGATTGGAGGCTTCCCATTGCGTTTTTCCCTTTGGGAGTGCATATAGCTGCGGTAACTTTACCTGCAAAATGTTGTAGTTGCGACGACTCTGCTATCTCGACGAACGATACGCCTTCGGCCACATCTACGCTAGCCCAAGACCAGGACGGTGCCCGCCACTCGGGCGGTCGTCGTGAGTTGGCTTGGGGATGGATTTCCCATAGGAGGTCCCTTGCAAGAGTATTTCTCCATAGCCCTGCTAGATAGTCGCCGCCATTATCGATGGAGGAAGAGATGTCCTTCACGCAGCCAGCCAACGCCGGGAGCTTGTCTCCCGGACATGTAAGCTGGAGCTTCGTGTACTCCGATACCGCCTTGTGCCAGTGAAGCGCGGCTTCCAAATCTTGAAAGCGACCCTGTCCAGGGTTCATCCGGGCGACAATATGTTGCGCGTACTCTTGCTTACGCTTCGCCGTGGGATACATCTTCGACGCCTCGACCGCGTGAATTGCCGAATTACCGCCGCATTGGCAAACCTTAGTCTCCCGACATAGCAACTGAAGCTCGTGCCTTGTGCAGTACAAAAGCCTCCTAGAAAGCATCCTCTCCTGGTATACCCAAGCGCGGGATAAGAGGGGAGATCTCTCCCAATGTCCGGCTGGCCATCGCGCACAGTAGAGTGGTCCCTCACGCCTATTACCACACCAAGTTGCTGGCCCGGTCGTAAGACTCGCTGGTGGAAGTCCCCACGCTGATTCCTAGAGAAGCAGCCGCCACGAAAATCTTTCGACGCCACCGCTGCAATGGTCACAAGAGCACCTCCATACACCGCTGCCATTCGAGCTGCCTCCGCTTCCCAGTCATCTTCGCAGTCCTGGATGATGCATAGAGAGTCGATCCACAGATATTCCAAGCCCAATTGTCTAGCTATCTGTACCGCATCCCGAAAGGTCGCCGGTAGGGAACTGTGAGGGATAAAGTCGAGGTGTCGCGCCAAGTTGGATTTGAGGGTCCGGATTGGCATGGGGTCCTTGCCCCAGCAATGGGATAAGCAAGCATAAGTTCCCAATTTCCCGGTCGTAAGCGCCAAGCGGAATCCTTCTTTGCCCTCCTTCTCGATGGTTTCAAGTTGTATGAGTCTGGTTGGAAGGGTCACGTTGCGCCCCTGTCCGCAGAGTACGTGAGAGTCCTCGCATTGAGAAACATGGTTTCGGGCCCATTCAAAGCATGCATCGGTTGAAGTGTCTCCGCTCAGCACTGGGGAAGATCCCATGCCTGCTACAAAAGGGTTCCCGTCTAGAATCGCGCGTCAATGATCAGTAAACTTGCATCCACCCATCGCGCCTTGCGGTCTCTTTGATTGATCGACTTTGTGTGTAAGACCGACCTATGTTGACGGTAAACAGCTCAATATTGACTGAGATGCCACCGGATGTGTCACGAAGCTCTAAATTGAAAGCATAACTAGTCCATCGTAGTGTCGTGGTTGTCAAATCAAGGTCCAGACGCGTCTTGAGATATGCCTCGAGGATCTCCAAGATGAAGCCGCATACTCCGCAACCGGATGTTGCCGATGACGCCAAAGCATCAAAACTAAACTGTTGGCGGTCCACGGCTCCTTTTCCACTGCGAGCACCTGCAGCCCTTTTCAACTCTGTTATCCGTCTTTTCTTCTCTCGTTGACCCTCCCTTGTGTTGGGACGCGTGCCATGGACTTCTTGCCATTTCTGCCAGGCAGGGCAGTCGAGCAAGCAGTTTGCGACTCCGAGGTTTTCGAACAGATCAACCCGAGTTGCTGAAAACATTGTTCGTGGCAGTACCGAGGTAGAAAAGGGTGTGGATAAAAGTCTCGATCCTCCCATTCTGGCCAGAAACAAAGAGGGGTTCGTACCAATTTGCCAATAGGATAATAATCCCATTCTTTTTCTATTTTGACTGGGAGGGGCATGCAGCGAAGTTGGGCAAATAGACGAGGGCTTCCAGCTCCCATGCCCCAGAAAGGCCAAAATAGGCCGGGCCACCGACCGCCAATTGGCAGTTATCACCACACTTGGACCATCTCACGGCGGCAATTTTCTGGGTAGCATTTTGCTCGTAGAGCTACGATCATAAAAATCGCGGCAATCCCGTCGTTGCACGCTTTACGTTGTCTCTGCACAGCCGACGAGGCAAGAGTCTGGCAATTCGGCCCGGGAATTGCTCCTGGCGTCTCCGTGGAACGGCTGGAAAATCTGGGGGCGATTTTGGGGGCTCTCTCCTATTTATTCATAAGAATCGTAAAAGTAGCCCAATAGGATAAAGGTTGGGGAGGAGGCAGGGGCCGCAAAGGGGTGAAACCGAGGGCGGTGCAGAAAACCAGATCCCACCCGAAATCTCACCTCCGCGCTTCGGTCGCCTCTTTTTCATTCTCCCAGCGAATCTAGTGGTGAGCGGAGGGTTTCGTGGGGCTCGGACGGCCCCTTCCCCCATTCACGTGGATCAATGTCAGCAACACTAAAAACCAACGTCAGAAAAGGTTCTGATTTGGAGGCTGAGACTTGTGCCTTTGTTTTTCTTCTCTGCTTCCTCTTCTTTTTTAAGCAACGTGATATCAACCTCGAGCGCGTCGATTGGTCAGGATGGGCTTCAGCCCCTGCATCAGCGTAGCACTCCAGTGCTTCCTCCCGGTATGGAGCCTCGAACTTGGGCACTCATAGCCTCCTTTTACTTGGGGTCTGAATTATACGCATCTATCATTTGTGGGCCAGGCGCCGTTTTTTGTGTAAAGTTAATCGGGAATCCCGCGTCAGAGTTGCGATTGTACGTACGAGCGAGAGAGACAAAGCATCGTGAAGCAGAGGTTGGAGTCTTATCCGCATCCACATAAATACTTTGGAACTCCCGTTTCTTGTTAGAGCTGGCTACTAGAGACTCAAACCAATTCATTATCTTCCATCGATAACCATCGCCTTTTCTAACCTTTAGAGCTTCTGATTTCCTTTTTCCTATATTCTGCAGAAATGCGTGCCTACTTCTCAACTCCCCAATTCATGGGACTCCTGCACCTGCTAGCCTCTGTTCCTAGCATCGGTGCCATCCCCATGCCCCAGGATGTCGTTGTCATCGGGCCAAGCGTGATCCCCGGTTTCACCACGGTAGATGAGATTTGCGGTGCAACTTATGACGACCCTTTCCTGACCTGGGTCCGCTCCGGAGCGGCTCGTTTCCTTGGCAAATTCATCAAGGAGAACGGTGCCAACAACTGGGCCAACAAGATTGACCAGCAGACCACGAATGGCGGCAGTCAAGGCACGTCCAACCTCGCTTGCACCGATCTGCTCACCGGAAACTGTGCTTTCCCTCATGTGCAATGTCGCTTCTATACCCCTCCCGAGCTGTTCCACATCAGGAACGCCATGGCCAACGCCCACGCCATGATGACCGGCCTCCACGAGGGATTGCAGAATACAGCCATCGTCGAGAGCTTGAGCATCGATCAGATCGCAAATGACTTTGGGCCTCCGAGTGCTTCTAACCCGGCGGGTCTCCTCAACGCCGCCTTCACGATTGCTGCCGGCGCTGCCGCTCTCGACGCTTTGATCGCGGGTCCGCTGACCATAATTGCCGGTGTTTTCGGCATCTTGGCCAGCAGTGGGGTAGTCCCGGCGACGACCCTTCGCTCGCTGTCAAAGAGCAACTCGCAACCACCTTCACTGCTGCCGATAACCAGCTTAAGAACTTGGCCAGTGCTGTGTTTGGAGGTGTGAACACAGACATCATCCCTAACCCAGAGGGTGACGCGGATCCTATCAGCGCCTTCTTCTCCGGAGGCAAATATCTCTTCAAGGTCACCGCAGAGGGTAGCATCGACACTGTTGTGAGCAACACAATGAGTATCGCTCAAAAGTATATCGTATGTTGGCCCTGATCTTCTACCAGTTAGGTCCTTGTGGCTCTGGCCAAACACATACTAACTGAGATGGTGTAGCGACAACGGCTAGTCAACTCCGCCCTCAAGGCCAATAATTACTACATCTTTGTCGACGTACGTGCATACACAGCTATTCATAATACGTCTGGAGCTAGAACTAACTAACTTGTCAATAGACCGATATCACCGATGGCAACAGGTGCGCGTCGGTCCAGGGAGCTGGCTCTCGCTTCATCAACAACCAGTGTTTCCAGATTCATCACTTTGACCGCCCCGACGTGTTTACCGCTGGAGAGTCTTCGCCCATTGAGCGTGAGAAAGTCCTCAAGCTCGATGACGGCTCTTCCAAGTACAACTTCGTTATGGAAGAGTTCTACGCCAATGCGAATGACTGCGCCGACAGGCACCCCAACTTCGACGGCTCATTCAGCGGATCCGTCCCTGTCGTGGGCAATGCCGGCACGCCGTACCCAGAGTGCTTCTTCGATTTGCCCGTTATCAAGTCCTCCAAGTCACCCTGCTCCTTCGGTGACAAGTCGAAGCTTCCGGAGAACCTTGGAATCACGGACTCCAGGTGCAGTCGTATTGACCGCTGCTTGGGAAACCCCGGCTTCTGTATTCCGAACTAAAATAAGATGACCCAATACCCGCGATCTGTTGTGCAAACTATCAGCAGATCGCAAAACTTCCCTATCAGTAGATTTCATAGTTAGATTCATCCATGCAGGCAGGATGACTGGTTTTGCTTTCAATAGACCGTGCCTTTTTTCTTTCAATCATTTTGCCTCTACCTCCTTGAACGTCATTTCCAAACATCCCACAGTATACTTATCGATATGTGAATCTTCTCAAAGTCTCCCTGTACACCGGAGATATCTAGTTGCAACCTCGGAGTGGGAACAAATATGGAGTGAGTTCTAGCGTCCATGCTACCATCACCCACCTTTGACCAAAGATGGTTGTTACTAGCAATAAAAGTGACTGAGAGAACAGCTGCGACTCGTTTGTAGTGTTGAGACGATAAGTGTTTAATTTATCTGGACATCACTAGACAAAAAGTAGTACGCTATGTATCCATTATTGTTGGCGTGTGTCCTCGATCATGTGCCACGTACATCGTAGAGCGAGGGAAAGACGCGGTCGAGGTATCGGCGATTTATCTCTAAACACTCGTGCCACCAATGAAGGTTAAGTGTCTCCGCTTTCTCCTCAATCCGACTGAAACCGAAGGTGTTGTGTGAAAGTCAGGCGGCGCTTCCGACAAAGGCATCATTGGAATCACAAGGTATAGCGGGAACAGGAAGATGACAGAGGCTGGAGACACCATCCTGTGTACCGCTTCGTCGATGCTGCGAGGACTTTAAATTCACTGCTTGCCTAAGGGAGAAAACGGGAATGGGTCTTGGTCTTTAAAAATCTAAGATTGGACGGATGATATAAAGGTTTGACGTGAACTGCGTATCTGGATAGGAAACGTATAGCCGATGGCTAGATCACCAAAACAGGATGACCAAAAGCCTATTCCAGCCAGGCTCTAGAAGTGCGGCTTGCATCAATAACGCAGACTTCCAATCCGATATACTGGCCCACGGCGAAAGCTGGGTACTTTTCTTTTCTTTTTATCATGTAAACGAGGACAGGAGATGGAATGGCATTTGGATACGCGAGCAACCTAGGCTTGACAATGCAGTTGACCCTGCGTTCGATATTACATGGCGGAGAAGCACGACGAAACCAAGGAGAATTAGGGAGCATAAGGCTTAAGCTAAGCTGTCGAGAGTCTCTGGGACCTTGAAGCCAACAGGAACAGTTGATCTCCAGGATAGATAGGTAGCCATGCCACGCCCGCTTTCTTCACGGGGGTTTCTCGAAAATACGGTAAGAAATTACGACAATGTCTATGCAAACTAAGATGGGCGTTTCGAGCCGTACAAGAAGCTCTTTAGGTCCCAGGCTAAGACTGACTTGGATGAGATCATAAGCTGGAACAAGCGCGGCCTCTGTCTGAAGCACTTCACACACCTAGCACCGAATAGTCCGAGATCAGGCAACGAAAGATTTCTCACTGCCAGGTCATTAAGCTGCGCAGTACCAGTCCTATCCAGTGACCATGTATTAGATGGAGGCAACCTGGTGGCTTATACTCTTGTCGTCGAGTGTCAGATTAACGGATCATGGGCTCTGCTGGCCAGTGAAAAGGGCTTGTCAACCCAGGCCTACCGCGCCGTTAGGGCTGAACCCGTTCGGCTGAGCAAGTACGAAGTTTGGCTCTGGAAAGAGAGAGCAACATGGAAGGTTTATATAGACATTCGAGTGCCTTCTGATTCAGGACGGTATGGCAGCTCCCAATCCCAAAGATATTGCTGACCCGGTTTTGAACAACGGCGACGGACTTCGGGCTCGCAGCCTCGAGCTGGACACGCTGCTTCGGGTGATGGATCCTTTCCTCGAAGCTTAGTAGAGACTATGCTGTTTACATTTGTGGTATCGCAAGCGCATAAGACTAGGGAAGCGATCGGATTCGTTAGTAAGGAAGCGGAATACGCTCAAGGGGGGATGGAGACCAGGACTATGCTATTTAGTATGTTCATAGCTACCCTATCGTCTTCGCTGTCGTAGGTTAAGAGGCCGGCCGTAGCGAAGGGATGGATATTGGTGGAGATCGTCGAGACAATCGCGGTAAACAAATTTTCAGGGGATGAGGCATCGACGGTGATGGAACATGCAGATGGCTGATGGTCTCCCATGCTGCGAGCGCTTGCTTACTATTTCGGGGATGCCGAGGGGACAAAATGTGGGCGGTACTGATGATATCTAGGCTATTCCGGGGCCAACTGGGCCTGCGGAGTTGAGCGTATGTATATTACCGGAGGTACCCACAAAGACATGTCACCAGCATCTAGCATGTGCGCAAGAGAAGACGAAGCACAACGATGACTACGTACGTTTATACTAAGCTGAGCATTCGTCAAGGTTACCAGGAGTTTCTCTGATAGTCCATATCAAGGTGCGTAGGAATCAGGACTGACATATTTTCGGTTCCCATCTCTCTCACTCTCTCCCACAAAATGGGGAAGGAAAAGGAAATACGACATGACCAATGCCTTGATTATCTTGCCGAACTAAAGCCTCTAGACCACTGGCTTTTACACCTACTGTGGACACCCAGCGAGTTTGAGACAGTCAACCGCTGCTTTCGAGCGATTTTCAAACCAGTCCGACCAGGGATGAAGACATGAGCAGCGTAATCAAATGTGTATTAGAGAAAAGCACTCAACTGGGTATTAATGGCGCCTCCAGCCGTGACAAGTATGTTGTACCTGATATTTGGCAATTTCCAATCCATGACCATGGATCACGACACCCTTCGCCATGCACTCTGACAGAATTTGTGCATGCGGATATGACGGCTTCCCTCGTCGTCAACTCGTCCTTATCAGCAGCACCAAACATTCTAGGTGGATATAATCTCAGTCTTGGCGTAATGGGAGGTTTGGAGCAATCCTCAGAAACGCTCTGTAAATCTCCAGCCATGTATGCGTGCGCATACTGTTCCAAGTGTGCGACTTTGAAAGCTGTCAAGCCTCGAGCCGACCGTTTTGAGTGGCTTGGGCGAGCTGTTTCGATGGATGCACGTTTGTCCCAAAACGTGACTGGCATGAAATTGGTGAACATCCTTCGAACCAGGAAGCCCCGACTAATAGTCTAGCACGAAATCCTAGTCCCGAATCCTTCGTATTAGGAGAGGCGGCGTTAACTCCGCATTCCTCCGCCTCCGAAGGCTCGTCATCCGCAAAGGTGCTGCTTTGCCTAATAATGAATGACGCTGGGTACAGATTGCCAAGGGAGCAAGCCACCCTGATTTTTTCGAGTGCGGTGGCTGGCGCCGAATATCAAACCTTCTCCATGAGGGACAAGCGCACCTATGAAGACCGGCAATGTCAAGTTTTATATCTCTTGGCGGTGGGGATAGAACAGAAACCTCCCCTCTACCACAGTAACGGCCCGTTTTTACCAAGACAGCCCAGGCTACAGTGAAAGCCATCTTATTCCTTTAGCGATGCCGCAGAGAAGACATCTATTCATAATCTCCCCGATGCTCTGGAGGTTTCCAGCGCCATGGGTTCGGCTCGCGTTGGGGGCTGTTGGTTGCCATGGGCTGATGACGCGCGGAGTTAGGAAATTTTGACAGGCTTGAGACTGTACACGTAACAAGTGATCCTTTCATTCTCATTCCCCACCTCCCTTGCATTTCCCGATGGTGGTGTCAAGCATGCCAAATCCTTGGAAATCTGGAGGGAATGAAGAAAAGAAGGCCAGAGTGATAGCGTTACATTGCCATTACGCGTGCCGGAGCTGTCGGTGTTGCCCTGGCGGAGGATTCAATCACCGGTTCTTAGCACGGATAGAATATGCACCTTCGTTCTGTCTGGACGAACGTTACATCCATTGGGTTTTAGTTTCATAGTTGATAGTCTTGCTCGATTTTCTCGTTCTTTCGCCACCAACTTGATATTTTCTCTCCCATTCCTCCTTTTTCGCACATGTTTAGTACTTGAAGAGAACACTCTTTTTCTTTTCTTCACCTTGCATCTCAAAATGGTTAGCAATTGTGATATCCTAACCCAACCCGATGCCTAAATAGTGGGACATGGGGTTTGTTCAGACTGACATGGGCCAGCCAGCGGCGGGAGACACGGCTGGCCCAGGGCTATCGGGGAGGTGTTCTTGTGGGGAACATGGGGGTTTGCGACCAGGGTCGCGGCTCAACATGAAATCGATGTGGGGATTCGACAGATCCTTCCAAGGGTCAAAAGTTTGATTAAATGAGATCGACCGAGATTCTCCTTTCGGAGTGTCTGTATACAGACACGGTTACGTACCTTCCTCTTCCGGCTCCGTCCGAATTGCGAAACCTTAAAGACAGAGTGGAAAAGATAGGCAACCGGAGAGGTTGTTCGGCCCCAAGCTCCGGGATCAGCACTTCAGTATCCTAAACCGAGAGAGCAAATTCGTTCACGATGCAATTCGGAGCAGGCGACGCCATGGGTCTTGGGAACCGATACCCCGGAGAGTAGGTTCCGGCGGGCGTCAAAAAGTGATTAAGGGTTCCCCCTCCCCTTCCCTTCGCCAAGGGGAAGAAGAGAAGAGAAAAGGAACAAGAAAAGCAATGAAGGAAATCGGCTACCCTAAAAGCGTCAGGTGGCTTGCGCTTCTGATCGGCTAACGGCTCTCTGGCTGTTGTGTCGCGGCATGCGAGAAAAAACCTCCGGCGGAGACCACGAAGGATCGTCCAATACGACACTTCGAAGCATTGATGGCCTGATTTTTTCTTTTATTATTTTTCTTTTTCTTTCCCCCAGTTTCCCATCCAAGGCACCGGACCGGAAATTTTAGGTGACGGCTTTGCATTGTTTATCAAGCTGCTGCAAGTAGTCAACAATCTCCAGTCCCTTGTGGCGCCAGGTTCCTGGAAAATGAAAACCCGAGAATAGGGGCGGGACTGCTATTCCTCCGCATGATTACAGCACATTGACCAGCGTCGATTTCTCGCGGGCCCTGTCTGCTGGTATTATCGTCACGCCCGCCCGACAGGCATGGGCGCGGTGGGGGACTAGTGGGGACAAAGAGAGTAAAGAGGGATTGGTTTTCAAAACTGTCGTAATGCAGCGAATGGGACGCATCTAGCACTTGGGTTTGACGTTATTTGATTTTTGGTCTCTGCTTTCTGAGCCCCGCCAAAACTCGCCGCCGTGGTTTTAGCACTTGCGATCAGCAGTCTGAAGGCGTCGGGGATAGCAGCTTATCCGCGTAGCAGTCTCGCGAGATTCTTCGAATGGGGTTTACCGTCGACCTTCCTTCGCGCAGCCACAGCAAAGACTCTCCTGCCAAAAGCGGGAATGTGAGTGCCGGTCAAGGGCTCAGCGCGGGAGCGAGAGCGGGAAAGCGCAACAAGCAAAGGCAAAGGTCGGAGGGGAGGCCAGAGCAGGACAGGGCAGGAGAGCTGCCTCCGCTAGTGTGGAAAAGACTAGTGCAATTTGCAAAAATAAAATAAAAAGACGGAAGACTGTTCGCGCCGGGAAGTGGACCCGGTTACGGGTTACGTTACCAGGCTGGGGCTGGCCACCAATGGGCTACGCTCGCCGGCCAAAGCTTGGGTTAATCCAGTCTAGTCCGAGCCCTCGCGGATGCTGACTCGAGTCCCGACGCCAGCCTACGCCCATCCTTCGACACTTCTAGCGTCGGGTCTTCGCCTGCTCCAGAGGGGCCTCCGAAATTAAGAATTAAGGCTGGCTTTGGCTTTGCCCTGGAGTCCGAATTAGAACGATCTAATTTTTCACTTCCGGCGTAATACCTCAACGCTCCCCATCCTCTCTCCACATGTCCACCAAGGTTAACGATGTTGGGGCAAGCAGAGCTCATCCGCCTCCAGCGCACGTCCCTAGTTCTAGACTGGCAGTTGATCAACGGCAGATTGGAAATATCCGATGAGTAGTGTAATCATGGAAGCATATAGGAAGATGCCAGGGAAAAGAAGTGCAGTGGATGGGACTACTGAGGGTGTACTAGTATTGCCCGGGGAGGGGCCGAGATACAACATTGAAGTTGAAGTGGTCCAAGGCCCTTCCATTGAAGACCCCTTCTCTTATTTCTGTGGTTTCGATTACCAGGGTCAGAAACCCTTCAGACCTGCAAACCTGGAAAAGCGGCATGCAACACAGCTCGTGCCTGTCCGGTGGGTGGCGACGGCCACATGTCTGGCCTCCAGCCACAGGTTACCCAAAGCATATTGACTCGCATCTGGAGGATTCCGGGGACTGGGGATTGGAGGCAGAAAGGGGCAGGAGGGAGTATCAGCCAGGCGCGCCCCAGGGAAGAGGACGGAAGAATGGCCGGGGGACAAGGAGCCTAATTCTTCAAGAGGCAGTTTTTCGTTACGATCAGCATAATAGTTTTCCTTTTTCAAGCAAATGGCTGTGGCTGCAAAGAATCATCGAACCAAGAGACCGCACTTGGAAGGATGGGTGTTCCGCTGGATCGGGGAGATCGCTCGCATTTTCTTTTCTCTCTGTCTTTCTTGCTAGCCTTCCCCTGCACGTCCTGCTTCCTCCATGCAGGGGAGGGCGACATTACCATCATGGAAGCCACTTATTGCCGCCCCGAATCCTTCCATTTGACTGGTACCTGGTGCATGGTCAGTACCCTACCCACTACGTCCCCAGCGACAACCAAGTGACTGTGTCTCTCTCTTTTTTGCCCTTTCTTTCCCTTCGTTCTCACCCCGCGTGCCTCGTCAACGTCCTTGTGGCTGATTTCCTAGCGGCATCATTCTCGGTGAACTTGTGTCAACAGGAGAGAGAGAGCCAAAGGGATAAGACCAGGCTAGAAGATCACAAAAGTCCTCCCTGCGCGACCCCTGATCTATGGTTCTATCCCGCACCCTCGCCATTCCCACCGGGCCATGATAGACATCCTTTAAGCATCAGAATCCCTGGACCCCTTTCTCTCTCTTTCTGTCCCCTCTATGGAAGGGAAGGTAGCATCATTCCTCCTTGCCTCCTCTCCCTGGCCCCATCCCCTTTTTGCTTGTTACTCTGTTTTATTTCTTTTTCTTTCTAGCCCTTGTCCCTTGTCATCGAGTTGGTAAGTTCGACTCCATATAATATTCGGGGGACCAGGTAGATCACCGACGATCGATTTCTCTTTTCTTCTCGCGAGCCAGGCTGACCGGTCATCTTCCCGGTGATCTTCACTTGACACCTTGCTTCCCCACCAACAACCCTCGCGAGTTGTCATCTGCTCATCTTTCCTTCTTCGTCGGTTGCCCGTGTCTTTCGTTAAAACCCCCGGCTCCAGTCTGCTGGAACTGCCATTACGATGGAATCCGCTGAGCTAGTCGCCCGTGCCTGGGCTCCTGGAACGGATTTCCCAGATCCGATCCAGGTCGATGGGCTTTATCACGTCGGTCTATCGATTATCTGCATTCTCTGGACTCTTGCGTTCATCATTGTCTCTCTCCGTATATGGGGGCGATGGGGAGCAAAGCAACTAGGCGTCGGTAAGTGGTCGGCTACCTTCCTGAGATATATGAGTTATCCCCGAGAGTGTTAATGTGTGGGCTAACGCGGTATGGCCTGCAGATGATGCCCTTATTCTGGCTGCTATGGTAGGTTGATAAACATCTCGGAACGGCGAGGGTGACTAACTTACTGACGCTGTTCTCTTATCTAGGCGGTAAATACCGGCTGGTTTTATACGTTGATTATGTGTAAGTGAAAAGAAAAGTGGTACTGTCCTGTATTTCTCCTCTCGCCACTCTTGACTCTGGGCGGCCTGTCAGCCCCGTGCCAAGATACGAGCCAAACCCAGGGCAGAGGGTCGGAGGACAAATGGGACGAGACTGCGCGCATGGCGCCAAGCGCGTAAAGAGTGCGGCCACTGAGGCACGAGAAACTGCTACTAACATGGGCATCATGGTGACAGACGTCAAGACGAAATATGTGGGAATTCACTATTGGAATGTGCCGACCCTTACGCACGAGCAACAAGTGGCCGCCAAGCTATACGAGTGGCTCATTATCCTGCTGTACCACCCCGTGTTGGGCTTCGTCAAGGCTTCGGTCTTGTGCTTCGACCAAAAGTTCACGGGTATCAAGAAGTCGATGCGCTACACCGTCTACGCCCTCCAGGCCGTCAATGCCGGGTGCATGATTTCCATCTTCAGCGTTACTCTCTTCCAATGCACGCCCATCTCGCGCAACTGGGATCCTACGTTTAAGCGAAACTGCATCGACAACATATCCTTCAATTACGCATACAACGCCATCGTCATCGTGACTGACATTGCCGTGTTGGCTGTGCCTTTTGGGCTTTCCTTGGTCTGCAGATGCCCATTCGCCTCAAGATTGCTCTGCTCAGCGTGTTCGCGCTTGGAATTATGTAAGTCGTGGCTGACTGGCCCTGGTCGTTTTCTGTGCAGGGCGGGGGTGTCCCCTGTGTTCGATACTTGCTTCTGACATCTTGGCGCGATCGATAGTGTCACCGTGATCTCTTGCGTGCGTTTAATTCTACTCGTCAACTGGTTCAACCAATTCTACAAGGGCCTCGGCGGCAAGGATCTCTACTACTCTGTGGGGTGGGCGATCTCGCCGATTGAAAGCAACCTTGCGATTATCGCCGCGTCGATGCCCGCGCTCTGGCCGCTGTTCCGACGATGGTT
The DNA here is from genome assembly GCA_949357655.1 of Parascedosporium putredinis. NCBI lineage: Eukaryota > Fungi > Ascomycota > Sordariomycetes > Microascales > Microascaceae > Parascedosporium > Parascedosporium putredinis. Next base: position 1,324,275 of record CASHTG010000003.1, read on the forward strand.
CCCCAACTTCTTCTCGGCGCTGAGCACCTCATACCCGGCCGCCTCTCACCCCACCACCGGCAACCGCGTGACGGCTTTCCGCTCGCAGCTCAGCCGGCCCCAGGGCGCGACGCAGATCGACGACGATGCGAATGACGCGTTCATGATGAAGTCAATGCACACCAAGGTGCACGCGGATGGGCGACCGACGACACCGACGGGTTCGCAGGATGGTATTATGGATTACAAAAACGGTATTATGCGAACGACGAATGTGGAGGTGGAGTATGAGACCAGCTCAAAGGGCGAGAGGGAGTATTCGGACGATAGAGACGAGTACGTCAGGAAGAAGGTCGTATACGCCGTCTAAGTGATCAATTGAAACTACACGCTGGAGAAAAAGCCTAAATAAAGTATGTTGGAGGGGCGGGGCATGTAAAAACAGCTAGCCAGGACCTGGCGTCATTTCAATTCAATGGGTGCGTGCCGTTGGTGTTGAAACGCGATTAGAACGCTTGTCAGCTTTAAGGGAGGAAACCTCCGTCGCGCTTACAAGCTTTATAGATGTAGCAATGTGTGTTTTCCCTTCTATTCAAATCATCCCGAGGGTACATCAATATCTTTATATACCTGTTCATTCGTCTTGGGCTTTGATGTCGGTCGTAGCAAAGAGTCATTGAACATCAAATTCGACAATCAACTCAACTTTTTCTGCACAGACATTGACGCAGGCACAGACTTGGACGCGGGCACAGACTTGCTCTTAGTGGGCATTCGGAAGAAGCGGACCTCTAAGGGCACTAACGGGCCTTTGGATTTTAGCGCTCGTTCGCCATTCGGTATGTCTTAGTCAATACACCATAGAGAGAAAGGATCTGTGAGGAATAGCGTGCACCAAGACGAGTCAATGTGGCAGGTACTGACATTACGAAGTATTTCGGTCCTCGATCCATCCACCCATTGGGGAAGTGAGGAGGGTTACGTCTTGTCCTGGTCGCCATGTGGCTGTCGAAGAACGTGTCCGGTCACACGGCCGCCAAGAACACTCCATTCGATCGACCTGCCATCGGCAATTCGTGCAGACTGCAAGCTGGCCCCCAACCCAGGGAACCGGGAACAGGAGCCATGGCTTTCGATACGCATCTATACCGAAGCACACGTGGGCACAGCCTCTCCCTTTCGTTCTCGATCGTTTCGTTCTCAATATTGCCTCGAATCACCCCCTGCTTCAGCATTGCTCCTATTGCGACAGAATGAGGTGCCGTGAAGAAGACAATTTAAACGGGCGTTGCAGGTTCTTCTCCAGTGCAACTGAAGTGTCCTGAAGCGTCGCGGACCCCAGCAATGCAACGGGGGTGAAGGGGGCAGAGGGTAGAGATGTGTATTGCTTGTATTACTTGTATTATTGTTATTAATTCTTCCTCCCTCGGGTGCCCTCAGTTGCCTCTGGCCCCTGGGGCCACGCATTGTGAAGGATGTGGTCCCTTGTCCTGGTTGCACGCGAGGATTGCGCGCCAATGCACGTAGAACGGTGGGATTTGGGAGGGTGGCGTGGAACCTGGACACCTACTCAGTAATTGACCCTGCTGTATCCACCTCCTGCTAGCTATCGGGGAACAGCTCGATCAATACAAGCGAGAAAAAAATTAGGACGAAAAACCTTGGCCCTTGGACTTGGCCCTTGGACTTGGAGTCGAACTCTCTCGCTCGACATGACACCAAACGCCAGTTGACCCCCAATCCTTGATACCACCCCGCTGCTCATGCCACGGAGAAGACGGGCCCACAGCTAATAAAATGGGTTTAGCTGCGCCGGCCCAGTCCTGCCCCAACGACGGGGGCACCTTATTCGCCAGTTTCGGAGGAGGTGACGGAAACGGGTAAAGAAGGAAGAAAGGAGAAAAATTATTGTTATTACTGGCAAGATCGACCTGCCACTCCTTCTATTAGCACCCTCGCCTGCGTTCGGACCTGGGCTCCACCTCTTGAACTTGAACGGGGCCCCGAGAGGGTTAGTCCACTGGCTGCTGTTGAGCTCCGCACGTCGACAACGCTAAAATGAGTTCTGTCCGTGAAATTTGTACACTTTGGAAGTGAGTTTGCTCCTTGTTTTGCACTCCTTCCTATAATCCCCCAGGCCCAACAAGGCTTGGTGTGTCGTTCCTCCGCCTGCCCTCCTCTCGTACAAGGCAAGGAGAAAGGGGAATATAAATGAGTTGATGAATCCGTCATTTGATATCCCCTGCCATTTCAAATCCCCACAACAATACCACCTTATAGTGGCACTCCACGTGGGCGAGTACCATCGGTCCCCTTCCTGAACCGTTGTATAAAAGTGTCGCGATCATCCCGCCTCTCTTCTCACTCTTCCTACCTTCTTCTCCAGGAGCAGTGTATTCGGCAGAAAAGAATATTTTTCTTCTTTGCAGCTTTCCCCTTGTTCTTCCTTTTCCCCTTCCTCGAGTTGGGTAGTCACTCCTTTTACCCCCACATACTAAATCAACAAAACCCAAAGAAACCACTTACGCTCCTTAACTTCAGTACATTATAATCCCTTCACAATGCGTCTTCTTACAGCATTTTCCGCGGGCTCTGCCGTCCTTGGCCTCGTTGAGGCCCTTCCCCGTATCTCCAACTTTTCCAGGCGACAGGCTGCCGAGCTTCGCGCCGAATATGACTTCGTCATTATCGGTGGTGGTACCGCCGGCTTGACCGTCGCCGATCGTCTCTCTGCCGCTTTGCCCCACCGTAAGTCCTCTCCGTTTTCAGGCAAACGGACCCGCTTGGCCACCAACACCAGCTCCGTTTTGTTTCTCATCTCTTTTTTTTCTTCGTTTCTTTACTGTTGCTGTATCGCTAACCAGAACAACGAAACCAAATAGGTACCGTCCTCGTTATTGAGCATGGAAAGGTTGAAGGCACTGTGGGCTACTTCGATCCCGCCGATGATGGCAAAGGTGCTACTCGTCTCGTGATCAGCTCCTCCCGTCGAGAGCGTTAACAACCGCTCTGCGGTTGTTATCCTCGGCATGACGGTTGGCGGAGGTTCCGCTGTCAACGGTCAGTTCTTCGACCGTGGCTCTAGGCTCGACTACGATGAGTGGGCGCGTCTGGGCAACACCGGCTGGGACTGGAAGAACCTTTTCCCTATTTCCAAAGGTAAGTGTGGTCTATCAAACGGACGTCCGGACCCTCTCACTGGCCGCAAGACATCGTTCGCTGACGATAGCCGATAGAGCTCCTTCTTGACCGAGCCCAGCGCCGACCTTGTCGCTCAGTACGGTTACACCTGGGACTCCTCCAACTACGGTGGCGATTCCATCCAGGTCTCCTTCCCTCCCTTCCAGTGGCCTATTCAGAGTGAGTTTAGCACCTTTCATTCGCCGCCTCCTGTGTTTATTTCACCTACGCACGCAAATACTAACAGAAAATCTGCTTCATAGAGGTCAGCTGGGACGCCTGGGTCGAGTTTGGTCTCGACACCCCCAAGGACTGCGCCAACGGTGACAAGCATGGTGTTTGCTGGGTCCCTACTGCCCAGAACTCGGAGACGGTACAGCGTTCGCATGCCGGTATTGGCCACTACACCAACATCGCCGCGGCTCGCCCCAACCTCGACCTTTTGCCCGAGCACAAGGTCACCCGCCTTGTGATCGACAAGTCTCAAAAGGTTCCCGCCATCGAGTACCGCCCCGTCGCCGGCGGTGACGTCAAGACGATCCGTCCCAAGCGGGAGGTTATTCTCTCCGCCGGTGCCATCCACACCCCCAGATTCTCCAGCGCAGCGGTGTTGCCTCTGCCTCGTACCTCAAGTCCGTCGGAATCAAGGTTGTCGAGGACCTCCCTGGTGTGGGCCAGAACTTCCAGGACCACTGTGGACCCCCAATCACCTTCAGCTGTAAGTTCCACTCCCTCCACCGTTTACCGCTTAGCCGCCCTCCGCAAAGAGCTCAGCTAATCCTGTCCTACGCTTTTAAGACGATGCCCCCAGCCCAAGTGAGGCCGACATCACCAACAACGCCACCTACGCTGCCGAGTCTGTGGCACAGTTCCGTGAGCGTCCCGCCCGCGGCCCTTACACTCGCCATGGGCAACAGCGCCGCCTACGTCTCGCTTCCCAAGATCACCTCGCAGTACAAGAACATCGTCGCCAACATTCGCAAGCAGATTAGGGACCGCTCTGCTCTTCAGTACTTGCCCGCCGGTGCCGCCAAGGAGGTGCAGGCTGGTTACCTGGCCCAGCTCGAGGTCATTGCCCAAGCCCTTGAGAACCCTGAGCACCCTATCCTCGAGGCTCCCTTCGCCACCGGCCCTGGCACTGCCTTCCTCTTGAAGCCTCTGAGCCGCGGTACTGTTCTTCTCAACCCCGAAGACCATGATGCCACCCCTATCGTCAACTACCGCACTGCCGCCAACCCCATCGACCTCGACATCATGGTCACGTACGTCGACTACTTCCGTCGTCTCTACGCCACCGATGCCTGGAAGGCCCTCAACCCTGTCGAGGTTGCCCCTGGTGCCGGCGTTACCGATAACGCTGCCATCGCGGAGTACATCAAGAACAGCATCATCCAGTCCCTCATGCACCCTTGCTGCACCGCCGCTATGCTCCCGAGGGCGAAGGGTGGCGTCGTGGACACCAAGCTGTCCGTGTACGGTGTTTCTAACCTCCGTATTGCCGACCTTTCCATCATCCCCACCCTTCCTGCTGGCCACACCACCACTACTGCCTACGCAGTCGGTGAGAAGGTAAGAAACGTCACCCCCACCCTCCCCAGATCTCACACAATGACTAGTATACTTTTGCTAACGTCACGCTGCAGGCCGCCGATCTCCTCATCACCCGCTGGAAGAAGGACTGCAAGGCGTAAGGCTTGCCTTGCGCATAAAGGAAGGGGTCTGGCAGGAGTCGGTTGGGCGGGGTTGGGCGTTCTGTTGGTGAAAATAGAATAGTGTGATCACGCTGATATTTAATAATACCTATGTACTAAATCTACATATGCTTCGCTTCTCACCGAGGCCTTGCCAAGGCCTACACTGTATATAGAAGTACCGTGCAGTAGGCTTGTATACGATCGGAGATAGGAAGAAGAATGTAAAGACGCGATGCCGCTTTTTCATGATATGGCGCTCCCGTAGAGTCTCCGCTGACCAACAGGTCTTAAGCATAGTTTATCCCAGGGATGTAAAAAGACTTAACCTCATCTAGAGACGCCTGCGTTCCCATGAGATGTCAAGCGCGAGGTTACTACGATCCTGGCCATCATACCGACAGAGCTTTAAACAACAAGTAGTAGGACCAAGAGAGTGAAAAGCCATTAATTTAGCAACCCTCTGCACAAGAGTACAAGTCTTTTCTAAGCTTAGGATAGAGCATAGTTAACTAGGTAGCTACGCAGGAATTTCTTTAGCGGCGTAATTGAAGGATACAACCTAGTATTAATACTGAGCTATTTAATTTATCTTTCCCAGCCACCGACCCCAGCCTTATTTTGAGTAATCCACAGGGATGTTCCTAGCCCACCATTCGATAAACCTGGGCGTTTCACGACCTCGAATTAGATCGTCGATAGCGCTGCCATACTTGATCAACGTAGGTTCGCTCCACGCCGTTCCAATCAAAGAGATGCCCACAGGTACGCTGTGTGCGTTGTGCCCAACTGGCATAGTGACCATGGGATAGCCTGCAATAGCAGGCATATTGGTTGCGCCTCCAGCCGAGGGTACGAGCAGAGCATCAATCTTGATGGTTGTACCATTGTCGGACGTATAAGACAGAGCAGCGTCAATGCCTTCTTCCCGAGATATAGTGTTGAGATAGGCCTCGTTCTCCCAGTACGATGAGTTCATCTCACCCTTGGTCGCCGCGCTTGACAGAAAGCCGTCTTGACCAGACTTGAAGCCTGCCAGCGTTCCAGGGATACCACCCTCGATGGAATTGTACTCGTAGTTGTACGCGATAATGTCTTCAATGGATCGGATATTTGTATTCTCCAGTTCCGCTAGATAGTCACGGATGTTGTTGTAGAAGTCGACATCAACTCGGTAGTCCACGGTCAAGAGCGGTGAAGGCCCGGTGGACCATGACCACCCTGACGGAGACAATACCTCCTTGTACCGCGGGAACTCGGTGCCGTTGATGATGGTCGCACCCGCAGCCTTGAGCTTGTCGACAACCGCAAGAAGTTGGACCATATCACCGATGTTGGCGGTTTGGTTCCAAACAGAGTTCCAGGGAAGACCAAACACAGCGCCTTTGAGTGCACCTTTATCGGCCATGTATTGAACGTAGTTCCCGTCTTGTGGCCCTTCCTGGATCATAGTATAGTTGTCCCTGGGATCGATCCCCGCGATGGCCTCGAGAGCATAGATGGCATCTTTGAAAGTTCGCCCGAAGGAGCCTACGGTATCTTGGTGCACAGATTCGGGGAGAACACCCGCGCGTGAGGTTAATCCCACAGTAGGCTTGAAACCCACAACGCTAGCCCTTCTTGCGGGGCCAATAACGCTACCATCAGTTTCTGTGCCGTAAGAAATGGCGACCATGTTTGCGGCGACTGCCTGTGCAGGGCCGGAGGAGGAGCCACCCGGGGCGGTAGAAAGGTTATACGCATTTCTCGATTGGCCACCACGCGCCGCGTAGCCGGAAGACTTTGAGGAGGAGCGCATGGATGCCCACTCATCAAGCGTACCCTTCCCGATAAGGACAGCTCCCTTTCGCGCAGAAGCTTGACAACGTGTGCATCACGGGGCACAACGGAACCCAGCAAAGCGTATGACCCTGCTGTAGTTTCCATTTTATCCTTGGTAGCAATGTTGTCTTTGACCAGGACTGGGATACCGTGTAGTGGGCCACGGATAGTCCCGGCAGCCCTTTCGGCATCTGCTCGATCCGCAATGAGGAGTGCATCCGGGTTAAACTCTAGGACCGAGCTTAAAAACATGTGAGCCTCTCGACTTATCTTGCTCTCCATGATGTTGGGTTTTACGCGCTGAGGAATAGGAGTGCACTTACTTGACATATTCATTGACCTGGAATATCCGACTAAGATAGCATAGGGTCAGCTGGCGCGAGGTTAATGTTCCGCTTGCCATCCAGCTTTGCATTTCATCAATGGTGGCCTCTTCGAGGGGTAATCCGTAGCACTCTGCCATCGGAAATGGAGTCTTTGACCCGCCACAGCTACCCCCGTCGACTTCCTCAGTTGTCCCGTTTGGATTGACCCAAGCATGGGAGGTTTGGGGGAAGTAGTAGGCATCTGAGGAGGGTTGCGGAGTGTCAAGCTCTTGTAGGGAGCAACTGGGGGTTCCGTCTCACGTTGAACCCTTGGGCAGAGTGGAGGGTGGACAGGGCAACAAGGCCAATGGAGATAAGCGTGCGCATCATGGCAGCAGTGTTTACTTTGCAAAGAGAGTTCCACGTCTAACAGTTGAGTGCCGCACGAAACCTTTTGAGATTCTGCTGCTTTGTGCTACTTATAAGTTACAGTTCCCGGACTTTCCCACACCTCGATTGTGACTTTTCTGGTGCCGATTGTCCTAACCGGAGGCTTTGCCCCGGAGTATGGGAAGCTTGAGGGGCGGTCGAAGTCTTATCGCGAAATTATCTTGGCCATATTCGGGAGGCCAAGGCGCCAAAGGATTTTATTGCTGATAGGCAGTCAAGCTCTGGCAGCGACTTTGGCAGTTTCTCACCTGACTCTCGAGGCGACTACATATCCGAACGGGCTTCGGGATTTGCCGACAGAGGGCAGATGGAGGCAATCCTCGCGTGATCAAGCTGATAGCCTTGACTAGACTCGAGCTAGAACGGGAAATTGCATCCCATATTTCACTAAAAATACCTCGGCGACTCATCTTCTCTCAAGTCGGTGAAGGATTGGCGGGCCCGGGAGTCCGGCAACGAAAGTGAGGGATAAAAGTGACGATAAGCCCTGGACCATGGACCCGGGTTCACTATTTTGGACCCACCCGCCACAACCCAATCAACTTAACCAGCTTTGACAACCTGCTGATAAGGCTGTCACCAGTGGGGTTGAACTGCCAGTTAGTGGGTTGAGAAGTCAGATAGCGCTTGGTTCAAGGTTGGGGTTCTCTGAGCTCTAAGGCGGAACGGCAATAGCTCAACTTTCCCTCATGCTCGAGAGTTATACTACGACTGCGGTAAATTTGGTATGAGATACTATATTTTCCCGCAAAATGCGACATGGGCTCAGCCATCGTGTCCGTCCACCTAGTCAGCCCGTCCTTCAATAACTCTGGCGAATGAAGAGCGATCCATGGAGAGGAAGCTTATGCGTTAATACAATCGCAACCTGGTACTTAACCTCCATAGAGTTATTTTGTTTCCGCAATACTAGTCAGTTCGTGTTCAGGTAGATTAGTAACGTTTCAATCTAACTGACAAATTTATAAGCGATGCATACGCGCCGACCGGTTGACGTATTAACGTTAAGGCTCTGTCTTTCCGAAGGTCCATCATTACCTAGCTATCTAGGGTTTAGGTCATGTTGTCGAGCACCTGACCATGGAAGGTTCAACGTTCTAAGGGCAATACCTCAAGGCGGATTAAGCACACTTAGCAGCTCTAACTAACGACTCTGCATATCATTAGTATCTGACGATGTTAACCTAATAGAAAAACATGACGCAGTTGCCAGACATATGACCACGACGACAGCTGGTGAGGCATGCAAGTTGGCCGGCGAAACGGATGTATGGACCGCAGAAGTATCTCATGAATATTCAAACTAAAGGGGCCCATATATATGACAGGTTAGGACTGATGTGACTTTGCAATCCATTTCGGGCTAGAGATATAGACATGGTGGAGTAGGTTCTGTGGTCCATCACGAGCACTCAATTGTCCAGCTCTTCTTTCCACATCCAGTGCTCGGATCACTGCGCTAGATACCCTATCAAATGAAGCTTGCCAAGAGATGGCTGTCGCCAACCAGAACACCCATCGCACGGGCTGGGCTTTCCACCCCTCCCTGAAGAAATGTGGTTGCCTAAATAAAAGCTGATACGAATTAATACGGTGATCCGTGTAATTTCAAAGAGTTGCTAGCGGATGGAGATCCCGAGAATTGTCATGTTTAGGTCCATAATGGATAATAACAGGCAGTCTATCAAAGTCATTAGCTTAATCATATTGGCATCTTCGCCCCTTCTTGCGGACTATTCTTTAGTCCTGGCTTTTTACTATAGAAAACCTACACTTGCCAATGTGCCTGTGACGCGATGAAGGTTTGCATGTTGCGACCACTGTCCGGCGTTGCCCGCTGGCCTATGTTGCTTCTCAGAGCTCCTCCCCACTCAAGGTTGTTGGTCATACAACCTCGTGCTAACGTGCTAACGTGACGCAACAACTTGCTAGCTGGATCTCGTCTTATTCCTCCACCTTCAATTTGAGCGGTTCGCCATAGATAGATCCTTGCTTCTAGGCTTTCGAAAGAGCAGGTTGGAATAGTTGGTCTTGAATTCAAGGCCCCGCAATGAAGATTTTCTCTACAAGTAAATAAATTCTCCCCAATTTAAAGTTGTAGAAGTACCGAGAGACGCGCCCAGACTACTCAGTGCGGGGTTGCGTGTCAGACGGCCTCCAGGAAGCCGATGCCCATCCTAAGTTCGGCTATATTAAGCCACATCCGTTCACTGCATCACTTCGTTCGGCTCTTCACCCGAACATGAATGATAACCTACATACGCAGCAACATCTTATAAAATATTAAAACATGTCCTCTAATACCGAATCCTGGCAAGCGAAGGCGCAACGCAAGCGTGACCAGATTCTTCAGGGCATCCCGGAACAGTGGAGGTTGAGCCGCGCCGACCTGGACCGAGCCGCCTTGCAGAGCGACCTCACGGGCTCCTTTATTCAGAGTTTCCTGGACCAGGAAACCATTGAGATAACTTCGTTGGAAACTAATGAGATCGTCCGTTCCCTGCAGGATAGGACCTTGTCGGCACTGCAAGTGACAACGGCCTTTTGTCAGGCAGCTTCCGTTGCACACCAGATTGTGAGACCCGCGGTTTTGGCGAATAGCCCAGCAAGCGGGGCCTCTATACTAACGCTTCTAGAACCCTTGTCTGCATGAACTCTTCATCGAATACGCACTAGACCGTGCTAAGGAGCTCGATGCCTTCTTTGAAAAACACGGCAAACCGACGGGGGCACTTCACGGCCTGCCCATTAGCCTCAAGGATCAATTCCATGTTGGCGACTTTGATACAACGATGGCTTACGTTGGGTGGATAGATGGCAAGCTCGGGATCGATAAAGAGAAAAGCCCTGTGTTCGAAAGTGATCTGGTTAAGGAGCTGAGATCACTAGGTGCAGTATTCTACTGCAAGACTGCTCTACCTCAAACTGTCCTGGTCGGTTTCCCCTACGGACACCTCAACGGCAGGAGCCAGGGTCTAACATTTATTTCACTACTAGCTTGGAGAAACAATCAACAACATCATTGGCGTCACGAAGAATCCGAGAAACACAGCCTTGTCGTGTGGGGGCTCGTCTGGCGGGGAGGGTGCCCTGCTGGCACTTCGAGCAAGTCCAGCCGGATTTGGCACGGATATCGGTTAGTCTATCAAATCTCTTCATTTGCCAGATTCCACTTTTATTTTCCCTCTTTACAACAGTTATTTATAGCTACATACACTAATAAGATGTTTGAAATTATCCTTGCGCTTCAGCTGGCTCCGTTCGAATCCCGGCATCGTTTTGTGGTGTTTTCGCCATCAAGCCTACCCCGGAACGACTACCATACAGGGGTTTAGCGAATACTGTATGTAACCATCATATCTCGCTTGCTGTGGCTTTTCATTATCGCTATATTAATTATTTGGCTCGGTTATCCCCATCTCCCTAGAATCCGGGGCAGAATACTTACCGCTCTGCTGTCGGACTCATGGGCACATCTCTCCAAGGCCTTGAACTCGTGTTCCGTTCTGTGCTGTCTACGAAGCCCTGGCTCAGCGACCCAGCTGTTGTCCCGATCCCATGGCGAACCGAAGAGCTCGAAAGCATCCGCTCCCGTGTTAATGCAAAAGGACAATCCGCTGGTCGACCCTTAAAGTTCGGGTTCTTCTGGAGGAATAGCACGCTAGAACCCCACCCTCCCGTACGTCGGGGCCTTAAGATCGTTGCAGAGGCTCTCCAGAGAGCTGGTCATATCATCGTCGACTGGAACCCGCCAGACCACAAGGTGGCTGAACACATACACGCACAATTCCTTTATGCGGATGGCGCACACGACGTACAAGCCCATATTAGCCGGTCCGGGGAACCTATTATCCCGAATCTGAAAAGCCGCTTCGGCCTCCGAGAGCCGATGCCGCTTCTACAATACCAAGACCTTACAATGCAGGGTCTCGACTTCGAAAATCGATATGCAGATTACTGGAATTCTACCGGCACCGAGGACGGTACGGACTAGCTGGGATGTAGACGAAGACGAAATGCAATCATATCACTAACACTTGCTTAGGACATGCTGTCGACGCGTTCATCATGGCACCTGCGCCGCATGCAGCCGTCATTCCAGGGAAATATCTAACACCTGGTACATACTCTTCCTATCCATCTTCTTGTAGGAAAAATAAAAGATTAACTATGGCTCTTTCTGTCTAGGGTACACGGAGGTGATAAATCTGCTCAACTACAGCGCCGTAGCGCTCCCCGTCACGAGAGCGGACAAGGCTCTTGATGTCGTAGACACGGACTACATACCATCCGAAGGGCTAGACAAGAGAAACTGGGATGCATGTGAGTTCATTTGACGAGGATTCTCTATACAGAAATGCGCCGATTGGAGATTCTCACAAACAAGCTAGATGAGCCTGATATATATCACGGCGCGCCAGTAGGCGTGCAAGTAGTGGCCAGGAAATTCGAAGAGGAGAAAGCACTTGCAATTGCCGAAGTGGTTCAGGCCGCCATCCGAGCTGCTCAGACTTAGGTAGGATTAATCGCCTCTTTGGCCACGCAGGCCAACCTTTGTAACGTCGTATAGCAGCGAGGTGCGAGTATTCAACACGCAGGGTCGAAGGGTCCTTCGGTGGCCAGGAACACTTTGAAATGTTATCAATACTATGCTCCTATGATCTGCAGGATATAAAATAGCCTATATCCTTTGGTCCCGCAGTAGGTATACGTATGATAAGCACTGAGCGATAGTGTGCGCACATTTTGATTCACCACACTGAATTAAAGATCTGCTTCCACGGCCGACTGCTCTTTGGCCATGTCTCTCTGCGTCCACTCCTTTTTATACATCCAGGTGAAGCCCAAACACTCTCCTGGAGCGCCGCCCCAAAATCCCGTGATTCCTAGAGGCGTCAACCATCCCGTGTTCTCCCACTGGTGGCCGCCATAATAATCCTTGCTCAGCGCTATGTAACCCGTTACTCGGGATAAGTATCCGTGAAGCCGAAACATTGCAATTCCATCGACGCACTCCTCCGCCGTCAGGAGCAATTTGGTGTCGTCTTCGGGATGTTGTGCTGTTGAGAAGTGAATGTTCCGAAGAGGCGGATCCACGTGGCTGGCATTACTCATACCATAGGTGTAATAGCCAATCCATTCTCCGCGGTCGATTTCGTCAATGAGAGTATTAACAGTACAACGAAGCCACGATTGCCACGAAGGCGCGTGATTGAAAGCTCTCATCGAGGTGACCAGTGCCGACAGACTACCAGAGCCTTCGGTCGGCGGTTCATCCCGCGACGTCTCTCGTTCCCCCATTTGGTAAACACTTTGGTAATGGGATTGCTGGCACCTCCCCTTACTGCCAGTAGCATACGCAGCTCTCAACAATGGGAGAGCTGGGAGATAAGGTATGTCAACCTTTTGACCAACGGCGTGATGTGAGTTGAGCAACCATGGCATGCAGGCAGAGGCTAGGAAGCCCGTGGCTTGGGAGTCCAGAAAGTCTTGATCGTGACCCTGAATCATAAACCCCGCCGTTCGAACAGACAAGAGCCGCATGTTGTTCAATACGTGATTTCCCAAAGTACCGGTTGCGAGGCAAAAGTCAGTTGCGAGAACCTCAGCGGCTCCAACTGGACCTTGGCTTGCCAAAACCTTTGGTCAACTAAGTGAGCTAGGAACCCGGAGAGGGCTGCGGCAACAGCGAAGTTGTTGATTGTATGGTCTACGTAAAACGAGTTGTTGGCGTCACTGAATACGAGAAAAGAAGGTAGTCTTGGATATTATCTTACAACCAAGGACCGCGAGTGTGCTGAGTGTCGCGGAGAGGGTCGTCACACGCTCCGTTAGCAACTCCGGCCACGGCAACTCGGATTCCCAGGGAACCGATTGATACGATTCGAGGATTTCCTCAAGCTCGTCGATAATTAGAGGTAACCGCGATACTGCTGATGATAGGCGAGCCCATACAGCTGTTCTACTCACTACCTCATCAGTCCTGAGTGCCTGGCGTATGAGGTCTCGCAGTGCATTCTTCTTAGCAACGCTATCGGACGTTTCTTCGTTTGACTAGGCACGGTTAGTAAACTACCCGCCTTAGTATTAGAACTGACTCTGATATACATGTCGAAAAACACTCTTGGAACACAAAAGCATTGTGACAAGAGTCATATAGAAAGCGGCAGGTGGTGTTGAGGTGTAGGATGTCGCGGGGTTCACAGAGGGTAGCAATCTTTTGCAAAACCTCCACGGGAAGGCGGGTTATATGCCCTTGCATTTCAGATGGCCCTTATCTCGTTCGTATTATACCTAGAGGTACGTGTGATCTTGAAGCAATTCGTTGGAGTCACGATGGAAATGTGATCGTCGGCCTGGGAAGAGGTGTGGGGGACTACGTGAGGGATATGTTAACTCGCACTGTAGCTGTTGCCTAATGCTGACGGGCCGGCGAATAATCCTGGATGTCTGTTTTATTTAAGCCGCCAACCTTTGACCACGGCTTCGCGCTGTCAAGAGTAGCAGCCCACAATTTGATCCATGCGAAATGGAGTTGTGGAGAGTCTACGAACACAAGCCAGCCGCGTGTGCTTCTAAGTCTAGACTTGTCTATTATGATGCATTTGAAACATTCTAGTTCATTTTCTCTTGCCGACCGCGATGTTCAGCACATCCCGCTAATCGAAGACTAGGGTTGCTCGAGCCAGAACATTGGAGCAAGCCTCATTGAATAGTGATGATCCATCCTAGTGATCCTTAATTTTTCACGGGTTTCAAATCAGTGTGAAGTAGCCACCTCGCATGAGTTACCCTAACGGTTTCTGCCTCCCAATTTAAGTTGAGTATGGCTGCCTTGTACATGTCTGACGACGCGGCCTCGTAGGATTGAGCTGCCATATGATTGTGTATGCTATCCTCCACGCATGCTATCCTCCACATATATATTCTAGAATGGAAGAAGTGAGTACCCTCTTATATGTGTTCTCATGTTAACCCGGCGAGTAGCCCCTCGGCTAATGCTAAGATGCCCACAGCACCTGGATCGGGAACTTGCTCCCAACCGACTTCATTTACGTAGACCGCTCGACCGAATGCCGGCTTCATTCCTTTTGTCCTCCTCATACCTTGACGACAGGCCTCTACTGCCCCCTCCAAGCCGCCACTCAGCGCTTCTACGAATGGTTCAAGGGCGTCCATCAAAGTCCTATCCCCAGATCGTGCAGGTGTGACAGCTTGTAGAGATTTCAACGCACCTGCTGCTGCGATGGACCAGTCCAAGGGTGCCATGATTCCTTCACTGTCGTTATCACGGAGGTGCAGAGCAAGTCCATTGAAAAATAGTCCATAGATAGCGCCTGAAGTTCCGTCCATATTCTCTTCGATGGCGTGGGCGATTTGCAGTAAATGGTGCATTGCCCGATCACTCATGATTTCGTTCTTTCGATATAGGCTTAAGACTGCCTCGCAGCCCCTAGAAAGGGTAATTCCGCAATCGCCATCACCTACAATTGTATCGTATCGAGTTATGTCTGGAACAGCCCGAAGAGCTGCCTCGCAAGCGCCAGTGATGGCTAATTTGATCGATTCGGCATCGACTATTCTCGCCTGTTAGAGAGAGCAAACATTGTTCGTTAGCTGGTGTCAATATACCTTTGGGCCCCGTGAGCATGCCCATCGAGTTATCTTGACCGTTCGTTTCAATGATTTTGGAGAGAACTGAGCTGGGGTCTGGAGCAGCCGAGAGTGTATTAACCCAGCCTGGCGCCAAGGTAGGCGCATCCAGATAGGTAAGCATCTCCATATCTGCATTGAGAAGGGTGATGCTGAACCCCGGACCATTGAGGCTTGTCATATAGGTACCGCTGTATATGCGCTTGGGCTGAAATCCGAGTTTTCCTAGTATAGTCAATAAACACGACACCACTATAGGTAATTTATAACGTACTAAGTTGTCTCAAGACGATTGTAGTAATTGCGGATACTTCTAGGACCGACAGTGACCCCAAGTTGTTTACTAGGAGAACAACATCCGATTTTTCGCTAAACGTGACATAGTTTCGCTCTTCGTCGCTGCTGTCCAGAATGTACGCTAACATAGAGTCTACTAGCTTTGGAAGGGTTGGCTGCGGGCTCAACACCAAAGCTCCTGGTTCATTGTGGATTCCCATCCCGAGTTCTATTTTCCCTTGCGGCAAGAATAGCTCAGGTTCGAAAGGCTGTCCCGGGATATGAACACGGTCCAGTGAGGCTGCCACGGTTGCCATTCCAGAGTTGACGCTACTGGCCATGGCTAGGCATTGCTCCAATTGCTTACCCATAGAAACCATGGCCCCGATTATCTTGTGCATGAGAACTGTGCCCGCCAGACCGCGACGGCCAACTTTGCCAACTTTGCTCCGGCCTAGCGAGGCGTCATCCGCCACGACAACTATTTCGACTCGTAGCCCATTCTCGGCCCGTAATTTCTGCGTGGCTTGCTGGAAGTGAAAAATGTCGCCAGTATAGTTTTTGAGGATAACCAGTGTACCATGGGGCCCGGTGACATTTCGAATGCAGCGAGATATCTGCGGGACACTAGGGGATGCGAAGATATTTCCTAAGACGGCGGCACTGAGCATACCCGGCCCGACGTACATGCTATGGGCCGGCTCATGGCCAGCTCCGCCACCGGAAACCAGGCTTAAACTCTTAAATGGGTTGTGCAGCAAAGAGTAGATGGCTGCAAAACTCAAGTCAGCTACTCCGTATGCCTTCAAGTCAGTCTAGGTGGTGACGCTACATGGCTCACTTTTGTTTGCCTTGTCTAGAACAAGTCCGGAGTGCTGGGACACCAAACTTTGGAGCGCGTCAACGACGAGTTCAGAGTGGTTTCCATCATCTACAAAATGCTTTCCTGCCATGGTGAGAATTTCGCGAGTGCTTCGTTTGTAACAACACCCTTCAACTTATTGACCATACCCCTGGAGTTACTCCGTGGGTATTAATGTCCTATTGCCTTCACGCTAGTGATAAGTCGCCAAGTACCTCCGGGCCCTGCTTGCTCGTCGATACCGACGGCAAGTCGGCCTTGTCGGAAAATTCGGAAATGCCGGAAATGCCTCGGCGCTTTTTTGCTCGCTCGGTCGGAAATGGATGTCGGACAGGCGCCCTCTGTCCACGTCGGAGATTGCCATTGCGGAGGGACTGACTTGCTATAATGGGCGAGGAGTTTTAATGACAAAGTTATAATATTAAGGAAGCGGAGTGGGAAGTTCCCTACTCTAAGTCATCAGACCATTGAAGTAACTCATTCTTCCTAGTCATTCAAAATATTCACCATGGTGTACCCGGAAGACAACCGTACTTGGAAAATCATCCATGATGCTCGCAAGGGTGGTTATGCTGTGGGAGGATTCTGCGTGTAAGACAACGCATCTCACCCACTCTCTGCATGATTTAGCAAATCACTAATTGAATCTTAATAATCTCCTGTATGAAGGTACAATACGGAAGGTGTTCTCGCTGTCATCAAGGCTGCCGAAAGGTGCCGGTCACCCGCGTTGATACAATTTTTCCCTGGACAATGCATTTCCAAGGTCCTGCGTTCATCAGGTATGCGGCGGACGTGGCTCATCAAGCCTCGGTCCCCATCTCGATTCACCTTGACCATTGCCTGAAGCCCGAAGATGCCGACTTGGCACTTGAGTGTGCATTTGACTCTATCATGGTTGATGGGTCTTTGTTCGAAGAGCAAGAGAACATTAGATATGTCAAATCGGTGGTGGACAGGGCGAAGGCGAAGGGCATCACGGTCGAGGCCGAATTGGGGCGGATGGAGGGTGGAGAGGATGGCCTTCCGACTATTGATCTTGAGAGCGTGTGGACTGATCCCGATGTCGCGGCGGACTTCGTCCGGCAGACCGGAGTGCATTTCCTCGCTCCCAGCTTTGGCAATGTCCATGGCCCATATCCCTCAGGCGGTGCCGAAAAACATTGGCAAATAGAGAGGTAAGATCTTGGATGTGATGCTGAATTCCAGAGAGATGTGTCGGTGTGTTACTAACCCAGTGGAATCTCTAGGCTAGAAAAATATATTCTGCGTTGGGCGAGAAGACGCCTCTGGTTCTCCACGGGACTCACCCTCTGGCGGATGAAATGGTAGCCAGAGCCATGGCTCGTGGCATGGTGAAAATTAATCAAAACCGCAATGTGCGCGATGGCTACCATGCCTACATACGAGAACACTGTGCAAAGACCGAGCTCACTACCTTGCAAGAACAAGGAGTTGAAGAATATTCTAAAGGGGTCGAGCGGCTCATGGTTGAGGTGCTACAGTCAGCTGGAAAGGCTTGAGGTTAGGTAGAAAATTGTCCCACAGTGCTGTACAAAAGTGGTTCTTGTTCTTGCCACTAGTAAATGTCGACTCGACCTCCACGAGTTGGGCCTAGTTTAGATCATTAAATCCGACTGTTTCTAAGGACAGTCACGTGTATTTTAGCGATTCAAGTTGAGGACTGGAGACACCGAAAATCCCCATTTCAACGTCATTGGAATTTCCGACACAGCCAGGAACAGAAGTTCTAGATTTCCTGACTGCGCCCAGTCACAGCGAATCGAATGCGGATCGGAAATTTGATCCAATTCTCGATCTGCCGTTTCATGCATGAACGCCCCCTCCTTCACCCACCACAGTATAATGTCCGCGTCCGATTTACCGACCAGAAAAAGATATGTGACGAGGTTCGTCCCTTGCCCGCTCCACCTTCCCCTCTCATTCATAGGCTTAGTTTCTGTGTTGACCGAGCATGTTAGGGCATGTGACGCTTGCAAGAAACGCAAGTCTAAATGCGATGGCTTTGAGCCCTGCTCTCGTTGTTTAAATTCCGACATCGGTGAGTTTCGGAACACTCAGTGAACCAAGAGCTTCGCCCTAACCGCCGGCTTCAGTGTGCGCCTACAACTCCTCATACAACCGAGGCCCACGGCGGAGTGCAGGAGTGTGTTTTGTACCTTTACCTTCGCCAGGCCTATCTTAGCTAAGCTACGCAGGTAACTTCTCGCAACGCCCCTCGAACACGCTCTCGCGAGGCCGGTTGTCAAGATGATATCCCTTCGCCTAAGGACGCCACGGTAACAGATCACGGGAGGCCTACCTTACCGGACACTGAAGCCGTGGAGGAAAGAATAGATGATGATTCAGGTACGTCGTAACAGTAGGGCTGTTTCCCCTTTTTCTTGTTCTAGTACTGCTATATATAGTTTACCATGTGCTGATACCAAGTAATCAAGGCGATCCAAGCGTGCATGGCTTCTTACGTCGAGTTTCGAGTCATCTTGCGAGGGTTGGCCAGGGCCTCCCACGGAACCTGTTTAATAGAGAACAGGACGCCCTCAAGGCAGGCGAGCAAATAACAACCTTTGTCCTTCCTGAAAATCTACTGCACAGAGCTATATCAATTGCTTCTTTGAACATGCTAATGTCACCTATCGCTATGTTCCTCGTACCGATATCATTGAGCTATTTGACTTGGTTTACGCCGATGGAGATACAATGCCGGAGGATCCGACGAAAATGGCCATGCTTCTCCTCGTCATGGGATTAGGGTATGACTATTTTCTTTTCCCCTCGGCACTCTTGTGCCAAATAAATGGAACGATGTTTATTGACGCCTCCCTCATAGTTGTATATGGATGGCGTCATGGAAGAATGAGCCACTCACACCTTGGAGGACTAAAGCGTATGGTTCTACCAAATACCTTCATGGAATGCGGAACGGCACGTTTCTTACTATATAGTAGGCTGAAATACCTTAAAGCGGCAGAAGCCAGACTTGAGTTGACTCAAGGATCATTTCCACCCAGCTTATCGCTTGTCCAGGCACAAGTACTGAAGGTGATTAATATCCTCTCGTCGATGCAGCCACTTCCATGCCTCTCTAACCCGACCAGTGCCAATTGGAACTGGGCTCAAGTCGTTTTAATAGTGCGTGGTTGACCCTTGGATATGCGGTGCGCTTAGGACAAATGGTAGATATTCAGCGGGAGCAGGCATCATGTGATCGAATCGAAGCGCACTATCGGCGATGCGTGTTCTGGGCCATGTTCATGATTGATCGGTACATCTCAGTGTCTCTTGGAAGACCCATGGCCATCAATGAGAGAGATTCGAATATCATACTTTCAGCGGAGCTCGACTCTGATGTGGCCTCACAGATCGGCCAGCACGAGAAGAAGCTGCTCGTAGGGGTTGTGGCGCACACCCGGTATGTTTACGCACAACTCTTTTGATTAGACAGTGATTCCTAACTCTTTCAAGCCTCACGAGAATAATTGGACACGCGATAGCTCGGCTTTACCCTGGCGCTAGAAATGGTAAAGTGTCAGCGGGGCATACCTTTACCGATATTGTTGCGGAGTTAGAAGCAGAGATTCAGGACTGGCTAAGAGACACGCCAGACTTTTTCATCCAACATCGCGAACCAAGGTATCATCCTCGACTGACTTTTTGACGTTCCCTGGATCTTTAAACGTCAACAGCGCACTGTTCAGGCATCATTCTTCTTTGCGAACATGCTCATCTACCGCGGTTACTTGCTTCAAGATTTTCTAAATCAGATGCCCAGCACCCCAAGATCCGTCCCACCTTCTGACCGTGTAAGGGCATGCGTAGACAACGCATTGTCCATGGTTATTTTAGCCGCTGAGTGGGGCGGCGATGAATGTAGATACAACGCGACATTTTGGGCAAGTTACCTCGAGCCACAACTTTCCGTCCTGAGTGCTGATAATAGACGTCGCCGATCATAGGCTACTGCGCATTTCTTATTCTGCGCGATTTCAGTTCTCCTTGTTTACTTAACTCTATATCAGGAATCAGATGACCGTGCTAGCATCGAGGCTGCGGTGGAAGAGGCGATGAAAGTCCACCGCAGACTCGACTACAATGTCAATATTAACGCTCAGAGGTTACTTGAGGTAGTCTAAGGCTCCAACCCGCCGGTGAAAATCATAGCTAACCAGCTGCCTATAGGAGTCTCAAACGAGGGCCCAGATCGTTCGAAATATGACATCCCCCTGTTCAGATCGCCGTGCTAGTGGCACCCTTCAAAGGACAGACAGTGATCTCCAACAATCCTTTCTGGACCTATCAAGACCCACGGCTAGCGGACATATAATAGGCAACCTTCATTCCCGGACCTCGGAAGCATGGTTCGATACGAATCAGCTGCCTAGCGGACACAATGGCGTAGATTTGTTCCCAAATATGGTACGATAGTGGCATCCGTATTGTACCAGCACATGCTAACTTGAATAAGGAGCATACGATGGAGACTTTTGGAAATGTGACAGATCTTGATATGATTATGGATATTGGGTTTGATAACGCTATATTTACGGGGAAATATACGCTAGAAGAGAGTCAGGGGTTTTAGTACGAGGGAGGCAGAGTGAAAACATCTAATACAAACTCTTTTGTTACACATCCAACAGCGTATAAATGTCAATATCATGGATTCTAAGATCGATATGCTAATTTTATACCGGCGGTCTATTTAGCTATTCTGATTCCGCTAATAGTATTCCCTCGTGGCCACAGTTGTTATAGTATTAGGCTTCTTCAGATCCTGGTTATGGTACCACTCGACAACTACGCTTTCCAAACATTTCCATGACGCCGTCTGTTGAAATTCTACGGAGCCCTAAATATATAGTGTGTAGGCTTATTGTTTCAACATGAACTGACGAGGTAATTATGGACTAATTATTGGTCTTGCCCACTCATGGGGACGTGGCTTCAAGTTATAGACCGCTGGCTTTCGAGGCATAGTTAGGCGAAGAAGACAAGATAGCAAAGCGTCCTAACGAGGAGGTATAGAGCCAAGTAACTTAATTGATAATATTTTGGCATCGATTAATACGTGATCTGAACCTAGTATCCTTCAGTCCTAAATTGCCTTGTTAGCCAGTCGAGGAGGTGATGCCACCATCGACCACGATCTTTGTCCCGTGATATACCGGCTCTGTTGTGAGGCCAAGAAAACAGCAGTCATGGCAACATCAAAGCTGTCGCCCATCTTGCCCATCGGTACCGCCTTGTTACGCTTTGCAATGAAGCCACTAAGGTCACCACCGGCGTACTTGTCTGCCAGCATGCCGACGAGAGGTGTGTGCATCAAACCCGGTACAACGACATTCAGTCGTATATTCTTTGGGGCGTAAATGACAGCCGTAGCTTTTGTGAACTGGATTACAGCGGCTTTGGTCGCGGCATATGCGACCTGCGGCTTTCCGATATAGCGAAGTCCAGCAATGGATGCAATATTAACCACAACCCCATGGCCCTGCTCTTCCATAAGAGGCAAAATAAAGTGGCAGCAAAGATAAACAGATTTGAGATTTACGCTACTTTGCGCATCCCAGACCGCCTCTACCATTTCAGCAGGGCCACCGGGTTCAGAACGACCGACGTTGCTAGATCACAACTTAGCTTATGAGTTGATAGGAGACTTAGCATCACACTTACTTGACTAAGATATCAATGCGACCGTACTTGGCAATGCAAGCATCTACGGCAGCTTTGACGCTTCCGCTGTTGGTAACGTCTGCAGCAACAACGGTGATGTCACCACCCTCTGCAGCAATACGTTTCTGAGTATGTTGTGCAGACTCTAGGTACAAATCACAACCAAAAATCTTCGCTCCCTGTTGAGAGAGGATTCTTGCCGTAGCTGCGCCATTCCCCCACATATTCTGGTCACCAGTCTGGCCAATACCAGTTACTACATCCAGATTGTATGAGTTTCCGGACACTTATTGAAGGTATAAAGCCGAACGGAACTTACAAAAACAACCTTGTCTTTTAAGTCGGGGTAAGAGGCTATAGGTGGCTGCCCTTCAATGGGGCTAGTACCATTGGCGCTGCCGTTACGCACGCCATTGTGGGCCGGCGAGTCTGAGATTGCAGTCATCGTGTAAGACTTTTGGAGACGGTGGAAGCTGAAAGGCTAGTGATAAGTGCTCTGTAGTTCTTAAACCGCCGCAATAGCTATGTAGGAATGAAGTGTTCCTGGGTAGATATGCAGGTGCAGAAAACCAACGCCTGGGAGCATATTTATGAGGCGACGGAGAAATAGTAGACGAAATGCCATGTTTCGCGCCCGCTATCTTAGACACCTAGTTGCGACCACTGTATATGCCTTCTCCGAGCACGAGCGGAGAGTTAGTGTCGGAAAAGACATGGTCGGAAAATGCTGTCGACAACGATAGATCGGAAATTCGGTCGGAATCCTGTGCCGTATCGGGAATTTAGACTCAGACCACTCCTGCGTCTTTCACAGCGCACCTTGCCCATTGTGGTGGTTGGAGCGGAGAGAACCCCACCTAGAAATGTGTTCGCGCTAGGAAGAGGAGGGTCGTCGTCAATCTTCGGTGAAAACATATTGTTATTGCCACATTTTCTTCATTTACACTCTGTCCTACAGCGTGGTCACACCCCGCGGGGATTCACAAGTTCCCCATGGGGAAGAAACTAACAACGATGACCAAGAAGCCCGGATCAGGCCCAGCTTCTCTCAAGTTATACCAGCTCCCGGTATCATCTTGTCGCATATAAAAATATATAAACTCGACGTTAGTGTCCTGTTCATCATCCCACCTGCCCTGCGATATGCGCGCTTCGATCTCAGTTGATCCACCTATCTAGAAATCAAATCTTGAAGTTAAGACGAGTACTATCAACAATGGCTCTTCATAGGCGTGAGGTTTCCCCACGCGTCAGTGGTGGTTCAGCCCGTCCTTCTGATAAGGAGAGAGCCGCCTCCCATACCGAAATCACCGACGACCTCACAGCCGAGGATCGCACCTTCCTCGACAATTTCACCGAGGAGCAGAGGAAGAAGGTCCTCTGGAAGGTATGTAGGAGTGGAAATATATGTAAATACGGCGCTAACTTTCTTATCGTGTAGCTTGATATACGCCTTATTCCAATGCTCGCGACCCTCTACCTGATTGCTTTTCTCGACCGTGCTAACATTGGTAAAATGTCATTCTAATCTTTAAGCGTTCAGTTTTAAGTCATAGCTAACCTAATTGATCTTGTTTAGGAAATGCTAAGATTGAGGGCATGGCGGAAGATCTCAACCTGACAGGCAAGGAATACAACATTGCGCTTTCTATCTTCTTCGTTCCCTATATCCTTTTCGGTATCGTATAATCTATTAGCTGGAAGTCCTATAATCGACCCCTCAGGACTAACTTAATATGATAGAGGTGCCCAGCAACATGCTCCTGTTAAAGTTTCAGAGACCCTCGACATATCTTGGCATCCTCGTCACTACCTGGGGGTTGTTATCACCCTGACTGGCCTTGTTCAAAATTTAGGAGGATTGATTGCATGCCGCGTATTCCTTGGCATCTTTGAGTAGGCCTATCTTTACATCCGGTCGTTACTGCCGACTATTGGGCATAACTAGGAGCCTAACAGATATCCACAGGTCGGGGTTCTTCCCCGGTGCCGTATTTACCATCTCGAGATGGTACCTTCCCCACGAAGCACAGGTCCGAATCGCCTTATTCTACTCAGCCAGCGCTATGGCGGGCGCATTCTCCGGCCTCCTAGCCTTTGCCATCGCCAAATTAGATGGAGTCGCCGGAATCGCTGGTTGGCGATGGATCTTCATTCTCGAGGGCATCGTGTCCGTGGTAGGCGGCCTAACCACATTTTTCCTCCTCGTTGACACGCCCGCACTTTCTAGTCGGTGGCTCTCAGAGGACGAACGAAAATACCTCGAGATTCGCCAGCTCGCTGTTCAAGGAAACACCATGCGCGTCAGAGAAGCGGAGAAATCTCGAAAGTGGCAGATATTGCGCTCCGTATTTCTCGACTGGCAACTTTACCTCCAGGCGCTCGTATATTGGTCAAACACTGTGCCCAATTACGGTATGAAATTCACGATGCCTCAAATTATCAAGAACATGGGTTATAGCAACAGCGACGCCCAACTACTTACCATTCCACCATATGTTCTCGGCGCAATTTCCGCTTACGTATCCGCCATTTTTCTGACAAGTTCAAGTGGAGGATGCCATTTATAGTAGGTGCCCAGCTACTTGTCGTCATCTCCTTTGCAATCCTATTTGCGAAGGCGGACAAGATCAAGGATAACATTGCTCTCTGCTACTTTGCCATCTTCCTCGCCAGTGTTGGCTTCTACCCCATTAATCCGGGTGGAAACGCATGGACAGTCAATAACCTAGCAGGTCCAACTAAGCGAGCTCAAGGAATAGCCTACATGATCTGTATGGGAAGCGTCGGTGGGATTATTGGCAGCTACATATACATTGAGGATGAAAAGCCCAAGTACCCCACGGGATTTGGCGCGTCTTTTGCATTCGCGGGACTTGGCGTAGTGGCCTGCCTTGTCCTTGAATTTCTGTTCTGGAGAATCAACAAGGCGAGAGACCAGCTTTCAGAAGAACAAGTTAGGGCTAAATATAGCCAGGAGGAGCTGGAGAAACTAGGTGATAGGTCACCACTTTTCCGCTATACGCTGTAAAGATGTTTTATCACCATCGAGGGCATGATCTAAGGGTTGGAATGTTAGATATTAGATATATGTAGACTCTATCTAGCAATCTAAATCTAATTCTATCCGCTTTACTTCTACAAGGGTGTGATGCTGATCTCTTATCTGATATCAAGATCATTTCTAGTGTAGAGGAGGACTTAGCACTGACATTAACTAATACTAAAACATGAGAGTGACTTCTATCAGGGTTACACTTTTATTAATCTACCACTCGCTTTGTGCTCGCCTATGAATATCTTGAGTCTTACCATCCGCCCCTAACCTAGACGATAAATATAGTCGATATACTATGTAAAGTAACATTGAAGGGCTCCTCTAGTTAGTGAACTTGTAAATTCTTACTTTTTTACTTCTTACTATATCACTTCAATTATAATGCTAGTTGCAAGGCAAACTAGGAGTGTCCAGCTGTGAAGAGAGGTTTAGAACTAGAAGTCCAAATAAAAGAAGCTATTCCTATCTTGTCTTAACTAAATGAGAAGGAATAAAAGAAGAAAATAGTAAGAATTCAATTTAACCCCTTTATCGGGTGACGCCGATATACATCTTCGTTTGCCATCATGTCCAAGGCTCAGGCCACTACATCTATGGTCCAAAACCTTGGCCTCTTACCTATATCAGTTCTGGCCGGTGGTAATTGTCTTGAGGCCCCGCCGAGAGAACTATTTAAGAGGCGGAGGGGTTGCCGTTAAAGGCGAGGTAGTTGACAGTACCGCTAGGAATGCTGGTGAGGACGTTCTTATTAGAGGTGCTAGCGATGTAAGAGCAGAGCTCAGCAGGAGTCTTCTTGCCGAGGAAGGCAAGTAGGTAGGCACCGAGACCAGCGATATGGGGAGAAGCCATGGAAGTGCCGGAAATAGTGTTCTGAAATAGTAGGTGGTTAGTATCGGAATTCTGAAGGAAAAGGGAGGTGCATGGCTTACGGTAGCGCTAGTGCCGCCAATCCAAGTGGAGAGAATGGAAGTACCAGGCGCGAAGATGTCGACGACAGAACCGTAGTTAGAAAAGCTAGAGCGTACATCGCCAGATGTGGTAGCGCCCACAGTGCAGACAGTGGGCTCGGAAGCAGGGGAGTAGTTGGCGGCGTTCGCGTTGTCATTACCGGCAGCGACGGCGAGGAACACGCCAGCGTTGACAAGAGCAGCCGCAGCACTGTTAACAGCAGTAGATTTGCTGCCGCCGAGGGACATGTTGGCAACAGCACCACTAGGGCATGAGCGTGTCTTGGAATCGGTAGCGACAAAGTTGATTCCGGCAATGACGCCCGAGTTAGTGCCCGAGCCGTTAGCGTCAAGGACCTTGACGGCGTAGAGCTTAGTCTTCTTGGCGACACCATACGTAGCACCGCCGATAGTGCCGGCTACATGGGTGCCATGTCCGTTCCCATCGGTATTGCTGCTGTCAGCGTAGTTGGCGAGGAACGTGGCACGACCCTCAAATTGCTATGTCCCATTTGTTAGCCGCGGTCCTCGCGCTATCGTTGCTGTAGGCCACTCTGAAAGGAGAGAACACACCGAGTGAGACGTGTAGATACCAGTATCGATGACATAAGCGCATGTACCCTCACCAGCGGAGCTGTCGTAAGTGTAGGTCGTCTTGCCGGCAGTCTTCTGGGAGAGACGGGCCAGACCCCAAGGAGCGCTAGTCTGGGAGGTGTAGGCGTTGATGGTCACAATCGCATCTTGCTCAATGTAGTCAACCTATATGTAGATGGAAGTTAGCCCATGACCCAATCCACAGAATATGGTATACCGCGCGCATGAAAGCCTACCGTCGGATCATCCTGAAGGGTGGCAAGGGTCTCGTCGTCGAGCTCAGCGGCGAAGCCCTTGAAGCCTTCGGCGTTATAGACATGCTCAGGGTCGACGGTGAGAGCGCCAAGGCTGCTCTGAATGGTAAACTCCCCATCATCCTCTTTCAAGACGACAATGTACTTGTTAGGGATTGCCTCGCCGTCACGGGGACGGAGGACAGGCGCAGGCTGCTCCCTTCGGCGGAGGGTGGAGGGCCTTGCAAACGCGAGGGGAAGTGCAACGAGGAAGAGAGAGAGCTTCATCTTGGATAAATCGTGAATTTTTCAAATAACGGACTCAAGAGTTTTAGATCAAAGTAGGAGCTAGGACCAGTTGGCTTCGAACTACAGTTGAGGCAGAGAGGCTTGATCTAAAAGGTAAGTACGGATTATAAGGGAGAACTACTCATTATTTATACCTCAAATCCTATCATGATTTACGTCGTTATCACCTTTGTCAGAGGAGGGGATGGCGACTTATCGGCGTGGACTTCCCCTCAGGGAAGTTGGGTACGGCCTTATGGTGACCCTTCGGTGAGCGCTTATTTTGCCGCGCGCCCGGAGCAAACGAGCCATCTAGCTGACGTTGTATGTCCATGAGTCTTCCCGGTCCACTAGGGAAGGTCGAGAGAGAACTTCCAGATCAGGCGTGCCCCGAATCCCGTGCATAGCGAACTGGATTGCGAATCAGGCTCACGATGCGTTGGATGAGATGAGGCTAGTGACTTCCCAGGTGCTGTGTCTGAGGGGCAAGGAGGAAGACAACTTCGCCGACGATCAGTGTCACATCGAGATTCCCGCTTTCGTTAGGAGGTATTGGCGCGACCACGTACTACCATTTTTGCACCATGCACCGAAGATCACTGGCGGAAGCAACCCAACTTCTACGCTGTGATCGCGCCAGCCACAGATGGCTATGGGTGAGGTTGTGAGAGATGAGGGAGTGGGAAGAGGGGAGAGGATCCGTGACGACCAAAAAGAACCACCGCCGAGCAAAAGGACAAACCAGCAGACCACCATCCGCAGCATGGCGGGGTGATGGCACGCTACTCTGCTTTGGCACGAGTTGGTATTGACTTTCTTGACCAAGTGCACGCGCACTGAATGTGTTATCTACAAAGGTTCTGTCCTGTCCTATCTCGTCATGCCATCTCGAAAAAGAAGGTATAAATGGCAGCACTTGAATCTTGGAGAAAGTTCCCATGCCCTGCGTGATCCGCCTTCCGTTTTTGGACTCAAAGCCAGGCGCAACGCAGACATGTGTAAGAAACCCTGGTCACGGCCAAACTCTGACTGGTGCAACCAAGTTTTCTGCATGCCTCATTCCGGCAGTGCATCCCGACGCCCCCGCTCGGCCCCGCCAATTTTGTGTGGATGGGAAAGGCCCGGTAAAGTGGGGGTCGAGATTTGTGAGAGGTGTGGCTTGAAGTAGCTTGGCGGCCAAGATGGCACGTGAACTACAAGACACTACTTCCGCTGTGGCGTCAAGAACTTTTGACGTCTCACTGTTGAGAGATGTGCCCTTTCCCCCACCTTATGGCCACCTCAACTCGCGACGATGCACCTGAGTCTAAGATGAGATATATGACACGGACATAGATTTATAACCCTTTCTTAGACTTTGCTACTTGGTTCCCACTCTAGGATCTTCAGTAACTATGCGAAGCGTAGAAGGCCTCCCCTGCATTGATACTCCTCAAATCAAGCTCTTAGGCCACACGCCCATCCATCAGGCCGAGATTGACAGTGCCAGAAACCAGACAATCTATCGCATGACAAACTATAAAAACCGAGGCACGATATAGCCAATATACAGCACACCTTCCAGGTGTCTCGTTGAAGTAGAACGATTATTATTAACTATATATAAGGATATCGTGTGAGGGAGATCTAGTGAAGAGCTATCTCTAGAGGCTAGAAAATAACAAGTAAGTGAGAGAATTGAAATCAACAGTAGTTATATAGCTGGGATGCACCTATCTTCATACTCTCTGATGAGATTACGTCGATCTACGTAGAGTGCTGTTTCTTTTAAAAATAAAAGGAATAGAGGGACAAGTATTAAAGATCATCTAGATCAAACAAGATAGTGCTAGGCTATAATTCTTAGTCTAGATAGTTTTTAGGGGGCATGTTTCTTTACTTTGCGGAGTAGTAACCTATTTATCATGTTTTATTCCCTCTGCCTAATGGGGCGCCTGGTTAACACACCGAGGCCCCCTCTCAGTTTCGCATAGCACCCTATGAGACTCTAATTAGCAAGTTTGAACTGTTTAAAGAGGAAAATATTCTATAAGCATAACCTACTATATCTAACGCTATATGTTTAAAAGGTGGGCAGGATATGCGAACTTGAAGACTTAAGTGGGATCTATAGTTCGATAATAATAGATGCTGAGCTCACTTACCTCTATTATAGATCGGAATCAAGACCAACTTCTAGTGGCGTTTTAAATCTGTCTATCTTAATCAGGGTCGGGTTTTAGAATATATATTATAGAGGTCGTGAAGCGACTTAAAACCCGCACTATTAAATGTAATTATCAGGCCTTTTCAGACGGATAACGAGTAGCTTATGAGATTATACCGTAATATCTTCTTCGGTAACCTAGATCGACAGTTCCTCTTCGAGAGAACTCGTAGTAGGAAGTGTTAGAGATTTAAACCCAGATACCACGTACCCCTTATATTGAAGATATGTAGTCATGTGTGGGTTCCAGCGGGTGGCGGTAGATTACATCAGGACTAGGCTCCATGGCCCCTTTCAGATTTCTGTGAACAAGGCCAAGTCTTGGAGAAATAATAGGGATCGCACATTCATGTTTGTCCCGGGCACTGAGCTCCGCCATTTTAGAGAACGTGTACGGTGTCGTCGCATGAGGAGTTCACCTCTCGCTCACCAAGATCAGACGCCATGAAATGAAGAGGTTTATTGACGTCCCCAACAATATCGTTAGGCTCTATTTGAACCAGCATCTCACGATCTGCATTCTGCTTCATTTTGGGATATGCGCATATAGGAATGCGTCCTAAATTAGCAAAAGCCCAAGTTTCCAGGCCATAGATTCATGGACAAGATTTCATTGTTGTCATGATAGACCTACTGACGGATGTTTAGTAGTGGGAGCTGTCGGCCATTCGCGTGAGATGGGAAGAACCCACGCGTTAGCTTGAATCGCCAGCAAAGCTGATCAGCATTCGACTCCTATGTCCTCACCCTTTGCTATGGGGAAAGCCGCAGCATATCCCAAAAATAACAAGTTTAGGATTTCATCCGACATTAGACCTATTTCCGTACTGGGCAACTCACTTACCTCTTGAGTCACTGTCTCATCATCCGCGACGAAATTTGATAAAAGTCTACCCCCGAGCAAAGAACAGCAGGACCGGGAGAAGCTAGCTACCATACGCTTAGGTTTTTGAGGGTGTGTAACTTGGGCATGACAGGGCAAGAGTTGGTCCCTTTGATGAGCATTGAATAAGGGAGAGATCGGAGCTGGTTGTGCTGCGTCTGGGACATCAGTGTAATCCGACTCGGCATATTTGGTTCCCTCTTAGCAGACAGCGGCTTACGCTACTCCTACTTCGACGATGACGCAAGTGTATAAATTCCTTACAACCTTAATGATCCGCGCGCAATCTAGAATTGCATGGTTGACTTCGTTTTATACATCGACTATTTAGAGAACGCGGCCCAATAACTCACACAACTTGTAACAGCGAGTGGTCAAGAGGAGCCGCGGTCTGATAAACTAATATCAGGAACCATAGAACAGGGAATACAAGTCGAGAGTACGAGGTAAGAGACCAAGCAAGCCACCAAAAGCAGAGCGTCGCTGTTCTGTAATATAGTAGCTATCAATTTAGAAGGAGGACGTAACTCGGGGCACTACACTTTGAAGTAAGAGCTTCTGAGAACAACATGGTCGTATTATATTATTCCGTGTGTTTACTTACGACGCTGCTATCTCGAGACTAGAACATGAACGCAGCAGTGGCGTATGTAAGACGCACTAGATGGGACATGAGGTGATGCGGTGTAAGCTGCGCAGCCTAAACCAGGCGGTCATCATTTATTCATGTTAAAGGACCCTTTATACGTGTTATACATACGGCGTAGCATTTACTTCGAGGATATGTAGGTTATGTGAAGATTCTGATGGAAAGTATCACGGTCTAGCCTGTAAGCAAGCGGTTGTCTTGCCAAGCGGCTACGTCAGCTCCCGTCAAGCTCGCTACTTCTCGATGGTGACACGACCTGACCGCTGGCTCACACGTGTGGTAGTGACGGACCAGTCCCGGGGTTAGAGGCGTCGTGGCTAGGCGAGCTGCGCCGTTGATCCCCCTGGATAGTACAGTATAGCATGACTCTTAGCTTGATTGGCGTATGCGGTGAAAGGATCAGCAAAGCAAACCAGCCTCGTCTAAAACATATACGTCAGACGGAGCGATATTGACCCTCGTTATATTAGGACAGGGCGCTCAAGTGAAGGAGGGCTAAGTGCCGCCGAGCGCCGCGACTATAAAAATGAATTACCCCGTCATTAACTCTCTCCACGACAACTTTTAAGTAGGGTAAACCTATACACCCAGGATTCTCAGAAACGTTCTCTTATAACAGCACTTGAGGTTAATTGAAGCCAATATCCTGCCCCTCCAACGTATCTATACTAATCTAACTCGTATCAGAAAGCGGCTCACTATGTATTTCCCTGCAATTTCATTTTTAATTGTTTTCGCCTTCGGGGCTACTCAACCCAGCCTCAGAGAATTCGGCAAACTTCTTGCCCCAGTTACAGCCAGAGGTGTCCATCGAGAGACGCCTGCAAACCCTCTCCTCATGAAGCGCGATATAGGAGTCTAGCATTTGGAAATGGGAAACTGAAAATTCGTGGCGTCCGCGCTAATGCTTCTATATAGTTGTGAACAATGTCTGACAGGTTTATATCCTCAAGTGCTATAAGTATCCTCGACTCTTTCTTATGTTAATGAGTGAGGTAGCTAATTATTAAACTGCTTATCGTAATCTATCAATGTGAACCGATATTTGACGTCGTTCTTATGCACACGTTCCACTAAATGCAAAAGTTAGTTTCACCCTCTAGAACCGAGGAGCACTGCCACTTACAAGCCTTGCCACAGCCCTCTTCACTGACGGGAATCGTCTCGACCCAGCTTTTGATTCCCTTTTCTACTGCCAGCCTTAGCATATCTAATGTCTCCTCCCTACTACCCAGGTGGCTACTTCCAATGAAGCAGCCATTTCCGAGCAAGCTCTGGGGCTTCACCTTCCAACCTTCCCCTTCCGGAAGCCCAACAGCAACGAATTTGCCGTGCACGCGGAGAAGGGAGAGATATGGACTGAGATCGAAGCCTTCGTCGCCGCTGGCGGTAGAGAGAATCACATCGAAGGTCATCTGGTGGGGCTTGTTCCAATCGTCAACGCGGGTTTCAAGGAAGCCATCAGCGCCCATGGCAAGCGCGTCTGCCTTCTTGCCGTCCGTGCGGGAGATAGCCCAGGTCTCAGCGCCGAGTGCCTTGCTAAAGAGAATACCGAAATGACCAATCCCGCCACTAGACACAATAAATAGCTTATTAGCTTGTGGGCAAGGTTGAATGGTGGAAGGGCCCGACACTTACATTCCTACAATGCCTACCTTCCTTCCAGGGCCGACACCATTGCGAACGAGAGGAGAGTACGCCGTTAGACCAGCACAGAGCATGGGCGCCGCGAGTTCTGTGTCGAGGCCATCTGGAATTGAAAGGTAAAATGCTCGTGTGCGCGAATATGAGAGGAGTAGCCGCCCTGGGAGAGGGTGCCATCGGGGTACGTCGCGCCATATGTGTCGAGCTGGTGCTTGCAGTAGGTTTCATTACCCTCCTTGCAAATAGCGCAGTCGAGGCAGGCATAGATCTGAGCGCCAACCCCAACACGGTCTCCGACCTTGACCGTGGTGACTTTCGGCCCGACGCGAACAGCCTCGCCGATTATTTCTAGTTTGGCATCCCCGTTAGCAGACAACGCGATAATTTTTATATTCCCGCAATCTTACCATGGCCAGGTACGATAGGCCAATTCTTATTACCCCATCCTCCAGTAACCGTATGAACATCTGAGCCGCACACTCCGCAGGCGGTGATTTTGACGTCGATATCATAGTCGCTAAAGGGCTTCGGTTTGAACTAGATTCAATGTCAGAACGACACGGCCACAATATACTTTCCCGGGGACTCGGATAAATACTTGCCTCAAATCTCTTAGGTTGATTCCACTTATCAGCCGAATGGACAGCGAAGCCTTCAAAGGTGTCCGGATACATCGTGTAAATAAAGGTCTGAGTACGCTCGACTTTGGGAAACCAAGACTACCGGGATGCTTTGGTTAAAGCTCGACCTTATACGACCGCGGGTTTCTACTCGAGGAGGGGCAGCAGCGGCCGACTAATAGTAACAAGAAATTTCCCCGAAACATCTAAAGCTCTGTTCAAGCTCCCCTCATGAGGGGCAACGTGGATAGACCTAGCGGGCCGCCTACCCCCGTGGTGAGACGCTAGGCTTTGCTCGCATTTCGTAAATGAAAGCAGGCAGGTGATGCGGTATGAAGAGGTCAAGTAATAGATCCGTACACATTACAGCCATGGTTAATAGGGCTCACTTCATGGACTAGAGGTACGCTAGGTCGCTAGGTCTGTTTCGCAAACTAGCTATACAGGGAAACTCTAAGAAAAGGGGAAAAACTCAGCATGATCGCTTTCCCCTCAATCATTAGCAAGCGAGTTAGTTATCATTACGGATTATAGAACTCATAATCTAGTATGCTCCGGTAGGACTACTCCACCCCCTCCTCCCCATGCCATGTCCCCCAATTCCGCTTATGCCGCTAATAGCTACTGAGTGCCGGTCAGTCGCACTAGAGCTTGCTAACGAAATATTGAAATCGGATGTTAGTATAGTGCCGACTATCCCCGTAAGCCCTTAGTTTGTCCTTTCCACCACTGCAGCCACTTCCCCGTCGGCAGTTCCACCCCATACATAAGGAAGAATATCTAAAGCATGATAGGGACTCGCTTCAACTTGCATTAATTTGTTTCTGCTTTGCGACGAAGACTTGCAGCAGTGCTAATGAAGGTAGTAGAGGTTTACCTGATGTCGGGTGTGTTTGTTCCTGGAAAAATGGGGAACAAACCCGAATTCATCGGCCATTTTCGGTGATAAATCACGAGCAGTGACCATAGCACGGTTAACAAGCCCCGGTCGCGATATTGCTGTGAGAAGTGCTTATCTACCTAAGTTTTCCTTTCATCCCTCCCTCTTTTTACGATGTACAATGTCTACATGTAGATGATGTATTCGCCGGGGCGGGAGCAATAGCCTCGCGGTGTAGTATTAAGCTCTCTACCTACGTGGGTCACTATTTCATCGGACCCTTAATCTTATCATTTGTTTCCATCGCTAAGGTCTGCGAGATTAGATCAGTCACAGTATCTTGGAATGTGTGAAGCTCAAGACCGAGTTCCTCGGCTACTGTCTCCCCATCAAGACCATACGACTCATCAATCACCTGGCTATCAGCCTCCACTTTTCCCTTTAAGCTTTCGAAACGGTCTAACATAATTTGTGCGGCTTTTGCGTATGAGAACCTCTCAGGTGATGCAGGGACATACCTCCTTCCACCAGCCTCAGGCCTGATCAAAGCTTCAACGTGGGCCTTCGCCAAATCTCTAACGTCAATCCAAAACGGAACACGAGAGACCGGCAGGGGCTTGTTTCCCTTGGCGATGCTCCAAAGAGTAGCACTGGACTCGTTCAGCTCATCAACGCTGTTTATTGGGTGCACAATGGGACCGAAAGTCATAGGTGGACAAAGTGTGACAAGGTCAAAAAAGGCTTTTTTCCTTAACAAAGGTCCAAGCTTCGAGCTCAGCAAACTTCTTCGAACCTCGATATGCGATAAAGGCAGGGGCGGAGTTGTCAATAGACTCCTCATAGGTTATAGGATTCCAGTCATCGCCGGTGTAAGTGAAAAAGGGTGGCGCGTTGCGGCTAGCATTTAGCACGGATGCAAACGAAGATGTGATGACGATGCGCCTGATATCCGGATGAGCTGCGGCGGCCTCAAGAAGCGCTCGCACACCACGAATGGCCGGGAGAACCAGTTCTTTTTCGTTATCAGTAGCAGCATAGTTTAGCGGCTATACGACACGGGGGATGTTAATACATTGGCGCCCTCTTAAAACCCAAATGGGAAGCTGGCAACTCGCAACGGGCACGTACGCTCGCAGTATGTATTATAGCCCCAACACCCTCGACTGCCTTCGTGAAATCCGCAGACCTCTCAAAGTCGGCGATTTGTACAAATTCGAGTTGACTTTTATACTTGGGCCTTGTATCGATCATAGCCTCACCTTTGGCTAGCGACCGCGTGGTACCTCTGACTTTCATCCCGCGGGAGAGGAGATTGTCGACAATATGGGCGCCGATAAAACCGGTAGCACCGGTAACAAGGATAGGTTTGCTATTAAGATTTAGTATTCGTCTCTATATGGAACCCCTTATACAGGTTATATTAGGCAGACCAAGTGCTTGGTGAATGAATGTTACATACGACGCGGTCATCATATAATTTCGATTCCGAGAAAAAGGACAAGTGAATAAAGGAAGAATTCCTTTTGAATTGTAAAGCTGTGGTCTCACTGGTGCCGTAGTCTCAGTTTATTCGAAGAAAGAACTGGGCTGATTCTATAGATGCTGCAGGTGCTGCGTGATATCATATTCTAGTAGCTGAAGGCTCGCTTTAGATGTGGCGCAAATATAACAATTGATCAAAATGAACTGTCGAACTTATAGTGGGCAAGACGGCATGACTCCTGCGCAGGAATACGGGACAGGTCCATTCGGAGGTTAGTGGCTAACTACGGTGGGCCCGAGTTGCATCTCGCACTTGAGTTGGAGAGACTACTCCACACCATGGACCAAGTTCAAGGATTTCTCCTCTCGGTCAGCCGAGAACCCACACCGTGCCCGACAGGTTTCTCTTTCGCGGATGGTAGGCACGCGGGTGCCCTTGCCGTATACCCCGCAACCCCTGCTAGTTCTGAGACCTTGCATGACATGGAGTGTGCTCACGCTTCCAGATCCCGGTAGGCGTGATCCTTCGGTGCGAGGATTTGTCGCTGTTGACCATGAACTAGTAATCATACAAAAACTAGTTTCTTGACGTCGTTTTGCTCCATACTGGCTAGATCTTGAGGGGTCGCCGGCGAAGTGTACACGCGGGGTAGCGCTATCCACTTTCACGCGTTCTTAATTTCCATCCCCGTGGTCATGGTGCTCTGCACATTCATCCCTCACCTCATCCTCCCACACCCACCATAATTGTTCATCCCCCACCCCGGCCTTTAGATTACGCCCCCGCAAATGAACCCCGTGGGGACTCATTCCCCATTCGCCAGAGAGGGCACACATTCGGTTTAGGAAAGGACTCACCCCGTCAGCTACCCTGAGCCCGTTCCTCCAGATATTGGTATTCGTGGTGAGGCATTGAGAATTGCTTACGACTAGCAAGACATCGCGTGAGGATTGACACGTTCCTCGATGTATATATGCATATATATATATGCCATCAAAGCTCTATCACTCCCGTTTCTGTTCTCTATCGCGACAGAATAGATCGTCAACCCTATTTCCAGCTTCCCGATCATCCATCTCTACACGCTGCATTTCCACCTCAGAATACCAGAAATACAGTACACAAGGTCTTCTTAGTTAGCCCCAACTGTCATCATGGTTGGGCTTAGCGAGCGCTTTAGCGGCACGGTATTAATCGTGCTCATCACTATTGTCAATGCTAGTAAGTTCCGACTTCCTGGTTTCGGCGAGCGTTATGTGCCGGACTCTACCTAACGTACTATATGCCACAGCCTCCATGTCATGGTTTGGCTACGATCAGGGTGTCTTTTCCGGCGTCCTCATTTCCAAGGATTTCAAGAAATGGTTCCCGGAGACGAATGAAGCCAACATTTCTGGCATCACGTCTAGCTGCTTTGCCGTAAGTAGCTAATTCATGACCAAAATCAGCCTTGGCCAAGCCTAAGTCTTGCAGTGCCTTTTTACTAACGTAATATCTTTGGTTAGCTCGGTGCCTTCTTCGGCGCCATTTTCGCGTTCACTCTAGGTGATAAGCTTGGTCGCCGCAAGACCATCGCGGTCGGTCTCACAACTAATTTCATCGGCGCTGTCCTCCAGATAGTTTCATGGCACCTTCCGCAGATGATTGTCGGTCGAGTCATAAACGGATTCGGTATGGGAGTTTCATCTTCCACCTGCCCCGTATACCAAGCCGAGTGCTCCAAGCCCCGAATCCGAGGGAAACTCGTCGTCGTCGGGTCGCTCTGCAACACACTGGCTTTCTGTTTGGCCAACTGGATGAACTATGGTCTTTTCTTCCATTCTGGGCCTCTCCAATGGCGCTTTCCTCTAGGCTTCCAACTGATCTTCCCCATTATTGTCGCCACAGCCCTACTTTGCGTGCCTGAATCTCCACGTTGGCTTATGCTCAAAGATCGCCATGAGGAAGCCCGCAAGGTGATTGCCCGTCTCCACGGAAAAACACAGACCTCGATCACGAAGACGTGGCCGCAGAGTTCTTATCTATACATGGGACCATTGAACTCGAAAGAAAGGATCGCGTCCCAGTTATGGATGTACTCCGATGCCGCGACAAGACCCAGACATTCCGTCGTTTGTTACTTTCTTGCGGCACGCAGTTCATGCAGCAGTTTAGCGGTGTTAACGCTCTTGGATATTATCTTCCCACTCTCTTACAGCAAAGCGTCGGGTATGATGAGCAAACAAGCCGCCTTTTGACCGGTGTAAACGGAACTATCTACCTTGGTGCAGCCTTTTGTTGTTTGCTGCTTATTGATAATTTTGGCCGCCGGAAGTAAGTGGTTTACAGTATCCGCCGGAATTGCCATGGCACTGACTGAGAAACTAGGATGATGCTATACGGTGCCTCCACCATGGGCTCGTGCTATCTTGTTGCTGCTCTCTGTCTCAGGGCTGCCCAGAACGATAAATCTAAGGAGGCCACGGTACGTTAGATGTCACGCTGCACGATGACAACGTCACAGACTTGGGCTAACTTTAGTATAGCTCGGCCGCGTCGTCACTGCCATGTTCTTCCTCTACTACTTCTTCTACGGAACCAGCTTTGCCAAGGTCGCGTGGGTATACAACTCGGAAATTAATTCCATCGGCTGGCGAACGAGAGGTGCTGCCGCAGCCACTGCAACCAACTGGATGGGCGGCTTTATCGTGACGCAGTTCACTAAGGCGGGCGTCAATAATCTAAAGTGGGGATTCTACCTCAGTCAGTTCTTTCGCTCATAATATCATCTCTGCTAAAAGATATCAATGTCTAACATTTACATAGTCTTCGCGATCATCTGCTGGGCCTACTTCCCGGTTGTCTATTGCTTCTATCCTGAGACAACGCGCCGAACCTTGGAAGATATGGACGAAATTTTCATCCAGAACCCCTCTATATTCGTCTGCGGCAAGCCCGATCTCACGCAGCGCCAGCGACCGCAGGCATTTATCGAAGCTGAGCAGCAAAGAATTGCCGCCGCCGGTGACGAAAAGACCAATGTCCATCACGTTGAGCAAAAGGCCTAGAGCGCAAACTGGCAATGCATGGACAGTCGGGAAATAACGGAAATCGTCTTGGTCTTCAGTAGCTCGGGCTTGGACTTTTGTTTGACGTGGATACTGTGATCTCCTCTCTATTTATTCTCTGTACGATTCTATTTCAAGTGATAGGATGACCTATATAACCTTACAAAAATTCAGGCTTTAGGCTTGTTAAGTATTTATTTGTGATGGCATCTATATTGCGACCGCTCATCTTCGCTAGCCGACCGTATGAAGGAGGTCTACCTCGGTATCCCAAGACCCTCTACACCACTGGCTGGGTGGAAATCAACGATTGCACTAAGCTAAGCTCGGCAAGTGACTGTGTTAAAGAAGTGAGCAACACTGTGAAAAGGAAAAAAGTTGGAAGGAGCACCGTCCGCTTTTCAGTACATCCACTATTAAAGTCTCTTGGGCACGCCACTGGAACCGGCAGACTCTTTATACCTGCGCGATGCCCCCAGACCCACGCCACTGAACCCCTCCCCGCCTCCTCGCATCCTACATTTCCCAACTTTTCCGCCTCCCCCGACGAACGCGTGCTGTGCCGTAGGAGACCCCAGGCTGCCACTGCCTCCAATTTATCCACATCTTCGAGTAGAAAGAATTCAGGAAACCACTCAGTATGAGTTTTAATCGAAAGAGGGTCGCGTTAGCGTGTTCCTTCTGTCGTCACCGGTGAGTGATTTCACCAGCCTATTCAGCTATACTATGCTTGATCGTGATACTTCTATAGCTTAGCTGGATTCAGGCATCCCTTCAGATCACAAATATATATATTAGAGATTGAAGCTAACTATCAGCTGAAGGAAACGGCGCTGTGATGCGAGGAAGCCGAGATGCCAGAACTGCATCGAAGCAGAGGTGGAGTGCCACTACGACGACACTCCGTCGCAGAGGTGAGGCGTACTAATGACAGAGCAAGATAACCTCCTCCACTATAATCTAACCGCTACGATATAGAATCGATACATCTGGCGGGAGTCGGGAGATTCTCCACAAACTTCAACGCATCGAGTCCCTACTAGACGATCAGTCCCGGATCGTCGCCACCCTTTCGTCTGAGCTTCACCTTCGTTCCACCCAGGAAGATATTCAAGGTACCTCACCTAATAGCCAGGTATCCTCGGTACCGGCTATCGGTAGCCGCTTCAGCGTCCCCATCACAACATGGCCAGCAAACATTTACGAGGCCCAATCTGACGTATCCATTTTACCGCCGCTTGATATACCCGTCAAGCATAAGACCTCCTCTAGCTACCTCCTCACCCTCCCCTCTATGAAGGCTTTGATAGGCGAATACCCCACTGACCTCTTCTTCCTCCTCGAATCTAAAAATCCGCTCCCTTCCCAATTATCCTTTGAGACCATCCCCCACCAGCCCCATCTATTCACGTTGATCGTGAGACAGCTGATTACCTGATTGACAGCTTCTTCGCTATCGCCCATGCAAACCACCCTGTCCTCGACGAGGAGTCCTTCCGTAGGACCTATCAACTGTTTCTAGAACGAGGTGTTGACTCAAGTGTTGAGTCCGCGATGTGCCTCGCCGTATTGGCTGTGGGTGCTGTGGCAATCGCTTCACCCGAGACAAGGGACTTTACTACCTCTCCACCAGGCATGGAGTATATGCAGCACGCGATGCCGACCTTGATCACTCTCAGCTCGTGGTCAGTTTCATATAGTGTACCTTTAGCGCAGACGTTGGTACTAGCGAGTATTTACTTCGCATATATTGTGAGGCCGCTACAAAGCTGGAGGCTTATACACTCCGCCTGCACGTTTTTACAGTTCAAGCTTTCAGGGTTGGTGACAGAATATACGTGTGGATATAAGTAGTCCTAACACGTTATAGATTTGATTCGAGGAGTGAAGGTGCGGAGTCTCGTGAGAGTACACTCCGCCTCGTCTGGTCCTCTTTCCTCGTCGAATGCGACCGCCTTGCTGAACTAGAACTTCCCCGTAGCGGTCTCCAGCAACTGATTGACCAAACACCCCTGCCATCTTGCAGCAATCTCGGCGACATGATTCACACCTGTTTCCTTGCTGAGACTTCGATCCGTCGTCTCCTCAACCGCATTCACAACTCTCTTTACCCTAGCCGAAAAACATACGCCTTGACCTTATCGTCTACCTCCCTAATGGCACCGGAAGAATTTTCCACAGAAGAAATATCGTCAATGATGGGTATATGTGATGAATTGCAGAGCCAGCTAGACCTGTGGTACACCTCGATACCGGAGCCGCACAGGCCATCATTAGTGGTGGGGCCAGCGGCAAATGATAGAGAGGCTGTTTTACGGATAAGGTATTTTGCGGCACGACATATCATATACCGGCCATTTGTTTTGAATATCACAATGAATCCGGGATCACATCCGCAGTCAATCATAGAAAAGGCAGGGCTCGGTATAGAAAGTTGTCGGCTCTATCTCCGGAGCGCAACTAATATCCTCCGCAAGCCAAGTCCATATACCTGGACTTTCTCGCTATCGTAAGTTGTAGCTTTAGGATGTATATTTACAATCTAAGCTAACATTATATTATAGGTCTCTCGGTGCCGTCATCGTCCTTACTCTCTCGTCGCTTAGCCCGACACTTAAACATCTAGTGCCTGATATCGATGAGCTTCAGACCCTCGCTATACATAACATTCGTCCATGGGGCATCTCTAGTCTCGGCACAGTCGTTACAATTCTTGAAGATATACAAAGAAAGCAAAGGATCCTGTCATGTATCTAATTCTTTCGATGGAATCATGAAATGATATACACTATATTCGAGAGCTTCTAGAAGCTAGGCTCAACGTATAGCCATAGCTATATAAACAGTAAGGTTCCCTCCAGTAAGAATTCTACTTATAACTCCCCGCCGGTAGGCTGGTTTGCGAAGTTTAAGGCCTACATGAGAAGTCCAAAAGCTTCCCATAGGATAGATATACTTCTCCAATGCCTCATCTGTGTATCCCGTGGAGTAACCGGGGGCTAATGGCGTCTCGTAGTGCGCATTGACGATCCGGCTAGGATGGCGAAGGTTCTCACGGAAGCTATCAGCGTACTCAAGCATAGACTTGCGGCCGGTAACGGTGACGTAGTCAATGAGGCTCAAGTGCGAGGTCAGCTCGGTGAGCCCCATGGCGCCATTGTGGGGAACACAAGGAACGTCGAACTTGGAAGCCATGAGCATCACGGCCTTAGAGGCGTAGTTAGTACATGTTGTTGATGGAAAATGACAGCGGAGGTGAGGGCAGTCCTTACTAAACACTCGTTAACGCTGCCGAGTCTGACAGCATCGATTTGGCATACATCAATGGCTTCGGCTTGAAGTAGCTGTTTGAAAGTGACCCGATTTTGGGCAGCTTCTCCAGTGGCGACGCCAACACCGTAAGGTTTAAGGGCCTTACGGATCGCGGCATGACCGAGGACATCATCAGGGTTAGTCGGCTCTATTCATATAGTAAGTAGTGTCAGCTGCTGTGGCCATAAGAAAATGTAGATATAGGAGGAGCGTCGTTGCTTCTGGCGCCTAGTAACCCACCTTCGATGAAAACAGGCTTGAATTCGACAAGCTGCTTCATGTAGTCAATAGCTTCAGGAACACTCCAAACTTGGTTAGCGTCAATCATCAACTGGAAGCCCTGATCATATCCGATCACGGATCGCACGGCCGCCAACTTGGCTCTATCTGCCTCCACTCCGGATCCAACCTTGAACTTGAACACCTTGTATCCCATTTTAATTTCTTCATCTAACACCTCCCTCATCCTATCTCCTGAAAGGGCCATCCAACCAGGAGAGGTTGAGTATGCAGGCACTGCCACGTTCTCAAACGCCTCCTTTAGCCTCGCTTCCTTGCCGTCTTGCGCTTTCTTTAGCATCTGGACGGCCTCTTCAGGGGTGATAACATCGGTGATGTATCGGAAGTCGATGCATTGCACAACCTCTTCGGGTGTCATATCGCAGACGATCTGCCAAACGGGCTTCCGTAGGATCTTACCCCAAAGATCCCACACGCCATTCATGACGCCGGCCATAGCGAGGTGCGTGACGCTCTTCTCAGGACCAACCCAGCGATACTGAGAGTCGGAAACCATATATCGCCAGGTCTTGCCCATATTACGAGTAAGCTCATGCATCGTCTTTCCGACGACCCGTTTTGCGAACGTCTCTAGGCACATGCAGATAAGTTCACTACCGCGGCCGTTACTAAAGGCCTGTTTCAGAATGGTATGCTTTAGTATGCGATTCAGTATAATGGGAAGGTGTTATTCGCAGACGTACAATTCCCTCTCCTACAAGTCCAGGCTGATTTGTTATAAGTTGAACATATGGTTGGGAGCCATTGGTGCCCACGTGCATCGCATCGGAGCCCACCCCATTTAAGCTTGTGGGAAATCGAAGGTCGATGATCTTGAAGTCAACGATCTTGACTTCTTCGACTGTGGGACCGGACACCGTCATTGTGAAAATATTGGTGAAGATATAAATGAAACAACGAGGAACGAGGCGGAGGTCAATCGATAGAGCTTTTCGGCGTCGCGGGCCACAGCTTGGAAAAATAATGACGGGGGCGGTACCTTTAAAGACGCAACCTAGCTCTCCAAAAGTCGATGGGAATCAAACCTCCTCTTCTTCGAGTGGGGAAGGGCCGCGTTCCGTTCCTAGAGCCCCAAAGGCCATCTCGGGGAAATGGCCGATGATAGAAAGCAGAGGCGATTCCCCACGAATATTGGGGCTTGGATAAACAACTAAGAGAACGGGGTAAGCTAACATTCCCTTTTTCCCTTGCTGTGGAATGTGGCGGTGGGGTAGAGGGGTCCGCCTCTCACCCCACTCGCTCCTTCCCACCTCCCCGTAACGAGGCCAGGAGAGGGGAGCGTTGTGGCTTCCCGCTAAGTAATTGTGGGGGCGACAAGAAAATGCCTACATAGGGAAAGCCGGGTACATGTGTGAGTGGGGAAGCCTGGGCGGAGATGCTGCCGCTTACCCCTCCCTAGCTCCCCAGTTTGACCCGTAGGCGGTGCTTCCCGCGGCACCCAGCATGTGGTGGAATCAATACCTCATTCGGGTCTAAGGTCAAACCTCATGGCGCGTGTGTATGCTCTGCGCATGACCCCGGGGAAGCGCGGGGACCCTGGGCCGCGTCCTTCATGTGAAAATGCGATTTACGAGACGTCAAACTCTATCGTTCTTTCTCGAAGCACCGTGTCTTCCTCAAATACCCATAGCTCTAGACCCTACTCTCAAAGGGCATTGTCCTTTTTCCCGTTTCATTCACAACAATTCAGCTAATCCCATGGTCTTCGAAATCTATAGCTGCTGTCTTCTAGGCATATAACCCTAATCTAGACGGTTCATCTCTGCCTTGCTATAATACGTGCTTAGCAGGCCGCCCACCATGACTCGCCAGCTTCAACCAGGAATTTACGCTCCAACCCAGGTCTTCTACCACGAATCAACCCAAGACCTAGACATTTCTACTATCGAGAAACATGCCGTCCGGCTCGCCCGTGCTGGGATCTC
The DNA here is from genome assembly GCA_949357655.1 of Parascedosporium putredinis. NCBI lineage: Eukaryota > Fungi > Ascomycota > Sordariomycetes > Microascales > Microascaceae > Parascedosporium > Parascedosporium putredinis. The sequence continues at coordinate 1,368,255 of CASHTG010000003.1, forward strand.
CGGCATAGTCACTAACGGCTCTAATGGCGAGGCCGTCTACCTCACTACACAGGAGCGCCTTCAAGTCACCCGGATCACACGCAACGCCCTTGATATAGCCGGGTTCGCGAATGTGAGCCTTCTAGTTGGTACCTCAAATGAATCCGTCATAGGGACGCTGGAGTTATGCCAGGATGCTGCGGAGGCGGGGAGATGCAGTATTGGTAATGGTTCCGTCGTTTTTCAAATGGGCGATGGACGCAGCTACCATTATACGATATTTCACGCAGGTTGCTGACAGAAGCCCTCTGCCGCTTGTTATCTACAATTACCCTGCAGCCGTGTCGGGAATCGATATCGATTCGGACACTTTGATCAAGCTAGCAGAGCACCCGAATATTGTGGGGACTAAGTTCACGTGTGGGAACGTCGGGAAACTCGCACGGGTCGCTAGCGCAACGAAGTCCGTATCGGAGCTTTTCACGCGCAGAGATGCCGAATCTATATCGCCGTACTTTTCTTTCGCTGGCATTGCCGATTTTATATCACCGTCCGTCGGGGTTGGGGCAAGCGGAGCTATTGTTGGGGCCGCCAATGTCTTTCCCCGCGCCTGCGTTAACGTTTATAACCTTGCGGTGGCGGGAAGGCTTGAAGAGGCAATGGAAGCGCAACAAGAACTAGCTAAAGCGGATTGGTGCCTGACAAAGAGAGCGATTCCAGGTTTCAAGGCAATATTAAACCAATTTCAGGGATACGGCGGCAGGCCTAGAGAGCCGATGCAAAGCCTTAGCGAGGGGATGCTCACTTGCTGTATGCAGAGATTGCATGGATGGCGGCTATAGAGGAAAGCCTTCCGGATGTATAGTGGCAAGTGTGTAAATGTAAGAGTCAATAGAGACAGCCTTCGCTTCAATATAGTCTTGGATTTACTTGGTCTCAAGTATATTAGTTTTTTTTTATCGCGTCAGCAAACGTAATCCTTAGCTCCTATTATGACTACCATTCCGCTAGTCCTTCCTCTTCTAGTGCTTTACGAATCTGTTCTGCGAGCTTAATACCTGTTTTGGTCAATTTGCCATGTAAACGGAGCATCCAGATCTTCGAGGCTGTAATGACTACCGCCAAACTCCAACGTTCTCCGAGTGAGCCTGTTAAACCATCCCCTTTAAACTCGAGTTTAAACAACAGCTTTGTTGAAGAAAATGCCCGCGTCCATGTCACTTCAGCTAGGATGTCCCGGTCGTCATCTCGCGTTAATGAAGCACCCCTGTTGACTTGGTCCTGTTTTCGATAGATGCGTGGTATAGTCTGAATCCGCTCGGCCTAACAATGCCCTTTGCTCGACATTTTCTCCATTCAAAAATTTCCCTGTGGCCATTTTCCCCAGCCTCAACAGAGAATCGAAGCGTAATGTTCTTACTAGGACTTAAGTGCGGGAGCATCCGGGATTCTACTAGGTCTCTGTGTATCGAGCCGCCAGCTTGATTAGGGAGCTTCGGTAGCAAGATGATGCTTTGTGTATCAAAGTCCATGAAGCTAAGTGAATTGATAGACTGGTGACAGGCTGCTGCAATCACAGGTGCCTGTAGGGTGGTCCCATTGCGTAAGATCAACCCTGGTCGATCATCGATGACCCCGCCAGACTTGAAGCCTAAGTTGAGTTCGACTATATATAAAATGTCATTTTCGTCTTTGCCGCAGAGCTTAAATGTTTTGAAAGCGTCTCGGTTTGCTTCCCATTTACTGATAGCTTGGATAAACGCCGGAAATGGGTACTGAAGAGAGGAAGCGATTTCGCTACTTGCTAGGTGCTTGTTGGTCAGGTCATCTTGCGTGGTTAAGGGTTCCTCCCCGATAGAACGGTCGAGGTTCCTTTCATGGCCGGAGTAGCTAGGACGTGATTCAGATTCACTAACCATTGTCGTAGTAATGCTTTTCCCCTCGAAATAGGTAGCTATATACCTCGGTAGAGGATAAAAGATTGGAAGATGTAAGATGTGCTGTCTTGGATCCTGCGACGCAATCCCGGTGATATAAGTATTTGGTCTATAAGACCCTTGTATTCTTAGTTGCCCGTCTTAGCCGTTGCCGTGGCTTCCTTCCCCTTGAGACGGATGCGACTCTGACATGTTGAATATGCGACTGCGGAAGAAAGAGGCCTCCCTCCCTTTCCTTCGGGTCATTAAGTTTTCCGATTAGAGGTCACGTGCGCAGCATAACTTGTCGTGAGTGGAACAAACATGGAAGAGGAGACAGGCGCGATGAACGGCCTAGACTTGAGTGAACCTGACATCAATGAGTCCGAGATCCCCGGCAACAGCCCTGACGCTCTCTAGCTTAGAAGAGAGTCATTATTTAGTTACTTTAATCCCACGGCACTAATAATAGCAAATAAGCACCAAGGTATGAATTAACCCGTGTCTATCCCCTTTCTCCACTTCATCGTTCCTCGAAGTGGCACATACTCAACGCCACAACGCCTCAGCAGCGCTAGCAACATGACCCCTCTGAGTGACATCGACGAAATCTGCAAGCTATGCCACCAGTTTACCTCCGATCTGATAACATTCGGCTTCAAGGCACAGCAAGCCTACCCGGACCGCTGGGTTAAGCAGCCGAACGGGTTCTATAGTGACTGGAATGATGCCTTCCACCACTACGACACTTATGCTCAGCTTCTAGAGAGTCGCGGTGCGGGATGCTCCATGTGTAACGTGATCGCCACTGATTTTGCCAACTCAAAAGAGTCCTCGGCTCAATGCACTGGCCGCCTGTTACTATTCCCATTCACCACCGCAGGCAGGCCGGAACCCCGCACTTTTATTGCTTGCTGGGATCAGAGCCGAGGCTTCCTGGCCCGCTGGGGGCGCCAACACCATTTGTTCTTCTTTGGGCGCCGTGGCCAGTGGGACGTCGGCTTCGCAACCACGTCTCCCGAATTTCAAGCTCGGTTCTTGCGCATACATGAGCGGGACTTTATACGAGCAGTGGCTTCAAGCAGTGGGGGGCAGACGCCCTAAACACCGCGCGCTTCTGGTTGAGGGATTGTCAGGCTGCGCATCCCAAATGTACCCGAGTGGTAAGCCAGCTTCCTAGTCGAGTGATTGACGTTGGAAGCCCACCAAAACTACGCATCACAAACGGGGAAATGGGCCAGTATATAGCCTTGAGTCACTGTTGGGGGGCAATATTCCACATAAACTCATCCAAAAGTATATGGCCAGTTATTGTCACCAACTCGCAGTTGATTTGCTCCCTCAAAACTTTCAGGACGCCATTATCCTAACGCGGGAACTGGGCTTGCGCTACCTATGGATTGACGCACTCTGTATCATCCAGGACTCGGAGGACGACTGGAAGAATGAGGCCATCAAGATGGCTGAAATTTACTCTAGTGCCGTCGTTACCATCTCTACGCTCAATTCGGACCGGTCCACAACCGGCTTCTTGCGGCCGCGGGAATCTGGAGCCGCGCTTGTGAGTCCGGACTTCGCCGTGCAACCTTACCATGGCTCACTACTAGATGCGCTAGAAGCATCCACTCTCAACACTCGCGGCTGGTGCATGCAGGAGCGGCTACTAAGCCCCGCGCTCCTGCACATCGGCGATGCCCAACTATTCTGGGAATGCCGCACCGGATATGGCGCCGAGAGCGGTTCGTTTGATATCAACCACGACCGTGTTGGCGCCAGCCTCAACTACACCACGCGCGAGTTCATCCGCCTGCGCAAACGCTTTGTGCCTCATGCCTGGCAGGGTTGGCAAACGTGGTACGACCTCGTTTCAGAGTATACCCTGCGGAACCTCAGCTTTGCTTCCGACAAATTCCCCGCTCTTGCCGGCGCGGCCCGCATTTTCCAGCACGGCGCCACATTCCGTGAAGACGGGGACGATGATAAAAGGGCGCAACATACGTTGCGGGGTTGTGGGAACAAGATCTTTCTACCGGTTTGTTTTGGGGTGCCCTGTCAAAGAGGCTCCCGGCCCAAAAGGCTGCGGGCTTCTCGGAGTGTCATAATCTCTCGCGTCCTACAGAGGGGCGTGCCCCAAGCTGGAGCTGGGGTAGTGTCGACGGGCCCGTGCAATTCTATGGGAATGGCGGGAAGCCCGGTCCTGGAGAATTTTGTGTCCTTGATGTAAACGTATCACAGAAGCATGGGGAGGCGGATAGTCTAGCGCAACCCGTTATGCAGGCCAGTATTCGCTTGAGGGCCCGAGTGGCTCGCATGTTTTACTATCCTCCAGAGCATAACGATCATGTTGGCTCCCTGCGCTTCAGTAAGGATGGGCCAAGCGTTTATTCTCCCTGTGTCATGGACTTTGACCGGAAGACGGGGCGGGAAGTGACCGTGCTTCTCTCGGGCGGGAAAACAGCTAGGTGTTTGATGTTACAGAGCGTAGGGGAGAAGTCGGTTTTTCGCGTATTGGATTCGGTACCGCATACTACGAGCTCTCAGCAGAGTTTTCAAGCCGGTTCTCCCTCAAGGAGGTTATATTAGTATAACCTCGGCGATACTAGGTCCTACTGTCGCCGCATTATAACTATACTCTACTATAGTAATAAGACGAATAAGAGCTATATTAAATAAACTTGAAGGTAATCTCTATTGTTTATATGATCTATATATCCGCTTATAAGCGTTGTAATCTCGTTCATATTATATTATTTACTGTTATATTTAAAGTAACTATCATAACTATAATATCTCGTCGTTACCTTATACGAAGTAGCGCGCGGTGAGTGCCGAAGTCGGACATCCCTATTCTTTATACAACTTCCTTTCTTCTTAATACTAGCCGGCGAGATCCTGTGATATATTACTTGATAGAGGTCGTAGCTAAGGTACCCGCCTTTCGCTCAGGCATTCTTAGGGTTAGGGTTAGGGTTAGGGTTAGGGTTAGGGTTAGGGTTAGGGTTAGGGTTAGGGTTAGGGTTAGGGTTAGGGTTAGGGTTAGGGTTAGGGTTAGGGTTAGGGTTAGGGTTAGGGTTAGGGTTAGGGTTAGGGTTAGGGTTAGGGTTAGGGTTAGGGTTAGGGTTAGGGTTAGGGTTAGGGTTAGGGTTAGGGTTAGGGTTAGGGTTAGGGTTAGGGTTAGGGTTAGGGTTAGGGTTAGGGTTAGGGTTAGGGTTAGGGTTAAGGGTTAAGTTAGGGTTAGGGTTAGGGTTAGGGTAGAGCAGATCTGCCGAAAAGCCTCAGAGAACTGGTCAAGGGTTAAAGGCCTACG